>JASDDO010000019.1:332955437-334247763 GCA_030015575.1 Agapanthus africanus
ATATAGGATCAAGGCGATACCTCCTAAATCCTGGGTTTTGGATCTATGAGATAAATCTAAGTGGATGTTAGCATTCTCACTAGGTGTAGTGAGATGGTATCAATCGATCCTGGGGAGAATCACTGGATAGCTTCCTGGGTGATAAGGTCGACTGAATGTCAGTCACAGTCATTGTCTTTACCCTAAGTAGAGAGACGGTATGTTGGAAGAGTTCCAAGCTAGATACCGTGACAAACTAGACGATAAAGGCTTGATACATTACTACCAAGGATGCTACCAAAGAGGCAGTCTGGATGTATATAAGTTCATGAGATGAACTTTGTTGCTACCATTGTGTGACAATGGAGTTGTGGCTTTGGCCTAGGAACCCCCATCTCATCAGTGATCCAGACATATTCTAAGGCAGTATCACCTGATCATGGAGATGGTTGATCTCCAGGGAGATCGAGGATAGGAGAGTAGATACAGAGGACAACACGGCGGATCCACGCACAAAGGCATTTTCCTAAAATAGACTTTTATGGGATGGTTGTGTATGAGATACTACAACCACTGCTGATTGTTAGGTATTGGATACTACAACAGATGGCCCTAGTGCAAGTGGGAGATTGTTAGTTATATGTATGCCTTAGAGGCCATTACTGTACATATGATGTATATTGTAGTGCATGCTTGGACATATATAGGGAGGACTTTCTTGCTCGATATGATAATATGCTATCTGGTTGCTCTTTATCTTAACATGTACACTAATTGTCTTTATGTTACATGTTGATAAAGCCCTTAGGATGAGTACTTGACTACCAGGATTATGATGCAGATCATACTAGTGGGGACAAAGTAGTCGGTAAGTACATCCTTCAAATGTTCCTAGTCGTGGGTGTATCGAGACAGAGCATCGATATACCAGAGTAGACTTGCGTATAGCTTCTTGACCCATATAGATGGGCGATGGATGATCCCATATCCATTAGTGTTTGACATCAGAGATAGTATACAGGTGCTCAATGGAGACTGGGTACACTGAACGGACTTGCCGAGAACTCCTAGATGGTATTATACCTATCGTCAGATAGCAGTTCTCTGGTGACACCGGTACAGGTTAGTCTGTAGACCCGAGATTGTTATAGAGTCTTGTGTGATTCCCACTTTGCTTTGATTTCCACCTTACCACGTTCAAGAGAACGTGCAAAACGGTCGCTTTTGGGTACAGTCCCGAATCATATGAAGGCAATGAACGATAGGAGGGGTTTCGTCTCTCCCGGTATTGGGGGTTGATGTTGTGCTGTGCTCGATTGGCTATAACAGGAAGTCCCTGGCCAGGGCTGATTCAGAGATATACCGGTAAGTGTTATCAGTAGTTTCTCGACCTGTTATGAGCCTCACATCGGCACGACTTATCGAGTTACTAGGGTCTGACGTTTACCACCCGTAGACGAGATATGCAACATATCAGATGATGAGACCGGACTGTACGGTAGTGTTACTGATTGGATTCGCAGGAGTATGAGCAGGCATGCTTGTTGATCTTCTGATCGCTCAATACCCGGATGGCCGTTACGTTTAGCAGGCCGCTTGCGACTTGTGGGTGTTTGATATGATCATCGCCTACTGTCGGCGTATTGACGAGTCTTTAGAGTTTTACACAGAGGTTTCCTAGCTCAAGCGAAACGGAGTAGGAGCACATATGTGATATGTGCGCGACCGAAATTAATACGATATGTGATACCGTATTATATTCTCGCGATATGTGACATCGGTCGGTTATATGTCATATAGCCGGGTTATCGAATCAAGTATCGATTCGATAAGTTGATACACATGGTATTAGTCGGTTATATGTAATATAGCCGGATTATTAAGTCAAGTATTGATTTGATAATTTAATGTATAATTATATATTTGATATATTAACATACATTAACTAATACATGCTCAGTTATGATTTTTTTTCTCACTTGACTTGTGCACATTGTATATATATGTGATGTGTGTATGTGTGTGTGTACATGATACATGTCATGATGATACATGCAACAAGGGTGTGTGTATGACTTACACCATGCTTGCTTTAATGTAAGGTTTGTGTGTGTGTGTACATGATACATGTAATGCTTGATGATACATACAACAAGGGTGCGTGTATGACTTACACCATGCTTGCTTTAATGTAAGGTTTTTAATTATTTAAGTAATTCAAAATTGATGGAATTAGTCATGCTTGAAGCTTGTAGAAGCTTGTGGTGTTTTTGACTAAGTCCACAAGTTTTGTTTTACTAAAGATATTTATAAACCTAACCATTATAGCTAGCTATGGTTAACTCTCTACAAAGCTTAATATATGATGTTAACTCGCCATGGTTGCCATTCTCTACTTGATATTTTTTTATGAGAGATATTTCTTCTTCTTCTTCTTCTTCTTCTTCTTCTTCCATCAAAAAGCTTTCTAGCTTCAATGGAGATGAGGATAAATAGTGAGAAAATTATTTCTAAAATGAGTAAAATTCCTACTTCATCATCCTCTACTACTTTCCATTTAGTATAGGGTGTTTGCTTCACTAATTCCAAAATTAGTGAAGAGGTAGCTTGGGTTAGTGTCTCCTCAACGTAGATCATCTTCGACATCGAAGACTTCGATGCAAGTTTGTTCATTTCTTCATGGGAGCCTCTCTAGCATCTGGGAGTTTATGATCGCAGCGAAGAGACTACTACACGGAGCTAATGAAGTGAAGGACCGGTCTACAAAGGTTGTATTCCTTGTTCACTTTAGTTGCAAGGTTGTTTGCTTTTCATTTCGTCGGATTTTCTAGTAACGATTTTAGGGTTAGGATTAGCTAGAACGGCAAATTTTTGAAATTGGCATAGACGGTGCCTCCAGAAACTTTTCTGCCGTGCTAGACAACCCTGCACGGCGAAGAGCTAGCTCCCTCTTGGGGATGCCTTATTTCATCATTTACATGTATTTTCATGTGTTGTACCCGTTTGGGGGCCAGTATTTACAAACGAGACTCTGCCGAAATTTTCGGGAAATTCTAATGTTGCTTTTAAATGTTTAATGCGACTTATATTGGTTAAAATCGCTTTCTTTAAATAAGTTTTCCTTCACTCTATTTCTTTACATGGTTTGATTTCTGGGCTTTGGCTTACTTAGATTACGTACGCCTTGAGACGTTTCGTAATTTAAGTGCCAGTCACGTTCCGTACCTTCGGCTCATGACAAAGTTGGTATCAGAACGATAGGTTTTACCTTTCTGAGTGTATGTTGACCTTTGGTAGATGGAGTAGGTGACTTAAGCAGAGTGACGTAGCGTGTGTATGTTCCGCGGCATACTTACGATACGGTACTCCGCCTAAGTGACCTTGATTCCGTATGACCTTTGATTTGATCGCAATGTTCCTATCAATCCTGTTCTTGCTCCATACACTATGCCGCAGGAGACTACGAGGGCCAGAGGGCTACCGCCGGGATGAGATTAGAGTGGACTTGTTTGAGACGAGGACCGATCGGGGTGGACGCCGACCCCTCAGGGACAGAGTGATCCGCCTTCTCCAGGACAGATAGCTAGGTTGGAGTTGAGTATTCAGGACTTACGACAGATGGTTGGATTGTTAGTTGATGCTAGCAGAGCTCCGAGAGCCATTGATGTCCCTCCTGCTGCAGGGACTATGATTGTACCTGCTGCTCAGGCAGCTGTTTCTGTTGTTACCAAGATTATTTCCGTATCCTTATAGGATTTTTTTAGGCTGAAACCTCCAGTTTTTACCGGCATAGATGCAGCGGAGGATCCGTAGACAATCCCCAATGGGATGGCTAAGATTTGTCATTCACAGAGATGTTCTGACGAGATGTGGATTGAGCTTGCGAGTTTTCGTCTGGAGAGGTCTTGCTCAGACGCAGTGCGAGTTGATTGAGAGAGGCCGAGCTGCAGATCTACTTCCTATGACTTGGGATGAGTTTATTGCTACATTTCTTGCTCGTTTCCTTCCGGAGAGTGTTCGAGATGCCGAGCTCGTAGTTTCGAGCCTTTGCGTAAGACTTCAGGGATGACAGTGTCAACATTCAGTTTACTCAGTGGTCCGATATGCTCCTTACCTGGTAAACACTAAAGAGAAATGGATAAAGAGGTTCGTGTGGCGATTGGACATGCAGTTATTTCTTGCCATCGACACCCAGCATTTTGACACTTTTGCAGCCGCGATGGATGCAGCCTTATTGCCAGAGAATCACACTTTGTACCGAGTTTGGACCAAGGTCGTCCTTATTTAATCTGTCGCTGATTGTTATTATTCCAGTAGGCGAGTCTTTTATCGCTCGAAATGTTTTCGTTCGTGTTTGTTTTGTTCTCGGAGATAGGGATTTTTCTGTCAATTTGATTTTCTCGATACGTTTGACTTCGAAGTTCTTCCGAGCATGAATTGGTTAGCCACGCGTTATGTATTCGTGGGCGGCCATAAGAGGAGGCAGTCAGATTTATTTTTACGGGTAAGCCAGTTCTTGCTTGTTTTCGGGGAGACTGTAGCGTCGTCATTCCCAGTTTGATTTCTTCTTTTTGCGCTAGTCAGCTTTTGAGAAATGGATGTCAAGAATTCTTGGCGTATGTTTGTGATGTTAGAGCCATAGAGGTACCGTTAGACCAGGTCCCGATTGGGAGAGAGTTTCCGGATCTTTTCCTGATGAGTTGATTGGTTTGTCTCCAGAGCGCGATATTGAGTTCTGCTTTGACTTGATTTCCGGCACGGGGCCTTTTTCTATACCGCCATATCGGATGGACCCGGCGGAGCGTAAAGAACTGAAGGATCAGTTGCAAGAATCGTTGGATAAAGGGCTTGTTCGTCCGAGTGCGTCACTTTGGGGAGCTCCTGTTCTGTTCGTCAAGAAGAAAGACGGCAGTTGTGTTTGTGCTTCGATTTTTGTCAGTTGCATCGGGTTACTGTGCGGAACAGATATCCCTTACCTCGTATCAACGATTTATTTGATTAGCTCTAGGGTGCGGGACATTTCTCGGAGAATGAATTGCGATCAGATTACCATTAGTTGCGGGTTCGAGCGGATGATATTCCGAAGACTGCTTTTCACACGCGTTGCGGGCATTATGAGTTCTTGGTGATGTTGTTCGAGAACACCAATGCCCCAGCAGCATTTATGGATGGGATGAACCGTATATTCAGGTCGTTTCTTGATCAATCTATCATCGTGTTTATTGAGTACATCCTAGTATACTTTTAGAGCCGAGTGAAGCCTAGGCAGTAATTGAGGATTTTGGTTGCAGACCTTGAGAGAGCACTAACTATTCGCTAAATTATCGAAGTGTGTTTTTTGGTTGAATGATGTTTACTTCTTGGGTCACGTAGTTACGAGAGATGGTAAGTATGGAACCGAAGAAGATCGAGGCCATTCAGCACTAGCCCAGACCTGTATTAGTGACAGAGGTTTGCAGCATTTTGGATTTTGGGCGGATACTATTGATATTTCATACAAGATTTTTCGCATTTAGCTGCAACGTTGACCGGGTTGACCCAGAAGAGAATTCCTTTTCTTTGGACTGAGGTATGCGAGCAGAGCTTTCAGCAGTTGATGACTTATTTGATTTCGGCGCCAGTATTATTTTTGCCTTAAGGATCAGGCGGTTTTGTTATTTATTGCGATACTTCTCGGCAGTCGAAGAAGCACGAGCCGAACTATTCCACGCATGACTTAGACATGGCTGCGGTGATTTTTACACTCATGAATTGGAGACACTACTTATACAGTGAGTAGTGCCAGATATTCACAGACCACAAGAGTTTAAAGTACATTTTTTTCAGCAACGAGATCTGAATTTTAAGATAGCACAGTTGAATGGAGCTAGTGAAAGACTATGACTGCGAGATTCTTTATCGCCCGGTCAAGGCGAACGATGTGGCACATGCTTTGAGTTGGAAGTCCGGAGGTAGCTTTTCTTGTTTGAGCACAGTTCAAAGACAGTCGATGATAGATTAGCAGATTCTTTGTGCCGGACGAGTGCAGTTCGAGTTACGTTGACCAGGGGACAACTTGTCCGTGTCTATACACACCCACAGTTATTTTATCGTATCCGTGAGGCATAGTCCGATGGCGTTCATTTTTCAGAGATCATGGAGCAGGTTCGACAGGGCAGAGATTCAGAGTTCATGATTGATGATCAGGAAGTACTAATATTTGGGGCTCGACTATGTGCGCCAGATTCCGAGGGACTGAGACGTGAGATCTTAGAGGAGGCGCATCAGTCAGCATATATGAATCATGATTTTGATAGAAATCTACTAGTGTGAAGGGATGAAAAGAGATATCACAGATTTTGTTTCGAGATGCTGACTTGTCAGCAAATTAAGGCCGAGCATTAAAGGCCAGCTGGAGAGCTACAACCTTTGACCATGCCAGAATAGAAATAGGAGAAGATTTCTATGGAATTTATTCTGGGTCTACCTAGGACCAGTCGAGAGTATGACTCTTTTTGGGTGATTGTAGACCGATTGAAGAAAGCAGCTCACTTTCTGCTAGTAATACCACTTTCGGATTCATTCAGTATGCTCAGATATATGTGATGAGATTGTGCGATTACATGGAGTTCCGACTTGTATTGTGTCTAACAGAGACACCCAGTTCACCAGCCGACTATTGTAGAAGCTTTAAGAGGCTTTGGATACCTGATTACGTTCTAGATTTCGGTGGAAGTTAGGATCGCCACTTGTCCTTGATAGAGTTTTCTTATAATAACAGCTTCCAGGAGAACGATTCAGATGGCACCCTTCGAGGCATTATATAAGAGAAAAATGTCGATCACCAGTTTGTTGGACAGAGCTCTATGAGAGTAGTATTTTGTGACCACAGATTGTGCAAGAGACGACCGAAAAGATTCAGTTGATGGGGATAGGATGAGAGCAGCACAGAGCAGGCAGAAATCTTATGCATACCGACGTCGGGGCAGACTTGAGTTTGTCGTTGTAGATCATGTTTTCTTGAAGGTTTCTCCGATGAAGGACATGTCGAGATTCGGAAAGAAAAGGAAGGCTTAGTTCCAGATATATGGGTTCTTTGAGATTCTCAAGCGTGTCGGCACGGTTGCTTATCGTTTGGCTCTTCCACCCAGCTTTCCAGATATTCACCCCTTGTTTCATGTATCAATGCTCTTTAAGTAGCTTCATGACCCCTCTCGCATGATACAGCATCAGATAATCCAGCTGAAGCGTGATTTTTCTTTCACCAAGCAGTCGATAGTCATTCTAGATCAATAGGTGAAGAAACTGAGGTCCGAGGTCATACTGTCCGTATAGGTTCTTTGACGTGGCCCGAATGGCGAAAAAGGTCACGTTAGAAACCCAGGATGAGATGCAGAAGAAATATTCCCATCTCTCCGAGGGTACGCGTAGTTAAATTTTAAATTCGGGGACCGAATTTGTTTAAGGGGGGAAGATTGTAACGTTCTGAAAAATCGTTTAGGTGGAAATTCCGATAATCGCTAAAATAATTGGTGTTTTCCGTAAAAACCAAGATATAATTATTTTTCAACATAGACTTAAATATACATATTCTAGCCATGTATTGGCTAGTATTGATATTTAATTAGTCGCTTATAAATTATTAGTTTACTTAAATATTTTTCCTTAATTAATTATTTTTAATATTATTTTAAGCTTTCACTAATACATTTAATTAGTGATTATTACAATTTGGAATGGTTTAATTATACTTTAGTACACCATGACACATCTAATCATATATTGTAACATGTTCTTTCAAAAAAAAATGGGATGGTTCTAGTTATATCTGCATAGAAAGGGTTAAATAGAAAAGGAAAATTAAATGAGAAAATTAAATGAAGAGGTATGGCATGTTGTTTTGGTGTATGGTGTTCATTGTTCCACCCATCCACACACACCCACCCACACACACACAACTTGCTGGCTGGCCGAGCAAGCATAACCCCCCCTCTCTTTCAATTTCACTTCATTTCCTCACAAATTTGAGAAAGAAAATAGAATAGAAAATAGGAGGCATGGTTCATTAATTAATGTATGGGTGAGCTTTGACTTACAAACACTCATTCACACCTTCACCCCTCCCCGAATTCTCGCTCTCAGCTACAAAGGGCAGCAGCCCTCCCCCCCCCCCCCCCATTTCTTCGTCTCTTCATGCAAAAAAAACTCACATTTCCTTATCAAAAACTCCTCAAATCAACTCTAATTTATTCTAAAATAATCACAAAAATTTCCTTGCCTAAATTAAGCTTAGATCATGATGCAAATTAGTATCTTGGTGGCAAGGCTAGCAACTTGGATCCTCCAAATTCTTTTAAGGTATAAAACCAAATCCTACTTTGTTTTGTTAATAATTGCTTAAACATATATTTAGATTAGGTGTTAATATAGTTTTATTTGCAAATAAGTTTTTCAAGAGAAGGGTTTGAATTAAAAGTTTGGGTTTTTATCAATAAATCAAGTTAGTTAAGTGTAGATCAATATCTTAAGACTTGCAAAATCTAAACTAGATGTTAATTTGCTAATTGTTGCATTTAATTTTTCCTAATTAAACATTTTTGCAAACTAACTTTTTATTAATCTAAAATAGGTGAGACTAAAATTTTAATAAGGGTTTGTGTGGCTTAATTAATCTATTATGTGAACTTTGTGGTCACTAGTTTTGTTAAAGTACCTAGTTTTGAACTAAAATGGTAAATTGTGCTTACTAGGTTTTTGGGAATAATTAGATTTTGGTTTTATTTAACGTTGCGATAATTTACATGCTATATCCTATAATATTTGACGTATTGTGAATGCGCGATTGGGTTTTAGGTTTGGTAGTTTCCACGTATAGCGACCCTAGTCATGGTCTGTGGCGTTGTCACGAACGCGTTTTGTGTACCAAGTGCGTGCGCGTTTAGTTAGTGCGCGTGGTTGACTTGTATTGTTATGTCCGTGACTATTTATATATTTATTCTCTTATTTTCTTGTGTACGTTTCTAGGATTGGGTGCAGAGGCGTCGGATGTGGCGCGAAAATGGCAGAGCTGGAATCGGATCAGATTAGCCGAGGCGTTCCGGTGAGTAGATGTACACATCTACGGGGGAATCGTCTGGATGGCGCGAGGCGCTCAATAGTCAGGATTTCTAGTAGTGTTTATATTTATATGCGTAGTCTCCTAGTTAGTTATCTCATTGCATTGCATCATCATGATATATATGATATTATCTCATAGGACACTTGCACTATTACCATTGGTTCATGCCGCACGTGCACTATTCATGCGTACACACACGTCGTTGGTAATTGCTATATCACGAACATTATAGAACTTGCTTAGAATTGGTATCTGTGCATTGCATCATATATGATCTGTAGACTTGTACTTGTATAGTCATTTTATCAGGATGGATATGCAGGATTGTTAATCATATTTACATACCTTATTGCATCATGATTCATGCATAGCTTCTGGCCGTACTTCGCATGGTATATAATATCGTATCATAAACATCCATCACCACCGACTTGCTTACATATTATGATTCTTCTCGAGGATTTCAGTATTTATGAGATTTATGGATTTTGGAGAAACCGCAATGATTTTAAGAACGTATTACCATTTTAAAAATGTAAGTTGCGGTTTTCTCGTGATATGATGTGTGAGGCATCCACCATGTGTTTTCTCGGTTCTTGAGCTGTCTTATATACCCGATTCGAGGAGGGGAATGCACCGTCTGCGGGGACATGGTGGACTCGGTGTGGTACCTCGGGACAAAAAGATCACAGATGATGGCGTTGAGCCCGGCAAGGGAGCACTACCGACCGGTTATTTTGACGCGGCGGATATCAGGAGGATACCGATGTAGTTATGAGATTTGATGATATGGGTCGATCCGGACTGATGGAGCCCGAGATATTGAGATACTGAGACATTGATATATTGAGACATTGAGATATTAAGATATTGAGACATTGAGATATTGGGATATATATATATATATATATATATATATATATATATAGTGTCGATGCTTGACACTGATTTCTGTTGATTTCATTGATGATACTTCAGTTTATTGCACAGAGGTTTTTCTAAGATAAGAACAAAGATTTTCTCATACCAGACTTGTTCAGATTTCGTGTTTGATTATGCATTCATGTTGCATGCATGTTAGTATATCGTATTATATCGATATGCATAGGTTGAGATGCATTTGCGTGCATTCTTACGATTAGCTTTATTAGATGTTATTTACTGCTCATGAGTTGGCAACTCGCCCTGTTGTGCTACAGTATCTTGTAGGTTTGACTCGTCGGCACAGTAGCGGTGGGCGTACTTCCTCCTTTTGCTTCATTGCATCGTTTTGCAGTTTTGCTCATAGGTGGGTTGCGAGGATATGTTATTCCATCTTGTATATCATTTGTATCTAGTATATTCCATCTACCATTGTATATTTGACTAGACGGTGAGACTCGTGGGACTTGTATTTGTAATGTTGGTGTCGATGCTCACTTGAGCCGACGTGGTATTTGCTTATTTATTGCTTTCAGATGCTTATTGTGGACTTTCGATATACATATTGCATGTGGTTATGATTCCTCCATGGGCGAAGAGCTAGCTCCCGCTAGGGGATGCCTTATTTCATCATTTATATGTATTTTCATATGTTGTACCTGGTTGGAGGCCAGTATTTATAAAGTAGACTCTGCCGAAATTTTCGGGAAATTCTAATATTGCTTTTAATTGTTTAACGGAATTATATTGGTTAAATTCGCTTTCTTTAAATAAGTTTTTCTTCACTCTATTTCTTTACATGGTTTGATTTCTGGGCTTTGGCTTACTTAGATTACGTAGCCTTGAGACGTTTCGTAATTTAAGTGTCAGTCATGTTCCGTACCTTCGGGTCGTGACAAATCATCCGTAAAATTAATGAAATAGGAATAACCACTTCCTGCATGTGTAGACATTGGACCACATACGTTGCTGTGTATGAGTCTGTAACATTTCAGAAAAAATAAAATATTATTTTTGGAATTTAATATTAAAATAATATATTTCCTGAAAACTTCCCGATTTGCGAAATTGTGGTTTTCGAAAAAGGCTAACAATATATACCGATAATTGTGAAATAATTGGAAATTAAAATGATTTATTTAATTAATAATATAACTAAAGGATTTGGCATTTTTAAAATTTATTATATGCAGTTTCGATAAAAATCCGATTAGTGCACTGCTAATCGCGATTAAGCCAAATCCGTGTTTCTACAGTTTTCATGGTTAGTGCACCATGAAATGTTACATATTATTTCATTTGTATTGTTTTATGGGTATTATGTGATTTGGTTTTGAAATTTAAAAGAGAAAAGAATAAGAAATGGCAAAAGGGCAATTTAGTGAAAAAGGTATGATTGGAGAGAGAGAGAGAGGGTGTGAATAAGTGAGAAAGAGAGTGGGGGCTGCTGCCATACTTTTCCCCCATCATTTTATTCTCCCTCTTCATCTTCCTCAAGCCCACTTCCCTCCACTTAAAGCCATAGATCCATCTCCAAATAATCCGCAAAACCCAAAACCCCTTTCACAAAAGTTGATCCCCTCTTCACCCTCTACACAGTGGACCAAGAAAAGTTGGATCTTGATGACTTTGGACTTCTTTGGTTTGCTCAAGTGACACCCATGAGGTATAGCTTCTTCCATTTTGTTAGTTTTAAGATTCTTTCTATTCTAGTTTAGTTTAGAAGTCGTTTTAGCGTGGAATTGTGATGTTGGAAAATTCTAGTGAAGGGTTTGGGTGTTGTGAAGAGTTTGTTGCGCCACGGCAGCGCCCCGGCCGTCTATTCCGAGGCCAAATTGCGGAATCAAAATTTTCTTAACTTTAAAACTGGCGCTACCGCGGACAATTACCCGGATCGAAACCATTAACCTATACTAGCTAACTAGAGATGGGGTGAGAGATGTACCGAATGATCCGAGTCCTCCGGTCTTCTCCTCGCCGTCCCGATCTCCTGCGGAAACTCCGGTCGTCGCCTCCTCGCCGGAAAGGGCACCACATCGCCTGCGTCTTTTACGGGCTCCCACCTCAATACCGAGGCAACTCGGGCGCGAAGCTGGTGAATCGACGCGTCCAAGATTTGCTGTAGGAAGTGTAGTGTAGAGTGCATGTCTCACTTTGGGGTTTGTTGCCTTTGAAAGATGATGGAGGAATCAAGAAGAAAAATGGTGCTTGCATTTTTCTAGCATCAAAAATGAGATCAAGAATGCCACAAGCTCACAAATGAAATTCCCTCATTTTTTTTCTCCTCACTCAAGAATGTGGCCGGCCCTTGTCAAGAGAATATTGTGGTGGAAAAATGAAATTAACCATACTAAAACCATGAAGGAGAGTGAGTGTAGTAGAAAGCAAGTGGTGATCCTAAACAAACATCATCATGATAAAAGCACATCCAAACCATACCCTCATCTAATCACAATAAATGCATCATGGATGAAAGATATCATAATCAACACTTTTGCAAAAAAACCCCTCCACAAAGTGTAATTTGCAAAACTGCAAATTACCCCCTCCATCGGAAAAGTCCGGCCGGGAAAGAACAAAGGAAAACCGGCCGGAACGGAATGCAAACTGGCAACTCCAGAAAACTGGTCCCGTAATAAATTACAGGAAAACCCCGATACTGTGCATACACACCCGCATCTGTATTCCGTCCGGATACAAATGCAAAGAGACAAAAACTACACTGTACTAAACTAGGACCGGCTTAAACCAAAGCCGGCTAGTAATATCCGTTCGATCCTGATCCGTGCAATACCGCACGTATCTGATCGAACCCTGCCATATACCTATACGGCTACTAGTACAAACCGTCCGATCCTGATCCGTGCAATACCGCACGTATCTGATCGGACCCTGCCATATCTCCATACGGCCTCTACAGCGTTTCGCCCGAAAGCTTGAGTAACTGAAAGTGTGGTGGACTCTAAAGACTCGTCAATACTATGGCTGTGGATTTAACCACTAGCACGTCAGAGGTATAAGCCAATACGTGACGGGCCACCAGCTATTGACCAAAAGGGACGTCGATGAGCGAACTCATCCTGACACCCTACTGAGCCTGTCAGTGACAATATCCATACAGTCCGGTCCGTTCGTCTATGAGCATCGCATGTCGGGCCTAGGGGGTTGGTAAAAGTCAGACCCCCAAAGGCGGTACAAGTCGTGTCGGAGTGAAGCCCAGAACACCCTGAGACACTACTGGAATACCTACCAGTAAATCTCCTGCCTCGGCCGAAAGCTTTGTGTAATGGCTCTCCTAGACACAGCGCGACCTCACCCCCAATACCGGGAGAGACGAACCCCTGCAGATCCGCTCACTGCCTCCATGTGGCTCGGGACTGTACCCAACTAAAACCTGTTTGCACGACTCCTTTGAGCCGTGGTAGAGTAGTAATCAAAGTACAGTGGGAACTCACACGAGAAAAATGACGATCTCAGGTCGATGAACTAACCTGTACACATGTCACCAGGGAACTGCTATCTGACATCTGGTATAAGACCAACTAGCAGGTTCCCGGCGAGTCCTGTCCGGTATACTCATAACCCAATGAGCACCTGTATACATCTTAGGTGAACCAACTGACACCAGTGGCTTGTGAGACCGGCCACCGCCCCTCGTCGGGGTCTCGACTGTATACACTAGTCTACTAATGGAGTATCGATGCCCAGTCTCGAAACTCCCACGACTAGGGACATTTTAAGGATGTGCTTATAGACCCCAGCTCCCACGTATATGATCGCCATCATACTGCTGGTCGTCAAGCAAGAATCCTAGGGGCTCTATCAACGTGTAATAGCGACATGTCAGGTCACCTAAAGCAGTACACGACGATAAAGATAAACCAGATAGCATACTATCATCTCGAGTAAGACTGTCCCACCGGGATAGGTCCTCCCTCAATCATTGCAATCACGTGCCTGTGATCCAATAATTGACTCTGAGGGCACTATCTCCAACAATCTCCCACTTGCACTCAAGGCTAATTATTGCGATGTCGCATACTCACAGCCCGTGTGATACCGAACACCCAACTCCTCTACTGGTCAGTCTCACAAAGCTCGTTTGCGAAACTATTGCGTTCGAGGAATAGCCTCAGTGAGTGGATCCGCTATGATGTTTCTTTCTATGTCTCTCTATATCTCAGATTCACGGAGAAAACCATCTCCCGAAATGAGCAATACCTGTCTTGGAATGTCTGGATGTCTGATGGGACCTAGTTCATAAATGAACTCCAAATCCAAACTTCTTAGACTGTATCGTCAACTGAACTTAATCAGTATCCTGCGCCATGCCACCCTCAGTATTGCCTTGGACCACCTGTCCAAAATACTGCCCCTCGTCAGAGGGAGAACTATAACTCTGACAACCTCCTTGTCGTCCATGTCACCTTGGAATCCTGGAGTGATAACCGTCTCCTAAAGGAGGCAGCCGTTATCATATCCCTAGAACATTCACTTATGTTCTAAAACTGCTTCCGACTGTTCCTCCAGGATTGGATCAATATCAACTTATTGCATCTAGTGCAAGAACAACATCTGGTGTGGTACTTGACATCTTATGATTGACTCAATTGCCTAAGCAAGTGATCTGTCAATCATGCGTATCCCTCTCCCCTTTAGTCTGTAAGACACCTTTAGAGAGGGTGACTCCATTACCTGCAGGTGTACTACCGTGCCAGGAGTCATCCATTCTAAATGCTCATAGAATGCTGTCAAGGTACCCAGATTAGGAAACCACCCAAATCTAGATCTAAAACCATAGATCTAGTAACCTGAATGTCTGATATAATATCCAAGTCCTGTGTAGAGAAACCACTGTGTGACAACCAAAGTATAACCGATCGTATTGTAGGAGTTTCCTTTCCTACTCTGTGTATGTCATCCAAAACCAGGACATCACACCCTACTACCTTCTCAACAGATCCATCCCCTATTCTGATAACGTCAAACCCATGACTGTCACATCAGAAACAGATGATCTAACTCCGCTATATCTGCTTTAGTCTATAAATAGACATAAGCATGAAGTCCACCAATGCTTCCGCTGCTCCCACTGACTGCGACAACCCTCTGCCAGAGTCATATAGACGTGCACTTCTAAAGCTAGTTTAGAACGACGCTATACTCATCCTCCTGCCGGGTCTCGCAGCCTGGAACAACAACAATGGCAAGTGTGGGTAAACAAGAACTTCCCTGTCACCGTCCTTGAGGCTACCGGAGTACCTCTCGGGTGCCTGAAGTTACCCACCTTATCTGCGGAGTGGCCAATGGAATGTCAAATCAGATTGAATCTTTAGGTTCCTTATCAAATCTTCAGTAATCGTTTGCGGTTCTGGAATCACTTCCAGTTCTACCATACTCCCACTGCTGTTTTTGAAAAAATCCATTTTTAATAAAACTGTGGCGAGTCTAGAACAATATTTCTATTGATCTTTCAGATGGTAGAAAGTCAACCCTCGTCATAGCCTGGGTCAACCCACAAACAGCCATTACAGAAACGTGCCTTGAGTTGTCCAGTGTCTGGTTTTAAGCATAAGCCGGACAACTCCCCGTACCTTAACAATGTCAAGATATGAACTGTTCCATATCCAATATAGAACCAGAGGCACTGATTTAATTGAACCAGATTCAAATCATGCAGCTGTCTCCAGTGCATGTCAACTAAATGGAAGGAGGCCGATCAGCGTTACTCAACTTAGGAATGCTTCCAATTATGAGTAATCTGAAAGAGAAGCAATTTCTCTTTACTATCAACTGAATACCATACACAAGTATCTACATCTTCGATCACCTTGAAGAATCCCGATACTTGCAATACCTGGTTCTCTACTCTATTCTTATACCAATAACTCCTCAAAACTCAGACCCTGTGTTTCAACGAAACATATGTCTAAGAACTAGAGAAGTTAAAAGTAAACAGAATATAGTATGAGGACCAACCCCTCTGTCCCAATGGACACTGGACAACATACAATACTCTGTATAAGTCCGCTGAGTTTAACAACTCTTTCACTGTGCGTTGTAGGTTGAAAACTGTACTTATGGTTAAGAAGAATTACACCGCTGTTTGATGCTCCTTACCTAACCATCCACTGATATAGGTAAATGTCATCGACATAATATCAAAAGGTATATCTCACTCTATGAAAATAGACGTTCAGATATATCAATTTGAAATTGGTGCACAACAGCGGATATTCAAAACCAAATATTTGCCGACCGGCAAACAGCCCAGGTGATCTCCTCAAATATCACCGATTACAACGAATCCCGATATAATGAGGATGATCACCCAATTCCCAATAACTTACTCCCACTCATCATCTGTAAAACCATACAGATGTGAGAATCAAACCTGGTAAATACATACCCTGGAGCAAGTGTCCAATCGGGAAATCAGTTTTCTTTTAACAGTACACAGTTGAACTGAAACATTGAAATGTTTCGGTGGGGTATTCCGGTATTCTTAGTAATGCCTCTTCCATTATCCAGATTCACAACTATAACCGTATAATTCTTTGCCACCTCTCCAAATTCCTTTATATGTCTTTAGTCATTACCTTCTGCACACCCCTTTAGGCCAATTGGTTTTCTTCCTTCCCTACCGTTCGGCACCAGCCTATGGTTTGGAAGAAGACTATCCAATGAGCATAAAAGGTGTACTGTCCTAATCCTAGGAGCACTCGCAATGCGAGAGAAGGTGAAGAGAAAAGACAACCGAATAAACCGAATTCCTATTTCTCCTGGACCAGAATCCATCCCCGAACTGGAACAAGTTCCTTTCGAGTTCGTTTATAACCATACGATGGAGTATCCAATAAACTGTGGATCTTCGTAGTGATATGGAGTGTTCTGGAGAAATACAAAGGTGATTTAGGATTGGCGAAGAAATACTTGGTTTGGTCGTGAATATCAGTCGCAATTTACTTTGCCCTCTTACTAATCCCTTGCTTTGTCTTAATCTTAATACCTTCTGCACACCATCATTATGCTAATTGGTTTTCTTCATTCCCCACCGTTCGGCACTAGCCTAAGGTTTGGAAGAAGACTATCCAATTTGCGTAATAGGCGTACTATCTCCTAAACCAAGGAGTACTCGCAATGAGAGAAGGTGAAAAGAAAAGACAACTGAATAATCCTATTCATTTTCTCCAGAACCAGAAACCATCCTTGAAGTCCTTCGAGTTCGTATATAACCATACGATGGTTTTGTCCAATGGAAGTGGACGTTCGTAGTAATACGGGGTGTCCTGGAGAAAAGGGTAAAAGTAGGAGTGGCAATGAGGTCTGCAACTCTGAAAATCCAAAAGCCTGTGTTAAGAAGGTTCGGTCAACTTGGTCACTGAGTCATAGTCCAGGGTCGGGTCAATGGTCGCTGCCAAAGAGAGAGAGAAAAAAAACACTCAGCGTGCACTCTAACCAAGATCAGAATGGTTACCACTTTGTCTAATCTGGAAACCTCCCACTGTACCTCAAATTCTCCTCCAAACCTGAAAGAAGAATTAGCCGGGATCACCCGAGGAGTAAACCAACTCATCAGTGGAAATCGGGATCCAACTATCATCGCATGATAACGTGACGGAATCCACTCACGTCACCACACTCCAGAAGGTATGCGCATGCCTGGCAAGTTTCAGTTCTTTTGAAACTCCCGATGTGATTTTTACCCCTAGGACTCAAGTGACCTTGACGGAGTCAACAAATCAAAGAGTCCTAGTCAAGTTCAACCCGTCATTATCTGGATTGCATTAAACCCACCCGTACGTGCCCTTGACGGAGTCAACAAGGCCGCACGACTGTCCTAACCAATCCCACTTATGCAACAAACAAGCACCACTTAGCTACCGTACACTACGCCTTGACGGAGTCAACAAACGCAGCACGAATACTAAATAATACCCATAAGAAATGACGGAGGGCTACGAATGGTTTTTGGCAAAAAACCTTTAACGTAATGAACTTGATATCGTTGAAGGAACTGCATAGCCTTTTATAAAATATAGTGACGAAAACCTTTACTAAAGAGGTCACTCCCGGTGAAGGGATCTCGGCTCTTTCCCCGTAGAATGAGGTGCAGGATATTCCAACTGAATACCACGATGCAAAGCAAAAGTAATCGGCTATAGTGAAGTTAATGCCCTGACGCAAACTTTTGTCCAAGGGGTCACTCCCGGTGAAGGGATCTCGGCCCTTGCCTCGTCGACTGAGGAGCAGGATATTCCGAATGAATACCACGATGCAAAACAAAAGTGAACGTCCTTGCAATAACAGCTTTTTGAAAAGTGTTCCAACAACATCAGAAAAGGTTTGTTTATCTTGCATTGATCCGAATCAACGCAGTCCCATCAATTAATCACACCATAAAGAACGAAAATATACTGACGTACGTATATGCCATCCGCATTCGCCACTGGGTCCCGTCATCACCCGTTAGGTTAGCTAACTAACGGCAGAGCGGGGACTGGACTAGCGCGGATGAAAAACATATACAACATCTACTAATATATATACCAATATATAGTATTTCGCTCAAGGCGTGAAAAGAATGCAACATCATAGAAATGTACAGCATCACAGAACAATACAGATATCTGGAAGCCCCGGGTTTCACAGAGCCGCTGCTGAAACCCGACGTTCCCCTGGTCGTGTGGATAGCCTGTGCAATGAAATCCTAGACCCCTACGGGTGCGGCAAGTCACCCGCCAAAACCTGAAGCGAGGCAGCCCCTTGCAGCTCCGTGAATGGACCACCCAGCACTTCACGGAATCCGGTAACTTAGGCACCCCTCCTGGGTCAACCTGTACCCCCTACGAGTGCGGCGAAAAGCCTGCCAATTCCAGACTGAAGCCCCCTCCGTCTCAATGCCATGAGATGCGGGCTTGCTGCCCTCCAGAACCCGGCTATCCGTGCACCCCACCGCGGGGTAATCCTAGTACAGAAAGTAAAATATACATACACCGGGTACATCGACCGCAACCAGGTCGTGCCCCAAAAGAATAATACAATCAGGCAGTGACGGCAGTCCACATGTCGGACGCTCGCCCTGCAATATCAAATGTACATAATACAATAAAACTGTACTAGCATTGCATCCAGGCTATCCCCCACGACCGATCCGCAACAACACAGCATAAACATAGAACATCAACGTGAAAGTCACGTTCGCAAATCCGTCTAACCGGGCTATAGCAGTTAGACCGGATTTACCGATCAAGTGACATTCACGGTCGCAGATATAATGTAAATACTGTGAAATAATGTGTTTAAAAATATCCGATCGATCAAACAATTAACAAGTGGGCCCCCAACCAATACTGTAGCAGTCACAGAAAACCTGGGCCCAAATTTAATATTCCAAAACCCACAAAATTAGCCCAAAAGCCCACTGTACAAATTGGACACAGTGAAGAGATTAGAGTGCGGCGGAACCGCGGCCCAAGGGGGGGTTTGGCCGCGGTTCCGCGCTTCCATGAACGACTGAATGTGTCGAATTTTTACAGATGTCTTAGAACTGCTTGTACATTAGTTTTCTACAACCTGAAAAATTTTTAGACTCCAAAAAATTCCAACAGAAAACTGATGTGAACAAAATGAGGTTTTTTGGAATTTCGGTCGATCGGATAAGCAAAACACATTAGAACAAGGCTAGAAAAGGTTAATGGCGTGGCTCTGATACCATGTTGCGCCACGGCAGCGCCCCGGCCGTCTATTCCGAGGCCAAATTGCGGAATCAAAATTTTCTTAACTTTAAAACTGGCGCTACCGCGGACAATTACCCGGATCGAAACCATTAACCTATACTAGCTAACTAGAGATGGGGTGAGAGATGTACCGAATGATCCGAGTCCTCCGGTCTTCTCCTCGCCGTCCCGATCTCCTGCGGAAACTCCGGTCGTCGCCTCCTCGCCGGAAAGGGCACCACATCGCTTGCGTCTTTTACGGGCTCCCACCTCAATACCGAGGCAACTCGGGCGCGAAGCTGGCGAATCGACGCGTCCAAGATTTGCTGTAGGAAGTGTAGTGTAGAGTGCATGTCTCACTTTGGGGTTTGTTGCCTTTGAAAGATGATGGAGGAATCAAGAAGAAAAATGGTGCTTGCATTTTTCTAGCATCAAAAATGAGATCAAGAATGCCACAAGCTCACAAATGAAATTCCCTCATTTTTTTTCTCCTCACTCAAGAATGTGGCCGGCCCTTGTCAAGAGAATATTGTGGTGGAAAAATGAAATTAACCATACTAAAACCATGAAGGAGAGTGAGTGTAGTAGAAAGCAAGTGGTGATCCTAAACAAACATCATCATGATAAAAGCACATCCAAACCATACCCTCATCTAATCACAATAAATGCATCATGGATGAAAGATATCATAATCAACACTTTTGCAATAAAACCCCTCCACAAAGTGTAATTTGCAAAACTGCAAATTACCCCCTCCATCGGAAAAGTCCGGCCGGGAAAGAACAAAGGAAAACCGGCCGGAACGGAATGCAAACTGGCAACTCCAGAAAACTGGTCCCGTAATAAATTACAGGAAAACCCCGATACTGTGCATACACACCCGCATCTGTATTCCGTCCGGATACAAATGCAAAGAGACAAAAACTACACTGTACTAAACTAGGACCGGCTTAAACCAAAGCCGGCTAGTAATATCCGTTCGATCCTGATCCGTGCAATACCGCACGTATCTGATCGAACCCTGCCATATACCTATACGGCTACTAGTACAAACCGTCCGATCCTGATCCGTGCAATACCGCACGTATCTGATCGGACCCTGCCATATCTCCATACGGCCTCTACAGCGTTTCGCCCGAAAGCTTGAGTAACTGAAAGTGTGGTGGACTCTAAAGACTCGTCAATACTATGGCTGTGGATTTAACCACTAGCACGTCAGAGGTATAAGCCAATACGTGACGGGCCACCAGCTATTGACCAAAAGGGACGTCGATGAGCGAACTCATCCTGACACCCTACTGAGCCTGTCAGTGACAATATCCGTACAGTCCGGTCCGTTCGTCTATGAGCATCGCATGTCGGGCCTAGGGGGTTGGTAAAAGTCAGACCCCCAAAGGCGGTACAAGTCGTGTCGGAGTGAAGCCCAGAACACCCTGAGACACTACTGGAATACCTACCAGTAAATCTCCTGCCTCGGCCGAGGGCTTTGTGTAATGGCTCTCCTAGACACAGCGCGACCTCACCCCCAATACCGGGAGAGACGAACCCCTGCAGATCCGCTCACTGCCTCCATGTGGCTCGGGACTGTACCCAACTAAAACCTGTTTGCACGACTCCTTTGAGCCGTGGTAGGGTAGTAATCAAAGTACAGTGGGAACTCACACGTGACAAATGACGATCTCAGGTCGATGAACTAACCTGTACACATGTCACCAGGGAACTGCTATCTGACATCTGGTATAAGACCAACTAGCAGGTTCCCGGCGAGTCCTGTCCGGTGTACTCATAACCCAATGAGCACCTGTATACATCTTAGGTGAACCAACTGACACCAGTGGCTTGTGAGACCGGCCACCGCCCCTCGTCGGGGTCTCGACTGTATACACTAGTCTACTAATGGAGTATCGATGCCCAGTCTCGAAACTCCCACGACTAGGGACATTTTAAGGATGTGCTTATAGACCCCAGCTCCTACGTATATGATCGCCATCATACTGCTGGTCGTCAAGCAAGAATCCTAGGGGCTCTATCAACGTGTAATAGCGACATGTCAGGTCACCTAAAGCAGTACACGATGATAAAGATAAACCAGATAGCATACTATCATCTCGAGTAAGACTGTCCCACCGGGATAGGTCCTCCCTCAATCATTGCAATCACGTGCCTGTGATCCAATAATTGACTCTGAGGGCACTATCTCCAACAGAGTTGAGGTGTGTAGTGGCTGTTACAAACCTTAGGGACTGAATTCAAGAGCTGGAAGTAGTAACCAAAATACAAACTTTAGAATTGATCCATGTCGGTTTTGTGAGGATATAGGGTGTGCAGGGAAATCTGGAGCAACCCAGGAAATTTCTGAGCTTAGCAAACAACTCCAGGGACCAAATTAGGGTACTAAGAGACTACCTTGACAAGATGAACCCTATTGGAGCCTAGGGGGCAGAGGAGGCCGGTTTTTCTAGTGATGTGGCCGGCCACTTGGTGGAAATTGGTGTCGGGGTTGATCCAGTAGGTCATATACATCATATACAGCACCCTAGACTTGTTTGTGCAACTACTTTTGGCCTGAGTCAAAATCTGGGAGCATTTTAGTGTGATTTTGGCTATGGTTTTACGTATTTTGTAATGATAAACTTTGATATTTGAATTTAACATTGGTTGTTGGGTGTTCGTACATCAACAACAAGGGGTGTTTGGTTGATTTTATACGCATAGGCGATAGGTTCTCACCTATGAGCAATGCGCGTACCGTTTTGGATTTCAGAACTTGATTTTAATAGCGTTACGATATGTGTTGTTATTGTAGATACCCTCGCGTAGAGTCCGAGGCGACGGATCATGGCGTCATCGACTTCGGCAAGCGAAGACCAAGGTGAGTAGATCTATATCTACGGGGGAAGTCGGGTGGATGGCGTATAGCACCCCCGCAAAGTTTTGATGGAAACTGATTTATAGAATATGGTTAAGGAAACCTAGATTTGGAAACTAGGGTTAGAGTTAAATGATAGTTAGTGAAACCATATTAGAAACTAAGGATGGTTAGAAATGATATAATACGGCTAATATGTGATGATGGAATTTGAGGATGATGTTTGACGATATTGCCGTTTAGGATACTATAGGACTAGTTATTCGACGTAGATGTGTCATCCGAATCATACATATTTCTAAACTGAAGATTCGTATGCATCTTTTAAACAGATACCTTGAGGGACGTTACGGAATTTCAAATGATATCTTTTCCTTAAAAACACCGTAACCCCTATTTTAAAAACTACGACTCGCTCTTTTTAAATCTGATTGTATGGTTCGGATGTGTATGTTAGAGTATATACTTATACTTATAGTAGAGATGGAATGTTTATGTGAACTCGACTTGGTGTGAGATATAAATGCGATGATAAGAATATAAGACGAATATGATGACCTAATGATACGTTGGTATACGGATGCGAGTCGACTGAGATGATTGATACCTTGCCGGTCCCCTGATATGAGATTGTCATGGATGTGACCTGGGACATAGGTATATAGATATTTATATTGTGGTGAATCCGGAATGATAAGCCATACGAGACGTTAGGTCTGTACCCTCATTGTCGTAAAGGTTGATAGGATCCCTATTGGTGTTATGCCGCCGTACGATGATTTTCCGTACGTGATGAGTTTAACTTGATGATTAATCCATACCCTTGACTAGAGGATGTCGTACGATGGATTATACCATACGTGATGTTGTGAGACTAGATGCCGATTGATAGATTCACAGACTCAGACATATGATAGTTACGTATACCTTATAGCTTTTAGCTGATGATTTACCTTATGCTGCATTCATGATATTATCATTGCATTGCATGTACCTGTGTTAGTACACTTACACTATTATCGATGATGCGTATGTTACACATACACAGATTTTCCGGTTCACACACTTCATCATCGATAATTTCCATGTCACTACACAGTAGGATTGCTGCATCATGATATGACTCTTTACATGATTTACTTGCTATAGTTACCTGTGCACTTTTATATGATGTTGCATTAGACTTTGGAGATATTGGGAACCACAAGACTTATTTTCAAAACTGGAGTCATTTAAAGGAGCGATTTTCCCTTAATATGATACATCATTGTTCCATGTTGCATGATATACGGATATGCTTACATTTCCATCATATGTCGCATACATCATGCTTTATGATTTTACGCATTGAGATATGCTGTTTTCATGAGATTTCTGGATTTGAGAACCGTGGTCTTTTTAAAAGAAAGTATGTATTGTTTTAAAAACCTGGTTTCTCTTGATATGATATTTCAGTGCGTCAACCATGCGTTTTCTCGGTTTTGAGACGTGCGACATGTGAAACCCGATTTGAGGAGCTGGATGAGGCCGATTGCGGGTACATGGTGGACCCGGTATGGTACCCCGGGGCAAGAACGGATCTGTTAAGCAGTAGACGATGAGCCTGACAGAGGGACCACTACCTACCGGTGATAGTATTTGGGCTCGGCGGATATCCGGAGGATACCGACTGGAGTCGAGAGATGATATGGGCCAATCCGGATTGACGGAGCCCATGGGCCGATCCGGACTGACGGAGCCCGAGATATGAGGATTTACGTGTCGATACTGGACACGGGTTTCATGATGTTTTCGGGTGTCGATGTTGGACACCCAGGTTCCATGATTTTGATGTGTCGCGAGGGACACCGTTGATTTATATCCTCATATTTTCATGTACACTCTTTTATGATATTTATGTGCATACAGACATTGATTATATGGTTGGACGAGATCCACATGCATACATACCTTGATTATATGGTTGGACGAGATTCACATGCATACATACCTTAATTATATGGTTGGATGAGATCCACATGCATACATACCTTGATTATGGTTGGATGAGATCCATATACATAAATTGATTATATTGTTGGATGATATCCACATGATGATTGACATTGGTATTAGTGTTGGCACATATACGACCCGGTCACCCTAGATATCATAGTATTACCTTTATGATATAGTAGACCTAGGAGTCATTGTTTATTCGATTTCTACCTATTGATATTTTTCTACTCATGAGTTGGCAACTCACCCCCGTTGTGCCACAGTTCTTGCAGGTTGACCGCTTAGATCAGTAGCGGTTTCGCTGGCACACAGTTGCATTCCGGTGTTTTGCATTGGTAGGTGGGACATTTGTATCGTACCCACTCTTGTATTTATATTTCATATTGTATCTAGTTAACTCCATCAATCAAAATTAGTAAATTGTATAAGTAATGAGACTTAGTGAGATTGTGGTTGCGAGACTTAGAGCAAGGGGTTTTTCGCTACTTGTAGTTGATGTCTTGCTTATTTCTTTATCTTTTGTGGTGAACTTTATCGTTGGGTGTCATATACTTTTATATATATATATATATATATATATATATATATATATATATATATATTGTCTTGTGTGGTTATGATCCGCCGTTTGGCGAAGAGCTAGCTCCCGCTTAGGGATGCCTTTATCATTATCTTGTATATGTGGTTTTAGATCAAAATATACAAAGGAGGTGCTGCCCAAATTTTCAAAAAAATGAAACATGTTTTTAAACTTGCATAATCCACTTGCATCTTCATGTTCCTTTTTTATGCACTAAGAAAACTTGATTTCATTATACCTTTATTTCAAAACTTCACCTCCTTTATTTTCTTAAAAAGTTTTAGATTTCTGGGTTTCAGCTTACTTGAATTCCGTTACGCCTTTAGACGTTGCGTGATTCAAGTGCTGGTCACGAGCTAATATTTCGGGTCATGACAAAGTTGGTATCAAAGCGCTAAGTTTAACCTTGGTTCGGGTCTATGTTTGACTATGCGGAGTCTAGGGCGGGTATGTATTTCGGAACTTAGACTTGAACGAGGGGTATTAGACCCGAACTTTCGTTTCATAGGCTGGCCCTGATTGATGGAGTAGGTAGCTTGAGTAGAGTGACGTACCGTACGTATGTTCCACGGCATATTTACGATACGATACTCCACTTAAAAAACCTTAGGATGTACACATTTTTAAGATCTATGATTCTCTTCATACCCATGATTATACATCCATTTGAGATCGTTGATTCTATTCGTTTCCATGATCATACTCTCATTGATACTGTTCCTTCTTATGATCATGTATCTATTCTGGATCTTTCGTTTCCTCTCATGTCGTTGATATTCTTTCGTTGATACTCGATTGAGGTTCCTGTCACCATGGTTTGAGTGCAGATTGAGTTGCTGCTAACGTTGCAATCAGGGCCAGCTCGTCTGGTACGAGGACTGACCATTGTGTTTATGGTGACATGGGAACGTCTCGATGTAGTGTTTGTGTTGTGACCTCTTGTAGAGGCGAGTGTTTGGTTTTACATCGGATGATCGGGCCATTGACAGAGGCTGCCAGTTTCGAGAGGACTGTTGATGTACAGCCTACCTCAGAGATTGTGATATCATCTACCGTGTGGACAGAATACCCAGTTGTTGCTGAGATTGATAGGATGTCGCTTCCAGAGCTTACGAGCTAAGATCGCCGGAGCTTCCAGGCAGAAATGCGACAGATGATAGCTAGTCTTTCCCGAGTTAAGAGACGAAGGTGATTCGTCAGATTGATGCGCCGACGCAGGCCCAGTTGAGTTGAAGATTTTCAGTGTGGAGAGTCTTACTCAGATCTAGAGCAGACCGATCCAGAGATGACCGTTGACGTATCGTCTTTCCTGGAGGATTGAGGCATTGTTTAGCGTGCGGACGAAGGGAATTCGTATGTCGTCTAGGCGAAGTTAAAAAGTTTGAGCGAGTGTCAGAAACCCATTTTTCCCAAGTTTAAAGTGTTCGGAGGAACATGCAGGTAATTCTGTGGACCCTCTAGAAGAATGAAACCCTAACTCGACATGATGACCATAGAACCGCTTTTGAAGCTTAGGGTTTGCAGAAGTTTAGCGGTGCCATCAGTGAGGCTTGGGTTTGCCCTTCTACTGCTGGTCCAGAGGTACTGTGGTATGTACCAGATATTTTTAGACTGTGCTCAGGTATTGAGCTTCCGGGAAATTTCGGGACCTCGATGACTCGATCGAAAAGTTTGACCTCGTCCAGATATCACGTGATAAAAGATCAGTAAGCTGACCAGCTTCGGATAGAAGACCTTGCCCAGATGCTTTGTGAGTTGATCAAGGACGTACGAGTATTGAGTATTCCTCCGATGGTTGGGACGAGTTCCCGAGGACGTGTTCGGCCAGATATCTTTGATTGAGTCTGATTTTTAGTGCTTATGCGCTTTCAAAAGATAAATCAAAGAATTAATTACCGCAATCAAGAACGGCATCGCTTGGTAGCTAGCTGGTGAGTATGGGTCGGTCCACAGGGATTTTGTGTATTCTCAATTTGTTCTAACAAGTTAATTCCAAATGGTGTTGGATTGATTATCACTAAAAACTAAGTTGATTTAGACAAGGATTAAAAGCTTGCTAGGGTTAGGTTTAGGTTAAGTTTGGAAAGTTAAGATTTGTCACCGCTTTCACTGCCCTAATTTAGATCTATGTAGGTGTTATGGTAATAATTAATAAAGGGGATTAGGACGATCGGGAAGAAACGATGTTTCTTCCTCTAGGTCCTTGTCCGTCCTTTATTAATTCTTACCCTAACCTCCATGGAAAACATGCACAACCGGTCTTTTAAACTACGGTATCACCGTTACCTCGTGGGGTAGCGTGCCGTAGTGAGCGGTGTGTGTATGTATGCATGGAGTCCTATGAATAATATGTGATAGGTAAGAAAGGGGTGATAGATTTTCATCTCTCAAACATTTTCCTATTCCTAACCCTAACAAGTGAGAAACTACTCACTCATTAGGGGATTGATAAAAGACATTTTTTATGAGTTTTCAATTTAAAAAGACTAACTATCTAAATTACGGCAAATTAATAAAAGTGCTAAACTAATTAACTAGGGAGGATGATAAAATCTATACTAGGGCAGAAAGGAATTTAAGAACTAGGGCAATGAAAAAAACTACTTACTTTATTCGATGCTCTCTTCAAAACATTACAATGGATTTTTGAATTTTTTCAATAAACAGAGGCATAGGAAGAGGCATGCTCCAAAAAGAGCTTTAGGGTTTCTATTTATAGATTATAGAAACCCTAGGGTTACATCTGATCCCTATCTACATTTACAAAACTACCCTGAGAAGCCTAGTCAACGCACCGCCATCCACCGACTTTTTGCGCCGACACGTGTACTGTATGGCCGCGGATCCGTGGCCATATGCCTTATTTGGCCGCGGATCCGCGGCCAGCACTGGATTTGTACTTCGTGCACTGGATGCACCGTATTTGTATTTCGTTCACTTTATACACCAGATTTGTATTTACACATTTATGCACTGTATTTCGTGCCCTGAATGCACCGGATTTGTGTTTCGTGCATTTGTTGCACTAGATTTTCTTTTCGTACATTTGTGGCACTGGATTTATGTTTTGTGCATTGGTTGCGCCAGTTCGGTATTTTGTGCATTGGTTGTACTAGATTTATACTCCATACATTGTTGCATCGATTTAAGTCTTTGAGCATTTGTGTTACCAGATTTGTGTTTTCGTGCGCGTTAGCACTTGCCATTCGTTTTCATGCATGCTACTGCACTATATGCTTTTACGGACCCGACCCGCTTTGGTTGGATTTTCGCGCATATTAGGCGCTTGATTTTGGATTTTTGTGCGCATCGGATGCACTTGATTTAGGTTTCTCTCGTGCATGATGGATGCACTTGATTTGTATTTTCGCTCATTTTGGGCGCATGATATGATATGTGGTTTTGTGCACACCGGATGCACTCAATTGGGATTTTCATTCGTGCATGTTAGTTGCACCGGATGCACTCTAAATGAACTTGATATTATTGTCGTGCACACCCGTTGCACTGGACAGATGCTTTCGTGCATACCCGTGGCACTTATTTTTGGTTTTGTGCACATTCGTAGCACTTGTATTTGGATTTAATTTCCGTGCGCACCAGACGCACGCAATTATTGGATACGCCTTTTGAAGCTGATTTTGCTTTTGAGCACCTTGTTTTCACGATAGGCATTATGTTATGTAGTAGCCGAACAGGACTGGTCCGAGGACAGTACCTGAGTACTTTGCATGCATTAAAAGTTTACCAAGAGATTTTTGAAAAGGAGCTATAGTCTCGCTATTTCCTACGTGTCCGTGAGCGACACAAACGTTTATAAAGGAAAACCTTTTGGGATATTTTGAAAACGACGGAACGTGTATTTAGGAAAACATATATGGACATATATTATTATTTTTAAAAAAAATGAGCGTCCGTCACTTATGCTGTAAGTTACGCATTCATGCGGCGATTTAGAAAAGATTTTTGGCATGAGTTTTATTTAGAAGTTTTCCAAAAATGTATACTATACACATATTATAGTATTTGAGTAGTGTATATTGGATTTCAGTAGGGGATTTCGAGATTTGTATCTCTATTGTAACTCTGAGGATATGCGTGCGAATCCGATGATTTGCGTGACTCTTGACGGAGTTCGATTTTGAGTTTTGTACTCGTTTTCATACGCACTTGACGCGCTGTATGTTTCTGCATCTTCCGTGATTTCGGAGCCCCGTTGATTTGAGCTGATTATTAAAATGTTTTCGATTTTGGGAGTTTAAATTTAAATTCGGGGACCGAATTTCTTTAAGGGGGCAAGATTGTAACATTTCAGAAAATATAAAATATTATTTTTGGAATTTAATATCAAAATAATATATTTCCCGAAAACTGCCCGATTTGTGGTTTTCGAAACAGGGTATAAATATATACCGATAATTGTGAAATAATTGGAAATTAAAATGATTTATTTAATTAATAATATAACTAAAGGATTTGGCATTTTTAAAATTTATTATATGCAGTTTCGATAAAAATCCGATTAGTGCACTGCTAATCGTGATTAAGCCAAATCCGTGTTTCTACGGTTTTCATAGTTAGTGCACCATGATATGTTACATGTTATTTTATTTATGTTATTTTATGGATATTATGTGATTTGGTTTTGAAATTTAAAAGAGAAAAGAAAAAGAAATGGCAAAAGGGTAATTTAGTGAAAAGGGTATGATTGGAGAGAGAGAGTGTGTGAATAAGTGAGAAAGAGAGGGGGGCTGCTGCCATACTTTTCCCCCATCATTTTATTCTCCCTCTTCATCTTCCTCAAGCCCACTTCCCTCCACTTAAAACCCTAGATCCATCTCCAAATAATCCCCAAAACCCTAAACCCCTTTCATAAAAGTGGATCCCATCTTCACCCTCTACACAGTGGACCAAGAAAAGTTGGATCTTGATGAGTTTGGACTTCTAGGGTTCGCTCAAGTGACACCCATAAGGTAAAGCTTCTTTCATTTTGTTATTTTTAAGCTTCTTTCTATTCTAGTTTAGTTTAGAAGTCGTTTTAGCGTAGAATTGTGATGTTGGAAAACTCTAGTGAAGGGGTTGGGTGTTGTGAAGAGTTGAGGTGTGTAGTGGCTGTAACAAATCTTAAGGATTGAATTCAAGAGCTAGAATTGAGTGTAGTAACCAAAATACAAACTTTAGAATTGATCCATGTCGGTTTTGTGAGGATATAGGGTGTGCAGGGAAATCTGGAGCAACCCAGGGAATTTCTGAGCTTAGCAAACAACTTCAGGGACCAAATTAGGGTACTAGGAGACTACCTTGACGAGATGAACCCCATTGGAGCCTAAGGGGCAGAGGAGGCCGGTTTTTCTAGTGATGTGGCCAGCCACTTGGTGGAAATTAGTGTCGGGGTTGATCCAGTAGGTCATATACATCATATACAGCACCCTAGACTTGTTTGTGCAACTACTTTTGGCCTGAGTCAAAATCTGGGAGCATTTTTAGTGTGATTTTAGCTATGGTTTTACGTATTTTGTACTGCTAAATTTTGATATTTGAATTTGACATTGGTTGTTTGGTGTTCATACATCAACAACAAAGGGTGTTTGGTTGATTTTGTACGCGTAGGCCATAGGTTCTGACATATGAGCAATGCGCGTACCGTTTTGGATTTCAGAACTTGATTTTAATAGCGTTGTGATATGTGTTGCTATTGTAGATACCCTCGCGTGGATTCCGAGGAGACGGATCATGGCGTCATCGACTTCGGCAAGCGAAGACCAAGGTGAGTAGATCTATATCTACGGGGGAAGTCGGGTGGATGGCGTATAGCACCCCCGCAAAGTTTTGATGGAAACTGATTTATAGAATATGGTTAAGGAAACCTAGATTTAGAAACTAGGGTTAGTGTTAAATGATAGTTAGTGAAACCATATTAGAAACTAAGGATAGTTAGAAATGATATAATACGGCTAATATGTGATGACGGGATTTGAGGATGATGTTTGACGATATTGCCGTTTTGGATAATATATGACTAGTTATTCGACGTAGATGTGTCATCCGAATCATACATATTTCTAAACTGAAGAGTCGTATGCATCTTTTAAATAGATACCTTGAGGGACGTTACGGAATTTCAAATGATATCTTTTCCTTAAAAACACCGTAACCCTATTTTAAAAACTACGACTCGCTCTTTTTAAATCTGATTGTATGGTTCGGATGTGTATGTTAGAGTAGATACTTATACTTATAGTAGAGATGGAGTGTTTATGTGAACTCGACTTGGTGTGAGATATAAATGCGATGACAAGAATATAAGACGAATATGATGACCTGATGATACGTTGGTATACGGATGCGAGTCGACTGAGATGATTGATACCTTGCCGGTCCCCTGATATGAGATTGTCATAGATGTGACATGGGACATAGGTATATAGATATTTATATTGTGGTCAATACAGAATGATAAGCCGTACGAGACGTTAGGTCTGTATCCTCATTGTCGTAAAGGTTGATAGGATCCCTATTGGTGTTATGCCGCCGTACGATGATTTTCCGTACGTGATGAGTTTGACTTGATGATTAATCCATACCCTTGACTAGAGGATGCCGTACGATGGATTATACCATACGTGATGCTGTGAGGCTAGATGCCGATTGATAGATTCACAGACTCAGACATATGATAGTTACGTATACCTTATAGCTTTTAGCTGATGATTTACCTTATGCTGCATTCATGATATTATCATTGCATTGCATGTACCTGTGTTAGTACACTTACACCATTATCGATGATGCGTATGTTACACATACACAGATTTGCCGGCTCACACACTTCATAATCGATAATTGCCATGTCACTACACAGTAGGATTGGTGCATCATGAAATGACTCTTTGCTTGATTTACTTGCTATAGTTACCTGTGCACTTTTATATAATGTTGCATTTGACTTTGGAGATATTGGGAACCGCAAGACATATTTTCAAAACTGGAATCATTTAAAGGAGCGGTTTTCCCTTAATATGATACATCACTGTTCCATGTTGCATGATATACGGATATGCTTACATTTCCATCATATGTCGCATACATCATGCTTTATGATTTTACGCATTGAGATATGTTGTTTTCATGATATTTCTAGATTTGAGAACCGTGGTCTTTTTAAAAGAAAGTATGTATTGTTTTAAAAACCCGGTTTCTCTTGATATAATATTTCAGTGCGTCCACCATGCGTTTTCTTGGTTCTGAGATGTGTGACATGTGAAACCCGATTCGAGGAGCTGGATGAGGCCGATTGCGGGTATATGGTGGACCCGGTATGGTACCCCGGGGAAAGAACGGATCTGTCGTGCAGTAGACGATGAGCCTGGCAGAGAGACCACTACCTACCGGTGATAGTATTTAGGCTCGGCGGATATCCGGAGGATACCGACCGGAGTCGAAAGATGATATGGGCCAATCCGGACTGATGGAGCCCATGGGCCAATCCGGACTGACGGAGCCCGAGATATGAGGATTTACATGTCGATGCTGGACACGGGTTTCATGATGTTTTCGGGTGTCGATGTTGAATACCCAGGTTCCATGATTTTGATGTGTCGCGAGGGACACCGTTGATTTATATCCTCATACTTTCATGCATACTCTTTTATGATATTTACGTGCATACAGACATTGATTATATGGTTGGATGAGATCCACATGCATACATACCTTGATTATGGTTGGACGAGATCCATATACATACATTGATTATATTGTTGGATGATATCCACATAATGATTGACATTGGTATTAGTGTTGGCACATATACGACCCGGTCACCCTAGATATCATAGTATTACCTTTATGATATAGTTGACCTAGGAGTCGTTGTTTATTCAATTTCTATCTGTTGATATTTTTCTACTCACGAGTTGGCAACTCACCCCCGTTATGCCACAGTTCTTGCAGGTTGGCCGCTTGGATCAGTAGCGGCTTCGCTGGCAAACAGTTGCATTCGGGTGTTTTGCATTGGTAGGTGGGACATTTGTATCGTGCCCACTCTTGTATCTATATTTCATATTGTATCTAGTTAACTCCATCAATCAAAATTAGTAAATTGTATAAGTAATGAGACTTAGTGAGATTGTGGTTGTGAGACTTAGAGCGAGGGGTTTTCCGCTACTTGTAGTTGATGTCTTGCTTATTTCTTTATCTTTTGTGGTGAACTTCGCCATTGGGCATCGTATACTTTATATATATATATATATATATATATATATATATTATCTTGTGTGGTTGTGATCCGCCATTTGGCGAAGAGCTAGCTCCTGCTTGGGGATGCCTTTATCATTATCTTGTATATGTGATTTTGGATCAAAATATACAAAGGAGGTGCGGCCCAAATTTTCAAAAAGGCGAAACATGTTTTTAAACTTGCATAATCCACTTGCATCTTCATGTTCCTTTTTTATGCACTAAGAAAACTTGATTTCATTATACCTTTATTTCAAAACTTCACCTCCTTTATTTTCTTAAAAAGGTTTAAATTTCTGGGTTTCAGATTACTTGAATTCCGTTACGCCTTTAGACGTTGCGTGATTCAAGTGTTGGTCACGAGCTAATATTTCGGGTCGTGACAGAGTCCTAAGACCTCGCTGGCTCTTACCCCGTGTCCAGTGAACGGAGTCTTTGTCATCTTTCTTTTGAGATATGATTGACAAGTTTCATAGGACTGATATTCGAACGGATCCAAATATTGCTCTTTATGTAACTTTGTCAACTGTGATTCATTGATGTGACCCAGTCTACAATATCAAAAGAAAGCCTGATTTAATTCTGTAGACTTTCTTTTGAGTGTGTTCTGGACATTGAACCTTGAGCTTGATTTAATACGTATATACTGTTATCTATTGTACCTGATCCAATCAAAACTTGATTTAGGTGGATGTGGACCACATCGCTTACAAATGTAAAATCATAACCTTTTTTAGAAAGTAAAGATACAGAGATGATATTATAAACCAGACTAAGTATACATAAACAGTTAAGCAAAATCAAAATCTTCCCACTTGTCAATCCTAGTTGATATTCTTCTACGGATACAGCATCCATGCTCATTCCGTTAGCAACTCTGAAAGTCATATCACTTGCCTTGATAACTCTATGGTTTCTCAGAGCCTGTAATGAATTGCAGATATGAGATCCTGATCCGGTATCCAGTACCCAGGAAGTAGAGTTAATTAACAGATAATTTTCAATCATAAACACACCTGAAGCCGAAGACATAACGCGTTTCGAATCCTGGTTTCTGGCTTTCCAAGCCCTGCAGTCCTTCTGCCAATGGCCTTTCCCATGATAATAGAAACATTCATCCTTCCATACTGTTAGCCCCGAAACTTTTGCCCTGTCCTTTCTTTCTACCTTACTGACACCGCCTATATGCTTGGCGGAGGGTTTCTTCTCTCCATTGGGTTATGCCTCGGATCTATAAGAGGAAGATTCCCTAATGAGCAGAGCGGGTGTCTCCCTGGATTCCTGCAGGATGCCCTCAGCGCTCATCAACATGTTGAGGAGTCTGGAAGTGAAACTTCCTTCCCTTGAATGTTGAAATTCAAGATAAACTGGGTGTAGGTGGAGGGGAGTGACTGTAGAATCAAGTCAGTAAATAACTCATTCTCCAACGTGGTCCTAAGGTCCGCTAGCTCTTTAATATAGCTAATCATCGTAAGGACGTGGTCCCTACAGATGACCCGACAGCGAAGCTCGCCTGAAATAGGTTCTTCGAGGTCTCATATCTTGCGATACGAGATTGCTCTAAAACTTTGGTATGGAGGAAGATGGAAGCTAAGTCCATCTTCTCATGTTGCCCCTGGTGTTCATAATCCATTGAGGCTAACACGAGACACTTGGCTCTCGCACATTCCTTTTTCCCATGTCTTACGGATATTAACATCCGCAACGATGGAATCTGAACCTGGGACAGCGGGGGCTATATTAGTAAGGAGGTAACCCAGGTTGTCATAAGTAATGGCCATCTGGACATTCATTAGCCAATCTTTATAGTTTGGCACAGTCAATTTATTATTATTTAGCAGTAACCTAAGTCCGGTCATTTTGGTCGCTGCAATTAGAAGAGAGAGAAGAAACACTCAGTATGATGCTCTTGCAAGTTTAGATTGGTTATTAGTTTATCTAAACAGGATGGCTCCTACCGTTTCCTCAAATCCTTCTTCAAATCATAAAAGAAGAATTAGTCAAGATTAATCTCACTCTTACAATTCTTGCTTAACCTTTCAACCAGGCTAGTGTTGGTACTTCGAGGGAGGTTTTCCAACGCTTTCACGATGTTCCTTAATTACATAAGCTCTTTTCTCTGGAGGCGTAGCCCCGCTAACATCATTCTAGACACCTAGCATTGATTGTTTAGTGGAAAAAATCTCCCGAAGAGTAGCGGATACTCACAGTAGGATCGGGATCCAAATATCATCGTGTGACAACCTTGAAGGAATCCTACCAAAATCATCACACTCCAAATGGTTTGCAACACTAGCAAGTTTCAATTTCTTTAGAAACTCCCGATGTATATTTTTGCCCCAAGCTCTTATGACCATGACGATGGCCAACATATCAGAAGACGCAAGTCAAGTTCTACACATCATTGTTCAGGTTAATTTGAACCCACCCGTACATATTGTTTCCCTAATATTTAACCTAATAAAGAGCAAATCTCTGTGGGAATATAATGAGGCAACGCCTTACGTGCTCTCTAGGAGGACGCCCGCACAACAGCCAGTCTTATAGGATTAAAGCTTATGAGAGCGCCGCACGTGCTCCTCACACGGGCACCAATGTGCAATGCACAGAAGCACTCTCTGAATAATGAGTCAAACTCTCAAAAGGCGTCGCACGTGCTCCTCACGCGGACGCCAATGTGCAAAGAACAGAAGTGCTCATCTTAAGAATTAAATTCTTAAGCGGCGCCCACGTGCACAACACGTGAGCGCCAGCGCCCAAGTTAATATCTGTAGAATTAAATTCTACGTTTCCTTAACAAAGATTGGGATATTCTCTGTTAAACAAAGTCGTTGGATCAAAGATCCAATGGAGAAAACATCTCCCAAATCTTTAGATCAATAATCCAACAATAGAATAAAATTCTATTTTGGGACATATTCTCTCAATCGTTCTAAATAGGAAAGATTACCCTCTATAAAACAGAGAACCGATGGATTCAAAATCCAACGGTAAATTTTCTGTAAGGGAAAATATTTCCCCAATCTTGTTAGAAACAAGAAAATATGTTCTGTAAAACAGAAACCCTTGGATCAAAAATCCAATGGTGGGTAAAAATCCCCAAATCAATTAGGATCTCTTAATGAGAGATTTTTTCAAAAACTAATTAACAAACTTGCCTCTACTATATAAAGGACTCATGACTTCAAGTCTCAGAAAGGAGACCCCCCCATAAGCATCTAAAAATCAAAGCAGAAAGCTTCAAAAAGGAACAGAGAAGAAGATATCCTTCCTCAAAAACTCTAGGTAAATAAAAGGAATAGAGATCAAAACATCTCGTTTACATATCTAAGGGTTTAACCCTTTAAAAAAAGAACTTAGTTCTTTCTCTGGATCTGAGATCTACAAGACAAGTCTCCCATAAATTGAGAATTTAATTCTCATCGGGAAAAATTTGTTCTTGAGAATCGAAAATTCGAAAAAGTACTAGGAATTGAATTCCTTGAAACAAAGAATATAAGAGAAACATGGTTCTCATAAAAGAACTTGTTTCTTAAAAAACGAAAGCTTGATCATTAATGAGCGCCACAGAAGAAAAGAGTGCTTAGCACTCATTGGGCAGCGCTTCACGTGTCCCTCACATGGGCCCCACTGAAGAAAAGAGTGCTTAGCACTCACTGGGCAGCGCCCAGCACCTTACGTGCTTCGCACGTGGACGCCATAAAGGGCGCCTAGCACTCTATATAAAGACAAAAAGAGTAAAGTGTTTTACACTTATTGGGTAATCTTCCATGACTGAAAGCTCCACATGATCATATGGGGGCGTTAGAACTTATATAAGCGCTTAGCACTTTTTGCATAAAAGGGGGACTGATTAAATAGAGCCCAAGCAAGTGCTTAGCACTCTTGTTTTTCAATAAAAAAAGAGGGACCACTGAGCAGATCAAACCTAAATTGGCTAGGTCATTTGAGGATAGAACCACCTTGATTCAAATCAACTGAGCTCATATACTCATGATTGCCCAAACTGATCTCAGTCTCATATATGACTATTGATTTTTCAATTGATGATATCCAAATGATATTCATCCCATATCTCCTAAGGTAATCTTAGTCTCAAAATATGACTAACGATTCCTAGGGCCACCATAACACATCTCCCTCAAATACGGGATTTGGTTTAAGGGTATATCTCTCCACACCTCTGATATACGTCGTTGTAATTCTTCAACGTCTTCAGAGAGGTGGCGGGTCCCGACAACCAACAATTCTTCAGTACATTCCCAAACCGTCCAAACTGACGTGCACACCTCAAATCAGACCGCACCCCATACTGAGTGCATTCCATATCACCACTGTTCATTCCGCCATGTAACAAATACACGTGCACGCAAGATGAACACACTGGACCACTATGTCCTTAAACTGGCAAGGGACCGAAATGTCCTTAAACTAATATTCTCCTCCAAAATGGCGATAAGAGACTGAAATGTCCTTAAACTAATATTCGCCTCCAAATGGTGATAATGGACCGAAACGTCCTTAAACTAAAACAATAGAGCCCAAATGCTCTTTTGTTGGATCTGCAATAAAAATGATCCTAAAACTTTATTAAATGGATCTTAGCCTCAAAATTGGACTAACGTATCCTTAACAAAAACAAATTGATCCCCAAATGCTCACATACATTTAAGTCGATCTTAATCTCAAAATAGATTAACGGTCCTTAAATAAAAACTCAAATCTAAAAAATACGGATTTGGACTAATCCACGCCCTACGGGCGACAACATAAATTAGTCTCCGTATACAATCCACGGGCAACCCAAACAAACAAAAACACATGCGACACGAAGTGAACTTCCCCACCTGCAGTGCTGAAGAAATATCCCCCACCTGCTGAAAACACGACGCGGGCAAAGCCGGAGCAACCCCCTCAGCGGCTCTCTTCCTAAATCCACAGGGTCTGGCGGAAAGTCAAAGATTCTGTGATCAACAAAGACTACTCTCGTCGACTGAAAAAAATGAAGGCTCGGCAAGAGGAGGACTATCCCTCCATCATACAGAGAGGGACATCTTCAACATGGGTGCCTGTTACAACGGCTCCTTCAACTTCGACCTCCCACAAAAGGGTCAGGCTGGAGAATCTCCTACCGCCGATAGCAAATTCCAAAGACGATGGACCCAAACGCCCCAAGTCTGGAAGCATGATCATACGCACGGTTTACATGGCTTCCGAGAAAGAGGAAAGTCGTGCTTCCGTGGGTCATCGGCCGCAAACTCAGTCATTGAAAAAAGCTCAGGAACAACAACAAAAACTTCAGGAGATGCTGACGAAAATGGCAGCACTCACCGGACAGAAAGAAAGTCCGAAATCAACAAGTGAACAGCGCCAAGAGCAGGAAACCGATACAGAGTTCCTGCGAAGGGTGCTAGAAAGAAAAGACAAGGAGTCCGCGAAACAATCTGCTAATATAAAGAAGATGTCACTTCTGTTCCAGGACATGGTTGGAATGATGATTCAGCCAGAACCTCTAGCCGAAGATCCACCGATAATCATCGAGGACGACAGAGGGGAAACATCGAACCCTCTTCTGGCCCAGAGAGGAAATGACCTCTAAAGCTACCCTTGACGATTACAGAGCTCAACAAATACGGGCTCATTAAGCCAACGAAGTGGCTGTCCAAGTCGTCAGAACCGGACGACCGTACCCAGGCTGGTACGATCAAATCAAGTACCCATCGGGATATACGATCCCCAAGTTCTATATGTACAAAGAGATAGGCAATCCTCATCAGCACATTGCTCAGTTCAGAGATTTGTGCGGCAATATGGGAGGCGATGACAAATTGTTACTTCGCCAGTTCGTTGGCAACCTGTCGGAAACAGCATTCGAATGGTACTCAAAGCTCCCAAATGACTCTGTCAAAACATTCACAGAAATGGAATTGTTGTTCACACAACGGTTCGCAAGTGCAAGCGAACGCATCCCGATCACAGCATTAATCAATGCCAAGGTGAAGTCAGAAGAGACCTAGGTCCAATACGCGATCCGATGGCGGAACCTATGGTCAAAATGCGAACAGCGCGTCAAAGAATCTCCTACTGTGGGCATGTTCATCGGGACCCTTGATCCTCAAGCGACCGTGTCCCAGTTCATGACGTTCTTCAAGCCGATCACCTTCCAGGCGCTGGTCGACAAGCTGGGCCAAATGGACCAGATGGGCCACGGGCCTTCTTCCTCAAAAATGGACCCTTGAAATGCCAAGGGTAATGGGAAAGCAGCCTTCATTGCCAACACTTAACAACAGCCGGGTGACCCGAAGCCAGTTACTCGCCAAAACAACATGCGTCTGCGTATATCCCTGGAAGAAATGCTAGGACGTGCTTACTCGTTTTCCCGTGATAAGACGAGGAGACTATTCGAGTTGGCAGTGCGCAACAAACTCATCATGTTGCCGGACCCACGATGTCCATCACAACCTGGCGACATCAACAACCCCAACTATTGCTCCTATCACAGGATGGTGAGTCACCCAATTGAAGATTGCTACGTCTTCAAAAACTGGGTCGAGGATCGGTACCAACAAGGGAAGTTTGCGCTGTTGAAGAACTGGAGGGTCAACCCACCACAGAAGCACGCTCCCAAGAAGGTATCCATTCCGGGGGCATCATGCTCACTCATGGAAGAAGCTCTATGGAAAGTTGTCCATTCAGCTAAAACCAAAAGAATGCTGAAAGATCTTCAGATGTGTCCGGCGATCAGATGGAAAACCCCGCTGGAGCCCGAGATCATTGAAGGGATGCTGAAACCGTGTCCCATACTGAAAACAGTTGACAAAGGGCAAAATCCCAAAGTCAAGCCTTCAAGTCTTCGAAGAAAAAGAAGAAGACCAAGGAGCCTATGCAACCTGCCGAGTATGACGACAAACGCACAGACTTACAGAGGTACATTGACGCGCTGGAGGAGTACAACCAGAAGGCGCGGACCCCAGTCACTCTCGAAGAGTTTCTCAAGAATATCCTTGAGAACGGAGATAGTGATGATGGTGAGGGAAATGACTCATCAGAAGAAACCCAGGACTATGTAGAAAGTTACCACATGGTCTCCCATTCGTTGTCAAATATCGAAGAAGCTCCCTCGGCGTCGGAAAGAAATGCAGAGGAACTAGGGGCAGGAGTGGCGCTAAAATCCCTAGAACTGTCAGAAGACCCAATCGATAGGCTATTAAACGAAGCCTTTTGAAAAAGCAAAGCTGTCCGAGAACGTGAAACGGCTATATAAGAAAAGGCTAAGCGTCGGCGTCAGGATGAAGAAGCTGAGGTAAAGAGGAGTCGTAAAGTACTCCAACCAAACCAAAACACACCTGCGGCAAACAAGAGTAGAATCAGGACGGAGAAACGGTTCACCAAAGCTTTGTCAGTGGGAATGAAGCTGCCGCTTCTCAAAGGAAACACACCCAAGGTCATAAGCCTCAATGGAGAGGATTCACATCCGAACTACTGCTTATACCATCGGAGGGTCACTCACCCCACTGAAGAATGCAGTGCATTCAAGAAGTGGTGGCAAGGATACGTTTCCCATCAACAATACTTCAAGAGGATGAAATGCGAAGTTCGTCGACAGCAAAGAAGTTTGACAGGTGTGCGTGAGAAAACGACCGGCAACTGTCATATGGTTGATACCGGTCGGGAAAGAGAAAAACTCTAAGTTCTTGCCTTCGGGAGTGATTCTGAGGAAGAAATGACCCTCGGCCCTCTCTTCAATAACTCCCCCTCCGAAAAAGAAGAGGAGAAGAAGGACTGCGAGAACATTCAGTTGCATAACCGCACGCTGCCTGAGAAGAACCTCAGACCCACAAACAAAGGTTCGAGAAAAGAGAAAAGGGGAAAGAAAAAGTCCTTGGGGAAATCACCCTTGATGATGGAGTCGTTAAAGAGCTCGCAGCCAAGGACCCACCTAGGAAAAACAAGGTGGATTACAATATCCTAGCACATCTGAAGAAGATGCCTTCATAACTGAGCATATTGGATGCTCTCCTCCTGTCCAAAGAGGTGCGAGATTCTTTGATCAAGGCATTGCAAGAGCCTGATCAATTTCAAGCTTTCCTCGCAGAAGAAAGGATGAAGGACGAGTTAGCAGAGGTTCATACGGCTAACATCACATTCAACGATGAAGATCTCCTCCTTAGAACGTGCGACCATAACCGCCCGTTATACGTCACTGGGTACTGCCACGACATCAAGATAGGGAAAATCCTTTTCAACAATGGGTCTTCTGTTAACCTTCTCAACGTAAAGGTGCTGAAGGAGATTTGCATGAATGTTCAGCACTTAGCCCGAGAAAAAATTACCATCTCCGGTTTCGATTCACAGCCATCACGGACGCTCGGGTCCGTAATACTGACGTTATGCTTTGGGCTGATCATCACTGACATCAAATTTCACGTCATTGATACCAAGACTTGCTACAACGCTCTGCTCGGCAGGCCTTGGTTACACGAGTACAACGTCATCCCATATACACAACACCAGTGTATGAATTATTTCAAAGATGGCCTTGAGTACACCGTTACGGGGGATCTAAATCCATTTTCCGTAAACGAAGTCCAAAAATATGAAGATGCAAAGTACTTCCTACCAGACTTCAAAGATACGAAAAGATGTCATAAGCCGGAGGGTAAATGGAAGTCCGTTGTCACCATCCCGATCTTTGGGAGTGACACCGAAGAAGATGAGGAAATAGTTTACTCAGGGCAACCCCAATGCAACAGGCCCGGACCATCTACTCCTATTTTGGTCACTGACAGTGACTTTAAGGACGGGGCCAACGCCGTGTTCTCCACTCGCCCGTGGCACAAACCATTACTAAAGCTGATCAGAGTTTACAAATCACCATGATTCTGCCACGGCATTACAAAGAACTTGATGCGCTTGATACATACAGCGTACAAGAGCTACAGACATTCTACGTCCCTCCCAGGCGAAGAGGTGAAAAGGCGATCCTCTTATATCAATCTACGGAGACCAAAGTGGAGAAAGAAGTCTGGCATGGTGTCGATCTTGCGCTTGACAAGTTTCAACCAATCCGTTTGCTAAGATATTATGCAGAGAGATTGAAAAAGCTATTAAGATGCCAAGGCGTATCCTTCAAACAAACCGTTCGACAAGCCCAGTTCTACAACAAGATCTGTGACGTTCTCGGGACTCAGCGAAAGACGCCCAACGGAAGGATAGAGATGACTGGGCTTGGATATGTTTGGTCAAATAAACGGGAACAATTCCACAACTGCCATGTCATAAATAACTCCGGTGGAGAAAAGAATTCTTTTCCAGATAGCCGTGACGTTGAAATGAAGCAAAATCCCGCTATAAGAATGTCAAGTCCGTCGTTCGAAGAGCAAGTTGATAAGCTAATAAGAGAAGCCGACCAAAAGGTTCAGGAGGATCACAACCGCGAAATGGCTATTTATGAAAAGGCCAGGACGCAGCGTCTCAATCAGTAGTCTACGGAAAAAGAAGATTACGATTCCCTTCACCCTCAGCCCGCTATACGTTCTCGCGACAAGAGAAAAGCCCGAAACAGGGGCAAAAACAAAGTGAAGAATGAGAATGACGTTCGGAAACAGCGAAGTGGATTCAAGAAGCCACGCAATCAAGAAAAAGTCGGCTAGAATCCGTCTTTTATGAAGAAGATGGGACGGGAATACTCTTTCCCTCAAGACAAGACAAGGAAAATATTCAACCTTCTCATGAAGCATCAAATAATGATGCTCCCGGAGCCTCGGTACCCCGAACAGATAAATGAGGTCCATCACCCAGATTATTGCTCCTAGCATCGAGCAATAAGACATCCTCTAGAAGACTGCTTCACCTTTAAAGACCGGGTCAAAGGCCAATATCAACAGGGCAGATTCGCTTTATCCGACAGCTGGAGGGTGACCCCACCGCAAAAGCATGAGCCAAAGAGAACCTATATCGTAAAGGTGGGACCAGCTCAACACTAAGAATGGAAGCAAACTCGTACATGCCATATGATAACACTCTCAAAGGAGGGAGAGCACGAGAATATGGGTGACTGCTTCAAGTGCTTCACAAATGAGGACGAGGAGGAGGTGATCTCAGAGTTTCCACCAGCACCAAAAGAGTTGGAAGATGGGATACATACCACGGCGGACAACCTAAGAAAACTTGACCTAGGGATGGAAAACGAGCCGAGGCCCACGTTCGTCGATGAGTTGTTGTCTAAAAAACAGGTAGCCACTCTAAAGAACGTGGTTATGCAATATAAAGACTGATTCGCATGAACTATTCCGAGATGCCGGGACTAGATCCAAAAATAGCGGTGCATAAACTGGCTATATCGCCAGACGTCAAGCCAGTCAAACAGGCGCTAAGAAGAATATGGCTTGAACTTGAGATAAGTATCAATGCCGAAGTCAAGAAACTAATTGACTCTGGCTTCATCCAAGAAGTTCAATATCCCGACTGGATTGCCAACATTGTTCCAGTAATGAAGAAAAATAGGACAGTGCGCATCTGCGTAGACTTTTGGGACCTCAATAAAACTTGCCCAAAGAATGACTTCCCGGTACTAGTTACCGAGCTGATGATAAATAACACATCTACCCATGAGGTCTTCTCCTTCATGGATAGATCTTCAGGGTACAATCAAATAAAAATGCATCCTGAAGACCAAAAGTATACCTCCTTCCGAACTCCGCTCGGCATATTCTGCTACAAAGTAATGCCTTTCGGTCTGAAGAACGCTGGCGCTACCTACCAAAGGGCCATGAAGAAAATCTTCGATGACCTCATTCACGAGGTTGTTGAATGCTACATTGACGACCTTGTGGTGAAGAGCAAATCTTATGAGGAACACTGGGAGCATCTAGACATAGTGTTCCAACATCTTCGGAAATATAATCTGAAGATGAATCCTCTAAAATGCGTGTTTGGATTCTCCTCAGGAAAATTCCTGGGATTCATCATACGGCACAGGGGTGTCGAAATTGACCCTTCAAAGATTAAGGCGGTTATGGAGATGCTCACACCGAGAACTCTCAAACAACCGCGATCTCTCCAAGGAAAGCTCGCGTATATCCGGCGGTTCATAGCCAAGCTCTCCGGAAAATACCGTCCCTACAGTCATCTAATGAAGAAGGTGACCCCGTTCGTATGGGATCATAAGTGCTAGAATGCACTGGACGAGATTAAACAGTACCTGCAAAATCCGCCAATACTGACTGCCCCGGTTAGAGGAAGACCCCTCATCCTATACACAACGACCCTTAAAGGTTCTCTGGGTGCGCTATGGGCACAGGAGAATGACCAGGGAAAGGAAAGAGCTCTGTACTATTTGAGTCGAGTTCTTCTGGGGGCAGAAAACAACTACTCCCCAATCGAAAAGCATTGTCTGGCACCGATCATCGCAATAAAGAAGCTCAGACACTACGCCTTGGCACATGAGGTCCATCTCATATCAAAAGTGGATCCTCTCAAATATTTGATATCAAAGGCCATACTAATAGGAAGACTTGCCAAATGGGCCCTCCTCCTGATGGAATTATTGATAACGTATCGACCTCTCAAAGCAGTGAAGGGCCAGGCCATCGACGGCTTTCTTGCCGAGCATCTGATACCCGCCGACTACCCCTTAAATTGTGAGTTACTGGATGAACATGCGTTCGACGCAAAGGAAGAAGAGAATGGCGCCCGATGAGAATTCTACATCGATGGAGCATCTTTCATGAAGAGACGGAAGCATAATACCCCCATAATCAAAGCTGGGGTGGGTCTCATCTTCGTGACCCCACAAGGAGGGATACTGCGTTACGCCTTCGCCCTGACAGAGCCAAGGACTAACAACGAAGCTGAATATGAAGCTTTGATAACAGGTCTCGAGATCGCTGTTGACATCGGAATCAAAGACCTCCTCATACATGGAGACTCCCAGCTCATTGACAGCTAAGTAAATGGCGACTATCAAACATGCAAGCCAGAACTGATCAGGTATGGTGAAAGAGTGCAGCAACTGCTGACACAAATCCCCTCCTACATCTTGGAGAGTATACCGCGTGTGGAAAATAGCAAAGTGGATGCATTGGCTAGATTAGCTAAATAATTGGCCGACGAAGACTTCAATGACGTAAAGATCATCGTGCAAAGAGGCCGGGTTCTCGCACCAGCAGGGATACCTTCGGAGGATTTAACAGAGTCATCTGAAGAAAAGGAAACGACCAAACAAGCAGTCTTCCAAATAGAAGACGAAGAAAAGGTCAAGGATTGGATGGAAGTCTTCATAGACTACTTCAAATCCCATCGAACGTCCGGAAACGCGTCGTCAAGACATCAGCTCATGAAATGGGCTCTGTCTTTCGCTTTCGTCAATGATACTCTATACATGAGATCGCTTGACGGTTTGTGGTTAAGGTGTTTGGGGCCAGAAAAATCAAAGAGAGTCGTCCAAGAAACTCATGACGGACTATGTTGTTCTCATCAAATCGGGTCAAAGATGAAACTGAAGATCAAAAGGATGGGATATTATTGGCCCACGATGATTCAGGAGTGCCTCGTATATGCGAAGCAGTGTCACTCGTACCAAATTCATGAGGAATTTATCCACCAACATCCAAATCCGCTACATCCAACGGTAGCTAGCTGGCCGTTCGAAATGTGGGGAACCGATATAATCGGCCCCATTGAGCCAGCATCATCCAAAGGACACCGGTTCATACTGGCAACGACCGACTACTTTTCTAAATGGGCAGAAGCAGTACTACTAAGAAAGGTGAAGACGGAGAATATTCTCCATTTCTTCAAGACACGTGTCATCTACCGGTTCGACACTCCGCGACGGGTAATCTCGAATAATGGACCATCCTACAGGAGCCATAAAATCAGCCGCTTCACAGAACAGTATAAAATAGACTGGGGATACTCTTTCGTCTATAATTCTCGAGCTAACGGTCTAGCTGAAGCTTTCAACAAGACCTTGACAAAGATTATAAAGAAAACGGTGTCGGGAAGCAAAAAAGATTGGCACGAAAGGCTACACAAAGCACTCTGGGCGTACCGAACAACGTTCAAAACAGCCACGAATACGATCCCATACGCGTTAGTATTCGGCACGGAAACAGTGCTTCCTCTAGAAATATGTCACGACCCAAAGTTTGGATGTAACCGGCACTTAGATTGTATAATATCTAAAGATATCCATACAGTCCAAGTAAGCCGAAAACCAAGATCAAAATCCTTTTTGCGGAATTCTTTATATAAAAATGTAGTTTTCAAGTAAAAATCACAGTTTTTGTGTAATTAAATTATTAAACAAGTATAAAGTGTTAAGTTTGGTTGCATCCCTAGTTGGGATCAACAATATCAATAGTGGAGACAAGTATCCAAGAGTATACGACATCAATAAAAATTTCAAATAAGTAAAAGAAATAACAATTTATAGAACTAAACCATCTCGTCCATCAAATAATATACATATAACTATCTCTCACTCTATATAATATACAGGTCTGATGGAGATTTTCTAGATAGAAAATACAATACCAAAAGAGAAGGTTACTATATATGTAACCCACCTATCAAAAGATGCGAAAAGGCTGCAAAAAGTGGGGCTGCACTGCTACTAACCGTCCACTCTACCCCTGTAAGGAACTGTGGCACAACGGGGGTTAATTAGCAACTCAGTGAATATAACTAACATATAACGGTTAATAATGTAAATATGTCGATCGTAACTAACTGAAATGAGAGAAAGTATGATGCATGATAGCATATGGAAAGCATGAATCAATACTATAAATCGCATAAACCAAAACTGCAATCTCATCATTTATCCCAATAAATTTCATCTTTCCGTGTCCATCATCGACACAAAACTTCCATTTCTCTCAGGTATCATTCCTTGAATGATCCTGAAATCAGATATCGGTCGGCATCCTCTAGATATCCGCCGTATTTACCACTATCTCCGGTATCGAGTCACCTCGCTAGGCTCCCCGGCCTCAAATGCGGCTATCCTGCCCCTCGGTCTCGACCGGGTCCACCATGTATCCAACTGTATATCTCCCTCACTCAGTATAGATAACGTAAAATGTGCGACCGTATATCTCCCCCACTCGGTCCGGAAAAAAACCAAATCATAAAACATCTCATGGTGGACATGACACATCAATCATGAAAATCACTGAAGTTATGTAATAGTATTCAAAACTCAAAACCATAAATCCTCAATAATACAATTACCTCTTATATCAACATAAAATCCTCAAATACTAAACATGATATTAATGATGCAATTTACTACTGTTATTGGTATTTAAGATATGATATGAATCATTTTTAACAAGAAATTTTTTAAGTGTAGAAGTGACATGGTAATATCGACGAGGTGTGTGTAACATGTAAGATGTGCACGTGGCATAACTCGTCGATACTTGTGCAGTGTACTAGCAACTAAGCAAAATATATGTGAATTATGAATGCATATTGTCAATTTAGCATAACAAAATAAAGCATTTATTTAAATAAAACTATGGGCGTAACACGATATCCTTACAAAATTCTCCGGTAGATGTTTAGTCTACTCACCGAAAAACGTCGGATCTACTCAGGAATTGCCAATCCTTTTCCTTTTCTCGTTGCCTCCGAAAATCCCGTATTTGAATCTAACATCACAATTTAACTTATATAAGGAAACTGCTACTCCAACATGACGGAAATGAAAAACACCCGTTCCCACGTACTAGTTATATTGTATACGACTATATCAAGCTATTTAACAGTTAACCTTACTGGATTTTAACCCTACTCTGCATCGCGACAGAAAACAGATTGTGATACGCTTTAACCATGTCGTATTTTTGATTTCTTAGATATCTTTTCCGACATAAGCTTCCAGATTTCATATACAGCTGAAATAACTTATTCAAATAATACCAAAATTGCCACAATTATACACAGAACCCTACCCAACAAACCAAAATACCCTAGCTTCCTACAAAACCGGCAACGCCGTATTTTTCCCCTTTGTCGCCGGCCCAATTCCGAGCCCTCTGGTTCGTGCTCCTATGGCTTGCTCTAGGTGTTACATACATCAATTAGGACTTGTTTAGTTGGGTTAATATTTCTCCAATTTAAAGCAGATTCAAACAAAGCCTAGTTTTAACTAAAATACGATATTATAGACTTGTGATTTCAAACTTACTTTAATTCCAGAACTAAATCTCTACTGTGAGTAAGGAATTTACCTATAATAACTTGTAGGAATAACACTCTCCAAGATGTATAAGCTCCCTGCCCTAGCTTGATAATGAAAAAACCTTAGATTTAGCTCCTTCCTTCCTCTTTCTCTTGTTCTTCTTTGTTTTCTTTAAATTTTGTTTTTCTTTCAGAAATTTTCAGATTTTAAATTAGGTGAATGATCTAAACATGAGCTATATATGGTGATGGGAAGAAGGAGGTGATAGTAGGAGGTGTCAATGAATTAGATGTGCCCTCTTCATGCAAGGAGGAGGTGTTGGTGTGTGTGTGCATGCAAGGAAGAGGTGTCATTACCTTATCTCCTAATTTTTATTTTAATTAGCAATAAAATTCTGAACTAAATGGTTTTCTACTCTTTTTTCATTTACACCCTTAACAAATTCTCATTTGCACAAAATCCTAAACTTTACCTAAAATCCCTTCACAACCTAGTTTATTATATAACACCCTTTTTATTAAAATGAAGGAAAAATTCTCACTAAAACCCTTATAATTTATTTATGTTGCATACTAAAATTTTAATTTAATTTGTTTAACAAACATCTTATGAAATTATCTAATTTGGTTTTAATAACTTTTTAATTTAACACTTTATTATTTATTTAATTAATTTTATTTATTTCTAAATTTTCAGAATGCTACAATATTCCCCCCTTAAGAAAATTCGGTCCCCGAATTTAAAACTTAACTAAACGTACCTTCAAAAAGATATGGAAATTTCCTTCGCATCACATCCTCGGTCTCCCAAGTAATTTCCTCACGGTCTTTTCCTTGCCAAAGAACCTTTACAGACGGAAGTATCCTCGATCTTAATTTCTTTGCCTGCCTGTCTAGAATAGCGACTGGCTGCACTGTGTAGGATAAATCCAGCTCAATCTGTAAGGTCTGATGCTGGATCGTGTGAAAAAGAATCGTGAAGATACTTACGAAGTATCGAAACGTGAAACACCGGATGCACATCGGGAAAACTCGGTGGAAGTGCTAAACGATAAGTTACAGCACCCGCTCTCTCCAGAATCTCGTAAGGTCCAACATATCTGGGGCTGAGCTTCCCCTTTTTCCCGAAATTTTGCATCACACCTTTCATCGGGGATATACGAAGGAACACATGATCTCCCACCTGAAACTCGAGTCTACGACGTCGTCCATCTGGATAGGATTTCTGTCTGCACTGGGCCGCCCTCATTCTGTCCCGTATCAATTGAATCTTCTCTGTAGTCTCCTGTACTATCTGCGGTCCCAAAATACTGCTCTCGCTTAGTTCCGTCCAGCAAACAGGTGATCGACATTTCCTCCCATACAAAGCTTCAAAGGGTGCCATTTGGATTGTCTCCTGAAAGCTGTTGTTATACGAGAATTCTATCAAAGGTAGATGACGATCCCAACTACCACTAAAATCAAGATTGCAAGCGCGAAGCATATCCTCTAAAGTCTGAATGGTCCGCTCTAACTGACCATCTGTCTGTGGGTGGAAAGCTGTACTAAAACTCAATCGTGTACCAAGAGCTTCTTGAAGTTTCTGCCATAATCTGCTAGTAAACTGGGTACCCCGATCTGATACTATGCATGTCGGAACCCCATGTAATCATACAATCTCATCGATATAAATCTGAGCATACTGTGCAAACCCATACGTCGTCTTCACCGGAAGAAAATGAGCTGCCTTTGTTAATCTATCTACAATCACCTAAATGGAATCGTACCCTCTGCTAGTCCTGGGTAGACCCACCACGAAATCCATTGGAATCTGTTCCTATTTCCACTCTGGAATGGGCAAGGGCTGCAATTCTCCGGCTGGCCTTTGGTGTTCTGCCTTGACTTGCTGACAAGTCAATCATCTCGAAACGTATTCCGCAACATCCCTCTTCATTCCTTCCCACCAATAAACATCCTTCAGATCATGATACATCTTGGTGGAATCAGGATGAATACTGTATGCTGATCTATGGGCCTCCTCTAAGATCTCACGCCTCAACCCATCTGAGTCTGGTACACAGAGACAAGTCCTAAAGCGTAATACTCTATGATCATTAATCACAAACTCCGTCTCCCTGCCCTGCCTAACCTGATCTATAAGCTCCAATATACGAGCATCTGTGGGCTGTGTCTTTCGAATACGATCCAATAACTGAGGTCGGGTGCGAACATGTGCTAGCTGTCCTCCTGTCGGGGTGAACTCAAACTGTATACGACTATCACATAAAAGCTGCCAGTCTGTAGAAGACTGTCTCTGCAAGGTGCGCAAATGAGATAAGCTACCTCCAGATCTCCGACTCAAAGCATCTGCTACAACATTTGCCTTGCCTGGATGATACAAGATCTCACAATCGTAATCTTTCACCAGTTCCATCCATCTACGCTGCCTTAGGTTCAGATCCTTCTGCTGAAAAATATACTTTAAGCTCTTATGATCTGTGAAGATTTGGCACGAATCTCCATACAAGTATTGTCTCCAAATCTTCAATGCGAATACCACAGCAGCCATCTCTAGATCATGAGTGGGGTAGTTTTGTTCGTGCCTCTTCAACTGTCGAGAAGCATAAGCTACAACCCTGCCGTGCTGCATCAACACACAGCCTAACCCCACTCGAGATGCATCACAATACACAAAGAAACCACCTGACCCGAAAGGTAAAGATAAGACGGGTGCAGTCATCAAGCGCATATTCAACTGCTGGAAACTCTGCTCACATGCATCTGTCCACTGAAATGGAACCTCCTTCCTAGTCAATCCGGTCAAAGGTGCAGCGATCCGTGAAAAATCCTGCACGAAGCGTCGGTAATAACCTGCCAGACCTAAGAAACTCCGAACCTCTGTAACTGACACAGGTCTGGGCCAGTGTTGCACCGCTTCAATCTTCTTCGGGTCCACACATATCCTAACTCTAGTAACTATGTGTCCCAAGAATTCCACACTATCCAGCCAAAACGCACACTTGGAGAATTTTGCAAACAGCCGATGCTCCTTCAAGGTCTGCAACGTAATACGCAAATGCTGCTCATGCTCCTCTCTACTCCGGGAATAAACAAGAATGTCATCTATGAACACTATAATAAACTGATCAATGAAGGTTCTGAAGATACGGTTCATCATATCCATAAAAGCCGCTGGAGCGTTGGTGAGTTCGAACGACATCACCAGAAATTCACAGTGCCCATATCTTGTGCGAAACGCAGTCTTTGGAATATCGTCCTTCCGAACCCTCAACTGGTGATACCCTGACCGCAAATCAATCTTTGAGAAGTAACCAGCTCCCTGCAACTGATCGAATAAGTCTTCTATACGTGGTAGTGGATACCTGTTTCGCATAGTGACGCGATTCAGCTGTCGGTAGTCGATGCACAATCTCATACTACCGTCCTTCTTCTTTACAAATAAGACAGGAGCTCCCCACGGTGATACACTAGGACGCACAAGTCCTCTATCTAACAACTCTTGCAACTAACTTTTGAGTTCCTTCAACTCCGTCGGTGCCATTCGATAGGGTGGTAAAGAAATAGGCCCCGCACCCGGAATCAAATCAATGCAAAATTCAATGTCGCGATCAGGCGGTAATCCTGGCAACTCAGCAAGAAACACCTCCGGAAATTCTCGTGTGACCGGAACCTGGTCCAATGGAATCTCAGCGACTCCTAAGTCCTAAACAAATGCCAAGAACCCATGACAACCCTTCTTCAAGATTCGTCCCGCACAAAGAGCAGAAATCATATTGGCAGGAGTTATATTACAATCCCCCTGCACAACAAACATCGGTTCACCTGGAAAACAAAATCTAACCGCTTTCCCATGACAATCTACATAGGTATGACAAGCGGCCAACCAATCCATACCGAGAAGTATATCAAAATTTAGCATATCCAGGAGAATCAGATCAACTAGCGAATCTCTATCACCAATACGTACAGAACATGATCTGAATACATGTCTAGCTATAAAAGAATCTCCCACCGGAGTAATCACTACCAACGGTAAATCTAACAACGACGACTCTTTCCCCAAAGAAAGTGCAAAGCGTGAAGATACCTAAGAATGTGTAGAACTGGGATCAAATAAAATGTGTGCATCTAACGAACATACTGCAAGAGTACCTGTCACAACTACATTTGATGTCTGGGCATCCTGTGGAGTCAACGCAAAAACCCATGCCTGACCCCTGCCCGCATCCCGTCGTCCTCTACCTCTATCTCCTCGACCTCTCTGAGAACGTCCCGCAAAGCCTCGACCTCGTGGTGCAGCTGCCTGGCGTGTAGTGCCCACTAGAGGAGGAAGTAAAGCCATCGGTGTAGAAGGTGGAGGGGGTAAAGCATCCTGTGGAACAACGGTCCCTCTCTGGGATCTACAATCCCGCGCAAAATGTCCGGGAAGTCTGCAACTAAAACATGTAGATGGGGCCCTCTGATCATCGGGGTATGAACTGAACATCTGGCCCTGAGTCCAACCTCGTCTGAAACTGCGGTCTGGAGTATATTTTCTTCTACCTCCGCCAAACTGTCTAGCCATTGGCCCGGTCAGCCTACTCCTCTTTGGCTCCGGAACAACCACTGCCTCTCTCAACTGCTCCTCTACTCATATTGCTGCATCCATGGCCTGCGCATACGTATCAAAATGCTGGGAGCCTATAGCTAAATACAACTGCATGTCCAGAATCCTTAGGAACCTCTTCACCCGAAGTTCCTCCGTAGGCACTAAGTATGGAGCATAGCGTGACAACTGGGTGAATCGTAAATCATAATCTGCTACCGACATACTTGCCGATTTCCGCAACGCTTCAAAACTGCTAGCTCTAGCATCCCTCACACTCTGTGGAAGAAATCTGGCAAGAAAGACCTCGGAAAACGCAGCCCACAACATCGGAGGAAGACCCATAGCTCGCCCTCTCTCCATCGACTCACACCACTCCCGTGCAAGTCCCTCCAAACGAAAACTAGTCAGCTCAACTGACCTCGCATCAGAACATCACAATGATCTACCAATCCTCGCCATCCTATCAAGAAAGGATTGAAGACCCTCCGCTACATCGGTCCCTGTAAATACCGGAGGTCTCAACCTCATAAACTCCGCAAGCGATACCTCCATCACTCTCGTATCTACAAGTGCTACCGTCTGCGTAGGCTGTACCTCGGACTCTGCCATGGTCGGTGTTGGATCCTGTCTCAGTACTCGAGTGGCCTCAGCTAACTGTCCTACCACTCGCTGCAATCCTAAAATGCCCTCCTCTATTCTAGTCATGCGATCTGGAGGAAGAGGATCAACATGCTCATGCACCACCGGAACGTCCGGTGTCTCAGTCGCCGTCACAGGCGGATTCGCCCTAGCTGCATCTCTGGCTGCGGCTCGCCTAGCTCGCGTAGCCATAGCAACTGGAACAAGAAACGAGAGTTGATAAGGCTTATGAATAGGAACAATCAATGACGGAGAATCAAAGGAAGGACAATTCAAGACATACATCCTAAGGTTAATTAGGCTGAGTGTGGTAATGTAAATATGCCGCGGAACATACGTACGGTACTGCACTCATCCTAAATCACCTACTTCATCAAACCAAAGGTCATCCTAAATCATGAACTCACTTCAACTTATCTTAACTCACTACTCGATTCCGTAAGATTAATCCTAAGCTCTGATACCAACTTTGTCACGACCCAAAGTTTGGATGTGACCGGCACTTAGATTGTATAATATCTAAAGATATGCATACAGTCCAAGTAAGCCGAAAACCAAGATCAAAATCCTTTTTGCGGAATTCTTTATATAAAAATATAGTTTTCAAGTAAAAATCACAGTTTTTGTGTAATTAAATTATTGAACAAGTATAAAGTGTTAAGTTTTGTTGCATCCCTAGTTGGGATCAACAATATCAATAGTGAAGACAAGTATCCAAGAGTATACGACATCAATAAAAATTTCAAATAAGTAAAAGAAATAACAATTTATAGAATAAACCATCTCATCCGTCAAATAATATACATATAACCATCTCGCACTCTAAGTCATATACATGTCTGATGGAGATTTTATAGATACAAAATACAATACCAAAAGAGAAGGTTACTACATATGCAACCCATCTATAAAAAGATGCGAAAATGCTGCAAAAAGTGGGGCTGCACTGCTAATAACCATCCACTCTACCCCTGTAAGGAACTGTGGCACAACGGGGGTGAGTTGCCAACTCAGTGAATATAACTAACATATAACGGTTAATAATGTAAATATGTCGATCGTAACTAACTGAAATGAGAGCAAGTATGATGTAGGATAGCATATGGAAAGCATGAATCAATACTATAAATCACATAAACCAAAACTGCAATCTCATCATTTATCCCAATAAATTTCATCTTTCCATGTCCATCATCGACACAAAACTTACATTTCTCTCAGGTATCATTCCTCGAATGATCCTGAAATCAGATATCGGTCGGTATCCTCTAGATATCCGCCGTATTTACCACTATCTCCAGTATCGAGTCACCTCGCTAGGCTCCCCCGCCTCAAATGCGGCTATCCTGTCCCTCGGTCTCGACCGGGTCCACCATGTATCCAACTGTATATCTCCCCCACTCAGTATAGATAACGTAAAATCCGCGACCGTATATCTCCCCCACTCGGTCCGGAAAAAAACCAAATCATAAAACATCTCATGGTGGACATGACACATCAATCATGAAAATCACTGAAGTTATGTAATAGTATTCAAAACTCAAAACCATAAATCCTCAATAATACAATTACCTCTTATATCAACATAAAATCCTCAAATACTAAACATGATATTAATGATGCAATTTACTACTGTTATTGGTATTTAAGATATGATATGAATCATTTTTAACAAGAAATTTACTAAGTGTAGAAGTGACATGGTAATATCGACGAGGTGTGTGTAACATGTAAGATGTGCACGTAGCATAACTCGTCGATACTTGTGCAGTGTACTAGTAACTAAGCAAAATATATGTGAATTATGAATGCATATTGTCAATTTAGCATAACCAAATAAAGCATTTATTTAAATAAAACTACGGGCGTAACACGCCATCTTTACAAAATTTCCCGGTAGATGTTTAGTCTACTCACCGGAAAACGTCGGATCTACTCAGGAATTGCCAATCCTTTTCCTTTTCTCGCTGCCTCCGAAAATCCCGTATTTGAATCTAACATCACATTTTAACTTATATAAGGAAACGGCTACTCCGACATGACGGAAATGAAAAACACCCGTTCCCACGTACTAGTTATATTATATACGACTATATCAAGCTATTTAACACTTAACCTTACTGGATTTTAACCCTACTCTGTATCGCGACAGAAAACAGATTGTGATACGCTTTAACCATGTCGTATTTTTGATTTCTTAGATATCTTTTCCGATATAAGCTTCCAGATTTCATATACAGCTGAAATAACTTATTCAAATAATACCAAAATTGCCACAATTATACACAGAACCCTACCCAACAAACCAAAATACCCTAGCTTCCTACAAAACCAGCGACGCCGGATTTTTCCCCTTTGTCGCCTGCCCAATTCCGAGCCCTCTGGTTCGTGCTCCTATGGCTTGCTCTAGGTGTTACATACATTAATTAGGTCTTGTTTAGTTGGGTTAATATTTCTCCAATTTAAAGAAGATTCAAACAGAGCCTAGTTTTAACTAAAATACGATATTATAGACTTGTGATTTCAAACTTACTTTAATTCCAGAACTAAATCTCTACTGTGAGTAAGGAATTTACCTATAATAACTTGTACGAATAACACTCTCCAAGATGTATAAGCTCCTTGCCCTAGCTTGATAATGAGAAGACCTTAGATTTAGCTCATTCCTTCCTCTTTCTCTTATTCTTCTTTGTTTTCTTTAAATTTTGTTTTTCTTTCAGAAATTTTCAGATTTTAAATTAGGTGAATGATCTGAACATGAGCTATATATGGTGATGGGAAGAAGGAGGTGATAGTAGGAGGTGTCAATGAATTAGATGTGCCCTCTTCATGCAAGGAGGAGGTGTTGGTGTGTGTGTGCATGCAAGGAAGAGGTGCCATTACCTTATCTCCTAATTTTTATTTTAATTAGCAATAAAATTCTGAACTAAATGGTTTTCTACTCCTTTTTCATTTACACCCTTAACAAATTCCCATTTGCACAAAATCCTAAACTTTACCTAAAAACCCTTCACAACCTAGTTTATTATATAACACCCTTTTTATTAAAATGAAGGAAAAATTCTCACTAAAACCCTTATAATTTATTTATGTTGCATACTAAAATTTAAATTTAATTTGTTTTACAAACATCATATGAAATTATCTAATTTGGTTTTAATAACTTTTTAATTTAACACTTTATTATTTATTTAATTAATTTTATTTATTTCTAAAATTTCAGAATGCTACAAAATAGAACTCCCTTCTCTTCGAGTAGCGGTTCAATACGAGCTGACAGATGAAGAAAACACTTATCTCCAGCTTGAGGAGCTCGACGCCCTCGACAAAACTCGCCTTATAGTACAGCAGAACCTGAAGGCTTATAAGGCAAAGATGATGAGGTCATATGAAAAGCTGACCAGGCTGAGAACATTCCGCCAAGGCGAACTCGTGCTAGTCGTCAAAAGACCGTTGATCCCCAATCATGCGAAACGGGGGAAATTCGAGCCGAACTAAGAAGGCTCGTACATCATAGACAAGGTCTACCAGGATGGGGCTACCTGCTCATGGATATGCATGGCGAAAGACCCTTCCGGCCAATAAATGGCCGATTCCTCAAAAGATACTATACCTAACGGGTTACGATTCAGATCAATGATAGATGACGACGCCTGTGTCCGCTCGCTATCTTTCTAAGTCAGAACCCTGAAAATAGTATCCAGAAGATCGGTTGCCTCGAAAATGGTAATAATGGACCACTATGTCCTTAAACTGGCCATGGACCGAGATGTCCCTAAACTAACAATGGACCGGAATGTCCTTAAACTAGTGTGCAACCTCAAACATGGCGCATCGCCCCTAAATACGGCGATATCCACCCTTGAGATATGTGTTGCAATCGAAGTTTCAATAGCAGAAGTTGCAACTCAAGTCCCATTAGCTACACAGCTACTCCAGCGGCGAAGTCACCCCTAAGTCCCATCGACAAATATATGGGTCAAAAAAACACGGTATGTCCACAAGCAAAATGGGCACGGATGAAAACCCGAAAGGGCGCCGTGAGTAAAAACAGCAGGGCTACCGGTGAGTTTGTGAAAACGAAGGGCGCAATCTCGTTAAAAACACGGTATGTTTACAAGCAAAATGGGCACGGAAGAAAACTCGAAAGGGCGCTGTGAGTAAAAACAGCAGGGCTACCAGCGAGACCGGAAGGGCGCAATATCGTTAAAAAAAGGGGGTATGTCCACAAGCAAAATGGGCACGGATGAAAACCCGAAAGGGCGCCGTAAGTAAAAACAGCAGGTCTACCGGCGAGTTTGTGAAAACCCGAAAAGGCGCAATCTCGTAAAATTTTCACTTACGAGATCCTCTCGACTCATAAGAAAAATTCCCCCTATGAGACCCTCACAGCTCATAGGATTTAAAAGCCTTAAGCTATAGGCACTTAAACATGTTCTTAAGCCATCATATCCCCCAAGTTGCCCTACAGGCGGTCCAATATTAGCCCTTGTATACAATCCACGGGCACAAATAAATGATCTCCCTGCCAAGCCCCACCAATGACGAGAAATGTCCTCATATGGTGAATGACATTTGTAAGTCCTCTCAACTTATAAGTAGAAAACACTCTTGTAAGATCTTTATGACTTGCAAGGTAAAGACACACTTAGGAATCCCCACGATTCCTAAGAAGAAAATGCACCTATGAGATCCTCACGACTCGTAAGAAGAAATAACTTTATAAGACCCTTACAACTCAAAAAGTTGAAAAGTCTTAGTCGACAGGATCCTAACCCTGTCTACTTAGCCATCTTTATTCAAATCGACAAAGGCAAATGATGATTCGCTCCTGAAAATATTCCAGTGGTAGCGATGATGATGCCTAAACAGGTGTCAAGCTCCAATTCCTTTCAAGGAAAATGATAATTCGCTCCTAGCAATATTCCAGTCATAGCGATACTGATGGCCCAGGTTGGTATCAGGTTCCAAACTCGCAATAAAAATCAGCGAGTAAAAAATATGCATATGAAACAGTTGAAATGTTTGGGCAACTCGCAATAAAAAGCGGCGAGTAAAAATATAAAAATAGTCGAAATGATTGGGCACCGCGATAAATAGCCGAAATGATTGGGCAACTGCGACTTTCACGATATGAAAAGCTGAAAAGATAAAGCATTGCAGAAATAAAAAGTAAAATAAAATAAAAATTTCCTCAGCTCTACAGGTGAGTCTACACCACCCCCTGTATACAATCCATGGGCACAAATGAAAAAGGGAACCATGTTTTCTCACCAGGCCCCATTAAAGGGAGAGCCAGATCTTGATGGCAACATCTACAGCCTAGAGATCGGCCTGACGTTCCTTCTCATTCCTTCAGGATGCAGACGCAACGTCAACAAAGGCCCAAAGGTTGAAACAAAACGGAGCCATGGAAAATTCCTAGCTCCAAGTCTTGACGGTTCATATGCAACCTAGAGACAATCCTGGCGTTTCTTCTCATTCTATCAGGATGCAGACACGATGTCAACAAAGACCAAATAGCCAAATCAAGATGGAGCAATGGCAAACTCTTAGCTCCAAGTCTTGACGGTGCACATGCAACCTGAAGACTACCACGGCGTTACTTCTTATTTCAGCAGGATGCAGACGCAACGTCAACAAAAGACCCCAGGGTCGAAATAAAATGGAGCCATGGCAAATTCCTAGCTCCAAGTCTTGATGATTCATATGCGACCTAAAGACTACCCCGTCGTACCTTCTCTTCATTCCATCAGGGTGTAGACGCGATGTCAACAAAGGCTCCAAATATCCAAATAAAAAAGGAGTGACGGCAAAATCTCAGGTGCAGCTCGACATTCTTCTCGTTACAGCAGATGCAATGTCAATAAAGGCTCCAAATAGCCAAACCAAACTGGAGCAAAGGTATATTCCTAGCTCCTGACTTCAACTGTAATACATACAGCATAGAAGTCCCACAGATGTCTACGCAATTTCAGTAAAGAAACGGCAAGGCCTCGTAAAAACAAAAAATAGAAGCAACGGCATATTCCTAGCTTTAGGGTCTCGACAGCAAGTCATATAAAGCCTAAGAGACTATCGGAGATCATCCTACACTAGTGCAGAGTGGTTATAACTCAACGGGGCTCCAAACTGAGCCTAACCTCAAATAAAAAGCGACATGGCAAATTCCTAACGCTTGCTCTTCCGACGGTCATATAGCCTAAGGAGTTACTTGAAGACGTCTTGTCCAGTAGCCGAAGGGATTAGAGACACGGCAGTCACGGGGCTACTCGAACAACAGCTTAAAGACTGCATATCGAGAAATATATCAGCAAAGAGCAGGGGTTATCTATATATAACGTTAGGATAAGTTTACCTGTAAACCCAAGGGAGGTAAACTAAACAAACTTCGAAATGAGTCCATAAACTAAACAAGCTCCGAAATGAGTTCATAAACTAGAGACTCCGAAATGAGTGAATAAACTACAAGCTCCGAAATGAGTGAATAAACTAGAGACTCCGAAATGAGTTCATAAACTAGAGACTCCGAAACGAGTGAATAAACTAAAAGCTCCAAAATGAGTCCATAAACTAGAGACTCCGAAACGAGTGAATAAACTACGAACTCCGAAATGAGTCCATAAACTAGAGACTCCGAAATGAGTACATAAACTAGAAACTCCAAAACGAGTGAATAAACTACAGACTCCGAAATGAGTACGTAAACTTGAAAGTCCGGAATGAGTGAATAAACTACAGACTCCGAAATGAGTACGTAAAATAGAAACTCCGAAGCGGGTGAATAAACTACAAACTCCGAAACGAGTAAATAAACTAATTAGCGCCAGATCAAGACATCAAGAAACAAAAAGGAACAACCCATGGGCACCAACCGTATGCTATGCAAGGCAGTAGGGAGAGCATTTGATTCACACCCGATTGAGCGGTCATTCACAACTACATACGTACTTGAATGGAAATAGTGTTCAAAGCATGCTGATTTATCTATGTGTGAGAAGGATTAGCGCATAACACGAACACAACAGTGGCGTTTGCACTTAGCAAAAAATTCCTAAGGGTAAAGTTTAAAACTCATGCGCAGATATAAGATGCACGTACGAATATATAATGAAGATGAAACATTCAACAGTCAATGATAAGAGAAATACATTGAAATAAATATCCTACTCTACAGGGAAGAGATCACCAAATATGGGATCAGAGATATAGGGGTTAACAAAATAATAAACAAAATTCCCCAACTCCCTCTCTGCCCTCTCCACCATGTCGAAGCGGCGGTCTTCGCGAGGAGTTGCTCCCCATCGGTCAGCGCCATGCTCATCAGCGAAGACAGACATGATAGCCCACTGAGCCCATATATGGCTTAGCAACTGAACCGAATGGTCCCTCAGAGGCTGGGTAATCAAACGTGCCTCACGTAAGCACTCAATCTTGTCCTCCGCCGCATCGAGAATCGCCGGAGTCATCTCTGCTGGATGAGGGGGGATGTCGGCAAGCACGGATAAGAAAATCATCTGGAGCCAAATGGAGCCCATAGGAAGAGGAGAGCCCCTACAAGTCAGGAGCTCATACATCACTGTGTCACATTGATCGTCGGTGAGAAGGAGGTTCGCTAGCCGCGCAGCAAAACGAGGAATAATCTCCTCGGTGGGTACCTCCCATGGTTGCCGACGAGCGTGAGGACGATTGCAAGCCATAACTATTGATTTGGTTACCTTAAGATCTGTCGAAAGAAATGGTTCTCTCTTTGTGAAGAGGAGGAAGATATAGCTTCAGGTTATAAAGAGAATCATTAAAGGCTAGGCACAGAAAATTATATGCATGGTGGAAATATTTCCAAGGCCTAAAAAAAGGGGCATGGGAAAAGAAAAAGTTGACTCATGGGAATTATAGCAAGAAGGTGGAACGATTCTAGCGCCTCACGGGCATGATACGTGAGCGCTAATGCCAATCCTTTATAGAATTAGAATCAGTGATAGCGCCTCATGCGCATAACATGTGGACGCCGGCGCCAATCGTTGGAACCTACAGCATTGCCTCACACGTATAACACATGGGCACCGACATTATATATATATATATATATATATATATATATATATATAAGTAACTACTACTTCACATGAGGCACATATGAGCAGTGGTACAAAAGAAGGAGAGATATTGTCATTTGGGAAAATTTATACATTAGTGATAACAAAAAAACAAAAAAATCATCAAAATGTTTACAACGGCAAAACACTGAATTCCGGACATGGATTTAGGAATTCAGAAGCAAGTCCGAGTAAAGCGCTTCTGGCTTTTCTAACCTTTTTCTTATGCATTTTCTCACGAATGCAAGCGTTGGGATCCCCGCTAATATCGTCCATTCTCTGGTAGGCGGATACTATCGCCGTCTATTGGAAGACGTGATGCAAAAAATCAACAAGATCGTCTCTTCGCTTATTTGAGATCAGGCCTATCAGATATACTAAATGCACCTTGTCTTCAGCATCATCAAGTACCTCGAGCGGCATAGCTTCGTCAAGTCCAGAAAGTGCTTCCCAAATCGCCTCTGTTTACCGCCGAAAACCGGGAAGACAAACGTCTTGCCTGAATTTAGGGGAAGATGCTATTCGGTTTTATCCATCTACCTCTCCAAAGATGCTAAGTTGATTTATGGCACCGTACATCGGAGGTTTGGACTGATGCGGCCATTGTAGCAGACATCGTCAGATTCCCCCTCATTTCTTAGGGGGTTTTGATTATGGGGACGCTCTTCCCTGCAGGCGCAAGCCCCTGCAGTTAATTATGTTACCGCGTAGCGATAACCAGTTTCTCCGGCTCCAGAAGGTCACTTCGTGTCGTGTGTGTTTATTTTATTTTTGGTTGCCCGTGGATTGTATACGGAGACTAATTTATATCGTTGCCCGTAAGGTGCGATTAATCCAAATCCGTATATTCTTAGATTTGGGTTTGGTTTTATTTAAAGATCGTTAATATCGTTTGAGATTAAGATCAACTTAAATGTTTGTTAAGGATATGTTAGTCCAATTTTAGACTAAGAACTACTTAACAAGGTTTTAGGATCATTCAGATCCAACAAAAGAGCATTTGGGCTCTATTGTTTTAGTTTAAGGACGTTACGGTCCGTTGTTAGTTTAAGGACGTTTCGGTTCATTATAGTTTAAGGACGTTGCGGTCCGTACTGGGATGTGCTCATCGGTTTGGGAATGCACCAAAGAGTTTTTGGTGGTCGGGACCCGCCACCTCTCTGAAGACGTTGAAGAATTACAACGACATGTATCAGAGGTGTGGAAAGATATACCCTTGAACCAATTTCCAGATTGGGGAGAGATGTGGGATGAACATCCGTCGGAAGATCATTAATGAAAGATCATCAGGCTAAGATTAGGTTTCTGCAATACCCAGGAGTGCTAAGCACTTAGCTGCATAGAGCGCTCACGTGTATATCACATGAGGCGCTGCAATAGTGCTAAGCACTAACTTTTGTGGCGCTCACGTATGTTTCACGTGAGGTGCTCCAATAGTGCTAAGCACTAACTTTTTCCGGCGCTCACGTGTGTTTCACATGAGGCGCTATATAACTTGGCCTTGAGTGCTCACGTGCTTTTCACATGAAGCACTGAGTTCTTTTGGAGACTTAATCTCTACTGATGTTTATCTGTTACTGGTATTTTGATAACCAAGATCATTATTTTGAGGATCTTGAATCAACTTTGAGTTCTTGATTTAAAGAAACCACGTTCTTGATTTGAACTCCATCTTCTCTGAGAGGTTGAACCTCTTTTAATGGTATTTTGAGCATTAAGGATCACCAAGGTCATTATTTTGAGGCTCTTGAATCAACTTTGAGTTATTGACTTGAAGAAACTACGTTCTTGATTTGAACTCCATCTTCTCCGAGAGATTAAACCTCTTTTATGGTGTTTTGACCATTAAGGATCACCAAGATCATTATTTTAAGGATCTTGAATCAACTTTGAGTTCTTGATTTGAAGAAACTACGTTCTTGATTTGAACTCCATCTTCTCCAAGAGGTTAAATCTCTTTCAATGGTATTTTGACCATTAAGGAACACCAAGATCATTATTTTGATGACCTTGAATTGAGTTCTTTAAAGAACTGAGTTCTTGATTTGAAGAATCCATGTTCTTGATTTGAACTCCATCTTCTTCCTTTTCAAATTTGTTCTTCCATGAATCTTTGATTCTCAAGAACGAGATCTTCCCGATGAGAATTAAATTCTCAACCTATGGGAGATTTGTCTTGCGGATCTCAGATCCATAGAAAGAACTAAGTTCTTTGAGAAGAGTTAAACTCTTTATTTGAGAATTAAATTCTCTTTTGTTTTGTGGGAGATTTTGGGAGGCTTCTGTATATTTTTTTTAGAAACTTATGGGGAGGTCTCATCCTCTTTTTCTTTTTTGGAAAGAAGGATCATTGGTCGTTGGAACCAACCACCTCTCTGACGACATTGAGAGATTACAGCGCCATATATCGAAGGTGTGGAGGGATGTACCCTTTGAACCATGTCCCACTCATCATGGGGGAAGAACAGGTTGGAGCTTAAAATTCTCGCTGTTGAAAAGGGCTTCTCTGCGTGCGTCGTTCGTGTTGGGCGCATGTGCATCGCACATGGCGGGCGCACATGTTTCGCATGGCGTGGGCGCATGTGCGTCGCCCGTGTTGTGCACGTATCGTGCGCACGTGCGTCCCATGTGGTGTGGACGTAGCGGGCGCGTGTCCGTCGCACGTGGCGCTTGCACATCATGGGGGACAGCTAAGGCCCTAACTTGGAGAACTAAGCTCTTTTGAGGATTGAATCCTCGCATGTGGTGGGCGCACGTACGTCGCAAGTGGCGGGCGCAGGTGCGTCGCACGTGGTGCGTACGTGGCGGACGCACGTGCGTCGCACGTGGTGCACACATGGCGCTTGCGCATATGCGCATTATAGGGGCAGCTATGGCCCTAACTTGGAGAACTAAGCTCTTTTGAGTATTGAATTCTCATCCGTTTTATAAGAGGTATCCCCTCTTATTTATACGGGAGTGGTAGAGAAGAGATCTCTTTTTTTCCCAATGTGGGACTAAAAATGTATCCCTCATGTAGTAGAGCATTATTTAGATTACACGTGCATAGTACATTTGCTCATAACTTTTGATCTCGGATGAATTATGAGGCCCATAATATATCAAATCAAAGGATTTTTCGAGACGCTTTCAATATCATCAGAATTTAGTTGGTTCTCATTCGGGAGTTTGTCAAAATACAGCATGGAAAATACTGCTTTGTAATTTTCTTAAGCGTATCGCTGCCATCTGATATCTTGGGCTCTTTTGCGCAGAAAATTTTGGCGGGAACAAATGCCCCCCACTATTTTGCCCACATAAGTATGTATGTGGGTGAGGTAATGTAGAGTTATGCATAGCCATAGAATTGAGGGATTAGGAGACAAGTTTAGGGTCCTTGTAGTCTAAGACTTTGTTCATCTTCATGAGCCGTAAGGGTCTCAAGAAGGTTTTTTCTCACTATGAGTCGAGAGGATCTCATAGGTGCATATTCTTACTAAAAATCATGAGGATTTCTAAGTGTTCATCGCCTCCGTGAGTCGTAAGGATCTCACTCGGCTATTTTTTCCTTACGAATCGTGATGACCCGTAAGTAGCTTCTTCATTTTAGTGGCATGTAACTTTGGCAAATGTGGCCCGTAGATGGTATACAATAGTCCATCTTGACCTTCTTGTAGGGCAGTGATGGTTTAGAAAACAGGTTTGGATCTGCCGCCTAAGAATTTTCAACTTTATGAGCCGTGAGGGTCTCATAAAGACTTTTCTCCCTACGAGTCGAGAGGGTCCCGTAGGTGTATTTTCTTCTTAGGAGTCATGAGGAATCTTAAGTGCGTTTTCTCTTGAGAGTCGTAAGGATCTCACAAGAGAATTTCCCCCTTACAAATCGAGAGGACTCGTAAGTGGTTTTTTTCCTTCTTGTCGATATTCGACTTTGGAGAGTGTGGCCCATGGATAGTACACAATAATCCATCTTGGACTTACTTGTAAGGCCCCGGTGCTTAGAAAACAAGTTGATATCCCCATTGCCTAAGGCTTTTTCCCTACGAATCGAGACGGGTCGAGAAGTTATCGCAGGAATATTATTTTCCATACGAGCTTAGATGAATCGAGAAGTTCTCGCAAGAATGTCCTAACGTCACAATTAACCTATGCTGATAGAAGTCCGTTAGGGTCTGTGGTACTAGGGTTTTTGTCCGTCGTACCGTCGCGTTGGCCGATGTATTCCCCGATATGCAATCTTGCTATTCGAGTAGCCCCACGACTGTCGTATCTCTGATCCCTTTGGGGGCTGGACAAGACGTCTTCAAGTAATCTTCCAGGTCATATTACCGTCGGAAGAGCAAGCGTTAGGGATTTTCCATGCCGCTTTTTTTTTACTTGAGGTTAGGCTCAATTTGGGAGCCCCGATGAGTCATGACCACTCCGTGCTGGTGTGGGATGATCTTCGATAGTCTTTCTGGTTTTATTTGAGTTGCCGTCAAGAGCTTGAAGCTAGGGATCTTCCTTTGCTTCGTTTGTTGACATTGTGTCTGCTATATTGCGACGAATGTCGAGGTTGTCTCTAGGTTGTCAGTGAACCGTCAAGGCTTGGAACTAGGAACGTTTCCATGGCTCCATTGTTTTGACCCTGGGGTCGGTTGTTGACATTGCATCTGCATCTTGCTGGAGTGAGAAGGAATGCCGTTGTGATCTCTAGGCTGTAGATGTTGCCCTCGAGACCCTGAAACTAGGGATCTTCCTTTGCTTCGTTTGTTGACATTGTGTATGCAATATTGCGACGAATGTCGAGGTTGTCTCTACGTTGTCAGTAAACCGTCGAGGCTTGGAATAAGGGGCTTTGCCATGGCTTCGTTGTTTTGACCCTAAGGTCGGTTTTTAACGTTGCATCTGCATCCTGCTGGAGTAAGAAGGAATGTCGTTGTTGATCTCTTGGCTGTAGATGTTGCCATCGATACTAGGAACTAAGGACTTTGCCATGGCTCCGTTGTTTGGACCCTGGGGTCGGTTGTTGGCGTTGTGTCTGCATCCTATTAGAGTGAGAAGGAATGCCTTTGTTGATCTCTTGGCTGTAGATATTGCCATCGAGATTGGGAAATAAGGACTTTTCCATGGCTCCGTTGTTTGGACCCTGGGTTCGGTTGTTAACGTTGCGTCTGCATCCTGTTGGAGTGAGAAGGAACGCCGTTGTTGATCTCTAGGCTTTAGATGTTGCCGTCGAGATTTGGCTCTCTTTCTGATGGAGCCTCGTAGGAAATGTGGTTCCCTTCTTCGTTTGTGCCCATGGATTATATACAGGGGTCAATGCGGACTCATCTGCAGGGCAGAATTTTTATTTCATTTTATTTCTTTCCGCAATGCTCTATCATTTTAGCTTTTTATATCGCGAAAGTCGCGATTGTCCAATCATTTCGGCTATTTTTCGCGGTGCTCAATCATTTCGGCTGTTTTTTCTTTTTACTCGCTGCTTTTTATTACGAGTTGCCCAAACATTTCTGCTATTTTTGTATGCATATATTTTGCCCGCTGGTTTTTATTGTGAATTGCCCCATATTCATTTTTTGCTCGCTGATTTTGTTGCGAGCATGGAACTTGAGATCTGATACCAATCTTAGCATCAGTATTGCTGCGACTGGAATATGACCAGGAGCGAATCATCATTTGCTTTGAGAAGACTAGGAATTTGCTACCAATTTAGGCATCGACATCACTACCACTGGAATGTTGCCAGGAGCGAATCATCACTTGCCTTTGTCGATTTGAACAAAGGAGGCTTAGCAAACAAGGTTAGGATCCTGTTGACTAAGGCTTTTTGACTTTATGAGCCGTAAAGGTCTCATAAAGGTATTTCTCTCCATGAGTCATGAAGATCTCGTAGGTATAGGTTCTCCCTAGAAGTCGTGAGAACTCCTAAGCAATATTTTCTCCTGCAAGTCGTAAGGATCTTACAAGAGTGTTTTCTCCTTACAAGTCGAGAGGACTTATAAGCGTCGTTCACCACATGAGGACATTCTTCGTCATTGGTGGGACTTGGTGAGGGAATGTCACGCTCCGCTTCCCAGAGTATGCTAAATTGGGCACGTGACATAGCCAACCATGCTACCTGTGGGTAGGAAGTATCCATCCACAGTCACATTATGGCTGTAGAGATATCAAGAACAAAATAAAACTATCTAAAACATGTCCATAAGCCAAGATATCATGAGTCAAGAATAATAAAAGTGCGGAAGCAAAAGATCCAATACAAAATAACTGGAATGTATGTCCCATAATACGGGCTCACATCAGGAATAAAATGCAGGAAATAAAAGGACTAACAATTGTTAACACCTCACAGCTCAGCCTGCTGGCTGAAGTACTCCTGCTCGGATTGCGGCAAAGTTACGGAATCTGGGCCATGCAAAACCCAGACGTCAGCGCGTCATGTCATCAAGTAATAAAATATGAACAGAGTAACAGGCAATGCAAATATAAACATGAATGAAAAGCAGGGGTAACAGTAATATAAATCAGGCAGTGCAGGGTAGTGTGCAGTGAGTAAACTAAATTGTTCTATTGGGTTTTCTACTATAAAGTCTTTGAAATCAAATTGATGAATCATCGATATAACTCAATAGTATCCCGTGCATACCCGGGACCAGGGTCAAGATTCTCGGGCTGAATCCGAGACATGCTGCTAGGCACTAAAACAGCAAATATGTACAGATAAATGATGTCAGCAGCAGCATCCCAATGCTGGCCTAGCCTCTAAAACTGATCAGTAAAGGTAGTACACTGTCGAGTTACAAGTCAGGTTTCATCATTGATTTCCCCATACCCCCAAGTTATATGTGTATGTCAAGTCAGGTATTCAGTAATCAAGAACTAATGCCAATACAGGATCAGGTAAGAGCAGGTTTGTCTGGATAGACAACAGGAACGGTCCGTAAGGACTACATGTCAAGTTTGTTGGCATTAGACACGAGATCAAGTAACGGGTCAAGCCATGGTACATCAGGTCAGGTCAAGTAGTGTACGGTACCATGCTGAGTCAGGTAATACGTGTAGCAAGTCATGTCAGGGTATAAAAGATAACATGTGGGTGCTCATAAACAGCTAGCATAATCATGGTTATAAGTAATCAAGCATGGTTATCAACAACATAATCTAAGCAATGAATTAAATAATAAAGCATATTCAAATAATTAGCAGTACAGTTATCAGTTGTAGTTCAGAGACGGTTTCAACATTATATGAATACAGGGTGACATTCATGGCCGTTAAATCATGTTAACCAATATTAAGAATTTCCAGGGATGCAATAATCTATAAATAGTATCGCTGGATGGAGTCACAGCTAAAACTGGTTTAAAATGCGCACAAGTGTCCGATGGATTAAAACTATAAAAAGATACCATAGGCTATGTCAAAAATGTGATTAAACATATGATTGTGGTATGAGATTTTACATTTAAATGTGATCATGTATGCAATAATTACCTTTCAAGTTCTAGATCTAACATAATGTAAACCGATGCACACGGAACATCGAAATGATATAAAACGATGCATGGGGTACTATATTTAAACTACAAGTATTAGAATATGTATACAATGATTTAAATAGCATGTAGCAAGGTTAACTTGCCTCGACGGGTCGCGACACGGAAAACGGAACGTTACACGTCGGTGGGGAAATATCGCGACGTGCGCACGGTTCACGGAATGAACCCAAACGATGAACGGTGGAGTCACATGGGTCATGGGTCCAGGCTGGAACGTCAGGACACGCCGTCGGCATCGCCGGATTCTGGCAACGGAAAAACAGTGATCATGAGACACTACACATAAAGAAGAAAAAGAAGGGATGGAGGAAGGAATGGAAGGAGGAGACCAATGGGAGAGAGCATACTTTAGAAGTATTCTGTGATTGCCGAGGGGAGTCGACAAGGGGTGGCGAGGACAAGGGTTGCCGATGTGAAGGTTCTCGGCGAGGCTAGGGTTTGCTGTTGTGGTCGAGGATGAGGTGTGCAGGGTGCTCGGGTATGGAGAGGGGACCAAGGAGGTGGTAAGGTGATAAAGGTGACGAGATAAGGTCGTCGAGGAGACTTGGTGATCGGCGGTGATAGCTTGGAGAGGGTTTCTTGGGTTCTCGGGTTGCAGGGTTGTTGGCGGCGACGTTAGGCACTCGGTAGAAAAGAGGAGGGAAGGAGAAGGAGATGGGGTGGAGATAGTGACGAGGTCGAGTCTAGAGGGTAGAGGAAACTAGGTCTAGGGTTAACGTTTGAGCTCGGCGATGGGTTTAAGAAGGGCTGCGGGGTTTAAAGGAGGAAGAAGAATATATATACTGAAAGGAGGTGACGATAGCAACTCGGGAGGTAACGCGACCCTTTCTCACCGCGAGAGGAGAGAGAGAGAGGCGCGAGAGGAGAGAGGAAGAGAGAAGCAAGAGGAGAGAGAAAGAGAAGGAGAGAGAGAATTGTTTGTTAGCGGGTGAGAGTAAAAGAGAGAGAGAGAGAAGGAGAAGGGAAAGGAGAGAGAAAGAGAGAGAAGGCGCGTGGGGACCACAGGAAAAAGAGCAATTTGATTGGCTGCGAGAAAAATAAAGAGGGGTAAAGGATCTGGCAGTTAAGGGAATTAATTAAAAGATTTTTACTGGGTTTTAAAAGTGATATCGTGGCTTAGAAAAATCTGATTAGTTATAAAATATTTTTAAGTTGATTTAAAAGATTTAAAATAAATAGGATTTGGCAGGATGCAAAAATATCTCAGAATTTCACCCGGGTCGGGTCCAAAATTTTGAATTTGAAATATGAAAATTATTAGTAAGTTCCAAAAATTGAAATGAAGGATTTTGTGACAGAAATGCATACCCCCAAGAACGGATGCACGTACGTGCGCATAGCCGTCCAAACACGTCCGTTTCACTGAACGGGACGAGAACACGATGCAAAGACGCTACCACAGGGTTAGGGATGCCGAGCAGGCCATGACAAGTATTTTTAATTTATTTTAAAAGACTTAAATTGTTATATGCAAGAATTTGAATTGTCGGGTAAATTACAACAAGCAACAGTCAAGTAAGATCAATGAAATAAATACCACACACCATTCATACGGTAACTGAAATTAGTAGAATTAGACTCGGTTGTTACATTATACCCAACTACAAAAGAATTTCGTCCTCGAAATTCCAAGAATACAAGGATAGACGAAAATCAAACTACAAGAAAAGATGAGGAAATTTCTGCCGGATTTCATCTTCTCGTTCCCAGGTGGACTCTCCTTGCGAGCGATTACCCCAAGAAATAAGTACAAGAAGGATAACCTTGTTCTTAAGAACCTTTTCCTTTTGATCCACAATTTCAACCGGTCGCTCCTCGAAAGTCAAATCTTCTCGTACAGTCAGCTCCGAATGATCCAATACATGCATTTCATCTTGAACGTACTTACGGAGTTGAGATACGTGAAACACATCGTGCACATTCGCCAAGGACTGCGGTAACACCAAACGATAAGCTACCTCACCAAGACGCTCCAAGATCTCAAAGGGTCCAACGAATCGAGGACTGAGCTTTCCTCGACTTCCAAAATGAATCACCCCTCTAGTCGGTGATATCTTCAAGAATACCCAACTACCCACGGCGAACTCTAGAGGTCTTCTCGACGTATCTGCCTAACTCTTCTGTCTGTCCTGAGCTGCTTTCATATGGTTTCTGAATGTGTTAACCTTTTCTACCGTCTGCACAACCAAATCTGGTCCCAACAATCTTTGTTCACCGACATCGTCCCAACAAACAGGTGAACGACATTTGCGACCATACAAAGCTTCAAATGGAGCCATCTGAATAGTTGCCTGGAAACTGTTGTTGTATGAAAATTCCACCAAATGTAGATGATCCTCCCAAGAACCCTTGAAGTCCAACATACATGCTCTCAACATATCTTCAAGAGTTTGGATTGTTCTCTTCGACTGAACCATCAGTTTGAGGATGATAAGCTGTGCTAAACTTCAATCGAGTCCCCAAACTTTCCTGTAAACTCCGCCAAAAGTGTAATAAGAACCGAGTGTCCCGATCGGACACGATGCTCACCGGTACTCCATGCAATCTTACAATCTCCTGCATGTACCGCTCCGCCAAAGTTTCTGTTGGTTGACCAACCCGAAAAGGAATAAAATGAGCTGCCTTGGTCAAACGTTCAACAATCACCCATACTGCATTGTTGCCTTTTGGACTCCGCGGTAGATCTGTCATGAAATCCATGGTTATATGTTCCCACTTCCACTGAGGAATCGGAAGTGGTTGCAACAAACCAGCAACCCTTTGATGTTCAGCCTTAACTTGCTGACACACCAAGCACTTTGCTACAAAGCGAGCGATCTCTCGTTTCATGCCTTCCCACCAGAAATGCTGTCGTAAGTCTCGGTACATCTTCGTGTCTCCTGGATGTACGAAATAAGCTGAACTGTGTGCCTCCTTCATAAGCTCTTCGCGAATATCTCCCTTAGGCACACGCAGACGGCTACCATACCTCAACGAACCATCTTCGTGGATCGATAAATCTGTTCGCAGTCCGGCTTCAACCTGTTCTCGAAACTTTCACAATCTAGGGTCCTGCGGTTGCGCTGCTTTAATATTCTCGATCAACGACGAATGTATTTGTAACTGCATCAACTGTCCCGAAGAATGCGGTAGCACAACCTCCAAATCAAATCTTCAAAAGTCTTCAACGAGTTCCTTCTGCGTAGCCAACATCTGAATTGCTGGTAACCGACTAAGCGCATCCGGTACGACATTAACCTTCCCCGGATGGTACTTAAGATCAAGATCGTAATCAGCCATCAGCTCTAACCATCTACGCTGCCTCATATTAAGCTCCTTCTGCGTGAACACATACTTCAAACTCTTATGATCCGTGAAAACTTCGACTCTTTCGCCCAAAAGGTAGTGTCTCCAAATCTTCAAAGTGAAAATCACAGCCGCAAGCTCTAAGTCATGAGTTGGGTAATTCTTCTCATGGGTCTTCAACTGTCTTGATGCGTATGCTACAACCTTTCCATGCTGCATCAGAACACAGCCCAATCCCTTTCCAGATGCGTCGCTGTGGATCACCAATCCTCCGGAACTGTCTGGCACGATCAGAATAGGGGCGGTTATCAATTTCTGCTTCAACGTCTCAAAAGCTGACGCACATCTATCCGTCCACACAAAAGGTGCCTCCTTGCGCGTAAGCTTGGTCAACGGCTCCGCCAGACAAGCAAAGTTCTCCACAAATCTTCTGTAATACCCGGGGAGTCCAAGAAAACTTCTTATCTCCGCAACATTCTTTGGAATCGGCCAATCTCGAACTGCTACAATCTTTTCTGGATCGACGGCAATTCCATCGCCAGACACGACATGCCCCAAAAACTTTACTTCTTCCAGCCAAAACTCTCACTTGCTCATCTTCGCATACAACTTCTCCTATCTTAACGTCTGCAGTGCGACCTTCAGATGTTCAGCATGCTCTTCAAAACTCTTCGAGTACACCAGAATATCGTCAATGAACACCACAATAAACTGGTCCAAGAATGGTGAAAAGATTCGGTTCATCAAGTCCATGAATATCGCCGGTGCATTCGTAACTCCGAAGGGCATCACTAAGTACTCGTAATGTCCATACCGAGTTCGGAATGCTGTCTTGCAAATATCTTCTGCTTTCACTCGGACCTGATGATATCCGGATCGCAAATCCAGCTTCGAGAATACCCTCACGCCACTAAGCTGCTCAAAAAGTTCGCCAATGCGAGGGATCGGGTACTTGTTCTTAATAGCCACCCGGTTTAATTCTCGATAGTCGATGCACATCCTCCTCGTGCCATCTTTCTTCTTGACTAGAAGAACTAGAGCTCCCCAAGGCGAGTTACTGCTTCGAATCCAACCATTCTCAAGCAATTCAGCAACCTGTTTCTTGACTTCTTCCAACTCCACTGGTGCCATTGGATAATACGCTTTAGATACTGGCGCTGCACCAGGAATAAGATCAATTGCGAACTCCACGTCTCGCTTCGGCGGTAAACCCGATATATCTTCAAACACGTCCATAAAATCACGAACAACAGCTGGCTCTTCACTTTCATCAACCTCCATTGATGCAAGAATATTATTTGTCAGCCTAGCCCTAAACTCGACTGGCCCGACAGAACTGCTTCCTCCAGTGAAGGTAAACTTGGGATGTCCAGGAATCTGGAAAATTACTTTATTTGCCCTACAATCAATGTGAGCGTGGAAAATGCCAAGAAAATCCATTCCCAAGACGACCTCGTAGCTGCCCGTATCAATCACCAAGAAATCTGCAAAAAGCTCCCGTCCGCAAACAACAACTGTACACTCCTTACATTCCCTACTAGATATGATTTTCCCATTCCCAGTGTGTATGTCCCAGAAACTAGACAGGGTCGTGCAGGTAATCGAGTGTGTAGCTATAAACTTGGACGACATAAAACAATATGATGCACCAGAATCAAATAACGCTAATGCGGGAGAACCATGAACGAGTAAAATACCTGAAACAACTTCTCCTGACTCCTTAGCTTCCTCGGCCGTCAGGGTAAAAGCTCGAACCTGATTAGGTCCTTGAGTCAGCTGCTTCTGTCCCTGAAATGGTTTCTGCGGAGGCTTCGGAATATCATCCCTCGTACAAAGCTTCGACGGGCATGAGTTAACAGTGTGATCTGCCGCTCCACAAACCAAACAGAGTCCTTGCCTCCTTCAACAATCCTTTTACACGTGGCCAGGTAAATGGCAGTAGTTACAAGTCACGCTCTTTATCTGGTCAACTACAGCAGGCTTCTTCATCGGTGTTATACCACGACGGTCCACAGGAATACCTCTGCGACCATGAGCTCGGTTTGGTATAAATGCCGGCTTCCTTACCGCAATTGCTTTCTTCTGCAAACTCCCAGTCTTCCCAGATAAGCTCTGCTGTTCTCAGGCTGCCGTAAGTACCTGTGAGAAAGTGGTCAAACCCAGGGAGACAATCTGCCTCTGGATGTCCACATCCAAGCTGCTCATAAACCTCCTTGCCCTGTCTGCATCATTGGCAACTAAAGGTCCAGCGAATCTACTAAGCCATGTCCACTCAGCTGCATGTACATCTACGGGCGCTCCATTCTGCTTCAGACCGATGAACTTCTCTTCCATTTCCTCCCGTGCAGTCCGCGGGAAGAACTTCTCCAGGAAACTCTTCGAAAAATCCGTCCACTTGATCGGCTTGGGCAAGCGGGTCTCCTCCACAAGCCACTATTCACGGGCGTAGTCCACTAACTGAATGTGTACCACATCTACTCTTTTCTCATCTGGAAGCTGTGCCGCAATAAGCAAGTTCTCCGTATCAACTAGCCACTGCTCTGCTGGCAACGGCTCCTCCAAACCAGTAAATGCAGACGGACACAAACGCCTGAAATCTGCTACGGTCCCTACTCGATCAACTGGTTTAGCTTCAACATTGTTCACAGACTGCTGAACGGTCCGCAAACCTTCCTGAAACGATTCAGCTTGCTGCTCGATCAGCTCGGTCTGTCTCTTTTGATTCTCCAGCGTTCCCCGTATCACTCCAAGCATAGCGGCTTCGTCAACACGCCTTTGGTACGTCTTCAAATTCTTATCTGCCATATTCCTGAAATCAAAACACCCAAGATTAGCATGATAACAGATTCAAAATATAGATCAAGGATAGAACTCCAAGTTACTTAAACAGAGTACTGCATTGTAACTATGCCGCGGTATCATAGCCACAATTACATAACTCCACCCAAGTCGCCTAAGTCCTAGAGATAACAAGGAATCAGGTTTCAAGTCGATATGCAAAGGAAGTTTGCACATCGTAAAAGATATAATCAGGAAGAACTTGATTCAAGAACGGTAAAATGGCAAGGTGGCAGGACATGTTCCCTAAACACGGGTATTTTGATTCGTGTGTTGGGTACAATACCCAACTATAAAAGAATCAACCCGACTAACCTATGGCTCTGATACCAAAAGAACCATGTCACGTCCCGCTTCCCAGAGTACGCTAAATTGGGCACGTGACATAGCCAACCATGCTACCTGTGGGTAGGAAGTATCCATCCACAGTCACATTACGGCTTTAGAGATATCAAGAACAAAATAAAACTATCTAAAACATGTCCATAAGCCAAGATATCATGAGTCAAGAATAATAAAAGTGCGGGAGCAAAAGATCCAATACAAAATAACTGGAGTGTATGTCCCATAATACGGGCTCACATCAGGAATAAAATGCAGGAAATAAAAGGACTAACTACTGTTAACACCTCACAGCTCAGCCTGCTGGCTGAAGTACTCCTGCTCGGACTGCAGCAAAGTTACGGAATCTGGGCCATGCAAAACCCAGACGTCAGCGCGTCATGTCATCAAGTAATAAAATATGAACAGAGTAACATGCAATGCAAATATAAACATGAATGAAAAGCAGGGGTAACAGTAATATAAATCAGGCAGTCTAGGGTAGTGTGCAGTGAGTAAACTAAACTGTTCTATTGGGTTTTCTACTATAAAGTCTTTGAAATCAAATTGATGAATCATCGATGTAACTCAATAGTATCCCGTGCATACCCGGGACCACGGTCAAGATTCTCGGGCTGAATCCGAGACATGCCGCTAAGCACTAAAAAGGGAAATATGTACAGATGAATGATGTCAGCAGCATCATCCCAAGGCTGGCCTAGCCTCTAAAACTGATCAGTAAAGGTAGTACACTGTCGAGTTACAAGTCAGGTTTCATCATTGATTTCCCTATACCCCCATGTTATATGTGTATGTCAAGTCAGGTATTCAGTAATCAAGAACTAATGCCAACAAAGGATCAGGTAAGAGCAGGTTTGTCTGGATAGACAACAGGAACGGTCCGTAAGGACTACATGTCAGGTTTGTTGGCATTAGACACGAGATCAAGTAACGGGTCAAGCTATGGTACATCAGGTCAAGTCAAGTAGTGTACGGTACCATGTTGAGTCAGGTAATACGTGTAGCAAGTCATGTCAGGGTATAAAAGATAACATGTGGGTGCTCATAAACAGCTAGCATAATCATGGTTATAAGTAATCAAGCATGGTTATCAACAACATAATCTAAGCAATGAATTAAACAATAAAGCAGATTCAAATAATTAGCAGTACAGTTATCAGTTGTGGTTCAGAGACGGTTTCAACATTATATGAATACAGGGTGACATTCATGGCCGTTAAATCATGTTAACCAATATTAAGAATTTCCAGGGATGCAATAATCTATAAATAGTATCGCTGGATGGAGTCACAGCTAAAACTGGTTTAAAATGCGCACAAGTGTCCGATGGATTAAAACTATAGAAAGATACCATAGGCTATGTCAAAAATGTGATTAAACATATGATTGTGGTTATGAGATTTTACATTTAAATGCGATCATGTATGCAATAATTACCTTTCAAGTTCTAGATCTAACATAATGTAAACCGATGCACACGGAACATCGAAATGATATAAAACGATGCATGGGGTACTATATTTAAACTACAGGTATTAGAATATGTATACAATGATTTAAATAGCATGTAGCAAGGTTAACTTGCCTCGACAGGTCACGACACGGAAAACGGAACGTTACACGTCGGCGGGGAAATATCGCGACGTGCGCACGGTTCATGGAATGAACCCAAACGACGAACGGTGGAGTCACATGGGTCACGGGTCCAGGCTAGAACGTCAGGACACGCCGTCGGCTTCGCCGGATTCCGGCAACGGAAAAACAGTGATCATGAGACACTACACATAAAGAAGGAAAAGAAGGAATGGAGGAAGGAATGGAAGGAGGAGACCAATGGGAGAGAGCATACCTTAGAAGTGTTCTGTGGTTGTCGAGGGGAGTCGGAAAGGGGTGGCGAGGACAAGGGTTGCCGACGTGAAGGTTCCCGGCAAGGCTAGGGTTTGCTGTTGTGGTCGAGGATGAGGTGTGCAGGGTGCTCGTGTATGGAGAGGGAATCAAGGATGTGGTAAGGTGATAAAGGTGACGAGATAAGGTCGTCGAGGAGACTTGGTGATCGGTGGTGATAGCTTGGCGAGGGTTTCTTGGGTTCTCGGGTTGCAGGGATGTTGGCGGCGACGTTAGGCACTTGGTAAAAAAGAGGAGGGAAGGAGAAGGAGATGGGGTGGAGATGGTGACGAGGTCGAGTCTAGAGGGTAGAGGAAACTAGGTCTAGGGTTAAAGTTTGAGCTCGGCGATGGGTTTAAGAAGGGCTGCGGGGTTTAAAGGAGGAAGAAGAATATATATACTGAAGGGAGGTGACGATAGCAACTCGGGAGGTAACGCGACCCTTTCTCACCGCGAGAGGAGAGAGAGAGAGAGGCGCGAGAAGAGAGAGGAAGAGAGAAGCGAGAGGAGAGAGAAAGAGAAGGAGAGAGAGAATTGTTTGTTAGCGGGTGAGAGGAAAAGAGAGAGAGAGAGAGAAGGAGAAGGGAAAGGAGAGAGAAAAAGAGAGAAGGCGCGTGGGGACCACAGGAAAAAGAGCAATTTGATTGGCTGCGAGAAAAATAAAGAGGGGTAAAGGATCTGGCAGTTAAGGGAATTAATTAAAAAAAAATTTACTAGGTTTTAAAAGTGATATCGTGGCTTAGAAAAATCTGATTGGTTATAAAATATTTTTAAGTTGATTTAAAAGATTTAAAATAAATAGGATTTGGCAGGATGCAAAAATATCTCAGAATTGCGCCCGGGTCGGGTCCAAAATTTTGAATTTGAAATATGAAAATTATTAGCAAGTTCCAAAAATTGAAATGAAGGATTTTGTAACAGAAATGCATACCCCCAAGAACGGACGCTCGTACGTGCGCGTAGCCGTCCAAACACGTCTGTTTCACTGAACGGGACGAGAACACGATGCAAAGACGCTACCACAGGGTTAGGGATGCCGAGCAGGCCATGACAAGTATTTTTAATTTATTTTAAAAGACTTAAATTGTTATATGCAAGAATTTGAATTGTCGGGTAAATTACAACAAGCAACAGTCAAGTAAGATCAATGAAATAAATACCATACACCATTCATACGGTAACTGAAATTAGTAGAATTAGACTCGGTTGTTACAGGGAATGTTTATTTATGCCCGTGGATTGTATACAAGGGTCAATATTGGACCGCTTGTATGGCAGAATTGGGGAGTATGATGGCTTAAGAAAAGGTTCAGGTCCCTGTATCTTAAGGCTTTTGAATCCTATGAGCCGTGAGGTTCTCGTAAGGGGGAATTCGCTTTACGAGTCATGAGGATCTCGTAAGTGTAATTTCTCCTCAGGAATCGTGGGGATCCCTAAGTGTATTTCTCCCTTGTGAGTCGTAAGGATCTTACGCAGGTGTTTTCTCCTTACAAGGTCGAGAGGACCTTGCAGGTGTTTTTATTTTAACGAGATTGCGCCCTTTCGGGTTTTATCCGTGCCCATTTTGCTTGTGGACGTACCGTTTTTTTACCCCTCTGTTCGCCAATGGAACTTGGGGAGGCTTCGCCACCGGGGCAGTTGTGCTGCCAGCAGGACTTGAGTTGCAATCTTCACCGCTGGGACTTGTGGACTTGAATTCCACTGTCGCCGTGTTTGAGACGACGTATTTAGTTTAAGGACATTACAGTCCATTGTTAGTTTAGGGACATCTCGGTCCAAGGCCAGCTTCGAGGCGAAGTTTTGCCGGATACTACTTATAGAGTTTGGACTCAGGAAGACAGCGAGCGGACACGAGCGTCGTCATCTATCATTAATCTAAGTCAAGCATAGTATTTCTTAAGGAACCGGCCGTTTATTGACCGGAAGGGTCTTTCTCCATGCATATCCATGAGTAAGTAGGCCCCACCTTGGTAGGCCTTGTCTATGATGTACGGACCCTCTTAGTTTGGCTCGAATTCCCCCCGCTTTGTACGGTTGGGGATCATGGGTCTTTTTACGATTAACACGAGTTTGCCTTTGGCGGAATGTTCTCAGCCTGGTCGGTCTTTCATATGAGCGCGTCATCCTTGCTTTGTAAGCTTCCAGGTTTTGTTGTGCCGTGAGACGAGTTTCATCAAGGGCATCGAGCTCCTCAAGCTGAAGATGGGCATTTTCTTCATCCGTCATCTCGTATCGAACTGCTACTCATAGAGAGGGTAGCTCTATCTCCAAGGGAAGTACCGCTTCCATACTGAATACCAACGCGAATGGCGTAGTATTCGTGGCCGTTTTGAACGTGGTTCGATATGCCTAAAGAGCTTCATGCAGTCTCTCGTGCCAGTCTTTTTTTATTTCTGGACACCGTTTTCTTTATGATCTTCATCAAGGTCTTGTTGAAAGCCTTAGCTAGACCATTAGCTCGGGGATTATAGACCGAAGAGTATCTCCAATCTATATTATACCGTCGTGTGAAGCGGCTAATCTTATGGCTTCTGTAGGCCGACCCATTATCCGAGATGATCCGTCAGGGAGTGCCGAACCGGTAGATGACGTGTGTCCTGAAGAAATGAAGGATGTTCTCCGTCTTCACCTCCCTTAGCGGTACTGCCTCTACCCACTTAGAGAAGTAATCGGTTGTTGCTAATATAAACCAATGTCCCCTGGACGATGCTGGTTCAGTAGGCCCGATCATATCAGTTCCCCACATTTCGAACGGCCAGCTAGCCAACATCGGGTGTAGCGGATTTGGATGCTGGTGGATGAAGTCCACGTGAATTTGGCATGAATGACACTTCTTCTCATATTCGAGCAGTCCTGAATCATTGTGGGCCAGTAGTAGCCCATTCTCTTAATCTTCAGCTTCATCTTTGGTTCAGCCTGATGAGAACCGCAGAGTCCATCGTGAGATTCTTGGACGACCCTTTTTGCTTCTTCTGGTCCCAGGCATCTCAGCCATAGGCAATCAAATGATCTCTTATAAAGGGTATCATTGACGAAGGCGAAAGACAGGGCTCGCCTTATGAGCTGATGTCTTGACGACGCGTCTTCGGGCGTTCGATGGGATTTGAAATAGTCTATGAAGACTTTTCTCCAATCCTTAATCTTTTCTTCGTCTTCTATTTGGTAGGCTGTTTGTTTGGCCACTTCCTTTTCTTCAGATGACTCCGGAGATATTTCTGCTGGTGCGAGGGTTCGGCGGCTTTGTACAATGATCCTTACGTCATCGAGGTTTTCGTCATCCAGTTCCTTACCAAGCTTGGTTAATGCATCTGCCTTGCTATTTTCTACACGCGATATACTTTCCAGGATGTAGGAGGGGATTTGAGTCAGCAGCTGCTGCACTCTTTCGCCATACTTTACCAACTTTGGCTTGCACGTCTGATAGTTGCCATTTACTTGGCTAACGATCAGCTGGGAGTCTCCATATATGAGAAGGTTTTCGATCCCCATATCGACAGAGATCTCAAGACCAGCTATCAAAGCTTCATATTCCACTTCATTGTTTGTTCTCGGCTCTGTTAAGAAAAGGGCAAAACGCATTATCTCTCCTTATGAGGTCACAAAGATAAGGCCTACTCCGGCTTTGATTATGGGGGTGTTTTGCTTTCACTTCTTCATGGAAGACGCTCCGTCGAAGTAGAGTTCCCATTAGACATTATTTTCCTCCGTCTTCCTTTCGATTGTGTCGAACGCGTGTTCATCTGGCAATTCGCAATTTAAGGGAGAATCAGCCGGTATCGGATGCTCGGCGAGAAAATCGGCGATGGCCTGACCTTTTACTGCCTTGAAAGCTCGATATATTATCGAGAACTCCATCAAGAGGAGAGCCCATTTGGCAAGTCTTCCCATTAGTATGGCTCTTGATATCAAATATTTGAGAGGATCCACCTTTGATATGAGATGGACTTTATGTGCCGGCGCATAATGTTGAAGCTTCGTTATCGCGAAGGTCAGTGCTAAACAATGTTTTTCAATAGGGGAGTAGTTGTTTTCTACCCCCATAAGGACTTGACTCAAATAGTAGAGAGCTCTCACTTTCCTCTGGTCGTTCTCTTATGCCCATAGCCCCTAAAGAACCTTCAAGGGCTGTTGTGTACAGGATGAGGGGCTTTCCCTTGACCGGAGTGGTTAGTACCGGCGGGTTCTACAGATATTGCTTGATTTTGTCCAGTGCACTTTGGCATTTACGATCCCAGACGAACGGGGTCCCCTTCTTCATTAGATGGTTATAGGGACGACATTTGTCGGAGAGGTTGACACGAAGTTTGACACCTGTTTAGGCATCAGTATCGCTAAAACTAGGATATTGCCAAGAGCGACTCATCATTTACCTTGAGAGGACTCGAAATTTGATACCGATTTAGGCATCAGCATCACTACAACTAGGATAGTGCTAGGAGCGAATCATCATTTGCCCATGTCGATTTGGACAAAGGTGGCTTAGTAAATAAGGTTAGGATCCTGTCGACTAAGACTTTTGACTTTATGAGCAGTAAGGGTCTCATAAAGGGTTTTCTCCCTACGAGTCATGAGGATCCCGTAGACGTATTTTCTTCTTAAGAATCATGGGGATTCCTAAGTGATTTCTTTTCTTGTAAGTCGTAAGGATTTTCTAAGAGTATTTTCTCCTTACAAGTTGAGAGGACCCGCAAGTGTTATTCATCATATGGGGACATTTCTTGCCATTTACAGAACTTGGCAAAGAAATATTTATTCGTGCCCCTGGATTGTATACAAGGGTCAATATGGACCGCCTGTAAGGCAATTTGGGGGATATGATGGCTTAAGAACAGGTCCAGATCCCTGTAACTTAAGGCTTTTGAATCCTATGAGCCATGAGGGGCTCACAGGGGGATTCTCCTTACGATTCATGAGGATCTCTTAAGTGTAATTATTTTAACGAAGTTGTGCCCTTCCGAGTTTTCACAAGTTCGCCGGCAGTCCTGCTGTTTTTACTCACGGCGCCCTTTCGAGTTTTCATCCGTGCCAATTTTGCTTATGGACATACCGGTTTTTTTTGGCGGGGCATTCCACTAGATTGTAGGACCTGCTTGTAGGCCCCTTAATATCCTTCCTGTCTTTTGAGAAAAAAGGACCATTCTACATAGAGATTCTTCCGCCAGTGAAGAATATGCGCCCTGTGTATATCTCGGGGGAACGAGTACCTATGCCGTCGCTATTTTGGCGACAGATTGCTTCAGAGCCGGTTATTTTTGTTGAGCGTAGGCGACAAACACTATCTTGCCTCCGCTTTTCACGCGTCATCCTCGAACGAGAAAGAGTCTTGACCCATTTGACCCAATCGAGCCATTTTATCCATGTGTTCTTGGACGGTCGTCGGCTTGAAGAGGGCCATATACGAGGACGCCTTTGAATTTGGGTCAAGGTGTAATGTTTTAAAAATAATTAAATGAATAAAAGTGTTGAAGCGAATTTTATGATTTTCGGTAAAGCAAAATGTATTTTTCGTAAAATCAAACCGCAATTGTTTTTCATTATAAATTCAAAAATACCTATTTAATTATGTAATTACTAGTAAATAGTGTTTATTTATCCACTTATAAATTTTTACTTTAATAAAATATTTTTCCTAAATTAATTATTTTAAATATTAACATAAGCTCTATTTTTACACTAAATTAGTGTAAATTACAAATTTAAATGGTTTTAATTTGTAAAAATGAACCATGGCATGTTAGAAATTAGTGTGTATCATGCAAAATTTATTTGCAAATTTTTCCTATTTTCTAGAGCTTTCTTGAGTTGCTATAGTAAACAAATAAATAAATAATTAAATAAACCATGAAAAGACCTTTAAGTGATATTTCTCCTCTTGAAACTTCTACACTTTTCCTTAATCATTTCTTTCTCTCCCTCACTCCCTCAAGGCCGGCCACAACCTCCCATGGCTGCCCCCCCATTTCCCACCTCATTTTTGCACAAAAATCCATCAAAATACATCAAAAATTCAACAAAAAATACACAAAATCCTAATCTCTTCATACCCTTTATTCTCTACCCTTTTTTATATGGATTTTGGAGTGGGAAAGCATGTATTTTGGAGGCTCATTTCTTGTTGGGATTTCATATTTTGGGAGGTATAATTTCTTTCTTTTGATTTATTGTTTTAGATGTTCATTTAAGCTTAATTAGATTTAATGAATTAATTCTATGTTTTTTTTTAAAAATGCAAGTTAGGGTTGTAAATTCAAGTTAGGGTTTTTAATAATTAATTAGGGTTATAATAGTTAGTTTAACACTTTTAGAATTGGAAAATATGGTATGGTTGTCAAATTGTAAAATTTTCATTTAAAATTGTTTTAAATAAGGAAATTAGCTAACTAGATTTTTCTAAAATGTGTTTGTGGGTAATATAAAATTCCAATTTAAGTTGCTATCATTAGATGGTAGTTTTAATGAGGATATTAGCACATTAATTGAATGAAAAACTTAGTTTGATCACTAGATTACTTTGATAATTAGAAAAATAGTAATAAAATGCTATTATGTTGTAAACTAGATTTTAGGAAATTCTAAATAAATGTGATTAAAAATATAATTTATGGTTTCATTAAATCATTATCATCATGAATTTTGGTTTAATACATTAATTCATGCAAATCATGTTTTGTGGTGGAATTGTGGTGCTTTGCCTGAAAAATGTTGAAATTTGTTAAAAGTTGCAAACTAGAAATTTCAAATAAATGCAAAATTGTGTAATAAAAATATAGTAATGGTTTGTATAGTCTAGTAATGCTATTTAATGAGTTTTATGACCATTAGTTTCATTTAAATGTCAAGTTTTGATGAAAAACGGTATACTGGCATTTTCGGGTTTTTGCGAAATCGGACGGTTTGATAGATTTTAGGGTTTTGATGGATTTAATCGTGTTTTATGGTATAAGTAATGTGTTTTAAAACTACAAGTTGTTTGATGATGTTATCTCGATCCATCGGAGTTTGTACGCCGATATCGAGCGGTATTTGGTTCTTTTGCGTGGACGGGACATAGGTTTTAACCTATGCTTATTCCTTTAGATCGTTTGACTTTCGTATGTGATTCAGTTTACGATACTATTATATGTTTGCGTCTAGGTACCCCCCCACGTGGACTGCGGGCAATGAAGAGGAGGATGGCGACACTATCTTCGGCAGACATGGACCAGGTGAGTAGATGCATATCTACGGAGGGAAGTCGGGTGGATGGCGTTTAGCACCCCCGCAACGTAGAATAGGAATAGTACTTATTGACATTAGGAAACCCGATGTGACCCTAGATTCTTACTGAGCAGGACCCTAGTAATGACCCTAGGCGGGACTAGACTGATTTAGGAAAACCATACCTGAGGATGAATACTTTGGGAAAGGTTCGTAGGTTTCTGATAGAAACACACACGCAGACACTAAAACTCGACATGGAGTATACGTATATGTGTATACGTATATAAAACTAGGTATAGGTGTATATATATATATACAACACGTATATGGGATTCATTGATGTGATATGATATTTGAGGCATGATGAAACAGTATAACTGGGCTTGATGCCGTGATTCTTGACTACAGTCGTATTAAAGTGCTAGCGGATCATTAGAGAATGAGATAATGAACATGAACATATAAATTATAAAGAGTGGTGGTGATATTGAGGTACATGGGACGCTAAAATAGTGTAAGTGCACGGCGGCGCCCCGGCCGTCAATCCGACGCCGGAATGCGGAAGCGGTGATAAACTTAAATTTTTGCGGACTTTGCAAACCGGCACCACCGCGCACTAAACTCCGGATCGAACCATTAACTAGTCTACGCTACTAATAAGAAAGGGAAGAAAAGTATACCGAGTGATCCGAGTCCTCCGGTCTTCTCTTCATCATCCCGATCTCCCGCGGAAAGTCTTGGCTCCACATCGTCGCCTCCTCGCCGGAAAGGGCACCACATCGCCTTCGTCTTTTACGGGCTCCCGCCTCAATACCGAGGCAACTCGAGCATGAAGCCGGCAACTCGACATGCTCAAGATATGCTGTAGAATGTAGTATAGAAGATGCTTGTCTCTTTGGGGTTATGTTGTTGCCAATGAGGATGATGGAGGAAACAAGGATTAGAAAAGTGGTGCTTGCATTTTTCTAGCATGAAAACAAGATCAAGAAAGAAACTCTCAACAATGAAGCTCTCTCTTCTTCTTCTCATAACCATGAAAGACTTATTCATCAAGTGAGAATAAAGGGTGGAGGAAAAAACCATATGAAGCTAGAAGGGAGGTGAGTGTAGGAGAAGTCAAGAGGTGACCACAAACAAACATGAACCATGCTTGTTCTACTATTTAACCCATACCCTTTCAATCACAATAAAAAGCAAGTCAATGGTGCAAGATATGAAAGCCATCATAATCAATACAATTGCAAGAAACCCCCCCACAAAGTGTTATTTGCAAAACTGCAAATAACCCCCTCCATCGAAAAAGTCCGGCCGGGAAAGAACAAAGGAAAACCGGCCGGAACGGAATGCAAACTGGCAACTCCAGAAAACTGGTCCCGTAATAAATTACAGGAAAACCCCGATACTGTGCATACACACCCGCATCTGTATTCCGTCCGGATACAAATGCAAAGAGACAAAATCTACACTGTACTAAACTAGGACCGGCTTAAACCAAAGCCGGCTAGTAAAAACCGTTCGATCCTGATCCGTGCAATACCGCACGTATCTGATCGAACCCTGCCATATAACTATACGGCCACTAGTACAAAACTGTCCGATCCTGATCCGTGCAATACCGCACGTATCTGATCGGACCCTGCCATATCTCCATACGGCCTCTACAGCGTTTCGCCCGAAAGCTGAGTAACTGAAAGTGTGGCGGACTCTAAAGACTCGTCAATACAATGGCTGTGGATTTAACCACTAGCCCGTCAGAGGTATAAGCCAATACGTAACGGGCCACCAGCTATTGACTAAAAGGGACGTCGATGAGCGAACTCATCCTGACACCCTACTGAGCCTGTCAGTGACAATATCCGTGCAGTCCGGTCCGTTCGTCTATGAGTATCGCATGGCGGGCCTAGGGGGTTGGTAAAAGTCAGACCCCCAAAAGCGGTACAAGTCGTGTCGGAGTGTAGCCCAGAACACCCTGAGATACTACTGGAATACCTACCAGTAAATCTCCTTGCCTTGGCCAAGGACTTTGTGTAATGGCTCTCCTAGACACAGCACGACCTCAACCCCAATACCGGGAGAGACGAACCCCTGAAGATACGCTCACTGCCTCCATGTGGCTCGGGACTGTACCCAACTAAAACCTGTTTGCACGACTCCTTTGAGCCGTGGTAGGGTAGTAATCAAAGTACAGTGGGAACTCACACGAGACAAATGATGATCCCCAGGTCGATGAACTAACCTGCACACATGTCACCAGGGAACTGCCATCTGACGTCTGGTATATGACCAACTAGCATGTTCCCGGCGAGTCCTGTCCGGTGTACTCATAACCCAATGAGCACCTGTATACATCTTAGGTGATCCAACTGACACCAGTGGCTTGTGAAACCGGCCACCGCCCCTCGTCGGGGTCTCGACTGTATACACTAGTCTACTAATGGAGTATCGATGCCCGGTCTCGAAACTCCCACGACTAGGGACCTTTTAAGGATATGCTTGTAGACCCCCAGCTCCCACTTATATGATCGCCCTCATACTGCTGGTGGTCAAGCAAGAATCCTAGGGGCTCTATCAACGTGTAATAGCGACGTGTCATGTCACCTAAAGAAGTACACGATGATAAAGGTAAACCAGATAGCATACTATCATCTCGAGTAAGACTGTCCTACCGGGATAGGTCCTCCCTCAATCATTACAATCACGTACCTGTGACCTAATAATTGACTCTGAGGGCACTATCTCCAACAATCTCCCACTTGCACTCAAGGCTAATTATTGCGATGTCGCATACTCACAGCCCGTGTGATACCGAACATCCAACTCCTCTACTAGTCAGTCTCACAAAGCTCGTTTGCGGAACTATTGCGTTCGAGGAATAGCCTCAGTGAGTGGATCCGCTTAGTTGTTTCTTTCTATGTCTCTCTATATCTCAAGTTCGCGGAGAAAGCCATCTCCCGAAATGAGCAAAATCAGTCTTAGAATATGTCTGGATGTCTGATGGGACGTAGCTCATAAATGAACTCCAAATCCAAAATTCTTAGACTGTATCGTCAACTGAACTTAATCAGTATCCTGCGCGCCATGCCTCCCTCAGTATTGCCTTGGACCACCTATCCAAAATACTGCCCCTCATCAGAAGGAAAACTATAACTCTGACAACCTCCTTGTCGTCCATGTCACCTTGGAAGCCTGGAATGATAACTGTCTCCTGAATGAGGCTGTCGTTATCATCTCCCTAGAACATCCACTTATGTTCTAAAACTGCTTCCGACTGTTTCTCCAGTATTGGATTAATGTCAACTTATTGCATCTAGTGCAAGAACAACATCTGGTGTGGTACTTGACATCTCATGATTGACTCAATTGCCTGAGCAAGTGATCTGCCAATCATGCCCGTCCCTCTCCCCTTTAGTCTGTAAGACACTTTTGGAGAGGGTGACTCCATTACCTGCAGGTACACTACCGTGCCAGGAGTCGTCCATCCTAAATACTATTAGAATGCTGTCAAGTACCCTGATTGGGAAACCACCCAAATCTAGATCTAAAACCATAGATCTAGTAACCAGTATGTCAGATACAAAATCCATTTCCTTTGTGGAGAAACAACTGTGTGACGACCAAAGTATATCCGATCGTAGTGTAGGAGTTTCTTTTCCTACTCTGTGTATATCATCCAAATACCAGGATATCACACCCTACTACCTTCTCAACAGATCCATCCCCTATTCTGATGAAGTCAAACCCATGACTGTCACGTTAGAAATAGATGATCTATCTCCGCTACTTCTGCTTTAGTCTATAAATAGACATAAGCTACCTGTCCACCAATGCTTCCGCTGCTCCCACTGACTACGACAACCCTCTGGCAGAGTCATATAGACGTACACTTCTAAAACTGGTTTAGAACGACGCTATACTCATCCTCCCGCCGGGTCTCGTAACCTGGAACAACAGCAATGGCAATTATGGGTAAACAAGAACTTCCCTGTCACCGTCCTTGAGGCTACCGTAGTGCCTCTCGGGTGCCTGAAGTTACCCACCTTATCTGCGGAGTGGCCAATGGAATGTCAATCCAGATTGAATCTTTAGGTTCCTTATCAAATCTTCAGTAATCGTTTGTGGTTCTGGAATCACTTCCAGTTCTACCATACTCCCACTACTGTTTTCTGAAAAAAAAATCCATTTTTAATAAAACTGTGGCGAGTCTAGAACAATATCGCTATTGTTCATCCAGATGGTAGAAAGTCAACCCTCGTCATAGCCTGGGTCAACCCACAAACAGCCATTACAGAAACGTGCCTTGAGTTGTCCAGTGTCTGGTTTTAATCATAAACCGGACAACTCCCCGTACCTTAACATCGTTAAGATATGAACTGTTCTATATCCAATATAGAAACAGAGGCACTGATTTAATTGAACCAGATTCAAATCATGCAGCTGTCCCCAGCGCATGTCAACTAAATGGAAGGAGGCCGATCAGCGTTACTCAACTTAGGAATACTTCCAATTATGAGTAACCTGAAAGAGAAGCAAGATCTCTTTATTATTAGTATCAACTGAATACCATACACAAGTATCTACATCTTCGATCTCTTTGAAGAATCCCGATACTTGCTATACCTGGTTCTCTACTCTATTCAAATACCCATAACTTCTCAAAATTTGGACCCTGTGTTTCCGCGAAACACTCGTCTAAAAACTAGAGAAGTCATAAGTAAACCGAATATAGTACGAGGACCAACCCCTCTGTCCTGATGGACCCTGGACAACATACAATACTCTGTATAAGTCCCTTGAGTCTGACAACTCATTCACTGTGTGTCGTAGGTTGAAAACTGTACTTATGGTTAAGAAGAATTACACCGCTGTTTAATGCTCCTTACCTAACCATCCACTGATATAGGTAAATGTCGTAGACATAATTTCAGAAAGGTATATCTCACTCTATGAAAATAGACGTACAGATACATCGATTTGAAATTGGTGCATAACGGCGGATATTCAAAACCAAATACTTGCCGTCCGGCAAATAACCCAGGTGACTTCCTCAAATATCACCGATTACAACGAATCCCGATATAATGAGGACAATCACCTAATTCCCAATAGCTTACTCCCACTCATCATCTGTAAAACCATACAGATGTGAGAATCATACCTGGCAAATACATACCCTGGAGTAAATGTCTAATCGGGAAATCAGTTTTCTTTTAACATTACACAGTGAAACTGAAACACTGAAATGTTTCGATGGGGTATCCTAGTATTCTTAGTAATGCCTCTTCCAGATTCACGACTGTAACCGTATAATTCTTTGCCACCTCTCCAAATCCCTTCATATGTCTTTAGTCTTTACCTTCTGCACACCCCTTTAGGCCAAATGGTTTTCTTCCTTCCCTACCGTTCGGCACCAGCCTATGGTTTGGAAGAAGACTATCCAATAAGCATAATGGGTGTACTGTCCCAATCCTAGGAACACTCGCAATGAGAGAGGGTGAAGATAAAAGACAACCGAATAAACCTTATTCCTATTTCTCCTGAACCAGAATCCATCCCCGAACTGGAACAAGTTCCATTCGAGTTCGTATATAACCATACGATGGAGTATCCAAATAAACTGTGGATCTTCGTAGTGATACGGAGTGTCCTGGAGAAATACAAAGGTGATGTGGGAGTGGTAACGAAATATTTGGTTTGGTCGTGAATATCTGTTGCAATTTACTTTGCCCTCTTACTAATCCCTTGCTTTGTCTGAACTTAATACCTTCTGCACACCATCGTTATGCTAATTGGTTTTCTTCATTCCCTACCGGTCGGCACCAGCCTAAGGTTTGGAAGAAGACAATCCAATTTGCGTAATAGGTGTACTACCCCTAAACCAAGGAGTACTCGTAACCTGAGAGAGGGTAAAAGGAAAAGACAACTGAATAATCCTATCCGTTTTCTCCAGAACCGGAAACCATCCTCGAATAAATTCTTTCGAGTTCGTATCTAACCATACGATGGTTTTGTCCAATGGAAGTGGACGTTCGTAGTAAAACGGGGTGTCCTGGAGAAAAGGGTAAAAGTAGGAGTGGCAATGAGGTTTGCAACTCTGACAATCCAAAAGCCAGTGTTAAGAAGGTTCGGTCAACTTGGTCACTGAGTCATGGTCTTAGGGTCGGGTCAAAGGTCGCTGCCAAAGAGAGAGAGAAAAGAAACACTCAGCGTGCACTCTATCCTAGATCAGAATGGTTACCAATTTATCTAATCTGGAAACCTCCCACTGTACCTCAAATTCTTCTCCAAACCTAAAAGAAGAATTAGTCGGGGTCACCCGAGGAGTAAACTAACTCATCAGTGGGAATCGGGATCCAACTCTCATCGCATGACAACGTGACGGAATCCGCTCACGGTATCACACTCCAGAAGGTATGCGCATATCTGGCAAGTTTCAGTACTTTTGAAACTCCCGATGAGATTTCTGCCCCATGCTCTTATGACCTTGACTTTGGCCAACATATCATAAGTCACATGTCAAGTTCTGCCCGTCATTCTCCAGGTTAATTTGAATCCACCCGTACATACCCTTGACTTTGGCCAAAATGGCAGCACGACTGTCCCAAACCAACGCATCTATCTATGCTACATATGAATACCCCAATAGCTACCAATCACTGTGCCTTGACTTTGGCCAACATACACAGCTTGAATACTATTGACCACCCATATGAAACGACGGAGGGCTACGAATGGTTTCTGGCGAAAACCTTTAACGTAATGAACTTGATATCGTTGAAGGAACGGATAGCTTTTTAGAAAATATAGTGACGAAAACCTTTACTAAAGAGGTCACTCCCGGTGAAGGGATCTCGGCTCTTTCCCCGTAGAATGGGGTGCTAGATATTCATAACCGAATATCACTGTGCAAAGCAAAAGTAATCGGCTATAGTGAAGTTAATGCCCTGACGCAAACTTTTTGTCCAAGGGGTCACTCCCGGTGAAGGGATCTCGGCCCTTGCCTCGTCGACTGAGGAGCAGGATATTCCAAATGAATACCACGATGCAAAACAAAAGTAAACGTCCTTGCAATAACAGCTTTTGAAAAAGTGTTCCAACAACATCAGATTAGGTTTGTTTTTAACTTGCATTGATCCGAATCAATGCAGTCCCATCAATTGATCACACCACAAAGAACGAAAATATACTGATGTACGTATATGCCATCCGCATTCGCCACTGGGTCCCGTCATCACTCGTTAGGTTAGCTTACTAACGACAGAGCGGGGACTGGACTAGCGCGGATGAAAAACATATACAACATCTACTAATATATATACCAATATATAGTATTTCGCTCAAGGCGTGAATAAAATGCAACATCACAGAGAATGAACAGCATCACAGAAACAATACAGATATCTGGGATCCCCGGGTTTCACAGAGCCGCTGAAACCCGACGTTCCCCTGGTCGTGTGGATAGCCTGTGCAATGAAATCCTAGACCCCTACGGGCGCGGCAAGTCACCCGCCAAAACCTGAAGCGAGGCAGCCCCCTTTAGCGCCGTGAATGGACCCCCCAGCACTTCACGGAATCCGACAACTTGGGCACCCCTCCTGGGTCAACCTGTACCCCCTACGAGTGCGGCGAATAGCCCGCCAATCCTAGAGTGAAGCCCCCTCCGTCTCAATGCCATGAGATGCGGGCTTGTTGCCCTCCAGAACCCGGCTATCCGTGCACCCCTCCGCGGGGCAATCCTAGTACAGAAAGTAAAATATACATACACCGGGTACATCGACCGCAACCAGGTCGTGCCCCAAAAGAATAATACAAACAGGAAGTGACGGCAGTCCACATGTCGGACGCTCGCCCCGCAATATCAAATGTACATGATACAACAAAAACAGTACTAGCATTGCATCCAGGCTATCCCCACGACCGATCCGCAACAACACAGCAAATACATAGAACATCAACGTGAAAATCACGTTCGCAAATCCGTCTAACCGGGCTATAGCAGTTAGACCGGATTTACCGATCAAGTGACATTCACGGTCGCAGATATAATGTAAATACTGTGAAAAATGTGTTTAAAAAATTTCCGATTGATCAAACAATTAACAAGTGGGCCCCAAAGAAAACTGTAGCACTCACAGAAACAATTGGCCCAACTTTAATATTCCAAAGCCCATATTTTAAGCCCAGAAGGCCTCTGTAAAAAAATGGTGAAGTGATGTGAATAGTGCGCGGCGGAAGGGCCGCACAAATGGGGTTTTCGCGGCGGTTCCGCGCTCCAACTGTGGAGTTACTTCGTCAAATTTTTACAGAACTCTTAGATTTTCCAGTACATCAATATTTTATAACCTGAAAAATTTTTCGAGACCAAAAATTTTCAACAGAAACTGATGCGAACTAAAATGCAGTTTTGGAACTTTTTGATCGATCGGAAATGCAAACACATTACACAAAGTTAGACTAAGTTAATGGCGAGTCTCTGATACCACTGTAAGTGCACGGCGGCGCCCCGGCCGTTAATCCGACGCCGGAATGCGGAAGCGGTGATAAACTTAAATTTTTGCGGACTTTGCAAACCGGCACCACCGCGCACTAAACTCCGGATCGAACCATTAACTAGTCTACGCTACTAATAAGAAAGGGAAGAAAAGTATACCGAGTGATCCGAGTCCTCCGGTCTTCTCTTCATCATCCCGATCTCCCGCGGAAAGTCTTGGCTCCACATCGTCGCCTCCTCGCCGGAAAGGGCACCACATCGCCTTCGTCTTTTACGGGCTCCCGCCTCAATACCGAGGCAACTCGAGCATGAAGCCGGCAACTCGACATGTTCAAGATATGCTGTAGAATGTAGTATAGAAGATGCTTGTCTCTTTGGGGTTATGTTGTTGCCAATGATGATGATGGAGGAAACAAGGATTAGAAAAGTGGTGCTTGCATTTTTCTAGCATGAAAACAAGATCAAGAAAGAAACTCTCAACAATGAAGCTCTCTCTTCTTCTTCTCATAACCATGAAAGACTTATTCATCAAGTGAGAATAAAGGGTGGAGGAAAAAACCATATGAAGCTAGAAGGGAGGTGAGTGTAGGAGAAGTCAAGAGGTGACCACAAACAAACATGAACCATGCTTGTTCTACTATTTAACCCATACCCTTTCAATCACAATAAAAAGCAAGTCAATGGTGCAAGATATGAAAGCCATCATAATCAATACAATTGCAAGAAACCACCCCCCCACAAAGTGTTATTTGCAAAACTGCAAATAACCCCCTCCATCGAAAAAGTCCGGCCGGGAAAGAACAAAGGAAAACCGGCCGGAACGGAATGCAAACTGGCAACTCCAGAAAACTGGTCCCGTAATAAATTACAGGAAAACCCCGATACTGTGCATACACACCCGCATCTGTATTCCGTCCGGATACAAATGCAAAGAGACAAAATCTACACTGTACTAAACTAGGACCGGCTTAAACCAAAGCCGGCTAGTAAAAACCGTTCGATCCTGATCCGTGCAATACCGCACGTATCTGATCGAACCCTGCCATATAACTATACGGCCACTAGTACAAAACTGTCCGATCCTGATCCGTGCAATACCGCACGTATCTGATCGGACCCTGCCATATCTCCATACGGCCTCTACAGCGTTTCGCCCGAAAGCTGAGTAACTGAAAGTGTGGCGGACTCTAAAGACTCGTCAATACAATGGCTGTGGATTTAACCACTAGCCCGTCAGAGGTATAAGCCAATACGTAACGGGCCACCAGCTATTGACTAAAAGGGACGTCAATGAGCGAACTCATCCTGACACCCTACTGAGCCTGTCAGTGACAATATCCGTGCAGTCCGGTCCGTTCGTCTATGAGTATCGCATGGCGGGCCTAGGGGGTTGGTAAAAGTCAGACCCCCAAAAGCGGTACAAGTCGTGTCGGAGTGTAGCCCAGAACACCCTGAGATACTACTGGAATACCTACCAGTAAATCTCCTTGCCTTGGCCAAAGACTTTGTGTAATGGCTCTCCTAGACACAGCACGACCTCACCCCCAATACCGGGAGAGACGAACCCCTGAAGATACGCTCACTGCCTCCATGTGGCTCGGGACTGTACCCAACTAAAACCTGTTTGCACGACTCCTTTGAGCCGTGGTAGGGTAGTAATCAAAGTACAGTGGGAACTCACACGAGACAAATGACGATCCCCAGGTCGATGAACTAACCTGCACACATGTCACCAGGGAACTGCCATCTGACGTCTGGTATATGACCAACTAGCATGTTCCCGGCGAGTCCTGTCCGGTGTACTCATAACCCAATGAGCACCTGTATACATCTTAGGTGATCCAACTGACACCAGTGGCTTGTGAGACCGGCCACCGCCCCTCGTCGGGGTCTCGACTGTATACACTAGTCTACTAATGGAGTATCGATGCCCGGTCTCGAAACTCCCACGACTAGGGACCTTTTAAGGATATGCTTGTAGACCCCCAGCTCCCACTTATATGATCGCCCTCATACTGCTGGTGGTCAAGCAAGAATCCTAGGGGCTCTATCAACGTGTAATAGCGACGTGTCATGTCACCTAAAGCAGTACACGATGATAAAGGTAAACCAGATAGCATACTATCATCTCGAGTAAGACTGTCCTACCGGGATAGGTCCTCCCTCAATCATTACAATCACGTACCTGTGACCTAATAATTGACTCTGAGGGCACTATCTCCAACAAATAGTACCTGGGCTGTAGCTTGTGACTGATCACGATATGATATATGTATGACTTGATTACGACATCATATAGGTGTGACCTGATGTCGATATCGTACAGGTGTGACTTGATGACGATAAGATATCGGTATGATTTAATCACAATATTACACATATGACATGATATTTCTGTGGATAAACTAATGATGCTTATCATGATGGCAATGATATATGATTGATGTATGCGATCACAGTTTAACACCTTGATCATGAGATGTGCTGATGATGACATTATACGAATGAGGAGACACCTAGGAGATACTTGACCGTACCCCGATATTGGGATGCCGTACGATGGATTTTACCGTACGAGGCTTAGATTTGATGATTGATCCGCATCTTGATTCGAGGAAGCCGTACTATGTACGTGACGCTATTGAGACGGGATCGCCGACTATTAGAGATATTGATTCAGACCTTAGGTAGACTCTAGTTTCTTACTGACTAGTCTATTAGGTTTAGTTCCTTAGGATGTTAGATGGGCACTGGTTTAGGTTCGACTCACATAGTGGTAGTCGTACTCGTATCTCGCAGAGGAGTGGATAATGCACATCTGTATTTACATTCATACTGTAATTATCATGGTGCATGTTCTTTTATATGTTGCTATAATCAGTATAAACTTTACCTGTTAGGACACCAGCACTATTACCGATGATGCGCATATTCTACGCACACTTATTTGCCGGCTAACACACATCATCATCGGTAATTGTTATGTCACGTACACTTTAGATCATATTATCTTTTATTGATAGAATCAGTTAACAACTAAACCGATATAATATTGTGATCACTCTCTGATGTTAGTATAAGACATGATATTCATTACTTAGACACTCATGTATTCATATTTTCGTGTTATCATGCAGTATTATGGGCATATGCCGACACTTATCATATAGTTACTCATGATTTTGAGATTTGGATTTCTATGAGATTTCTGGATTTTTGGGGAAAACCGCAAAAATATATAAAAACTTCTCTTTCTCTCCTCTTCTCTTTTTAAAATAAGATGCGGTTTTCTCGTGATGTATGTGTCGTCCACCATGAGTATTTCATGTTTTCTGATGGATTTCGAGACCCGATTCGAGGAGTGGATGAACCGTCTCGGGTACATGGTGGGCCCGGTATGGTACCCCGGAGCAAGAAGATCGAGTTGTAGACGATGAGCCTGGCAGGGGAAGGATACCTACCGGTGATGTCTGGCGCGGCGGATATCCGGAGGATACCGACCGTTGTCGTGGGATTTGATGATATGGGCCGATCCGGACTGACGGAGCCCGACATATTGAGACTTGAGGTTACATGTGTTGTGTCGATGCTTGACACGGATTTCCATGGATTTCATTGTTGAGATTTCAGATGCTTATACACACTTTACTATGATAACAGCTAAAGAGTTCTCATACATATATATCTGGATTTCAGGATTTGTTACTTTACATTCATGGTGCATGCATTTCATTTCATATGACATAGTACTATATGAGGCACTGACACGACACGGAGTATTTGCACTTACACGTAGTATTACCCTGCTATTCTAGATGATTGAGATATAGTAGTGTATTATTATGACCTAGGATAGCGTCGTGCATTCGATTTCTTTTCGTAAATGTCTTCTACTCACGAGTTGGCAACTCACCCCCGTTGTGCCAAATTCTTTACAGGTTCGATGTACAGGTTTCCGTGGCAGCTTGTTGGCATATCTTTTCTTCAAGGTGATTTGCACGGTAGGTTGGTTCACTTGTATCCGAACCACCATTGTACTTTTATTCATTCATTTGTATCTAGTAAGCTCCATCAACCATATTTGTATTACTTGATAAGTTTATTGGACTAGTTGTTTATTTCGACCTTAGAGTCGCGCATGTATTATTCTGATCTGGTGGTTTTGTTTTCTTTTGAGTTTTGAGCCTCGCCTATTGGCGTTGTATATTATTATGCTTGTTGTGGTTGTTTCCGCCTGTTGGCGTTGATGCTAGCTCCCGTTTGGGGATGCTTTTTATTGTTTATATATATTATACTTGTTGTACCCGTTTGGGGCCAGTTTTTACAGAGGTGACTCTGCCGAATTTTTTGGTAAAATTTGCTGATGTTTTTATACTTGTTTTCTTTTCTTTTTTCTTTTTCTTCTCTTATGGTTTAGATTTCTGGGCTTCGGCTTACTTAGGTTACGTGGCGCCTCTAGACGCTTCGCAATCTAAGTGCCGGTCACGTTCCGTACTTTCGGGTCGTGACAAAGTTGATATCAGAGCGCTAGGTTTAACCCTGTATAAGTCTAGGTGACCCTTGGTTGATGAAGTAGGCGATTTAGGTAGAGTAACGTACCGTGGGTATGGTCCGCGGCATACTTACGATACGCTACTCTGCTTAAGGAGCCCTAGGATTTACATTGTTTGCACCGTATTCCATTCGTTCTTTTGATCTATCTTCGTCAATGTCGGATGGTGGTTTCTGTTACCACGGGCGCACGGGCAGAGGGAGCTGCCGCTCGAATGCGATAACCATTAGAGTATTGGTTATTCTTGAGGATTGAAGCATTGCTTAGCGTGCGGACGAAGGGTATTTACATGCCGTCCGGATAAAGTTAAAGGGTTCGAACGATTATCAGAAAACCATTTTCCTAAGTTTAAGGTATTCGGAAGAACATGCAGGTATTTCGATGGACCCTCTAGAAGAATGAAACCCTAACTCGACATAATGACCACGAGAACGCCCTTGAACCTTAGGGTTTACGGCAGTTTCGCGATGTGATTAGTGAGGCTTGGGTTTACCCTTCTACAGCTGGATCATCGATGCTGGGGTATGTACCGGATATTTTTAAACTGTACTTGAGTGTTGAGCTCTCGGGGAATTATGGGATTTTGATAGATCGATCGAAAAGTTTAATGTAGTCCGGATATCAGGTGAAGGGATCGACTATGTGGGAGACTCTAGACATGAGTATTGCTGTTGGTAGCGCAGTCAGCACACCTATGAAAGAACGAGTTCGAAGCAGTCGACATCAGAGGAAAGAGGCGCACGTTGACGATAGTGTTTACGATTGTGATTTAGTGATTTGAATTTCCTATTTTCGTTGATTGGATTTTTGTATTTTGAGGACTTTGTTCTACGATTGGTATTTCCTGTGTGTACCTTCATTCTATCTGTGTTTCATATATCAGTTGTATTGATGTGGTTTAGTACGCACCCAGTACACTTGATTTGGTTTTATATATTTTGAGATTTTGATTTGATTTCGTGCATATGGGTTACACATGATTTTGTTATATGCTTCGACCTAGTTTTTATCCATTTTTGTACTATGATTCGAGTCTGATATTCGATGTATGTTTTCGTGCTCCATGTGCACCTGATTAGGATTCTTGCGCATACTTGGCGCACTTGATGCGATTTTGTGCACACCAGATGCACTAAATCGGGGTTTTGTGCAGATTAGATGCATCTGATTTTGAGTCGTGCACGCCCGTTGTTGACAGATGTTTTTGGTGCACACCTGTTGCACTTAGTTTTGTTTTGTAGGCATTCATGGTTTCTGCATTTGCCTTCGATTTCAGTGCGCACCGGACGCACATGACATTTTATTGATGTGATTGGGATTGATTTTAGTTTGAGCAGTATGTTTTCCTAATCATTATTATTTGATTTAATAACCAGGCGGGACGTGTATGTTAAATAAAAGATATATATATAGTTATTTTTTTAAAATTTAAACGTCCGCTACTTATGCCGTGACACGTGCATTGCATGGCGATTTTCAAGAGGGGTATTTGTATGCTTCTTTATTATGATGATTCAGCGATTTTACTAGGATGCGAACTATATATAAGTTATAGATTGATGTATATTATGATGGTTTTCACATTGAGTTATGATATTTTATTATCGCCATAACTCCGATAATTGCGTCATGCTTGACGGAGTTGATTTTGTTATGTATTGATGATTTCAGAGCCCCGACGATTTGAGTGTTTTGCTAAATGTTTTAGTATTTGGAAGGGGGGTTTTAATTTAAATTCGGGGACCGAATTTCATAAAGGGGGGAAGATTGTAACGTTTTAAAAATAATTAAATAAATAATTAAATGAATAAAAGTGTTTAAGCGAATTTTATGATTTTCGGTAAAGCAAAATGTATTTTTCGTAAAATCAAACCGCAATTGTTTTTCATTATAAATTCAAAAATACCTATTTAATTATGTAATTACTAGTAAATAGTGTTTATTTAGCCACTTATAAATTTTTACTTTAATAAAATATTTTTCCTAAATTAATTATTTTAAATATTAACATAAGCTTTAATTTTACACTAAAATAGTGTAAATAACAAATTTAAATGGTTTTAATTTGTAAAAATGAACCATGGAATGTTAGAAATTAGTGTGTATCATGCAAAATTTATTTGCAAATTTTTCCTATTTTCTAGAGCTTTCTTGAGTTGCTATAGTAAACAAATAAATAAATAATTAAATAAACCATGAAAAGACCTTTAAGTGATATTTCTTCTCTTGAAACTTCTACACTTTTCCTTAATCATTTCTTTCTCTCCCTCACTCCCTCAAGGCCGGCCACAACCTCCCATGGCTGCCCCCCCATTTCTCACCTCATTTTTGCACAAAAATCCATCAAAATACATCAAAAATTCAACAAAAAATACACAAAATCCTAATCTCTTCATACCCTTTATTCTCTACCCTTTTTTATATGGATTTTGGAGTGGGAAAGCATGTATTTTGGAGGCTCATTTCTTGTTGGGATTTCATATTTTGGGAGGTATAATTTCTTTCTTTTGATTTATTGTTTTAGATGTTCATTTAAGCTTAATTAGATTTAATGAATTAATTCTATGTTTTTTTTTAAAAATGCAAGTTAGGGTTGTAAATTCAAGTTAGGGTTTTTAATAATTAATTAGGGTTATAATAGTTAGTTTAACACTTTTAAAATTGGAAAATATGGCATGGTTGTTAAATTGTAAAATTTTCATTTAAAATTGTTTTAAATAAGGAAATTAGCTAACTAGATTTTTCTAAAATGTATTTGTGGGTAATATAAAATTCCAATTTAAGTTGCTATCATTATATGGTAGTTTTAATGAGGATATTAGCACATTAATTGAATGAAAAACTTAGTTTAATCACTAGATTACTTTGATAATTAGAAAAATAGTAATAAAATGCTATTATGTTGTAAACTAGATTTTAGGAAATTCTAAATAAATGTGATTAAAAATATAATTTATGGTTTCATTAAATCATTATCATCATGAATTGTGGTTTAATACATTAATTCATGCAAATCATGTTTTGTGGTGGAATTGTGGTGCTTTGCTTGAAAAATGTTGAAATTTGTTAAAAGTTGCAAACTAGAAATTTCAAATAAATGCAAAATTGTGTAATAAAAATATAGTAATGGTTTGTATAGTCTAGTAATGCTATTTAATGAGTTTTATGACCATTAGTTTCATTTAAATGTCAAGTTTTGATGAAAAACGGTATACTGGCATTTTCTGGTTTTTGCGAAATCGGACGGTTTGATAGATTTTAGGGTTTCGATGGATTTAATCGTGTTTTATGGTATAAGTAATGTGTTTTAAAACTACAAGTTATTTGATGATGTTATCTCGATCCATCGGAGTTTGTACGCCGATATCGAGCGGTATTTGGTTCTTTTGCGTGGACGGGACATAGGTTTTAACCTATGCTTGTTCTTTTAGATCGTTTGACTTTCGTATGTGATTCAGTTTACGATGCTATTTATATGTTTGCGTCTAGGTACCCCCCACGTGGACTGCGGACGATGAAGAGGAGGATGGCGACACTATCTTCGGCAGACATGGACCAGGTGAGTAGATGCATATCTACGGAGGGAAGTCGGGTGGATGGCGTTTAGCACCCCCGCAACGTAGAATAGGAATAGTACTTATTGACATTAGGAAACCCGATGTGACCCTAGATTCTTACTGAGCAGGACCCTAGTAATGACCCTAGACGGGACTAGACTGATTTAGGAAAACCATACCTGAGGATGAATACTTTGGGAAAGGTTCGTAGGTTTCTGATAGAAACACACACGCACACACTAAAACTCGACATGGAGTATACGTATATGTGTATACGTATATAAAACTAGGTATAGGTGTATATATATATATATACAACACGTATATGGGATTCATTGATGTGATATGATATTTGAGGCATGATGAAACAGTATAACTGGGCTTGATGCCGTGATTCTTGACTACAGTCGTATTAAAGTGCTAGCGGATCATTAGAGAATGAGATAATGAACATGAACATATAAATTATAAAGAGTGGTGGTGATATTGAGGTACATGGGACGCTAAAATAGTACCTGGGCTGTAGCTTGTGACTGATCACGATATGATATATGTATGACTTGATTACGACATCATATAGGTGTGACCTGATGTCGATATCGTATAGGTGTGACTTGATGACGATAAGATATCGGTATGATTTAATCACAATATTACACATATGACATGATATTTCTGTGGATAAACTAATGATGCTTATCATGATGGCAATGATATATGATTGATGTATGCGATCACAGTTTAACACCTTGATCATGAGATGTGCTGATGATGACATTATACGAATGAGGAGACACCTAGGGATACTTGACCGTACCCCGATATTGGGATGCCGTACGATGGATTTTACCGTACGAGGCTTAGATTTGATGATTGATCCGCACTCTTGATTCGAGGAAGCCGTACTACGTACGTGATGCTATTGAGGCGGGATCGCCGACTATTAGAGATATTGATTCAGACCTTAGGTAGACTCTAGTTTCTTACTGACTAGTCTATTAGGTTTAGTTCCTTAGGATGTTAGATGGGCACTGATTTAGGTTCGACTCACATAGTGGTAGATGTACTCGTATCTCGCAGAGGAGTGGATAATGCACATCTGTATTTACATTCATACTGTAATTATCATGGTGCATGTTATTTTATATGTTGCTATAATCAGTATAAACTTTACCTGTTAGGACACCAGCACTATTACCGATGATGCGCATATTCCACGCACACTTATTTGCCGGCTCACACACATCATCATCGGTAATTGTTATGTCACGTACACTTTAGATCATATTATCTTTTATTGATAGAATCAGTTAACAACTAAACGATATAATATTGTGATCACTCTCTGATGTTAGTATAAGACATGATATTCATTACTTAGACATTCATGCATTCATATTTTCGTGTTATCATGCAGTATTATGGGCATATGCCGACACTTATCATATAGTTACTCATGATTTTGAGATTTGGATTTCTATGAGATTTCTGGATTTTTGGGGAAAACCGCAAAAATATATAAAAACTTCTCTCTCTCTCCTCTTCTCTTTTTAAAATAAGATGTGGTTTTCTTGTGATGTATGTGTCGTCCACCATGAGTATTTCATGTTTTCTGATGGATTTCGAGACCCGATTCGAGGAGTGGATGAACCGTCTCGGGTACATGGTGGGCCCGGTATGGTACCCCGGGGCAAGAAGATCGAGTTGTAGACGATGAGCCTGGCAGGGGAAGGCTACCTACCGGTGATGTCTGGCGCGGCGGATATCCGGAGGATACCGACCGTTGTCGTGGGATTTGATGATATGGGCCGATCCGGACTGACGGAGCCCGACATATTGAGACTTGAGGTTACATGTGTTGTGTCGATGCTTGACACGGATTTCCATGGATTTCATTGTTGAGATTTCAGATGCTTATACACACTTTACTATGATAACAGCTAAAGAGTTCTCATACATATATATCTGGATTTCAGGATTTGTTACTTTACATTCATGGTGCATGCATTTTATTTCATATGATATAGTACTATATGAGGCACTGACACGACATGGAGTATTTGCACTTACACGTAGTATTACCCTGCTATTCTAGATGATTGAAATATAGTAGTGTATTATTATGACCTAGGATAGCGTCGTGCATTCGATTTCTTTTTGTAGATGTCTTCTACTCACGAGTTGGCAACTCACCCCCGTTGTGCCAAATTCTTTACAGGTTCGATGTACAGGTTTCCGTGGCAGCTTGTTGGCACATCTTTTCTTCAGGGTGATTTGCACGGTAGGTTGGTTCACTTGTATCCGAACCACCATTGTACTTTTATTTATTCATTTGTATCTAGTAAGCTCCATCAACCATATTTGTATTACTTGATAAGTTTATTGGACCAGTTGTTTATTTCGACCTTAGAGTCGCGCATGTATTATTCTGATCTGGTGGTTTTGTTTTCTTTTGAGTTTTGAGCCTCGCCTATTGGCGTTGTATATTATTGTGCTTGTTGTGGTTGTTTCCGCCTGTTGGCGTTGATGCTAGCTCCCGTTTGGGGATGCTTTTTATTGTTTATGTATATTATACTTGTTGTACCCGTTTGGGGCCAGTTTTTATAGAGGAGACTCTGCAGAAATTTTTGGTAAAATTTGCTGATGTTTTTATACTTGTTTTCTTTTCTTTTCTTCTTTTTCTTCTCTTATGGTTTAGATTTCTGGGCTTCGGCTTACTTAGGTTACGTGGCGCCTCTAGACGCTTCGTAATCTAAGTGCCGGTCACGTTCCGTACTTTCGGGTCGTGACACAAGGGTAGCTATGAGCATTCCCATAGCTGCAACTTCATCGATGCGTTGCTGGTATTTGACCAGAGATTTCGCCATCGGGTAACATATTGAACCCAAGTCTCATTCAGTCTAACCCTCTTGTTGACCAACGCCGTCACGATAGTATGTTCATTCTCGTTAGCTAATCCCTGACAGAAGAGCATATCCATTTCGTAGAAGCTCTTCATGAAATCATGTAGGAGTTCCACATACCATTCGAAGGCGATGCCCGCCAGACCGTTGACAAACTGTCGGAAGAGTAGTATGTCATTTCCTCCAGAATTGTCGCACATGGATTTAAATCGCGCAATGTGCTGGCAAGAATTCCTAGTTCCTTTGTACACTAGAATGTTGGAAGTGTGTACTCTAGCGGGTACTGTATTTGATCGTACCACGTCGGATACGGTCGACCTGTCTTGATTGATCTATTTGCGGCTTCACTGGCGTAGTGAGCTTTAATTTGCCGAGCGATATATTCGTTCAGCTTTGCTTTCGGAATCATTTTCTCTTCGACCGTTGATGAGACTCGTAGAGGATTTGAAATATCACCCTTATCTTTAAGAGCGACTACCGGCAGTTCATTTGCTTGTGGTTCTGATTGAACCATCGTTCCGGACATTTCTGTCGCTTCTTCATCTCTTTTTTTTTGAGAGCGTGATTTAGGAAATCATTATCCAATTCATGCTCTGTTCTTTCACCAGGTGTGTCTTCGGGATTTTCCTTAGGCAATGGATTAGCGTTTTATGCCGCCTGAGCGAGCATCTCCTGCAGCTTTTCACGTTGCAGTTGAACTTTTGTCAGAGACTGAGTTTGAGGTCGGTGACTAGTAGAAGCTCGAACTTCGTCTTTGGAATCCACCACATAGACTATGTGAACTACCATGCCCCCAGACTTGGGGTGTTTGGAGTTTTGGCCTTTGGAATTTACCTCGGGCACTTGAGCTTTATTAGGCCTCTCTTTTTTCTTTTTTTTTATGAGAAGCCATTTTGGTTTTAAGAAGGACCGCTATGTCAGGATTCGTCTTGTGATGAGTCCCCTTATATTTGAAAGAGGATTTGTCAGAATTTGGCTGACGTCTGGGGGAAGAACCGCGGTTGATGACAGAGGTCTTCACCTGCTTCCATACCTTATATATAGATGGGGAAAGTTGTTTTAGAAAGCGAACTAGTTTCTGCTCTCATGGGATCTCCATGGGCTGTGGAGATTTATTCAATATTGCGGTAGGAGAATTTTGTCTGACCCTTTGCAACAGTTTGAAGCTGTTCCCAGTTGGAACAACAACATTCACCATTGGGGTTGAAACAGGACCATACGGAGAACTGTCCCAGTTCATTTTGTATGATGCCAATATCGACGTCGACCGTTTCTTACGGCCGGGATTCGATTAGCCTCAGGATTTTGCCGAGCCTGCCCCCTGTTTCCTTTGAGAGTTTGAATATTCTGCCCCCTGCATCGACCATGGTCCTTGGCATGTGCCAGTTGTTTGAGAATTGATTCCGTTGGCAAAACTGCTGCTTGGGGAGCCAGCCTGTAGAAAACAGACTTCTTCAGGGCTTCTTTCTTCGACGTTGAGGCACCGAGGGTGGGAGGTAGGTGTATCGACCCAAAGAGAAGCCCGTTGATTTCTTGAAGAGACAGATTGCAGAGATTTGAAGCTGCAAGTGGCCCATACTTGACTCCACCGGATATGACAAAGCCGGAGTTGCTATGGTGGGAGCAAACGCCATTCTTCGTAGAGACGAAACGCCGGCTTCAGTATCCCATCACCTAAGGGCAACCACAAATATATATACCGCGATTATTTGATCATGGAAAAAAAATGACACATGAAGTGTGGAGTGGAAAGAGGAAAAGGTCCCACCGGGCATACCAGAATATTTTTACCGCCAAAACCGGGAAGACAAACGTCTTGCCTGAATTTAGGGGCAGATACTATTTGGTTTTATCCGTCCACCTCTCCGAAGATGCTAAGTTGATTTATGGCACCGTGCATCAGAGGTTTGGACGGATGCGGCCGTTGTAGCAGACTTCGTCAAATTCCCCCTCATTTTTGAGGGGTTTTTTATTATGGGGACGCTCTTCCCTGCAGACGCAAATCCCTGCAGTTAATTATGTTACCGCGTAGCGATAACCACTTTCTCCAGGTCTAGAAGGTCACTTCGTGTCGTGTGTTTTTGTTTTATTTTTGGTTGCCCGTGGATTATATACGGAGACTAATTTATGTCGTTGCCCGTAGGGCGCGATTAGCCCAAATCCGTATATTCTTAGATTTGGGTTTGGTTTGATTTAAGGATCGTTAATCTCGATTGAGATTAAGATCAACTTAAATGTCTGTTAAGTATACGTTAGTCCAATTTTAGACTAAGAACTACTTAACAAGGTTTTAGGATCATTCAGATCCAACAAAAGAGCATTTGGGCTCTATTGTTTTAGTTTAAGGACGTTATTGTCCGTTGTTAGTTTAAGGACGTTTCGGTCCGTTGTAGTTTAAGGACGTTGCGGTCCGTATTGGGATGTGCCCATCGGTTTGGGAGTGCGCCAAAGAGTTGTTTGTTGTCGGGACCCGCCATATCTTTGAAAACGTTGAAGAATTACAACGACATGTATCAGAGGTGTAGAGAGATGTACCCTTGAACCAATTTCCAGATTGAAGAGAGATGTGGGATGAATATCCGTCGGAAGATCATTAATGAAAGATCATCAGGCTAAGGTTGGGTTTCTGTAATACCCAGGAGTGCTAAGCACTGTTCTCCACCGAATACAGAGACGGAACCGCGTAGGTTCGTCTTGCCTGAATTTGGGGGCAGATACTATTTGGTTTTATCCGTCCACCTCTCCAAAAATGCCAAATTGATTTATAGCACCATGTATCGGAGGTTTAAACGGATGCGGCCGTTGTAGCAGACTTCGTCAGATTCCTCCTCATTTAAGGGGTTTTTGATTGTGGGGACGCTCTTCCCTGCAGGCGCAATCCCCTGCAGTTAATTACGCTACCACATCGCGGTAACAACTTTCTCCTTCTCCAGATGGTCATTTCATGTCGTGTGTGTTTGTTTTATTTTTGGTTGCCCGTGGATTGTATACGGAGACTAATTTATGTTGTCGTCCGTAGGGCGTACATTAGTCCAAATCCGTATTTTCTTAGATTTGGTTTTGGGTTGGGTTTAAGGATCGTTAATCTCATTTGAGACTAAGATCAACTTAAACATTTGTTAAGAATACGTTAGTCTTAGACTAAAATCTACTTAACAGGATCATTTAGATCCAATAAACGAGCACTTGGACTCTATTGTTTTAGTTTAGGGACATTGCGGTCCATAAGTTTAAGGACATCATAGTCCGTGACAGTTTAAAGACGTCATAGTCTGTAAAGATTAAAGGTATCATAGTCTATGAGTTTAAAGACCCCACAGTTCATAAAGTTTAAGGACATCATAGTCCACGAGTTTAAGGACCCCACAGTCCGTAAAGTTTAAGGACATCATAGTCCAGTTTAAAGACGTCATAGTCTGTGTGGTTTTGGTTCAACCGTTTGGGGATGCACCAAAAGTTATTGGTTATTGGGACCCTCCATCTCTCTGAAGACGTTGAAGAATTACAATGACATATATCAAAGGTATGAAGAGATGTACCCTTGAACCAATGTCGGTTGGGAGATCTGTAGTCAAATTTGGGACTAAGATCAAATATTTATGAGCATATGAGCTCAATTAGGGATCTGTGGCCAACTTGGGCTCGGCCCATTCAGTTAAAATGTTGGACATTTAATTAGGCTCAATCCTTTTTCATTTAACAATGCTGAGCATTGGTTTGGGTTCTGACAACATTTTTGTCTTTTATTGAATGTTGAGCACTCATTATGGCTCTGGGGCTTTATTTAAAGAAAAATTTATGTTCTCTCGGCGCACACGTGAGGAGCACGTGGCGCGCTTGGCGCTGAGCGCCAGATTTAGAGCGCTAAGGCGCTTCCTGTGAGATAGCGCACACGTGAGGAGCATGTGGCGCGCTTGGCGCTGAGCGCTGTTTCCCCAATCAGAGCAAAGCTCTGTTCAAATTCCAAGATTTGAAATGAAGCGACGCTTCCTTTTCCCCAATCAGAGCAAAACTCTGTTTTGAATTTCAAAATTCAAAACTTGAAGCAACGCTTCAGATCCTGCGCACTGCGCGCCACGTGTCAAAAGCAGACACACCAGCGCCAGGAGTGCTGCGCCCTAGGCAGCGCACCCCCAATCATAGCAAAGCTCTATTTCAAAATTCAAAATTTAAAAGTTGAAGCAATACTTCAGATCTAGCGCTCTGCGCTGCGCGCCACGTGTCGAACACGGGTGCCCCAGCGCATTTGCGCTGCGCTGTGCGCTGCGCGCCACGTGTCGAACACGGGTGCGCTAGCGCAGTTGCACTGTGCGCCACGTGTCGAACGTAGGTGCGCCAGCGCTGGAATTAAAAATTCCCCCATCGTCAGATCAAAACATCTACTAATAATAAATTATTAATTAATTAGAACTAAAGTTCTGTAATGGAAAGATTTTTCAATCTTATTAAAACAAGAAGATTATCTTCTGTAAAACAGAAGTCTTAGGATCAAAAATCCAACGGTAGGAAATATTCCCAAATCAATCAGAGAAAGATCTCGTAAAACTGATTTAACAAATCATTTGGCCCTATATAAAGGACCCTAGACTTCAAGTCTAAAAAAATAGAGAATATAGAAGAAGAGAGAGGAAAACCCTCTGCAAAAAAGAGCAAGCTCTTAAGAAAAGAAGATTTTTCTTCCTCAAGGTAAAGAACCATGTTCTTAAGTAACAGAGATGAAAATCATCTCGTAAAAAGAAGAACCATCTTCTAAAAAGATCTTAGATCTATAAAACACCAAGGTCTTTGATGATAAGAGAAAAGATCAAAAGATCTAATTATAAAAAAACTAAAAGAAGTATTTTACTTCATTCACAGATCTCTGATCTATAAAGGCAGAGCCCTTTTTACTAAATAAGAACTTTTGTTCTTGAATCTTGAGGCAAAGCCTCCTTTAAGAAGAACATAAAAGTTGTTCTTTGATCTTAAAAATGATCAGATGCGCTTTGCGCTATTGAAAAGTGTCTTACACTCATGAACTGCGCTCTTGCGCTCATTGAATCGGCGCTCAGCGCCAAAACGTGCCACGTGTCAACCATAGACACTACCTGCGCTTTGCGCTTTTAAAACAGAGCGATGCGCTCATAGACTGGTGCTCAGCGCCAAGCACGCCACGTGTCGCTTGTTGGCGTGCCAACAGAGCGCTCATAAATGGAAAGCGCAAGCGCGCTAATGAACCAGCGCTAAGCGCGACACGTGTCACCTTCGTGTGCGTTAGCGCAATGCGCTCTTTAATTGGCGCAAAGCGCCTGACACACCACGTGGCGCACTGTCAGAACATGCTTTGTTCTGATACAAGACAAAATGCATAGCATTATTAAAAGGGCCGAGCCCAAATAAAGGCTTAATAGCCAGAACAAAAATAAAATGTTAAAACATTTTAATTGGACTTAGCCCAATTCTGGCCATAAGTCCTCAAATTATTTTGAACTGAGCGCATCTGCTCTTTCAACCAACTCACCTTGGTTCAAGGGTACATCTCTTCACTCCTTTGATATTTGTCGTTGTAATTCCTCAACGTCTTCAAAGAGGCGACGGGTCCCGACAACCATACATTTCACGGACTGTGGAGTCCTTAAACTCATGGACTATGATGTCCTTAACCTCGACCGTGATGTCTTAAAACTAACAACGGACTGTGGGGTCCTTTAACTCATGGACTATGATGTCCTTAACCTCGACCGCGATGTCTTTAAACTAACAATGGACCGTAATGTCCTTAAACTAATAGAGCCCAATTGCTCTTTTGTCGGATCTAAATGATCCTGTTAAGTTGATCTTAGTCTGAAATTAGACTGACGTATCCATAACAAACGTTTAAGTTGATCTTAGTCTCAAATGAGACTAACGTATTCTTAAACCCAACCCCCAAACCCAAATCTAAGAAAGATACGGATTTGGACTAGTCCACGCCCTACGGGCGACAATATAACTTAGTCTCCGTATACAATCCACGGGCAACCAAACACAAAACAAACACCCACGACACGAAGTGACTAAATGGAGAAAGAGAAAGTTGTTACCGTGACACGGTAGCGTAATTAACTGCAGGGGTTTGCGCCTGTAGGAAAGAGCGTCCCCACAATCAAAAACCCCTCAAACGAGGGGGAATCTGACGAAATCTGCTACATCGGCCACATCCGTTCAAACCTTCGATACATGGTGCCATAAATCAACTTGGCATCTTCGGAGAGGTGGACGGACAGCACCAATTAGCATCTGCCCCCGATTTCAGGCAAGGCGTTCGTCTTCCCGGTTTCCGGCGGTAAACAGATTCTGGCACGCCCGGTGGGACCTTTTCCTCTTTCTACTCCACACTTCGTGTGTCGTGTTCGTGAACGAATCGCGGTTTGATATGGTTACCCTTGGGTTTCGAGGTACTAAGATTTGGCATTTTGCTTGGCGCAGAAAGCAAAGGATCAATGGTGTCCACTTATGCAAAATGTTCCAACTGCAATTGCAACCCATGCTCCACCTCATCTGGAGGCATAGTTTATGGGCCCCAAGCGGCTTCCCTGTTCACGATGCCCATAGAACAGGTCACTCAAGCCACCACAGGGTTGTTTTTCGGGACTATGCTCCCGCCAGCAAGTTTCCGCACTCCTCTACCAACACCGGAAACTCCTAAGAAGTCGGTTTTTGACCGGCTTACAACTACTGCGGCCCCTCTCAACGAGTCGTCCAGCTCCGGCGCCTCGGTCTTCTCCAGATTGGGCCAAAGTTCCTGTGGGCCCGAGATGAAGCCTGCAAATCAATGGAAGGTTATTCCGAAAAGAGTAACCAACCCTGCCCCTGAAGTCATCAAGGCGGCTTCTCCTACCAAAGGGTCAGTTTTTACAAGACTGGCTGTTCCGGTTCCTACTATGGTTCCTGTCCCTGCTCAGAAGTCTATTTTTGACCGGTTGGATACCGCTTCTCAATGGACATCAGTCTTCAACAGGCTGACGTCAGCAGCAGCCCCTCACCTGGATAGGGGCAAGACAAAGCCATCCCTATCACCAAACCAACACCATCGGCTCGACATGCTCGACGTCGCCATTGGCGCCGAGTGAGGAAGGCCGGGGGCAACTCCCCCTTTGGGCTAACTCCACCAGCCCCAACGGTGGAAATCAATACTGTTGTTCCAACCGGGAACAATTTTGAGCTGCTGAACAAGGTGCGCAGGAACTCTCCTACCGCCGTACTGAAAAGATCTCCCCCTCCGGTGGAGAATGTTACAGAAATGAAGCTGGACCATTCTCCTCAACGGCTATCCTCCAAAGTTTACAAAGTCTGGCGACAAGTCCGAGAGTCGGTGGTTGATCAAGACTATCCCCGCCGGCAGAAGAAGCTGAAGGTCCGACAGGAAGAAAACCGTCCTGTTAAGCCACAGAAGGCGACGGCTACTTGGGTGCCCACTGCAACGGCCCCCTCAACTTTGACCGCTCATAAGAGGAGAAGGCCGAAGAAAATCCCCATGCCTGCGACAAATGTCAAAGGCACTGAGCCCAAACGCCCTAAGTCTGGGGGCATGGTGATGCATACCGTCTATATGGCATCCGGGAAAGAGAATAGCCGTGCTTTTATGGGCCACCGACCACTCACTCGATCCATCACAAGAGCTCAGGAACAACAGCAGCAGAAGCTTCAGGAGATGCTAACTGCGATGGCCGCACTCACCGGGCCAAAAGAAAGCCCAGAGGCATCATCAGAACAGCGTCACGAACAAGAAACTGATGCTGACTTCCTTCACAGAGTCCTCGAAAAGAAGGACAAAGAAGCCGCAGAGCAAGCGGCTAAGATAAAGCGAATGGCACTTCTATTCCAAGATATGGTGGGCATGATAACCCAGCCGGATCCCCCAGCCGAAGATCCTCCAGTAATAATTGAAGATGACAGAGGAGAAACATCGAATCCTCTGCCGGCTCTGTCAACAGCCAAGGAGGAGACAATCTCGAAAGCTGCCTTGGATGACTATATTGCTCAGCAAATAAGATTTCACCAGGCAAATGAAGTAGCCGGCCAAGTTGTCAAAACTGGGCGACCGTATCCAGGCTGGTATGATCAGATAAAGTACCCTCCGGGCTACACAATCCCCAAATTCCATGTGTACATGGAGACGGGCAATCCCCACCAGCACATCGCCCAGTTCAGAGCTCTGTGCGGCAACACCAGGGGCGATGATAAGCTTTTGCTCCGCCAATTCGTCGGCAGCTTATCAGAGACGGCGTTTGAGTGGTACTCCAAACTTCCAAACGACTCCGTCAAAACTTTCACAGAAATGGAGTTATTGTTCACCCAGCGATTCGCGAGCACAAGTGAACGCACCCCGATAACAGCATTGATCAATGCAAGGGTAAAGCCGGGCGAAACTTGGGTTCAATACACAATCCGATGGCGAAATCTGTGGTCAAAGTGCGAACAGCGCATCGAAGAAGCACCAGCGGTGGGCATGTTCGTGGGCACCCTAGACCCTCATGCAACTATTTCACAGTTTATGATGTTCTTCAAACCGACCACATTCCAGGCTTTAATCGACAAGCTAGCCCAGATGGATCAGATAGGTCACAGACCATCTCCTCCGAAACCGGAACCACGGAACGAAAAGGGTAAAGGGAAGGCGACCTTTGTTGCGAACACCCAACAGCAGCCCAGTGCTCCAAGACTAACGGATCAATTGGAAGAGAGACGGCGCTATTACAATGAGAAAATGAAGCGCCCTTACTCATTCCCGCGGGATAAAACGAAGAGGCTGTTCGAGCTGGCGATACGCAATAGGCTTATCAATTTGCCGAATCCAAGGCGACCATCTCAACCCAGCGAAGTGAATAATCCCAATTATTGCCCTTACCACCAAACGGTAAGCCATCCAATCGAAGATTGCTTCGTCTTTAAGGGATGGTCGAGGATCAATACCAACAAGGCAAGTTTGCGCTGTCTGAGAAGTGGAAAGTGAGCCCACCACAACCGCACACTCCTAAGAAGATGGACACACCGGAGGCAACGTGCTCTTTTGTTGAAGAAGCTCCATGGGAGGTCGTTCTTTCGGCCAAAACCAAAAGGATGCTGAATGATCTCCAGACATGCCCGGCAATCAGGTGGAAGAATCCGCTGGAACCCCAAATCATCGAAGGGATGCTGAAGCCGCGCTCAATGCCAAAAATTGGTGGTGATAGCCAAAGTGTTCATACCCAGCTGCCGAAATCTTCGAAAAAGAAGAAGAAATCCAAGAGGCCCATGAAGCCTGACGACAAGCGCACGGACCTGCAAAAACAGATCGATGAGCTGGAAGAGTATAACCAGAAGGTGCGGACTCCAATCATGCTCCAAGAGTTCCTCAGCCACGTCCTTGAGGACGGAAATGATGGAGAAGACTCATCAGATGGATCTGAGGATTACGTAGCAAGTTGTCATGTGATCTCTCACTCGTCTACAGACGATGAAGAAGCTCCTTGCACAGAGAGACTGAAGGCAGGTACCGAACCGGAACTTCTATGGCCGTCAGACGAAATGATCGACGCCTTCCTGAATGAAATTCATCTGAAAAGTAAAGCCGATCGGGAGCGTGAGATGGCCATATTTGAAAAGGCCAAATGCCGGCGACTGGACGAAAGAGTCGAGACACTCCCGCCGAGTCAAGGGAGATCCGTCGCGGATAAAAACAAGTTCAAGACGAGGAAAAGATTTTCTAAAACCATATCAATGGGAATGAAGCTACCACCCTCCGAAGGAAACACTCCCGGTGAAGCAGAAACACATCCTAGCTACTGCTTATATCATCGAAAGATTTCGCACTCTACCGAAGAGTGTGATGCTTTTAAAAGATGGTGGCAGGGATATGTTGCTCACTGGCAACATTTTAAGCGGATGAAAAGCAAGACTCGTCGGGAGCAGGGAAATACGACCAAGGAGCATAAAAGAATTACTGGCAACTGCCGCACAGTCAACGCCGGGGGATCGCAGGTTCTCACCTTCGGGAGCGACTCTGACGAGGAAATGGCTCTTGGCCCTCTCTTTAAAGAGTCCACCTTGGGGAAAGAGGAAGAAACGAAGGCCTGTGAAAACATTCAGCTGCGCAATCGCATGCTTCCAAAAAAGAATCTCGGACCCACGAGTAGAAAAGATAAGGGAAAAGAAAAGGTCTCTGAGGATATCGCCCTGGATGACCAAGTCATGAAAGAGCTGACCGCCAAGGACCCCCCAAAGAAAACTAAGGTGGACTATAACGTTCTGACGTATTTGAGGAAGTTGCCCTCACAACTCAGCATTCTCGACGCCTTTTTACTATCCAAAGAAGCAAAAGATTCACTGATCAAGGCGCTATAAGAGCCAGAGCAATTCCAGGCTTTTTCGCCGAAGAAAAGATGAAGGACGAGCTGGAGGAAGTGCACACAGCCGATATCACCTTCGGCGATGAAGACCTCCTCCTTGGAACGTGCGAGCACAACCGTCCCCTCTATGTCTCAGGGTACTGCCACGATATAAAGATAGGCAAAATCCTGGTCGATAATGGGTCTTCCGTCAATCTCCTCAACGTGCGAGTGTTGAAGGAAATCTGCATGAGCGTCCAGCATCTCGCTCGTGATAAAATCACCATCTCCGATTTTGACTCCCAGTCGACTCTCGGGTCTATGATATTGACATTACGATTCGGCTACTTGTCATGGATATTAAATTTCATGTCATTGACACCAAGACATGCTATAACGCTTTGCTCGGCCGGCCTTGGTTACACGAATACAACATCATCCCTTCTACACAACATCGGTGTATGAAATACTTTAAGGATGGTCTCGAGTATACCGTAACAGGAGAGCTGAACCCATTCTCCGTGAACGAAGTCCGCAAGTACGAAGATGCAAAATACTTTTTGCCAGATTTCAAGGACACGGAGAGATGTCACAAACTGGAGAACAAAACTATCACCACCATTCCTGTCTTCAGGAGTGATACTGAGGAAGAGGAAGAGATAGTTTATTCATGTCCACCCCAGTACAACAAGCCGGGACCGTCCGCTCCTATGTTGATCTTTGGCAACGACTCGGAAGATGAGGTCCATGCTAGATTCTCCGCTCGGCCACCAATACAAGCGTTCGCTGGTGATAATCAGAGTTTGCAAATTACCATGATTCCGCGGGAGCACTACAAAGATCTCGATGCACTTGAAGCTTATAGCGTGCAAGAGCTACAAACATTTTACGTCCCTCCCAGGAGAAAAGGTGAACAGGCAATCCTATTCTACTGATTCATGGAAACAATAATGGAGAAAAAAGTTTGGCATGGCGCGGATTTTACACTTGACAGGCTCCAGCCCATCCGTCTGCCTAGATATTACACAGAAGGCTTGAAAAGGCTATTAAAGCGCCAAGGGATACCCTTCAAACAAACCGCTCGAAAAGCTAAGTTCTATGACAGGATCTGGAACGTTCCCGGAACTCAGCGCAAGTTGCCCAACGGGAGAATAGAAGCGATCGGGCTTGGATATGTTCGGTCCAAGAAACGGGAGCTACTCCGCAACTACTATGTCGTACATGACTTTGATGAAGAAGGAGATGCTCAATGGGAGAATGCTAACCCTGAACCAGAAAGAGCCCCCGACGTGAAAATGCCCAGTCCGTCGTTCGAAGAACAAATGGACAAGCTTATAAGGGAAGCTGGTCAAAAAGTTTGAGATGACCCTAATCGCGAAATGGCCATCTACGAGAAAGCCAGGACGCAACTGTTGGAGATAGTGCCCTCAGAGTCAATTATTGGGTCACAGGCACGTGATTGCAATGATTGAGGGGAGGACCTATCCCGGTGGGACAGCCTTACTCGAGATGATAGTATGCTATCTGGTTTATCTTTATCATCGTGTACTGCTTTAGGTGACCTTACGAGTCGCTATTACACGTTGATAAAGCCCCTAGGATTCTTGCTTGACTTCCAGCAGTATGAGGGCGATCATATAAGTGGGAGCTGGGGTCTATATGTTGCGCCACGGCAGCGCCCCGGCCTCGTACTCGAGGCCAAAATGCGGAATAAAAAATTTTTCCTTGCTCGGAAACCGGCGCTACCGCGGACAAAGAAAACCCGGATCGAAACCATTAACCTAATGCTAGCAATCTAGAGATGGGGTGAGAAATTATACCAAGCGATCCGTGTCCTTCGGTCTTCATCTCCACTCCGATCTCTTGCGGAATCTCCGTCACCTCCTCGCTCGTCGGAAAGGGGCACCACGTAGCCGGAATCTTTTACGGGCTCCCGCCTCTTGACCGAGGCAACTCGGGCGCGAAGTTGGCTAGCCGACGCGTCCAAGACTTGCTATAGAATAGTGTAGTGAACTTGTCTCTTTAGGGTTCTTGAAGTTGCCATGGATGGAGATGGTGATGAGAGAAAAAAAACTATGAAGGAATATGATGCTCTCAACTTAGCAAAGGAATAATATGAACAAAGTTTTTCCTCCTCCCAAATGAACTCACCCCCTCTCCTCACCTAAGTGGCCGGCCCCTCTCCATCACCAAATAGATTGGAGAGAGAAAAAGGAAAAAGAAAGAATAATCATTTATCAAAAATGGTCACTCTCATTTCACCTTCACAAACCATCAAAAGAAAAGAATGGAATAGACTAGAAAGGCATCTCATGATGAAACAAGTCTCATCATAATGCAACATATGCAAGAAAACCCTCCACTAAATGTTAATTGCAAACTTGCAATTAACACCCTCCACCAAAAAAGTCCGACCGAGAAGGAATGAAGGAAAACTGGCCGGAACGGAATGCAAACTGGCAACTTCAGAAAACCGATCCCGTAATAAATTACAGGAAAACCCCACTGCTGCAAATACATGCCCGCATTTGTATTCCTACTGAACACAAATGCAAAGAGACAAAACTACACTATCAAATACTAGAATCCGGCTTAAGCCAAAGCCGGCTAGTAAAAACCGTCCGATCACGATCCGTGCAATACCGCACGTATCTGATCGAACCCTGCCATATCTCCATACGGCCTCTACAGCGTTTCGCCCGAAAGCTTGAGTAACTGAGTGTGGTGGACTCTAAAGACTCGTCAATACCTTGGCTGTGGATTTAACCACTAGCACGTCAGAGGTATAAGCCAATACATGACGGGTCACCAGCTATTGACCAAATGGGACGTCGATGAGGAAGCTCACCCCGACACCCAACTGAGCCTGTCAGTGACAATATCCGTACAGTCCGGTCCGTTCGTCTATGAGTATCGCATGGCGGGCCTAGGGGGTTGGTGAAAGTCAGACCCCCAAAAGCGGTACAAGTCGTGTCGGAGCGTAGCCCAGAACGCCCTGAGATACTACTGGAATACCTACCAGTAAATCTCCTGCCTCGGCCGAGGGCTTTGCGTAATGACTCTCCTAGACACAGCGCGACCTCACCCCCAATACCGGGAGAGACGAACCCCTGCAGATCCGCTCACTGCCTCCATATGGCTCGGGACTGTACCCAACTAAAACCTGTTTGCACGACTCCTTTGAGCCGTGGTAGGGTAGTAATCAAAGTACAGTGGGAACTCACACGAGACAAATGACGATCTCAGGTCGATGAACTAACCTGTACACATGTCACCTGGGAACTGCTATCTGACGTCTGGTATAAGACCAACTAGCAGGTTCCCGGCGAGTCCTGTCCGGTGTACTCATAACCTAATGAGCACCTGTATACATCTTAGGTGAACCAACTGACACCAGTGGCTTGTGAGACCGGCCACCGCCCCTCGTCGGGGTCTCGACTGTATACACTAGTCTACTAATGGAGTATCGATGCCCTGTCTCGAAACTCCTACGACTAGGGACCTTTTAAGGATGTGCTTATAGACCACCAGCTCCCACGTATATGATCGCCATCATACTGCTGGCAGTCAAGCAAGAATCCTAGGGGCTCTATCAACGTGTAATAGCGACATGTCAGGTCACCTAAAGCAGTACACGATGATAAAGATAAACCAGATAGCATACTATCATCTCGAGTAAGATTGTCCTACCGGGATAGGTCCTCCCTCAATCATTGCAATCACGTGCCTGTGATCCAATAATTGACTCTGAGGGCACTAACTCCAACAATCTCCCACTTGCACTCAAGGCTAATTATTGCGATGTCGCATACTCACAGCCCGTGTGATACCGAGCACCCAACTCCTCTACTAGTCAGTCTCACAAAGCTCGTTTGTGAAACTTTTGCGTTCGAGGAATAGCCTCAGTGAGTGGATCCGCTGTGATGTTTCTTTCTATGTCTCTCTATATCTCAAATTCGTGGAGAAAGCCATCTCCCGAAATGAGTAATACCTGTCTTAGAATGTCTGGATGTCTGATGGGACCTAGCTCATAAATGAACTCCAAATCCAAACTTCTTAGACTGTATCATCAACTGAACTTAATCAGTATCCTGCGCCATGCCTCCCTCAGTATTGCCTTGGACCATCTGTCCAAAATACAGTCCCTCATCAGAGGGAGAACTATAACTCTGACAACCTTCTTGTCGTCCATGTCACCTTGGAAGCCTGGAGTGATAACCGTCTCCCAAAGGAGGCAGCCGTTATCATATCCCTAGAACATTCACTTATGTTCTAAAACTGCTTCCGACTGTTTTTCCAGGATTGGATTAATATCAACTTATTGCACCTACTGCGAGAACAACATCTGGTGTGGTACTTGACATCTCATGATAGACTCAATTGTCTAAGCAAGTGATCTGTCAATCATGCGTATCCCTCTCCCCTTTAGTCTGTAAGACACCTTTAGAGAGGGTGACTCCATTACCTGCAGGTATACTACCGTGCCAGGAGTCGTCCATTCTAAATACTCATAGAATGCTGTCAAGTTACCCTGATTGGGAAACCACCCAAGTCTAGATCTAAAACCATAGGTCTAGTAGCCAGTATGTCTGATATAATATCCAAGTCCCATGTGGAGAAAACACTGTGTGACGACCAAAGTATAACCGATCGTAGTATGGGAATATCACTTCCTACTACCTTCTCAACAGATCCATCCCCTATTCTGATGACGTCAAACCCATGACTGTCACATCAGAAACAGATGATCAAACTCCGCTACATCTGCTTTAGTCTATAAATAGACATAAGCCTGATGTCCACCAATGCTTCCGCTGCTCCCACTGACTACGACAACCCTCTGGCAGAGTCATATAGACGTGCACTTCCAAAGCTAGTTTAGAACGACGCTATACTCATTCTCCTGCCGGGTCTCGCAGCCTAGAACAACAACAATGGCAAGTGTGGGTAAACAAGAACTTCCCTGTCACCGTTCTTGAGGCTACCGGAGTACCTCTCGGCTGCCTGAAGTTACCCACCTTATCTGCGGAGTGGCCAATGGAATGTCAAATCAGATTGAATCTTTAGGTTCCTTATTAAATCTTCAGTAATCGTTTGCGGTTCTGGAATCACTTCCAGTTCTACCATACTCCCACTGCTGTTTTTGAAAAAATCCATTTTTAATAAAACTGTGGCGAGTCTAGAACAATATTTCTATTGATCTGCCAGATGGTAGAAAGTCAACCCTCGTCATAGCCTGGGTCAACCCACAAACAGCCATTACAGAAATGTGCCTTGAGTTATCCGGAGTCTGGTTTTAAGCATAAGCCGGCCAACTCCCCGTACCTTAACATCGTTAAGATATGAACTGTTCTATATCCAATATAGAACCAGAGGCACTGATTTAATTGAACCAGATTCAAATCATGCAGCTGTCTCCAGTGCATGTAAAGTAAATGGAAGGAGGCCGATCAGCGTTACTCAACTTAGGAATGCATCCAATTATGAGTAACCTGAAAGAGAAGCAAGTTCTCTTTATCATCACTATCAACTGAATACCATACACAAGTATCTACATCTTCGATCACTTTGAAGAATCCCGATACTTGCTATACCTGGTTCTCTACTCTATTCAAATACCCATAACTCCTCAAAACTTAGACCCTGTGTTTCCACGAAACATATGTCTAAGAACTAGAGAAGTTAAAAGTAAACAGAATATAGTACGAGGACCAACCCCTCTGTCCTAATGGACACTGGACAACATACAATACTCTGTATAAGTCCGCTGAGTCTAACAACTCTTTCACTGTGTGTCGTAGGTTGAAAACTGTACTTATGGTTAAGAAGAATTACACCGCTGTTTAATACTCCTTACCTAACCATCCACTGATATAGGTAAATGTCATCGACATAATATCAAAAGGTATATCTCACTCTATGAAAATAGACGTACAGATATATCAATTTGAAATTGGTGCACAACAGCGGATATTCAAAACCAAATATTTGCCGACCGGCAAACAACCCAGGTGACTTCCTCAAATATCACCGATTACAACGAATCCCGATATAATGAGGATGATCACCCAATTCCCAATAACTTACTCCCACTCAGCATCTGTAAAACCATACAGATGTGAGAATCCAACCTGGTAAATACATACCCTGGAGCAAGTGTCTAACTGGGAAATCAGTTTTCCATTAACAGTACACAGTGAAACAGAAACATTGAAATGTTTCGTTGGGGTATCGTGGTATTCCTAGTAATGCCTCTTCCATTATCCAGATTCACAATTGTAACCGTATATCTCTTTGCCATCTGTCCAAATCCCTTTATATGTCTTTAGTCATTACCGTCTGCACACCCCTTTAGGCCAATTGGTTTTCTTCCTTCCCTACCGTTCGGCACCAGCCTATGGTTTGGAAGAAGACTATCCAAAAAGCATAAAGGGTGTACTGTCCTAATCCTAGGAGCACTCGCAACGCGAGAGAAGGTGAAGATAAAAGACACCTGAATGTACTTTATTCCTATTTCTCCTGAACCAGAATCCATCCCCGAACTGGAACAAGTTCCTTTCGAGTTCGTATATAACCATACGATGGAGTATCCAATAAACTGGGATCTTCGTAGTAACACGGAGTGTCCTGGAGAAATACAAAGGTGATTTAGGATTGGCGAAGGAATACTTGGTTCGGTCGTGAATATCAGTCGCAGTTTACTTTGCCCTCCTACTAATCCCTTGCTTTGTCTTAACTTAATACCTTCTGCACACCATCGTTATGCTAATTGGTTTTCTTCATTCCCTACCGGTCGGCACCAGCCTAAGGTTTGGAAGAAGACTATCCAATTTGCGTAATAGGTGTACTACTCCTAAACCAAGGAGTACTCGCAACTTGAGAGAAGGTGAAAAGAAAAGACAACTGAATAGTCCTATACGTTTTCTCCAGAACCAGAAACCATCCTCGAAATCCTTCGAGTTCGTATCTAACCATACGATGGTTTTGTCCAATGGAAGTGGACGTTCGTAGTAATACGGGGTGTCCTGGAGAAAAGGGTAAAAGTAGGAGTGGCAATGAGGTCTGCAACTCTGACAATCCAAAAGCCAGTGTTAAGAAGGTTCGGTCAACTTGGTCACTGAGTCATAGTCCAGGGTCGGGTCAAAGGTCGCTGCCAGAGAGAGAGAAAAGAAACACTCAGCGTGCACTCTAACCTAGATCAGAATGGTTACCACTTTGTCTAATCTGGAAACCTCCCACTGTACCTCAAATTCTTCTCCAAACCTGAAAGAAGAATTAGTCGGGAACACCCGAGGAGTAAACCAACTCATCAGTGGGAATCGGGATCCAACTATCATCGCATGATAACATGACGGAATCCACTCAAGTCACCACACTCCAGAAGGTATGCGCATGCCTGGCAAGTTTCAATTCTTCTGAAACTCCCGATGTGATTTTTACCCCTAGGACCCAAGTGACCTTGACGAATAATCAACAAATCAAAAGGTCCTAGTCAAGTTCAACCCGTCATTATCTTGATTGCGTTAAACCCACCCGCACGACCCTTGACGAATAATCAACAAAGTCGCACAACTGTCCTAACCAATCCACATATCCATGCGACAGAAAGCATTACAGAGCTACCGCACACTACGCCTCGGCGAATAGCAACGACAAACGTAGCGCGAATACTATGCAATACTAATCCGAAATGACGGAGGGCTACGAATGGTTTCTGGCGAAAACCTTTAACGTAATGAACTTGATATCGTTGAAGGAACTGGATAACTTTTATAAAAATATAGTGACGAAAACCTTTACTAAAGAGGTCACTCCCGGTGAAGGGATCTCGGCTCTTTCCCCGTAGAATGAGGTGCAGGATATTCCAACTGAATACCACGATGCAAAGCAAAAGTAATCGGCTATAGTGAAGCTATTGCGCTGACGCAAACTTCTGTCCAAGGGGTCACTCCCGGTGAAGGGATCTCGGCCCTTGCCTCGTCGACTGAGGAGCAGGATATTCAAAATGAATACCACGATGCAAAACAAAAGTGAACGTCCTTGCAATAACAGCTTTTTTTGAAAAATGTTCCAACAACATCAGATTAGGTTTGTTTATCTTGCATTGATCCGAATCAACGCAGTCCCATCAATAGATCACACCACAAAGAACGAAAATATACTGACGTACGTATATGCCATCCGCATTCGCCACTGGGTCCCGTCATCACCCGTTAGGTTAGCTTACTAACGGCAGAGCGGGGACTGGACTAGCGCGGATGAAAAACATATACAACATCTACTAATATATATACCAATATATAGTATTTCGCTCAAGGCGTGAAAAGAATGCAACATCACAGAAATGTACAGCATCAGAGAACAATACAGATATCTGGAAACCCCGGGTTTCACAGAGCCGCTGCTGAAACCCGACGTTCCCCTGGTCGTGTGGATAGCCTGTGCAATGAAATCCTAGACCCCTACGGGCGCGGCAAGTCACCCGCCAAAACCTGAAGCGAGGCAGCCCCCTTCAGCGCCGTGAATGGACCACCCAGCACTTCACGGAATCCGGTAACTTGGGCACCCCTCCTGGGTCAACCTGTACCCCCTACGAGTGCGGCGAATAGCCCGCCAATCCCAGAGTGAAGCCCCCTCCGTCTCAATGCCATGAGATGCGGGCTTGTTGCCCTCCAGAACCCGGCTATCCGTGCACCCCTCCTGGGATAAACCTAGTACAGAAAGTAAAATATACATACACCGGGTACATCGACCGCAACCAGGTCGTGCCCCAAAAGAATAATACAAACAGGCAGTGACGGCAGTCCACAAGTCGGACGCTCGCCCCGCAATATCAAATGTACATAATACAACAAAACTGTACTAACATTGCAACCAGGCTATCCCCCACGACCGATCCGCAACATCACAGCATAAACATAGAACATCAACGTGAAAATCACGTTCGCAAATCCGTCTAACCGGGCTATAGCAGTTAGACCGGATTTACCGATCGAGTGACATTCACGGTCGCAGATATAATGTAAATACTGTGAAATAATGTGTTTAAAATTTTCCGATTGACCAAAAATTAACAAGTGGGCCCCAATCAAAACTGTAGCACTCACAGAAAATATGGGCCCAATTTTAATATCCCAGAAACCATATTTATGACTGAGGAACATACTGAAAAATTTTAGGTGGGTGAACAGTTCAAATTGCCGCGGAAGCGCGGCCCCAGCAAGGGTTTGGCCGCGCTTCCGCGGTGGTATGAACAGTTCAGGATACCAAATTTTTCCAGTATGCTTAAATTTCCCTGCACATCACTCTGAGACCACCTGAAAAATTTTTAGACTCCAAAAAAATTTCGACAGAAACTGATGTGAAGGAAAAATACGGTTTTTGGAATTTCGGTCGATCGGGACTGAAAAACACATTAGAATAAGCTAGGAAAGGTTAATGGCGTGGCTCTGATACCATGTTGCGCCACGGCAGCGCCCCGGCCTCGTACTCGAGGCCAAAATGCGGAATAAAAAATTTTTCCTTGCTCGGAAACCGGCGCTACCGCGGACAAAGAAAACCCGGATCGAAACCATTAACCTAATGCTAGCAATCTAGAGATGGGGTGAGAAGTTATACCAAGCGATCTGTGTCCTTCGGTCTTCATCTCCACTCCGATCTCTTGCGGAATCTCCGTCACCTCCTCGCTCGTCGGAAAGGGGCACCACGTAGCCGGAATCTTTTACGGGCTCCCGCCTCTTGACCGAGGCAACTCGGGCGCGAAGTTGGCTAGCCGACGCGTCCAAGACTTGCTATAGAATAGTGTAGTGAACTTGTCTCTTTAGGGTTCTTGAAGTTGCCATGGATGGAGATGGTGATGAGAGAAAAAAAACTATGAAGGAATATGATGCTCTCAACTTAGCAAAGGAATAATATGAACAAAGTTTTTCCTCCTCCCAAATGAACTCACCCCCTCTCCTCACCTAAGTGGCCGGCCCCTCTCCATCACCAAATAGATTGGAGAGAGAAAAAGGAAAAAGAAAGAATAATCATTTATCAAAAATGGTCACTCTCATTTCACCTTCACAAACCATCAAAAGAAAAGAATGGAATAGACTAGAAAGGCATCTCATGATGAAACAAGTCTCATCATAATGCAACATATGCAAGAAAACCCTCCACTAAATGTTAATTGCAAACTTGCAATTAACACCCTCCACCAAAAAAGTCCGACCGAGAAGGAATGAAGGAAAACTGGCCGGAACGGAATGCAAACTGGCAACTTCAGAAAACCGATCCCGTAATAAATTACAGGAAAACCCCACTGCTGCAAATACATGCCCGCATTTGTATTCCTACTGAACACAAATGCAAAGAGACAAAACTACACTATCAAATACTAGAATCCGGCTTAAGCCAAAGCCGGCTAGTAAAAACCGTCCGATCACGATCCGTGCAATACCGCACGTATCTGATCGAACCCTGCCATATCTCCATACGGCCTCTACAGCGTTTCGCCCGAAAGCTTGAGTAACTGAGTGTGGTGGACTCTAAAGACTCGTCAATACCTTGGCTGTGGATTTAACCACTAGCACGTCAGAGGTATAAGCCAATACATGACGGGCCACCAGCTATTGACCAAATGGGACGTCGATGAGGAAGCTCACCCCGACACCCAACTGAGCCTGTCAGTGACAATATCCGTACAGTCCGGTCCGTTCGTCTATGAGTATCGCATGGCGGGCCTAGGGGGTTGGTGAAAGTCAGACCCCCAAAAGCGGTACAAGTCGTGTCGGAGCGTAGCCCAGAACGCCCTGAGATACTACTAGAATACCTACCAGTAAATCTCCTGCCTCGGCCGAGGGCTTTGCGTAATGACTCTCCTAGACACAGCGCGACCTCACCCCCAATACCGGGAGAGACGAACCCCTGCAGATCCGCTCACTGCCTCCATGTGGCTCGGGACTGTACCCAACTAAAACCTGTTTGCACGACTCCTTTGAGCCGTGGTAGGGTAGTAATCAAAGTACAGTGGGAACTCACACGAGACAAATGACGATCTCAGGTCGATGAACTAACCTGTACACATGTCACCTGGGAACTGCTATCTGACGTCTGGTATAAGACCAACTAGCAGGTTCCCGGCGAGTCCTGTCCGGTGTACTCATAACCCAATGAGCACCTGTATACATCTTAGGTGAACCAACTGACACCAGTGGCTTGTGAGACCGGCCACCACCCCTCGTCGGGGTCTCGACTGTATACACTAGTCTACTAATGGAGTATCGATGCCCTGTCTCGAAACTCCTACGACTAGGGACCTTTTAAGGATGTGCTTATAGACCACCAGCTCCCACGTATATGATCGCCATCATACTGCTGGCAGTCAAGCAAGAATCCTAGGGGCTCTATCAACGTGTAATAGCGACATGTCAGGTCACCTAAAACAGTACACGATAATAAAGATAAACCAGATAGCATACTATCATCTCGAGTAAGATTGTCCTACCGGGATAGGTCCTCCCTCAATCATTGCAATCACGTGCCTGTGATCCAATAATTGACTCTGAGGGCACTAACTCCAACACTATAAGCACATCCTTAAATGGTCCCTAGTCGAGGGAGTTTTGAGGCAGGGCATCGATTCTCCACAGTAGACTAGTGTATACAGTCGAGACCCCGACGAGGGGCGGTGGCCGGTCTCACAAGCCACTGGTGTCAGTTGATTCACCTAAGATGTATACAGGTGCTCATTGGGTTATGAGTACACTGGACAGGACTCGCCGGGAACCTGCTAGTTGGGATATACCAGACGTCAGATAGCAGTTCCCAAGTGACATGTGTACAGGTTAGTTCATCGACCTGGGATCGTCATTTGTCTCGTGTGAGTTCCCACTGTACTTTGATTACTACCCTACCACGGCTCAAAGGAGTCGTGCAAACAGGTTTTAGTTGGGTATAGTCCCGAGCCATATGGAGGCAGTGAGCGGATCTGCAGGGGTTCGTCTCTCCCGGTATTGGGGGTGAGGTCGTGCTGTGTCTAGGAGAGCCAGAACTTGAAAAGTCCTTGGCCAAGGCAGGAGATTTGCTGGTAGGTATTCCAGTAGTATCTCAGGGTGTTCTGGGCTACACTCCGACACGACTTGTACCGCTTTTGGGGGTCTGACTTTTACCAACCCTCTAGGCCCGCCATGCGATGCTCATAGACGAACGGACCGGACTGTACGGATATTGTCACTGACAGGCTCAGTAGGGTGTCAGGATGAGTTCGCTCATCGACGTCCCTTTTGGTCAATAGCTGGTGGCCCGTCACGTATGGCTAATACCTCTGACGTGCTAGTGGTTAAATCCACAGCCATAGTATTGACGAGTCTTTAGAGTCCACCACACAGACAGTTACTCAAGTTTCGGGCGAAACGCTGTAGAGGCCGTATGGAGATATGGCAGGGTTCGATCAGATACGTACGGTATTGCACGGATCGTGATCGGACAGATTTTACGAGCCGGCTTTGGCTTAAGCCGGATTCTAGTTTTAGATAGTGTAGTTTTGTCTCTTTGCATTTGTGTTCAGTGGGAATACAAATACGGGCATGTATTTGCAGTAGCGGGGTTTTCCTGTAATTTATTACGGGAACAGTTTTCTGTAGTTGCCAGTTTGCTTTCCGTTCCGGCCGGTTTTCTTTTATTCCTTCTCGTCCGGACTTTTCGTTGGAGGGTGTTAATTGCAAGTTTGCAATTAACACTTAGTGGAGGGGCTTTCTTGCTTATTTGTGGCATCATGATTGTTGCTTCATCATGAGATTCCATATTGGTCTCATCTTTGCTTTTCTTGTGATGGTTTTGAAAAAGGAGATTGATTAGTGAAATGAGAGTGACCATTTTCTATATTGTTGATATATTCTTTCTTGCATTTTTCTCTCTCCAATCCCATTCTTGAGAGTTGGGGCCGGCCACTGTTCCTGCAGTGAGGAGAGAGGTTTAATTGAGTGAAAATGTTGCTTGATGATTAATTAGGTGGGCCCCTCCCTTTGTGAGTGTGCTGGAGGTTTTCTTTAGGTGAGGGATTAATTTCTTATAAGGTGAATGAGCTTAATTGTTTCTACCATATTTTTAATTTTCCAGAGAGCACAACATCTGTTGCTTTTGGCCGAGCTCATCTTGAGCATGCTCCATTGATTTTTTTATTTGCAAGCTCCAATTTCTCATCAAGCTTCCATGAAAACTCTTGTGCAAAATTCCTCCAAAATGGCAACCTCTTAAACCCCAAAGAGACAACTATTCTACACTATTCTATAGCAAGTCTTGGACGCGTCGGCTAGCCAACTTCGCGCCCGAGTTGCCTCGATCAAGAGGTGGGAGCCCGTAAAAGATTCCGGCTATGTGGTGCCCGTTTCGACGAGGAGGTGACGGACGATATATCCGCAAGAGATCGGAGTGGAGATGAAGACCGAAGGACACGGATCGCTTGGTATAGCATCTCTAATCTTTTCTATTTTACAAGCTAGCTAGGTTAATAGCCCGATCCGGGTGAAAAGTCCGCGGTGGTGCCGGTTGCAAAGTTCGCAAAGTTTTTGTTTTCCGCGTTTCCGGCGTCCGATCGACGGCCGGGGCGCCCCCGCGGGCTTACATTGGTATCAGAGCCATGCCATTAACCTCGCCTAGCTTGCTCTAGCGCGTTTAGAACCCGATCGAACAAAATCCCCAAAAACCGTATTTTTGTGCACATGTGTTCTCTGTTGAAACTTTTTGAGCTCCTAAAATTTTTCAGGTCATTTCAGAAACATGTACAGAGAATTCTAAGAACACGGAAAAAATTTGGTGACCTGATTCGTTTATACGGCCGCGGAACCGCGGCCATAACCCCACTTTGGCCGCTGTTCCGCCGCAGTAATATTGCCTCGTTGCACCATTTTTTTTTCAGTGGGTCCTAGTCTGGAAAATAGGGGTTTTGGGATATTCTTTTTGGGCCCAGATTTTCTGTAAGTGCTACAGTACGTATTGGGGCCCACTTTGATAAATTTGTTCGATCGGATATTTTAAACATGCCAGTTCACAGTTTTTACATTATATCTGCGACCGTGAATGTCACTTGATCGGTAAATCCCGTCTAACTGCTATAGCCCGGTTAGACGGATTTGCGAACGTGACTTTCACGTTGATGTTCTGTGATTGTACTGTGTTGTTGCGGATCGGTCGTGGGGGATAGCCTGGTTGCAGTGGTAGTACAGTTTTGTTGTATTATGTACATTTGATATTGCGGGGCGAGCGTCCGACATGTGGACTGCCGTCACTGCCTGTTTGTATTATTCTTTTGGGGCACGACCTGGTTGCGGTCGATGTACCCGTTGTATGTATATTTTACTTTCTGTACTAGGATTACCCCGCGGAGGGGTGCACGGGTAGCCGGGTTCTGGAGGGCAACAAGCCCGCATCTCATGGCATTGAGACGGAGGGGGCTTCACTCTAGAATTGGCGGGCTATTCGCCGCACTCGTAGGGGGTATAGGGTTAACCCAGGAGGGGTGCCCAAGTTACCGGATTCCGTGAAGTGCTGGGTGGTCCATTCACGGTGCTGAAGGGGGCTGCCTCGCTTCAGGTTTTGGTGAGTAACTTGCCGCGCCCGTAGGGGTCTAGGATTTCATTGCACAGGCTATCCACACGACCAGGGGAACGTCGGGTTTCAGTAGCGGCTCTGTGAAACCCGGGGATCCCAGATATCTGTATTGATCTGTGTTGCTATACATTTCTGTGTTGCTGCATTTTTATCACGCCTTGAGCGAAAATTATATATTATATATATATTAGTAGATGTTGTATATGTTTTTCATCCGCGCTAGTCCAGTCCCCGCTCTGTCGTTAGTTAGCTAACCTAACGGGTGATGACGGGACCCAGTGGCGAATGCGGATGGCATATACGTACGTCAGTATATTTTCGTTCTTTGTGGTGTGATCAATTGATGGGACTGCGTTGATTCGGATCAATGCAAGTTAAACAAACCTAATTTGATGTTGTTGGAACATTTTTCAAAAAGCTGTTATTGCAAGAGCGTTCTCTTTTGTTTTGCACAGTGGTATTCAGTTGAAATATCCTGCTCCTCAGTCGACGAGGCAAGGGCCGAGATCCCTTCACCGGGAGTGACCCCTTGGACAAAAGTTTGCGTTAGGGCAGTAACTTCACTATAGCCGATTACTTTTGCTTTGCATCGTGGTATTCATTTGGAATATCCTGCACCTCATTCTACGGGGAAAGAGCCGAGATCCCTTCACCGGGAGTGACCTCTTTAGCAAAGGTTTTCGTCACTATATTTTTCTAAAAAGCTATCCGTTCCTTCAGCGATATCAAGTTCATTACGTTAAAGGTTTTCGCCAGAAACCATTCGTAGCCCTCCGTCATTTCAGTTAAATATTCGGTAGTATTCAAGCTATGTATTTTGACCTCACGCCAAGGCATAGTGTTTGGTAGCTGCCGGGTATTTATCTGTTGCATAGATAGATGCGTTGGTTTGGGACAGTCGTACTACTATTTTGGCCTACGTCAAGGGTATGTACGGGTGGGTTCAAATTAACCAGGATAATGACGGGTAGAACTTGACATGTGACTTATGATATTTTGACCTCACGCCAAGGTCATAAGAGCATGGGGTAAAAATCCACATCGGGAGTTTCAAAAGAACTGAAACTTGCCAGATATGCGCATACCTTCTGGAGTGTGATAACGTGAGCGGATTCCGTCACGTTATCATGCGATGAGAGTTGGATCCCGATTCCCACTGATGAGTTGGTTTACTCCTCGGGTTATCCCGGCTAATTCTTCTTTCAGGTTTGGGGAAGAATTTGACGTTACAGTGGGAGGTTTCCAGATTAGATAAAGTGATAACCATTCTGATCTAGGTTAGAGTGCACGCTGAGTGTTTCTTTTCTCTCTCTCTTTGGCAGCGACCATTGACCCGACCCTAGACTATGACTCAGTGACCAAGTTGACCGAACCTGCTTAACACAGGCTTTTGGATTGTCAGAGTTGCAAACCTCTTTGCCACTCCTACTTTTACCCTTTTCTCCGGGACACCCCGTATTACTACGAACGTCCACTTCCATTGGACAAAACCATCGTATGGTTATATACGAACTCGAAGGACTTCGAGGATGGTTTCTGGTTCTGGAGAAAAAGGAATAAAGTACATTCAGTTGTCTTTTCTTTTCACCTTCTCTCAGGTTGCGGGTACTCCTTGGTTTAGGAGTAGTACACCTATTACGCAAATTGGATAGTCTTCTTCCAGACCCTAGGCTGGTGCCGACCGGTAGGGAATGAAGAAAGCCAATTAGCCTAAACGATGTACAGAAGGTATTAAGTTCAGACAAAGCAAGGGATTAGTAAGAGGGTAAAGTAAATTGCGACTGCTATTCACGACCAAACCATGTACTTCTTTGTCAATCCTAAATCACCTATGAATTAAGTTCATTCGGTTGTCTTTTATCCTCACCTTCTCTCGCATTGCGAGTGCTCCTAGGATTAGGACAGTACACCCATTATGCTTATTGGATAGTCTTCTTCCAAACCATAGGCTGGTGCCGAACGGTAGGGAAGGAAGAAAACCATTTGGCCTAAAGGGGTGTACAGAAGGTAATGACTAAAGACATATAAAGGGATTTGGAGAGGTGGCAAAGAATTATACAGTTATAGTTGTGAATCTGGATAATGGAAGAGGCATTACTAGGAATACCAGCATACCCCATCGAAACATTTCAATGTTTCGGTTTCACTGTGTACTGTTAAAAGAAAACTGATTTCCCGATTAGATACTTACTCCAGGGTATGTATTTACCAGGTATGAGTCTCGCATCTGTATGGTTTTACAGATGATGAAGGGGAGTAAGTTATTGGGAATTAGGTGACCATCCTCATTATATCGGGATTCGTTGGAATTGGTGATATTTGAGGAAGCCACCTGGGTTGTTTGCCGGTCGGCAAATATTTGGTTTTGAATATCCGTTGTTGTGCACCAATTTCAAATTGATATATCTGTACGTCTATTTTTATAGAGTGAGACATATCTTTTTGAAATTATGTCTATGACATTTACCTATACCAGTGGATGGTTAGGTAAGGAGCATTGAACAGCGGTGTAATTCTTCTTAACCAAAAGTACAGTTTTCAACCTACGACACACAGTGAATGAGTCACTTGACTCAAAGGACTTGTACAGAGTATTGTATATTGTCCAGTGTCCATTAGGACAGAGGGGTTGGTCCTCGTACTATATTCTGTTTACTTTTAACTTCTCTAGTTCTTAGACATGTGTTTCGTAGAAACACAGGGTCTAAGTTTTGAGGAGTTATAGGTATAAGAATACAGTAGAGAACCAGGTATTGCAAGTATCGGGATTCTTCAAGGTGATCGAAGATGTAGATACTTGTGAATGGTATTCAGTTGATAGTAATGATTAAGAGAACTAACTTCTCTTTCAGGTTACTCATAATTGGAAGTGCTCCTAAGTTGAGTAACGCTGATCGGCCTCTGTTCCATTTAGTTGACATGCACTGGAGACAGCTGCATGATTTGAATCTGGTTCAATTAAATCAGTGCCTCTGCTTCTTGGATATAGAACAGTTCATATATTGACATTGTTAATATACGGGGAGTTGTCCGGCTTATGCTTAAAACCAGACTCTGGACAACTCAAGGCACGTTTCAGTAATGGCTGTTTGTGGGTTGACCCAGGCTATGACGAGGGTTGATTTTCTACCATCTGGAAGATCAATAGAGATATTGTTCTTGACTCACCACAGTTTTATCAAAAATGGATTTTTTCAGAAAAACAGTAGTGGGAGTATGGTAGAACTGGAAGTGATTCCAGAACCGCAAACGATTACTGAAGATTTGATAAGAACCTAAAGATTCAATCTGGTTTGACATTCCATTGGCCACTCCGCAGATATGGTGGGTAACCTCAGGCACCCGAGAGGTACTTCGGTATGCTCAAGGACGATGGCAGGGAGGTTCTTGTTTACCCACACTTGCCATTGCTATTGGTCCAGGCTGCGAGACCCGGCGGAAGGATGAATATAGCGTCGTTCTAAACTTGCTTTAGAAGCGTACGTGTATATGACTCTGCCAGAGGGTTGTCGTAGTCAGTGGGAGCAGCGGAAGCATTGGTGGATATCAGGCTTATGTCTATTTATAGACTTAAGCAGATATAGCGGAGATAGATCATCTATTTCTGATGCGACAGTCAGAGGTTTGACTTCATCAGAATAAGGGATGGATCTGTTAAGAAGGTAGTAGGGTGTGATGTCCTGATGTTTGATGACATACACAGAGTAGGAAGTGATATTCCTATACTACGATCGGTTATACTTTGGTCGTCACACGGTGGTTTCTCCACATAGGACTTGGATATTATATCAGACATTCTGGTTACTAGATTTATGGTTTTAGATCTAGATTTGGGTGGTTTCCCAATCTGGGTACTTTGACCGCATTCTATGAGTATTTAGAATGGACGACTCCTGGCACGGTAGTGTACCTGCAGGTAATGGAGTCACCCTCTCTAAAGGTGTCTTACAGACTAAAGGGGAGAGGGACACGCATGATTGACAGATCACTTGCTTAGGCAACTGAGTCAATCATGAGATGTCAAGTACCACACCAGATATTGTTCTTGCAGTAAGTGCAATAAGTTGATATTAATCCAATCCTGGAGAAACAGTCGGAAGCAGTTTTAGAACATAAGTGGATGTTCTAGGGATATGATAACGGCAGTCTTCTTCGGTAAACAGTTATCATTCCAGGCTTCCAAGGTGACCTGGATGGCAGAGTGGCTGTCAGAGTTATAGTTTTCCCTCTAACGAGGGGCAGTATTTTGGACAGGTGGTCCAGGTGGATACAGAGGGAAGGTATGGCGCAGGATACTGATTAAGTTCAGTTGACGATACAGTCTAAAAAGTTTGGATTTGGAGTTCATTTCTGAACTAGGTCCCATCAGACATCCAGACATTCTAGGACAGGTATTGCTCGTTTTCGGGAGATAGTTTTCTCTGCGAACATGAGATATAGAGAGACATAGAAAGAAACATCAAAGCGGATCCACTCACTGAGGCTATTCCTCGAACGCAATAGTCTCGCAAACGAGCTTTGTGAAACTGACTAGTAGAGGAGTTGGGTGTTCGGTATCACACGGACTGTGAGTATGCGACATCGCAATAATTAGCCTCGAGTGCAAGTGGGAGATTGTTGGAGATAGTGCCCTCAGAGTCAATTATTGGGTCGCAGGCACGTGATTGCAATGATTGAGGGGAGGACCTATCCCGGTGGGACATCTTACTCGAGATGATAGTATGCTATCTGGTTTATCTTTATCATCGTGTACTGCTTTAGGTGACCTTACGAGTCGCTATTACACGTTGATAAAGCCCCTAGGATTCTTGCTTGACTTCCAGCAGTATGAGGGCGATCATATAAGTGGGAGCTGGGGTCTATAAGCACATCCTTAAATGGTCCCTAGTCGAGGGAGTTTCGAGACAGGGCATCGATTCTCCACAGTAGACTAGTGTATACAGTCGAGACCCCGACGAGGGGCGGTGGCCGGTCTCACAAGCCACTGGTGTCAGTTGATTCACCTAAGATGTATACAGGTGCTCATTGGGTTATGAGTACACTGGACAGGACTCGCCGGGAACCTGCTAGTTGGGATATACCAGACGTCAGATAGCAGTTCCCAAGTGACATGTGTACAGGTTAGTTCATCGACCTGGGATCGTCATTTGTCTCGTGTGAGTTCCCACTGTACTTTGATTACTACCCTACCACGGCTCAAAGGAGTCGTGCAAACAGGTTTTAGTTGGGTACAGTCCCGAGCCATATGGAGGCAGTGAGCGGATCTGCAGGGGTTCGTCTCTCCCGGTATTGGGGGTGAGGTCGTGCTGTGTCTAGGAGAGCCAGAACATGAAAAGTCCTTGGCCAAGGCAGGAGATTTGCTGGTAGGTATTCCAGTAGTATCTCAGGGTGTTCTGGGCTACACTCCGACACGACTTGTACCGCTTTTGGGGGTCTGACTTTTACCAACCCCCTAGGCCCGCCATGCGATGCTCATAGACGAACGGACCGGACTGTACGGATATTGTCACTGACAGGCTCAGTAGGGTGTCAGGATGAGTTCGCTCATCGACGTCCCTTTTGGTCAATAGCTGGTAGCCCGTCACGTATGGCTAATACCTCTGACGTGCTAATGGTTAAATCCACAGCCATAGTATTGACGAGTCTTTAGAGTCCACCACACAGACAGTTACTCAAGTTTCGGGCGAAACGCTGTAGAGGCCGTATGGAGATATGGCAGGGTTCGATCAGATACGTGCGGTATTGCACGGATCGTGATCGGACAGATTTTACGAGCCGGCTTTGGCTTAAGCCGGATTCTAGTTTTAGATAGTGTAGTTTTGTCTCTTTGCATTTGTGTTCAGTGGGAATACAAATGCGGGCATGTATTTGCAGTAGCGGGGTTTTCCTGTAATTTATTACGGGAACAGTTTTCTGTAGTTGCCAGTTTGCTTTCCGTTCCGGCCGGTTTTCTTTTATTCCTTCTCGGCCGGACTTTTCGTTGGAGGGTGTTAATTGCAAGTTTGCAATTAACACTTAGTGGAGGGGCTTTCTTGCTTATTTGTGGCATCATGATTGTTGCTTCATCATGAGATTCCATATTGGTCTCATCTTTGCTTTTCTTGTGATGGTTTTGAAAAAGGAGATTGATTAGTGAAATGAGAGTGACCATTTTCTATATTGTTGATATATTCTTTCTTGCATTTTTCTCTCTCCAATCCCATTCTTGAGAGTTGGGGCCGGCCACTGTTCCTGCAGTGAGGAGAGAGATTTAATTGAGTGAAAATGTTGCTTGATGATTAATTAGGTGGGCCCCTCCCTTTGTGAGTGTGCTGGAGGTTTTCTTTAGGTGAGGGATTAATTTCTTATAAGGTGAATGAGCTTAATTGTTTCTACCATATTTTTCATTTTCCAGAGAGCACAACATCTGTTGCTTTTGGCCGAGCTCATCTTGAGCATGCTCCATTGATTTTTTTATTTGCAAGCTCCAATTTCTCATCAAGCTTCCATGAAAACTCTTGTGCAAAATTCCTCCAAAATGGCAACCTCTTAAACCCCAAAGAGACAACTATTCTACACTATTCTATAGCAAGTCTTGGACGCGTCGGCTAGCCAACTTCGCGCCCGAGTTGCCTCGGTCAAGAGGTGGGAGCCCGTAAAAGATTCCGGCTATGTGGTGCCCGTTTCGACGAGGAGGTGACGGACGATATATCCGCAAGAGATCGGAGTGGAGATGAAGACCGAAGGACACGGATCGCTTGGTATAGCATCTCTACTCCTTTCTATTTTACAAGCTAGCTAGGTTAATGGCCCGATCCGGGTGAAAAGTCCGCGGTGGTGCCGGTTGCAAAGTTCGCAAAGTTTTTGTTTTCCGCGTTTCCGGCGTCCGATCGACGGCCGGGGCGCCCCCGCGGGCTTAAAGCAACGCCTTCTTCAACAGGCTGCGAAAGATGAAAATGCCCCTCCCTGTCAACCTGTTGTACAAAAGGCCCGACGCAAAGGCAGAAACAAGTCAAAGAGCGAAAAAGGCGTTCGACAGCGACAAAGCGGGACCAAGAAGTCACGCGATCGGGAATCGAGCGGTCTGAATTTGTCCCTTATGAAGAAGATGAATCGAGTATACTCTTTTCCTCAAGACAAGACAAAGAAGATACTTGATCTTACCATAAGACATTAAATGCTTACACTTCCGGAGTCCAAACACCCTGAGCAAGCTAACAAGATCTCTCATCCAGACTATTGCTCTTATCACCGAGCAATAGGACACCCTCTCAAAGACTGCTTCACCTTCAAGAACTGGGTCGAAGATCAATATCAGCTTGGAAAATTTGCTCTATCCAGCAGTTGGAGGGTAACATCGCCGCAGAAGCATGAACCCAAATCCGCGAGAGTAGAACCAGATCAACATCGGTCGTGGAAGCGAGCTCGTACTTGTTATATGATAACACTATCAAAAGAAGAGCCTGAGGATAGGAGTGACCTCCCGTGGTGCTTCGAAAACAATGATGACGAGGTGATCTCAGAGTTTCCACCAGCGCTGAAAGAGCTAGAAGATGGAATACACACCACTGCAGATAACCTCAAGAAAATTGATTTGGGGACGACAAGTGACCCGCGACCGACATTCGTCAGTGAGTTGTTGTCTGAAGAAAGGGTGGCTGCGCTAAAGGACGTGCTTATGCAGTATAAGGATTGCTTCGCATGGAATTATTCCGAAATGCCAGGATTGGATCCAGAAATTGCTGTCCACAAATTAGCGATATCCCCAGACGTTAAGCCAATCAATCAAGCACCAAGGAGAATGCAGCTTGAGCTTGAGATGAGTATCAACGCCGAGGTCAAGAAGCTAATCGATTCTGGCTTCATCCAAGAGATTCAGTACCCTGACTGGATCACCAACATCGTCCCGGTAATGAAGAAAAATGGGACAGTGCGCATATGCGTAGACTTCCGGGATCTCAACAAAGCTTGTCCAAAAGACAACTTTCCAGTACCGATCACCGAGCTAAAGATAGATAACACGTCCACTCACAAAGTCTTCTCCTTTATGGACGGATCGTCAGGATATAATCAGATAAAGATGCATCCCGAGGACCAGAAGCATACCGCTTTCCGGACCTCTTTGGGCATATTCTGCTACAAGGTGATGCCCTTCGGTCTAAAGAACACCGGCGCCACCTATCAGAGGGCCATGACGAAGATCTTCGATGACCTCATACATGAAATCGTCGAATGCTATATCGACGACCTCGTGGTTAAAAGCAAATCATACGAGGAATATCTCGAGCATCTGAAAATCGTGTTTCAGCGCCTTCGGAAATATAACTTGAAAATGAACCCTCTCAAATATGCGTTCGGAGTTTCCTCGGGCAAATTCCTAGGGTTCATCGTACGACACCAAGGCATTGAGATAGATCCGTTAAAGATCAAGGCGATCATGGAAATGCCTCCGCCAAGGACTCTCAAACAATTGCGGTCTCTCCAAGGGAAGCTTGCACATATCCGGCAATTTATGGCCAATCTATCTGGCAAGTGCCGTCCTTATAGTCACCTAATGAAGAAGGGAACCCCGTTCGTCTGGGATCATAAATACCAAGGCACGCTGGACGAAATCAAGTAGTATCTGTAGAACCCGCCAGTGTTGGCCGCTCCGGTCAAGGGAAAGCTCCTTATTCTTTATACAACAGCCCTCGAAGGTTCCTTAGGCGCATTATAAGCACAAGAGTATGACCAAAGGAAAGAAAGAGCTCTCTATTACTTGAGTCGAGTTCTCCTGGGGGCAGAAAGCAATTATTCTCCCATCGAAAAACACTGCCTGGCGTTGATCTTCGAGATAACGAAACTCAGGCACTATGCATTGGCGCATGAAGTCCGTCTCATATCGAAGGTGGACCCTCTCAAATATTTGATGTCAAAGGCCATATTGACAGGTCGGCTCGCTAAATGGGCCTTGCTCCTGATGGAGTTCTCAATAACTTATCAACCTCTTAAGGCAGTAAAAGGCCAGGCCATCGCTGAGCATCCGATACCGGCCGATTCCCTTTTGAATTGCGAACTGCCAGGCGAACATGCGTTTGATGCGATCGACGGTGGTGATACCCGATGGGAACTTTATTTTGATAGATCGTCTTCTATGAAGAAGCGCAAAAAAAGCACCCCTATAATCAAATCGGAGGTAGGCCTTATCTTCGTAACCCCACAAGAAGGGATAATGCACTTCGCCTTCTCCTTGACAGAGCTGAGGACAAACAATGAAACCGAATACAAAGCTCTGATAGCAGGTCTCGAGATCGCCATCGACATAGGAATCGAAAACCTGCTTATATATGGAGACTCCCAACTGGTCGTCAGTCAAGTAAATGGCGACTACCAAACGTGCAAACCAGAGTTGGTGAAGTACGGTGAGAGAGTGCAGCAACTGCTGACCCAAATTCCTTCCTACACCCTCAAAAGCATACCGCGTGCGGAAAATAGCAAAGTGGATGCATTAGCCAAGCTTGCTAAAGAACTAGCCGACGAGAACCTCGATGACGTGAGGATCGTTGTGCAAAGCCGTCGGGTTCTTCCACCGGCAGAAATATCTCCAGAGTCGTCCGAAGAAAAGGGAGCGACTGAGAAAGTGGCTATGCAAATAAAAGACCAAGAAAAGGCTAAGGATTGGAGACAAGTCTTTATAGACTACTTCAAATCCCGTCGAATGCCTGAAAATGCGTCCTCAAAACATCAGCTCATGAAGCGAGCCCTATCTTTCGCCTTCATCAATGATACTCTGTACAAGAGGTCGTTTGATTCTCTGTGGTTAAGATGCCTGGGACCTGAAGAGGCGAAGAGAGTCGTTCAGGAAACTCATGACGGACTCTGCGGTTCTTACCAAGCCGGGCCGAAGATGAAGTTGAAGATCAAACGGATGGGTTATTATTAGCCCACGATGATCCAAGACTGCCTCGAGTATGCGAAGCAATGTCACTCATGCCAGCTTCACGGGGACTTTATCCATCAGCACCCAAATCCACTACACCCGACAGTAGCTAGCTGGCCGTTTGAAATGTGGGGAACTGACATAATCGGCCCCATCGAACCAGCATCCTCTAGAGGACATCGATTCATTTTGGCGACAACTAATTACTTCTCCAAATGGGCAGAAGCAGTACCGCTAAGGGAAGTGAAGACAGAGAATATCCTCCATTTCTTCAAGACACACGTCATTTATCGGTTTGGAACTCTGAGAAGGATCATATCCGATAACGGGCCAGCCTACAGAAGCCATAAAATCAGCCGCTTCGCACAACAGCACAATATAGACTAGAGATACTCCTCAGTCTATAATCCCCAAGCTAACGATCTAGCTGAAGCTTTCAACAAGACCTTGACGAAGATCATGAAAAAGACGGTGTCACAAAATAAAAAAGACTGGCACGAGAGACTGCATGAAGCTCTCTGGGCGTATCGAACTACGTTCAAGACGGCTACGAACACGACGCCGTACGCATTGGTATTCGGCACAAAAGCGGTACTTCCTCTTGAAATAGAGTTACCCTCTCTGCGAGTGGCAGTTTACTGCGAGCTAACAGACGAAGAAAATGCTCACCTTCGGCTTGAGGAGCTAGATGCCCTTGATGAAACCCGGCTCCTGGCGCAGCAAAATCTGGAAGCTTATAAAGCAAAGATGATGCGCTCATACGAAAGATTGACTAGGTCGAGGACATTCCGCCAAGGCGAACTCGTGCTAGTGGTCAAAAGACCTATAATCCCCAATCGTGCTAAACGAGGGAAATTTGAGCCGAATTATGAAGGTCCGTATATTATAGACAAAGTTTACCAGGGTGGAGCATATCTACTCATGGACATGCATGGCGAAAGGCCCTTCAGGACAATAAATGGTCGCTTCCTGAAGAAATACTACGCCTAACGAGTCACGGCCTAGGTCAATGATAGATGACAACGACTACGTCCGCTCACTATCTTCCTAAGCCCAAACTCTATAAGTAGTAGCCGGCGCCATGGACCGAAACGTCCTTAAACTAACGACGGACCGAAACGTCCTTAAACTAAAAGCGGACCGAGACGTCCTTAAACTAACGACGGACCGAAACATCCTTAAACTAACAGCGGACCGAAACGTCCTTAAACTAACGACGGACTGAAACGTCCTTAAACTAACAACGGACCACTATGTCCTAAAACTAGTTGTTGACCGAGATGTCGATAAACTACGGTGGATTGCAGCATCCCGAAGCTGATAAAAAAAAGAGAAGAAAGAAAAACAAAAAAGGAAAATGGTATGTCCATAAGCAAAGTGGGCACGGATGAAAACCCGAAAGGGCTCCGTGAGTAAAAACTGCAGGGCTACCGGCCAGTCTTGTGAAAACCCGAAAGGGCGCAACCTCGTTTGAATAAAAAAAAAGAATAAAAAAAAGGGAAAATGGTATGTCCATAAGCAAAGTGGGCACGGATGAAAACCCGAAAAGGCTCCGTGAGTAAAAAAAGCAGGGCTACCGGCGGGTGTTTGTGAAAACCCGAAAGGGCGCAACCTCGTTAAAAGACACTTACAGGGTCCTCTCGACCTTGTGAGGAGAAATCACCCACGTGAGATCCTAACGACTCACAAGGGAGCAATACACTTAGGAATCCTCACGATTCTTAAGGAGAAATTACACCTATGGGATCCTCTCGACCCGTAGGGAGAACCCTCTTATGGGACCCTCACGGCTCATAAGACTCACGGCTCATAAGATTCAAAAGTCTTATGTTACAGAGACCTGAACCTGTTCTTAAGCATCCCCCACAACCTCCAATACTGCCCTACAAGCAGCTCAATGCCGGCCCTTGTATACAATCCACGGGCGCGAATAAACATTTCCCTAACAAAGTCCCACCCGTGACTAGGGATATGTTCGCACGGTGAACAACCCTCGTGAGTCCTCTCGACTTATAAGGAGAAAACTTTCTTGTAAGATCCTTACGACTTACAGGAGAACATGCACTTAGGAATCCTCACGACTCATAAGGAGAAAACGCACCTATGAGATCCTCACGACTTGTAGGAAGAAATATCTTTATGAGACCCTTACGGCTCATGAAGTCAAAAACCTTAGTCGACAGGATCTTAACCCTGTTTACTAAGCCACCTTTGTCTGACATCGATAGAGGCAAATGATGATTCGCTCCTGGAAATATCCCAGTTGTAGCGGTGCTGATGCCGAAATCGGTGTCTAATTCCAAGCTTGCAGCGAAAAGCCACCGAGCCACACAGGCATACGAAATAGCCGAAACGATAGGGCAACTTGCAACAAAATCAGCAAGTAAAAAAATGTATGCGTGCAAATAGCCGAAATGATTAGGCAACTCGCAATAAAAAGCAGCGAGTAAAAATAAAATAAATAGCCGAAATGATTGGGCACCGCGAAAAATAGCCGAAATGATGGGGCAATCGCGACCTTCGCGATATAAAAGCTGAAATGATAGAGCATTGCGGAAAGAAGTAAAAAAATGAATGAATGAAATTTATGCCCTACAGGTGATATCACATCAATCCCTGTATACAATCCAGGGACGCAAACAAAGAAGGAATCACACTCCTCCTCCCCAGGTTTCATCAGAAGAAGAAGCCAAATCTCGACGGTTTACAGATAGCCTGGAGATCATCTCAACATTCGTTTCATTACAACAGACACGATATCCAGCAAAGCGGAACAGCGGCAACTCTCAGTTCCATGACTCGGCGGTGTACAGATGACCGAGAGTCAAACCCTGACTCCATGAAATGCGGAAGAAGTCAAAAATTCCTGGTCACGTGGAACGCGGATTATGCCACTCCTGACCCCGTGGAAAACATCCAGAGCAGATCCTGGTTCTCGCAGAGCACGGCAGTGAACCCGTGTGAAGCATCCAGAGCAGAGCCTGGTCCTCGCCGAACACGGCAGTGAACCCGTGGGAAGCATCCAGAGTAAAATTCCTGGCTACGTGGAACGCGGATTATGGAACTCCTGACCCCGTGGAAAACGTCCAGAGCGGATCCTGGTCCTCGCAGAGCACGGCAGTGAACCTGTGTGAAGCATCTAAAGCGGAGCCTGGTCCTCGCCGAACACGGCAGTGAACCCATGGGAAGCATCCAGAGCAAAATTCCTGGCTACGTAGAACGCGGATTATGTCACTCCTGACCCCGTGGAAAAAGTCTAGAGCGGATCCTGGTCCTCGCAGAGCACGGCAGTGAACCCGTGTGAAGCATCCAGAGCGGAGCCTGGTCCTCGCCAAACACGGCAGTGAACCCGTGGGAAGCATCCAGAGAAAAATTCCTGGCTTCGTGGAACGTAGATTATGTCACTCCTGACCCTGTGGAAAACGTCCAGAACGGATCCTGGTCCTCGCAGAGCAACCCCTAACTTCGTGAAATGCTGATAAGGACAATTTCACCCATCACTTGCGGGTCCTCACGACTCATAAGGGAGTAAATTCTCTTGTGAGATCCTTACAGCTTTCAAGAGAAAACGCACTTGGGAATCCTCATGATTCTTAAGGAGAAATTACACCTATGGGGTCCTCTCGACCGGTAGGGAGAAAACTCTTTACGAGACCCTCACAACTCATAAAGTTGAAAAGTCTTAGGTGACAGATCCTAACCCTATTTTCTAACCACTATACAAAGAATCCAAGATTGATAGCTATATACTATCTACAGACCGCACTTGCTAAAATCACATGGCAACAACACAGCAAAGAGAAGAAAGCAACAAGGAGAACATCTGATCTGCATTTAATTAAGTGTTCGAGGCATACCCATTCATACATGTGCAAAAGATTTAGATCATGAAATAAAACACGCTAAAATGAGAAACTTACCATTCATGCTGCAGAAAAGTTCTTACAATTATGAAAGCAGTAAACAAAGACATCATCAAAATAATTACAATGGCAAAACCTCAGATCCAGGGCATGGATTGAGGAATTCAAAAGTGACTTTGTCCAGAATTTTCCAGGCCTGGAGAACCATCCTAGTATGCTTTCTTTCGCGATCACAAGCGTCGGGATCCCCACGGATGTCCTCCACCCTCTGATAGGCAGCAAGTATGGCCGACTGTTGAAAAGCCCGGTGCAGGAGATCGACAAGATTGTCTCGCCTTCTCTTTGAGATTAGGCTCATCAAATACACCGAGTGCACCTTATCCTCGGCGGCATCCAATGCCCTAAGCGGCACACCGGTACAAAATAGAGGAAGCGCTTCCCAGATCGCTCCAACAATAAGCTTCAGGAGAGGGGAGCATCGAGAAAGCAGTCGACCATTGTATGCGTCAAAGCGACTCATAATTTCGGCACACTCGGCGTTTGTGAATTCTCGATTCTGAGAACAGCCGAGTGAGCAGATGTCTCCGTAAGAGATAATCTCGTCGAGATCATACATATGAGCATCCATTACTCCTGAAAAAGAAAATCAACAAAATTAGCAGGCAGACTTATTAAGCAAATTCTTATTAAAAACAGGCACAGGGAGTTAAACTCCTCGAGGGCAATGCTCTGCAGACAGGAGTGACACCTGTCAAAATCAATTATTGAGTGCCTTGCTCTGAGAAGATGATATAATTCATCAAAAATAAAATTCCATTATTTTAATCTTCAAGATCCATGAAAAACTCTTAAGAGTTCTTCTATATGATTTGAAAGGAGCAAAGCTCCATTAATGAATTAAGAAATCATAAGTAAAATCCTTTTAGAGAGCAGAGCTCTATTAATAGAACTCTAATAGGGTTCTCTTTAGATCTCTTTAGACCTATGGAGCAAAGCTCTGCTAGTGAAACCCTAAATGGGTTTTCTGTAGATCAAAAATCTATTAAGAGCAAGGCTCTGTTAATGAGTAAAATCCTAACTCATTAAAATTTATTAAAATTTTACCTAAGTTTGAAAAAAAATTCTTTTTTGGCTTTTGAGAAGTTCTCAAACAGAAGAGCGGTGCTCTGAACAAAATTCTCAAAGAAGATAATAATCATCTAAAGGACCAAAGGTCTTATTTATAAGCGTTAAGCCGCCTCTTCAACTTTTAAGTTGATCCAAGGGCTCAGACATTGCCACCGCTGCGCTTACATATGGGCCACGTAAGCGCAACGGTGGGGGGGCATTTGTTTCCCCAATCAGAGCAAAGCTCTGTTCAAATTCCAAGATTTGAAATGAAGCGACGCTTCCTTTTCTCCAATCAGAGCAAAGCTCTGTTTTGAATTTCAAAATTCAAAAATTGAAGCAACGCTTCAGATCCTGCGCGCTGTGCGCCGCGTGTCAAAAGCAGACACGCCAGCGCCAGGAGCGCTGCGCCCTAGGCAGCGCACCCCTAATCAAAGCAAAATTCTGTATCAAAATTCAAAATTTAAAAGTTGAAGCAACGCTTCAGATCCAGCGCTCTGTACTGCGTGCCACGTGTCGAACATAGGTGCGCTAGCGCAGTTGCGCTGCGCTCTGCGCTGCGGGCCACGTGTATAACACGGGTGCGCTAGCACAGTTGCGCTGCGCTGCGCGCCACGTGTTAAACACGGGTGCGCTAGCGCAATGTGCGCTAGCGCAAGAATTAAAAATTCCCCCACCGTCAGATCAAAGTTCTACTAATAATAAATTATTAATTAATTAGAACTAAAGTTCTGTTATGGAAAGATTTTTCAATCTTATAAAACAAGAAGATTATCTTCTATAAAACAGAAACCTTAGGATCAAAAATCCAACGGTGGGAAATATTCCCAAATCGAACAGAGAAAAATCTCTTAAAACTAATTTAACAAATCATTTGGCCCTATATAAAGGACCCTAGACTTCAAGTCTAAAAAAATAGAGAATACAGAAGAATAGAGAGAGAAACCCTCTGCAAAAAAGAGCAACCTCTTAAGAAAAGAAGATTTTTCTTACTCAAGGTAAAGAACCATGTTCTTGAGTAACAGAGATGAAAATCACCTCGTAAAAAGAAGAACCATCTTCTAAAAAGATCATAGATCTACAAAACACCAAGGTCTTTGATGATAAGAGAAAAGATCAAAAGATCTAATTATAAAAAAACTAAAAGAAGTATTTTACTTCATTCACAGATCTCTGATCTATAAAGGCAGAGCCCTTTTTATTAAATAAGAACTTTTGTTCTTGAATCTTGAGGCAAAGCCTCCTTTAAGAAGAACATAAAAGTTGTTCTTTGATCTTAAAAATGATCAGATGCGCTTTGCGCTATTGAAAAGTGCCTTACACTCATGAACTGCGCTCTTGCGCTCATTGGATCGGCGCTCAGCGCCAAAACATGCCACGTGTCAACCATAGACACTACTTACGCTTTGCGCTTTTAAAACAGAGCGCTGCGCTCATAGACTGACGCTCAGCGCCAAGCGCGCCACGTGTCACTTGCTGGCGTGCCAACAGAGCGCTCATAAATGGAAAGTGCAAGCGCGCTAATGAACCAGCGCTTAGCGCTAAGCGCGACACGTGTCACCTTCGTGTGCGCTAGCGCAATGCGCTCTTTAATTGGCGCAAAGCGCCTGACGCGCCACATGGCACACTGTCAGAACATGCTCTTTTCTGATACAAGACAAAATGCATAGCAGTATTAAAAGGGCCGAGGCCAAATAAAGGCTTAATAGCCAGAACAAAAATAAAATGTTAAAACATTTTAATTGGACATAGCCCAATTCTGGACATAAGTCCTCAAATTATTTTGAACTGAGCGCATCTGCTCTTTCAACCAACTCACCTTGGTTCAAGGGTACATCTCTTCACTCCTTTGATATTTGTGGTTATAATTCCTCAACGTCTTCAAAGAGGTGACGGGTCCCGACAACCATACATTTCACGGACTGTAGGGTCCTTAAACTCATGGACTATGATGTCCTTAACCTCGACCGTGATGTCTTAAAACTAACAACGGACTGTGAAGTCCTTAAACTCATGGACTATGATGTCCTTAACCTCGACCGCGATGTCTTTAAACTAACAATGGACCATAATTTCCTTAAACTAATAGAGCCCAATGTTGCGCCACGGCAGCGCCCCGGCCTCGTACTCGAGGCCAAAATGCGGAATAAAAATTTTGCGAACTTTGCAAAACGGCGCTACCGCGGACAAAGAAAACCCGGATCAAAACCATTAACCTATACTAGCTAACTAGAGAGATAGGGTGAGAAGTATACCGAGCGATCCGTGTCCTTCGGTCTTCATCTCCACTTCGATCTCTTGCGGAATCTCCGTCACCTCCTCGCTCGTCGGAAAAGGGCACCACGTAGCCGGAATCTTTTACAGGCTCCCGCCTCTTGACCGAGGCAACTCGGGCGCGAAGTTGGCTAGCCGACGCGTCCAAGACTTGCTGTAGAATAGTGTAGTGAACTTGTCTCTTGGGGTTATGAGGTTGCCTTGATGTGGAGGAATGGAGAAGAGAAGGAGAGAAAGAAAAATGAGCTTTTAAGCTTATCTTTTGCAACCATAGAATGAGATGAAAAATGCCACCACTAGAAAAATGATCCTCTCCTCTCCTCTCTCTAGAATGCCGGCCCCTCACTCACCCAAATAGATTGGAGAGAGAAAAAGGAAAAAGAAAGAATAAATCAATTATCAAAAAGGTCACTCTCATTTCACCTCTTCAAACCATCAAATGAAAAGAAAAGAATAGACTAGAAAGGCATCTCATGATGAAACAAGTCTCATCATAATGCAAACTTGCAAGAAAACCCTCCACTAAATGTTAATTGCGAACTTGCAATTAACACCCTCCACCAAGAAAGTCCGACCGAGAAGGAATGAAGGAAAACCGGACGGAACGGAATGCAAACTGGCAACCCCAGAAAACCGATCCCATAATAAATTACAGGAAAACCCCGCTACTGCAAATACATGCCCGCATTTGTATTCCCACTGAACACAAATGCAAAGAGACAAAACTACACTATCTAATACTAGAATCCGGCTTAAGCCAAAGCCGGCTAGTAAAAACCGTCCGATCACGATCCGCGCAATACCGCACGTATCTGATCGAACCCTGCCATATCTCCATACGGCCTCTACAGCGTTTCGCCCGAAACTTGAGTAACTGAAACTGAGTGTGGTGGACTCTAAAGACTCGTCAATACCTTGGCTGTGGATTTAACCACTAGCACGTCAGAGGTATAAGCCAATACGTGACGGGCCACCAGGTATTGACCAAATGGGACGTCGATGAGGAAGCTCACCCCGACACCCAACTGAGCCTGTCAGTGACAATATCCGTACAGTCCGGTCCGTTCGTCTATGAGTATCGCATGGCGGGCCTAGGGGGTTGGTAAAAGTCAGACCCCCAAAAGCGGTACAAGTCGTGTCGGAGCGTAGCCCAGAACGCCCTGAGATACTACTGGAATACCTACCAGTAAATCTCCTGCCTCGGCCGAGGGCTTTGCGTAATGGCTCTCCTAGACACAGCGCGACCTCACCCCCAATACCGGGAGAGACGAACCCCTGCAGATCCGCTCACTGCCTCCATGTGGCTCGGGACTGTACCCAACTAAAACCTGTTTGCACGACTCCTTTGAGCCGTGGTAGGGTAGTAATCAAAGCACAGTGGGAACTCACACGAGACAAATGACGATCTCAGGTCGATGAACTAACCTGTACACATGTCACCAGGGAACTGCTATCTGACATCTGGTATAAGACCAACTAGCAGGTTCCCGGCGAGTCCTGTCCGGTGTACTCATAACCCAATGAGCACCTGTATACATCTTAGGTGAACCAACTGACACCAGTGGCTTGTGAGACCGGCCACCGCCCCTCGTCGGGGTCTCGACTGTATACACTAGTCTACTAACGGAGTATCGATGCCCTGTCTCGAAACTCCTACGACTAGGGACCTTTTAAGGATGTGCTTATAGACCACCAGCTCCCACGTATATGATCGCCATCATACTGCTGGCAGTCAAGCAAGAATCCAAGGGGCTCTATCAACGTGTAATAGCGACATGTCAGGTCACCTAAAGCAGTACACGATGATAAAGATAAACCAGATAGCATACTATCATCTCGAGTAAGACTGTCCTACCGGGATAGGTCCTCCCTCAATCATTGCAATCACGTGCCTGTGATCCAATAATTGACTCTGAGGGCACTAACTCCAACAATCTCCCACTTGCACTCAAGGCTAATTATTGCGATGTCGCATACTCACAGCCCGTGTGATACCGAACACCCAACTCCTCTACTAGTCAGTCTCACAAAACCTGTTTGCGAAACTATTGCGTTCGAGGAATAGCCTCAGTGAGTGGATCCGCAGTGATGTTTCTTTCTGTGTCTCTCTATATCTCAAGTTCGCGGAGAAAGCCATCTCCCGAAATGAGCAATACCTGTCTTAGAACGTCTGGATGTCTGATGGGACCTAGCTCATAAATGAACTCCAAACCCAAACTTCTTAGACTGTATCATTAACTGAACTTAATCAGTATTCTGCGCCATGCCACCCTCAGTATTTCCTTGGACCACCTGTCCAAAATACTGCCCCTCGTCAGAGGGAGAACTATAACTCTGACAACCTCCTTGTCGTCCATGTCACCTTGGAAGCCTGGAGTGATAACCGTCTCCTAAAGGAGGCAGCCGTTATCATATCCCTAGAACATTCACTTATGTTCTAAAACTTCTTCTGACTGTTTTTCCAGGATTGGATCAATATCAACTTATTGCATCTAGTGCAAGAACAACATCTGGTGTGGTACTTGACATCTCATGATTGACTCAATTGCCTAAGCAAGTGATCTGCCAATTATGAGTATCCCTCTCCCCTTTAGTCTATAAGACACCTTTAGAGAGGGTGACTCCATTACCTGCAGGTATACTACCGTGCCAGGAGTCGTCCATTCTAAATACTCATAGAATGCTGTCAAGTTACCCAGATTGGGAAACTACCCAAATCAAGATCTAAAACCATAGATCTAGTGACCAGTATGTTTGATATAATATCCAAGTCCCATGTGGAGAAAACACTGTGTGACGACCAAAGTATAACCGATCGTAGTATAGGAATATCACTTCCTACTACCTTCTCAACAGATCCATCCCCTATTCTGATGACGTCAAACCCATGACTGTCACATCAGAAACAGATGATCTATCTCCGCTACATCTGCTTTAGTCTATAAATAGACATAAGCCTGATGTCCACCAATGCTTCCGCTGCTCCCACTGACTACGACAACCCTCTGGTGGAGTCATATAGACGCGCACTTCTAAAGTTAGTTTAGAACGACGCTATACTCATCCTCTCACTGGGTCTCGCAGCCTGGAACAACAGAAATGGCAAGTGTGGGTAAACAAGAACTTCCCTGTCACCGTCCTTGAGGCTACCGGAGTACCTCTCGGGTGCCTGAAGTTACCCACCTTATCTGCGGAGTGGCAATGGAATGTCAAATCAGATTGAATCTTTAGGTTCCTTATCAAATCTTCAGTAATCGTTTGCGGTTCTGGAATCACTTCCAGTTCTACCATACTCCCACTACTGTTTTTGAAAAAATCCATTTTTAATAAAACTGTGGCGAGTCTAGAACAATATTGCTTTTGTTCATCCAGATGGTAGAAAATCAACCCTCGTCATAGCCTGGGTCAACCCACAAACAGCCATTACAGAAACGTGCCTTGAGTTGTCCAGTGTCTGGTTTTAAGCATAAGCCGGACAACTCCCCGTACCTTAACATCGTTAAGATATGAACTGTTCTATATCCAATATAGAACCAGAGGCACTGATTCAATTGAACCAGATTCAAATCATGCAGCTATCTCCAGTGCATGTAAACTAAATGGAAGGAGGCCGATCAGCGTTACTCAACTTAGGAATGCTTCCAATTATGAGTAACCTGAAAGAGAAGCTATCTGTCTTCATCATTACTATTAACTGAATACCATACACAAGTATCTACATCTTCGATCTCTTTGAAGAATCCCGATACTTGCTACACCTGGTTCTCTACTTTATTCAAATACCTATAACTCCTCAAAACTTAGACCCTGTGTTTCCACGAAACAGCTGTCTAAAATCTAGAGAAGTCATAAGTAAACCGAATATAGTACGAGGACCAACCCCTCTGTCCTGATGGACACTGGACAATATACAATACTCTGTATAAGTCCGCTGAGTCTTACAACTCTTTCACTGTGCGTCGTAGGTTGAAAACTGTACTTATGGTTAAGAAGAATTACACCGCTGTTCAATGCTCCTTACCTAACCATCCACTGGTATAGGTAAATGTCATCGACATAATATCAAAAGGTATATCTCACTCTATGAAAATAGACGTACAGATATATCAATTTGAAATTGGTGCAAAACAGCGGATATTCAAAACCAAATATTTGCCGACCGGCAAACAGCCCAGGTGATCTCCTCAAATATCACCGATTACAACGAATCCCGATATAATGAGGATGATCACCCAATTCCCAATAACTTACTCCCACTCAGCATCTGTAAAACCATACAGATGTGAGAATCCAACCTGGTAAATACATACCCTGGAGCAAGTGTCTAACTGGGAAATCAGTTTTCTATTAACAGTACACAGTGAAACTGAAACATTGAAATGTTTCGTCGGGGTATCCTGGTATTCCTAGTAATGCCTCTTCCATTATCCAGATTCACAACTATAACCGTATAATTCTTTGCCACCTCTTCAAATCCCTTCATATGTCTTTAGTCATTACCTTCTGTACACCCCTTTAGGCCAAATGGTTTTCTTCCTTCCCTACCGTTCGGCACCAGCCTATGGTTCGGAAGAAGACTATCCAAAAGGCATAAAGGGTGTACTGTCCTAATCCTAGGAACACTCGCAAAGCGAGAGAAGGTGAAGATAAAAGACACTTGAATGTACTTTATTCCTATTTCTCCTGAACCAGGATCCATCCCCGAACTGGAACAAGTTCCTTTCGAGTTCGTATATAACCATACGATGGATTATCCAATAAAATGGGATCTTCGTAGTGATACGGAGTGTCCTGGAGAAATACAAAGGTGATTTAGGATTGGCGAAGAAATACTTGGTTTGGTCGTGAATAGCAGTCGCAACTTACTTTGCCCTCTTACTAATCCCTTGCTTTGTCTTAACTTAATACCTTCTGTACACCGTTTTAGGCTAACTGGTTTTCTTCATTCCCTACCGGTCGGCACCAGCCTATGGTTTGGAAGAAGACTATCCAATTTGCGTAATAGGTGTACTACTCCTAAACTAAGGAGTACTCGCAACCTGAGAGAAGGTGAAAAGAAAAGACAACTGAATAATCCTATCCGTTTTCTCCAGAACCAGAAACCATCCTCGAAGTCCTTCGAGTTCGTATATAACCATACGATGGTTTTGTCCAATGGAAGTGGACGTTCGTAGTAATACGGGGTGTCCTGGAGAAAAGGGTAAAAGTAGGAGTGGCAATGAGGTTTGCAACTCTGACAATCCAAAAGCCAGTGTTAAGAAGGTTCGGTCAACTTGGTCACTGAGTCAAAGTCCAGGGTCGGGTCAATGGTCGCTGCCAAAGAGAGAGAAAAGAAACACTCAGCGTGCACTCTAACCTAGATCAGAATGGTTACCACTTTATCTAATCTGGAAACCTCCCACTGTACCTCAAATTCTCCTCCAAACCTGAAAGAAGAATTAGTCGGGGTCACCCGAGGAGTAAACCAACTCATCAGTGGGAATCGGGATCCAACTATCATCGCATGATAACGTGACGGAATCCACTCACGTCACCACACTCCAGAAGGTATGCGCATGCCTGGCAAGTTTCAGTTCTTTTGAAACTCCCGATGTGAGTTTTACCCCTAGGACTCAAGTGATCTTGACACAGTCAACAAATCAAAGAGTCCTAGTCAAGTTCAACCCGTCATTATCCTGGATTGCATTAAACCCACCCGTACGAGCCCTTGACACAGTCAACAAGGCCGCACGACTGTCCTAACCAATCCCATTTATATGCTGCAAACAAACACTACTTAGCTACCGCACACTACGCCTTGACACAGTCAACAAACGCAGCACGAATACTAAGTAATATTTGTAAGAAATGACGGAGGGCTACGTCTAGTTTTTGGCGAAAAACTTTTAACGTAATGAACTTGATATCGTTGAAGGAACTGCATAGCCTTTTATAAAATATAGTGACGAAAACCTTTACTAAAGAGGTCACTCCCGGTGAAGGGATCTCGGCTCTTTCCCCGTAGAATGAGGTGCAGGATATTCCAACTGAATACCACGATGCAAAGCAAAAGTAATCGGCTATAGTGAAGTTAATGCCCTGACGCAAACTTCTGTCCAAGGGGTCACTCCCGGTGAAGGGATCTCGGCCCTTGCCTCGTCGACTGAGGAGCAGGATATTCCAAATGAATACCACGATGCAAAACAAAAGTGAACTTCCTTGCAATAACAGCTTTTTGAAAAATGTTCCAACAACATCAGATTAGGTTTGTTTATACTTGCAATGATCCGAATCAATGCAGTCCCATCAATTGATCACACCACAAAGAACGAAAATATACTGACGTACGTATATGCCATCCGCATTCGCCACTGGGTCCCGTCATCACCCGTTAGGTTAGCTAACTAACGGCAGAGCGGGGACTGGACTAGCGCGGATGTAAAACATATACAACATCTACTAATATATATACCAATATATAGTATTTCGCTCATGGCGTGAATAAAATGCAACACAGAAATGTATAGCAACACAGAACAATACAGATATCTGGAAACCCCGGGTTTCACAGAGCCGCTGCTGAAACCCGACGTTCCCCTGGTCGTGTGGATAGCCTGTGCAATAAAATCCTAGACCCCTACGGGCGCGGCAAGTCACCCGCCAAAACCTGAAGCGAGGCAGCCCCCTTCAGCTCCGTGAATGGACCACCCAGCACTCCACGGAATCCGGCAACTTGGGCACCCCTCCTGGGTCAACCTGTACCCCCTACGAGTGCGGCGAATAGCCCGCCAATCCTAGAGTGAAGCCTCCTCCGTCTCAATGCCATGAGATGCGGGCCCGTTGCCCCCTAGAACCCGGCTATCCGTGCACCCCACCGCGGGGTAACCCTAGTACAGAAAGTAAAATATACATACACCGGGTACATCGACCGCAAACAGGTCGTGCCCCAAAAGAATAATACAAACAGGCAGTGACGGCAGTCCACATGTCGGACGCTCGCCCCGCAATAACAAATGTACAAAATACAACAGCACTGTACTAGCATTGCATCCAGGCTATCCCCCACGACCGATCCGCAACATCACAGCATAAACATAGAACATCAACGTGAAAATCACGTTCGCAAATCCGTCTAACCGGGCTATAGCAGTTAGACCGGATTTACCGATCGAGTGACATTCACGGTCGCAGATATAATGTAAATACTGTGAAATAATGTGTTTAAAAATATCCGATCGATCAAACAATTAACAAGTGGGCCCCAAAGAAAACTGTAGCACTCACAGAAATAATTGGCCCAATTTTAATATCCCAAAAGCCCTAAAATAAGCCCATAAGCCCACGGAAAAAAGTTGGTGAAGTGAAGCACAGTTCCTGCCGCGGAAGTGCGGCCAAAATGGGGATTTGGCCGCCCTTCCGCGGTCGTACGGAGCATTCATGTCACCAAATTTTTTGAGTGTTCTTAGAACTCCCTGCACATCATTCTGAGACCACCTGAAAAATTTTTAGACTCCAAAAAATTTCGACAGAAACTGATGTCAAGGAAAAATACGGTTTTTGGAATTTCGGTCGATCGGAACTGAAAAACACATTAGAACAAGCTAGGTATGGTTAATGGCGTGGCTCTGATACCATGTTGCGCCACGGCAGCGCCCCGGCCTCGTACTCGAGGCCAAAATGCGGAATAAAAATTTTGCGAACTTTGCAAAACGGCGCTACCGCGGACAAAGAAAACCCGGATCGAAACCATTAACCTATACTAGCTAACTAGAGAGATAGGGTGAGAAGTATACCGAGCGATCCGTGTCCTTCGGTCTTCATCTCCACTTCGATCTCTTGCGGAATCTCCGTCACCTCCTCGCTCGTCGGAAAAGGGCACCACGTAGCCGGAATCTTTTACGGGCTCCCGCCTCTTGACCGAGGCAACTCGGGCGCGAAGTTGGCTAGCCGACGCGTCCAAGACTTGCTGTAGAATAGTGTAGTGAACTTGTCTCTTGGGGTTATGAGGTTGCCTTGATGTGGAGGAATGGAGAAGAGAAGGAGAGAAAGAAAAATGAGCTTTTAAGCTTATCTTTTGCAACCATAGAATGAGATGAAAAATGCCACCACTAGAAAAATGATCCTCTCCTCTCCTCTCTCTAGAATGGCCGGCCCCTCACTCACCCAAATAGATTGGAGAGAGAAAAAGGAAAAAGAAAGAATAAATCAATTATCAAAAAGGTCACTCTCATTTCACCTCTTCAAACCATCAAATGAAAAGAAAAGAATAGACTAGAAAGGCATCTCATGATGAAACAAGTCTCATCATAATGCAAACTTGCAAGAAAACCCTCCACTAAATGTTAATTGCGAACTTGCAATTAACACCCTCCACCAAGAAAGTCCGACCGAGAAGGAATGAAGGAAAACCGGACGGAACGGAATGCAAACTGGCAACCCCAGAAAACCGATCCCATAATAAATTACAGGAAAACCCCGCTACTGCAAATACATGCCCGCATTTGTATTCCCACTGAACACAAATGCAAAGAGACAAAACTACACTATCTAATACTAGAATCCGGCTTAAGCCAAAGCCGGCTAGTAAAAACCGTCCGATCACGATCCGCGCAATACCGCACGTATCTGATCGAACCCTGCCATATCTCCATACGGCCTCTACAGCGTTTCGCCCGAAACTTGAGTAACTGAAACTGAGTGTGGTGGACTCTAAAGACTCGTCAATACCTTGGCTGTGGATTTAACCACTAGCACGTCAGAGGTATAAGCCAATACGTGACGGGCCACCAGGTATTGACCAAATGGGACGTCGATGAGGAAGCTCACCCCGACACCCAACTGAGCCTGTCAGTGACAATATCCGTACAGTCCGGTCCGTTCGTCTATGAGTATCGCATGGCGGGCCTAGGGGGTTGGTAAAAGTCAGACCCCCAAAAGCGGTACAAGTCGTGTCGGAGCGTAGCCCAGAACGCCCTGAGATACTACTGGAATACCTACCAGTAAATCTCCTGCCTCGGCCGAGGGCTTTGCGTAATGGCTCTCCTAGACACAGCGCGACCTCACCCCCAATACCGGGAGAGACGAACCCCTGCAGATCCGCTCACTGCCTCCATGTGGCTCGGGACTGTACCCAACTAAAACCTGTTTGCACGACTCCTTTGAGCCGTGGTAGGGTAGTAATCAAAGCACAGTGGGAACTCACACGAGACAAATGACGATCTCAGGTCGATGAACTAACCTGTACACATGTCACCAGGGAACTGCTATCTGACATCTGGTATAAGACCAACTAGCAGGTTCCCGGCGAGTCCTGTCCGGTGTACTCATAACCCAATGAGCACCTGTATACATCTTAGGTGAACCAACTGACACCAGTGGCTTGTGAGACCGGCCACCGCCCCTCGTCGGGGTCTCGACTGTATACACTAGTCTACTAACGGAGTATCGATGCCCTGTCTCGAAACTCCTACGACTAGGGACCTTTTAAGGATGTGCTTATAGACCACCAGCTCCCACGTATATGATCGCCATCATACTGCTGGCAGTCAAGAAAGAATCCAAGGGGCTCTATCAACGTGTAATAGCGACATGTCAGGTCACCTAAAGCAGTACACGATGATAAAGATAAACCAGATAGCATACTATCATCTCGAGTAAGACTGTCCTACCGGGATAGGTCCTCCCTCAATCATTGCAATCACGTGCCTGTGATCCAATAATTGACTCTGAGGGCACTAACTCCAACACCCAATTGCTCTTTTGTCGGATCTAAATGATCCCGTTAAGTTGATCTTAGTCTGAAATTAGACTGACGTATCCTTAACAAACGTTTAAGTTGATCTTAGTCTCAAATGAGACTAACGTATCCTTAAACCCAACCCCCAAACCCAAATCTAAGAAAGATACGGATTTGGACTAGTCCACGCCTTACGGGCGACAATATAACTTAGTCTCCGTATACAATCCACAGGCAACCAAACACAAAACAAACACCCACGACACGAAGTGACTATATGGAGAAGGAGAAAGTTATTACCGCGACGCGGTAGCGTAATTAACTGCAGGGGTTTGAGCCTGTAGGGAAGAGCGTCCCCACAATCAAAAACCCCTCAAACGAGGGGGAATCTGACAAAGTCTGCTACATCGGCCGCATCTGTTCAAACCTTCGATACATGGTGCCATAAATCAACTTGGCATCTTCGAAAAGGTGGACGGACAGCACCAATTAGCATCTGTCCCCAGTTTCAGGCAAGACGTTCGTCTTCCCGGTTTTTGGCGGTAAACAAGAGCCAGTCAATAAGTGCAGAGCGCTCTTTATAAAATAGCGCACACGTGAGGAGCACATGGTGCGCTTGGCGCTGAGCGCTAATCTTGGAGTGCTGGGCGCTTCCTTTAAAATAGCGCTTGGAGCGCTGGGCGCTGAGCGCCAGACTTGAAGCGCTGAGGTGCTTCTTTAAATTGGAACGCTAAGTGCGCTGCGGCGCTGTGCGTCAGATTTAGAGCGCTAAGGCGCTTCTTTAAATTGGAGTGCTAGGGCTCTGCGGCGCTGTGCGCCAGACTTGGAACGCTAAGCCGCTTCTTTAAATTGGAGCGCTAGGAGTGCTGCGGCGCTGAGCGCCGGTTTTGGAGCGCTAAGGCGCTTTTAATTTGAGCACTAAGGCTCTCCTATTTTTGTGAATCAGTTGAAGGCAACTTTGATCAGTTCTGAGTAAAGCTCTGTTCATAGGCAACTTTGATCAGTTCTGAGAATTAAATTCTCGTTCATAGGAGACTTTGTCTCATAGATCTAAGAACTAAGTTCTTATTTTAATAAAAGATTTTACAATCTCTTCTATTTTTGTGAAAGATTTCGTCTTTATTTTATAAATCTATGATCTGAAGAGAATTAAGTTCTTCCCCCTCACTTTTTATGATGAGATGCTATGATCTCTTTGTGAAAGATCTCGGTCTTATAGATCTATGATCTTGAAAAAGAAATAGGTTCTTCTTCTCTTATGAGATGATTTTATCTCTCTGTTTTATTTATCTTGAAGAAATTCTTTTTCTTCCGAGAGTTTTCTCTTCTCTTTGAAATTTCTCAAAGTTTATGGGGGGTTCCTCTGTGCAAGACTTGAAGTCTTGGGTCCTTTATATAGGGGAGGCTGATTTGTTGAATCAGTTGAAGAAATCTTTTCACTAATTGATTTGGGGATGTTTTCCACCGTTGGATCTTTGATCCTAGAACTTCTGTTTTACAGAAGGCAATATTCTTGTTTTTAACAATATTGGGAAAATCTTTTCCCATACAGAACTTACTCTGTATCTTGGTGATTTTTAATCACCATTGGATCTTTGATCCAACGGTACTTTAATTTCAGAGGTAATTTAATGATTTTTAGTAATCTTTGTTGGATCTTTGATCCAAAGGTGGGGAACATTTAGTTCCAGCGCTAGCGCTCTTATGCTTTGCACGTGAGCGCTGCATCAGAGTCTTTGACTCTTGGTGCTAGCACACTTAGCGCTAGCGCTCTCGTGCTTTGCACATGAGCGCTGCATCAGAGTCTTTAACTCATAGCGCTGGCGCTCTCGTGCTTTACTCGTGAGTGCTGCATCAGAGTCTTTGACTCTCAACGCTGGCGCATTTAGCGCGAGCGCTTTTATGAAGCGTTGCTTCATTTCAAATTTCAAAATTCGAACAGAGCTTTGCTCTGATTGGGGAAAACAAGCACTTAGCTGCATAGAGCGTTCACGTGTATATCACATGAGGCGCTGCTGATTCGTATGTCAAAAATATTTCTAAACCGCAATCAAGAAAGGTGTCGCTTGGTAGCTAGCCGGTGAGTACGGGTCGGTCCATAGGGATTTTGTGAATTTCCTGATTTGGTCTAACGAGTTAATTCCGATGGGTGTCGGATTGATTAAATCTAAAAACTAAATCTATCTAGATCTAAATCTTGCTAGGGTTAGGTTTAGGGTAGGTTTGGAAAGGTAAATAAATCTCACCGCTTTCTATACCCAAATTAAGATCTATGAGGTGTTATGGTAATTATTAATAAAGGGGATTAGAACCATTCGGGAAGGTATTTCTTCCTCTAGGTTCTTGTCCTTCCTTTATCAATCCTTACCCTAACCTCCATTGAAAACACGCTCAACCGGGCCTTTATACTACGGTATCACCGCTACCTCGAGGGATAGGGTGCCATAGGAAACGGTGTGTGCATGTATGCATGGAGTCCTATAAAAACGTATGATGGGCAAGAAAGGGATGAAAGATCTCATCTCTCAAAAGCCTTCCCCAAAGCTAACCCTAACAAGCGAGGAGACTACTCGCTCATTAGGGAATTGAAGAACATTCTATCTATCTAACTAGGGCAAGGAATTAAATCTATACTAATGCAATTAAATAAAACTACTTATTTGATGGCTCTCTCCAAACATTTACACAAGACTTGTTAGATCTGAATAGATGAAATGAAAAGAGGCATCGATGCTCTCCAAAAGAATTCTGAATTTTATTAATGAAAGGAGGCATACCTCAAAAGAGGTATTAGGGCTTCTATTTATAGATTCATAGAAACCCTAGGTTACAATTGACTCGCACATCTGCTTTTACAAAAATACCCCCTAAGAAAAAGACCTAATCAACGCCCGCCAGCACCGACACTTTTCTGCGCCGACACGGGTTCTTGATGGCCGCGGTTCCGCGGCCAAACCCCACGTTTGGCCGCGGATCCGCGGCCGTATAGGGAGCTTGATGCTTCATTTTTCTTGGGGCTGTTTCTGCTGCATTTGGGTACATGTTTCTTCAGGACTTTCTTCAGAATATCTTCTGGTTCTCTTCCAGATCTTTCCAGTGAACATTGTAGTGGACTTTTGCCGTTGCTTCGTGACGAAGTCTTGAACCTTGCACTGCCTTGTACTTTGTGAACCGATCTTCGTGTAGGCTTGAACAAGATCCTTCTATTCGTTGGTCGTAGTCTCACTTTTGTATCGTCTTTTGTCTTTTTCACTGTTTTTTTCCCGAGAATCTGTAACCTGCAACTAAGTAGCAGACATGGGTCAAAAACACCTGTTTATTTGTAAAATGCATAATAATGGGGAATATAATAATGCAATATTATGGTATAAACAGCTGCAATAGTACTAAGCACTAACTTTTGTGGCGCTTACGTGTATTTCACGTGAGGTGCTCCAATAGTGCTAAGCACTAACTTTTCCCGGCGCTTATATGTGTTTCACGTGAGGCGTTATATAACTTGGCCTTGAGTGCTCACGTGCTTTTCACGTGAAGCGCTGAGTTCTTTTGGAAACTTAATCTCTACTGATGTTTATCTGTTAATGGTATTTTGATCACCAAGATCGTTATTTTGAGGATCTTGAATCAACTTTGAGTTCTTGATTTAAAGAAACCACGTTCTTGATTTGAGCTCCATCTTCTCCGAGAGGTTAAACATTTTTTAATAGTGTTTTGACCATTAAGGATCACCAAGGTCTTTATTTTAAGGCTCTTGAATCAACTTCGAGTTCTTGATTTGAAGAAACTACGTTCTTGAGTTAAAATCTTTGTTTGAGAATTAAATTCTCTTTTGTTTTGTGGGAGATTTTGGGAGGCTTCTGTATATTTTTTTAGAAGCTCATGAGGTGGTCTCCTCCTCTTTTTCTTTTTTGGAAAGAAGGATCATTGGTCATTGGGACTCACCACCTCTCCGACGACACTGAGAGATTACAGTGCCATATATCGAAGGTGTGGAGGGATGTACCCTTTGAACCATGTCCCAATCATCAGGGGGAAAGAACAAGTTGGAGCTTAAAATTCTCGCTACTGAAAAAGGCTTCTTTCCGTGCGTCGCATGTGGAGGGCACACGTGTTTCGCATGGCGTGGGCGCATGTGCGTCACACGTGGCAGGAGCACGTGCATCGCATGTGGCGCTTGCATATCATGGGGGGTAGCTAAGACCCTAACATGGAGAACTAAGCTCTTTTGAGGATTGAATCCTTGCGCGTGGTGCGCACATGGCGCTTACGCATATGCGCATTATGGGGGGCAGCTATGGCCCTAACTTGGAGAATAAGCTCTTTTGAGAATTGAATTCTTATCCTTTTTCTAAGAGATATCCTCTCTTATTTATATGGGAGTGGTAGAGAAGAGATCTCTCTTTTTCCCGATGTGGAACTAAAAATGTATCCCCCGTGTAGTAGAGCATTACTTAAATTACACGTGCATAGCACACTTGCTCATAACTTTTGATCCCGAATGAATTATGAGGCCAATAATATATCATATCGAAGGATTTTTCGAGACGCTTTCGATACTATCAGAATTTAACTGGTTCGCATTCAGGAGTTTATCAAAATACAGCCTGGAAAATACTGCTTTGCATTTTCTTAAGCGTATCGCTGCCATTTGATACCTTGGGCTCTTTTACGCAGAAAATTTTGGCGGGAACTGCCCCCACGATAATTTTCAAAAGAGCAGAACGGCGGGGGAGTAATTGACCTTTGTAATCATCAAAGCGACGCATCACCTCAGCACATTGAGCGTCAGTAAAATCCTGGTTTTGGCAGCGACCTTGGACGCGAATGTCCTCATAAGAAATAATCTCGTCAAAATCATACAGATAAGAAGCCATAGCGCCTGAAAAGAAAAATCAGTAAACAATTAACCATCAAAATATCAAGATTCTCATAATCTAAAAGAAAAAACAATAGTTCTAATGCCCCCATCAATAATGAGGAACGCACTCATTGCAAGAGTCCAAAAGGATTCTCATTTAATTAAAAACCTCATTAAACTATGGAGTTAAACTTCCTCAAGAAACGGGCTCTATAACGGATTCAAATCTACAGAGAGAAGAAAAGGAGAATAAAATTCCCAAAAGAATTTCTTAAAAAAAAAAAGAAAATCTTCTCAGTGCTAAGCTCTGCAGAATAACCCAGAATTAAATAATGGGATTGACTCCCCTAAAAAATCTTCATGAGAAATACACCGGAATTAAATTCTAAATAACTCTTACAAATCAACGTAATAGGGTAAAACCCTAGGATTTTTTTAGATTAATGGTCTATCAAAATCATCTCAAGCAAGGAGAAAAGCTCTATTAATAGGTTAAAAGAAACCCAAGGCAAAAGAATCTCTTTTAAAGAAAAATGGTCAGAATCCTTATCAAGATTCTTGAACAAAGTAAAACTCCAAGAGTTTCTTTAAAAAACAGAGATCTAAGTTTTGAAGAGAGAATTAAATTCTCAGGGAAGAAGAAAGATAATGATGAAATGGCAGTCATCTCAAGGGCCAAAAGACCCTATTTATCAGCCTTGAGGAGACGGTTCAACTCCCTATGAGATCGAACGTTGGAAAAGGTGACACCGTTGCACTCACGTGCGAGCCACGTGAGCACAACGGTGAGGGGCATTTGTTTCCCCAATATTTAACCTAATAAAGAGCAAAGCTCTGTGGGAACTTAATGAGGCAGCGCCTCATGTGCTCTCCACGAGGACACCCACGCCACGGCCAGTGTTATAGGATTAAAGTTTATGAGAGTGCCGCACGTTCTCCTCACGTAGACGCCAATGTGCAAAGCATAGAAGCACTCTCTGAATAAAGACTTAAACTCTCAAAAGGCGCCGCACGTGCTCCTCACACAGGCGCCAATGTGCAAAGCACAGAAGTGCTCGTCTTAAGAATTAAATTCTTAAGCGGTGCCCGCGTGCATAACACGTGAGCGCCAGCGCCCAAATTAATATCTGTAGATTTAAATTCTATGTTTCCCTAACAAAGATTGGGATATTCTCTGTTAAACAGAGTCATTGGATCAAAAATTCAATGGAGAAAACATCTCCCAAATCTTTGGATCAATGATCCAACAATAGAATAAAATTCTATTTTGGGATATATTCCCTCAATCTTTCTAAATAAGAAAGATTGCCCTCTGTAAAACAGAGAACCGGTGGATTAAAAATCCAATGGTGATTTAAAAAATCACTGTTTTAGAGAATAAATTCTGTGTAAGAGAAAATATTCCCCAATCTTGTTAGAAACAAGAAAATATGTTCTGTAAAACAGAAACCTTGGATCAAAAATCCAATGGTGGGTAAAAATCCCCAAATCAATAGGATCTCTTAATGAGAGATTTCTTCAAAAACTAATTATCAAACTTGCCTCTACTATATCAAGGACCCAAGACTTCAAGTCTGAGAAAGGAGAAACCCCCCCTCCCCCTAAGCTTCTAAAAACCAAAGCAGAAAGCTTCAAAAGGGAACAGAGAAGAAGATCTCCTTCCTCAAAAACTCTAGGTAAATAAAAGGAATGGAGATCAAAACATATTGTTTACAGATCTAAGGGTTTAAACCTTTTAAAAAAAAGAGAACTTAGTTCTTTCTCTGGATCTGAGATCCACAAGACAAGTCTCCCATAAATTAAGAATTTAATTCTCATCAGGAAGAATTTGTTCTTTAGAATCGAAAATTCAGAAAAGGACTAGGAATTGAATTCCTTGAAATAAAGCATATAAGAGAAACCTGGTTCTCATAAAAGAACTTGTTTCTTAAAAATTGAAAGCTTGATAATTAATGGGCGCCACAGAAGAAAAGAGTGCTTAGCACTCACTGGGCAGCGCCGATCGCCTCACGTGTCCCTCACGTGGGCGCGGAAGAAAAGAGTGATTAGCACTCACTGGGCAGCGCCCAGCGCCTTATGTGTCCCTTACGTGGGCGCCACAGAAGAAAAGAGTGCTTAGCACTTACTGGGCAGCGCCCAGCGCCTAGCGCCTCACGTGCTTCGTACGTGGACACCATAAAGGGCGCCTAGCATTCCATACAAAGACAAAAGGAGTAAAGTGTTTTACACTTATTGGGTAATCCCCCATGACTGAAAGCTCCACATGATCATATGTGGGCGTCAAAACTTATATAAGTGCTCAGCACTTTTTTCATAAAAGGGGGACTGATTAAACAGAGCCCAAGTAAGTACTTAGCATTCTTGTTTTTCAATAAAAAAAAAGAGGGACCACTGAGCAGATCAAGCCTAAATTGGCTAGGTCCTCTGAGAATAGAACCACCTTGATTCAAATAAACAGAACCCATATACTCATGATTGCCCAAACCGATCTCAGTCTCACATATGACTATTGATCTTTCAATTGATGATATCCAAATGATATTCATCCATATCTCTTAAGGTAATCTTAGTCTCAAAATATGACTAACGATTCCTAGGGCCACCATACCCCGTATCCCTCAAATACGGGATTTGGTTTAAGGGTACATCTCTCCACACCTCTGATATACGTCGTTGTAATTCTTCAATGTCTTCAGAGAGGTGGCGGGTCCCGACAACCAACAATTTTTCAGCGCATTCCCAAACCGTCCAAACCGACGTGCATACCTCAAATCAGACCGCACCCCATACTGAGTGCATTCTATATCACCCATGTTCATTCCATCACGTAACAAATACATGTGCACGCAAGATGAACATACTGGACCACTACGTCCTTAAACTGGCAAGGGACCGAAATATCCTTAAACTAATATTCGCCTCAAAATGGCGATAAGGGACCGAAATATCCTTAAACTAATATTCGCCTCCAAAATGGAGATAATGGACCGAAACGTTCTTAAACTAAAACAGTAGAGCCCAAATGTTCTTTTGTTGGATCTGAAATAAAAATGGTCATAAAACCTTGTTATGCGGATCTTAGCCTCAAATTGGACTAACGTATCCTTAACAAAAACAAATCGAGCCCCAAATGCTCACACACATTAAGTCAGTTTTAATCTCAAAATAGATTAACGGTCCTTAAATAAAAACCCAAATCTAAAAATATACGGATTTGGACTAATCCACGCCCTACGGGCGACTATATAAATTAGTCTCCGTATACAATCCACGGGCAACCCAAACAAACAAAAACACGCACGACACGAAGTGAACTTCCGGAATAGGAGAAAGTGGTTATCGCGATGCGATAACGTAATTAACTGCCGGGGCTTGCGTTGCAGGGAAGAGCATCCCCACAATCAAAAAACCCTCACAAACGAGGGGGAATCTGACGAAGTCTGCTACAACGGCTGCATCCATCCAAACCTCCGATATACGATACCATAAACAACTTGGCATATTCGGAGAGGGGGACGGATAAATCCAAATAGTATCTACCCCCAAATTCAGGCAGGACGATCCATCCCGGTTTCATCCCCGTTTTCGGCGGTGAACACATACCCTTGACGAAGGCTAAAAAAGAAGTACGACTATCCCAAATCAACGCATCTATCTATACTACAGATGAATACCCAGCAGCTACCAATCACTATGCCTTGGCAACGGTCAAAATACATGGCTTGAATACTACTGAATACCCATCTGAAATGACGGAGGGCTACTGATGGTTTTAGCAAAACCGTGAACGTAATGAACTTGATATAGTCGAAGGAACCATGATAGCTTTTAAAAGTAGTGGTTTAGGCTCCGCATTTAAAAGTTACTTTTTGAAAAAAACCGAGTGGTTTTGAAACTGTTCCAATGGTTTAAGCTTTGGTTGGTCATGCTTGCATTAATCAATGTCAATGCGGTCCCATCATATAACTCTATCATTGCAGAAAAGAAACAAAAATACAATGTACGCTTATGCCATCCGCATTCGCCACGGGGCCCCGTCATGCACCGTTTGATTACTTAACTAACGGCAGAGCGGGGGCTGGACTAACGCGGGTGCAAAACATAAGCAACATCAATTATATATCATATGTGTGTGTGTGTGTGTGTAAATATATATATATATATATATATATATATATATATATCCATTCGTCTCACACAATAATAGGCATTCCAGATCACAGATGAATATATTGGATATACTAGGAATTCCGTATTTCATTTAAGCCTATAACGAAAGACGGATTCCACGGTCATGATGAATAGCCAAACCCTACCCTAGACCCCTACGGGTGCGGCAAACTACCCGCCAAATTCTCGAAGTGAAGCAACATCTCTCAGTAAAATGAGTAGGCCACTCGGCACTTCAAGAACTCGATAGTTTGTGCACCCCACCTTGGGTCCATCCTAGGAGCAAAAAACAGTAAATGAAATATTACGACGGTGGCTACAAGTTCAACCCGGATGTGCCCCGCAAAATAATATTACATCACATATACAAATTAAATGAATGAAAGAAAAGAAAACACTCATCTCACATCCCTCGGCTATTCATCCACGACGATCTAATATTTCATATCCACAAACCACGATCATAGATCACAGATATGTGTAACCCCCACTAATCGACGTATAGCGATTAGTAGACGTTTAGCATCATATATCCAAACACAGAAAACCCGATTAGCCAAGTAACATAGAATTTCGACCGATAAGCCAAATCCGTGTCTACCCTATGCACAATCCAGTACATAGACAAATCAGGGTAGAAAAGAAATATACCAGAAATCACAATTCAACAAAATAGACCCACAGGAGAAAATCGGAGCAACTCAGCCTCAACTCGGCCACGGAACCGCGGTGAAACACACCACGCTTCCGCGGTGGTCTTAGCGAGTTACTTCATCGTTTTTCTTCTGTGTTCTTAAAATACCCTGCTTGTATTTTTAAGCCCTCTGAAATAATTTTTTGAACACTTTAAAAAATCGACAACAAGCATGGTCATGAATCGTGATTTCGTGCAATTTTCCGACGATCAAAGTTCTAACTACTTGCTAACTAGCTAGTTAAGGTTTAGTAGACTCTGATACCACAATAAGTAGATGTCACGCACCGTGCGAGTTTGCGGGGAGGCGGAATTTTCAAAAACGATTTTAACGAGCTTCGCAACACCAACTAAACTCCAGGATCTTTACGGAACCTTAACTAGCTAAACTAACTAGGAGGTTTCACTAATATGAAGAGATTTTATACCTCCGTGAACAAGTCTTTCTGGTCTTCTTTTCCTCCTCTCCTTAGCTCCTCGAAGATTGGATCGAGCTTGCGACATCGGCCTCCTCGCGTCAAAAATGATCCATCTGAGAGTTTGTACTTCAAGCTCCTATCTCTAAACCGAGATAATTAGGGTACTTAGTCCGCTAATCTAAGTAGCCTAGGTGATGTAGAATAGCTGATGGAGTGTATTATCTTATGAGATCCTTTGTTTCAGAACACGTGTGAGGGTAAGGATCTTTTTGAGGAAGAAGGAGAAAACTTGGAGAGAGAATGAGAGTTTGCAAATGAGCTGGGGTTAGCAAGTGTGTAGAATGGCTCAAGTCTTCACTCATTGAAGCATGAATTATTTTCTCATAGAAAATAGCCACCATGCTTCAATAGTGATCACAAACCAATAAACAATCCATTGAGCCATGCTTCACACCCATGCCACAAATATCTCCAATTACACCTCATTAATCTATTTTGCAAAAATAAATAATCCAATAATGAGGTATCCCCTTCTAGAAGCATGCCTTGTACAATTACAAGAATGTCCTTACCGTATATACATACCCGTATTCGTATTCCGAAAAATACGAATACAATGAGATGATAACAATCCAATAATATAATACTGTGATCCGGTTTAAACCAAAGCCCACTAGTATTATCCGCCCGAAATGTCATCTGTGTAGCCAGTACACATATGTGATCGGACCCTGCCGTAAAACCATACGGCCTCTACATCGTTTCGCCCGAAGCAGAGAAACCCTCTGTATGGGACTCTAAAGACTCGACAATACACTGGAAGTGGGTTTAACCACAAGCATGTTAGCGGTATTAGCTGCACATAACGGCTACCCAGGTATCTGTCGATAAGAAGGCTGATGAGCAAACTCATCCGAACTCCTACTGAGTCTATCTGTGACAATATCCGTACAGTCCGGTCTGTTCGTCTGAGATACTCGCATATTGGGCCTAGGGGGATGGTAAACTTCAGACCCCTAATAACGTAATAAGTCATGCCGGAGTAGAGCCCAATACACCTTGAGAAACTACTAGAGTGCCTACCATTAAATCTCGATTGCCCTGGCCAGGGACTTTGTGTAATGGCTTTCCAAACACAGCGTGATATCAACCCCAAATACCGGGAGAGACGAATCATATCTAACCGCTACTGCCTCCAAGTGTTTCAGGACTGCACCCAACTACAATCTGTTTGCATGACTCCTTTGAGCCATGGTAGAGTAGTAATCTAAGAACAATGGGAACACACTCAAGACGAAGTAGCGATGTTAAGTCAACGGACTAAGCTGTACTCATGTCACCTGGGAACTGCTTCCTGACGATAGGTATAATACCAACCAGCAGTTCCCAACGAGTCATGTCCAGTGTAACTCATAACCCAATGAGCACATGTATACTATCTCAAGTACGTCGTACTAATGGCTGTGGGACAGACCATCTCCCCTGCTGGGATAAGAAGCGTATACACTACTCTACTCCGGAGTATCTATGCCCCATCTTGATAATCCTATGACTAGAGACCTGTATAAGGATGTGCTTATAGACTACTCAGCCTCCACTAGTGTGACTGCCATCACAACGTTAGTAGTCAAGCAAAGATTCTAAGGGCTCTACCAATATGTATAAGCGATATGCTAAAAGAAACACATGCACATATTGAGATAGAATCAAACTAAGTAGCATACTACCATATTGAGCAAGACTGTTATTATATCCGTGTATTTTCCAAGCTTCCAAAATATAATATACAAACCAGTACTATACAATAATGGCCTCTATGGCATATATCACTAACAGAATAGTGCAAGTGCGGGAAGAGTGGCTACTAGTATAGTACCTAAGTTATATGAGGTTGGTTTTAAATATAGGAAGAGCATAACGATATACAATGCTTGAAAGGTTGAAAGGATGGGAGAATCCACAACCTTGATAGAAAAGAAAAGATTAGAATATATTCAAGGAATTTGAAATGTAAAGAATGTAAAGTTGCTGATTCTTATAATTATTGTGATATATTGTTTAGGACTTCATGCAGAACTGACTTGCATGGGCCACCAACAAAATCTATCATGCCCCGCTTCCTGGTGTACGGAATCGGTGGCGTGGCAGGCACGCGACGTATTTACTAAGAAATAAATACGTCAAGCGTAAATAAGCAATATATGTAAAATGCATAAGAAATGACAAGAGATATAAAATGAACAGCAACTTTTATTTACATTCATCTTTACAATACAACTGATTTGAAAAGGAAAAGTACAATGATATAAAGCAATGCCTAAACAGTGGCATATGAAATGAAAAGTAAGTACAAGGAAAGATAGAAGTCCTGCTGCTCGGTGAACTGGTCCACAACCCCCTGGCTAGGCCCGATCTCGAGAGATTCCAGTCCTCCTGACGAACATTCCAAAGAAAGAAAAGACATGAATGCCGTCAGCGAACTAGCACTCGGTAAGTCCCAAAAGAAGGAAAGAAATACAACAAGTGATATGGAAATAAACTGTTAAGTTATACAGGTATAAGATTAGTATTCTAACGTAGTTATTTGTAGTTTGGTACAAAAGGTATCCGTGTATACGAAAAGAGTCCAACTTGCTCCATGAACTATGGTAACAGGTAGTACAAAACTCCGTCAAAACCCATGGGACAACGATACGAGAGTTCATATAGGTGTCTTTTAGTGACCTTATCGTTCCACATCAAATACATTCCATACCAATCTACCTCGTTAACCTCATGTAATTTTTTATATAGATTATAATTATCAGACTTGCCAAGACCATAGAAATAAGTTGTTCAAGTAGTCAGATTCAGGATGTAAACAAGTAGCCATGTAGTCAAGTCAAGTTATAGCCATGGTTCAGTCAGGTCAAGCATGTTTGCATGTTTGATATAGTTGTTGAATTCTGGTATTCAGGTTCAGATTCAAGTGTTCATGTAACGACTCTAATTTTACTATACAAAAAATTTTAAAAGTTAATGTACAGAAAGAAGTTTGCAAGCCTGAGTACAAGTTATAAATTTAATTTGTTTAAGAACAGCAAGAAGGCTAGCTCATTGGTAAAGCCTTGCACTGCTGTGACATAGCCCATGTGTTCGAATCCCATCAGTCACATATTATTTTTCTGAATTTTTATTTTAAAAATTTTTAAAACCTAAAAGTTTACACGTGCAATACACGTAAAAATGAAAAGACAGAAAAAACAAACATATGGAAAATTGTATTAACAGGGAGAGGGACACGTGGCATTCATCCGACGGCCCCCCTCAACAAAATGGCCGGCGAGATGGGCAATAAGGCCGGCACCACCGGGCCCTCCGTAGGGGATGAGCTCTATGTTTTTCCCACTAAACCCCTTGGCCTGCCCCACTACTCATGTTCTGTTTATTTTTCCTGCAATTATCCAGAGAATTATTATTCATCATAAATCCCATTTTTAATGAATTTTTAATTCTTTCTTCAATTCCAAAACCCTAATTTTACACTATAAATACAACCCCACATCCTAGCCCTCTTCATTCTGAAATGTATTGCCAAAATTCTCAAAAAATTTCTAAGTCTAAGAAGAGTATAGGTGGAATTAAGCCTAGGTCAAATTCCAGCGAGGATTCGAGACGATTCCGGCGACCCCGCGACTACACAAAGGCTACCCTTCTCTTCCTCTACCTCCCCTCTATTCTTTTAGCAAGTAAGTCCCATATCTCTTCTTCTCTTTCTACTATAAAACTTCTCTTTTTCAAAACATGTCGGTAAGTGGAGTTATACCGACATTTGTTTCTAAAACCTTTGAAAACCACAATTCTTCTTAAGAATCACTTGTACTCATGTATATACCTTACTTGTAATTATTTAACTAATGTTTAGAAACCAGATTCACTCTAAAAACTCCATGTTAAATAACTTTAATTAAGCTTTTACGTTTAAGTACCATGAAGTTTACATATGACATCTTTTAATTATTTTGCTTAACATACCTTTATAATACCTCACGAGGTAATGACCTATCTCTCACATACACATATCTTGACATAACACAATTCTCTTGAACAATATTTTTGTGGAAAAATGCAACTTTTCATCAAAATACCCGGAACTATAAAAAAAACTCGATTTTCTTTAAATGGTGTTATCAAATTCTTTGCGATTATTCCTCTACAACCCATTTTGGGGAACCCGCTATTGGATAGTGTGGATTATCGCATATCCTTGGGCTAGTAGAGCGAGATGCAGGCCTCTTCACGGAGCATACGATCTCGAAAGACTTTTAATACGATTTTTAAGAAAAAAACGAGATTTTCTATTTAATAAATAAAAATTAATTTTTAATAATTATAAAAATATTATTAAACCATATATTTTTAATATATAATAAATTCCTTGTTTTCTAAAAAATAAAAAAATGACAAGTTTCATTAAAATACCATCAAATATCAATACAAGACAACTTACACTTAAATACCATAAACTATTCAAGCTAAGTTAATTTTCACTAAAATACCACAAATCTTAAAAGTTACATCCATGAACACCCTAAATACGATAAATAATTACTCGAGATTTATTTTGAAAGTATATAAAATATTTTTCATAAGACCCCTCGAGATATATAAAATTACATTAAGAACCCTAGTAAATATAAGTTTAAGCGGGACCAATTCTCTTGAGCCTCAGGGAGCCGGAGAAAGTGGGTGCTTGCCTATTTAAGGTAGAAAACTAAAACGGTGTTATCAATGCTAATTGTCTTGGAGAAAAACACAAATCATGCCGTTCATGTGCAGCAGTTACCGATAATTCCCAAATCTAATTCAGGACCCAGTTCTGTTTAAAGTGTTTGACTCAAGTCTGAGTCTAAGTCTAAATCAATCTGAACCAATACAAATATGAATCCAAGTCAATATGAATCTAATATGAATACTTGAACATGAATACCAGAACAATATCAAACATGCAATGTAACAACTCTAAATTCTGTGTTCATAAAATTTATTTAAAGTCAATGTACAATTGGGATATTTGCAATCCTGTGAATGCTATAAGAATTTGTTTTGCTTTAGAACAGCAAGAAAGATCTTGTAGCTCACTGGTAAGATCTTGCACTGCTGAACCAAAGCACCAGAGTTCAAATCCCATCAGTCACATTATCATTTTGCTTTATTTTCCTTTAACTTTTTTAGAAGCCCAAGGGTCTACACATGCACTACACGTAAACTGAAGAAACATAGCCTAATCAAACATATGAACGAGGGTAGACCAAACAACAAGGACACATGGCCAAAGAACCAAGCCCACCCGTCGGAATTTGGCCGGCGAAACCCATGGAAAAACCGGCACCATCCGGTAGAACCATCCCAAATGCTCCCAAACTTTGCCCCCTGCACCCTTTCAGCTATCCCACTAACCCCATATTGTTTGTTTACTCTGAATATTTCCATAGAGCAATAGAATGCCCATTTAATCCAATTTTAATGCATATTTCAATGCATTCTTTAAACACCCTAAACCCTAATTTTCCCTATAAATACCACCCTCATTTCACACTTCCTCACTCATAATTCCCTGCCAAAACTCTTAAGAAATTTCCAAGTTCCTATAGTGTGCAAGTGGAGTTAACGAAGGGCGAAGCACCGACGAAGTTCTGGCGACGACCCAAGGAGTTTCCGGCGATGAAACGACGCACCGACGCTTCCCCACTCTTCCTCTTTCTCCCCTCTACCTTATAGTCTAGTAATTCCCATTTCCCTCTCTCATTTTCATCTTTAAAAAGTTTCATTTCTAAAACCCGTTGGAAGCGGAGTTAATCCGACTTCCGATTCGGTTTTCTTTAAAAACTACACTTTTTTAATAAGATAAAACCATATTCTCATATGTTGATTAATAAACATTAACAAACTCAATAAAAACAACTTTTACATAAAAATAATCATTCTTGTAACTTTTATCATAATTTTTCAGAAAAATACCATATACTTTAATTTCGACATAAACCATCATAATTCCTTGCTGTACCTTTAGATAGTCCACGAGGTAATGACCTACCTCCTCACAACATACATATCTATTATAGTACGATGAATTTTGGGACATAGAATATGGGAAATACGATCTTGCAAATAAATCCTTTCAACTTATAAAACCGTTTTCTTTAAAAGATATATTAAAACATTTCCATGCAATTGTGCCTCTACAACCCATTTGGAGAACCCTTTCGGGATGGTGCAGATTATCGCACATGCTCGGGCTTAGTAGAGCAAGATGTAGACCTCCGCAAGGAGCATTCGATCTCGATGGAATTTTTATACATTTTTCTTTAGAAAATGAGATTTGTTCAAGAAAATAAATAAAATTATTTTCATTAATTATGTATATATAATTATTACCAAAATTCCTATTTTAAATATATATTATTTTATGTTTCCAAAACTCAAGATAAGAATTCAAATATTACATGAAACTACCATGATAATTCAAAACAATATTCATATTACAAATAAATACCATATATTATGAAATTAGGTTTTATTCATTAGAAATGTCACGTTTATCAAATATACAGCAATGAAAACCTTAAAGACGGTAATTAAATGCTTGAGGTGTATTTTGAAACTATACCAAAACTATTTTTACATAAAACCCACTCAAGTTATACTAAATTACAATAAGCACCCTGGTAAACATAGGTTTAAGCGGGACCTGTCTCTTAAGCCTCAGGGAGCCGGAGATATGGGTGCTTGCCTATTTAAGGTAGATAACTTAACAAACGGTGTTATCAACATGGTAATTGTCTTGGAAAAGACATAAATCCTGTCGTCCATGTGCAGCAGTAACCTATAACACCAAAACAATCAGGATTTCAAGTTCTTTTAAAAGTGTCTGACTCAGACTGAGACTCAACCTAATCAATCTGACTTGAATGTGATTCAAGTACAAACTACAATACAACATGATTCAATATGAATCCATCTATTCAATCTATATCAATCGGTATTGACTGAACCGAACCATGGATATATTCCATTTACATGTTCTTCAATTATATCTGTTCCATTACTGATATCATGGTTTCGGCAAGTTATCCATCTATACAATTTACAATACAATCAAGACATGCGGGGTTTATACGGGGTAGATTGGTATGGAAGGTGTTAGAAATGGCACGAGACTGCAACCATAAGACACATAAGCTGAATCTCCATTGCCGTTGTACCGTGGCTAAACGGTTCCTTGTACTCCGTATACCTTAGTCTCCGGGATAGTGAGACTCCTCTTGTATACACTGGCCTTTTTCTGTACCAAGCTACAAACAACAGCGTTAACACTAAATAATAACATTAAACAGCTATACTCTATTCTGTTTATTCTATTCTATCTACGGGACTTACGAGCGACTTATTCGCTGACGACATTCTCTTTCTTCTTCTTTAGAATGTCGTCAGGTATTTCGGACTCACTGGAGATCGAACCCAGCAGCAAAGACTTGGATCAGTTTACTGAAGACCCGGAGTTTTAGATTCTCTTGAACATTACATTTCATTTTCATTTATGTTATGCCATTGTTTAGGCATTATTTTCATTCCATGTATTTTCATTTCAGTTGTATTGTAAAAAGAATGTTTAATAAATAAAGTTGTTGTTTATTTACATTTTGTCTCTTGTGTACATTTTATTTTATATTGCTTAGATACGCTTAGCGTGTTTACTTCTGAGTAAATACGTAGCGGCCTCGTCGCATCCTCTGCCCGTATACTGGGAAGCGGGGCATGACGGGTTTTGTTGGTGGCCTATGCAGGTCTGTTCTGTGTGGACATACAGGTCAGCTCTGTATAGACATAAAGGTCTGCTCTACGTGGACAACCTAAGCAATATAACACAAGAACCAGCAACTGAAAACATTCCTTACAATATATATTCCTTGAATCTTATCATTCATATATTTTGAATCTGTTCTAACCCAAATTTTTCTTTCAAGATTATGGATTCCCTAAACAACACTAGCACCAACTTCAATAACACTCCACCTCCCCTACGGATTACACCTACCATAGCCGCTCTGATTAATGAGCATACGGTTTTGCTTGAGGCAATCCGCAGCCTCCTGGAGGGACAGCAGCAGCAGACTGCTATATTGATGAACCGTCCCAAGGCAGAAGCACCTGGGTTGAAACAATTCAGGGCCTTGCACTCCAAGCAGTTTGCAGGAAAAGAGAGCCCTCTAGAAACTGAGGAATAGGCTCAAAACATTGAAGATGACCTGGCAGCGGCACAAGTGCCAGAGATAGCTAGGGTTCGTGTTGCGAAGTTGCAGCTCACGGACAATGCAAGGGTTTAGTGAAAGACGGAAGAAAGCCATCTTACCCAACCGATCGAATGGAGGACTTTCCGCGATATGTTCGACGCAAAGTACTTCCCCGAGACTGCTAGATTCGAGATGAAACAGCAGTTCATCCATTTACAACAGGGTTCAATGTGGACTAAATCAGTGGGTTAGTACGATGCTGAGTTTACCATGCTCAGTCGGTAAAATACGTCTCAATATTTCGATCTTAAAATATCACATACTACACATCTAACACAATACTTTAACAGATTTATAGCACAGCTGATACCGACGGATGAGATCAGAGCCCGTCGATTTCAACAAGGGTTAGATCCGGAGATCCAGGCTGCATTAGCCACAGGAGATTTTCCGACCTACGAATCGGCTCTGAAAGCTTCCCGCCGTTATGAGGCAGTGGTAAAGATGAGGGGCAGACCTCAGTCTGCCAGAATGAAGCGCCCTGCCAACCAGATGGCAGGAGGAGCCTCTTCAAGGCCACCATTTTTGCCAAGGAGACCGGGAGTACCGAACAACTGGCCCAGCCCAGCATTTTGCACATACTGCAGGAGAGATGGACATCTGATGAAAAACTGCCGGCGTGCAAATAGCCTGTGCTTAGTCTGCGGCTCAACTACTCATGATATTGGGTCTTGTCCTCATAGACACAACCCATATACTGCACCCAGGCCAGCAATCACTTACCCGCAGCGCCCAGCCATCCAGGAACCTGCTCCAAGACTTGCACTACTTGCTCCACGTCCTTATGGACCAACTGCACCTCCTCACCGTCAGTTCCATCAAGCTCAAAGGAACCCACCTCAAGGACCAAGGAACGGACAGAGGAATGCTCCTCCAGCAAAGAAGAATGTGCCGAGGCGACAGGCTTTCACTATGACAGTGAAAGAAGCTGAAACCACCGGCCAAGTCATCACTGGTAACATCTCCCTTTCAAATTCTCTTTCAGTTCATAGACATACCTATATATCTTTTCCTTATACCTAAAACATATTCCACATAACTTAGGTACAATCTTAGTAGCCTCACTACCTGCACTCGCACTATTCGATACTGGAGCATCTCATTGCTTTATGTCGCAACGGTTCGTCCGAACTCATGCGATACCAGTCATACCGTTTGTATCCAGCTGGAATGTCAGTTCAGGGAACGGCGTTCTGAAGGCAACAATGGGATACAGCCTGTGTCCAGTGGTCGTATGAAGCAGAGAATTCTATGTTGACATCAAGGTGCTGGACATACCGAACTTCGACGTTTTTGGGTATAGATTAGCTCGAGACATTCTATGCTACCATCGACTGTCGTAAAAGGAGCGTAGTATTCGAGATTCCAGAGCATCCGGTCTTCTATTTCAAAAGTAGAGACCGTACCCTGGAGCCAAGCACTTACAAGGTGAAACCAAAGAAGGCAGTGATTGCAGCAATTCAAGCGGAAGAAGGATCAAAGCCAGAAGTAGTTCGAGAGTTCGAAAATGTGTTTCCTGACGATATATCAGGTTTGCCTCCCGATCGAGCTCTTGAATTCAGTATTGATTTAGTACCAAGAGCACAACCGGTGATCAAAGCACCGTATCGATTAAGTCCGGAAGGTTTGAAGGAGGTCCGAACTCAGTTGGATGAATTATTGGTGAAAGGATGGATTCATCCCAGCGCTTCAAGTTGGGGATCTCTAGTTCGACTCATGAAGAAGAAGGAACGTACATACAGAATGTGCATTGATTATAGAGCCTTGAATGAAGTAACAATAAAGAACAAGTATTCACTTCCGCGCATCGACGATTTATTCGATCAGCTAAGTAGATCTTGTGTTTTCTCCAAGTTAGATCTTCGTTCGGGTTATCATCAGGTGAAGGTCAAGGAATCTGATATCCATAAAACGGCATTCAGAACTCGCTATGGTCATTACGAATTTCTTGTTATGCCATTTGGAGTGACCAACGCACCAACAATATTCATGAACCTGATGAATTAAGATTTCCAGGAGTACCTAGACCGGTTTGTTGTCATTTTCATCGACGATATCCTGGTATATTCTAAGAGTCGAAAGGAACACGTCGAACACTTGAGAATTGTCCTGGAAACTCTACGACAACATCAACTCTATGCCAAGTATAGCAAATGCGAATTTTGGCTAGATCGAGTTGGTTTTCTCGGACACATTGTATCAAGCGAAGGAATCTCTGTGGATCCAGCGAAAGTTTCAGCAGTAAGCGAATGGCCGACACCGAAGTCAGTAAAGAACATTCGAAGTTTCTTGGGTCTAGCTGGATATTACAGAAGGTTCACTGAAGGATTTTCGAAGATAACAACACCCCTGACCAAGCTCACACGTAAAGATGAAGAATTCGTGTGGTCAGAAGCATGTGAGCAAGCTTTCGTAGAACTCAAGTCAAAATTGACATCAGCACCTATTCTCGTTATACCGGACCAATCTGGAGGTTTTGAAGTGCATTGTGATGCATCCGGTAAGAGATTAGGATGTGTTCTACATCAGCATGGAAAGGTTGTGGCTTATGCTTCAAGACAGCTGAAGATTCATGAGCGCAATTATCCGACGCATGATTTAGAATTGGCAGCCGTTATATTTGCTCTTAAGATTTGGCGCCATTATCTTCTTGGTGAGCGAGTGAATATATACACAGATCACAAGAGTCTAAAATATGTGTTTACTCATAAAGAGCTTAATATGTGGCAGAGACGATGGTTAGAACTCATGGCGGACTTCGACATCAACCTGCAATATCACCCAGGGAAGGTGAATGTAGTACTTAATGCCCTTAGTCGCCAACCATTAGCAATGAATCTCACCGCTCAGTGGAAACTTCAACAAGACTTGCATCAAATGGAGATTGAAGTGGTCATGCCAAGTAACGCTTCAAGTTTGATGAACTTACAAGTTCAATCTACCATTGTCAATCAGATCAAGGCAGCTCAAGAAAGTGATGCCAAGTTGTAAAAGATTAGGGAACAAGTAGAGAATGGACTCAGAACAGACTTCATCATTAATGAAGATGGATCTTTAAGATACGGCAGCAGACTTTGTGTACCAAAAGGTTCTGTTCGGGAAGAGTTAATGAAAGAAGCTCACAGCTCTCCCTACTCAGTACACACTGGAGGTACAAAGATGTACAAGAATCTGCGTCAAAATTACTGGTGGCATGGAATGAAGCGTGAAGTAGCCAGAAGCGTCGCTAAATGCTTAGTGTGTCAGCAAGTAAAGGCTGAACATCGCAGGACTGCTGGATTTCTTCAACCGTTACCTATCCCAGAATGGAAATGGCAACACATCACAATGGATTTTGTGACTACACTCCCTCACAGCACAAAGGGTAACGATGCGGTATGAATTATTGTGGATGACTCACGAAGTCGGCTCATTTCATTCCATTTCGAGTTGGCCAATCAACTGAGACATTAGCAAAGAAGTACATGTAGGTAAGAGTCTAAGTAAGATTTTTAAATCTTCAAATATGTACTATCTCTGATACCCATGAACTCATACAGGAGATTATGAGATTTCATGGAGTACCGGTCTGCATTGTCTCTGATCATGACACTAGATTTCGATCGCAATTTTGGCAAAGTCTGCAAGCGAGCTTAGGAACAAGTCTAAACTTCAGCACAGCTTATCATCCACAAACAGATGGTCAGTCTGAGCGAACTATTCAGATCTTGGAAGATATTCTCAGAGCATGTATGCTAAACTTCGGAGGATCGTGGGAAGATCATCTACATCTTGTGGAGTTTTCATACAACAACAGCTGCCAAGCAAGCATCGGAATGACACCTTTTGCAGCACTTTATGGAAGAAAGTGTCGATCGCCATTAAGTTGGGAAAATATCGGAGATAGAGAACTTCTTGGACCTAAGATGATAATAGCAACTGTTGACGTAGTTCGTACTATTAGGGAAAGAATGCGCATAGCCCAAGATCGACAGAAGCACTGGGTTGATGCAAAGCGCCGTTATTTGGAGTTCCAGCAGGAAGATCACGTATTTCTGAAGATATCTCTGAACCGCAGAGTGATTTGTTTTGGAAGACGGGGTAAACTAAGTCCAAGGTACATTAGACCGTTCGACATATTCGAACGAGTCGGTGAAGTGGCTTATCGTTTGGCACTTCCACCTTCATTGGAAGGAGCGCACAATGTATTCCACATATCCCAACTCAGAAGGTATGTGAGTGACCCCAGCCATATTCTCGATCATTCCGAGCTCACTGTACAGCCCGACTTATCTTGTGAGCAGCAACCTGTTGAGATCTTGGATAGAAAAGTGAAGTCACTTCAGAACAAGGAAGACAACTTGGTTCGAGTGATATGGAGGAAAGACACTCTAGGAGAATCGATATGGGAAAGGGAGGATAAGATGCGTGCAAGATATCCTCACTTATTTGTAAACTAGTCCTTAAAATAAATTGTAAATTTCGAGCACGAAATTTTTGTAAGGAGGGTAGACTGTAACAACTCCAAATTCTTTGTACATAAAATTTATTTAAAGTCAATGTACAATTGGGATATTTGCAATCCTGTGAATGCTATAAGAATTTGTTTTGCTTTAGAACAGCAAGAAAGAGCTTGTAGCTCATTGGTAAGATCTTGCACTGCTGAACTAAAGCACCAGAGTTCAAATCCCATCAGCCACATTATCTTTTTGCTTTATTTTCCTTTAATTTTTTTAGAAGCCCAAGGGTCTACACGTGCACTGTTAGTTATATGTATACCCTAGAGGCCATTACTGTACATAAGATATATATTATAGTGGATGCTTGGACATATATAGGGAGGACTTTCTTGCTCGACATGATAGTATGCTATCTAGTTACTCTTTATCTTAACATGTACACTGATTGTCTCTCTGTTACATATTGGTAAAGCACTTAGGATGTGTACTTTACTACCTGAATTAAGATGTGGATCATACTAGTGGGACAAAGGTAGTCGGTAAGTACATCCTTTAATGTTCCTAGTCGTGGGTGTATCGAGATGGGGCATCGATATACCAGAGTAGACTAGCGTATAGCTTCTCGACCCATGTAGATGGGCGATGGATGATCCCATATCCATTGGTGTTTGACATCAGAGATGGTATACGGGTGCTCAGTGGAGGCTGGGTACACTGGACGGACTCGCCGAGAACTCCTAGATGGTATTATACCTCACGTCAGATGGCAGTTCTCTGGTGACACTGGTACAGGTTAGTCTTTCGACCCGAGATCGTCATAGAGTCTTGTGTGATTCCCATTGTGCTTTGATTTCCACCTTACTACGTTCAAGAGAACGTGCAAAACGATGGTTTTTGGGTACAGTCCAGGGTCACATGGAGGCAATAAGCGATAGGAGGGGATTTCATCTCTCCTGGTATTTGGGGTTGATGTTACGTTGTGCTCGATTAGCTATAACAGGAAAGTCCCTGGCCAGGGCTGTTTCTGAGATTTACTGGTAAGTGTTATCAGTAGTTTCTTGACCCGTTAAGAGCCTCACATCGGCATGACTTATCAAGCTATTGGGGTCTGACGTTTACCACCCCGAGGCGAGATATGCGACATATTAGACGAAGAAACCGAACTGTACGGTAGTGTTACTGATTGGATTCGCAGGAATATGAGCAGGCTTACTTGTTGATCTTCCGATCGCTCAATACCCGGGTGGCCATTACGTTTAGCAGACCGGTTGCAGCTTGTGGGTGTTGTTCTCTGCCGAAAGCCGGGAAAGACAAACGTCTTGCCTGAATTTAGGGGCAGATACTATTTGGATTTATCCGTCCACCTCTCCAAAGATGCCAAGTTGATTTATGGCACCGTGTATCGGAGGTTTAGACGGATGCGGCCGTTGTAGCAGACTTCGTCAGATTCCCCCTCGTTTGAGGGGTTTTTGATTGTGGGGACGCTCTTCCCTGCAAGCGCAAGCCCCTGTAGTTAATTACGCTACCGCATCGCGGTAATAACTTTCTCCTTCTCCAGATGGTCACTTCATGTCGTGTGTGTTTTGTTTTGTTTTTGGTTGCTCGTGGATTGTATACGGAGACTAATTTATGTTGTCGCCCGTAGGGCGTGGATTAGTCCAAATCTGTATCTTCTTAGATTTGGGTTTGCGTTTGGGTTTAAGGATACATTAGTCTCATTTGAGACTAAGATCAACTTAAACGTTTGTTAAGGATATGTTAGTCTAATTTTAGACTAAGATCAACTTAACAGGATCATTTAGATCTAACAAAAGAGCATTTGGGCTCTATTGTTTAGTGTAGGGGCTTTGCGGTCCAGTTTAAAGACATCATAGTCTGTAAAGTTTAAGGACATCATAGTCCATGAGTTTAAGGACCCCACAGTCCGTAGTAGTTTAGAGACGTCATAGACTGTAAAGTTTAAGGACATCATAGTCCATGAGTTTAAGGACCCCACAGTCCGTGGAATGTCTGGTTGTCGGGACCCGTCACCTCTCTGAAGACGTTGAAGGATTATAACGACAAATATCAGAGGAGTGAAGAGATGTACCCTTGAACCAATATTGGTTAGGGGATCTGTAATTGGATTAATTTAAGGATCGTTAATCTCGTTTGAGACTAAGATCAACTTAAACGTTTGTTAAGGATACGTTAGTCTAATTTTAGACTAAGATCTACTTAACAGGATCATTTAGATCCAACAAAAGAGTATTTGGGCTCTATCGTTTAGTTTAGGGACATTGCGGTCCATGTTCAGATGCAAACATGGGTTTACAAATGCACTAGATAGTTATTGGTCATTGGGACCTACCACCTCTCTGAAGACGTTGAAGAATTACAACGACATGTATCAGAGGTGTGAAGAGATGTACCCTCAAACCAAAGTTGATTGAAAGGCTCTGGTTTTTTCTTTGAATGTCATATGAGATGACCAATTTTGAAAGACAAGAGTGTATTTGAGGTTCAATCAAAGAAATGGGTACTGCCTCTGGAAAACTTGGCTAGATTAAGTAAGATTGACTTGGATATAGTGTTAAACACTAGAGTACACTCAGCTATCACGTGCTCCCACGCGATGCGCTCAGAATAGTGTTAAACATTAGGGATGCAGCGCACGAAATAGTGTTAAACACTAAAAAAGAAGCGTTCATGTGGGGTCACGTGAGACGCTTGAGTATTGGGCCCAAACTTCCCTTATTTTATTCTCAGAATATGCGTATAAGTGTTAAACACTTGATTTCCACAATTATCACGTATGGACATGTGATGGTGCCCATGCATTGGGTATCAATTCCTCAGATTTCCCCCCAAAAGAGTTTGCCAAGGGGTCACGTGGGGGTACTTGAGGGCGCCCAAAGTCTGTTCTGCCTTTTCTTTGTTCTCTTTATTTTGAAGAATTTATCCAAGGGTCACGTGGGAGCACGTGATCCCATCTCATTCATTCTTTTTTTGACCATTGAGGGGGGGTCACATGTTGCCACGTGATCATATTGGGTACTTGATCTTTTTACGTGCATGAAAAGTCTAAGTCCCCTGTTTAAGAATTAAATTCTTTTGTAGGGTTAAACCCTAATTTTATTTAGAGGAATTAAATTCCTATGTGTTTGGAAGAATTAAATTCTTTAAACCCAATTCTCCCTTTGAGTTTTGAATCTGCATGGCAGAATCTCCCCGATGAGAATTAAATTCTCAACTTATGGGGAGATATGCTTCTGCAAATCTTCAACTATGAAGAAGAACTAAGTTCTTATATTAAGGGTTAAACCATATCTTTGTTGGAGGAATTAAATTCCTATGTGCTTTGTGGGAGAATAAAATTCTCTAAACTTAGGTCATCCCCTAGGTTTTAGATCTGCATGACAGAATCTCCCCGATGAGAATTAAATTCTCAACTTATGGGGAGATCTGCTTCCGCAGATCTTCAACCAAAAGAAGAACTAAGTTCTTATTCAAAAGAGTTAAACTCTTAGATTGAGAATTAAATTCTCTTTTTATTTTTTGGAAGCTTATAGGATGATCTCTTACCTAGAATTTCTTTATTTTCTAAAGAAACCTTCTTTTCTCTCTGAAGAATTAAATTCTCTTTTCTTTTGTATTCTCTCTCTGTTGTTGTATCTCTTTTTTTTGTCCCCTTTTCTCTTCCTTCTTGGCTCCTATTTATAGGAGACAGAAAATAATTAGTTTGTTTAGTCAATCTTTCATTGAAAGATTTTTGATTGATTTTATAACCAACATGATCTTTTAGATCACTCGGTGAATTTTATTCACCATTGGATTTTTAATCCAAAAGATATTTTGTTTATCGTTCCTGGCAGATTTTAGGAAAATCTTTTCTTGTATAGAATCTTTCTATAAATTGGTGATTTTTAATAACCATTGGATTTTTAATCGAACAGTGCTCCACTTTACAGAGCGCAAACTTTTTGTTTGGAAAGATCTAGGAAAACATTAGGGTTTTTGATTTCCCTTAATTAGAATTTAAACCTATTAGTTCAGAAGGTTTAAGAGCCTATCACATGTTAGCACGTGACCCCACTGATTGACCATTTAATCAGAATTTAATTCCATTCTTTTAAAGAGCTCGGAAGCTCATCACGTGTCAGCACGTGACCCCTGGTCATGTGTGGGCACGTAATGCCCCATTGAGGTTTTTCCTTACTGTTTTATTATACTTTTTAATTCCTTTCAGTGGGTTTAAAAGCTCATCACGTGTGGGTACGTGACCCCTTTTGATCAAAATTCAATTCTATTAGTTCAAAGGGTTCAGGAACCCATCATGTGCTGGCACGTGACCCCATCTCAAATTGTGTATCCCAGTGCCTATAACTTTGCTCATATAAGGTCACGTGTCCCTACGTGATGCCCGATCACGTGTGGACACGTGATGCTCCTCCTGTGTATTTCCTTGTTGCTTTATTCAGTTCCAATGAGGGAACAAATGCTCCCACAGCGTTGTGCTACGTGTTTGCACGTGAGTGCAACGCTGTCACTCTTGTGGCCGTTGGATCTGCCTAGGAAACAGGGAAGATGAACTATTTCCCATCACATCCTATAAATGCAAGGGTCTCTTCAGAAGCGCCTCCACTCTTTCATCTTCTTCCTTGTTCATTTGCCTTTGAGAATTTAATTCTCTTCCTCAGAGCTCAGTTCTCTGTTCCAAAAAAATTCAGAGTTTAACTCTGCTTAAGAAAGAATCTTTTCTTCAGGTAACGGTTTTGAACGACCGAAGAACTTTTATATATATAAAAAAAACTCTTTGGATTTTAAATCCACACCAAGGGTTTTTCCCTTCAACAAAAGCCCATCTTTCCATATTCTTTAAAAATGTCCGATCTTTGAATAACAAACCCCCTCTGCTAGGCGTTTCTCTAATCTTAGGGGATTGATGATGATACTTGTCTGCCTCTGGAATTTAATTCCATTCCAAAGAGCTTAGCTCTGAAAATTTTTCTGGGAATTTAATTCCTCTGTTCAAAAGGAATTTAATTCCCATAAAGAACTTAGTTCTTAAAAGAAGACTTCTTAGGATTTTTCATCCTGAGTAGTTCTAGCAAAAATAGCTTAGGAGAGATCCTTCTTAATTTGCACAGAGTTTCTGCAATGGGTTTTCTTCTTGGGAGAATGTGTAGAGTTGTTTGAATTTATTGAGAATCTTCCTTTTGTTCTCATAATGATTACCTTGCATCATCATTAGTAGGCCGCCATCTTGATTTTGTGGGGACTATGTGTTTTGTAACCCATGGTCTCATGAAATAAGTTGTTTGTCGTTTTCTTCCACTGTCCTTTTACACACACACACACACACACACACACACACACACATGTGGCTTCACTAACGGTTTCCTTTCCTTTATTTCAGGAACAATAGCTTCTCTTCCATACTTCCCTTTTACCCGCTCGGATGCTGCCTTTCCTCAGTCACCGTCTGACGAAGAGGCGATGGCAATGATTAGAGTCCATGACCCAGATTGCACCAGTCTGCTTTTGTGGGGAACCTGGTACGGTCATATCATCCGGGGTCACCAGAGTTTTATTTGCGGGGAGCCGATGGAACCTCTTCATCCTATATTGCCGATAGAACGCCCACAGACTGCTTATGCAGTAGAAGTGGCCAATTGGACTCTTTCGGGCCGGCTAGAGCCTTCTACTTCTGGGATACCTAACCAGCCTCTGCCAGCTATAGACATCTTGGGGCGTCGGATTTGCCAAGGTGAAGCTCGACCTTGGGGGCAGGTTTATAAAGTGGGTATCACCCCCCGGCACCCATTGGGCTACCTTATTTGGGCTCGTTATATTCTTTCTGCCCACTATGTAAGACTGCAGAAAGTTGGACTATATCAGGCGGTGTATGCATCGCTTTTTCATTACCATGCTCCCCACATCTGGTGGATCAAAGCTTTCTTGAACCAGTGGAATCTACCCACCAACACTTTCCAGCGAGGGGATCGAGAAGTGTTTATCTCATTGGATGAATTCCGTGAGATTTCAGGACTGCCCATTAGGGGGAGCATTACGAGGAACTGTTGCCTCCAGATGAATACATTTTCTCTACCAGGCTGGCTATGCTCGATGGTCTGACAGCTAAAACCGCCATTCGTCATAGGTATCCCAGTCTGATCAAGGCCCTGGGAATTTTCGAAAAATTATTTGCGAAGTCAGTAGGGCAAGGTGTCACTTTCGAGAGCTTTATCGCCTGTTTTATTCGAGGGGATATTTTGTCCAAGGAGGCCCCGAAGTTTGCGAGCATTGACGACCCTTTTGGGTTCAGGTTGAATAAACTGCCGGCCAAAGAAGAAGATCTACCGCAGTTCTACATTCCGATCATGTCGGTCGTGTCTCTTGATGCAATTGCGGCCCCTGGCATAGACGAAGAGACCTTCTTCGTCGGCTTTATTAGCCTTTGGCTCAGCTGGTTTGTGATACCATCACACCGACGCTTCATGAGAGCTTCCGTCTTTTATCCCGCTCATCGTGTAGCTGAAAGGGCAAAGTTGGCCGTCAGCATCGCGAGACTATCGCATCTTTATCACGGGTGAAGTGTTGCGGCCAACACTTCGGCTCCAAGCGTAAATGTTGTGAATCTTCCCCTTCATTGCTTCACATCTTGGATTGAAATGCACGTGCTGAGGGCACTCGCGGCACATCAATGGCCGAACTTCTATGATTCCTACACTTTTCCCCGAGTTATGAGATTGGTGGATGCCTTCGCTCCTGATCCGACTCAATTAGGGGCCCTCCGTGTTCTGCTCAATACATATACACGAGAGGGAGGAATGATGTTTATTGATCGCGTTCTTTCTGCTCCGGCGGGGCCTGTCCAGCAATTGTTCGACTTGTCAAAAGGGGGAGCTCCCTCTTTAAAGCCTAGGGAGATCATGCATCTGTACTCGATCAGGCCGGGCTACTTGGTGTTTCGCCAGAATGATACGGCTCTTCTTATGCGGTATAATCCGCACCGCTTTGCCCGGCAACTGGGCTATAATCAGGGCGTCCCCTTTGAAGCATTCTTGGTTGAGCCTACTTCATCGTTAGGAGTTATTCGCAATGTTATTCATCATTTTATGTGGCTGAATACTAGCTCCGTGTTCATGATCCCAAAACTTGGCTATCTCCCCAGGTCTATGGGCTCCTTTGTGGGCTGGTATCGCCACCGGGTTGGTCCTATTATTGCCGAGGAAAAGCGAGTGCTCTTTGAATATAAAACTCATGCCCCAACTCAAGCTGCTCACGTTCCATTGTGACCACGGTCAGTCGTTCGCCCTCTTTTGAGGGGTGGTGGTGCGGTCGTCATCCCGCAGGCCGCAGATACCGAGTCGATTCCTCCCACTGTAGGGATGCCCATGCGTACTAGAGCTCGGGCAAAGGCTCCCGTTGAGGTGCCAGCGGTAGTTCCATCAGTTGTAGTGTCATCGATGGCAGTGTCATCATCGGTAGCACCGCCAAGAGAGGATACTGAAGGCGAAGTGGGTCAACGTCGCACCAAAGCATCAAGGGGAAAGAAGCAATCGTCTTCTGGTGTTAGTTCTGGGTCAAATAGGCGAAAGAAGACAGTCACCAATCTGCTCGACTTTTTAGTGGAATCCGAGCATATCTTTCAAGATGAACCAATAGCTATGCAAGAGTCGGATGGTGGTCTTCTTTTTCCAGGTTCATCTGCCGAGGAAGCCGCACAATTGGTTGAGGATATGAGACGCTCCCAGGATGAGACTGAAAATGTGAGGGTCCCGAAGAGGCCTTATCCTGCCGTCATCTTCTACGAAGATTCTCCATCGATACGGCGGATATTTATAGGTCCTTTGGAAGAGGGAAGCGAGATAGCCCTTAAGCGGCCTATCTCGGCCGATACCAAAGATGCGCTGTCGTTGTGGACTGGTGGCCACGAGTCTACCCTCGAACCCCGGCGAGCATACCTCCTCAGGAAAGAGCGTCAGCTTGAAAAAGCCAAATTAGAGGCATCCTGGCGTATCGGTATGCATGATTTCTGTATTTTTTCTTTGTCAAATAATTTGTTTCGCTTTTTACGTCTTCTTATCTTCGTAAACTTTTGCAGGGACTTTGGCCATGACAGACGATCTGAATTCGAGTTGCGCCTTGACTATGGACTCTGTAAACATCCCGATGAGACACCAGTAAGTGTGGAAGGGGTCGATACAGCTGTTCTTCCTGCCACGGAGCTTCCATTGGTGGTTTCCGTTCTCCCGGTGCTTTCTCTCCTGGAAGAGGCATCTTCGTTGGCCGCAGATTCAATGGATCTTTCCGGTGACGGCCCGGAGACTGTGGGACAGGTAGTTGAGGCCACCGTCCTTTCATCGGAGCCTGTAGCAGTGGCCGCTGCTCCTCAATTGGAAGCTGTTATGCCAGCCCGTATCCCCGATGATGCGCCTGAAGGTACGGAGGAAGCTGCCGAAGCGACATCCCTCCTGTTCAAAGCATGAGGAGCATCGAAAGTAGCCTTCTATATTTCATTTTAATAATCTCTCCATCATCTGAACCTTTCTGTCTTTTCAGAATTACGCAGGTTGGCGGCGTCTCGTCTATTGCTGATCTATCTCCTCGAAAATCCTTTCAGCGTTTGCTAGAAATGGCCGCTCCGCAGGCAATATCCCCTCAACGCATCATCCTCTCTTCCGGGCAAGGTTAGTGTTATTTGCCTTCTTCTCATGGCATCATTATTATTTCATATAACGATACTGATGTCTTCTGTAGTTCTGAAAGCCGATGACGAAGTTGAGATTCTTGACGGGCCTGGGAATCTTTTGGACCCTTCTTGCATGAATGTGGGTAAGTAAAGTTTCGACGTTGTTCCACCTGCTCTTTACTTGCAAGTCTTGCTGATTGCTTATAAATCTTAACAGCTTTGCCAGTTCTTACCATGCTGGAATCTCTCATCGTCAGGCCATCCAGCCCCTATGCTCTACGTGCCTCTGAACGGATGGCAAAGCTAAGCCTTCACTCTTTGTCAGCTCTGATCGAAGACCTTCGTGCTGTTAGTTTGATCACGGCCGAAGAATTTGCCGCTGAAGCCAAAAGTTCTCTCCCCTTCTTGCTGCTTACCATAGTGAAACATTGGCGTAAGTTTTGGGTTGAGTTTTGTCGTCGGGTGGAGGCTTTCTTGCATAGTCTTGAATGTACGCGCCTTCCTTCAGAGGTTGTGGCTGTAAAGGCGAGCTTGCGGGGGCTGATCGAACGGTGCACCGCAAATATACTGTCATGCGAGAAGAGGCTCAGCCGAAAATTTTCAGAGAGGAAGCTGGCTTCAAATGCACTGGGGGAACTTCAGGCTGAACTTACGGCCAAGACCACTCGTGCGTATGAACTCTGGTGGGTGCTTCAAGAAGCTATTAGGAAGGTAGTAGCTATTGATAAAGCCGTCATTTTTACCCGCGAGATGTTTGAAGCCCACAAAGTCACTGAACAGGAGCTTAAAAGTCGACTTGCCTCGTACCAGGCCCAACAGTCTCAAGCGGAGGCCCGTCTCATGGCGATAACAAATTAAGAAACTGAGGCCCAGCGGAAAAAGGATGAACTGACAAATTTGTTACATCGTCCGCCGGCTTGATAAATTGTATATTGTTCCTTTTATTCTTCTTTTGTACATACTCCTAAATGAGAGTATATTTTTTTGATTCTTTCATAGATTGTAATTTGTATTCATTTTGATTCATGAATAAAAGACATATTTTTCTTGTCTCCTTCTGACATTTTTCCTCTTTGCTGTATTGTCGCTATGTTATTCTGGCAAGTGTAGAGAATATTTCATCCTAGCCTTCTTGTAGGGTATCGATGGCTTAGGAAGCGGGTGTTCAGGTTTGCTGCCTAAGACTTTTCAACTTTATGAGTCGTGAGGATCTCAAAAAGATTTTTCTCCCTACGAGTCGAGAGGACCTCGTAGGTGTATTTTCTCTTTAGGAATCGTGAGGATTCCTAAGTGTGTTTTCTCATGAAAGTCGTAAGGATCTCACAAGAGAATTTTCCCGCCTACAAGTCGAGAGGACTCGTAAGTGGTTGTTTCCCTCTTCATCGTTGTTCGACTTCGGAGAGTGTGACCCGTGAATAGTGAGCAAGAGTCCATCTTGGACCAACTTGCAGGGCCCCAGTGCTTAGGAAACAGTTTTTTTAATCCCCATTACCTAAAGCTTTGCCTTACGAGTCGAGACGAATCGAGAAGTTCTCACAAGGATGTCCTAACGTCATAGTTAACCTCTGCTCTATACGACAGAGGTCCGTTAGGGGTCTGTGGTACTAGGGTTGTGACCGTCGTACCATCGCGTTGGCTGATGTATTCCTCGATAGGAAATTTTGCTGTTCGAGTAGCCTTGCGACTGTCGTGTCTCTGATCCCTTCAGGAGCTGGACAAGACGTCTTCAAGAAATCTTCCAGGTAGTATTACCGTCGAAAGAACAAGCGTTAGGGATATTCCATGTCGCTTTTTACTTGAGGTTAGGCTTAGTTTGTGAGCCCCGATGAGTCATGACCACTCCGCGCTGGTGTGGGATGATCTCCGATAGTCTTTCAGGTTTTATATGAGTTGCCGTCAAGACCCTGAAGCTAGGAATATTGCTTTTGCTTCGTTTGCTGGCATTGCATCTGCTGTATCGAGATGAATGTCACGGTGGTGATCACTCTGCGCTGGTGTGGGATAATCTCCGATAGTCTTTCAGGTTTTATATGAGTTGCCGTCAAGACCCTGAAGCTAGGAATATTGCCTTGCTTCGTTATTTTGGCACGTCCGAATCCTGTTGGAGGAAGAACGCTGTGGTGACATTTCGTCTGCTGTATCGAGACGAATGTCGAAGTGGTGACCACTCCTTGCTGGTGTGGGATGATCTACGTTAGTTTTTCAGGTTTTATATGAGTTGCCGTCAAGACCCTGAAGCTAAGAATATTGCCTTTACTTCGTTTACTGACATTGCGTCTGCTGTATCGAGATGAATGTCGCGGTGGCGATCACTCCGCGCTGGTGTGGGATGATCTCCAATAGTCATTCAGGTTTTATATGAGTTGCCGTCAAGACCCTGAAGCTAGGAATATTGCCTTTGCTTCATTTTTTTGCACGTCCGAATCCTATTGGAGGAAGAACGCTGTGGTGACATCTCGTCTGCTGTGTCGAGACGAATATCGAAGTGGTCTCTAGGTTGTTGTGAACCGTCGAGATCTGGAACTAGGGACTTTGCCATGGCCCCGAGGTTGATTATCGCGTTCAAATCCTGCTGGAATGAGGAGGAACGCCGTTGTGAGTCTCCAGTCTGTAGATGATGCCATCGAGACTTGGCTCTCTTTCCGATGGAGCATTATGGGATGATATGGTTCCCTCTTTGTTTGTGTCCCTGGATTGTATACAGGGATCGATGCGATCTCATCTGTAGGGCAAGAGTTTCATTTTATTATTATTTTTTTCTGCTCTATCATTTCAGCTTTTTATATCAAGAAAGTCGCGATTGCCCAATCATTTCGGCTATTTTTCGTTTTGCTCGCTGTTTTTTTATTGCGAGTTTCCCGATCATTTCGGCTGTTTTTGTATGCATACATTTTTACTTGCTGATTTTGTTGCAAGTTGCCCCATCATTTCGGCTATTTCATATGCATTTGTGGCTTGCTAACTTTTCATTATGAGTTTGGGATTTGACGCCGATTTAGGCATCAGCATCGCTACAACAGGCATATTGCCAGGAGCGAATCATCATTTTCCTCTGTCGATGTAGAACAAAGGTGGCTTAGCAAACAGGGTTAGGATCCTGTTGACTAAGGCTTTTTGACTTCATGAGCCGTAAGGGTCTCATAAAGGTATTTCTCCCTACGAGTCGTGAGGATCTCGTAGATGCATTTTCTCCTTAGGAATCGTGAGGATTCCTAAGTGTGTGTTCTTTTATAAGTCATAAGGATCTCACAAGAGTGCTTTCTCCTTATAAGTCGAGAGGACTTACAAGTGTCGTTCGCCATATGAAGATATCTCTCGTCAGTGGTGGAACTCTGTTAAGGAAATGTTTATTCGTGCCCGTGGATTGTATATAATGGTCAATATTGAACCGCTTATAGGGCAGCATTGGAGATTGTGATGGCTTAAGAACAAGTTCAGATCCCTGTAGCTTAAGGCTTTTGAATCCTATGAGCCATGAAGGTCTCAAAGGGGAATTCTCCTTACGAGTCGTGAGGATCTCGTAAGTGTGTTTTCTCCTTAGGAATCATGAAGATTCCTAAGTATGTTGCTCCCTTATGAGTCATAAGGATCTCACGCAGGTATTTTCTCCTTACAGGGTCGACAGAACCTTGCAAGTGTCTTTTAACGAGATTATGCCTTTTCGGGTTTTCACAAACTCACCGGTAGTCCTGCTGTTTTTACTCACGGTGCCCTTTCGGGTTTTCATCCGTGCCCATCTCACGTACCGTTTTTTTTGTATTTTTTTTCTTACGAGTCTGCGCCCTTTCGGGTTTTCACAAACATCGCCGGTAATCCTGCTGTTTTTACTCACGGAGCCCTTTCGGGTTTTCATCCGTGTCCATTTCGCTTATGGACATACCATTTTTTCCTTCTTTTTTTTGTGTCAACCTTGGTATGCTGCGGTCCGTAGTAGTTTATAAACGTCTCAGTCAATAGCCAGTTTTAGGACATAGTGGTTTATCATTAGTTTAAGGACGTTTCGGTCCGTAGCCAGTTTTAGGGCATAGTGGTCCATCGTTAGTTTAAGGACGTTTCGGTCCGTCGTTAGTTTAAGGACGTTTCGGTCCATCGTTAGTTTTAGAACATTTCGGTCCGTTTGTCGGCTACTACTTATAGAGTTTGGGCTTAGGAAGATAGCGAGCGGACACAAGCATCGTCATCTCTCATTGACCTAAGCCGTGACTCGTCAGGCGTAGTATTTTTTTAGGAATCGACCATTTATTAGCTTGAAGGGTCTTTCGCCATGCATGTCCATGTGCAGGTAAGCCCCACCTTGGTAGAATTTGTCTATGATGTACGGGCCCTCGTAGTTCGGCTCGAATTTCCCCCGTTTGGCACGATTAAGGATCATAGGTCTCTTGACCACTAGCATGAGTTCGCCCGGGCGGAATGTTCTCGGCCTAGTCAATCTCTCGTATGAGCGCGACATCTTTGCTTTATAAGCCTCCAGGTTTTGTTGCGCCATGAGCCGGGTTTCATCAAGGGCGTTGAGCTCCTCAAGCCGAAGGTGAGCATTTTCGTCGTCGGTTAGCTCATAATGAACTGCCACTCATAGAGAGGGTAGCTCTATCTCGAGGGGGAGTACCGCTTCAGCGCCGAATACTAATGCATACGGCGTTGTGCTTGTGGCCGTTTTGAATGTGGTTCGATACGCCCAGAGAGCTTCATGCAGTCTCTTGTGCCAATCCTTCTTATTTCTGGACACCGTCTTTTTCACGATCTTCGTCAAGATCTTGTTGAAAGCCTCAGCTAGACCGTTAGCTCGAGGATTATAGACCGAAGAGCATCTCCAGTCTATATTATGCTGTTGTGCGAAGCGGCTGATCTTGTGGCTTCTGTAGGCTAGCCCGTTATCGGAGATAATCCGTCGCGGAATGCCGAACCGATAGATGACATGTGTCTTGAAAAAATGGAGAATATTCTTCGTCTTCACTTCTCTTAGCGGTACTGATTCTGCCCATTTGGAGAAGTAATCCGTTGTCGCCAAAATGAATCGATGTCCTCTGGACGATGCTGGTTTGATGGGCCCAATTATGTTGGTTCCCCACATTTCGAATGGCCAGCTAGCCACCATTGGATGTAGTAGATTTGGATGCCGATGAATAAAGTCCCCGTGAATTTGGCACGAGTGGCACTGCTTCGCGTATTCAAGGCAGACATGGATCATCGTGGGCCAATAGTAGCCCATCCTTTTGATCTTCAGCTTCATCTTTGGCCCGGCCTGATGAGAACCGCAGAGTCCGTCGTGAATTTCTTAGATGACTCTCTTTGCTTCTTCCGGCCCCAGGCATCTTAGCCATAGAGAGTCGAACAATCTCTTGTACAGAGTATCATTGACGAGGGCGAAGGATAGAGCTCGTTTCATGAGCTGATGTCTTGAGGACACATCTTCAGGTGTTCGATAGGATTTGAAGTAGTCCATAAAGACTTCTCTCCAATTCTTGACCTTTTCCTGGTTCTCTATCTATAGGGCCGCTTTCTTGGTCGCTTCCTTTTCTTCAAATGATTCCGAAGATATTTCTGCCGGTGTGAGAACACGACGACTTTGCACAGCGATCCTCATGTCATCGAGGTTTTCGTCAGCCAGTTCTTTAGCAAGTTTGGCTAACGCATCTGCTTTGCTATTTTCCACACACGGTATGCTTTCCAGGGCGTAGGCAGGGATTTGAATCAGCAATTGTTTCACTCTCTCGCTGTACTTCACCAACTCTGGTTTGCACGTTTGATAATCGCCGTTTACTTGGCTAATGACCAGCTGGGAGTCTCCGTATATGAGGAGGTTTTCGATCCCCATGTCGATAGCGATCTCAAGTCCTGCTATCAAAGCTTCATATTTGACTTCATTGTTTGTCCTCGGTTTTGTTAGGAAAAAGGCAAAGCGCATTATCCCTCCTTGTGGAGTCACGAAGATGAGGCCTACCCCAGACTTGATTATGGGGGAGCTGTGCTTTCGCTTCTTCATGGAAGATGCCCCGTCGAAGTTGAGTTCCCACCAGGTGTTACCCTCTCTTTTCTCCTCGTCGATCGTGTCAAACGCATGCTCGTCTGGCAGCTCGCAATTTAAAGGTGAATCGGCAGGTATCGAATGCTCAGCGAGGAAGTCAGCGATAGCCTGGCCTTTCACTGCTTTGAGGGGTCGGTATATCACCGAGAATTCCATTAAGAGTAGGGCCCATTTAGCGAGCCGTCCCGTTAATATGGCCTTTGACATCAAATATTTGAGAGGATCTATCACGACCCGAAATAGCACGCGACTGGCCCTTGAATTATATGAAGTCTATAGGATCTCATCTAACTCAAGTAAGCCAAAAGCCCAGAAATCTAAAACTATTTTAAATAATAAATGAAGGAAAACTAGTTTTAAAGAAGTGAAGAAAACCATGTTTTAAAAACAAGGTTTTTAAATAAGTAAGCCGAATCTGCATTTTTAAAACCTTAAGTCTTTTCTGAAAATTTCGGCAGAGTTTACTTTGTAAAAACTGGCTCCAAACGGGGTACAATATGAATAATATAAGCACAATGATAAAAGGTATCCCAAGCAGGAGCTAGCTCTTCGTCAATCGACGGTCACAACCATGCAAGCAATATAGTATACAACGCCGAAGGGCGAGAATCAAAACTCAAAAGAAACTCGAAATATCAAGAAAAACCATAATACTACAACGTGCGACTCTAAAGTCGAAATAATACACAACTGGTTTTCTAAGTCTGAATAAATATACAAGTTTGGTTGATGGAATTACTAGATACAACTGATTAAAATAAATACAAGGGTGGTCACGATGCGAGCGAACCCACCTACCAAAGCAATCACCAGAAAGGAAGCAGTGTGCCAGAAAAGCCGCAATGAAACCTGTACGACAAAACCTGCAAGAAACTGTGGCACAACGGGGGTGAGTTGCCAACTCGTGAGTAGAAAACACCAAAGAGCAAAAATTGTATGTATGACTCAATCCTAGGTCAATACGATCAGTAATAATATATCCTCAATATGAATAAGTCTGAAGCATGATAAGGTGGTAAGGGTAAACATCTATACAGAAGTGTGGTACCAAGTGCTCATGCCAGTGCCTCAGGTAGCAACATATCATAAATATGCAGTATGATCAATGTAATCAACATGAATCAATGTAAACTATATCATGACGTCTAAAAGTATGTGGATATCATCCATCTATTTAATCAATGTCTGTATGCATGTGGATCTCGTCCATGCGTCACCCAATAACATAACAATATCATGCATGTAAAAGTCATAAAAGTATATGCATGAAAGTATGAGGATATAAATCAACATGTGTCCCTCGCGACATATCAAAATCATGGAACCTGAGTGTCTAGCATCGACACTCGAAAACATCATGAAACCTGTACCCAGCATCGGCACGTAAATCCTCATATATATAGGGCTCCGTCAGTCCGGATCGGCCCACGGACTCCGTCAGTCCAGATCGGCCCATATCATCTCTCGACTCCGGTCGGTATCCTCCGTATATCCGCCGAGCCTACATACAATCACCGGTAGGTAGTGGTCCCTCTGCCAGGCTCACCGTCTGTATACACAGCATCCCTTTCTTGCCCCAGGGTACCATACCGGGCCCCACCATGTACCCGCACACGGCTCACGACTCCTCCTCGCATGGGGTATATACATATCAGAACCGATAAAACTCATGGTGGACACACTGAAATATTATATCAAGAGAAACTGGGTTTTTAAACAATGCATACTTTCTTTTGAAATGACCACGGTTCTTAAATCCAGAAATCTCATGAAAACGGCATATCTCAATGCGGAAAATCATAAAGCATGATGTATGCGACATATAACAGAAATATAAGCATATCCGTATATCATGCAACATAGAACAGTAATATACACGTATCGAGGGAAGCCCGCTCCTTTATAATGAATCAGTTTTTAAAATGTATCTTGCGGTTCCTAAATCTCCAAATCAAGCCAGAATCATCTATGTATGTGCAAATACGTATGTATGTAAGTATGGGTGTACAATATGTGTGTACACAAATATAGATGTACAAGTAGTCATATCCTGATGCAACAATCCTACTGTGTAGTGACATGGCAATTATCGATGATAAAGTGTGTGAGCCGGCAAGCAGGTGTACGTGGAACATACGCATCATCGATAATGGTGTTGATGTCCTAACAGCATGGGTTTACTATAACAATAACACATTTACACCTGCAATGCGATGCGAATAAAAAGAATATGCAAAAATCGAATAATAAACGCAACAGTGAAGAATCTACATCAATATATAAATGTCATACAGTTTTGCCATTTGAAATAAGACGAATCGGGGTTTTTAGAAAAATAAGGGCTACGGTGTTTTTAAGAAAAGATGCGTCTTTTGAAAATATCCGTAGAATCCCTTTGCCTGTCTTTAAAATACTCACGATTCGTTAGTTTTGAAATAGGTATGACTCGGGTCTAGTCCAACATCTACGAAGTAAACTACAGATCTAAATAACAAGCTAATCGAAAGGGTATGGAAACTATCTAAATCTGAGTCGATATATATATACATATATAATAGTCGGTGATCTTGCCTCAATAGTACCGCATACGATACAATATATCATATGACATCTTCGAGTCAAGAGTGCGGATCTATCATCAATATAAAGCTCGTACGGTAAATCCATCGTACGGCACCCCAAATCTGGGTACGGGTCAAATATCACATTCATCTCATCAATTATCTGGTATCCTTATCATCATATCTCATGATCTGGGGTACTGATCTAAGTCTAGTACAAACCGATACCATCTAGATAGATATATGTGCGTGTATGAAAACACACCTAAAGGCCCGCTAAAATCTCACGTCGTATCCCATAATATGAACCACACCATATCACCGATCTCATGGCACTATGCCCAAATTCATCAACTCATCTCCAAATATCATCCACTATCCTCATCATCCAACTGTAGGTATACGTGTGTTTGTATGTGTGTGTATACATCATCCCAAACCTGTGTGTGTGTGTATACGTATCCCCATATACGCACAAGTATAACAAGTAAGCATGTGTGTACGTGTGGGTGTAAACCTATTCTAAGGTTTGCAACTAAGGGGCTATACTAGTTTACTTCTAAAAACCCTAATCTAACCATTGAACACCTAATCACATCTTGAATATCCATGTCACGCATAAAGCTATCATATATATAGTATATATATAGTATACTAAATATTGAACTGTGGGGGTGCTATACGCCATCCACCCGACTTCCCCCGTACATATAATCTACTCACCTTGCATCTTGCGTGTCGGTGTCGATGTCACCTTCATCTTCTTCATCGTATGAAACCCACGTGAAGGTACCTACATAGATAACACAATCGCAAATGCGTATTAAAATCTCATCGGAAAAACCAAAACGACACGCTAAGGCCTATATGTTAGAACCTATGGACCACGCCTTCAAAACCACCAATTAACCCTCGATATCGTCGTACAAACGTCAAGTGATCGAGGAAACACACAGATACAAAAATCCAGAATTCAAAATACGAGAAACGAAACCCCGAATCAAAACAGCAACTCATGAAATGGTCCCAGATTTTACCCTAGGTCAAATTGGTCAATTATGCATATGCCAAGGGCCTAGTTTACAGGAAATGGAACTACAGACCAAACACGAACCTAATTGGACCAGGTCTGGCCGCAATTTACGGCCAGAAGGATTAAATTTGCGGCCATAGTGTGGAGTCAGGGGCTAAGGTCTTGGGGTTAGCTTCCTAGGCGCATGCACACTCCTCTGTATTTGCAAAATAATTATCAGAGCCTCCGGGTGTTAGCAGATTTAAAAATACACTCACAGAATCCATAATTCCTCCGATATCGGGTTTCTAAATACGTATTCCGGGGTTCTAGTCTCTGGTTTAGGTCTGAATTCTAGCACTAGGGGGTTTGTGTAGCCTCTACTGAGCTCAATTACATATCACAACTCAACAATTCCATAAACCCTAACTAGAATTTTCAAAGTTCACCTAAACAACACAATATCGGTTCTAAATTAACATGGATGTAAAAGAAATGGAACTACTAGGCTAATGGTTGAGAGAATACCTTATTTGGCAACTCAAGAATTTTCTTGAGTTGCCCCAAGTGTCCAAAATGCAAGCTTTCTTGGTCCATGGGGTAGCTAGTGAGCTTATGCATCTTTTTATTGAAATGGGTGTTGGGTTTTGAGATGTTTTTAATGGAGTTTTGGGAGGATGAAGAGGGGGAGGGAGTGAGGGCAGCAGCACTTTTGAAATGAGAAGGAAAATGGTGAAGAAAATGGAGGATGAAGCCAAGTCAAAGAAGACCCCTTACTCTCTCTCATGCCCATGCTTCATATAATATTGTTTTCCTTTTTCTTTTCAATTCTTTTCCTTTTCTTTTTCTTCTCTCCTCAATAGTAAACCCAAAACAAACCATACACCCAAAATCATGTAGGAAAAAATTGTAACAAGTGAAAAAAAGACATGGTGCATGTTTTGCACAAAACAAGCTTAAAGCCCGATTAGCGATTTTCAATCGCGATTAGCACTAAATTAGCATATAATTAATCATAAAAACTTAAAATTTGCATAATTCACATAAAACGCCCTCTTTTAGAAATTTCCATAATTTTCCAAATTTTTTCCCAATTTATCGGTATTTAATTATACCGCCTTATTAAAATATTCAATATTTTATTATTTAATTATAAAAATTCCCAAAAAATAATATTTTATTTGTTTTGAAATGTTACAGGATCCACCTTTGATGTGATGTGGACCTCATGTGCCAACGCATAGTATCTGAGGTTCGTTATCGCGAAGATCAACGCCAAGCAGTGTTTTTCAATGGGGGAGTAGTTGTTTTTTGCCCCCAAGAAAACTCGACTCAAATAGTAAAGGGCTCTCTCTTTCCCTTGGTCATTCTCTTGTGCCCATAGCGTGCCTAAGGAACCTTTAAGGGCAGTTGTATACAGAATGAGGGGCTTTACCTTGACTGGAGCGGTCAACACCGGAGGATTCTGTAGGTATTGCTTGATTTCGTCCAGTGCGCTTTGGCATTTGCGATCCCAGATGAACGGGGTTCTCTTCTTCATCAAGCGGCTGTATGGGCGGCATTTTCCGGAGAGGTTAGCTATGGACCGCCGTATATACGCGAGCTTCCCTTGGAGAGACCGCAGTTGCTTCAAAGTTCATGGGAGGGCATTTCCATAATCGCCTTGATTTTTGACGGGTCGATTTTGATGCCTCGATGTCGTACAATGAACCCTAGGAATTTACCTGAGGAAACTCCGAACGCGCATTTCAGAGGGTTCATCTTCAAGTTGTATTTCCGAAAACATTGGAACACTATCATCAGATGCTCCCAATGTTCCTCGTGCGATTTGCTTTTCACCACAAGGTCGTCAATATAGCACTTGACGATTTCGTGTATGAAGTCATCGAAAATTTTTGTCCTGGCCCTCTGATGGGTGGCGCCGTCGTTATTCAGACCGAAAGGCATCACTTTGTAGCAGAATATGCCCAGCGGGGTCCGGAAAGCGATATGGTTCTGGTCTTCGAGATGCATTTTTATTTGATTATATCTTGATGAACCGTCCATGAAGAAGAAGACTTCGTGAGTGAACGTGTTGTCTATCATCAGTTCGGTGACCGACACGGGAAACCCATCCTTTAGACATGCTTTATTGAGGTCCCGAAAGTCCACGCAGATGCGCACCGTCCTATTTTTCTTCATCACTGGGACAATGTTGGCGATCCAGTCAGGATACTGCACCTCTTGGATGAAGCTGGAGTCGATTAGCTTCTTGACCTCGGCGTTGATGCTCATTTCAAGTTCGAGCCGCAATGTTCTCGGTGCTTGTTTGACCGTCTTGACGTCCGGAAATATCGCCAATTTGTGGACGGCTATTTCTGGATCCAATCCGTGCATCTCGGAATAGTTCCATGCGAAACAGTCTTTATACTGCATGAGCACGTCTTTGAGCGTAGCCACCTTTTCTTCAGAAAACAATTCACTGATGAACGTCGGCCGTGGGTCGTTTGCCGTTCACAAGTCGATTTTTCTAAGGTCATCTGCAGTAGTATGTATCTCGTCTTTCAGCTCTTTCGGCGCCGGTGGAAATTCTGAAATCGACTCATCTTCCTCATTTTCGAAGCACCAAGAGAGGTCATCCATATTCTCGGGTTCTTCTTCTGACAGCGTTATCGCGTAACAGGTACGAGATCGTTTCCAAGACCGATATTGATCTGGTTCTATTCTCATCGCATAAGTGGCTCTTGATTCATACTTCCGTGGCAGACTTACCCTCCAACTGTTGGATAGAGCGAATCTGCCAAGTTGGTACTGGTCTTCTACCCAGTCTTTGAATATGAAGCAGTCTTTGAGAGGATGTCATGTCGTTCGGTGATAGAAGCAGTCTTCAAGAGGATTTCCTGTCGTTCGGTGATAGGAGCAATAGTCTGGGTGAGAGACCTCGCCTGCTTGCTCGGGTGCTTGGACTCCGGGAGCATAATCATCTGATGTTTCATGACGAGGTCGAAGATTTTCTTCGTCTTTTCTAGGGGAAAAGAATATGCTCGACTCGTCTTTTTTATAAGAGACGGATCTCGGTTGCTCGATTTTCGATCGCGTGACTTCTTGGATCTGCTTCGCTGCTGTCGAACTTTTTTCGTTCTTCAGTTTGCTTTTGTTTTTGCGTCGGGTCTTCTGTATAACAGACTAGCAACGAAGGGCATCGTCATTCTCTGTAGCCTGCTGAAGGAGGCGTTGTGTTCTGGCTTTTTCATAGATGGCCATTTCGCGACTATGGTCATCCCGGACCTTTTGATCCGCTTCCCTTATTAGCTTATCCATCTGTTCTTTAAACGACAGACTTGGCATTTTCATGGCGAGACCTCGTTTTGGTTCAGGGTTAGCGTCTTTTATGAGAACATCTCCTTCTTCATCGAAGTCATGTATGACGTAGCAGCCATGGACTCGCTCCCGTTTCTTGGATTGAATGTATCCAAGCCTGATCGTTTCCATTCTCCCGGTGGGCAATTTCTGCTGAGTTCCGGGGACGTTACAAATCCTATTGTAGAACTGAGCTTGTCGAGCAGTCTGTTTAAAGGATACGCCTTAGTGCCTCAACAGCCTCCTCAATCCTTCTGTGTAGTATCTGGGCAATCGGATGAGCTGAAGTCTGTCAAGTGTCAAATTGGCACCATGCCAGACTTCTTTCTCCACTTTGGTTTCCGTGGATTGATAAAAGAGGATCGCCTTTTCATCTCTTCATCTGAGAGGGACATAGAACGTCTGCAGTTCCTGCACACTATAGGTTTCAAGTGCATTGAGCTCTTTGTAATGCTCTTGCGGAACCATGGCAATTTGCAAACTTCGATCATCGCCAGCGAAGGCTTGTATTGATGGCCAAGCAGAGAATACTGCATTTATTTCGTCTTCAGAGTCACTGCCGAAGACCAACATAGGGGTGGACGGTCCCAGCTTGGTATATTGGGGCAGCCCGGAATAGACTATCTCTTCGTCTTCCTCAGTATCGCTCCCGAAGACCGGAATAGTGGTGATAGCTTTTTGTTTGCCCTCCGGTTTGCGACATCTTTCTGTGTCTTTGAAATCTGGCAGGAAGTACTTGGCATCTTCATATTTGCGGACTTCGTTCATGGAGAATGGGTTTAGTTCCCCCGTCACAATGTACTCGAGACCATCTTTGAAGTACTTAATACACTGATGTTGTGTAGAAGGGATAATGTTGTACTCGTGTAACCAAGGCCGGCCGAGCAAAGCGTTGTAGCAAGTCTTGGCATCAATGACGTGGAACTTGATATCAGTGACGAACAGCCCAAAGCGTAACGTCAGAATCACAGACCCGAGCGTCCATGATGACTGAGAGTCGAACCCGGAGATAGTGATCTTATCCCGAGCGAGGTGTTGAATGCTCATGCATAACTCCTTCAACACCCTTACATTGAGAAGGTTGACGGAGGACGCATTGTCGACCAGGATTTTGCCTATCTTGATGTCATGACAGTATCCGGTGACATATAGCGGACGGTTATGCTCACACGTCCCGAGGAGGAGGTCCTCATCGCCGAAAGTGATGTCAGCAGTGTGCACTTCCTCCAACTCGTCCTTCATCTTTTCTTCGGCGAGAAAAGCTTGAAACTGTCTGGGGTCTTGTAATGCTTTAATTAGGGAGTATTGCGCCTCTTTAGATAGCAGAAGGGCATCGAGGATGCTCAACTGTGAAGGAATCTTTCTCAAGTGTGCTAGAACGTTATAATCCACCTTATTTTTCTTGGGTGAGTCTTTGGCTGCCGGCTCTTTGAATACTTGATCGTCGAGGGCAATATCCTTAGGGACTTTTTCCTTCCCTTTATCCTTTTTGTTCGATCCCTTGTTTGCGGTTCCGAGATTCTTTTCAGGTAATATGCGATTATGCAGCTGGATGTTCTCGCATGTCTTCATTTCTTCTGCTTCGGAGGTAAATTCCTTGAAGAGAGGGCCAAGGGGTATTTCTTCATCAGAATCGCTCCTGAAGGTAGGAACTTGCGATCCCTTGCTGTCAACTATATGACAGTTGCTGGTAGTTCTTCTGCACTCATCTGTCGTGCTCCTTTGTTCTCGACGAGTTTTGCGCTTCATCCGCTTGAACTGCTGTTGATGAGCAACGTATCCCCGCCACCAATTTTTAAAGGCGTTGCATTCCTCGGTAGGGTGTGTGGTCCTTCGATGGTACAAGTAGTAGTTTGGATGTGCATCCCCTTCGTCAAGGTGTATCCCATCAGGAGTGTTTCCTTCGGAGGGTGGCAGCTTCATTCCCATCGATATGGCTTTAGCGAATCGTTTCTTCGTCTTGAACTTATTTTTGCTAGTGACAAAAGTGCTTTGATCTGGTTGGGGTATTTCATGACCCATGACTTCTTCAAATTGACGCCGACTCCTGGCCTTTTCGAATATAGCCATTTCGCATTCTCGATCATTCTTGCTCTTCTGACGGGCTTCGTTCAGCAGTAGGTCGATAATCTTGTCAGACAATTCTAAGGGTTTTGATTCCGGTTCTGGATCTGCCCCCAGTTTCTTTGCATCAGGTGCTTCTTCACCATCCATCGACGAGTGAGAGATCATGTGGCAGCTTGCCACATAGCCCTCACTTTCATCTGCCGAGTCCTCTCCCCCGTCATTGTCATCGTCTCTGTCCTTAAGAATGTGGTCGAGAAAATCTTGGAGCGTGACCGGGGTTCGCACATGTAGGGTGTTTTTCGTCACCCCATTGAGATGGGAATACGCGCGCGCTTGTCAGGCATACTACAGATTCCCCCTGCCTAGGGCAGGCCGGGGTTTATTGATTGTGGGGATCCGAATCTCCGGCAGCCGCAGACTAAACTGTCGTTAATTACCCATCACATTTGGAGCGAAGGAACCTCCGATTAACGGGTTAAACTGGTCATGCGAACTCAATTTGCCGTATTGTGTTTTGAAGGGGTTTTGGAAATATCGGGGGCCCCGCAGAGTTTTTACGGGGGTCCCGCTACCCGGATAGCGGGCTGGGGGTCAATGGGGCTAGCAGCCCCCTTGCGGGGTGCGGGGCAGCGCCCCATTAGAAATTTTTTCTAACGGGGGAGACATATTTAATATGGAGTGCACAAAAAAAGAAGGGAAAAAGCGTCTTAAAGACGCGTACGTAGCATGTGGGCGCCTCAGCGCCCGGGGTCACGTGGCGCACACGTGACCGTTGGGCGCCTCAGCGCCCCGGGGTCACGTGGCGCACACGTGACCTTTGGGCGCCTCAGCCCCCGGGTCACGTGGGCGCACGTGACCATTGGGCGCCTCAGCGTCCGAGGTCACGTGGGCGCACGTGACCACGGGAAAACACCCGCTGGAGGGGGAGCCTAGCCCCTAGGTTGGGGAGTTGAACTCCCAAGGGATTTTTGGAGTTAAACTCTTGGCAGAAATTAATTTATGGAGTTATACTCCAACGGATCTAGAAAGGAGTTAAACTCCTAGAAATCTTTGGCCCTTCTTCTGAGCCTTGGATCTGTCCAAAGTTAGATTCTTGGAGATGGGTCTCTTTCTTCTTCTTTTCTTTTGGCCGGATCTTGAAAATCAAAAGGTGTGAGATTTTAAAAATCTCTTCTTTTTCGAGATCTGGTGGGAGATCTGAGTGCCCCTTTGTGGGTTTTGTGGTGAAAAACTATTTATTTTGAGAAAAGGAAGAGTTAAACTCTTGATTTAATTCAAAAGAAAGAAGAAGGTTTTTAGAACCTTGAAGAAGGAGAAAGAGTCACAAGCCCTAATTTTTGGGGAATGAAAAAGTGTATGCTTTATTCATCATCATGTTGCCTTATATAGGCTTACACATTTACATATAGCCCCTTGGGCTTCACAAAATGGCATTTTGCCTATCCCATGGCTCATGTGCCATCTCATTTTTTGCACATAAGCCATGGGCTTAAAAAATATTGGCTTTATGCCCATTTTGCATACATTCATGTATAAAAAATTACATAAAAATTATTTATGACATGATTTCGTTGTTGGCATGGGGAGGCTGGCCGCGGGCTCGACTTGGACATGGGCCCGCTTGACCTGGGCTTGGGCCCACCTAGCTTGGGGGTTGACCTTGACTTTGACTCGGTCAACCGGGATGTAAATTTTTACCCCAACAGCACCTTCTGGTTATATTCTTCCAGCGCATCGATGTATTTTTGCAGGTCTGTGCGCTTGTCAGCAGGCTTCACGGGCTTTTTGGTTTTCTTCTTTTTCTTCGAAGACTTTGACGGCTGGGCCTGAGCATTTTGATTATCGCTACCAATTTTTGGCGTCGGGCGCGGCTTCAGCATTCCCTCGATGATCTCGGGTTCTAGCTGATTTTTCCACCTGACCGCTGGGCATGCTTGGAGATCCTTCAGCATTCTTTTCGTTTTGACTGAAAGAGTGACCTCCCATGGAGCTTCTTCGACAAAAGAGCACGTACCCCTAGTGTGCCCCCTTTTAAGAGTGTGCGATTGAGGCGGGCTTACTTTCCAATTCTCGGATAGTGTGAATTTGCCCTGTTGGTATTGGTCTTCAATCCAGCCTTTAAAGACAAAGCAATCTTCAATTGGATGGCTTACTGCTCGGTGGTAAGGGCAATAATTGGGATTGTTAATATCGCCGGGCTGCAGTGGATGTCTAGGATCTGGCAGATTGATGAGCCTGTTGCGCACTGCCAGCTCAAACAGTCTCTTTGTCTTCTCCCGCAGAAACGAGTAGGAACGTCCCAGTCTTTCCTCAAAGGATTGGCGTGGACGCACGTTGCTTTGGCGAACAACCGATTTTAAGTTGCTCGGCTGTTGTTGAGCATTGGCGACAAAGGTCGCTTTCCCGTTGCCCTTTTCATTCCGCGGGTCTGTCTTTGAAAAGGAAAGCTTATGACCCATCTGGCCCATTTGGGCCAGCTTATCAATCAAGGTCTGGAAGGTGGTCGACTTGAAAAACATCATGAATTGGGATATGGTCGCCTGCGGATCGAGGGTTCCCACAAACAAGCCCACTGCAGGAGCCTCTTCGATGCGTTGTTCGCACTTCGACCATAGATTCCGCCACCGTATAACGTACTGGACCCAAGTCTCTCCCGGTTTCACCCTGGCATTGATCAGCGCCGTGATTGGGGTACGTTCGCTAGCGCTCGCAAAACGTTGGGTGAATAGCAGCTCCATCTCTGCAAATGTCTTGATAGAGTCATTCGGGAGTTCCGAATACCATTCGAAAGCTGTCTCCGACAAGCTGCCAAAAAACTAGCGGAGCAGTAGTTTATTATCACCTCCAGTATTACCGCACAAGGCTCTAAATTGAGTAACATGTTGGTGCGGGTTTCCCGTCCCCTTATATACATGGAATTTAGGGATCGTATATCCCGGTGGGTACTTTATTTGGTCGTACCAACACGGATAGGGTCGTCCAGTCTTAATAATTTGCCCATCCGCTTCATTCGCCTGATGAACTCGTATCTGCTAAGCGATGTAATCATCCAGGGCGGCTTTTGAGATGGTCTCCTCTTTGGCTGCTGAACAAGCCGGAAGAAGGTTCGATGTCTCCCCTCTGTCATCTTCAAGGACAATCGGAGGGTCTTCAGCCAGAGGATCCGGTTGTATCATCATCCCGACCATGTCTTGGAAGAGAAGCGCCATTCGTTTTATATTGGCCGCTTGTTCCACTGCTTCTCTGTCCTTTTCAAGGATTCTGCGGAGGAAGCCAGCATCGGTTTCCTGTTCATGACGCTGCTCTGATGACGCCTCCGGGCCTACTTTTGGTCTCGTGAGTGCGGCCATAGCTGTTAGCATCTCTTGGAGTTTTTGTTGTTGCTGCTCCTGTGCCTTAGTCACTGATCGCGTAAGCGGTCGATGACCTATGGAGATACGGCTATCCTCTTTTCCGGATGCCATATAGACGGTATGCACCACCATGCCCCCAAACTTAGGGCGTTTAGGCTCAGTGTTCTTGCGATTCGCCGCAGACACTGGGATTTTCTCCAGCTTTCTCCTCTTGTGGGCGGTCGAAGTTGAGAGGGCCGTTGTAGTGGGCACCCAAACAGATGACACCTTTTGTGGCTTGACAGGATGGTCCTCTTCTCGCCGAATTTTCATCTTTTTCTTTAGCCGAGAGTAATCTTGATCAATAACCGAGTCTTGGACTTGACGCCAAACCTTGTAAATTTTGGAGGACAGCCGCTAAGGGGCTACTCCAGCTTCACCTTTGTAACGTTCTCCATAGGTGGAGGAGACTTTTTCAGTATGGCAGTTGGCGAATTCCTGCGCACCCTGTTAAGTAGTTCAAAGCTGTTCTCAGTTGGAACAGCAGCATCAACTTCCACCGTTGGAGCTGGCGGAGTTAGTCCAGAAGGAGAGCTGCCCCCAGCCTTCCTTACTCAGCGCCAGTGGCAACGTCGAGCATGTCGTGCAGCCGGGATCACCTCGGCTGTTGGATAAGCTTCTTCATGGCCCCTGCTTTGAGGAAAGGCTGTTATTGGTGCTAGCCTGTCGAAAACTGACGTCCGTTGAGAGGGGCTAATCAGTCTTGCGAAGGCCGCCTTTCGAACAGGGGAAGCATCCTTCGCGACTTCGCGTGGAGTAGAAGCTGAAATGGCTAGCCTTGTGAAGACCGACCCTTTAGCAGGAGCAGGAATGGTTATCCACTTCGGGATAACCTCTTCAGGAATTGTGGGCTTCTTCATGGGCCCATCTGAGCTTCGGTCCAGTCTGTTGAAAACTGAGGCAGTGGACTTGGACGACCCGTTGAGAAAGGCCGTAGTAGTTGCAAGCCGATCAAAGACCGACTTCTTGGGAGCTTCTTACAATGGTACAGGAGCGCTGAAGCTCGTTGGCGGGAGCATGGTCCCGAAGAACAATCCAATGGTGGCTTGAGTCACCTGTTCCACCGGCATTGTGAAAATAGAGGCCGCTTGGGGCCCGTAAGTCACTCCTCCGGACGGGACGGAGCGAGAGTTGCAATTACAGTTAGTGCAGTTCGAAATCATTGATCTTCTGTTTTCTGCATGGAGCAAGATACCAAATCTTAGTACTTCACATCCAAAGGAAACCATGTCAAACCGTGATTCGTTCGCGAAACACGACACACGAAGTGTGGAGTGGAAAGAGGAAAAGGTCCCACCGGGCGTGCCAGAATCTGTTCTCCACCGAAAGCCGGGAAAGATAAACGTCTTGCCTGAATTTGGGGGCAGATGCTATTTGGATTTATCCTCCACCTCTCCGAAGATGCCAAGTTGATTTATGACACCGTGTATCGGAGTTTTGGATGGATGCGGCCGTTGTAGCAGACTTTGTCAGATTCCCCCTCATTTGGGGGTTTTTTATTGTGGGGACGCTCTTCCCTGCAGGCGCAAGCCCCTACAGTTAATTACGCTACTGCATTGCGGTAACAATTTTCTCCTTCTCCAGATGGTCACTTCGTATCATGTGTGTTTTGTTTTGTTTTTGGTTGCCCGTAGATTGTATATGGAGACTAATTTATGTTGTCGCCCGTAGGGCGTGGATTAGTCCAAATCCGTATATTCTTATATTTGGGTTTGGGGATGGGTTTAAGTATACGTTAGTCTCATTTGAGACTAAGATCAACTTAAACGTTTATTAAGGATACGTTAGTCTAATTTTAGACTAAGATTAACTTAACAGGATCATTTAGATCCAACAAAAGAGCATTTGGGCTCTATTGTTTAGTTTAGGGACTTTGCGGTCCAGTTTAAAGATATCATAGTCTGTAAAGTTTAAGGACATCATAGTCTATGAGTTTAAGGACCCCACAGTCCGTAGTAGTTTAAAGACGTCATAGTTTGTAAAGTTTAAGGACATCATAGTCCATGAGTTTAAGGACCCCACAATCCGTGGAATATCTGGTTGTCGGGACCCGTCACCTCTCTGAAGACGTTGAAGGATTACAACAACAAATATCAGAAGAGTGAAGAGATGTACCCTTGAACCAATATTGGTTAGGGGATCTGTAATTGGATTAATTTAAGTATCGTTAATCTCGTTTGAGACTAAGATCAACTTAAACATTTGTTAAGGATACGTTAGTCTAATTTTAGACTAAGATCTACTTAACGGGATCATTTAGATCCAACAAAAGAGCATTTGGGCTCTATCGTTTAGTTTAGGGACATTGCGGTCCATGTTCAAATGCAAACATGAGTTTACAAATGCACCAGATAGTTATTGGTTATTGGGACCCACCACTTCTCTGAAGATGTTGAAGAATTACAACGACATGTATCAGAGGTGTGAAGAGATATACCCTCGAACCAAAGTTGATTGAAAGGCTCTGGGTTTTGCTTTGAATGTCACATGAGATGACCAATTTTGGAAGATAAGAGTGTATTTGAGGTTCAATCAAAGAAAGGGGTACTGCCTCTGGAAAACTTGGCTAGCTTAAGCTAAGATTGACTTGGATATAGTGTTAAACACTAGAATACACTCAGCTATCATGTGCTCCCACGTGATGCGCTCAGAATAGTGTTAAACACTAGGGATGCAGCGTACGAAATAGTGTTAAACACTAAAAAAGAAGCGCTCACGTGGGGTCACGTAAGACGTTTGAGTATTGGGCCCAAACTTCCCTTATTTTATTCTCAGAATATGCGTATAAGTGTTAAACACTTGATTTCCACAATTATCACGTGTGGACACATGATGGTGCCCATGCATTGGGTATCAATTCCTCAGATTTCCCCCAAAAGGGTTTGTCAAGGGATCACGTGGGGGCACGTGAGGGGCCCAAAGTCTGTTCTGCCTTTTCTTTGTTCTCTTTATTTTGAAGAATTTATCCAAGGGTCACATGGGAGCACGTGATCCCATCTCATTCATTCTTTTTTTGACCATTGAAAGGAGGGTCACGTGTTGCCACGTGATCATATTGGGTACTTGATCTTTTTACGTGCATGAAAAGTCTAAGTCCCTTGTTTAAGAATTAAATTATTTTGTAGGGTTAAACCCTAATTTTATTTAGAGGAATTAAATTTCTATGTATTTGGAAGAATTAAATTCTTTAAACCCAATTCTCCCTCTGAGTTTTGGATCTGCATGGCAGAATCTCCCCGATAAGAATTAAATTCTCAACTTATGGGGAGATCTGCTTCTGCAGATTTTCAACCATGAAGAAGAACTAAGTTCTTATATTAAAGGTTAAACCCTATTTTTATTGGAGGAATTAAATTCCTATGTGTTTTGTGGGAGAATAAAATTCTCTAAACTTAGGTCCTCCCCTAGGTTTTAGATCTGCATGACAGAATCTCCCCAATGAGAATTAAATTCTCAACTTATGGGAAGATCTGCTTCTGCAGATATTCAACCAAAGGAAGAACTAAGTTCTTATTCAGAAGAGTTAAACTCTTAGATTGAGAATTAAATTCTCTTTTTATTTTGTGGAAGCTTATAGGATGATCTCTTATCTTTTTATTTTGTGGAAGCTTATAGAATGATCTCTTACCTAGGATTTCTTTCTTTTCTAAAGAAACCTTATTTTCTCTCTGGAGAATTAAATTCCCTTTTCTTTTGTATTCTCTCTCTGTTGTTGTATCTCTTCTTTTTTTTGTCCCTTTTTCTCTTCCTTCTTGGCTCCTATTTATAGGAGAAAAAAAAGAATCAGTTTGTTTAGTCAATCTTTCATTGAAAGATTTTTGATTGATTTTATAACCAACATGATCTTTTAGATCACTCGGTGAATTTTATTCACCATTGGATTTTTAATCCAAAAGATATTTTGTTTGTCGTTCCTGGCAAATTTTAGGAAAATCTTTCCTTGTATAGAATCTTTCTATAAATTGGTGATTTTTAATCACCATTGGATTTTTAATCCAACGGTGCTCCACTTTACAGAGCGCAATCTTTTTGTTTGGAAAGATCTAGGGAAACATTAGGGTTTTTGATTTCCCTTAATTAGAATTTAAACCTATTAGTTCAGAAGGTTTAAGAACCTATCACGTGTTAGCACGTGACCCCACTGATTGACCATTTAATCAGAATTTAATTCCATTCTTTTAAAGAGCTCGGGAGCTCATCACGTGTCGGCACGTGACCCCTAGTCACGTATGAGCACGTGATGCCCCATTGGGTTTTTCCTTGCTGTTTTATTATACATTTTAATTCCTTTTAGTGGGTTTAAAGGCCCATCATGTGTGGGCACGTGACCCCTTTTGATCAGAATTCAATTCTATTAGTTCAAAGGGTTCAGGAACCCATCACGTGTTGGCATGTGACCCCATCTCAAATTGTGTATCCCAACGCCTATAACTTTGCTCATATAAGGTCACGTGTTCCCACGTGATGCCCGATCACGTGTGGACACGTGATGCTCCTCCTGTGTATTTCCTTGCTGCTTTATTCAGTTCCCATGAGGGAACGGGTGTTTGATATGATCATCACCTACTGCCGGCGTATTGACGAGTCTTTAGAGTCTTACACAGAGGTTTCCTGGTTCATGCGAAACAAAGTAGGAGCATATATGTGATATGTGCGGGACCGAGATTAATGCGCGTATGAGATACCGCATTCTATTCTCGCGATATGTGATATCGGTCGGTTATATGTGATATAGCCAGGTTATCGGATAAAGTGTTGATTCGATGGATTATTACATTTGATATTAGTCGGTTGTATATGATATAGCCAGATTATTAAATCAAGTGTTGATTCAATAATTTAATGTATAATTATATATATGATATATTAATTTACATTAACTAATATTAGCTCACTTAAACATTTCTTTTTCTCACTTATGTACACTTAGTATATATGTGATATATTTTAATATACAATTTTTGTGTCATACTAGATGCCACATGTGACATGGGTGTATGAGACTTACATCATACTTATAATAATGGAATGGTTTAATTTATTTAAAGTTAATCAAAATTAATGGTAATTAGTCACATGCTTGGAAGCTTGAAGAAGCTTGTAGCATCTTTGACTTAGTCCACTAATTTCGTTTTACTTATAGATATTTATTAACCTAACCATTATTGCAACCCATGGTTTTTTCTCTACATGAGTTAGTGTATGACACTAACTCACCCATGGTTTCTATTCTCACCTCATGAGTTCATTCTCTCATCTTCATTCTTCATCTTCTTCTTTATGAGAAAAGCTTACTAGCTTTTCTCAAGGTGAGAAAATATTGTGAGAAAAAGAAAACTAAAGAGAGCTCATTTCCTACTTCATCATCCTCTACTAATCGCCATTTAGTATAGGGTGTTTGCTTCACTAATTTCATAATTAGTGAAGAGCTAGCATGAGCTTGAGTCTCCTCGACATAGATCATCTTCGGCCTTGAAGATTTCGAGCAAGCTTGTTCATTTCTTTGGGAGAACCCTTTCTAGAGTTCGGGTGTTCATGACTTGCAGCGAAGGGACTACTACACGGAGCATTAGAAGTGAAGGACCGGTCTACAAAGATTGTATTTCTCATTCACTTAGATGTAAAGTTGTTTACATGTTGTTTCGTCGCATTTTCTAATAACGATTCTAAGATTTGGGTTAGATAGAATGGCAATTTTTTTAAATTGGCATGGACGATACCTCCCGAAACCTTACTGCCGTGTTAAGGAACCCTGCATACACTACACGTAAACTGAAGAGACACGGCCTGATCAAACATGTGCACGAGGGTAGACCAAACGACAGGGACACGTGGCCAAAGAACCAAGCCCACCCGTCGGAATTTGGCCTTTTGAATTAGATGAGTCAAAACTTTAATGAAAACAAAAGAAAACAATTCATGATTTAAAATTGTATTTCAAGAAAAAGAAAATATCTAGATCTAAGAAAGCATTAAAAAGATAGAATCAAGAATTGATAGTTTGATGATTTTTCCAAACCAAATCTCAAGAATTGAAATGAGGCTCATAGGAATCGATCGGATCTATAGATGTGATGTAATCTTACAATTATGTATTCTTATCCTTCGATGAATTGATACTAGATCGATGATGATCGATGAGAATTAGAGACTTCTTGTGAAACTAGGGTTTCATCTTATCTCTTGTTCTTTCATTGATATCATTCATATTCTAGCCTCTAGTAAATTCAAGAAACGATCGTAGATCCCTAATTTCGAGCGATCACAATCAAGAAAGTATCGCTACGAAACTAGGTCATCGATTCTTGAACTTGCTAGGGTTTACAAAACTCGTAGGACTTAAAAATCGTATAAAGATTTGTTACATCATCATTCTACGATCGTCTCGACTCCTTTACGAGCGGAGTTTTACTCAAACATCACAACAAGAACAACAATTACAAATTGAGATCTAATCATGATGCAAGAATTAAAAGAAAGCAAGATTAAAGAATTTCACCTTTTATTTATATCAACAATTTCATTACATTCGCTCAAGAACTACAAGAGGAAGAATTCGATCGTCGACTTGGCTTCGCTCATCTCCGTGGATCGCGGATCGGCTTGGATCACTTGCCCGATTGAAGATCGGCTCGGCTCCTAAAAGGTTGAAGGCTTCTCACTTGATTTGGTACTCAAGATCTTGGATTTGGAGTGGAATTAGGGTTAGGGTTTCGCACAAGCCTTGTCACGAGACTTGTGGAAGAAAATGGTGTAGAATGAACAACCTCATCTCTTAGATCTAGGTTCCTATTTATAGCCATCAAAACCCTAGATCTAGGATTTGAATTTTTAGTTTCCCTCCAAAAGTTTGTTAGATGAAATTTGAATTTCCCTCCAAAAGTTTGTTAAATGAAATTCAAATTTCCCTCCAAAAGTTAGTTGAGTGAAATTCAAATTTCCCTCCAAAAGTTTGTTGAGGAAAATTTAATTTCCCTCCAAAAGTTTGTTGGATGAAATTCGAATTTCCCTCCAAAAGTTTGTTAAATGAAATTCAAATTTCCCTCCAAAAGTTAGTTGAGTGAAATTCAAATTTCCCTCCAAAAGTTTGTTGAGGAAATTTGAATTTCCCTCCAAAAGTTTGTTGAGTGAAATTCAAATTTCCCTCCAAAAGTTTGTTGAGGAAATTTGAATTTCCCTCCAAAATTTTGTTGGATGAAATTCAAATTTCCCTCCAAAAGTTTGTTGAGGAAATTTGAATTTCCCTCCAAAAGTTAGTTAGAGGAGAAACTTCTAGATGTGATTAGTTAGGAGGGAGCTTCTAGAAGAGGTTAGTTAGGAGCTTAATTAGGATTAGCCTTGCTTAATGATCTTTGCTGATCTGGCAGGAGCTTCGAGAGAATTCTGGAATTTCACATATCAGAAATGAATGTGGGCTCAGATATTGTGATTCTGCACCAAAAATCAAGCTCTGATGTGTCCAAAGCGCCGCGGATCCACAGCCCAAGCAGGCTCCTGCCGCGGATCCGCGGCTACTTGTGGGCCTTGGGCTTTGATCTTTCTGGTACAGTCTTGGGATGATTGTTGGGCCTTTATTGTATATATATAGAATTGTATAACTCCTTCTGAATTGCTACCAGATCTGAAATGATTTAGTTGGCATATTTTTGATCAGCTCTTTTGCTTTTCTTCCGTATTTCCTGCACAGACTCAAGACAAGTGTTGCGCAAATACAGAAATGATGCGATGCCATGAAATGCGGTTAATTTCCTTTAAAGTGTCGGTTTAAAAGTCTAATACATGCAATCTCATATTTTGTGACAGATTTGCTAATATGTAGAATATGAATGCCAAACACTTCTAAATGAGTGCAAATGTTAGGGAAATTTCCGGCTAAAATATACAATATTTTCGACTGATCAGCCGGCGAAACCTATGGAAGAACCGGCAACATCGGGTAGAACCGTCCTAAATGCTCCCAAACCTTTTCCCCTGCACCCTTTCAGCTACCCCCACTAACCCCACATTGCTTGTTTATTCTGAATATTTCCAGAGAGCAATAAAATGCCCATTTAATCCAATTTTAATGTATATTTCAATGTATTCTTTAAACACCCTAAACCCTAATTTTCCCAATAAATACCACCCTCATTTCACACTTCCTCACTCACAATTCCTTACCAAAACTCTCAAGAAATTTTTAAGTTCATATAGTGTGCAAGTGGAGTTAACGAAGGGCGAAGCTCCGACGAAGTTCCGGCGACGACCTAAGGAGTTTCCGGCGACGAAACGACGCACCGGCGCTTCCCCACTCTTCATCTTTCTCTCCTCTATCTTATAAGCCAGTAAGTCCCATTCCCCCCCTCATCTTCATTTTTAAAAAGTTTCATTTCTAAAACCCGACGGAAGCGGAGTTAATCCGACTTCCGATTCGGTTTTCTTTAAAATCTACATTTTTTTTAATAAGATAAAACCATATTCTCATATGTTGATTAATAAATATTAAAAAACTCAACAAAACAACTTTCATATCAAAATAATCATTCTTGTAACTTTTATCAAACTTTTTCAGAAAAATACCATATAGTTTAATTTCGACATAAACCATCATAATTTCTTGCTATACTTTTAGATAGTCCATGAGATAATGACCTACCTCCTCACAACACACATATCTATCATAGCATGATGAATTTTGGGACAATAGAATACGGGAAATACGATCTTACAAATAAATCCCTTTAACTTATAAAACCGTTTTCTTTAAAAAATGTATTAAAACATTTTCATACAATTGCGCCTCTACAGCCTATTTTAGGGACCCCGTTTGGGATGGTGTGGATTATCGCACATTCTCGGGCTTAGTAGAGCGAGATGCAGACCTCCGCTAGGAGTACTCGATCTCGATGAAATTTTTATATATTTTTCTTTAGAAAATGAGATTTGTTCAAGAAAATAAATAAAATTATTTTCATTAATTATGTGTATATAATTATTACCAAAATACTTATTTTAAATATATATATTATTCCATGTTTCCAAAACTCAAGAAAAGAATTCAAATATTACATGAAACTACCATTATAATTCAAAACAATATTCATATTACAAATAAATATCATATATTATGAAATTAGGTTTTATTCACTAGAAATGTCACATTTATCAAATATACAGCAATGAAAACCCTAAAGGCGGTAATTAAATGCTTGAGGTGTATTTTGAAATTATACGAAACTATTTTTACATAAAACCCTCTTAAGTTATACTAAATTACAATAAGAATCCTAGTAAACATAGGTTTAAGCGGGACCAGTCACTTAAGCCTCAGGGAGCCGGAGATATGGGTGCTTGCCTATTTAAGGTAGACAACTTAACAAACGGTATTATAAACACGGTAATTGTCTTGGAGAAAGACACAAATCCTGCCGTCCATGTGCAGCAGTTACCGATAACACCAAAACAATCAGGATTTCAAGTTCTTTTAAAAGTGTCTGACTGAGTCTCAACCTAATCAATCTAACTTGAATGTGATTCAAGTACAAACTACAATACAACATGATTCAATATGAATCCATCTATTCAATCTATATCAATCGGTATTGACCGAACCATGGATATATTCCATTTACATGTTCTTCCATTATATCTGTTCCATTACTGATATCATGGTTTCGGCAAGTCATCCATCTATACAATTTACAAGACAATACAATACAATCAATACAATCAAGACATACGGGATTTATAAGGGGTAGATTGGTACGGAAGGTGTTAGAAGTGGCACGAGACTGCAACTATAAGACACCTAACCTGAATCTCCATTGTCGTTGTACCGTGGCTGAACGGTTCCTTGTACTCCGTATAGCATAGTCTCCGGGATAGTGAGACTCCTCTCGTATACACTGGCATCTTCTGTACCAAGCTACAAACAACAACGTTAACACTAAATAACAATATTAAACAACTATACTCTATTCTGTCTATTCTATTCTATCTACGGGACTTACCGAGCGACTTGTTTGCTGACGACATTCTCTTTCTTCTTCTTTAGAATGTCGTTAGGTGTTTCGGACTCATTGGAGATCGAACCCAGCAGTGAAGACTTGGATCAGTTTACTGAAGACCCGGAGTTTTTGATTCACTTGTATGTTACATTTCATTTTCATTTCTGTTATGCCATTGTATAGGCATTGTTTTCATTCCATGTATTTTCATTCAGCTGTATTGTAAAAAGAATGTTTAATAAATAAAGTTGTTGTTTATTTACATCTTGTCTCTTATATACATTTTATTTTATATTGCTTAGATACGCTTAGCGTGTTTACTTCTGAGTAAATACGTAGCGGTCTCGTCGCGTTCTCTGTCCGTATACTGGGAAGCAGGGCGTGGCATGCAACATAACTTGACTTGACCGAACCATGGCTATATCTTGACTTGACTACATGACTACTTGATATATCCTGAATATGTTTACATGAGCAACTTATATCATGGTCTCAGCAAGTCTGATAATTACAAATCAATACAATCAATACAATATACATTACGGGGTTTAACGGGGTAGATTGGTACGGAATGTGTTAAAAGTGGCACGATGATGATCACTAAAAGACACCTACATGAACATCATGTGCCGTTGTCCCGTTGGTTTTGACGGGGCCTTGTACTTACATGTTACCTTAGTCCATAGAGCAAGTTGTTCTACTCTCGTATACACTGATACATTCTATACCAAGCTACAAACCACTACGTTAGCTTAACAAACATATAATCTACCAATTCTTTTCTCTTTACCTGTCTATTACATTCTATCTTTTAGGACTTACCGAGCGCTAGTTCGCTGACGACATTCTTGTCTCTTCTTTGTTTGGAATGTTCGTGAGGAGGACCCGACTCTCAGGAGACCGAGTCTAGCCAGGACGATTTGGAGCAGTTCATAGAGGAGCCAGACTTCTAGGCTTTTACTTGTACTTATTTTCGTTTCAGTTCATATGCCGCTGTTTAGGCATCGTTTTCTATCATTGTACTTTCCTTTTCAGTTGTATGTAAATAATGGATATTAATAAAAGGTGTTGTTTATATTACATCTCTTGTCATTCTTGTGTTTTACATTTATATTGCTCATTTACGCTTAGCGTATTTACTTTTGAGTAAATACGCCGCGGCCCGCCACGTCTCCTTCTCAGTACACTGAGAAGCGGGGTGTGACGGTTCATGTTTGATATAGGATTCATGTTCGATTAGACTCTGATTGAATTTATATTTGAGTTAGACTCAGACCTAGTCGGACACTTATAAACTGATTTGGATTCTGAATTAGATTTGGGAGTTATCGATAACTGCTGCACATGGACGGCAGGATTTGTGTATTTTTCCAAAACAATTACCATTGATAACTCCGTTATACTGTCTACCTTAAATAGACAAGCACCCATTTTATCCGACTCCCTAAGGCTCTGTAGGGTTCCTAGGCACTCTAGTTAGGTTTCACAAGTGATCAAACATGCACAAATCAAATTTTACGGATGCCTACAAACCCGAATACGGATCGTTTACTAGATATTTAGGCGAAAACATAAACTAGTTAACATTTTAACTAAGGGAACGGATATACAACCTTTGTAGATCCGGTCCACCACCTCCACGGCTCCGCAATGAAGTCCCCTAGCTGTCCAAATCATGTCTTGGGCTCTAGCGTCGGCATCATCGAAGAATGGACGGGCTTGATCGTCGGTTCGATGCCGAAGATGATCTATGTCGAGGCATCGCTAGAACAAGCTCCAACTTCACCAAGTCGGAAAAACTTGTGAAGGAAACACCCTATACTACTTGGCAAGAGGTAGAGGATGAAGAAATATGAAGTGGGTAAACTTTAGTTTTGGATTTCTCACTAGATTTCATGACTTGCCATTGAAGTAGCAAGCTTTCTTCAATGGTGAAGAAGATGAAGAAGAAGAAGAAGATATGATAACTTAATTATAAAAAGAAAAGAAAATCCAATACTTATCATATCTTTGACCATGGTTTAGTGTAGAGACTTAACTTAGGTTAGATAGTGGTTAGGGTTAGATAAAAGACAAGAATGGTGGACTAAGTTCAAAGCTTCAAGAAGCTTTCAAATAACAACAAAACTAGCAACCATTCTTATCTCTTTATCTTTTCTTTTTCCAAAATAAATAAAAGGAATAAATAAATGATTAAGTAAATGAAAAAGAAACCCTAATCACTAATTAACCATGGTTTAACACTTTACACAAAACCAAGCTAGAATGTATCATCAAACATGATACAATCATGTGCACAAAACTATATCGAATATACAATGTGCACATCCGCGCGAGAAAATCCATTTAAAGTGAACCGATACTAGTTAATGCAAAGCAATATATCAAATATATAATTATGTATTAAATCATTAAATCAACACTTGATTTAACGATCCGGTCATATCGCATATAACCGGCTAGTATCCAATGTGTCGGCTTATCGAATCAATCCTTGATTCGATAACTAGGTTATATCGCATATAACCATTCGATACATTGATCGCGAGAATCAAATACGGTATCACATACACGCATTATTCTCGGTCCCGCACATATCTCATATGCACTCCTATTTCGTTTCGCTTGAACTAGGAAACCTCTGTGTAGGACTCTAAAGACTCGTCAATACGCCGGTAGCAGATGATGATCATATCATGCACCCACAAGCCGCAAGCGGTCTGCTAAACGTAACGGCCACCCGGGTATTGAGCGATCAGAAGATCGACGAGCTAGCCCGCTCACACTCCTGCGAATCCGACCAGTAACACTACCGTATAGTCCGGTCTGTTCGTCTGATATGTCGCATATCTCGCCTAGGGGTGGTAAACGTCAGACCCCAATAGCTCGATAAGTCATGCCGACGTAGGGTCCATAACATTCGTGAAACTACTGATAACACTTACCAGTATATCACTGCAACCCTGGCCAGGGATTTCCTGTTATGGCCAGTCGAGCATAGCACAACATCAACCCCCAATACCGGGAGAGACGAATCCCCTCCTATCGCTCATTGCCTCCATGTGAATCGGGACTGTACCCAAAAACCACCTGTTTGCACAACTCAGTAGAGCCGTGGTAGGGTGGAAATCAAAGCACAGTGGGAGACACACAAGACTTTATGACGATCTCGGGTCTACAGACTAAGCTGTACCAGTGTCACCAGAGAACTGCCATCTAACGTGAGGTATAATACCATCCGGGAGTTCTCGGCGAGTCCGTTCAGTGTACCCAGTCTCCACTGAGCACCCGCATACCATCTTCGATGTCAAACACCAATGGATATGGGATCATCCATCGCCCATCGCATGGGTCGAGAAGATATGCGCTAGTCTACTCTGGAATATCGATGCCCCGTCTCGATATTCCCTCGACTAGGAACATTTCAAGGATGCACTCATGGACTACCCAGGCCCCACTAGTATGATCTACATCATAGTCCTGGAAGTCGAGTACATATCCTAAGGGCTTTATCAACATGTAATCAGAGATACAGAAAGTATACATGTTAAGATAAAGAGCAACCAGATAGCATACTATCATGTCGAGCAAGAAAGTCCTCCCTATGTATGTCCAAGCATCCACTACAATATACATCCAATGTACAGTAATGGCCTCTAGGGCATACATATAACTAACAATCTCCCACTTGCACTAGGGCCATCTGTAGCAGTGGTTGTAGTATCTCATACTCAACCATCCCATAAAAGTCTCTCTCTGGGAACAGGCCTTTGTGAGTGGATCCGCCGTGTTGTCCTCTGAGTCTTCTCTCCTAACCTCGATCACCCTGGAGATCAACTATCTCCATGATCAGGTGATGCTGCCTCAGAATTTGTCTGGGTCACTGATGGGACCAGGGTTCCAGGGTCGAAGCCACGCTTCCATTGTCATACAATTGCAGGAACCTAGTTCATCTTATGAACCAATATATACCCAAACAGCCTCTTTGGTAGTATCTTTAATAGCGATGTTACCAGCCTTTATCGTCTAGTTTGCCACGGTATCGAGCTTGGAACTCTTCCAACATACCGTCCCTTTACTGAGGGTAAAGACAGTGCCTGTGACTGACATTCAGTCGTCTTTATCACCCTGGAACTCTTCCAGTGATTCTCCCCAGGATCGATTGATACCATCTCACTACAGCTAGTGAGTATTCTAACATCCATTTAGATCTATCTCATAGATCCAAAATCCAGGATTTAGTAGGTATCACTTTGATCCTATTTGGGGAATCTTAGTGATAATAGGAGATTGATCGATCGTAGTATAGGAAACTCTTTTCCTATCAAGAGTATGTTGTCTACATACAATACGAAGATGACCACCTTACTCTCTACTACCCTTTTGTTTATACAAGGTTTGTCTACCATTTTGATGAAGTCAAACACTTTGACTATCACATCAAAACAGACGTTCCAACTCCGCGATGCCTGCTTCATTATGTAAAGCAACTTGCACACGTTTCCGCTGCTCCCACTGTTTACGAAGACCTCTGGCTGTGTTCTTATAGACGTTCTCTTCTAAATCAGTATTTAGAAAAGCAGTCATGGCACCCAACCGCCAGATATCGTAGTCATGGTATGTAGCCGCGGTAAGTAGGATCTGGATAGACTTAAGCATAGCTACTGGAAAAAGGTTTCATCATTATCCACGCCTGGTCGATGACGAAAACCTTTAACAAGTCTAGCTTTGAAAGTCTCAACTTTTCCATGTACACCAAGTAATCTTCTCAAGATATACTTGCTCCTGATGGGGATTTAACCCTTCAGATATAGCAGCTAAAGTCCATACTTTGCTGGTGTATGTGGATTCCATCTCAGATTGCTAAGCATCCAGCCATTCTTACAGAGTCCCTACTCTCGATGGCCTGCTCGAAACTAGTTGGGTCATCATCTCATGATGCAATCCTTGCTCCCACTGTCATCGAGAAACCGAGGTATCTCTCAGGTGGGTGAGGAACCCTACTAGATCGGCGGAGAGGCTGAGTTTCGTCGGAAACTATTGAATCCTTTGGTTCTACCAAATTATCTGCAGTTTTGTACAGCTGGAACCTTTCCAGTTCTACAGAACTGATCTTACCTCGATCTTGTCCGGATTTTGCTTTTGACATAGGCCGGACAATCCCAAATCTTAACTCGCTTAAGAGTTGGGTTCTTCCCATACCATATCTTATATGGAGTGGTAGGCAGTGATTCGATTCGAACCCAATTCAATAGGTATGCAGCTTCTCAAGTGCATAACACCCCAAAAGGAAATAGGTCACTCAGTAATACTCATCATAGAGCACACCATCTCATATAGGGTGTGATTGCTCCGCCCTGATACACCGTTGTGCTGTGGTGTAATCAGAGGAGTAGTACGGAGAGAGAATCTCATTCTCTTTTAGAATGGTCCAGGAATGCCATGCACAAGTATTCTCCTCCCTGATCTCATCATAGGACATAATACTTATACCCGGTTATTGGTTCTCTACTTCTAACTTATATTCTGTGAATACCTCAAAAGGTTCGGACTTATGTTTCAACAGGAACATATGACTGAATCTTGAGAGATTATCAGAGAATATAATGAAGTATAAAGAACCAGTCCTGGCATTTGTAGACAGGAGACTTTACATACATCATCATGTATCAGTCCCAAGAGTTTACTAACTCTTTCTCTGTTTCTAGTAAACAGAGCTATGGTCATCTAATCTTTGTGACATGACTGGCAAGTTTCATAAGATGTAAATTCAAACTGATTTAAATATGCATCTAAAATGTAACTTCAGCCAGTCGGGTTGCATTGATATGACCTAGTCTGCAATGCCTCAAGAATGATTCGTTCATTTCTGAACTCTTCCTCTTGTGTGTGTTCTGTATACTAGGAACTGGAGTTTGATTTAGAACTTCAATGCTTTTAGATAACGTGCCTGAATCGATCAACTTTTGATATAGGAAATGTTCAAAACATTATCCATCAATACAAAATTATATCCTTTCTTTAGTAATAAAGAGACTGATATGATTTTGTATATCAGGTTCGGTATCTAATAGCATTTGTTCAGAATCAATGTATTCGTAATACAGGATGACAGTGACCGACAGACTTGGCTGCAATACTTGCCCCGTTTTCTGTCTCATGAAACTTATCATCCGTTCTCAGTTTTTCTACATTTTTGTAGCCCTATGTAACAGATTACATATCTGGGATCCTGATCCGGTATCATATACCCAGGATGCAGAGGATACTGAGAAACAGTTCTTTGTAATGAACACACCCGAAGGAGATGCATCATATGCACTTTCTTCGTTTGGGCGGCATAGGAATTCTGGTATTTCCCTATTTCCTGCTCTGTCTTATAACAATTATAAGTTAGAGCGGGACCAACGTTCCCCAGCTCAGTATAACAAGCGGGTTCGGTCAATAATCCGTATTATTATCTTGATTAAGGCGTGATATGGTCGCTACCAGGAGAGAGAGAGAAGAAAACACTCAGCGTGCGCTCTTTCAAGAATAGATTGGTTATATATTTTATCTAATCAGGATGGCTCCCACTGTTTTTATCAAATCTTCCTTCAAACCCTAAAAGGAAAGACTAGCCAGGATTAATTACACACTACAAGTTCGCCAATCTTTCAGCCAGGCCAGTGTCGGTACTTTGAGGGAGGTCCCCCGTGCTTTCGCACGAACCTAATTAATGTAAACCTCGTTTTCCCAGAGGCGTAACCCCGTTGACACCTTTCTAGACACCTACTTGATCGGCTAATTGTAATGTATAAAACTCTCCCAGGAGTAACACTTACTCGCAGTGGGTATCGGGATCCAACTATCACATAGAAGGTATGCAATCTCATTGCAAGTTTCAACACTTAAAACTCCCGATAAAGGTTTTTACCCCTAGCACCTATGACCTTAACTATGGTCAACAAATCATAAGTACTAGTCAAGTTCTACCCGTCATTTCGTGATTAATTAGACCCACCCACATGACCCTTAACTAAGGTCGACAAAGTCACGCGACTGTCCTAACTAATCGCATCATATGCGGTATAGGAAGACATCACTTAGCTACCGTACACTGTGCCTTGACTATGGTCAACAAACACAGCACGAATACTAAGTACTCTACTTCCTAAAATGACAGAGGGTTGCGACTGGTTTTTGCGAAAACCTTTAACGCTTTGAACTTGATCTCGTTGCGGAATCAAATGATTTTTAAATGGAATGTTTTTGAGGCTTTTTTAGTTTTGCTAAAGGGGTCACTCCCGGTGAAGGGATCGTCGGCCCTTTCCTCGTCGAATGAGGTGCGGGATATATCATATATATCACTGTGCAAAGCAGAAACTATAGAAGTGATCAAAAACAAACCGAGTGTGTAGCATCTGCCAGTTATTGCTAAAGGAGTCACTCCCGGTGAAGGGATCTCGGTCCTTTCCTCATCGAATAAGGTGCAGGATGTTCTATAATGAACACCGCGATGCAAAGCAAGAACTGTAGCTACCTGTTTTATTTTGAAATTCGATTCCACAACATCAATTAGGTTTATTTTCTTTCATTAATCTCATTAATGAATATCCCATCATTTAAGTCCACCTAACCATCACAGATAAATATAACGTACGCTTATGCCATCCGCATTCGCCTCGATGTCCCGTCTGCACCGTTAGGTTAGGTAACTAACGCCAGAGCGAGGCAGGGCTAGCGCGGATGTAAAACATAAGCAACGTCTATATAATATATCATATATACTATATATAATACCTGTCACAGAACATCACATGATCACAGATAAATCACAGCAGAAGAAACATATGAAATATTGGATATACTAGGATGTCCGTGTTTTCAATACGAGCCAGTATAAAACACGGATTCCACGGTCGTGATGAATAGCCAATCCCACACCCCAAGACCCCTACGAGAGCGGCAAGCAACCCTACCAATTCTAGGGTTAGGAAACCCGGACTCGACTCCTCGAGTTGGTCTCCCACTGGACCCCAGAACCCGGTTACTTGTGCTCCCCTCCTTGGGTCTATCCTAGTGCAGAAAAGTAAATAATATACAACGGGTGACGACTTCCGCAACCTGGAAGCGCCCCAATAAAAGAATATTACATACAAGTTTTTACATGAATGAAAATAAAAAACACTCATCTCACATAAAAACCCCCGGCTATTCAAACACGACGATCCAATATAACATATCCAGCAACACATAACATCACATGGCATCAACGTAAGTAAATATGCGCATCCCAATTGTCGTTGACATATAGCAACGAAACCGGCGATATCACATATTACACTTACGGTCACAGAAAAGAAAGTGTAAAACTACAACAGTTGGAATCCGCAACCTCCTCAGACATCGCATGCCTGACCAAATGAATTACTTCGACATCGCATGCCTAACAATTATAAACCCCGCATTTTAGTCTCATTATCGAAAACACTTTTCAATATCAAGTCGGGCAATTCAACAAGATTCCCGACATCCTGATCGAATGCTCGTCGCAAACTTCAGTAGACGGCCGCACCCCTAACGCCGTCGACGAAGTGCACCAAGGCGGAACACCGCTACCGCGAGCACCCGAACGGATGCTTTCGGCGACGGGGTTCTCCTACAGTCACTTGGTCGGGGCAATGGGGTGAGGCTGTCTATTAAGTTTACCCGGCGAGTATCCGCGTACGCTACGTGATTGCGACGGACTTTTGATCGCATCAAAATTCCGTGGCAACCGATCAAGTGAGACTAAAGTGCTATGTTTATAACATTCATTTAGTTATCACATAACTATTTGTGAATTCCAATTATTGTATCACATTCCAGATAAACAGAAAATGTTAAATTTTTCGATCGAACAATCGAACACCCAAATTTTCCCGATACAGCTCAACACATGAAATAAGTCTAACAACATTCCGTTCGTACCTCAGTACCAACGGTCCAGCCGTAGAAGGGTCAAGCCAACGCCTCACATGTGGCACGCCGTACTCCCCCAAACCCGAAGGTTCAAAGGGCAGTTCAAGACGGTCACATAATCGAGTTAAGGTTTGTTGTCTTCTAGAGGGACCATCGCGTTACTTGCACTACTTAGGACGTCGTTAAACTGCGGAAAAATCCAACACTTGGAAATTTCCCGACAGGGGAAAAAGTGGGTATTTATATCCGGTCGAACTTTTTAACATATTCTAAAATTTATCCGGAAAGCCACACAGACAAAATTTGATACCCCGATCGAAACACCGAATCCCCAAAACAACTGCAGAAAATTCAACTCTTGAAAAATTATTAAAAATTCCCAGAAATATCAGCACTGGAAACTAAGAATTACTGTGCATAATAAAATAAATACAGGGGCCGTACAGCCGCGGATCCGCCGCATGAGCTTAGCTCATGCCGCGGAAGCGCGCTGGAAAAGTTGACTTGGGCCCTCGAAATTTGCAGTAATTCTTATAAAACCCTGCTTGATTTTCTGGATATTTTTAATTTGGAAAAAGACCAGATTTTAAAAATTGGACAGAGAGCATGTTTGATTCGGGGTTTCGGGTTCGTTCGGACTTCAAATTCCGTCTAGACTTCGCCTAAGGCTCTAGCTAGGCTCTGATACCACTGTAGGGTTCCTAGGCACTCTAGTTAGGTTTCACAAGTGATCAAATATGCACAAATCAAATTTTACGGATGCCTACAAACCCGACTACGGATCGTTTACTAGATATTTAGGCGAAAACATAAACTAGTTAACATTTTAACTAAGGGAACGGATATACAACCTTTGTAGATCCGGTCCACCACCTCCACGGCTCCGCAATGAAGTCCCCTCGCTGTCCAAATCATGTCTTGGGCTCTAGCGTCGGCATCATCGAAGAATGGGCGGGCTTGATCGTCGGTTCGATGCCGAAGATGATCTACGTCGAGGCATCGCTAGAACAAGCTCCAACTTCACCAAGTCGGAAAAACTTGTGAAGGAAACACCCTATACTACTTGGCAAGAGGTAGAGGATGAAGAAATATGAAGTGGGTAAACTTTAGTTTTGGATTTCTCACTAGATTTCATGACTTGCCATTGAAGTAGCAAGCTTTCTTCAATGGTGAAGAAGATGAAGAAGAAGAAGAAGATATGATAACTTAATTATAAAAAGAAAAGAAAATCCAATACTTATCATATCTTTGACCATGGTTTAGTGTAGAGACTTAACTTAGGTTAGATAGTGGTTAGGGTTAGATAAAAGACAAGAATGGTGGACTAAGTTCAAAGCTTCAAGAAGCTTTCAAATAACAACAAAACTAGCAACCATTCTTATCTCTTTATCTTTTCTTTTTCCAAAATAAATAAAAGGAATAAATAAATGATTAAGTAAATGAAAAAGAAACCCTAATCACTAATTAACCATGGTTTAACACTTTACACAAAACCAAGCTAGAATGTATCATCAAACATGATACAATCATGTGCACAAAACTATATCGAATATACAATGTGCACATCCGCGCGAGAAAATCCATTTAAAGTGAACCGATACTAGTTAATGCAAAGCAATATATCAAATATATAATTATGTATTAAATCATTAAATCAACACTTGATTTAACGATCCGGTCATATCGCATATAACCGGCTAGTATCCAATGTGTTGGCTTATCGAATCAATCCTTGATTCGATAACTAGGTTATATCGCATATAACCATTCGATACATTGATCGCGAGAATCAAATACGGTATCACATACACGCATTATTCTCGGTCCCGCACATATCTCATATGCACTCCTATTTCGTTTCGCTTGAACCAGGAAACCTCTGTGTAGGACTCTAAAGACTCGTCAATACGCCGGTAGCAGATGATGATCATATCATGCACCCACAAGCCGCAAGCGGTCTGCTAAACGTAACGGCCACCCGGGTATTGAGCGATCAGAAGATCGACGAGCTAGCCCGCTCACACTCCTGCGAATCCGACCAGTAACACTACCGTATAGTCCGGTCTGTTCGTCTGATATGTCGCATATCTCGCCTAGGGGTGGTAAACGTCAGACCCCAATAGCTCGATAAGTCATGCCGACGTAGGGTCCATAACATTCGTGAAACTACTGATAACACTTACCAGTATATCACTGCAACCCTGGCCAGGGATTTCCTGTTATGGCCAGTCGAGCATAGCACAACATCAACCCCAATACCGGGAGAGACGAATCCCCTCCTATCGCTCATTGCCTCCATGTGAATCGGGACTGTACCCAAAAACCACCTGTTTGCACAACTCAGTAGAGCCGTGGTAGGGTGGAAATCAAAGCACAGTGGGAGACACACAAGACTTTATGACGATCTCGGGTCTACAGACTAAGCTGTACCAGTGTCACCAGAGAACTGCCATCTGACGTGAGGTATAATACCATCTGAGAGTTCTCGGCGAGTCCGTTCAGTGTACCCAGTCTCCACTGAGCACCCGCATACCATCTTCGATGTCAAACACCAATGGATATGGGATCATCCATCACCCATCGCATGGGTCGAGAAGATATGCGCTAGTCTACTCTGGAATATCGATGCCCCGTCTCGATATTCCCTCGACTAAGAACATTTCAAGGATGCACTCATGGACTACCCAGGCCCCACTAGTATGATCTACATCATAGTCCTGGAAGTCGAGTATATATCCTAAGGGCTTTATCAACATGTAATCAGAGAGACAGAAAGTATACATGTTAAGATAAAGAGCAACCAGATAGCATACTATCATGTCGAGCAAGAAAGTCCTCCCTATGTATGTCCAAGCATCCACTACAATATACATCCAATGTACAGTAATGACCTCTAGGGCATACATATAACTAACAGGCTCAAGAGAATTGATCTTGCTTAAATCTATATTTATTAAAGTCCTTAAATATTGTTTTATATAACTCAAGGGGGTTTTATGAAAATATTTTTAATAAAATTTCAAATTAAACCTCGAGAATTTATTTATCATATTTAGGGTTTCATAGATGTGAATTTTAAGGATTTGTGATATTTTAGCGATGTTTACATATCTTGGAAAGTTCACGGTATTTTATTGTAAAACTTGTCTTTTGGATAACTTGAGCGTATTTTGGTGAAACTTGCCATTCTTTTATTATATCTTGAAAATATATGGTTTGATAATATATATATATATATATATATATATATATATATATATATATATATATATATATATATATATATTTTTTTTTTTATTCATGTAGAAAATGCGTTTTTCTTAAAAACTGTATTAAAAACCTTTCAAGACCGAATACTCCGTGAGGAGCTTTGCATCTCGCTCTACTAGCCCAAGGATGTGCGGTAATCCGCACCATTCAATAGCGGGTCCTCTAAAGAGGGTTGTAGAGGTTTATTTGCAAAGGAATTTAAAATACAATTTTAAAAGAAAACCGTTCTTACAGTACATGGTATTTTAATGAAATATTATAAACGTAACCAAAAATATGCTCAAAAGGAACGTGCTATAGAAACATGTGTGTATATGAGGGGTAGGTTATTATCCTGTGAAGTTTTCTAAAGGTATATTTAAGCAAAGGAATATAAGATGACATATATAAAGTTAATGGTATTTTAATGTAAAGGTTAAATTAAAATTACGTTTTATGATATTTTTGAGTGAAAGTTAGTTCTAGACATTAGTTTTATGATTACAAACTTTGTGTAAGAATATAGATGCCAAATATGTAAGAAAAAATGGATTTTATATGGAATAGAAAAAAATGTCGGTATTAACTCCACTTCCGACATAGGTTTTGAAAAAGAAGTTTTAGAGAAGAAGAGTGAGAATTGGAGAGGATTTATGAGTGAATTAGTTTAAGGAGAGGTGGAAGAAGATAGCTTGGTAGTTGTGGCGTCGCGTGGTCGCCGGAATAGTCTCGATTTCTCGCCGGAAGTTGGTCGTTGGCTAACTCATCTTCTACTCCATTCGTACTTGAGAAAATTTGAGAGTTTTGGCTAGAATTTTTAGAATGAGGAAGGGTTGGGGCATGGGGTGGTATTTATAGTGTGAAATTAGGGTTTTGGAATTAAAAGAGTGAATTAAAATGCATTAAAATATGATAAATTGGGGAATTGATGGGTCTCTCTTTGATTGCAGAGTGCAGGAGAGTTAGGGGTAGGGGAAAGGTCATGTGTGCAAAGCACGGGAACCATTGGCGATAGAGAGACAGTCGGCGCCGGCCTAATTGGGCATCTAGGCGGTCGTTTAGGTGAGGGGTGCTGGTGGATTCTTGTCATGTGTACATGTCCCTATTAACTATCACATGTTTGATTTCTTCAGACTTTTTATTTTATATGCATTGCACGTGTAAATTTTTGGGCTTCCAAAATGTTTAAAAATAAAATCTGAAAAAAATAAATATGCTTGATAAGAATCAAATACAAGGGCTGCGTCACAACAGTGCAAGGCTTTACCAGTGTGTTACAAGTTACTTCTTGCCGTTCTCAAACAAAATTTATTTATAACTTGTACTCAGACTTGTAAACTCCGTTCTGTATATTAAATTAAAAAATTTCGTACAGTAAATTCAGAGTCGTTACAATAGCCCTAAATTCCGATTTTCAACCAAGCGAGAATGTGAGTTCTTTTTGTAAGAGAACGGTTTAAGCTCAAACTCCAGCACCATCTCCTTGACTGCCTTAACTGAATATTAATTTTGGATAGAAAACTAACGAGGAGATCTTTTAGTGCAGCTTAAATGTATGGGGTCTTTTAATTAAATACCAAGTATGAAGGTAGTGAAATATTGGAGGGTGTTTCAGTAAAAAACTCGTTTAGTAAATACGATAATTGTTGATGTTGAGGGGGCTGCAATGTCCCTACAACCCCTTGCTTTTTTGCAAAAGTACCCCCCATATGAAGGGGCACTGCAAACCGGGGGCTGCAGGGACACTGCAACCCCTTTTGGCCATAAATGTTTGTGTGGTTGTACTTTGATATGGTATGTTGTTTTCCGTGAGAATATCCATCTTTATATAATTGACTTATTGTTTCGTATTATTAGATTCCAAATAATGCTCGTATGGACGAAGTAAGTAAATAAGATGATAAGTCTCTAGTGTCAGCCATTTAGTATCAAGGAAGATTATTTTTTCGTCTAACCATACCGATGTTTGTAAGAAAAACACCTGGATTATGTGGTTTGATTAAAGCGGGTCTGCATATTTATGAAGCCATATTAAAATAATAGGCTTAAAACATTGTAAAAGCTCTCATCTTTAGTCCCGCTCTGCTGTGTCACACAAAAAAGGAAGGTTACAAAACCCTAGCGCACAAGACTATCTTTGCTAGAAGGGATAAACATAGTTATCATGATGACAACAAATAGCAACACACTTGTTTCTTGAACAACAACATGCCTCCTTTCACAATGTCTGCCGTTTCATAAAGCATGCTTGTCGTGGAATTTAGTGGCCCAAACCCAAAATCCCAAATTTGATCCGTTTAGCAATCAAAACGGGGTATAAACCGGTATTTTTGGAGGTTCCAAACTACACGAAACCATGAATTTTTAAAGATAGAAACCGCCTTTCTCCGAGTTTTGAAAAGTCACGATAACATAACATATGTCGCCAAGCCATATCTAAACTCGCGGCACCCTGCTCTTCTACTCCGAACAAGCTCCGTTTCATTCTAATTTATTGCAGTTTTTCAAAATCGTGCTGTCTAACCAGGACTAGATAGTACACCCATTTGATCAGATTTCCAATCGGGCTTGCTACGATCCCACGGTTGCTTCCATCCATATGCGCAACCTGATACGAGAAACAACCCCAGTCCAGCCCCTGTATGGAAAAATCCACTTGGGCCGTAGGAATTGTAGTGGCCCCGCCAAGCCCACATCAATCCTACTCATCTTCGCTCTACTCAGGTGCAACTTGCACAACCACATAAAAATAGATGCTCTATAAAAGCCCCCATCCAACCCCCAAATCACAAGGCCCTCCTCATCTTCTAGATAAGCCTACCCTTATCCTCGCTCTCTCTCTCTCTCTCTCTCTCTCCCCAGCCTCCAATGGCCTCCTCGATGACGATGCTGGGCTCGGCTCCATCCCCAACCAAGATCCACTTCTCCTCCCCTCAAACCCCCAAGCTCCCCAGCTCCCACCTCCTCTCCTCGTCCCAAACCCTAATCCCCAAAAAAAACCTAACCACCCTAACCTACGCGCCGGCGCCGCCCCTCCGCCGGCAAAGAGGCCGCGGAGGCCGCCTCGTCGTGCGAGCCGCGCGTGGGAAGTTCGAGCGGAAGAAGCCGCACGTGAACATCGGGACCATCGGCCACGTGGACCACGGCAAGACCACGCTCACGGCGGCGCTCACCATGGCGCTCGCCTCCATGGGCAACTCCACCCCCAAGAAGTACGACGAGATTGACGCCGCCCCCGAGGAGCGCGCCCGCGGCATCACCATCAACACCGCCACCGTAGAGTACGAGACCGAGACCAGGTAATCATTAGTTGCTTTGGTGCAATCTTAAGGCTAAATTGCTAGAATGCTGCTGGAATTTCATCTTATTGCTGCTAATGTTTTGTAAACTAGGGGAAAGTCGACAGTGGTTAAAGCAGGGTGACAAAGTGTAGCCTTTTTCGATCCTAGGGTGGATTTCTGCTTATCAGGCAAACTTGAAGGGTTTTTTTAAAAAAAGAAATCTAGCTCATGATACTACTATAAACCCTCATTTTGAGAGTTTAGATAACGCCAAATCAACATTTTGCATATTAGATAACTCCAAATTCAAACAGCCCGCCAATATTGAACTTTTAATTGGAGGCAGGGCCTGGGAAACCAGAGCTGTGTCGACTCTACCTCTAATTTTAAAATTGAACTCCGGTTTTCCTTACTCCGTTCCCCCCGAAAAGCGTGAAGAGAACACCCATTTTGGAGCTTGGTTAATTCCAAAACAACATTTTGGAGTTTAGATTACTTCAGAGCCATACAACCCATCAAAGTTAAATTTTTAACCGGAGGCGGGGCCTTGAAAACTAGAGTTTGCATAGACTCTAATTCCACTTAAAGATAAACTCCGGTGTTCCTCCTTACCCAAACAAGGCCTTGATTGTTTGAGTCGAGATGTGATAGGATTGTTTTGAGCTGTTGAAGTTGTTGTAATCTTAAGGCTAAATAGCATGAAACCTCACTCGCTTTTGCTCAAATAGTCCAAATCTAAGACACCCCCATAGTTTGTGAAATGGTGTTATTATTTTTGTTAGTTATTCTAAAATGCCCATGAACTCCTATTATATCACTGGACAAATGTTTTATTGATCAATCCCAGTTGATATTTAACTGAGTTGTATATTGCGAATAAAAAATTAATAGAGACGGGTAGAGTTGACGGTGATTAAAGAAAGGCAAAATTGCAAGGGTGGTTTCCTGCTAATCGGCAAAATTGAGCAGGTTTCATACAATTTAGCGTGTACATGATGATATATGTACATCCAAATCTAGTGTGGGAGAACTAAATTATTTGTCTACATTTCGTTCTCTCTTACCACCAGGCATTACGCTCACGTGGATTGTCCGGGCCACGCCGATTATGTTAAAAATATGATTACGGGTGCCGCACAGATGGATGGGGCTATTTTGGTTGTTTCTGGTGCTGATGGTCCGATGCCACAGACGAAGGAGCATATTTTGCTGGCGAAGCAGGTCGGGGTGCCGAACATGGTAGTGTTTTTGAACAAGCAGGATCAGGTTGATGATGAGGAGCTATTGCAATTGGTCGAGCTTGAGGTGAGGGAGATTTTATATTCTTCTCTTTTTTTGTTTATAGTTTCGCTTTATTTTGGGTTTCAATTTAGTACTCTATGAAGATTGAAGAATCACAATTGAAAAATGTTACAGTATTAGACTGAAAACGCCATAGGACATTAAATTGGAAAATGCTCAAACTTCGTGGCGCTTATTAGCGATTGCCTAAATTCTTGGTATTTATTTGCAAATTTATAAAAACAACGGTAATTATCTGAAAACATTGAATGACCCTATATGACTAAAACATTTCATTAAAAATCGAGTCGATTATATAAATTGCAAATGAATTTTGTGAACTTGGTCATTTGTAAATAATGCCACCAACTTCCATCATTTTTCAATTTAGCCTACAAGTAAACACCTTATGAAAAATTGCAATCGAAAAATGAAATCTGGTTTTAAATTCGTGGTATAGATTTGCGTTTATAATGTTTATGGTAATTATCTGAATAATATTGATGGTTCATTGTACTTTAGTAGAGTTTACCTCTATTTTTAGGATGATAAATAGGGTCAAAGTGACCCCATTTCATTGATATTATGGTAACATGCATAAAACACCATTGAACTTCCTAAGTTTTTTCCCCTTTCAAAAAACTTTGGAAAATACACCTATTACCACTTACTCTATCTTGTGCAATTTTTCAAAGGCATTTTATGGATCCATTTTGTTTTGTTTTTTTATAAAAAGTTTTAAGTCTACTTAATTCAAGTTTCAAAGTGTACTGGTGTAATTTTTTTTGGTGGTGGTGGTTGTGGGTTGTAATGGTGTTTTATGTTATGGCCATTGAAGGCACGAAACTTTGTAGTTACAAAATACAAAATAAGAGTAGTTAACAAAATATATTTTGCAATAATATTAAATAAAATTAGTTATATAGCAAGTTCAATAGCAAGCGCCATTATCAAATTGTTAGCTACAAGTCCAAAATATCACATTGCATAAATCACCCTCTTCAAAATATATGTCCAAAGCTCCAATGGAATATTGATTTTATGAATACAATCTAAGAATCTTTTTCCTTTTTTTTTTTAAAATTTGCGTTTCTTCTAACTCAAACACACCAGCTGAATGCCATAATACATATATCCCAAACATCTTTACTCGTTCTCCTAACCCTTTTGATTCTCCACCTCATGCATAACAAGTATAACGATGTTGACATTCCTTTAATTCTCCATAAATTGCATTTTATTATTCCGAATACACTTAACAAAAAGACATTTTAAGAAAATAGGTTCAATTGGATTCAGGTCAGGGATCTGTTATCCTCCTACGAATTCCCTGGAGATGATGTGCCCATCATTTCTGGTTCCGCCCTACTCGCTCTCGAGGCTCTCCAGGCTAACCCCGCCATAAAACGCGGCGACGATCCTTGGGTTGATAAAATCTACTCTCTAATGGACTCAGTCGACAGTTACATCCCAATCCCTCAAAGGCAGACAGAGCTTCCCTTCCTATTAGCCATCGAGGATGTCTTTTCCATAACGGGTCGAGGAACCGTGGCAACTGGTCGGGTTGAAAGAGGCACAATTAGAGTCGGTGACACAGTTGACATTGTCGGGCTAAGAGAGACCCGTGTTACCACAGTCACCGGAGTCGAAATGTTCCAGAAGATTCTAGATGAAGCTCTTGCTGGAGATAATGTTGGTTTATTGCTTCGTGGTATTCAAAAGATCGATATTCAAAGAGGAATGGTGTTAGCTAAACCTGGGAGCATAACCCCTCATACTAAATTTTCCTCGATTGTGTATATCTTGAAGAAAGAAGAAGGGGGCAGGCATTCTCCTTTTTTTGTGGGGTATAGGCCACAATTTTATATGAGGACGACAGATGTTACAGGAAAAGTTGGTGCAATTATGAACGATAAAGATGAGGAGGCGAAGATGGTGATGCCCGGGGATCGAGTGAAGATGGTGGTGGAGCTTATAATGCCAGTGGCTTGCGAGCAAGGGATGAGGTTTGCAATTAGAGAAGGGGGTAAGACTGTTGGTGCTGGGGTTATCGATTCCATTATTGAGTAAATTGGTAGGTTTATTTAATTTCACTGTTAATTAGATTGTGTTAAAACTCGTCTTTTGTCAAATATTTTGCAGTTTTGGTTCATATTGTTTCATTAGATCATTCTTCTACACAGTTTATGCAACCTTTTATTGCTTGATCTTTTATACGTGCTGGAAAATCGCCAAGTGATTCCATTTAGTAAATGACTTGTTGTTAGTTGTGGCCGATATTTGCTATGAATTTAAAGTAGATGCATCTACTATGAATGCTTAGGAACCAAATTTTAACAATAATATGAATGATGCTTCTTGAAACTATTGATTTGATTTTTATAAAAGTTTTTATCATTTGTCAATTAAAACTGTGCAACGTTTCATCTGTTATTCGCATGCCTTTCTCATAAGTACAATTTACTTTGTAATGCTATTAGTATGGCTGTTGGGGCCGGGCTTATCCAGTCCATTATCGAGTAATTTGATAGGTTTTATTTGATTTCTTAATACATTGTCAAATATTTTGCAGTTTTGTTGATTTCTTCCATTTTGTTGTAGTAATAAGGTGTTTAAGTCGATTATATGCTTATTCTATGTGCCACGGTGGAATGCTGAAATTTTTGTTTTGGAAATTGTGTTTCATGACTGATTTTCGGCACATTCTAGTTTGATTCCGAATCATAAGTGGTTGCATATGGTAAATAATTCAGATTATTAGATTTTAGTGCCTGCCGAGACTTATTTCCTTTCTTCTCGAGTATATTGGATAGATCAAATCAGGTGACCTTAACTGCTTTGAACCAAAGAAAAGTTTGTTTAATTGAACAAATGTTTGGATAATGGTTTTTTAACATTGTTGTTAATGCTGTTTTCAGCTTGTTATGAGTTACAATAAAGGTTTTGGAATTTTTAGTATGAATCTTTTGGCGGATATTTGTGTTCTTAAGGTAATCTAGCTGATTTTATATTCGAGACCGTCTGGTTATTGGTGGTTAAACAAGATTTTTAGTCATAGTCTGTTGGCTTCAACTCTTTTAGCTGCATAAATTTTTATAAGCACAACGTACATTTTGCACCATCAAATGCTGTGAAGGTGAGAGCTTTGGTTTTTAAGAGATAAATTTATCGCTCCCTCCTCTTTATATCGTCATGCATCCGTTTTTCCTGAGAATGTATCTAGTATTGATACTGATATCGCAGATGTGTAAAAAATTTCCCCGGTTTTGATGCGTATTTTCCTATGATTTTCTACCACAATCTTGTTCTTTAGTAAACATTATATTTCTCATTATAATTCTGAATATGCTCTCTTGCCGGCATGTCTTTATATGCCTATGCCTTATGGTAAGTTGGCCAATTCCTCTGCATTACCATTACCTGTGTGCATTTATATATATAGATATATAGATATATAGATATATTAAAATAGAGTAAATTGTCAAAAAATACATGGAATTTTTCCCCGCAGTCAAAACCCCTTGGGCTTGAAGCGGTAGTAAAATGCCCTGGAGAAAAATTTCCATCCTGATGATGCTCGAATCTCCCAGATCGAGGCACGTGGTTGATGATGTGTTCCGAAGTCCGCAAGGAAGGATCAAGAACAGCACGTCGGAAAAACACCCGGGTCTGCGACCCTTGGATGTGGCCGATCCTCTGTGGTCGACCACGCAACTCATGTGCCCGCCAAACAAACAACTGTTGGCTCACCTTCAAGCCTCCGCACAATTGGCCTCCTCAGCTCGTCTTCGGACTTTAGCAAAACCAAGACACCTCGGCTATCCGCCCGTCCTCGAGCTACCCGCCGAGCTAATCCTTCTCGGCCTCATTCTGACCGATCCGCAGCGCTGATCACAGGCTCCCACGCCACGGTTCCGCGAATCTCGCCATGCGCGAGATATCCGCCGTCCACGATCCCACGTTCCACGCCATCACGATTCCCATTAACGAGTCGGTCTCGCCATTAATGCGGGATCCCGCTTATCACGCGGGCGTGATGTCGGGAGAGTAACGGCCGGCGTGATTCTCGCACCTGTCTGCCCATCGCTGCCGCTATATAAACCCTCCCTCAGACGATCAAGGTACTCAATTCTCTCCTCACTAGGCCGCTACTCTGCCCAAATTGCACCACTAACTTGATCGTCGGAGGGTCCTCGGTGGCACAACCATCCCGGGACTTCCTTGCAGGTAGCTCGGCCATCACAACCTAAAACCCATTGAGAATCCACAGGCTTCAGGAGTCAACCTCTAAATCAATCTCAGCCGTCCATCGTCGCTCAACAACAGATCTACGGAAGGTAACATCTTGACGTGATATCTACCACCTGGCGATGAAGTTCCCTCTCGATCAGGACGGGATAGGTCGGGCCTATGGAGACCAGCGGATTGCAAAGGTTTGCTTCACCGCAACATCTTCATCTGGACGGCCAACCGACGATGTCGAAGGTGAAGGTGACATTAGGGGTTCCCTGGACACTCGAGATGAGCAAAAAGAGGTCCGAGGGACCCCGGTGGAGTCATTGATAGAGGTCCCCCTCGTAGAAGGGGACGACGAAAAAATCGTTCAGATCGGGTCGCTCTCGACAGGAGCTCAGCGAGATGATCTGGTTAATTTTCTCAGAAACAACTCCGATGTGTTCGCCTGGGCACCTGTTGACATGCCTGGGATCGACCCCAAAATCATATCTCACAAGCTCGGGGTAGATCCTACGACCCGACCCGTCAGGCAGAAAAAGCGAAGCTTCCCCGGCCAAACAGAAGGCTATCGAGGACGAAGTAGATTGGCTCCTTGCCGCCGACTTCATTCGGAATGTGCCCTATTCGGAGTGGTCGGCGAGCGTAGTTCTGGTCAAGAAGTCGAGCGGAAAATGGCGCATGTGCGTCGACTTCACCGATCTCAACAAGGCCCGCCCCAAAGACAACTATCCCCTCCCTCGAATAGATCAGCTCGTCGACAGCTCAGCAGGCCATGAGCTATTGAGCTTCATGGATGCTTTTCCGGCTACAATCAGATCCGTATGAATCCGGCAGACGAAAATCTTACCGCATTCACAACGGACCGAGGGTGTACTGCTACAAGGTGATGCCCTTCGGCTTCAAGAACGCCGAAGTTTCGTACCAACGATTGGTTAACCGCATGTTCAAACTGCAGATCGACTGGAACATAGAAGTTTACGTCGACGATATGCTCGTCAAATCCATCTCGTCGGTCGACCACGCCAAGGACTTGGGTGAGGCCTTCGAAATGCTCCGCAAGTTCAAGATGAAACTGAACCCTGCCAAGTGCGCATTCGGAGTCACCGAGGGAAAGTTCATCGGTTTCATGGTCACCCACCGCGGAATCGAAACTAACCCAGAGAAAATCGACGCTATCCTCAACATGGCCGCGCCCAAGACCAACGTCGAGATCATGCGACTTACGGGGCGAGTAGCCGCTCTGAGCTGTTTTATATCGAGGTCTGGGGAGAAGTGCCTCCCGTTCTTCAAAGCTCTAAGAAAAATCCCGAGGTTCGAGTGGTCAGAGGAGTGCCAGACCGCCTTTAACCAATTGAAGAGGCACCTTGCGACGCCACTACTGCTCACCCGACCAGTTGAAGGAGACGAGCTATCACTGTATCTGGCGGTGTCCGACCAAGCAGCGAGCTCGGTGCTCGTCCGAGAGGTCGACTGGGTGCAGAAGCCGGTGTACTACGTGAGCCACGTCTTCAAAAACGCAGAAACGAGGTATCCAGCCATAGAAAAGATCGTCTTGGCACTCGTTGTGGCCTCAAGGAAGCTACGACATTACTTCCAGGCGCACACCATCCTCGTTCTTACTGAGCGCCCGCTGGGGGCTATCCTTACCTCACCCGAATTCTCGGGCCGCTTAGAGAAGTGGAGGTGGGAGTTGTCCCAGTTTGACATAAAATACCGCTCGAGGCAGGCCATCAAGACACAAGCCCTGGTCGATTTTATCGTCGAGTGCACCATCCCCAGCAAGAAACCGAAGTTCGCGTCGACCCTCGCGGCTCAACCCTCGGTTGAGGGGAGGTCCGACTTCGTCCCTGAGTGGGTCGTTTACGTCGATGGGTCCTCAACCGAGAAAGGCTGTGGCGCCGGCCTCATCATTCGAGGCCCGAACGAGGCGGAAATGGAGTATTCTCTGAAGCTCGGATTCAAAACCTCAAACAATGCAGCAGAGTACGAGGCTTTGCTAGATGTACTGCGCATGGCCTCCGGGATGGGGCTGAAAACAATTCGAATCCGCAGCGACTCAGCCCTAATCGTCGGCCAAGTTACCTGCCATTTCGAAGCTCGGGAATCTCGAATGGTGAAGTACCTCGCCGAGGTAAGAAGATTTCGAGAGAACTTCGACGAGGTCCAGGTAGAGCAAATACCCAGACAGCTCAATGCCCAAGCCGACGCCCTGAGTAAGCCGGCTTCATCCTACTCGGCCAACAACAAGCGGTCTATCCTCTTCGAGATCTTGCCACAGCCCAGCATGGAAGACGGGGCGACAATATTTCATGTGTACACAGCCCAGGAAGAGGACCGAGACCGGAGGAAGCCCCTGGTGGAATTCCTGAGGGAAGGTACGCTCCCGGAAGATCGGAAAGCAGCCCGCCGTCTTCGAGCCAAAGCCCGTCACTTCGTCTGGAGCAATGGGAATCTTTACAAGAAGTCCTTCACCCAGCCCCTGCTCCGATGCGTCAATCCCCACGAAGCCGACTACGTCCTCCATGAAATCCATGAAGGAGTCGGCGGTGCACATCAAGGGGCCCGCACCTTAATCCAGAAGGCATTGCTCCACGGGTACTACTGGTCAACTATTCACGAAGCCGCCCAGAAGCTCGTCAGGAGATGCAAAAGTTGCCAACTCCACGGAAGCATATCTCGCCTTCCGGCTACCGAGCTAACCGCCCTTACCTCTTCGTGGCCGTTCGCCCAGTGGGGATTGGACATGATAGGCCAGTTCCCTACCGGTACGGGCGGGCACAAGTATGTCCTCGTCGCAGTGGATTACTTCACGAAGTGGATTGAGGCCGTCCCCATCAGAAAACCGGATGCCACCATGACTATCAAGTTCCTGCAGAACAACGTGATATTCCGGTTCGGTATACCGAGGTGTATCATCACCAACCACGGGACAGACTTCGAGAACGAGAAAGTGAAGGAATTCTGCAATGAGTATCATATCCTCATGATGTTTGCCGTGGTTGCACATTCCTAATGCAACCGGCAAGCTGAAGTCGCTAATCGGGACATCCTCCGAGATCTACGAACCCGCCTAGAAGGACGCCAAAGCGGTTGGGTCGAGGAGTTACCCCGGGTCTTATGGGCCTTGTGCACGTCAAAGAAGACCCCCACTGAGGAAACCTTTTTCAGCCTCTGCTACGGGACCGAGGCAATGGTCCCAGTGGAGATCGGGCTACCCAATCACTGGGTCGAACACTTCAACGACGAAGCGAACACCACGGCCCTCCGGACCAACCTAGATATCTTGTTGGAGAAACGAGACCGGGCTTAGATCAGAGCTGCCGCCTATCAGCAGCAAACCGCCCGATACTACAACGCGCGAGTCAAGCGTCGCTTCTTCAAGACCGGCGACCTAGTCCTGAGGCGAAACGAGTTCGTCGACCAAGGCAGGCAGCACAAGTTCTCCCCTAAATGGGACGGTCCCTTCCTCGTCTCCGAGGTCCTTCCCGGCGGGGCTTACCGCTTGCAAGACTCGGACAGACGCAAATTTCCACGGCCTTACAACGCTGAGAAGCTCAAGCTATACCAGTGAGGGAAACCATCCCGCTCGGTCCGTCCTTAGCAGGCCCCATACGGCCCCTCTCGCGGTAAGGTTCAAAGCCCTCATCGAGAGGCAACCAGGCCCGCCCTTGCTCGGGTATCCCTGGTTGGTAGCTCCCTACCCTACAACGCCAGAGATCAAAGCCCTCGCCAAGAGGCACCGGGTAGCAACCGTGCTCGGCCCGTCCTTAGCAGGCCCCATACGGCCCCTCCCGCACTAAGGATCAAAGCCCTCATCAAGAGGCAACCGGGCCCGCCCTTACTCGGTTATCCCTGGCCAGTAGCTCCCTATCCCACGATGCCAGGGATCAAAGCCCTCGCCAAGAGGCACCGGGAAGTAACCCTGCTCGGCCCATCCTTAAGAATCAAAGCCTTCGCCAAGAGACACCGGGCAGTAGCCCTGCTCGGCCCGTCCTTAGTAGGCCTCTTACGGCCCCTCCCGTGCTAAGGATCAAAAGCACTCATCAAGAAACAACCGGGCCCGCCCTTGTTCGGTTATCCCTGGCTGGTAGTTTCCCTACCCCATAACGCCGGAGATCAAAGCCTTCGTCAAGAGGCACCGGGCAGTAACTCTGCTCGGTCCATCCTTAAGGATCAAAGCCCTCGCCAAGAGGCACCGGGTAGTTACCTTGCTCGGCTCGTCCTTAGTAGGCCTCTTACGGCCCCTCACGCGCTAAAGATCAAAAGCCCTCATCAAGAGGCAACCGGGCCTGCCCTTGCTCGGTTATCTTTGGTTGGTAGTTTTCTACTCCACAACGCCAGAGATCAAAGCCCTCGCCAAGAGGCACCGGGCAGTAACCCTGCTCAGCCCGTCCTTAAGAATCAAAGCCCTCGCCAAGAGGCGCCGGGCAGTAACCCTGCTCGGCCCGTCCTTAGTAGGCCCCTTACGGCCCCTCCCGCGCTAAGGATCAAAAGCCCTCATCAAGAGGCAACCGAGCCCGCCCTTGCTCGGTTATCCCTGGCTGGTATCTCCTTAACCCCACAACGCCAGAGATCAAAGCCCTCGCCAAGAGGTACCGGGCAGTAACCCTGCTCAGTCCGTCCTTAAGGATCAAAGCCCTCGCCAAGAGGCATCGGGCAGTAACCCTGCTCGACCCGTCCTTAGCAGGCTCCTTACGGCCCCTCCCGCGCTAAAGATCAAAAGCCCTCATCAAGAAGCAACCGAGCAGTTACCATGCTCGGTTATGATGGATGTCGTTCACTACCCTACGAAGCCAGATACCTAAGCCCTCGCCAAGAGGCAACCGAGCATCTACCATGCTCGGTCATCCGTAGCTGGTGTTACTAACCGCCGACGCCACGGTCCAAGCCCTCGCCATGAGGCCATCCACGTCTAAGCGATCCCAACCTCGACTTCAGGGCCATGGAGATACGGACCCTTCACCGATCTCTGCACACTTGGCAAATAGTCGAATTCAACTCGACGTGCGATCGCCAGACGAAGAACCGACCTGACGTGAAAGCTGGACCATGCAAATACAAATGTTTTCGTAAAACAAAAGGAAAATATGCACGCAAAGAAGCAACAAAAAGATTTTTTATTCACATAAATCAAAGTCTCTATAAAGGAATTATGGGCTCCCCAGCCTAACAAAAGTGCCCGGGGGCTTACAAAATTTCAGAGCAAAAGAGAGAAATAAGGAGATGTGGGGCTTCAAGCCTCAGGCACGGGCACAACCTCGGCGGGCGGCCCCCTCCCCTGCGACCACCGGGGCGACATCTTCAGGGTCGGCACCTCCAGCGGGAACTTCGGCACCGGCAGCGGGGGCGACCGACTTACCCCTCGCACTCCCACCGGGGGCCGCTTTCCCTGCATCATGTCCGCGGGCGACCCTCTGCTCGTCGTCGGCGAGAGGATACAAGGCCCGGAGCTCGGCGTCAGGTAACTCCGGCATTTGAGCCTTTGACAAAGTCGAGGGCGTTGTGCTAAATGACACCCCCGGCGTTGGCAAGGTATGCGTAGAACTGATCCGACTTTTTGTAGCTCTCCACCGCCTTCCGCGCCCGGTCTTTCACCGCCTCGTTCTCCTTCCGGAGAGTGCTCACCGTCTTCTTCATGGTGGCAACGAGCACCCGGGAGTCCTCCAACCAGGACTCGGCGGCTCGGGCGACCTCTCGGTACCGAGCGACCTCCCTGTTCTTGGCCTCCACCCGGGCCTCAAGGGCAGCAGCCATCTCCATCGCCACCCCAGCTCCTGCCTTAAACTCTCCTCCCGCAAAGAGGACTCGCATGCGGCCCGCATCGCCGGAACAATCTCCTCGTCCTCTATGTGGACGACGAGGGCGACGTGCTGGAGGATCTGAAGAAAAAGAAGAAGATCAAAAAGGGGAGGAAAGCACCCGACCACAAAGTGCTGAATAAAAAACCAGGTGAGGTGCGAACACTAACCTGCACGGCCTCTTGAGCTATCGCCGCCATTTGGGCCCGGAGAGTTTCTCGAGGGATCCTGCCTCCTGCCGACCTTTCCATATCTGAGAGTAAGCTATCGGCGACAGAAAGCCCCGAGGGCACCTCGAAGCGAAGCTTCCCATCGTCCACAAGGATCGGGGAAGCCGGGGAGCGAGGCGCCTTCCTGTGAGACCTCTTGAGGGACGGCGCAGGAGAACCCTCCTCGTCTCCCACCTCGGGGGCCCGAGGCTCTTGCGTCCGGGCACGCTTTCGAACCGGCGCACGGCTAGACTCGGGGGCCCGGGGCTCGCTTGGGCGCCTGGGTGAAAGGTCCATCGGCGGAGCTGGAATGGATGGCGGGAGAGAATGACCGGCGCATTTGGACTTCTTCCCCCTCTTCGCGTCGACCACTGCCATGCAGAACTTGCTCATATCCATGGGTCCTGCATAAGACAGAAATACGAGGAGTCAGCAATACCATGAAAAATGAAAGAATGGCACAAGTCTAAACAGGTCGCCTGAGAGCTCCCAACTTACCCGCGTACTCGGTGGGGCTGAGCCCGACCCAACTGAGGGCCCGCTCAGACAACAACACGTCAACCCGAAGGAGGGGCTCCCACTTCGACACCGCCACCGCGTCGGGATCAATCAACCGCCTCACCCGTGGACAGCTGACCTGTTGCCACAGGGTGGGCACAAGTCAATCCTCGCCCTCGGGCGGCGCGATAAAGAAAAATTTCTTCTTCCATTCGTGAATAGAAGAAGGCACTACGACAACCCCCGACCTGGGGGCGTCTCCCCGCTGTCTTCTAAAGGAGAGGTATACCCAGCTCGGCTTGCCCCTACGAGCCCGGGGTGGTTCTTGTAGCAAAGAGAAGAGAGGAGAAGGTTCAGGCTGAAAGGGATCTGACACAATTTCAACCTGACCAGGAACCCGAAGAGGATTCTCCAAGAGTTCGGCACTAGCTGGCCCGGAGCTAACCCAAAACAATGCAACGCCTCACTCACTTCAGGGGAGAAGGGCAGACGCACCTCGGCCTAAAAGGCCTCCAGGTACAAGTGTAACATTTTCAAAAGTATAAAATATTAATTTTGGGAATTTTTATAATTTAATATTATTTTATTGATTATTTTAATATTAAATCTATAATTAAATGCAAATAAATAGGAAAAATGTTAGAAAAACTATGGAAAATTTTGGAAAATTCTAAAATAGGGTAAATTAGTGAATTATGACATTTTTAAGTTTTTGTGATTTGTTTGACACTAATTTAGTGCTAATCGCGATTAAAATCGCTAATCGGGTTTTTTGGCAATTTTGTGCAAAACTTGCACATATCACCTTTTCTACACTTGTGCATTTTTCTTGCCATGATTTATCATTTGGGGTTTACTATTTATGTGAGAAGGATTTTGAGAGAAAAGAAAAGGAAAAGAAAAGAGAAAAGATTAAAGAATTGGGGGTTGGTGAGAATGAGAGGCATGGGGCACCATTGACCTTGGGACTTAGCCATTTTTTTTCCCTCATTTCCCTCCCTCTTCTCTCTTCTTCTGCTGCTGCTCCTGCACCTCCTTCCCTCCCCTCTTCAAAGCCCAAAAACACCTCTAAAACTACACCAAAATCCAATGTCCGTTTCATTAAAAATGTGCACGAGCCCGAGACCTTCAGGATGGATCAAGAAAGCGTGGATTTTGACCACTAGGGGCAACTCAAGAAAATTCTTGAGTTGCCAAGTGAGGTAAATTCTGGACCTTTAGCTTAATTCTTGCATTACTTATACCCCAATGTTGTTATAGGATCGATATTGTGTGATATTATGGACATGATGAAAACCTAGTTAAGGTTGTGGTGAATTATGTGTTGTAATACGAAATTGAGGTCAGTAGAGGATATACCAACACCCTAGTGTATGAATTGGAACCCAAAACCTGAAGCTAGAACCAGAATACGGATTTTAGAAACCGATATCGGGGAAATTATGGAATCTGTGAAGGTTAATTGGAATCTGCTATCATACGAGGTATCCTAAAATAATATTGAGTGGATAGAGATATGTGCAGGCACCCAGGAAGCTAACCCCAAGACCCTAGCCCCCAACTCCCTTTCCCGGCCGCCAATTTTCCCTTTTTGGCCGCCAATTGCGGCCTGGGTCCCACCATTTTGGGTCGTGTTGGTTCTGTAGCTTCTACATGTTCATGTCAGACCCCTGATATATATAGATTTGTATAAAAAGACCTAGGTTGAAATCTGGGACATATATCCTAAGTTGCTATTTTGGATTCGTGTTTCCGTATTCCGTATTTTTGTTTCTGAAATGGTGGAATGTGTTTTGCCTCGACTATTTGTCGTTTATACGACGATATAGAGGATTTATTGATGGTTTTGAAGGCGTGCCATAGGTTCTCACCTATAGGACTCCTTATCGTATCGTTTTGGATTTCATGCGCCGTTTTAGATTGGATGTGATTTTAATGCGCAAATACGATATTTTGATGTGTAGGTACCCATGAAGATCTCGGGACGACAAGCAAATACGTGGTGACGTCCGCAATTGATGATGCAATGTGAGTAGATTATATCTACAGGGGGAAGTCGGGTGGATGGCGTATAGCACCCCCGCAGTCCGTAGATAGATTATTATGTAGTTTATTGTGATAGTTAGGTGTATTATGGATAGTGTAGGGTTAGAAGTGACTAGTGTAGTTCATAGTCGCGAACCCTAGGATAGAATTACACCTACACACACCCTTACATATTACTTATACTCGCACTGTGTTTGATGATATGGGATGACTTTGGAGATGAGTCGATGATGTGGGCTTGATGCCGTGAGATCGGTGATTTGATACGATTCATATGTGGGATATGACATGTGATTCTTGCGGGCTTGGGATGTGTGTTTACCCCCGCATGCATACTTTATTGATGGTATCGATTTGTACTAGACATAGAGTAGTACCCCAGATTATATGATCTGATGATAGTGATACCTGTTATGTGATGAGATAGTGAGATGTTGACCCGTACCCAGCTATTGGGATGCCGTACGATGATTTACCGTACGAGCCGATATTGATGATAGATCCGCGCTCATGACTTGAGGATGTCATATGATGTACTGTATCGTACGCGATACTATTGAGGCGGGATCACCGACTATTATATCTATATATATATCGACTCAGATTTAGGTGGTTTCCATACCCCTCCTGATTTACTTGATACTTAGATCTGTAGTTTGCATAGTAGATGTTAGACTAGACCGAGGCATACCTATTTCAAAAACTATGAATCAGGGGTATCTTAAAAGACAAACAAAGGGATTCTGCGAATACTTAAAAGGCGTATCCTTTCTTAAAAACTTCGCATCCCTTATTTTACTAAAACCCTGATTCGTCTTATTTCAAAAAGCACCACTGCAAGACTTATAAATATTGATGTAATTTATTCACTGTAGTGTTGATTATTTGACTTCCGCATATTCATGCTATTCATATTTCCCGCATATGTTATTGCTATGCTGATATCATGCTGTTAGGACACCAGCACCATTATCGATGATGCGTATGTTCCACGTACACTATTTGCCGGCTCACACACTTCATCATCGATAATTGCCATGCCACTACACTGTAGTACTGCTGCATTCATGATATGATTTCCGCATGGCATATTGTACACATATACCGGTACACAAACATATATGATTCTGACTTGATTAGAGATTTGAGGGCCGCAAGGTATTCTTTAAGAACTGATTTAGTCTAAAGGAGCGGTTTCCCTCGACATATGCACATTATCATCATATTGTAGCTCATCTATATGTGACTTGACATGCTACTCATACTTGATGCTTATATCACATCTGATCATCATATTGTAGCTCATCTATATGTGACTTGACATGCTACTCATACTTGATGCTTATATCACATCTGATCATCATATTGTAGCTCATCTATATGTGACTTGACATGCTACTCATACTTGATGCTTATATCACATCTGATCATCATATTGTAGCTCATCTATATGTGACTTGACATGCTACTCATACTTGATGCATATATCACATCGGATCATTATGGTATAGCTTACCTTTATGTAACTTGACATGATATTTATATTTGACGCACATATCATATCGGATCATTGACTTGCATTCTGGTTTGGATTACATGTGATTTCTGGATTTGGGAACCGTGGCTATTGCAAATATGTAATCATTTAAAAACCCGGTTCCCTTGATATGATATTTCGGTGCGTCCACCATGTGTTTTCTCGGTGCTAGAGTGATATATGAAAACCCGAATCGAGGAGGCGGTTGAGGCCGATTACGGGTACATGGTGGACCCGGTATGGTATCCCGGGGCGAGAACGGTTTCGCTGTGTAGTAGACGGTGAGCCCGGCGGAGGGACTACTACCTACCGGTGATTGTATTGAGCTCGGCGGATATCTAGAGGATACCGACCGGAGTTGAGAGATGGACATGGGTTGACCCGTACTGCCGGGGCCGAGGGCCGATACCGCAGACGGAGCCCAGAGATGGACATGGGTTGACTCGTACTGCCGGGCGCCGAGGGCCGATACCGCAGACGGAGCCCCATATGGACGAGGATTTACGTGTCGATGCTAGGCACGGATTTCATGATGTTTTTCCATGATTTTGTTTATATCCTCATATTGCATACATGATGCTTATTGTCATTGGGTGACGGGTGGACGGGTTCCACGTATATACAGATATAGATCATATCCAGACATGGATCATATACAGACTGGATTTACACTGATCATACTTCATTTGTATATATAACAGGGTATGAGGGCGCTGTTATATATACCCTTACACCAATATTAGTGGTATGGGACGCTAATATATGTGTATTGATATCATTGATACTTCATCATATTTACTTCATGCAGACATACCTTATACTGATGACATGTTATTACCTGAGTACTTGGCACCACATACCTGTTTAGATGTTGATTTGCCACCTTATCATGTTTCAGGCTTATTCCTTGAGGTTTATTACTGATTGTTGACTTAGGTTTATATCTTGCATTCGGTTTCTGCTTGTAGATGTTTCTATTCACGAGTTGGCAACTCACCCCCGTTGTGCCACAGTTCTTGCAGGTTCTGCCGTACAGGTTTCATTGCGGCATTTCTGGCACACTACTTTCTTGCGGGTGGTTTGCTTTTGGTAGGTGGATTCTTTCGCATCAAGAACCACCATTGTATTTATTTTATTCATTGTATCTAGAATTTCCATCAACCAAAACTTGTATATTGTTTCAGACCTACTAGTGATGTATTATTCGACCTTAGAGTCGCGCTTAGTAGTATTGCGGTTTTCTTATTGCTTTTGAGCTTTCTTTTGGATTTGATCCTCGCCACTTGGCGTTGTATATCATATCATTGTTGCATATGTGGTTGCGACCGTCATTTGACGAACAGCTAGCTCCCGCTTGGGGATGCCTTTATCATTGCATATATATTGTTATCCTTATTGTACCTCATTCGGGGCCAGTTTTACAAAAGAAACTCTGCCGAAATTTTTAGAAAAGACTGTACTGTTTTTAAAATACATATTCGGCTTAGTTATTTAAAACCTTGATTTTAAACATGTTTTCTTCACTTCCTTAAACCAGTTCTTTACTTATTCTTAAAAATGGTTTTAGATTTCTGGGCTTTTGGCTTACTTGGATCAGATGGAGTCCTATAGACTTCATATGGTTCAAGGGCCAGTCACGTGCTCTTTCGGGTCGTGACAAAGTTGGTATCAGAGCGCTAGGTTGACCTTGGTTCGAGTCTAAGTTTGACTATGTGGAGCCTAGAACGTTTATATATATACGGAACTTAGGCTTGACCTTACGGAACTTAGACTTGGTCGAGGGGGTATTAGACCCGAACTTTCGTCGTATTAGGATGACCCTTGGTTGATGGAATAGGTGACTAAAGTAGAGTGACGCACCGTTGGTATGTTCTGCGGCATACTTACGACACGCCACTCCGCTTAAGGAACCTTAGGATGTACATACTTTCGAGATCAGTGATTCTCTTCATATCCTGGATTATACATCCGTTTGAGATCCCCGATTCTATTAGTTTCATGATCATACCTTCATTGATGCTGTTCCTTCCTATGATCATGTATCCATTTTGGATCTGTTGTTTCCTTTCTTTCCATCGATGTGCTCTTTTTGATACTCGACTGAGGTTCCTGTCACCATGTTTGAGCGCAGTTTGGGCTGCTGCTAGGGTTACGGCCGGTGTGAGCTCGTTTGGTACGAGGGCCGACCATTGTGTTTTCTAGTGACATGGGAACGTCTCGAGTTAGTGTTGGTGATTGTGACCTCTAGTGGAGGCGAGTGCTTGGTCTTGCACCGGATGATCGGGCCATTGTTAGAGCTGCCAGCTGAGAGAGGACTGTTGATGTACAGCATACCTCAGAGATTGTGATGTCGCCTACCGTGCAGACAGATGGACCAGCTATTGCTGAGATTGACAGGATGTCGCTTCCGAAGCTTACGAGCTGAGATTGCCGTAGCTTTCAGGCAGATATGAGACAGATGATAGCTAGTCTACCCGATTGAGAGACGAAGGTGATTCGTCCGATTTTGCGCCAGAGCGTGCCCAGTGAGTTGAAGATTTCCAGTGTGGAGAGTCTTACTCAGATCTAGAGCAGACCGATTCAGAGATGACCGCCACTGTGTCGCTTTTCTTGGAGGATTGAGGCGCTGTTCGGCGTACAGGCGAATGAGCCAGTTGCTGCTGCAAATGATGAGATATCGCCTAGATGGTTGGAGCTACTGCAGCGTGAGCCTGTTCTTGGAGACGTGATAGTGAGTCGCTAGTCACCTGAGGATAAATGACTAGGACATGTGGTTCGTTCGGTTACCGATGCGAGGTCATCAGATAGATTGTTTCCAGCTAGAGACGACTTTACGCAGGTTCGTTGAGAGTCGATAGAGACGATCGAATGTCAGGAGCCCATTTTCCAAGTTTAAAGTATACGGAAAGACATGCAGGTGATTCTATGGACCTTCTAGAAGAATGAAACCCTAACTCGACTTAATGACCGTGTGAAAGCCTTTGAACCTTAGGGTTTGCGGCAGTTCCGCGGCACCATTAGTGAGGCTTGGGTTTGCCCTTCTACGGCTGGACCACCGACGCTGTGGCATGTACTCGATACTATTAAACTGTACCCGAGATGTGAGCTCTTGGGGGATTATGAGGATCTGACGAGTCGATCGGATGGTTCGACATCTTTCGGATATCGTGATGGGACACTGCTTGGGAGACTCCAGATGCGAGCGTAGCCGTCGGAGCGCAGTTCGTGTAGCCACGATGAGATAAGTCCGAATCAGTCGACATTTGAGCAGAGTGAAGAAAAGAGTTCGTATGAGATTTCGACGAGATGACGTCCCACTCCGCTGACATTAGAGATGTGATACGCACCCAGAGGCATGGTATATGGATATATCTTCCCGAGAGAAGCGCGATAAGTATGCAGCCGTTCCGGAATAAGCTTTAGCTTCAGCATTGGATGATGACTCCCGGGCATTTCGGCAGGATGAGATTTGAGAAAGGAACCTCGACAGGACCTTTCTGGAGTACGATACGAGAAGACCTAGACCCGGGAGTGGTCGTATTGCGCACACCAGCAGGACAGAGTTCGACATTGTCGACGAGGTAGTTGACCAGGTTCGGATAAAGAAACTTACCCAGATGCGTTGCGAATTGATCAAGGATGGACGAGTGATGAGTATTCCTCCGATGGTTGGGGCGTGTTCCCGAGAACCAGTTCGGCTTGACATCTTCTACAGAATGATGAAGCTACAGAGTACGCGATTTCGAGTCCGTGCGAGAGACTTCAGATTGACCGTGGCCGAGAACAGTGCAGTGCGTAGATAGCATGGCGTGGCGTCATAGTGGACGACGATACAGACAAGCGGAACAAGAGGTTCGTGCGAGACACTGACGAGCTGTCATTACTTCCCGTCGAGACTAGGGACCATATATGCTTACAGAGACGTTGGGATGTGACCAATTTTCGAGAAATGTTGTGCTGAGGATACAGATGTCTATCAAGCGAGAAGAGGTAGTACAAGAGAGCCAGCCTCTGTACAGATCGGCATAGGCATGTTTGGAAGAGACCTTGAGCAGGATTCCTTCCAGGATATTGCTGCAATGATGTTTGCACCCAGGATCAGATGTGTGACGTGCTTTCAGAAAGCCAGAGGCCGACGCCAGTGATATGCTACCTTACGAGTGGTCGTGAGGATTGACCGAGAGGTGACCAGAGTAGTGCCAGAACGGAATCGACCCCGTTAGCGCACCTGACAGAGCCGATGAGCCGATTGACTGCGAGATAGGAAATCCGCAAAGAAGATAAGGACCCAGAGTCAGAGGACGCCAGACCGTGAGCAAGAGGCAAGTAGATATCCTGCGCTGCTAGCAGTGGATTGCACCGACTCCTTCTTGACCTTGAAGGAGGAACTACCGACGACGGTATTTATGATTTGTGATTTTGTGATTCGATGATCACGTATCCGTCATTTTGGATTTCGGTATTTTGGGCGTTCTGTTTGCAAGATTTAGTTTTGATGACTGAGTTTCATGATATTGGTTTCATGCACCCACTGGATATTTATATATATTTTGCGCTGAGTTATTACATTTGAGATATTGATTGAGATTTCATGCCTACTGTATTCAGTGATTTGATTTATACTTCCAGCATAGTTTTCATGCACCTTTAGTGTTTTGGTACACGATCCTGGTGCACACCAGATGCACTGAATCGGGATTCTTTGTGCATGTCACATGCACCTGATTTTTCTGTCAGGCACATACGTTGCCTACGACAGATGTTTCGTGCACACCCGTTGCACCTAGATGTTGTTTTGTACACCTGTTTGACACATATATGGATTTTGATTCCTTGCGCACCAGACGCATAGGATATTCTTATGTATGCATTTTGGGGATTGATTTCTAGTAGAGCAGTACATTTTTATGATATTCTCTATGTGTTGACGTTTTCGGAGGCCCGACAAAATGGATTGTACTGAAATTGTTTTAGTATTGGGGGTTTAAATTTAAATTCGGGGACCGAATTTTTTTAAGGGGGGTAGATTGTAACATTTTCAAAAGTATAAAATATTAATTTTGGGAATTTTTATAATTTAATATTATTTTATTGATTATTTTAATATTAAATCTATAATTAAATGCAAATAAATAGGAAAAATGTTAGAAAAACTATGAAAAATTTTGGAAAATTCTAAAATAGGGTAAATTAGTGAATTATGACATTTTTAAGTTTTTGTGATTTGTTTGACACTAATTTAGTGCTAATCGCGATTAAAATCGCTAATCGGGTTTTTTGGCAATTTTGTGCAAAACTTGCACATATCACCTTTTCTACACTTGTGCATTTTTCTTGCCATGATTTATCATTTGGGGTTTACTATTTATGTGAGAAGGATTTTGAGAGAAAAGAAAAGGAAAAGAAAAGAGAAAAGATTAAAGAATTGGGGGTTGGTGAGAATGAGAGGCATGGGGCACCATTGACCTTGGGACTTAGCCATTTTTTCCCCCTCATTTCCCTCCCTCTTCTCTCTTCTTCTGCTGCTGCTCCTGCACCTCCTTCCCTCCCCTCTTCAAAGCCCAAAAACACCTCTAAAACTACACCAAAATCCAATGTCCATTTCATTAAAAATGTGCACGAGCCCGAGACCTTCAGGATGGATCAAGAAAGCGTGGATTTTGACCACTAGGGGCAACTCAAGAAAATTCTTGAGTTGCCAAGTGGGGTAAATTCTGGACCTTTAGCTTAATTCTTGCATTACTTATACCCCAATGTTGTTATAGGATCGATATTGTGTGATATTATGGACATGATGAAAACCTAGTTAGGGTTGTGGTGAATTATGTGTTGTAATACGAAATTGAGGTCAGTAGAGGATATACCAACACCCTAGTGTATGAATTGGAACCCAAAACCTGAAGCTAGAACCAGAATACGGATTTTAGAAACCGATATCGGGGAAATTATGGAATCTGTGAAGGTTAATTGGAATCTGCTATCATACGAGGTATCCTAAAATAATATTGAGTGGATAGAGATATGTGCAGGCACCCAGGAAGCTAACCCCAAGACCCTAGCCCCCAACTCCCTTTCCCGGCCGCCAATTTTCCCCTTTTGGCCGCCAATTGCGGCCTGGGTCCCACCATTTTGGGTCGTGTTGGTTCTGTAGCTTCTACATGTTCATGTCAGACCCCTGATATATATAGATTTGTATAAAAAGACCTAGGTTGAAATATGGGACATATATCCTAAGTTGCTATTTTGGATTCGTGTTTCCGTATTCCGTATTTTTGTTTCTGAAATGGTGGAATGTGTTTTGCCTCGACTATTTGCCGTTTATACGACGATATAGAGGATTTATTGATGGTTTTGAAGGCGTGCCATAGGTTCTCACCTATAGGCCTCCTTATCGTATCGTTTTGGATTTCATGCGCCGTTTTAGATTGGATGTGATTTTAATGCGCAAATACGATATTTTGATGTGTAGGTACCCATGAAGATCTCGGGACGACAAGCAAATACGTGGTGACGTCCGCAATTGATGATGCAATGTGAGTAGATTATATCTACAGGGGGAAGTCGGGTGGATGGCGTATAGCACCCCCGCAGTCCGTAGATAGATTATTATGTAGTTTATTGTGATAGTTAGGTGTATTATGGATAGTGTAGGGTTAGAAGTGACTAGTGTAGTTCATAGTCGCGAACCCTAGGATAGAATTACACCTACACACACCCTTACATATTACTTATACTCGCACTGTGTTTGATGATATGGGATGACTTTGGAGATGAGTCGATGATGTGGGCTTGATGCCGTGAGATCGGTGATTTGATACGATTCATATGTGGGATATGACATGTGATTCTTGCGGGCTTGGGATGTGTGTTTACCCCCGCATGCATACTTTATTGATGGTATCGATTTGTACTAGACATAGAGTAGTGCCCCAGATTATATGATCTGATGATAGTGATACCTGTTATGTGATGAGATAGTGAGATGTTGACCCGTACCCAGCTATTGGGATGCCGTACGATGATTTACCGTACGAGCCGATATTGATGATAGATCCGCGCTCATGACTTGAGGATGCCATATGATGTACTGTATCGTACGCGATACTATTGAGGCGGGATCACCGACTATTATATCTATATATATATCGACTCAGATTTAGGTGGTTTCCATACCCCTCCTGATTTACTTGATACTTAGATCTGTAGTTTGCATAGTAGATGTTAGACTAGACCGAGGCATACCTATTTCAAAAACTATGAATCAGGGGTATCTTAAAAGACAAACAAAGGGATTCTGCGAATACTTAAAAGGCGTATCCTTTCTTAAAAACTTCGCATCCTTTATTTTACTAAAACCCTGATTCGTCTTATTTCAAAAAGCACCACTGCAAGACTTATAAATATTGATGTAATTTATTCACTGTAGTGTTGATTATTTGACTTCCGCATATTCATGCTATTCATATTTCCCGCATATGTTATTGCTATGCTGATATCATGCTGTTAGGACACCAGCACCATTATCGATGATGCGTATGTTCCACGTACACTATTTGCCGGCTCACACACTTCATCATCGATAATTGCCATGCCACTACACTGTAGTACTGCTGCATTCATGATATGATTTCCGCATGGCATATTGTACACATATACCGGTACACAAACATATATGATTCTGACTTGATTAGAGATTTGAGGGCCGCAAGGTATTCTTTAAGAACTGATTTAGTCTAAAGGAGCGGTTTCCCTCGACATATGCACATTATCATCATATTGTAGCTCATCTATATGTGACTTGACATGCTACTCATACTTGATGCTTATATCACATCTGATCATCATATTGTAGCTCATCTATATGTGACTTGACATGCTACTCATACTTGATGCTTATATCACATCTGATCATCATATTGTAGCTCATCTATATGTGACTTGACATGCTACTCATACTTGATGCTTATATCACATCTGATCATCATATTGTAGCTCATCTATATGTGACTTGACATGCTACTCATACTTGATGCATATATCACATCGGATCATTATGGTATAGCTTACCTTTATGTAACTTGACATGATATTTATATTTGACGCACATATCATATCGGATCATTGACTTGCATTCTGGTTTGGATTACATGTGATTTCTGGATTTGGGAACCGTGGCTATTGCAAATATGTAATCATTTAAAAACCCGGTTCCCTTGATATGATATTTCGGTGCGTCCACCATGTGTTTTCTCGGTGCTAGAGTGATATATGAAAACCCGAATCGAGGAGGCGGTTGAGGCCGATTACGGGTACATGGTGGACCCGGTATGGTATCCCGGGGCGAGAACGGTTTCGCTGTGTAGTAGACGGTGAGCCCGGCGGAGGGACTACTACCTACCGGTGATTGTATTGAGCTCGGCGGATATCTAGAGGATACCGACCGGAGTTGAGAGATGGACATGGGTTGACCCGTACTGCCGGGGCCGAGGGCCGATACCGCAGACGGAGCCCAGAGATGGACATGGGTTGACTCGTACTGCCGGGGGCCGAGGGCCGATACCGCAGACGGAGCCCCATATGGACGAGGATTTACGTGTCGATGCTAGGCACGGGTTTCATGATGATTTTCCATGATTTTGTTTATATCCTCATATTGCATACATGATGCTTATTGTCATTGGGTGACGGGTGGACGGGTTCCACGTATATACAGATATAGATCATATCCAGACATGGATCATATACAGACTGGATTTACACTGATCATACTTCATTTGTATATATAACAGGGTATGAGGGCGCTGTTATATATACCCTTACACCAATATTAGTGGTATGGGACATTAATATATGTGTATTGATATCATTGATACTTCATCATATTTACTTCATGCAGACATACCTTATACTGATGACATGTTATTACCTGAGTACTTGGCACCACATACCTGTTTAGATGTTGATTTGCCACCTTATCATGTTTCAGGCTTATTCCTTGAGGTTTATTACTGATTGTTGACTTAGGTTTATGTCTTACATTCGGTTTCTGCTTGTAGATGTTTCTATTCACGAGTTGGCAACTCACCCCCGTTGTGCCACAGTTCTTGCAGGTTCTGCCGTACAGGTTTCATTGCGGCATTTCTGGCACACTACTTTCTTGCGGGTGGTTTGCTTTTGGTAGGTGGATTCTTTCGCATCAAGAACCACCATTGTATTTATTTTATCATTGTATCTAGAATTTCCATCAACCAAAACTTGTATATTGTTTCAGACCTACTAGTGATGTATTATTCGACCTTAGAGTCGCGCTTAGTAGTATTGCGGTTTTCTTATTGCTTTTGAGCTTTCTTTTGGATTTGATCCTCGCCACTTGGCGTTGTATATCATATCATTGTTGCATATGTGGTTGCGACCGTCATTTGACGAAGAGCTAGCTCCCGCTTGGGGATGCCTTTATCATTGCATATATATTGTTATCCTTATTGTACCCCATTCGGGGCCAGTTTTACAAAAGAAACTCTGCCGAAATTTTTAGAAAAGACTGTACTGTTTTTAAAATACATATTCGGCTTAGTTATTTAAAACCTTGATTTCAAACATGTTTTCTTTACTTCCTTAAACCAGTTCTTTACTTATTCTTAAAAATGGTTTTAGATTTCTGGGCCTTTGGCTTACTTGGATCAGATGGAGTCCTATAGACTTCATATGGTTCAAGGGCCAGTCACGTGCTCTTTCGGGTCGTGACAACAAGGCAATCTCCTTGCCCTGTACCTGGTTTGCCCTCTCCCCCTCCTCGGCCAAACGAAGCGAATAGCCTGGAGGGATCAAGAAATGGGTCTTGATGTTGGCGAGCTCCTCCGTGCGCCTCAACGAGGATCGCACGCCAAGAACACCCGCGGCCTGAACTCTCGGGGCCATCCTATCTTCTCGAGTGAACTCCAGCTCAGAGAGAGAAGAGGAAGAAGTAAAGGAAGAAGCAAAAGAGGAAGCTTTAGAGGACTCCTTAGACTCTACCCGCACTATATCTACAGACTCCTCAGAAGAAGACATCTAATCTGATTGAAGAAAGGTGTCCTCGGGTAATCAAAAGCGAGGAGTCCGAACTGAAGAGAAGAGCGCCGAGCTAACAAGACTCTGGACGAGGAAAATATGAAGAGGTATGGGCCCTGATGAGGACCCTATATCTATTTATAGCTACCGGCGTGCACATCCAACGGCGACGGCCGTCTCCCGCCAAAAAGACTCATCGCATTCGACGGCCACCATTGCTCCACCTGTCGCGCGCGCATTGGTCGTACCCCATCGGACGCCGAAGATCCGCGGCCCGTCGCGTCAGCCAACCAGCGCTCGACACGTGGGCTGTCATTTCGATGGACGTACATACGATCCACGCATCCTCATTAATGCAGGATCTAGCCCCCGATCCGCTGACGCCATCAGGAAAATGCAGCCGGTTGCCCGGGAATGCACGTTTGCGATATCTACGACAAGGAGCTCACTTCGGGTGATCTGGCAGACCACTCTCGTCCCGACCTGTAATCAGATAGGGACGAGAGTGGGGGGCTAATGATGAAGCTCAATATCGGCGATCTCCCAGATCGTGGCACGTGGCTGATGACGTGTCCCGAAGCCCGCAAGGAAGGACCAAGAACAGCACGTCAGAAGAATACCCGGGTCTGCGACTCTTGGATGTGGCCGACCCTCTGTGACTGACCACGCAATTCCTGTGCTCGCCTTACAAACAACTGTTGGCTCACCTCCGAGCCTCCGCACAATTGGCCTCCTCGCCCCCCACAGCTCGTCTCCGGGCTTTAGCAGAACCAGGACACCTCGGCCTCCCGCTCGTCCCCGAGCTACCCGCCGAGCTAATCCTCCTCGGTCTCATTCTGACCGACCCGCAGCGCTGATCACAGGCTCCCACGCCACGGCTCCGTGAATCTCGCCATGCGCGAGATATCCGCCGCCTACGATCCCACGTTCCATGCCATCACGATCCCCCATTAACGAGCCCGTCTCGCCATTAATGCGGGATCCCGCTTATCACACGGGCGTGACGTCGGGAGCGCAACGGCCGGCGTGATTCTCGCGTTTGCCTGCCCATTGCTGCCGCTATATAAACCCCTCCCTCAGACGATACGCAATTCTCTCCTCACTAGGCCGCTACTCTGCCCAAATTGCATCCCTAACTTGATCGTCGGAGGGTCCTCGGTAGTATAACCACCCCAGAACTTCCTTGTAGGTAGCTTGGCCACCACAACCTAAAACCCATTGAGAATCCACACGCTTCAGGAGTCAACCTCCAAATCAGTCTCAGCCGTCCATCGTCGCTCAACAGGAGATCTACGGAAGGTAACATCTTGACGTGATACGACGCACGTCACATCCCGTATATATATGTTTCCATATATCTAAACAGGTCATAGATATAGCAGACAACTGCATAGATATCGCAAGAAACCATACGGATATGGCAAGTAACGCTATAGATGTAGCGTAATAACTATATATATATATATATATGTCCCTTTGGGACATCCGATTAAAAAAAACTAAATATAGTAGGCAGCAACCATAAAGATATCCCAGGTGGAGAGTTCTCTGACAAATGAAAGAATCCTGAGGGGTTTTTGACTATCTTGGGGGTTGTGACAGCAGGAAAAATGGCTAGGGGGTGGGTTAGACAATTTACCCTAAAGAATATCAATAGCCGCATGCGTTCATGGCCCTCCTCCTTGTGAATGAGAATGCTTTATGACCAATTAGCATTCGAAATCGTTTACAGATTCGGGTCACGGTTCGGAGAGCACTGAAGACGAATGAGAGGTTCTTATAGTCGTATTTTTCGCAGTGCTTGGCCTTTTTCTTCCTTTTCTCTTTTTTTCTTTACTTTCCCTTCCTTGTTTGTTGGGTTGGGGGCTGTTGTTGACTAGTTTTCAGTTTTCATATGATTTAGCAATTCATTTGGAAATTACTATTCTAGCTATTGTATGTATGTTTTAGGTACCATATTTCAATTTCAAGTCTGTGAGTCTCCTCACATTTGATGTGGAGCCGTTTTAGTTTTCTTTCCCTCATTGCATAAAACATATCGGGGAGTGTGGGAGAATCAAATGTAGTAATGCCAAGAATTTTTTATCATTTGCAGGTAAATTTATTTTCTATTTTATATCTCTTATCGTATATTGCCGCAGACTGCGTCAACATTTTTGTAAGCATCAAATGCAGTGACGTGGGAAACTTATTCGGGTTCTTTTGCAAAATTTTCTTTATTACTGCCCGAATTTAACTCTCTTCTTAAGTTTTATGCGATTATCGTTGGAAAGGTATTTCCTATGGCACTTGTAATTCATGAGGACGCGTTATTTTGCCAGCAAAAAATAATTTCTTACCCCACCTTTTTGGTTGTCTTTAAAGAGAAGCTCCCAGATATTAGATTTCAAGGATCCAAGAAATTGAGATCTCTACTTTATACCTACCTTTAGTGAAAGCACCTATTTGCCAGACCTGTTTTTCTATCTAAATACCACGGGCTTTTGACATTTTTGGCAAGACCGAAACCTTGTTCGTCTCCTTTTGGTATATAAACCGGTGCATGGTTTTAGATTGAAAAATGTTGGAAGCTCACGGCATTTATTTGAAATTGGCTGGTTTATTTGCAATTTATGAAGTATTTGATATTTATAAAAAACAGCTAAAATATTAAGAGCATCTTCGAAGAAAAAATTGACCTTTTTTGTGTTTAGCCATGAGGTTCCATTCTACTAAGAAAAAGTTTCATAAGTTTCAATCAATCAATTTCATTTTTTGGTTATCTCAACATACTCAGCCAATTCGTAGACAAATGTTGAGAGGTTAACTTAATTAATTTGCATTCAATGCCCCCATTTAAAAATCAAACTAAGTTGGTGAGATCCCAACTCTAGGCCAACAAACCTGGGGGCACACATAATGTAAGCAGAGGACATGATAGTTAATGATGGGCCAACAAACTCAATGAGGCAAACAGAGAGCGAGGCAAACCGTGTACCCACTAATTGAGGGATCCAGATCCTCTGCTTCGCTACTTGCGAATCCAACGGTTGAAAATGAGGGTATAACAGGAGGGTTCATGGTTTGTGTGGGGTCAAGAAGAGATCCAATGGATGGAAGAGCATGTTGATTGGAAAAAAAAGGCAAAATCCTAATCCCAATTGATATATATCAAAAATATAAAATGTTATATTGATGACCGGTGCAATAACTTAATTTCTAATAGGTGACTAGGAAACAAGAGGCCGGTGTATTTTTCTGATTTTAAATATAAGAAATCAAAAGAATTGAGAAAATTGCACCATCTGGTAAAGCGTTATGAATAGTTATAAAGTTCGTCTCTTTTTACTTTCTTGTTTCTCTTTTTCCTATCCTTTTTTTTATACCTTTTCTTCTCTTTTACTTTAGCTGTATGGGATTTAAACGGAAAACTCCTTTTGCTAAAATCATCCTCTGTAATGTATCCCAAACTCTCTTTGTATGCTCACCTCTACTTTTTTTTAAGAAGTAAATTTCAGAAGAAAAAAGATTAAAAAAAATTAGCTTTTGCCGTTTAATCGTTTTTATCAACAAAGATATCTCTACCATTTTAATGCAAATCCCGTTGAGTTCTTCAAATCGGCATTATCAATTTGATTCTTAAGATCACATTGCGACAATATAAGTTCTTCTTATTTTTTATAAAAAAAATGTTTTTTCAAAAATTGTAAACGGAGTTGAATCTTCTCAAACCCTAAAAAACCTTCTACCAAAAACCCATTGTTTTTTTTATATAATTATAGATGATAGGTTTTGATTAGACAAGAAACACCTGACAAAGCTGCATAGAAAATAAATCAAACCGCATAGAAATGATTAGTCGTTGTCTTGCAATTAGATATTCAGATAGCAATGAAGACGGCTTTTTTCTCGGTAACTGGAAAACGGGTTTTTTCATAATTCAAAATAGTAACGGATGTTACTATACATGCTAACTAAGTCATGTAAGAATGGTTAATGTATCGTATGTTATAACTCCGATTCCGAACTAAGTCTATATATATATTTTACCATATGGGGCATGTGTCTTCCCTCGTCCCAGAAGGATCCATCCATACCCTCAGTTCTTGAGGCAATTCTTGAGGTATGCACGGGTGCATAACACATGCAAAAATCTTGCATTGTAACGTGACAAGATACTTTTTTACCATTCATTGAAGACCCTGGGGATCTTCGCCCAAATTTCTATAGCTGGCAAAATTAGACCTTTTTCTCTCTACTCTCTCTCTCTTCTCACTTGCTATTAAACCTCTTTCAAAAACTTCACGTCAACCTCTTTCTTCTCCAATCGAACTACCAAGGAGCAGAGAAGAGAAGAGAAATCCTTCACCCTTTGTCCTCAACAGGAAGCAGCAGCAGAAGAAAGAGATGGGGAGCGACGCGAAAGTTTACACATTGGAGGACGTCTCGAAGCACAACACCAACAAAGATTGCTGGCTCATCATCGGCGGCAAGGTGATCGATTCACGATCCTTAGATCTCTGCGGTTTCTTTTAGATCTAGTAGTTGGTTCGTAGTTTTGGTGCTTCGATCTGTTGATTTGAATTGATTTTGTGGCCAAATGGCTCAGTTCGTTGTTGTTTGAACTAGAGAACGAGAGATTAGAACTGGGTCAGAATCAAAATTGGAACTTGATCAGTTAGAGTTATAAAAAAACGTTTTTTTTTCCAGTGAAAACGCAGTATCATGGACAAATTTGCAGGGTTTTCTTTATTATTTTTTCAGGAAGCACCCCTTAATCTTTGTATCTTTATACTTTTTAGAGGGTTTATTTGCTTGTCTTTGCAATTATGTAGCTAAATATAGTTAATTTGACCTGGTTGACCTAAAAATCACTAAAGAAAATCCAAAGGTTTATCCAAGGGGAATAAAGGGGGCAATTGGTACGGATCTGTGATGAAAGGGTGGATTTGGTCAGCGAATCACACTAATTTTTATCAGTGCAGAGGAGAGGAGCCTGATTTGCCTAAATTTGTACTCTTACATGGGACTATTTGTTTTCTTGAAATTTTTTCATCTATACGACAGTAGCAAGTTCTTGTATACTTAAGCACATGCGCGAGTTCTAATTTGATAGAATTTTTTGCTTTCTCAATTGCGTCTGAGATGCCTTAATGCATAGTTATACATTGGATTGGATCCAGATTACAAGAGAAGGTTGTATGAACCTTTGAGTATATCTACTTTCAAATACAAACGAGCAACTTAACTTTAGTTCATATTTCTTTCTAGGTATCCCCCGGGCTGGGGTTTTGTAGGAGGTATGTTTATGAAAGGACCTTATTAGTGTGATTCCTTTAGCTTAATCTAAGTCATACTTATACATGGTATGCTCTAATTACAGATTATCTTCTGATGTTGCCTTTTTCCTCCTTGTGTATTTCCTATGTTTTTGCAAGATACATAAGCTATATTTATTATTTATCATCCACATTCAATTTGCAAAACTAGGATGCATTTGTGTTTATGTTATATTAAATCTTGTTTTTTGTAACTAGGAAATCTAGAAAATCACTTTACCTTGTGCTGTAATGGTATGTCTCGAGCATAGGTTTCTTGGCTCGTACTTTTGGTACTGTAATAAGTCAGGAACCTTCCTATCAAGTTATCGTGATTGTTTTGTTTGCAGATTGTCTCATTTGGCGAAGCATTTTTCCATTTTTTGATTGTGGATGTTTTATATTAATATGCTGGATTTTTGTAAAAGAAAAAGGGGTTTTGGAATGAGCCAAATAAGACATTGTCAAGGGACATTTCAGTAGCATTTTATGATGCATGAAACCCTTAATATTTTTCCTTCCATAATGATTCATTTTATTTATATTGTTAATTTGAAGATGAGCGATATTCAGCTAGACTAATCTAGCACAATTCTATAACTACACTTCTATAACAGCTCTGGTCCAAACGTGTGAACTACTGTGTGTATTTTCTATAGCCTATCTAACTTCAAGGGTATTAGAATTATGATTCTGAGTCTTCTGACGGCAACTTCATCTGATTTATCTTGAGTTGGTAGTACTTAATCTTATCAGCTATTAGGATTAAATGTTTACGACTAGTTAAAACTGCAATAAAAACTTTCATGTTTTGGCTCAAGTTGCTATAACCAATTGTTTGAAGACTCCTATGGATAATTGAATGATTAATTGTAGTCCAGAATAAGTAATATGATGTCTAAGTATGAAGCAGTATACAATTTTTGCAAGGCAAACATGTTTCTAACATAATTTTATATCTTTGTGCTGTACTGGTGCTACATTCTTATTTTATATTTGATAGTTGATGCTGTTGATGTTCTTCCCATGTTGAAACTCACTCCCTCTCTCCCTCCCTCCCCCCCCCCTCTCTCTCACACACGCACGCACACACGATCTTACATAGTATTTAAATAACTATTTTTTGATTGCTCAGGTTTATGATGTAACAAGATTCCTCGATGATCACCCAGGAGGCGACGAGGTTTTAGTGTCAGCAACTGGTAATCAAATCATTTCACCAACCAACACAATATTTGTTTTTAGGTTATTGTGTAAAATCCTGTATGTTTGCCCTTTATAGCACTTGTCCCCCTCCCCCTCCCCCTCCCCTCCAAAAATAATTAAATAAAAAAAAACAAATAAAACTGACTTGTTCCCTCTGTTCGTCGATCAAAATGCTAGAAAACACGGAAAATCTTCTTTAAACAAAATGAGCTAAATTAGATGGCCAACTGTTTCTTATTACATGGATTCTTCCTTTTGGATTTCAAAAGTCTGAGGGATGTTTGCGCTGATAATAAGGCTCTTCGGGGTCAAAGTGCTATACAATTAAACAACAGCGGGGTTTGTGAAGTTACGCCGTATGTTTAGGTTTACTTCATTGTACTACAATAGACTATACCCATTTTTTCAGTGAACTACGAAAACTTATACATGTGACTACCAATTTTTTTTAAACCACACTATCATTATAGCTATCTACAAATTTCCATTGACAACATTATATTAGTTTAGCATGATACAGGTATATTAGTCACAAGTCACAACAGAAAAGGTACTGTTGGCATGTAGTTTATTGGCAGTATCTTGTAATTTACAGAGTAATTGGTAGTTTAGTGAAGCTGAGCATATTTTCATGGCTTTAACTGAAAGAACCAAGTTGATAATTCTTGGATATTTGTAGGTAAAGACGCAACCGACGATTTCGAGGATGTGGGCCACAGCAACACTGCGAGAGCCATGATGTACGAGTACTATGTCGGCGAGATCGATGCAACCACAATTCCTTCCAAGGCAAAATACACGCCTCCAAATCAACCTCACTATAACCAAGACAAGACCTCGGATTTCATTGTTAAGCTTCTGCAGTTTCTGGTTCCGCTCGCGATCTTGGGCTTGGCTGTTGCTATCAGAATCTACACCAAATCTGAATAAATTAAAATTTGCATTGCGATAAATTTGGAAAAGGGAAAAAAAAAACCCGAAAAACTTCCGATTTCTGTCTGGGTCTATTGTGTGCTTTATTTTGGTTTGTGTTATTGTATGGCACTGAATTCTTCTCCTATCTATGTGTTGTAGTACATCTTTTGTTTAAAGTTCACTTGGTGGTGAAAATTAGTAGCAGCATATGTTTTTAGCTTTTCCAATCTATTATATATATCGTGCGGAGAAAGCAGGAGGCGAGAATCGCTCTTCTTCATCTGCTGATATTGCCCCTTTCAATTGCAAAAGGCCCCAATCTGCTCATCTTCTATTTGATGAGGCGTGTTTCTCTTCTCTCTACGGAGGCGCCTGGCAGGCAATGCAGCTTCTGAAGGAGGCGATAAAAAGAGCGGGCTGAATTTAGAGGAAAATCTCCTCTTTTTGCTCTGTCTTTGGGCTGCTGAGGTAAGGAGCTTCCTACCCCTTTTCTCTGCCCTTTTTTCCCAGCAAAATCTTCATGTTTCTTTGAAGGTCGTTTTTTTTATAAAGAAATCTGTCGAGTTCTTGAGATCTTCATGGTTCTTTGAATTCGGCTATGGAAATTTATTCCTTTGGTTTTTTTCCCATAAGAAATCTTCTTAGTTCTTAGCGATTTTGGCGTTGCTCCGTGGGAAATACTGTGCTCATGATTTCTGAGATGTTTAGGGAAGAAAGCTTGGATTTTGTTTCAGTATAGGGAGTTGGTTTTTGATGTGCACTAATGGTGTTTGATGTTTTGCTGCAATGGGTTTTGTTTGGTGATGGTGTGCTTCAGGGCTTCTTCGATGTTGTTTATTCTCAATGGTGGAAATCATATTTGGTTTGTAGTTGAGGTTTACAACAAACAGTGACAATTTTTATCATCTTGATTGTACCGATGAAAGCATATAAATCACTTATTTTAGCGTTGGAAAGATAAGTTAAGCTGTATTTCAGAATGATTCGAGCATATGAAAATCTAATACCTTTTCCCCAGTCATTTTTTAAAGTTATTTATTCATGGCCATAAATTTCGCCCAAGTATCATTACAACTTCTGGCAGAGGCTTCGAAAAATATGCAGAATTCAAATAACCTGGAGTAATTTTCAAAGCTTTCTGCGGATTTTAGCCAAAAGCATTAGGCAGCTCAGTCTTATTTTTCTTACCATATTTCTCAGCAAATCACCGATTACTCATTGTTGAACCTCATGATGCTCATATGTTGTTAATGAGTGACTTATAATAGGAATCTTTGGGTTCTGTTAATTTCCTTCAATTTTGCCTTTCCATATTTTCCATGCTTTTTCCATCTCTGCTTCGCTGCAGATTTTAGCCAAAAACATCAGGTAACTTAATTTTACTTTTCTTACTATAATTCTTATCAAATCACCGATTACTCATTGTTGAAACTCATGGCGCTCCTATATTATTAATGAGTGACTTATAATAGCAATTTCTGGGTTTTGTCAATTTCCTCCAATTATGCTTTCCATGTTCTCCTTGCTTTTTCCATCTCTGCTTCAGATTGCTACCTTTTTTATGCTCTTTCCTTTCTTAAGCTATTTTGCCTTCTGATGAACATAATTTTATGCATTTATTTCATTATTAAATCCCTATCTTTTGTTATTTAATTTAAATAAAGGTGCTGCTAAACACGTGTGTTGAGTGTAAGTGTAGATTACAGGTTTACGTGCAATAAATGGATCAATTCAGCTCTGATTAGAAGTCAAATTCACTCTTATAAAGATTAGCTGATTAAGCCAACCAAGAGACCGGGCTAAATTAGGAAAGCAACTACTTCAACCATGATCAATCGCAACCAGAGAGAAGGCCTAGGTTGGCCTGTAGAGGAAGAATTTCCACGATTAACCGGATCGGTAAAATAAATAAATAAATGTTTAGGAAATTCATCGGAGAAGATTCGAAGACGTCATAAAAAGATGGGCCCGAGACTTCATAGAAGTTCGATGTAAAAGGAGATTTTCTCACTTTTTCAGCCAAAAATTATTGGCCGTTCGATTCGAGCTTTTGCGGCTTAGATCCATTTAGTGTTAGGGTGCAGATTTTAATGTTGGTCTATAAATATTTATTTTACAGAGGGCAAAAACCCTCTCGTCATTTTGATTGTCTCTGAAAACCCTAAGGTTGTTATTTTGGATGCTTGGTGGAGAGTAATTTTATCATGTAGGGATCTGTTATTTAGTAAGTTTTATTTAATTTATCTTTTCTTTGTTTTTATTATCATGACTTTTTCTATTTTATGCAATTTATTTTCATTAATTATGCATAGCTAATTTTATCATACTTAGCTTAGATGAATTTAGGATAGATTTATGTAGAACTCAATAAAAATCTCTCTTTCAACTTTTAACATGAATGCTAGATCAAAACAATGTTAACAGTTGATCTTTTCGATAAACTTGTTTTAGTCTATAATGCATAGGTAAAGGGAAGGGGGATTCACATTGATGTTGCTTTGATTTAGATATAAGTTCTAAATTTTATTAACGGGATCTTGCATTTTTGATAAACCAAGAGAGCTACTTGCACTATGTTAAGGAAAAGAAATCTGAACTGAAACGGTTAAAATTAGCGCTTACCATTATTCAACTTTTTAGGAATTAATTTTAATTCTTCCGAGAAATCATAGTAGGGTTTGATGTTTGCACATGGTCTGCCAGTTGGGGAAGGGTAATTAGAATTAATATTCTGCAATTTAGAGTTAGAATCTAAAACATATGTCTAGTTTAGAGGATTCGAACCCTAGATACTTTCGTAAAGTCTTGTATTTTAATTCTTAGTTTAGTTTTAGTTTATTTAATTTCTAAATTTAAAAATTCTCATAACTTGATTGAATAAAGAACTAAAAATAATTAACCGTGGGATTACCCTTCATTATTATATATTATTATGTTCTCAAGTGCATTTGCAGTATTAAAATTTTCATAACACCTTCATTATTATATATTATTATGTTCTCAAATGCTCTTAATTTTCGGGAATATATAGCAAATTATAGCTAAATATCCTATAGATTGATTTAAGGTATATTAATAAGTCATGTATTGAAAATTTCATTGCAGTCCATATTGCAGAATGCAGGCATCATTCAATAAAAATAATAATAAAACTTCATATTTGCATTTTATTTGTCCAGAATAGAAATAAAGTAAAAGCAATATATGTTTCCTATTATGTATACATATTGTCCTGCAAATTTTCTTCTTCATTAAAGGCGCATCCATAATTTTTCCAATTGCAAAATAAAGCCATATTACATACAACATATATTGCCTTGACTCAAGGAACCAGAAGGTCCAGAATGGTGATATAATTTGCAGAGACTCTTACGCCAATGTCCACGAACCAAATCCATGATGGAAGAGTGTACATGTTCACAAACCTTCGAGTGTATAAAGCAAATACGACTATCAGATTAGTTGATACTCGTTATCGAATCTGCTTCACCGAAAAATTGTTGGATATTGTTACGCCCCGCTTCCCAAAATACTGGAGCGGAGACGTGATGAGACCTGCGACGTAGCGAGAGAGAGAGAGAGAGAGAGAGAGAGAACTCAACTCGATACAGCAACGCTAAGCATAAAGTAATGCATGAGTATACAAAAGTAAGTAAAGAAATCGAACAACTTTATTCATTAACCAACATTTAATTCAACAATAACAAATGAGTAACAATATACAATAGGATCTAAATGGCATAAATACAAGATGTGATTCAATGATACAATAATACAATAACAATACAACATGAAAGATACCGAAATGGAAACTCTACGAATCTTGGGCTCATCACGGTTCTACCGCGCACTCCGATAACTGAGATTCGTCCTACAAAACTGGTTATCCAACTGGGAACAAAATTTTCAGGATGTCAGAACACTCACAAGCATAAAATATAGGCATGGGAGTACGGTGCACGTAATAACAGTAAAACATAGTAATATATGAAAACATTTAAACCGAAAGTACGTGTAATCATGCATATATAGTAATGTGAAAACATGTGCTGTAAATAAATAATAATACAAGAAGGGAAACGTGCAGGAAGGAACAATACAGATAATCAAGATGTCAAGCTGGATATCAATAATAGAATCAGGACAGTGTCAATCTAAAGGTCAATCTGGAAGTCAAGTCTATAGGGTATCAGTTTAAGAGTCAAATCAGATCAAACATGTATTGATGGAATTGACTGATGGACGTACTCGTATCCCGGGGTATCCCATGACTGGGTGGAAGAAGTATGAGTAGGACGATCGTGCATGGGACGACAACAATAATATGAATTAATGTAGGAGCGTGAACATCTCCGAAAAGTGTTCCATTACTACGATGGAGATTTGTCTAGCGTGAATATCACGCAAGTGTACAGGTATTCCCACCCTTCAGTTCCCCAATAACCAGTAAGTTTAAACCGGTAAAATATCCCAATCCACCAATCCAAGATTCCGACTAATCCGTTCATAATTCATGTCGATGTAAGGTTACAATAGTCCAACCGATATATGATAATCCAGTATAAATCACGAGTAATAACAGATGTCAGGTAACATGTCATATTACGAACCTGTAACAACTCCAATTTTAGTGTACATAAGATTCATTTAAAATCAATGTATACTTGGGGTATTTACATTTCCTGTGACCGGTTTTGTTGGTGGCCCATGCAGGTCTGAGCTGTATAGAACCCTACTATGCAGTTCAGTTCTGCCTGAACAACCTAAGCAATATAACACAAGAACCAGCAATTAAAACATTCTTTACAATTCCTTGAATCTTATCGTTTCATATATTTTGAATCTGTCATAACCTAAATTTTCATTCAAGATTATGGATTCCCCGAACAACACTAGCACCAATGTCAATAACACACCTCCACCACTACCACTCACACATGTCGTCCCTGCTCCGATCAACGAGCAGACGGTTCTACTTGAGACTATCCGTATCCTCCTAGAAGGACAGCAGCAGCAGACTGCTCTTTTAATGAACCGTCCAGAGGCAGAAGTACCTGGGGTGAAGCAATTCAGAGCTCTGCACCCCAAGCAATTCTCAAGAAGAGAGAGCCCTCTAGAAGCTGAGGAATGGGCTCAGAGCATTGAAGATGATCTGGCAGCAGCACAAGTGCTAGAAATAGCTTGGGTACGAGTTACGAAGCTACAACTCACGAACAATGCACGGGTCTGGTGGAAGGCGGAAGAAAACCGTCTTGATCACCCATCGAATGGAAGACTTTCCGCGACATGTTCGACGCAAAGTACTTCCCTGAGACTGCCAGGTTAAACATGGAACAGCAGTTTATCCATCTGCAACAAGGTTCAGTGTGGACCAAGTCAGTAGATGAATATGACGCTGAGTTCACCATGCTCAGTCGGTAAGATATGTCTCAATAATTCGATTTTTTCAATATACCACATACTACACAGCTAACACAATACTTTAACAGATTTGCGGCACACCTGATACTGACGGATGAGATCAGAGCCCGTCGATTTCAACAAGGTTTGGATTCGTAGATCCATGTTGCAATGGCCACAGGAGATTTTCCGACTCATGAATCGGCTCTGAAAGCTGTCCGCCGTTATGAGGCAGTGGTAAAGATGAGGGGCAGGCCTCAATTTGCAGGAGTTAAGCGCCCTGCCAACCAGATGGCAGGAGGAGCCTCATCAAAGCCGCCTTTTGTGCCAAGGAGACCAAGAGCAGGCCCAGCCCAGCCTTTTGTACCTACTGTAATAGAGTTGGACATATGATGAAAGACTGTCGGCGAGCCAACCGTCTTTTCTTAGTCTGCGGCTCAGCTCCAACCGTCTCATGATATTGGGACTTGACCCCAAAGACACAACTTAATTGTTGCACCTAGGCCAGCAATCACTTACCAGCAGAGACCAGCCCTTCAGGCACCTGCTCCAAGACTAGCTCTTCCTGCTCCACCACCTAGAGGACCACCGACTGCACCTCCTCCTCGAGTACTGGTGATCGAGCTCTTGAATTCAGCATTGATTTAGTACCGGGAGAACAACTGGTGATCAAAGCAGTACTGGTGATCGAGCTCTTGAAGTCCGAACTCAGTTGGACGAATTATTAGCGAAAGGATGGATTCGTCCCAGCACTTCAAGTTGGGGATCAGCAGTACTGCTTGTGAAGAAGAAGGAAGATTCATACAGAATGTGTATCGATTATAGAGCCTTGAACGAAGTAACTATAAAGAACAAGTATCTGCTACCCTGTATCGACGATTTATTCGATCGGCTAAGTGGATTTTGTGTTTTCTCCAAATTAGATCTTCGTTCAGGTTATCATCAAGTGAAGGTCAAGGAAGCTGATATTCATAAAACGGCTTTCAGAACTCGCTATGGTCATTACGAATTTCTAGTGATACCATTTGGAGTGACCAACGCGCCAGCAATATTCATGAACCTGATGAATCAAGTTTTCCGGGAGTACTTAGACAGGTTCGTTGTCATCTTCATTGACGACATCCTGGTGTATTCTAAGAGCCGGAAAGAATACGCCGAACACTTATGAATTGTCCTGGAAACTCTATGACAACATCAATTATATGCCAAGTACAGCAAGTGCGAGTTTTGGCTAGATCAAGTTGGTTTTCTTGGACATATCGTATCAGGCAAAGGAATCTCTATGGATCCAGCGAAAGGTTCAGCAGTAAACGAATGGCCGACACCAAAGTCAGTGGAGGACATTCGGAGTTTCTTGGATTTAGATGGATATTACAGAAGGTTCATTGAAGGCTTTTTAAAGGTAGCAACACCCTTGACCAAGCTCACACGTAAAGATGAAGATTTTGTGTGGTCAGAAGCATGCGAACAAGCTTTCGTAGAACTCAAGTCAAGATTAACATCAGCGCCTATTCTCGTTATACCGGACCAAACTGGAGGTTTCCAAGTGCATTGTGATGCATCCGGTAAGAGATTAGGATGTGTTCTACATCAGCACGGTAAGGTTGTGACTTATGCTTCAAGACAGCTGAAAATTCATGAGCGCAATTATCCGACGCATGATTTGGAATTGGCAGCCGTTATCTTTGCTCTTATGATTTGGCGCCATTATCTTCTTGATGAGCGAGTGAACATATACGCAGATCACAAGAGTCTGAAATATGTGTTTACTCAGAAGGAGCTTAATATGCGGCAGAGACGATGGTTAAAACTCATGGAGGATTTTGACATCAACCTGCAATATCACCCAGGGAAGGTGAATGTAGTTCCAGATGCTCTTAGTCACCAACCATTAGCCACGCATTTCACCGCTCGGTGGAAACTTCAACAAGATTTATATCAAATGGAGATTGAAGTAGTCATGCCAGGTAACGCTTCAAGTTTGATGAATTTACAAGTTCAATCTAGCATTGTCAATCAGATCAAAGCAGCTCAAGCAAGTGATGCTAAGTTGCAAAAGATCAGAGAACAAGTAGAGAATGGACTCAGAACAGACTTCATCATCCATGAAAATGGATCTTTGAGGTACGGCAGCAGATTGTTTGTACCAAAAGGTTCTGTTCGGAAAGAGTTAATGAAAGAAACTCACAGCTCTCCCTACTCAGTACACTCTGGAGGTACAAAGATGTACAAAGATCTACGTCAAAATTACCGATGGCATGGAATGAAGCGTGAAGTAGCCAGAAGCGTCGCTAAATGCTTGGTGTGTCAACAAGTAAAGTGTAACAATCTAGTTCACTTATACCAATTCAGTTTCCGTATTTGTTTATCTGTGACATTTTATTGATTTATCGTGTTTAGGTGCGAATGGTAGTTTACATTTTACATTGCATTCGACCCGACCCGCTTGCTTGAACTGGTTAATTCATATTTATAGAATACCCTGGCTTGTTAAATAGACACTTGCATTTTTGTATACTGCATATTGACTTTTATTTGGCATCGCACATTTTATCATATAACATTTTAGATCATGTAAAATAAATTAAAATTGCATTTCATAGCCTGCATGATACCCCTAACCCCGTGGTAGTGTCTGCGCATCTTGTTCTCGTACCGTTCAGTGAAACGGACGTGTTTGGATGGCTACACGCACGTATGTGCATCCGTTCTTGGGGGTATGCATTTTCGTTACCCGAGATTTCATTTTGAAATTTGGACATCGCATATATTTTTCATATTTTAAAACCGGATTTTTAGACCCGACCCGGGCGTGTTTTGTAGTAAGTTTGTATTTGCCAAAATCTCAAAACGGACTAATATTATAATATTATATTCTTAATTTCATTCTAAAGTTTTCTTTAACTAAAGAAATATATATTTTATGTAACAAAACTCATAAAAGTAGATCTCAATTCTCTCTCTCTCTCTTACTTTTTTTTTTATAAAAATATATTTTAAATATTTTATTAATCCTATCTAACAGGTTCAAATCTTTCAAAACTAACTAAAAATTTATCCCAACTTATTCAACAACCCATTCTTTCTCTCTCCTTCTCTCTCTTCCCCACAACGCTCTCTCTTTCTCTCTTTCCCCCACAAAACGACGATTTCGTCTCCCCTCACTGTTCATTCCCTCTCTCCCTCCTCTCGATCTCTCTCTTCTCTCTATCTCTCTCTCCCTTTCTCTCTCTGTCTCTCTCTTTTTCCTCTCTCTCTCTCTTAATTTTTGTTAACCCCATATTTAACACCACGTCTTTCTCTCCCTCCTCGTTCTTTCTCTTCTCCCTCTCTCATCGTTTCGTTTCCCGCCTCCTCAAGAACCCCATCGCCTGCCCTCGTACGCCGCCGCCGACCACCTCGTTGGCCTCGTAACCACCTCCTCGACCTCGTCTCCACCTCCCTCACCCTCATCTTCACCTCCACAACCGCCTCCTCTCCTCTCCCTCCGTTTCCGACGCGAGCCCTTGCCTTCGCCTCGTCGTCGCTGTCACCATTCACCACCATCGCCTCCGCCTCATCTTCACTAACCCATACTGGTAAGCCCTAACATCACCGCCATCGACCTAAGCAACCCTAACCCATAACCCTGGCTGTGAAAACCCAAACCTTGCCATCGCCTCAACTCCAGCCGACGCCATCTTCATCTCCTCGGCGACTTTTTCTGCATCCCTACTCGACCCACATCCAGCGTCGTCGTCTCCTAGTTTCAGCACTGTCGTCTTCATCTCTCCGCGGCTATATCCAACCAGAGAACCCTATCCGAAGTCCAAGCCTATATCTTGTGTCGTATCGAGGCTGTGCATCTTCATCGTTGTTCCATTCGCACGATCGTCAATCTGAGATCATTGGCTTTGCATCGCAGGACGAGGGACATTTCGAGAAGGTAGCGGCTGAAACAGTTACAGATGTACGGGATCCCAAAGAAGCCATATATGAAGCAGTTGAAAATTTCAAAATCAATCAGCTAATACTCGGTAACCATGGTCGCGGAGCCTTACAAAGATTGCATCTTGTTTTCTCCTCTCCTAGGCATCTGGAGGCTGCTGGAGGTTGCATCATTCTAGTGGAGCTGTCATACAAAATGGATTTCTCTTTAGTTGGTTTTCTAATATGTTCCTCAATACTGGGATTGGTATCTATGAAGCAACTTCCTTGGAGCACTCTAAATGAGATCCTTTAGATAATCATGAAATATCTGATGGAGCATTCCAGGATCAAGTGCAGATGTCCCCACTTCCAAGCTAATTTCGCCGGAGCAGGGATCGACGCCGACGATCCCGACGAGCGTACCTGACCCGTGTGATCACTTTGTGCGTTGTTTGGATCCGTTCCGTGTACCGTGCGCGTGTCGCGACTTTTCCTGCCGACGTGTGACGTTCCGTATACCCGTTTCTTGATCTGTCGAGGCAAGTAAAACTTGCTACATGCTATTCATATTATTTTATACTTATTTAATTACATATTAAACCTGTAGATTTAATCTAATGTCACATGTTCCATTTTAACATTCGATGTTCCATTATATCATTTTAGATCTAGAACTTGAAACATATCATATTGAATTTTAGTTTACAATACGTGGTACCCACGTCCATATTTAAATCACATAATAATTATTTGCATAGCCCATAGTACCCCTTTAATAGTTTATACCCCATCGGACACCCTTTTGTATACATCTAGCATTATATACATATTCAATTGCATCCCTAGATCATTTAATACATATTAGAGAGATTTTAACTTTCCATATTTGATAAAGTGTATTTTAATTAATGTTGGAATTATAACCTTAACCCAAATCGATAACTGTACATCCATATGTCTTAGTTATACCTATTTTTGCACACCACATTACAATGTTCCATTTTATTGTTCCATTAGTACCCCATACTGTTTTTTATACCCATGCTTATTATAGTTTGATATGAGCACCCACTTGTTACTTGTGCACCCCTGACACGACTTGATACACTATTACTTGACACGACGAGATACCGTGCACTTCTTGACATGACATGATACCTATATACAACCTGACTTGACCTGATGTACCATGGCTTTACCTGTTACCTGATCTTGTTACTAATGCCAACAAACTTGACCTGTTGTCCCTACGGACATTTCCTGTTGTCTATCCAGACAAACCTTTACCTGCTGATCCTGTGTTGGCATTAGCTCCGGATTTATTAATCCCTGACTTGAACATATATAACTTAGGGGTATGGGGAAATCAATGATGAAACCTGACTTGTAACTCGACAGTTCGCTTACTTATACTGATCAGTTTTAGAGGATAGGCCAGCCTTGGGATGATGATGCTGATATCATTCATCTATACATATTTTCTATTTTAGAGGCTAGGCCAGCCTTGGGGTGATGCTGCTGACATCACTCATCGTTACATACTACCTTTTAATGCCTAGCGGCATGTTTCGGCTTCAGCCCGAGAATCTTCACTGTGATCCCGGCACGCACGGAATACTATTGAGTTACATCGATGATTCATCAAATTGATTTCAAAGACTTGAGAGTAGTTAATACAGTAGACCAGTTTAGATTACTCACTACACACTACCCTCACTGTCCTCACTTATGTCGCTGTTATACTTGTTGTACCATTTATACTCTTACCTGTATATCTTGTTACCCCTGTTTATAGTATTGCTTGATATTATGACGCACTGACGTCTGGGTTTTGCATGGCCCAGATCCTCTACCTTTGTTGCAGACTGATCAGGAGTACTGCCGCTGTTAGACCGAGCGATGAGGATCCTGTTGGTATCCAGTTTTACTTCCCAGGTGTTTATTTATTGGATCTTTTGCTTCCGCATATTATATTATTTCTTGACTCATTTATTCTGGCTCATGGACATGTATTAGATAGTTTAGTTTACTTTCCTGTTCTTGATATCTCTACAGCCATAATGTGACTGTGGAGGGATTTTTCCTATCCACAGGTAGCATGGTTGGCTATGTCACGTGCCTATCTTAGCGTACTCTGGGAGCGGGGCGTGACATAAAGGCTGAACATCATAGGACTACTGAATTACTTCAACCGTTATCGATCCCAGAATGGAAGTGGCAACACATCACAATGGATTTTGTGACTGCACTTCCTCGCAGCACAAAGGGTAATGATGCAGTATGGGTTATTGTGGATCGACTCACAAAGTCGGCTCACTTCATCCCATTTCGGGTTGGCCAATCAACTGAGACATTAGCAAAGAAGTACATGGAGGTAAGAATCTAAGTAAAATTTAAGCTCTTCAAATATGTACTTTCTCTGATACCCATGATCTCATACAGGAAATTGTGCGACTTCATGGAGTACCGGTCTGCATTGTCTCCGATCGTGACACCAGGTTCCGATCACAATTTTGGCAGAGTCTGCAAGCAAGCTTGGGAACACGTCTGAACTTCAGCACAGCTTATCATCCACAAACTGATGGTCAGTCTTAGCGAACTATTCAGATCTTGGAGGATATGCTCAGAGCGTGTATGTTAGACTTAGGTGGATCGAGGCAAGATCACCTACATCTTGTGGAGTTTGCATACAACAACAGCTACCAAGCAAGCATTGGAATAACACCTTTTGCAGCGCTCTATGGAAGGAAGTGTCGATCGCCATTAAGTTGGGACGACATTGGAGATAGAGAACTCCTTGGACCTGAGATGATAGTTGCAACTGTTGATGTGGTTCGTACTATCAGAGAAAGGATGCGCATAGCCCAAGATCGACAGAAACATTGGGATGATGCAAAGCGACATCACTTGGAGTTTCAACCGGAAGATCACGTATTCTTAAAGATATCTCCAAACCGCGGAGTGATTCGATTTGGAAGACGGGATAAGCTAAGTCCGAGATACATTGGATCGTTCGACATACTCGAACGAGTCGGTGAAGTAGCATATCGCCTGGCACTTCCACCCTCATTGGAAGGAGTGCACAATGCGTTCCATATATCCCAACTCAAAAGGTATGTGAGTGACCCCAGCCATGTTCTCGATCATTCCGAGCTCACTGTACAACCCGAATTATCTTGTGAGCAACTACCTGTTGAGATCCTGGACAAGAAAGTGAAGTCACTTTGGAACAAGGAAGTCAACTTGGTTCGAGTGATGTGGAGAAAAGACACTCCAGGAGAATCGACATGGGAAAGGAAAGATGAGATGCGTGCAAGATATCCTCACCTATTTGTAAATCAGTCCTTAAAATAAAATTGTAAATTTCGAGGACGAAATTTTTGTAAGGATGGTAGACTGTAACAACTCCAATTTTAGTGTACATAAAATTCATTTAAAATTAATGTATACTTGGGGTATTTACATTTCCTGTGAGTACTATAAGTATTTGATTTGGTTTTTAATAGCAAGCAAGAGCTTTTAGCTCATTGATAAGACCTTGCACTGTTGAACCAAAGCACCAGAGTTCAAATTCCATTAGCCACATTATTTTTAATTAGTTTTCTTTTAAATTTTTAGAAGCCCAAGAGCCTACACGTGCATAACTCGTAAAAACCAAAAGTCACATATAAAACAAACGAGTTCAGGGGGTAGACTAACAGGCGGGGGACACGTGGCGTCGAAGAACCGGCCCGACTTGGCCGACTCGGGCCGGCGGCGCGGTCGACTCGGCCAGTGGCGCCGGTCCGACCGAGTCGGATCGCCGAGTTCCCTTCATGACTTCTGTGTCTCTTTGCCTCCTTATAACCCCTGTACACTTTAAATACCCTGCACATTTACAGAGTCAATAAAAACACCTATTTACTCTATTTTAAATACAATTTCTAATACAATTTTCATACAACCTTTCATCTACCCTAAACCCTAAATTACCCTATAAATACCACTCCAAATCACACCCCTGCACCCACAAACTCTGTCCAAACATTCAAGAAAAATCTCTAAACTTTTGTGTACAAGTGGAGTTAGCGAAGGGCGAAACTCCGGCGAAATTCCAACGACGACCCTAGAAACTCCCGGCGACGAAACGACGCACCGGAATCTACTTCCACTCCCCCTTCCTCTTTTCTAAGCTAAATTCCAGTAAGTCCATCCTCCCTCTTCTCCTTTCTATTCATAAAACTCGTATTTCTAAAACCCGACGGAAACGGAGTTAATCCGATTTCCCATTCGGTTTTCTTTAAAAAGTTCCAATTTTCTTAAATACAACATACCAAACCCTCACATCTTAACTATTAAAAATTAACAAAACATCATGAATAAGTTTCATAGCAAAATATTTCATACTGCAATTTTTATCGTACTTTTTCAGTAAAATACCATATAGTTTAGTTTTGACATTAAATATCATATTTCTTGTTATACCTTTAAATAGATCACGAGGTAATGACCTACCTCTACACAACACTCATATGCAACATGCACGATGCCTTTCGGGAACATAGAATACAGGAAAATGCAATTTTACACATAAATACCTTTTACTATTAAAACATTTTTCTATAAGATTATGTATTTAAACAAATCTTTGCAAGGCGCCGCTACAACCCATTTTGGGGAACCCGTTCAGAATGGTGCGGATTATCGCACATCCTCGGGCTTAGTAGTGTGAGATGCAGACCTCCGCAAAGAGTATTTGGTCTCAAAAGATTTAAAAATACAAACATCTTAAGAAAATAAGATTTCTAGAAAAATAATAAATTAAATTATTTATATATATATATATATATGTATATATGTATATATACATATATATATGTGTGTGTGTGTGTATGTATCATCAAAATATTTATTTTTGATATAATATAAATATTCCAACTTTTCTAAATAAAAAAGAATCACTTTACATGAAAATACCATGTAATTCTATACAAGTTCAATACTTTACAATTAAATACCATATATTATGAAAAATAGGTTTTAATCACTAGAAATGTCACAATGATAAAATATATATTAATGAAAACTTTAAAGACGATAATAAAATACTTGAAGTGTATTTTGAAAACTATACAAAATTATTTTTACATAAAAACCCCTCGGGTTTTATAAATTACAATAAGGACCCTAGTAAATATAGGTTTAAACGGGACCGGTCTCTTGAGCCTCACGGAGCCGGAGATATGGGTGTTTGCCTATTTAAGGTAGATAACTTAACAAACGGTGTTATCAACACGGTAATCGTCTTTGGAAAAGACACAAATCCTGCTGCCCATATGCAGCGGTTACCGATAATATCAAAACCTAATTCAGGACATCAATTTCTTTTCTAATTGTCTGACTCAGATTAAGTCTCATTATAAATAATCTGATTTGAATATGATTCAAGTACAAAATACAATTCAACATGAATCCATGAATCCATATAAAGAATCTGTTCAATCTATTCAATCTGTATTAACCGAACCGAACCATGGATATACTTCCATATACATGATTCTCCAGTTACATCTATTTACTGATATCATGGTTTTGGCAAGTCATCCACCTGTACAATCTATAATACAAGACAATACAATTTACAATATAAGGTGTTAGATCGGTACGGAAGGTGTTAGAAGTGGCACGAGACTGCAAGATTTAAGACACCTAATCTGTATTCCGTTGCTGTTGTACCGTGGCATTAACGGTTCCTTGTATATTCCGTTCACCTTAGTCTCTGGTCTACTGAGACTCATCTCGTATACACCGGCATTCTTCTGTACCAAGTTACAAACAACAGCGTTAACCATATAATACAACTTTAAAAGCTACATTCTCTCTCTGTCTACTCTACTTCTCCCTTATCTTTAAGACTTACCGAGCGATTGTTTGCTGATGATATTCTTTCTCTTTCTTCTTTGGAATGTTGTCAGGTGATTCGGACCTTCAGGAGATCGAGCCTACCAGCGAGGACTTGGAGCAGCTAGCCTATGACCCAGAGCTTTAGATTCATTGTACACATTTCATTTCAGTACTTTCCATTTCTTTTCTGCCATTGTTTAGGCATTACATTCAATCAGATGTATTTACTTTTCCATGCATTGTACAAAAGAATGTTAATAAATAAAGTTGTTGTTCATTACATTTGTCTCTTGTGTATATTTCTTTTATATTGCTTAGTTACGCTTAGCGTATTTACTTCTGAGTAAATACGTAGCAGCCATGTCGCGTCCCCATTCGCCGTACACCGGGAAGCAGGGCGTGACAGAACCAGCATCGACTATGTAATCGGGTCTAATGTCAAGGTCTCAATAGTAATCAGGTGACAGGAATCAAGACTCACGGTAGTTCAAGTGTCATATCGTAGGGTAAATCATGTGTCAGGACTCAAGGTAAATCAAGTATCAAGATGTCAAATACAGTCGAACGGTTGTCAAGGGAGATATGCATGCACCAATGTAAAGTTAATAAGCAAGTTAAACATTAGTAAAACGGAAAGTCATGTAGCACATGCAAGTATAAGACAATGTAGATGCGGAAACTGCGTAAGATAATAATGAATGATATTTACAAAGGGGGTATGTGGTATTTTATTGTAAAACATGGAATTCGGGAAAAGTCGGGGTATTTTAATGTAGAAAGGTTTTGTAAAAATTCAAGGCATTTTAGTGATGCCTTATCTCCGGCTCCCCGAGGCTCAAGAGATAACGGGTTTCGAAACTTCAGGTTATTTATTTGAAAATACGGGATTTGGAAACCGTAGGGTATTAATATAAAAAATACAATATTTAGAAACTTTAGGCTATCAATGTGAAATTCGGGTTTTCAAAACTATAGGGTATTTTTAGTGTAACAAGGTAGTTTAGAATATATTTCGTGGATTAAATTAGTTTAAACATCACTATCCATTTGGGCAGCGTTTCAACTTGTAAAACCGTGTTTTTTGGTTTTTAGAATTAGGCAATATATCGACATGTGTGTAATTACGAATTAGCATTAAATAAAGAGGGTAGGTTGTTACTCCGTGTCTAAAGCATACAAAATGTGTATTTAAGTGAGTGAGAGAGTTACTGTAAGTTGTTGTATGTACTGATTAGAAACTAACTAGTATAATTACCATAGTGTAACGACTCTATTTATAATGTACAAAATTGTTTAAAATTAAAATACCAAATGGAGTATTTGCAATCCTGAGTATGCTATAAGTATTTAATTTGTTTTAGAACAGCAAGAAAACACTTGTAGCTCATTGGTAAAGTTTTGCACTGCTGTGACGTAGCCCCTATGTTCAAATCCCTTCAGCCACATATTATTTTTGCTGATTTTTCTTTTTAAACTTTTTGGAAGCCCAAAAGTTTACACGTGCAACACACGTAAAAACGAAAAGTCTCAGAAATCAAACATGTGCACTGAGTTATATGAAACGATCCCGACACATGGCTAAAATCCAGACCCCACCCTCACTTGATCGACCAGCGAAGAGTTGTTTGGGGCCGGCACACCGGTTGGAACTGTAGGTAATTCCCCAAAATTTTTACCCTAAACCCCTTGGCCTCCCCCCACTACCCTAGTTCTGTTTTTTTCCTGCACATAAACAGAGAATTAAAAATAAGCTTTTAATCCAATATTTAATGCATTTTTAATTCTCATTTTAATTCCCTAAACCCTAATTCTATCTTATAAATACCACACCATACCCTAACCCTCTCCATTATGAAATCTATTATCAAAACTTTCAAAATTTTCCAAATCAAATAAGGTGTACAGGTGGAGTTAGCCCAAGGTCATCTTCCGGCGTTGACTCGGGACAAATCCGGCGACACCGTAACTCCACGACGCTTTCAAACCCTTCCCATACCTCCCCTCTCTATTTTTATCCAGTAAGTCTCTTCTTTTCTCCTTTTTTCTCTATTAAACAAGTTCTCTTTTCAAATGACGTCGGTAAGTGGAGTTAACAGACTTTTAAATTCTATTCTCTTTAAAATAACAATTTTCTTAGGAAACTCAGATCCATATTATTAAACCTTGCTTATTAAACATTAAATAAAATTTAGAAACCAATTTCACCATGTAAAACCATGTTTATTACACTTTTACAGTTTAGTACCACAAGGTTTACCTACGACATGATTTCATATATTTGCTCAAATTACCTTCAGAAAACTCACGATGTAATGACCTATCTCATCACAACACTCATCATGACATAGCACGATTGACTCTTTACAATATTTTGGGATAAATACAATTTTACAACAAAATATCTTAAACTAATAAAACCGTATTCTTTATGATTGTTTTAAATTAAATTCCTTGCAATTAAGCCTCTACAACCCATTTTGAGGAACCCAATTTGGATGGTGCGGCTTATCGCACATCCTCGGTACTAGTAGAGCGAGATGCATACCTCCTCACGGAACATCCGATCTCGTTGGAATTTTTATTACAATTTTTATGAAAACGAGATTTCTATTTAATAAATAAATTTATTTTTCTATAATTATTTATAATATTATCAAATTATCTATTTTAAATACATATTATAAATTCCATGTTTTCTAAACAAATGAATCACAAATTTCATGAATCTGCCATCACAAATCCATACGATTCCAATTTACACTAAAATACCATATATTATTAAAACTATGTATTTATTCACTAGAATACCTCACTTTTAAAAATTACATCCATGAAAACCCTAAATACGATAAATAAATACTCGAAGATTATTTTGAAAGTATACTAAACTATTTTTCATAAAACCCCTTCAAGTTTATTAATTTACAATTAAGACCCTAGTAAATATAGTTTTAAGCGGGACCAATTCTCTTGAGCCTCAGGGAGCCGGAGAAAGTGGGTGCTTGCCTATTTAAGGTAGAAAACTAAAACGGGGTTATCAATGGTTTGGCTTGGAAAAAGTCACAAATCCTGCCGACCATGTGCAGCAGTTACCGATAACTCCAAAACCTAATTCAGGAATCCAATTCTGTTTAAGCGTCTGACTCAGACAGAGTCTCAGTATAATCGAAATAAAATCCATACATGAATACAATCCAAATATAACTCCAACATAACATGAATCTATATATACCAAAATACAATCTATATCAATATGACTTGATTTGACCGATCCATGGATATACATTGACTTGTCTACATGATTATCCGTTTACATTCTTATCCGTCTACATGAACAACTGATATCATGGTTTCGGCAAGTCTTATTACTATAAATAATACAATAAACATTACGGGGTTTTTTAAGGGGTAGACTGGTACGGAATGTGTAAAAAGTGGCACGATAATGGTCACTATAATACACCTAACCTGAACATCCGTTGCCGTTGTCCCGTGGGTTTTGACGGGGCCTTGTACTCCATATACCATAGTCCATGGGGTAAGTTGGACTCCTCTCGTATACACTGGCACATTCTGTACCAAGCTATAAACAACCGCGTTAACATAATAATCATACATTTTACCGGATATATTCTCTTTACCTGCAGTCTATTTATATCTTTCTTTGGGACTTACCCGAGCGATTGTTCGCTAACGACATTCTTTTTCTGTTCTTTCTTTGGAATGTTGTCAGGAGGACCCGACTCTTTAGAGATCGAGCCCAGTTCAAAAGACTTGGAGCAGTTCGCAGAAGACCCAGAGCTTTAGTTACTTGTACATACCTTTACTTTCAGTTCATGCCAATGTTTAGGCATTACTTTCCGCATTGTATTTACTTTCCAGTCGTATTGTAAAGAATGTTTAATAAATAAAAAGTTGTTGTTCATTTACATCTCATATCATTCTTGTGTACATTTATATTATATTGCTTATTTACGCTTAACGTGTTTACTTCTGAGTAAATACGTCGCGTGTCTCGTCGCGTCTCCTTATCCGTACACCGGAAAGCGGGACGTGACATGTTTTGTTGGCGGCCCATGCAGGTCAGTTCTGCATGAAACCCTACCATGCAAGGTCGGTTCTATATGGAAACCTAAGCAATATATTACAAGAATCAGCAACTAAACATTCTTTATATTTCCATTCCTTGAATTCTATCCAAACCCTATTTTTCTTTCAAGGTTATGCATTCCCCGAACAATATGAGCACGAACACCAATGGCAACACCACACAACCTCCTATTCCACTTACGCCTACCGTTGTAGCTCCGATCAACGAGCAGACGGTACTGCTCGAGGCAATAAAGAGCCTCTTGGAGGGATAGCAGCAGCAGACTGCTATACTCATGAACCGCCCAGAAGCGGAAGCACCTGGAGTGAAGCAATTCCGGGCACTTCATCCGAAGCAATTTTCTAGGAAAGAGAGCCCCTTGGAAGCTGAAGAATGGGCTCAGTCGATCGAAGACGATCTGGCAGCAACACAAGTGCCAGACATTGCTTGGGTAAGGGTTGCGAAGTTGCAACTTACCGATAATGCCCGAGTATGGTGAAAGGCGGAAGAAAGCCGTCTTACTCAGCCGATCGAATGGAGGATTTTTCGCGAGATGTTTGACGCGAAATATTTCCCCCAGACTGCCCGATTTAACATGGAGCAGCAATTCATCCACTTGCAACAAGGTTCAATGTGGACCAAATCTGTGGATGAGTATGATGCTGAATTCACCATGTTGACCAGGTAAGATATGTCTCAAATATTCGAGTTTCAACAATCACATACTACATAGCTAACACAAGACCGTAACAGGTTCGCGGCATACCTAATACCGACTGGTGAGATCAGGGCCAGCCGATTTCGGCAGGGGTTGGACCAGGAAATCCAAGATGCTCTAGCTACAGGGGATTTCCCAACCCACGACTTAGCTCTAAAGGCTGCCTGTCGATACGAGCTAGTAGTGAAGAAGAAAGGCAAACCTCAATCTGCCGGTATGAAGCGTCCTGGAGGAGCCTCTTTCAGGCCATCATTTGTACCCAGGAGACCAGGAGTACCATTCAACTGGCTCAGTCCAGATTTCTGTTTCTACTGCAAAAGAAATGGACAGTCTGAGCGAACGATTCAGATCCTTGAAGATATTCTAATAGCGTGTATGTTAGACTTCGGAGGATCGTGGGAAGATCACTTACACCTTGTGGAGTTTTCATACAACAACAGCTACCAAGAGAGTATTGGAATGGCACCGTTTGCAGCTCTCTATGGAAGGAAGTGTCGATCATCATTAAGTTGGGACGATATCGGAGATAAAGAACTCCTTGGACCTGAAATGATAGTGGCAACTGTGGATATAGTTCGTACTATCAGGGAAAGAATGCGCATAGCCTAAGACAGACAGAAGCACTGGGCTGATGCAAAGCGCCGACACTTGGAGTTCCAACCAGGAGATCATGTCTTTCTGATGATTTCTCCAAACCGTGAAGTGATTCATTTTGGAAAAAAGGGTAAGTTAAGTCCGAGATACATTGGACCGTTCGACATACTCGAACGAGTCGGAGAAGTGGCATATCGCTTGGCACTTTCACCCTCATTGGAAGGAGTGCACAACGTGTTCCACATATCCCAGCTCAGAAGGTATGTGAGTGACCCCAGTCACATTCTTGATCACTCCGAGCTCACGGTACAAACAAACCTATCTTGTGAGCAACAACTCATTGAAATCCTGGACAAAAAGGTGAAGTTACTACGGAACAAGGAAGTAAAGTTGGTCCGGGTGATGTGGAGAAAAGACACACCGGGAGAATCAACGTGGGAAAGAGAAGACGACATGCGTGCAAGATACTTTCACTTGTTTGTAAATTAGTTCTTAAATAATTGTAAATTTCGAGAACAAAATTTTTATAAGGAGGGTAGAATGTAACGACTCTGTTTATAATGTACAAAATTGTTTAAAATTAAAGTACTAAATGGAGTATTTGCAACCCTGAGTATGCTATAAGTATTTAATTTGTTTTAGAACGGTAAGAAAACACTTATTGCTCATTGGTAAAGCCTTGCACTGCTGTGACGTAGCCCCTGTGTTCAAATCCCCTCAGCCACATATTATTTTTGCTGATTTTTCTTTTAAACTTTTTGGAAGCCTAAAAGTTTACACGTGCAACACACGTAAAAACGAAGTCTCAGAAATCAAATATGTGCACTGAGTTATATGAAACGACCCCGACACGTGGCCAAAATGCAGACCCCGCCCTCACTTGATCGACCGGCGAAGACTTGTTTGGGGCCGGCGCCACCGGTTGGAATTGTAGGTGATGCCCCAAAATTTTTACCCTAAACCCCTTGCCCCCCCTCACTACCCTAGTTTTGTTTGTTTTTCTTGCTTATTAACAGAGAATTAAAAATGAGCTTTTAATCCAATGTTTAATGTATTTTTAATTCTCATTTTAATTCCCTAAATCCTAATTCTATCCTATAAATACCACACCATACCCTAGCCCTCTCCATTCTGAAATCTATCATCAAAACTCTCAAAAATTTCCAAGTCAAATAAGGTGTACAAGTGGAGTTAGCCCAAGGTCATCTTCCGGCGATGACTCGAGACAAATCCGGCGATACCGCGACTCCACGACACTTTCAAACCCTTCCCATACCTCCTCTCTCTATTTTTATCCAGTAAGTCCCTTCTTTTCTCCTCTATTCTCTATTGAATAAGTTCTCTTTTCAAATGGCATCGGGAAGTGGAGTTAACCGATTTTTAAATTCTATTCTTTTTAAAATAACAATTTTTCTTAGGAAGCTTAGATCCATATTATTAAACCTTTCTTATTAAACATTAAATAAAATTTAGAAACCGATTTCACCATAAAACTCCATGTAAAACCATGTTTATTACACTTTTACAGTTTAATACCACAAGGTTTACCTACAACATTATTTCATATATTTGCTCATATTACCTTTAGAAAACTCACGAGGTAATGACCTATCTCATCACAACACTCATCATGACATAGCATGATTGTCTCTTTACAATATTTTGGGATAAATACAATTTTACAACAAAATACCTTAAACTAATAAAACCGTATTCTTTATGACTGTCTTAAATTAAATTGCTTACAATTAAGCCTCTACAACCCATTATTGGGAACCCGATTTGGATAGTGGGTTATCGCACGTTCTCGGTACTAGTAGAGCGAGATGCAGACCTCCTCACGGAGCATCCGATCTCGATGATTTTTTTTAAGAAAACGAGATTTCTATTTAATAAATAAATTTATTTTTCTATAATTACTTATAATATTATCAAATTATCTATTTTAAATACATATTATAAATTTCATGTTTTCTAAACAAAAAAATCACAAATTTCATGAATCTACCATTACAAATTCATATAATTCCAATTTACACTAAAATACCATATATTATTAAAACTAGGTATTTATTCACTAGAATATCTCACTTTTAAAAATTACATCCATAAAAACCCTAAATACGATAAATAAATACTCGAGGATTATTTTGAAAGTATACTAAACTATTTTTCCCAAAACCCCCTCAAGTTTATTAATTTACAATAAGGACCCTAGTAAATATAGATTTAAGCGGGACCAATTCTCTTGAGCCTTGTTCCCTCATAAAATACAAGGAAAAACCCCAATGGGGTATCACATGCACACACGTGATCGGGGGTCACGTGCTGACACGTGATGGCTTCCTGAGGGCTCTGAAATGATAAGAATTGAATCCTAATCAAACGAGGTCACGTACCCGCACGTGATAGGCCTTTAAGCCCACTGAAGTATAATAAAACAGTAAGGAAAAAACCCAATGAGGTATCACGTGACCAAGGGTCACGTGCTGACACGTGATAAGATCCTGAGCTCTTCAAAATAACAGAATTAAATTCTGGTTAAATGCTTGATCCGGGGGTCACGTGCCAACACGTGATGGGTTCCTAAGATCTCTGAACTGATAGAATTAAAATCTAATTAAATGGTCAATCAGTGGGGTCACGTGTCAACACGTGATAAACTCCTAAACCATCTGAACTAATAGAATTAAATTCTAATTAAGAAGGAAATCAAAAACCCTAATATTTCCATAGATCTTTCCAAACAAAAAAGATTGTGCTCTGTAAAGTGGAGCACCGTTGGATTAAAAATCCATTGGTGATTAAAAATCACCAATTTATAGAAAGATTCTATACAAGGAAAGATTTCCCTGAAATTTGCCAGGAGTAACAGATAAACTATCTTTTGGATTAAAAATCCAATGGTGAATAAAATTTACTGAGTGATCTAAAAGATCTGGTTGGTTACAAAATCAATTAAAATCTTTCAATGAAAGATTGACTAAACAAACTGATTCTTTTCTTTCTCCTATAAATAGGAGCCAAGAAGAGAAGAGGAAGAAAATGATACAACAACAGAGAGAAAAAAGAAGAGAATTTAATTCTCAAGAGAGAAAGAAGATTTCTTCAGAAAAAGAAAGAAACCCTAGCTAAGAAAGGGAAAGAGATCATTTTATAAGCTCCCAGAAAACAAAAAGAGAATTTAATTCTCAAACTAAGAGTTTAACTCTTCTGAATAAGAACTTAGTTCTTCTTTTGGTAGAAGATCTGCAGAAGCAGATCTCCCCATAAGTTGAGAATTTAATTCTCATCGGGAAGATTCTGTCATGCAGATCCAAAACTTAGAGGGATAATTGAGTTTAAAGAATTTAATTCTTCCAAATACTTAGGAATTTAATTCTTCCAACAAAGATATGGTTTAACCCTTAAAATAAGAACTTAGTTTTTCTTCATGGTTGAAAATCTGCAGAAGCAGATCTCCCCATAAATTGAGAATTTAATTCTCATCGGGGAGATTCTACCATGCAGATCCAAAACTTAGAGGGAGAATCGAGTTTAAAGAATTTAATTCTTCCAAATACATAGGAATTTAATTCCCCTAAATAAAATTAAGGTTTAACCCTACAAAAGAATTTAATTCTTAAATAAGGGACTTAAAACTTTCCATGCACGTAAAAGCATCAAGTACCCAGTATGATCACATGTCAACGCGTGACCATCCCCCTCAGAGATCAAAAAAGAACGAACAAGATCAGGTCGCGTGCTCACACGTGACCCTTGAACAGACTCTTCAAAATAAGAAGAGCAGAACAGACTGTGGGCACCATCATGTGTCCGCACGTATAGTCATGGAATTTAAGTGTTTTAACACTTACCTGCATATTCTGAGAGTAAAATAAAGAAAGTTTAGCCCAATTCTCAGGCGCCTCACGTGATCCCACGTGAGCGCTTCAATTTTAGTGTTTAACACTATTTTTGAGCCCCTCGTCTCTAGTATTTAACACTATTTTAAATGTGTCATGTGGGAACACGTGATCGCCGAATATACTCTAGTGTTTAACACTATATTCAAACTAGTCTTAGCCCAGATTGGCTAAGTCTTCCACAGGCAATACCCCCTTTTGACTGAACCTCAAACACACTTTTGTCTTCTAAAATTTATCATCTCATACGAGTGCTTAGCACTCAATACAAGACAAAATATGGTCAGAACCCAGATCCATGCTTAGCATTGCTAAATAATGGGGGGCTGAGCCCAGACAAATGTTCAACAGTCCAAACAAAGGTCCAACATTTTAAACCTAATTGGACTTAGCCCAAGTTGGCCATAAGTCCTCAATTCAGATTTAACTGAGCCCATGTGCTCATAATCTAATTAATTGATCCTAGTCTCAAATTGGACTACAGATTTCCCAATCGACATTGGTTCAAGGGTACATCTCTTCACTCCTTTGATATTTGTCGTTGTAATCCTTCAACATCTTCAGAGAGGTGACGGGTCCTGATAACCAATCATTCCATGGACTGTGGGGTCCTTAAACTAATGGACTATGATGTCCTTAAACTTTATAGACTATGACGTCTTTAAACTACGGACTGTGGGGTCCTTAAGCCCATGGACTATGATGTCCTTAAACTTTATAGACTATGACGTCTTTAAACTACGGACTATGGGGTCCTTAAGCCCATGGACTATGATGTCCTTAACCTCGGACTTAGGGGTCCTTAAGCCCATGGACTATGATGTCCTTAACCTCAGACTGTAGGGTCCTTAAGCCCATGGACTATGATATCCTTAACCTTTACAGACTATGATGTCTTTAAACTGGACCGAGATGTCCTTAAACTAACATTGGACCGTAATGTCCTTAAACTAACCTTGGACCGCAATGTCCCTAAACTAAACAATAGAGCCCAAATGCTCTTTTGTCGGATCTAAACGATCCCGTTAAGTTGATCTTAGTCTGAAATTAGACTAACGTATCCTTAACATACGTTTAAGTTGATCTTAGTCTCAAATGAGACTAATGTATCCTTAAACACAACCCCAAACCCAAATCTAAGAAAATATGGATTTGGACTAATACACGCCCTACGGGCGACAACATAAATTAGTCTCCATATACAATCCACGGGCAACCAAAAACAAAACAAACACACACGACACGAAGTGACCATCTGGAGAAGGAGAAAGTGGTTACCGCGATGCGGTAGCGTAATTAACTGCAGGGGCTTGCGCCTGCAGGGATGAACGCCCCCACAATCAAAAACCCCTCCAAAGAAGGGGAATCTGACGAAGTCTGCAATATCGGCCGCATCCGTTTAAATCTTCGATACATGGTGCCATAAATCAACTTGTCATCTTCGGAGAGGTGGACGGATAGCACCAATTAGTATCTGCCCTCGGAATTCAGGCCCAAACGTCATAGTTCCGGTCGCGTCTTTCGGCGGAGAACAGATTCTGGCACGCCCGGTGGGACCTTTTCCTCTTTCCACTCCACACTGCGTGTGTCGTATTCGCGAACGAATCGCGGTTTGATATGGTTGCCCTTGGGTTCGAGGTACTAAGATTTGGTTTTGCTCTTGTGCAGAAAAGAGAACATCAATGGCCTCTAACTGCTCCAGCTGCAACTCCCATTCCGCCTCATCTAGAGGAGTAACCTACGGGCCCCAGGCGGCCTCCGTTTTTACAATGCCGGTGGAACAAGTGACCGAAGCCACCACTGGGCTATTCTTCGGAACCATGATCCCACCAACCAGATTCAGCGCTCCTGTACCATTGCAAGAAGCTCAGAAGAAGTCGGTCTTTGATTGGCTTACCACTACTACGGCCCCTCTCAACGGGACGCCCAAACCAAGCGCCTCAGTTTTCAGCAGACTGGGCCAAAGCTCCAACGAGCCCGTGAAGAAGCCCGCAATACCATAAGGCGTTATCCCGAAGCGGATAACTATTCCTACTCCTGAAGTCACCAAGGCGGCTTCTCCAGCTAAGGGGTCGGTCTTCACAAGACTGGCCGTTTCAGCTCCCACTCCGGGTGAAGTAACCAAGGCCGTTTCCTCTGCATGAAAATCGGTCTTTTCAAGATTGTCCATTCCCTCTCAGCGAGCATCTGTCTTTGACAGACTGGCGCCAACAGCAGACTCTCATCAGAATAGGGGGCATGGAAAAGCTGATCCGACAGCGGAGGTGATCCTGGCCACCCGACATGCTCGACGTCGCCACTGGCGTCGAGTGAGGAAAGCTGGGGGCAATTCCCCTTCTGGACTGACTCCACCAGCTCCAATGGTGGAAGTTGATGCTGCTGTTCCAACTGGGAATAGCTTTGAATTACTTAACAAAGTACGCAGGAATTCGCCAACTGCTGTGCTGAAAAGATCTCCTCCACCAATGGAGAACGCTACAAAAACGAAGCTGGAGCGGCCCCCTCAGCGGCTATCCTCTAAAATTTATAAAGTTTGGTGGCTGTCACGACCCAAAGTTCGGCCCGTGACCGGCACTTAACCACGTAACGTCTACAGGCGTAACGCGACTAAGTAAGCCGAAACCCAGAAATCAAAAACCATTAAAAGTATTGAGTGTTGAAAACATTTATTAGAACATTTGTTAAAACATTTAGAAAACTTTAAGTTGTTTAGTAAAATTCTTTAAAATTCAAGTTATTATCTTAAAAATTTTGGCAGCATTTCCTTTGTAAAAACTAGCCCCGAAATCGGGTACAAAACAATATATAAGTAAAATGGTATACAATAAGGATAAGGCATCCCAAACGGGAGCAATCACGCCCAACGGCGAAAACAATCACCACAAATATAGTATACGACGCCGTAGCGAAGAAAAGAACAGTACAAGTGAACACAAATATCATAAAAGATGAAGCTGTATAAATAAAGTCGGCTCACAACGAGCTCGACACCAGAGTACAAAATAATATACATCGTCCTCACAACTAGTCTCTAAGTCAATACATGATAAGTAGATAGAGAATACTAGATACAATGATGTATACAACTGGAAAATAAACAGATACCACACAAAACCCACCTATCAGCAAATGGCTCGCACGCCAACTGCAATGGTATCTGTATCAAAAGATGCAAGAAAACAGCCTGCCGCGACTACTCCGAGGGGCAACCTGCAAACACTGTGGCACAACGGGGGTGAGTTGCCAACTTGTGAATAGAAGATAACATATAAAGGTAATCGCGAGTATGCACGTACTGAGATACTCTAACATATGCCAGCAGATAATGTCTATATGATGAACTGGATACGCACTAATCATGCCTAACAGGTGCAATTTAATAACATTAATATATATGATGAGCAGGGTATGCAATAATCATGCAAAAGTACTCTATCAGGTACTATAACTACAGGATGAGATGTAAAATAATGAATGCTGAGCATGGGATAAAATATCATCTACACGGAATATCAACGTGGAAAAATAACCAGTGTCCATCAATGCACCCAAATCCCAGTAAAACTCAGGCGCCGTCACTCTAATCGGCCCTCAAATCCTGTAAATCTCATAGAATCGTGAGTGCCCAATATCGGCACTCGAAATATCATAAAATAATCGTGTCCAGCATCGACACGCAAATCCTCAAGTATCGGGCTCCGTCAGTCGGATCGGCCCACGGGCTCCGTCTGCGGAATCGGCCCTCGGCCCCGGCAGTACGTGTCGTCCCGTATCCATCTATCGACTCTGGTCGGTATCCTCCGGATAACCACCAGGTCCAACCAATCACCGGTAGGTAGTGGTCCCTCTGCCAGGCTCACCGTCTACTGCACAGCGATCCGTTCTCGCCCCGGGGTACCATACCGGGTCCACCATGTACCCGCAATCGGTCTCGTCCAGCTCCTCGATTCGGGTTCACATGTCACAGGTCTCAGAACCGAGAAAACGTATGGTGGACGCACTGAAATATCATATCAAGGGAAACTGGGTCTTTAAAACAGAGTGTATTTTCTTAAAATAATACCTCGGTTCCCAAATCCAGAAATCACATAAATCCAAACTCAATGTGTAAATCCATGCAATGGGTCGTATGACACTAAGAGTAAAAGAAAGGGAAAACCGCTCTTTTAAAAGATCCAGTTTTGAAAATATCCCATGCGGTCCCTTAGTTTTTAAATCGTGTCAATATCATCCATGTATGTAACATATGTATGTGTATAGGTATGGATGTGTAAATGGATATATACGCAATGTGAGTGTAGCAATGTACATGTGCACTAATTTGGATATACGATGTATATGTGCACAAGTGTAGATATATCAAGGTATGTATGCACTAAGATGAATATAAAATGTGCATGTGCACAGGTAGTGATATATCAATGAAGGTATGCACAAAAGTGAATATACAGTGTGCATGGTATGAATATAAATATATATACTAATATACGGCAAGTCATGACAATCATCGATGAAGCGGAAATCAAGACGATATATAATTCGTAGCAATCCTATAATGTGAGTGTCATGGCAATCACTAACGGTGTGAGTGTAACATACCAATAGTGCTCGTGCAGTTTGAACCGTTAGTGACAGTGCAGTGTTCTATACTACCAGTTCTATATGCAACAAGAAGGTAATGCTACTATAGTATATTTATATGAACACATACAACTAAAATATCCTATTACGCCCTGACACTTAACGCCATACGGGCGATTTCCCCGTAGATGTTAAATCTACTTACCTGGTCGCGTGCTAAGTGTAGCCGACCACCTTCTTCCCATTCTTTGCGGCGTCCGACGTACCCGCCTGCGAACCTGGAATTTACACAAAGAATCCATATATAAGCAAATATCTCGCAAAACGCGATATCGAAATCAAACGAGAAACTCGCGTCGCGGACTAATCGCGCGTGTGTACAATACGCTGAAACGTGTGTATACGCGTCTAAAACTATCCCGACACGTCGCGATACGCTGGATCACAGAACCCACTCACGTATCGCGCGTATCGCGCAAACAAAACTTACTAGAAAAACGATATATCGTCCCAGATTTTGACATAGGTGAAAACTTACAAAATTGCACATACCACTGGCCCTAAAAATATAGCAGACTCCTATAGCCAAAACCCTAACACCTAGCTCCTACATCTGGCCGCAATTTGCGGCCAGAAAGAATAAACCGGCGGCCATTATTTAGGTAGGGGGTCTCGTGCTTTGGGTATGTGATCAACATCTAACAACTATGCTCCAGTTAACTCAGATTTTATCTGAAATCACCGGGTCTATAGCAGATCACAAAAAGCTAAAAATTCACTTTAAAACGTTATATTTTGCACTAAATGAAAACCTAGGGTATTTTGGTGAAATCTGGGTTGAAGCTAGGTTTACTTGGCCCTAACAACACTTAGTTAAGCTAGGTTAACTATCAAAATCACCACTTGGCCAAAACTTCACACAAATCACCATTTCTAGCACTAAAACTCACTTTTATCTCTAACCGAAGCTAATTCTACACAAACTTAGCAAACTAGGAAGTAGGTTTAAGAAATATACCCCCAAGCGACCCTAGGAAGCAGGAGAAGGAGTGGAAGAAGAAGATTTGGTGCTGCTGTTGCTGTTGCTGTTGCTCACTGCTGCTGCTGCTGCCGCTGCCTGCTTGCTGCTGCTGCTTGTGCTGATGTTGCTGCTGCTGTTTGTGCTGATGTTGCTGCTGCTGTTTATGCTGATGTTGCTGCTGCTGCTGAGGCTGCTGGGGCTACTGCTGCTGTTGTAATGCGTGTGTGTGTGAGAGAGTGAGAGAATGAGAGAAGTGAGAAGAAAAATGAGAGTCAAAGAAATGATAGCACACTAGTTAAACCCTTTCCTCTCTCTCTCTCTTCATTTAATGCAAGCATGGCAAGGCCATCATGCCCACTCTCTCTCTCCCTCCAAGTCAACCAAATTCAAATCATTTTCCATTTTCATTTGAAAAAAACACACACTTAATTAAAACCCAAAATCTTAATTCAATTTAAAATTTGTTTAAGGAAAAATGGTTAGTTCACCATGGTTGCTAATCTTGGTCAATCCCCATTTTAACCATAGTTTACATGCACAAGTGTGTGCAAGCCTAGGAAAATTCTAATAAAATATTTATTAATTTTGATAAAATATTTGAAAATCAATTTGGTAAACTTTTTATTAAAAACCATTTATTTAAATATAATTAGCCACTAAACACATCCTAAGGTGTTACAGCGGCAGGTTCAGGACTCCGTGGTAGATCAAAACTATCCCCGCCGACAGAAAAAGATGAAGGTTCGGCAAGAAGAGGATCACCCTGTCAAACCACAGAAAGCGACAGCTACTTAGGTGCCCACTGCAACGGCCCCCTCAACCTCGACTACTCACAAGAGGAGAAAGCTGGAGAAAATCCTGGTGTCTGCGACGAATCACAAGAACACTGGGTCTGAACGCCCCAAGTCTGGGGGCATGGTAGTGCACACCATCTATATGGCATCCGGAAAAGAGGATAGCCGTATCTCCACAGGTCATCAACCGCTTACGCGATCAGTGACTAAAGCTCAGGGGCAACAACAACAAAAGCTCCAAGAGATGTTAACAGCTATGGCCGCACTCACAGGACCGAAAGCAAGCCCGGAGACATCCTCGGAGCAGCGCCGTGAGCAGGAAACTGATGCCGAATTCCTTCGGAGAATGCTTGAGAAGAAGGACAAAGACGCAGCAGAACAAGCGACCAATATAAAACGAATGGCGCTTCTCTTCCAAGACATGGTCGGGATGATGATGCAACCGGATCCTCTGGATGAAAACCCTCCGATTGTCCTTGAAGATGACAGAGGGGAGACATCGAACCCTCTTCCAGCTTGTTCAGCAGCCAAAGAGGAGACCATCTCAAAAGCCGTCCTGGATGATTACATCGCTTAGCAGATACGAGTTCAACAGGCAAATGAAGCGGATGGGCAAATTGTTAAGACTGGACGACCCTATCCGGGTTGGTACGACCAGATAAAGTACCCACCGGGATATACGATCCCTAAATTCCACTTATATAAGGGGACGGGGAACCCACACCAACATGTTGCTCAATTTAGAGCCTTGTGCGGCAACACCGGAGGTAACGATAAACTACTGCTCCGCCAGTGTGTTGGCAGCTTGTCGGAGACGGCATTCGAGTGGTATTCGGAACTCCCGAATGACTCTGTCAAGACATTTGCAGATATGGAGCTGCTATTCACCCAATGTTTTGCGAGCGCTAGCAAACGTACCCCAATCACGGCGCTGATCAATGCCAGGGTGAAGCCGGGAGAAACTTGGGTCCAGTACGCAATACGGTGGTGGAATATATGGTCGAAGTGTGAGCAGCGCATCGAAGAGGCCCCTGCGGTAGGCATGTTCGTGGGAACCCTCGATCCGCAGGCGACCATATCCCAATTCATGATGTTCTTCAAGTCGACCACCTTTCAGACCTTGATTGATAAGCTGGCCCAAATGGATCAGATGTGTCATAGACCATCTCCTTCGAAGCTGGAATCTCGGAATGAAAAAGGGAAAGTGAAAGCGACCTTCGTCGCCAATGCTCAACAGCAGCCCAGTGGTCTGAAACTAACTGATCGCCAAGACGAGAAACGGCGATTCTTTAATGAGAAAATGAAACGCCCTTATTCGTTTCTCCGAGATAAAATGAGGAGATTGTTTGAACTAGCGATGCGCAACAGGATCATCAATTTATCGAATCCAAAATGCCCATTGTAACCCGGTGAGGCTAATAATCTCAATTATTGCCCCTATCACCAAGCGACAGGCCATCCAATTAAAAATTGCTTCGTCTTTAAAGGCTGGATTGAAGATCAATACCAACAGGGAAAATTCGCCTTGTCCGAGAATTGGAAAGTAAGCCCATCTCAATCGCTCGCTCTTAAAAGGGAGACACACTGGGGGCATCGTGCTCTCCTGTCGAAGAAGCTCCATGGGAGGTCACTCTTTCAGCCAAAACAAAAAGAATACTGAAGGATCTCCAAACATGCCCGACGATCAAATGGAAAAGTCCGCTGGAACCCGAAGCCATCAAGGGAATGTTGAAGCCGCGCCCGACGCCAAAAATTGGTGGTGATAGTCAAAGCGCCCACACCCAGCCGTCAAAGTTTTCGAAGAAGAAGAAAAAGAACAAAAAGCCCGTGAAGCTTGATGACAAGCGCACGGACCTGCAAAAACATATTGACGCGCTAGAAGAATATAACCAGAAGGCGCGGACCCCAGTCACACTCTGAGAATTTCTCAGCCACGTCCTTGAGGACGGAGATGATGACAATGGAGAAGACTCGTCAGATGAACTTGAGGATTATGTGGCAAGCTGTCATGTGATCTCTCACTCGTCGATAGATGGTGAAGAAGCTCCTGACAAAGAGAAACTGGGGGCAGATCCCGAATCAGAGCTCTTAGGACCGTCAGACAAGATGATTGATGCATTCCTGAACGAAGCTCTTCTGAAAAGCAAGGCTGATCGAGAGCGTGAAATGGCCATATTTGGAAAAGCCAAACGTCGGCGACTGGATAAAAGGGTTGAAGCGCCCCAACCAGACCGAGGTATGCCCGCGACAGACAAGAGCAGGCTTAAAAAGATGAAAAGGTTCGCCAAGGCCATCTCAATGGGAATGAAGCTGCCACCCTCCGAAGGAAACACTTCTGATGAAGTACACCTTAATGAAGAGGATGTGCATCCTAATTACTGTTTATATCATCGAAGGATTGCGCATCCTACTGAAGAATGCAACGCCTTTAAAAATTGGTGGCAAGGGTATGCCGCTCACTGGTAGCACTTCAAGAGGATGAAGCGTGAAGCTCGTCGATAGCGGAAAAATACTACAGACGAACGTGGAAGAGCTGCCGGCAACTGTCACATGGTTGATAGCAGGGGATCGCAAGTTCTTACCTTCGGGAGTGATTCTGAAGAAGAAATAGCTCTTGGCCCTCTCTTCAATGAATCCACTTCAGGAAAAGAGGAAGAACCGAAGAGCTGCGAGAACATTCAGCTGCGCAATCGCACATTACTTGAAAAGAATCTCGGACCCGTAAACAAGGGGTCGAACAAAAAGGATAAGGGAAAAGAAAAGGTCCCTGAGGATATCACCCTCGATGACCAAGCCGTCGAAGAGCTGACAGCCAAAGATCCGTCTAAGAAAAACAAGCTGGATTACAACGTTCTGGCACACCTGAGGAAGATACCCTTACAGCTAAGCATTCTCGATGCCCTTCTGCTATCCAAAGAGGCGAGAGATTCTTTGATCAAGGCACTACAAGAGCCCGAGCAGTTCCAAGCTTTCCTCGCCGAAGAAAAGATGAAGGACGAGCTAGAAGAAGTGCACACAGCCGATATCACATTCGGCGATGAAGACCTCCTCCTCGGGACGTGCGAGCATAACCGTTCCCTTTATGTCTCCGGATACTGTCATGATATCAAGATAGGCAAAATCCTGGTTGACAATGGGAACTCCGTCAACCTTCTCAATGTAAGAGTGTTGAAGGAAATCTGCATGAGCGTTCAACACCTCGCTCGGGATAAAATCACCATCTCCGGGTTCGACTCCCAGTCATCACGGACGCTCGGGTCTGTGATACTGACGTTACACTTTAGGCTGCTCGTCACGGACATCAAATTTCATGTCATTGACACTAAGACATATTACAATGCTTTGCTTTGCAGGCCTTGGTTACACGAGTACAACATCAGTGTATGAAGTATTTCAAGGATGGTCTCGAGTCTACTGTGACAGGGGAACTAAACCCATTCTCCGTGAATGAAGTCTGAAAGTACGAAGATGCAAAATACTTCTTACCAGATTTCGAAGAGATGGAAAGATGCCATAAACCGAAGAACAAAGCTATCACCACTATTCCAGTCTTCGGGAGTGACACCGAGGAGGAAGAAGAAATAGTTTATTCAGGGCTGCCCCAATGCAACAAGTCGGGATCGACCACCCCTATTCTGGTCTTCGGCAGCGACTCAGAAGATGAGGTCAATACCGTATTTTCTGTACGACCATCGATACAAGCCTTCCATGGCGATGATCGGAGTTTGCAAATCGCCATGGTTCCGCGAGAACATTATAAAGAGCTCGACGCGCTTGGTACCTATAGTGTGCAAGAATTGCAGACATTCTACGTCCCTCCCAGGCGAAAAGATGAAAAGACGATCCTCTTTTATCGATCCGCGGAAACCAAAGTGGAGAAAGAAATTTGGCATGGTGCCGATTCTACACTTGACAAGCTCCAGCCCATCCATCTGCCCAGATACTACACAGAATGATTAACAAGGCTGTTGAGGCGCCAAGGCGTACCCTTCAACCAGACTGCTCGACAAGCTCAGTTCTACAACAGGATCTGGGACGTCCCCGGAACTCAGCGAAAATTGCCTAACGGGAGAATGGAAACGATCGGATTTGGATATGTTTAATCCAAGAGACGGGAACTATTCCATGACTGCTACGTTATACATGACTTCGATGAAGAAGGAAATGCTCTGTTAGAAGACGCCAACCCTGAACCAAAACGAGGTCTCTCCATCAAAATGCCAAGTCCGTCGTTTGAAGAATAGATGGACAAACTAATAAGGGAAGCGGGTCAAAAGGTCCGGGATGACCATAGCTGCGAAATGGCCATCTACGAGAAAGCCAGGACGCGATGCCTCCTTCAGTAGGCTACAGAAAATGATGATTCCCTTCATTGCCAGTCTGTCATACTAAAGACCCGACGCAAAAACACAAAAAAACCAAAGAACGGAAAAAAACGTTCGACAGCGGCAGAGCGGGTCTGAGAAGCCACGCGATCGAGAATCGAGCAGCCGAGATCCATCTCTTATAAAGAAGATGGATCAAGCATATTCTTTTCCCCAAGATAAGACAAGGAAGATATTCGACCTCGTCATGAAACATCGGATGATTACGCTCCTGGAGTCCAAGCACCCTGAGCATGCAGACTAGGTCTCTCACCCAGACTATTGCTCCTATCACCGAGCAATAGGACATCCTCTTAGAGACCGCTTCACCTTCAAGAACTGGGTCGAAGACCAATATCAACAAGGCAGGTTCGCTCTATCCAGCAGTTAGAGGATAACCCCGCTACAGAAGCATGAACCGAAAGCGACGTGTATAGCGAGAGTAGAACCGGATCAACATCGGTCTTGGAAACGATCTCGTACCTGTCACGTGATAACGCTGTGAGAAGAAGAACCCGAGTATATGGATGACCTTTCTTGGTGCTTCAAAAATGATGAAGATGAGTTGATCTCAGAATTTCCACTGGCGCCAAAAGAGCTGGAAGATGGGATGCATACTACTGCAGATGACCTCAGAAAAATCGACTTGGGAACGGCAAACGATCCACGACCGACGTTCGTCAGTGAACTGTTGTCTGAAGAAAAGGAGGCTACGCTTAAAGACGTGCTCATGCAGTATAAAGATTTCTTCGCATGGAACTATTCCGAGATGCCAGGACTAGATCCGGAGATTGCTGTGTACAAATTGGCGATATCACCGGACGTCAAGCCGATCAAACAAGCACCGAGAAGAATGCGGCTCGAGCTTGAGATGAGTATCAACACTGAGGTCAAGAAGCTAATCGACTCCGGCTTCATCCGAGAAGTTCAATACCCTGACTGGATTGCCAATATCATCCCAGTGATGAAGAAAAATGGGACAGTACGCATATGCGTAGACTTTCGGGATCTCAACAAAGCTTGCCCGAAGGACGACTTTCCAGTACCGGTCACCGAGCTGATGATCAATAATACGTCCACTCACGAAGTTTTCTCCTTCATGGACGACTCATCAGGATACAATCAGATAAAGATGCATCCCGAGGACCAGAAGCATACCGCTTTCCGGACCCCTTTGGGCATATTCTGCTACAAGGTGATGCCCTTTGGTCTAAAGAACGCCGGTGCCACCTATCAGAGGGCTATGACGAAAATTTTCGATGACCTCATACATGAAATTGTCGAATGCTATATTGACGGCCTCGTAGTTAATAGCAAATCATACGAGAAACATATAGAGCATTTGAAGATCGTGTTTCAGCGCCTTCGGAAGTAAAACTTGAAGATGAACCCTCTTAAATGCGCGTTCGGAGTTTCCTCGGGCAAGTTCCTAGGATTCGTCTTCCGACACCAAGGCATCGAGATAGACCCGTCGAAGATCAAGGCGATCATGGAATGCCTCCGCCAAGGACTCTCAAGCAACTGCGGTCTCTCCAAGGAAAGCTCGCGTATATCCGGCGATTTATAGACGATCTCTCCGGCAAGTGTCGTCCATACAGTCACTTAATGAAGAAGGGAACCCCGTTCGTCTGGGATCGCAAATGCCAAGCCGCACTGGACGAAATCAAGCAATACCTACAGAATCCTCCAGTGCCGACCGCTCCAGTCAAGGGAAAGCCCCTCATTCTGTATACAACTGCCCTTGAAAGTTCCTTAGGCGCGCTATGTGCACAAGAGAATGACCAAGGGAAGGAGAGAGCACTCCACTATTTGAGTCGAGTTCTCCTGGGGGCAGAAAACAATTACTCCCCCATTGAAAAACATTGCCTGGCGTTGATTTTCGCGATAACGAAGCTCAGACACTATGCGTTGGCACATGAGATCCATCTCATATCAAAGGTGGATCCTCTCAAATATTTGATGTCAAAGGCTATATTAACAGGACGGTGATTGAGAGAGATTTTAGTGCATGCTTATGCGCTTTCAAAAGATGAATCAAAGAATATTAACCGCAATCAAGAACGGCGTCGCTTGGTAGCTAGCCGGTGAGTACGGGTCAGTCCACAGGGATTTTGTGTATTTTCTATTTGTTCTAACGAGTTAATTCCAATTGGGGTTGGGTTGATTATCACTAAAAACTGAAATGAGTTTGATTAGGATTAAAAATCTTGCTAGGGTTAGATTTAGGTTAAGTTTGGAAATTCAATATTTCTCACTGCTTTCTATGCCCTAATTAAGATCTTTTAGGTGTTAAGGTAATGGTTAACAAAGTGGATTAGTACTATCGGGAAGAAACTAGGTTTCTTCCTCTAGGTCCTTGTCCGTCCTTTCTTAACTCTTACCCTAACCTCCATATAAAACATACACAACCGGTCTTTAACTACGGTATCACCGCTATCTTTTGGGATAGGGTGCCGTAGTGAGCGGTGTGTGTATGTATGCATAGAGTCCTATTAAAAATGTATGACGGGCAAGAAAGGGGTGAGATATTTTTATCTCTCAAACCTTTCCTATTCCTAACCCTAACAAGTGAGGAACTACTCACTCATTAGGGAATTGATAAAAAGAGACATTTTTAATGATTGTTTTTAATAACCTAATTATCTAATCTACGGCAGATAAATAAAAGTGCTAAAGTAGGGCAGATAAATAAAATTAACTAGGGCAGAAAGGAAAATTAACTAAGGAAAGAAAAGAAAGACTTACTTTATCTTTTATTTGATGCACTCTTCAAACATTACAGGAATTGAAAAATTGATAATTAAAAAGAGGCACAAGAAGAGGCATGCTCCAAAAAGAGCTGTAGGGTTCCTATTTATAGAATATAGAAACCCTAAGGTTACATCCAATCCGTATTTGCATTTACAAAATTACCCTAAGAAGCCTAGTCAACGCACCGCCACACCGTCAAAGTTTGCACCGTCACGTGCTTACCACGGCCGCGGATCCGCGACCATATGCCCTGTTTGGCCGCAGATCCCCGGCCATCTAGTGAGGTCTTTGGCTTTGTTCTTCTGGGCTGCTTCCTGTTGCATTTGGCTTCTGGTTTCTTCACTTGGTTTATCAGAATGTCTTCTAGTCTCTTCTAGATTTCCACAGTGTAGAATGTGATGGACTTTTACCGTTTGCTTCGTGTCGAAGTCTTGAACCTTGCACTGCCTTTGTACTTTGTGAAATTGTCCATTGATCTTCATTTGTCCCTCAAACTGTAGGCATGATCAAGATTCTTCCATTTGTTGGTTGTAGTCTCACTTCTGTATCGTCTTTTCATCATTTTCACCGTTTTGTTCCTAGAACCTGTAACCTGCAACTATGTAGCAGACATGGATCAAAAGCACATGTTTATTTGTAAAATGAATAAGAATGGGGAATATAATAATGCAAAATTATGATATGAACAAATACCCCCAAACTTATCTTTTGCTCGTCCTCGAGCAAAACTAGTTTATTCTCGAAAAAGACCTAACCTCACTTTCGCAGGGAAACGCGATTGCACTGAGCTCGTGCAACAAGCCGTTAAATCTCTAGGTGTCCCTAATAGGAGGAGTGCTGTCTCCTGAGGGTTTTCAGCGGATACTACCCACAAAATCCTATCAATTCGGCCTATTGACTTTTATTCTTCAATTCGGTTTTCTAACAAGAAATTCTATTATCTTCAACTCAGAAATTATCAACCCGTATTTTTCACGCTTCCTTATCATGTAACTTAAGATTGTATATGTTTTGTAAATTTACTTAGTTTTTAGCATCTTTTGAATTTTCCTTCTAAGGTGCCATCTCAACTTAGGAATTTTTATCATCTCTGCTAAAGATATAAGTCCTATTTTTCATTCCTATCTCTCATCTAAACCCCAATCATATACCCCTACGTGTGTGTATGTATCACCCCTACACTAGAAAATTCAATTCAAACTCTTATACTCTTGTCCATCGTCCAAAGTAGTTTTAGTTGGTGAATTTTTATATGAAATTGCTCACACATCCTTCATGCAACCGTTGATACTTCTTGAGGTACGAACGATCGATTACCAAATGTGTTTGCGCATTAAGGCGTAATTCCTCGTCTTGTAATATCTAAGGCTTTTAGCAGTGACTCCCAAACCAGTTGGTCTAAGGCACTAGGTGATAAAGCACCCTCACTATATATTTTTTTATTTTACGCAGCCTTAAGTAATTACAAAACCAGTGTTCATTTTTTTATATCTCTTTATTCACACTTATAATTTTATTTTCCTTCATACTAAGAACTTTAGACAAAAGCATTTCAAGGTCTCATCTACTATTCCAAGTTTCAAGGTTCGTGTTTGTGCAAGTTGTAGGGTATACATTTTCAGAATTTAGACTTAAGCTTAGCGATTATTTTTCAGACTTGCACTTTAATAAAAATATCAATACTCTTCCCTTATTTTGACTTAGCCCAAGAAGTGAACTCAAATTTTGCCTATTTCTAAGTAAACTACAAGGACATACATTTTCTACGATTAAACTTTAAGAAAGGTTATTTTTAGGGTTTTTAATTTACAAAGTCTAGAATCTAGTTTTTCCTAGCTAGTTAACCGTCTTGTCAAACTTAAGTCAATTATGGCCAAAATTGAATTTTTCAATTGTTATAATTTTTCAAATTTTATAATTTTTTATGGGTTTTAAAATAAGTATGCAAATGCAAAAATACACATATAAATGCGAAGGAAGAAAGCTTACCGAGCACACCCCCAAACTTAAACTTGACAGTGTCCTCACTGTCAGGCTGCACCAAGAGGGTCAAAATGGCCGGTATTCTCCTATTTATTTTTTTAATTTTTTTTTATTGTTAACAGAAAAACAAAACAAAATATATATACAAAAAGGTCCCCCCCAAACTTAAGTGAAACAGTGTTTCCACTGTTTAAACGTTAAAGTTTAGAGTTATGGGGAGAAAAACACAGTATCAAGCTATACAAGGCCCTACACAGGCCAAAGGTTAGCACCAACCATTCAAAAAATTTATCGTTATAATGGTGTGGTTGGTGAAAGAATGGAGTGTAGAGAAAAGAAATGAGAAACACACGAGACTGTATGGGAAGAAAGGTGGAATATGGTCTCGGTATATCAGGAGAAGAATGGCGGAAGATAGAAAGAAGTGTAGTACGAACTTGAGGGTGTAAATTGAGTGAATAAATTAGCACAAATTGTGATGACCGATGTGTTAAAAGCGATTGTGCTAATCTATCAACCCGTCGAGAAATGAGGTCAAATCCCTCAAGATTCGCGAGAAAATATGGGTACGTCGAACTTGGTAAACCAGACATTGAAAATGGAAGCGTGACGAATTCTTGCGTGGTCGAAACGATGGAAAGGACGAAAGGGAGTGATTTAGGAAGGGTCTCATTCTCACTTAAGTAAGCGTGCGTAAGGTGAGACGGCAACAGCTTGAGTTCGAGTTTCAGAGGTGAAACAATTGAAGGTGAAATTGGTGAAACTATCTCAAACTCGAAGGATTCCATCAATGGTTTGAAATGATTGTCAACAACCGAGTCTGATGGTTCAACTAACTCATCTGAATATTCAAAGGACTCAAACTCGGATGGTGAGTCTTCAAAATCGTCCGAAAAAGTGAAACACTCGTAATCATTATCGGTTGTGAGAACTGTGTCAGATTCAAGGAGGAACGCACTAGTGGCGTCAAAACTGCTGTGATCGAACAGAAATTTTTCAAGCTCACAGTCCTCCTGCGTGATCTCTTGCGTGGTCGGAACGATGGAAAGGATGAAGGGGGGTGATTTAGTAAGTATAACAGTTAAAGGTTCAGGAGGATGAATTGGAAAATCCGACTCATCAAACAAAACTGGTTCATCCTCAATACTATCCTCAATACTCCCCTCAATACTATCCTCATAAATCTCCTCAAAAGTTATCTCATCCATGCAATTATCATCAAAATAAAGACGCATATGAAGTTCGGGAGAAACATTTAATGACTCGGGATGATGAATTGGAGAGAAAAATTTAGTCAAATCTGCGGGTTCATCATCCAAATTATTCCCTGCGTCAATATCCTCAATCAAGTGAAAATTAATTTTTTCGGACACCTCATCAAAAGTATGGATATTTATTAATTCAGATTCTAGATTGGAGGTGTAGAGACCGAAAGGATTGGTGATGGTTTCACTCGAAAGGGACCCTTCACAATCTGGCAAATCAAGCACTACAAAGTCACACAACTCATTAAACGTTTTATTTTCAACTGGTGAATCATTTGGGACACTTGATAGACATTCAAAACCGGAGTTATAGGATTCAATTGGTGATGGGTAAGTTTGATTTGGAAAGGTGCACATCTGACTCTCTCCACTCAAATTCTCAATCTGTCCAACCGCCTCATCATACATTGGAATTTTTGGAGCTAGTTGGAAACTAGCTACCGGGTCACTAGGTTGCATAAGGGCGGCAATGGACGCATCCAAATTTCTCATATGTTGGTTTGTCGCTACAATATAAGCTTCCAACGATTGTTCCAGACTAGACATGGGTTGTGAAGGGGTTTCAGTAAAATGTTCAAAATTGTTTGGATTCTGGAAACTCCCAAATGGCTGTGTAGAAGCAATGTCTAGGGAAGGTGCGAAAGTCGGGTAGGACTGGTAGGAATTGAATGGTTGGACAGGAGTAGGATCAACATTTGGATAAAGAGGTGAATGGACTTGTTGATCCCAGGAACTGGAAGTGTTGAAAGGAGTGAAAGATAGGTTACGATCTTGTTCAATATGTTCAGCAATAGACATGGGTTTCGGAGTTACAACAGGACTCGAAAAAGGGGTATCAACGTAAGAAGGCGGTGAAGGTTGAAACGGTTGATACAAAGTAGATTGCGGAGTCCAACTATTTCTTCTAGACGCTTCTATTCGATCTTAAAAAAAAAAAATTGGGCATAGAGGGGTCGTCCATAATTAGACCAAAACTATTCGCGTAGGAAGCAATGTTTGGATGAGGGTACCAAAGTTCGGCAAGAGTTTTGCGAGGTAAGGTACCCATGATGTAAGAAAGGAGAAGAAAAAGAATGTAGGTGCAGAGGATTTCTAGCTACAAATTGGCAAGTTTTTTTTTTTTAAAAATTTTCTGTTTTGTGTTTTTTTTTATAATGAGCTTTTTGCAAAAAGATTTTCAATAAAAAGCTTAGACACACGTTCAATCAATCACAATATGCACAATCAAGCCTAGATCTGGGGTCACCTAGGTCAACTAGACTGCTCCTAACTGTTCTAAAGGGCAAGTTGTGAGGACCTCAAATCGCCTCTTCACCGCCAATTGTGGCCCAGGTAAGCACAAGTAGAGAAAGGAGAGATCCTCTCACGAATCACCGTAAGACGGACCTTTTAAAGTTACCTTTCCCCCCTTGTCTAGCCTAGGCACCACAAAATCTAGTTTATATAAACAATCGATGCCTACAACTATTTCTTTGTCCTATTGAGTGCGACAGTCCTTATAGGCTGAGTCTAATCTTTTTTAATTAACTCGAAGGTTAATGCAAAATGCTTTTTGTGATTTTTGGGGTCCTAGGAAGGGTAATGAAATCCCCACCCAATCTTGATTGGTGTAAAAGCCCCTTAAAGTCAATTTTAAAGAAGCAAAGCGGTAAACACAATCAAACACTTGCCAATTTTTTTTTTAATTTGCGGCACAAAGAATCCTGCACAAGATCAAGTTATTGGAGAAGTGAGAGAAGTTTTTGCGAAAAGAACCCAGCAGGAAAATTTTTCAGAGGAGATAAGGGGGTTCAGAAGAAGAAAAAAGAGCCCACAGAGGGATTTTGGCTTGCTGACGTCAGCAAGCCGCGGCGGAAGAGCGGTCAAAGACACCTTATAGCGGCAGTTCCGCGGTCAAAACGAAGGATCAGGTCTCCAAACTTCTTTTGTTTCTCTGTTGTGGTACTCCTCTGTTGTTCAGATCTGTTGTTTCCTGTTTTGCTCTCTGGATTTTTCCAGATCTGAATTCGTTCGTCAATCCTGCACAATTCAAAAGAAAACCCTTCAAAGAATAAAAAGATGATAATTTTTTTTATATATATTTTTCAGTTTTTATGATTTTTCAATTTTTATATTAACCCGAAATTACAAAAAGAAAATAACTACGCCATCCCCGGCAACGGCACCATTTGATTGAGAGAGATTTTAGTGCGTGCTTATGCGCTTTCAAAAAATGAATCAAAGAATATTAACCGCAATCAAGAACGGCGTCGCTTGGTAACTAGCCGGTGAGTACGGGTCGGTCCACAGGAATTTTGTGTATTTTCTATTTGTTCTAATGAGTTAATTCCAATTGAGGTTGGATTGATTATCACTAAAAACTGAAATGAGTTTGATTAGGATTAAAAACCTTGCTAGGGTTAGGTTTAGGTTAAGTTTGGAAATTCAATATTTCTCACCGCTTTCTATGCCCTAATTAAGATCTTTTAGGTGTTAAGGTAATGGTTAACAAAGTGGATTAGTACCATCGGGAAGAAACTAGGTTTCTTCCTCTAGCTCCTTGTCCGTCCTTTCTTAACTCTTACCCTAACCTCCATGGAAAACATACACAACCGGTCTTTAACTACGGTATCACCGCTACCTCTTGGGATAGGGTGCCGTAGTGAGCGGTGTGTGTATGTATGCATAGAGTCCTATTAAAAATGTATGACGGGCAAGAAAGGGGTGAGATATTTTCATCTCTCAAACCTTTCCTATTCCTAACCCTAACAAGTGAGGAACTACTCACTCGTTAGGGAATTGATAAAAAGAGACATTTTTATAATTGTTTTTAATAACCTAATTATCTAATCTACGGCAGATAAATAAAAGTGCTAAAATAGGGCAGATAAATAAAATTAACTAGGGCAGAAAGGAAAATTAACTAAGCCAAGAAAAGAAAGTCTTACTTTATCTTTTATTTGATGCACTCTTCAAACATTACAGGAATTGAAATTCTGAAATTGATAATTAAAAAGAGGCACAAGAAGTGGCATGCTCCAAAAAGAGCTGTATGGTTCCTATTTATAGATTATAGAAACCCTAGGGTTACATCCGATCCGTATCTGCATTTACAAAATTACCCTAAGAAGCCTAGTCAACGCACCGCCACACCGTCAAAGTTTGCACCGTCACGTGCTTAGCACGGTCGCAGATCCGCGGCCATATGCCATGTTTGGCCGCGGATCCGCGGCCATCTAGTAGGGTCTTTGGCTCTGTTCTTCTGGGCTGCTTCCTGTTGCATTTGGCTTCTGGTTTCTTCACTTGGTTTCTCAGAATGTCTTCTAGTCTCTTCCAGATTTCCACAGTGTAGAATGTGGTGGACTTTTACCGTTTGCTTCGTGTCGTTGTCTTGAACCTTACGCTGCCTTTGTACTTTGTGAAATTGTCCATTGATCTTCATTTGTCCCTCAAACTGTAGGCATGATCAAGATTCTTCCATTTGTTGGTTGTAGTCTCACTTCTGTATCGTCTTTTCATCATTTTCACCGTTTTGTTCCTAGAACCTGTAACCTGCAACTATGTAGCAGACATGGATTAAAAGCACATGTTTATTTGTAAAATGAATAAGAATGGAGAATATAATAATGCAAAATTATGATATGAACAAATACCCCCAAACTTATCTTTTGCTCGTCCTCGAGCAAAACTAGTTTATTCTCGAAAAAGACCTAACCTCACTTTCGCAGGGAAACACGATTGCACTGAGCTCGTGCAACAAGCCGTTAAACCTCTAGGTGTCCCTAGTAGGAGGAGTATTGTCTCCTGACGGTTTTCAGCGGATACTACCCACAAAATCCTATCAATTCGGCCTATTGACTTTTATTCTTTAATTCGGTTTTCTAACAAGAAATTCTATTATTTTCAACTCAGAAATTATCAACCCGTATTTTTCACGCTTCCTTATTATTTAACTTAAGATTGTATATGTTTTGTAAATTTACTTAGTTTTTAGCATCTTTTGAATTTTCCTTCTAAGGTGCCATCTCAACTTAAGAATTTTTATCATCTCTGCTAAAGATATAAGTCCTATTTTTCATTTCTATCTCTCATCCAAACCCCAATCATATACCCCTACGTGTGTGTATGTATCACCCCTACACTTGAAAATTCAATTCAAGCTCTTATACTCTTGTCCATCGTCCAAAGTACTTTTAGTTGGTGAATTTTTATATGAAATTGCTCACACATTCTTCATGCAACCGTTGATACTTCTTGAGGTACTAACGACCGATTACCAAATGTGTTATCCCTCTTCTTATGCTCGCTATCTTCCTAAGCCCAAACTCTATAAGTATGTAACGACCCCAAAATCTTTATACATTTGTATTATCCCTCTTCAATAATATACCGTATTTATTTGTACTTGGTATTTTCCGTTTTCTCCTAAATTTATTATTATTTTATTCCTCAATCTATTATGTATATTTTTCTAGGTACAATTTCTTTTTCTTATATTTAAGTTTTTAACTTCTCATTCTTATTTTTCCTTTCATAAATATTTAACCCAAATCCATTATTTTTATTCTCTACAGTCTATCTAAAAAGCCCACTTTCTTTTTAAGCAACATCATATATTTAATTCTAATAAGAAAGCGAGACCGTACCCGTTTTTCCAGGCCTGTTCGGACATACGGTTCCCGCGGAAGATCAAGTTAAATATGTGCATGAACAACCTTGTAGCTCATTGGTTAAGTCTTTGCATTGTTATTCCATAAGTCACATGTTCAAATCCTCATTCTTGCAATTATTTTTTATCATTTTTTATTCTTCTCATAACCTATAAATGAGACCTTTCATTTCCAAAATGAATTGTGACCTTTCATTTCTCTTTTAATTCTCATGTTGAATGCATATATTATTATACATAATTCACCATTACACCATCTTTATTGTCCTCCTCTATCTTTTCCTTCCTCATATTTTTCTATTTCTCACTTCTTTCTCTTCACCTAGAGTCCAAGAAGAAGAACATGAAGAAGTCTTCAAGAAGGTCTCGCTAGTAACGCGAGGCTATCGGCGGATAGACAAACCCGGTGACAATACCGGCTTGTGCATGTAAAACCCTTCTTTCTCCCTCCCTCCATCTCTTTATTCTTCTCTTTTCATATCTCGTGAACCCGTTTTTTTTTCCATATCGTAATCCTTAAAAGAAAAATAAACATAAACATATACATATATATAAGTCTAGATACATATGGTTATATATGGTTTAATAATATCTTATTGCCTCTTGTTCAAATTAAAGTGTTTTCAATTTTTTGTTCATGACTATAAATATTTATTATGAGTAGTGAGAACATAGATTTCATGCCACAATATATTTACGATATCTCATGGAATCAATTTGGTTATTAAAAGAAAAGATGAAGCTTGCATAAAAATACTAGTTAATCTTTTTGCCGATTTTAGTATACATATCAATATCTTTACCTTTAAAATAATTTTTAGAAATTAATTTTTACTTCTGGAAATTTCATGAAATTTACATATGATAGAATTTTTTTTTCATGCTGTAAAAATTTTAGATCGATCCGCATAACGTTTTAGGAATTACATCGTTTTTATTCACTGATCGTAAAACAGAAAACTGCAGTTATCGGTCAACTTCTAAGACACATAACTTGGTATAAAGTTATCCAAATTGAGTAAAATCAGGTGTTTTTGATATCTACATCGAAAAATATAGATTTTATTAGTTTTAAGTTTTTACTGAAAACCGACGTAAAATATAGAAAACCGCGTTACAATATTAAGTGACGGATCTGGACAGAATCTGTTCCGATTCGCACACTGTTTTTAAATTGGACATAACTCGAACACCCGATGTCCGTTTGTGACAAACTTTAGATGTGTAGATGCATAATTGATAGAAATATAATTTTATGTATATTATATTACTTAGAAACACATGAAACAACTCAATATAGGCTTTGCAATATAACATATAGTTGCTGTCCAGAAATCTGAATTTCTGTTTTAAACGCTGATGTTAAAATGAGCATAACTAGAGTTTCAGGAATCCAAATCACATGAATCTTGGTGTTTTGGATAAGTATATAGAAATACCTACAATTTTATAATAATTTTCTTAACCTAAAACCTTATGGAAATTGACCGAAACTATGTTTTAAAAATATGTGACGGTGCCGAATAGATTCTGATCTGTTCTGCGCGACGATACGAAAACAGATATATCTCCCAAACCGGTAGTTGTATTTAGGTGAAATTGGAACTCACGCATGAAAAACACTTAGAGCCATATTTTTGTTTATATTCCGCATTCGTTCGACTTGATTAATTAGTCGTACATAATATTTCTTTATAGTATTGTTTATGGTAGTTACTCGAATAATATACTTGACTCATTTCATGCTCTTCGAACATGTATACATATTAATCTTGATTTTTAAATTGTTGTATGTACATAAAGACGATAATTAAATATTTGAGGTGTATTTTGAAAACTATACAAAATTATTTTTACATAAAACCCTCTCAAGTTCTATAAATTACCCTAAGGACCCTAGTAAATATAGGTTTAAGAAATAATCAAGACTTCGATTTACGTTTCTAATTGTCTGACTCGGGTTTGAGTCTGATTATATCTGACTTGAATATGATTCAAGTACAATCTACAATCTACAATATTCCAATTCAATATGAACACATGAATCCATGAATCCAATTATCAATCTATACAACTTGACTGACCCGAACCATGGATATACATTCCATTTACATGGTTCTCCAGTTATTCCATTTACATGATTCTACGGTTACATCTGTTTACTGATATCATGGTTTCGGTCAGTCTTTCAATTATACATTCAATACAATTTACAGTACAAAACAATACAAATAAAACACTACGGGGTTTAAGGGGTAGATTGGTACGGAAGGTGTTAAAGGTGGCACGAGGCGGTCAGATTAAGACACCTAACCTATATTCCGTTGCTGTTGTACCGTGGCTTAACGGTTCCTTATACATTCTGTTTGCCCTGGTCTCTAGCATATAGAGACCCCTCTCGTATACACTGGCATCCTTCTGTACCAAGCTACAAACAACAGCGTTAACACAACATTACAACAATAATATACAACTTTAAAAGGTATCTTCTTTTTCTGTCTATTCTACTTTCCTCTTATCTTTAGGACTTACTGAGCGACCTGTTCGCTGACGACATTCTATTTCTTTCTTCTTTGAATGTCATTAGGTGGGTTGGATCCGACAGAGATCGAGCCATCTACAGAAGACTTGGAGCAGTTTGCCGAAGATCTAGCACTGTAGTTTATTTGTACACTTTTCCATTCAGTACTTTTCATTTCCTATTATGCCACTGTTTAGGCATCTTTTTATTTCAGTTGTATTTCCTTTTCATGCATTGTACAAAAGAATGTTAATAAATAAAAGTTGCTGTTTTTATTATCCCTTGTCTCTTGTGTATTTATTTTATATTGCTTAGATACGCTTAGCGTATGTACTTTTGAGTATATACGTAGCGGACCTCGTCGCGTCCCTTTCTCCGTACACTGGGAAGCGGGGCGTGACAAAGTAGTAGCCGGCAGACGGACCGAAACGTTCTTAAACTAACGACGGACTGAAACGTCCTTAAACTAACGATGGACCGCTATGTCCTAAAACTGGCTATTGACCGAGACGTCTATAAACTACTACAGACCGCAGTATCCCAAGGCTGACACAAAAAAAAAATAGTAAAAAACGGTATGTCCGTAAGAGAGATGGGCACGGATGAAAACCCGAAAGGGCTCCGTGAGTAAAAACAGCAGGGCTACCGGCGAGTTTTGTGAAAACCCGAAAGGGTGCAATCTCGTTAAAAGACACTTGCAAGGTCCTCTCGACCTTGTGAGGAGAAAACACTCTTGTAAGATCCTTACAACTCACAAGGGAGCAACACACTTAGGGATCTCCACGATTCCTAAGGAGAAATTACACTTGCGAGATCCTCACGACTCATAAGGAGAACCCTCTTATGAGACCCTCACGGCTCATAAGGTTCAAAAGCCTTAAGTTACAGGAATCTGAACCTGTTCTTAAGCCATCACAACCTCTAATGCTGCCGTACAAGTGGTTCAATATTGACCCTTGTATACAATCCACGGGCACGAATAAACATTTCCCTAACAAATTCCCACCAACAGCTGGGGATATGCTCACACAGTGAACAACCCTTGTAAGTCCTCTCGACTTATAAGGAGAAAATACTCTTATAAGATCCTTACGACTTATAAGAGACCATACACTTAAGAATCCTCACGATTCTTAAGGAAAAAAAACGCACCTACGAGATCCTCACGACTCGTAGGGAGAAATACCTTCATGAGACCCTTATCCTCATGAAGTTAAAAGCCTTAGTCGACAGGATCCTAACCCTGGTCACTAAGTCACCTTTGTTTGAACCGACAAAGGCAAATGATGATTCGCTCCTGACAATATCCCAGTTGTAGCGATGCTGATGCCTAAATCAGTATCAAATCCCAAACTCGCAGCAAAAAGTCAGCGATCCACAAATGCATATGAAATAGCCGAAATGATGGGGCAACTTGCAACAAAATCAGCAAGTAAAATATATGCATATAAAATAGCCGAAATGATTGGGCAATTCGTAATAAAAAGCAGCGAGTAAATAAACAAATAGCCAAAATGATTGGACACCGCGAAAAATAGCCGAAATGATTGGGCAATCGCGACTTTCGCGATATAAAAGCTAAAATGATAGAGCATCGCGGAAAGAAAAATATATAAAATGAAACTTTTTGCCCTACAGGTGAGATCACATCGATCCCTGTATATAATCCAGGGCCACAAACAAAGAGGGAACTATACCTTCCCACTAGGCTTCATCAGAAAAAGAAGTCAAATCTCGACGGTTCACAGACAGCCTGGAGATCATCTCAATATTCGTCTCATTACAACAGACGCAGCATCAGCAAATCGGAGCCGCGGCAAAGTTCCCAGTTCCATGACTCGGCGGTGCACAGACAACCGAGAGTCAACCCCTCCTGGTCCCGTGGAACACGGCTAATGTCAATCCTGACCCCGTGGGAAACATCCAGAGCACCTCCTGGTCCCGTAGAACACAACTAATGTCAATTCTGACCCCTTGAGAAACACCCAGAGCAAATCCTGGTCTGGTAGAACATGGCTAATGTCAATCCTGACCCCGTGGGAAACGCCCAGAGAAAATCCTGGTCCCGTAGAACACGGCTAATGTAAATCTTGACCCCGTGGGAAACGCCCAGAGCAAATCCTGGTCCCGTAGAACACGGCTAATGTCAATCCTGACCCCGTGGGAAACGCCCAGAGCAAATCCTGGTCCCTTAGAACACGGCTAATGTAAATCCTGACCCCGTGGGAAATGTCCAGAGCACCCCCTGACCCCGTAAAATGCGGATAAGGTCAATCCCTGACCCCGTGAAATGCGGATAAAGTCAACCCCCTGACCCCGTGAAATGCAGATAAGGTCAACCCCTGACCCTATGAAATACGGATAAAGTTAATCCCTGATGCAGTGAAATGCGGATAAAGTCAAACCCCAGACTTCGTGAAATGCGGATAAAGTCAACCCCTTGACCCCGTGAAATGCGGATAAGGTCAACCCCTGACTCCGTGAAATGCGGATAAGGTCAACCCCTGACTCTGTGAAATACGTATAAAGTCAATCCCTGACTCCGTGAAATGCGGATAAAGTCAAACCCCTGACTCCGTGAAATGCGGATAAAGTCAAACCCCTGACTCCATGAAATGGGGATAAAATCAACCCCCTGACCTCGTGAAATGCGGATAAGGTCAACCCCTGACTCCGTGAAATCCAGATAAAGTCAATCCCTGACTCCGTGAAATGCAGATAAAGTCAACCCCCTGACCCCGTGAAATGCGGATAAGGTCAACCCCTGACTCCGTAAAATGCGGATAACGTCAATTCCTGACTCCATGAAATGCGGATAAAGTCAACCTCTGACCCCATGAGATGCGGATAAGGTCAACCCCTGGCTCCGTGAAATGCGGATAAAGTCAACCCTCAACTTCCCCGTCAAAGCAATTCTTTGATTCGGGAGAAAGTCAACTCATCAATCACTTACGGGTCCTCTTGACTTGTAAGTGAGAAAATTCTCTTCTGAGATCCTTACGACTCTCAAGAGAAAACACACTTAGGAATCCTCACGATTCCTAAGGAGAAAATTACACTTACGAGATCCTCACGACTCGTAAGGAGAAATATCTTTATAAGACCCTCACGGCTTATAAAATTGAAAAGTCTTATGTGGCAGATCCTAACCCTGTCTCCCAAGCCATCGTTGCCTCGCAGCCTCGCAGAGAGGTCAAGGTAGATTTTCTACGGACCACACTCTCCAACAAGAAATGAAACAATCACTTACGAGTCCTCTAGACTCGTAAGCAAGAAAAACTCTCTTGTGAGATTCTTACAACTCTCAAGAGAAAACACACTTAGGAATCCTCACGATTCTTAAGGAGAAATTACACTTACGAGATCCTCACGACTCATAAGGAGAAATACCTTTATGAGACCCTCACGGCTCTTAAAATTGGAAAGCCTTAGGAGGCAGATCTGAACCTGACTCCTAAGCCATCGCTGTTCTACAAGTAGATCGAAATAGATTATCCACAAAATGCATTTACTAAAAGGGACACACCACCATGAAGCAAAATATGTCTTTTATTCATGAATCAAAATGAATACAAAGTAAAATTTATGAAAGAATCAAAAAATACTCTCATTCAGGAGTATGTACAAAAGAAGAATAAAAAGAAAAATATACAATTCTTCAAGCCAGCGGACGATTTAATGGATTTGCCAGTTCATCCTTTTTCCGCTGGGCCTCGGCTTCATGATTCATTATCGCTAAGAGACGGGCCTCCGCTTGAGACTGTTGGTCCTGGTACGAGGCAAGCCGACTTTCAAGCTCCTTTTCGGTAACTTTATGAGCTTCGACCATTTCGCGGGTAAAAATGACGGCTTTATCAATGGCTACCACCTCCCTGATGGCTTCTTGAGGCACCCGCCAAAGTTCATACGCCCGAGTGGTCTTGGCCGTAAGATCAGCTTGAAGTTCCCCCAGCGCAGTTGAAACCGGCTTCCTCTCTGAAAATTTTCGGCTGAGCCTCTTCTCGCATGACAGCATATTTGCGGCGCACCGTTCGATCAGCCCCCGCAAGCTCGCCTTTGCAGCCACAACCTCTGAAGGAAGACGCGTACATTCAAGACTATGAAAGCAAGCCTCCACCCGACGACAGAACTCAACCCAGACTTGCACCAATGTTTCGCTGTGGTAAGCAGCAAGAAAGGGGAGAGAACTGTTGGCTTCGGCGGTAAATTCTTCGGCCGTGATCAAACTACCAGCACGAATGTTTTCGATCAAAGCTGACAAAGAGTGAAGGCTTGGCTTTGCCATCCGTTTCGAGGCACGTAGAGCATAGGGGCCGGGTGGCATGGCGATGCGAGATTCCAGTTTGGTAACAATTGGCAAAACTGTTAAGATTTATAAACAATCAGTGAAACTTGCAAGCAAAGAGCAGATGGTACAACGTCGAAACTTTACTTACCCACAGTCATGCAAGAAGGGTCCAAAAGATCCCCAGGCCCGTCAAGAATCTCAAGTTCATCATCGGCTTCCAGAACTGCAGAAGACATCAGTATCGTTATATGAAATAATAATAATGCCATGAGGAGAAGGCAAATAACACTAACCTTGTCCGGAAGAGAGGACGAAGCATTGAGGGGATATTGCCTGCGGAGCGGCCATCTCTAGCAGACGCTGAAAAGACTTCCTGGGGGATAGGTCCGCGATGGATGCCGCCAATCCTCGTAGCTCTGAAAAGACAAAAAGGTTCAGATGATGGGGAGATTATTAAAATAAAATATAGAAGGCTACCTTAGATGCTCCTCCCACTCTGGACTGGAGGGATAGCAGCTTCGGCGGCTTCCTCCGTGCCCACAGGCACATCATCGGGGACATGGGCCGGTGTAACAACTTCTAATTGAGGAGCAGTGGACACCGCTTCAGGCTCCAATGAAAGGACGGTGGCCTCGACTATCTGTCCCATAGTCTCCGGGCCATCCCCAGAAAGATCCATTGGATCTGCGGCCAATGAAGATGCCTCTTCCGGGAGAGCAAGCACCAAGGGAACGGAAATCACCAATGGGAGCTCCGTGGCAGGAAGAACAGCTATATCGACCCCCTCCACACTTACTAGTGTCTCATTGGGGATATTTACAGAGTCCATAATCAAGGCGTGATTCGAACTCAGATCCTCTGCCATTGCCGAAGTCCCTGCAAAGTTTCATAGAGATAAGAAGATATATATATATATATATATATATATATATATAAACAAAGCAAAATACTACAAAAAGATATATAAGTATACCAATGCGCCAAGGAGCTTCTAGTATGGTTCTTTCAAGCCGGCGTTCCTTCTCAAGAATTCGTTCTCGCCGGGGTTCGATGGTAGACTCATGGATACCGGTCCACAATAATAGCGCATCTTCGGCATCGGCCGAGATAAGCTGCTTAAGGGCTATCTCGCCTCTCTCTTCCAAAAGACCTATAAATATCCGCCGTATCAATGGAGGATCTTCGTAGAAGATGACGGCAGGATAAGGCCTCTTCGGGATCCTCACATTTTCAGTCTCATCCTGGGAGCGTCTTATAGCCTCAGCCAACTGTGCGGCTTCCTCGGCAGATGAACCTGGAAAAAGAAGACCACTATCTGGTTCTTGCATAGCTATTGGTTCATCTTGAAAGATAGGTTCGGATTCCACTAAAAAATTGAGCAGATGGGTGACCATCTTCTTTCGCCTCTTTGACCCAGAATTAACACCAGAAGACGATCGCTTCTTCCCCTCGGTGCTTTGCTGCGACGTTGACCCACTTCGCCTTTAGTATCCTCTCTCGGCGGTGCTACCGATGAGGACACTGCCATCGCTGACGCCGCAGCCGATGAAACTGCTACCGGCACATTATCAGAAGCCCTCGCTTGAGCTCTAGTGCGCGTCGGCAACCCAACAGTAGGAGGAGTCAGGCCCGCGTCCACTGCCTCAGGAATAAGTAAGGCGTCAGTCCCCTCAAGGGAGGGCGAACCATTACCCACGGTTACGGCGGGATTCCCGTAGCCTGGAGCGGGGCGGGAGCCCTAAGCCCAAAAAGTATCCTCCTCTCCTTAGCAATGATTGGGCTAACCCGGTGGCGATACCAACCCGTGAAAGCCCCCACGAACCTCGGAATGTAGTCGGCCTCGGGGATAATGAAATGAGAACCGGTGTTCAGCCTCATGAAATGGTGGGTGGTGTCATGAACAGCTTCCAAAGAAGTGCTAGGCTCCACCATGAATGCTTCAAAGGGAACACCCTGGTCATAACCCAATTGCCGGGCAAAGCGATGTGGATTGTACCGCATGAAAAGAGCCGCATTGTTTCGACGGAATACCAGATAATCGGGTCTGATTGAATACAAGTGCATGGCTTCCTTGGGCTTCAAGGAGGGTGCTCCCTCTTTCGACAAGTCAAAAAGCTGATGAACAGGTCCCGAGGGAGCAGAGAGGATGCGATCATTAAATACCATTCTGCCTTCGTTGGCATATGGATTGAGTAGCACACGAAAAGCCCCTAATTAAGTTGGGTCAGGAGCAGAAGCGTCCACCAACCTCATGAGCCGCGGAAAGGTATAAGCATCATAAAAGCTGGGTCTCTGGTGCGCAGCAAATGCCCCTAGCACGTGCATCTCAATCCATGACGTAAAATAATGAAGAGAGAAACTCACTACGTCCACGCCTGGGGTTGAGGTATTGGTTGCAATGCTTAGCCCCTGGTACAGATGTGATAGCCCTGCAATGCCCACAGCTAGTCGCGTCCCTTCGGCAATGCGATGAGCAGAGTAAATGACCGAGGCTCTCAAGAATCGACGGTGCGTTGGAACGACAAACCAACTGAGACAAACGCTGATAAAGCCGATGAAGAAAGTTTCTTCATCTATGCCAGGAGCTACGATCGACTCGAAAGGTACAGCTGACAAGACCGGAATGTAGAACTGGGGAAAATCTTCTTCTCTAGCCGGTAGCTTATTTAAACCAAACCCGAAGGGGGCGTTGATATTCGTGAACTTCGGAGCCGCCTTTGATAGAACGTCTCCACGAAAGAAGCAGGCGAAAAAGCTTTTAAAAGTGACGCCCTGTTCTTCTGACTCCGTGAACAGCTTCTCAAAAATCCCCAGCGTCTTGATTAGACTCGGGTACTTATGGCGGACGACATTTTCAGTCGACAAGCCGTCAAGCGTAGAGGGCACAGTCTCGAAGACATACTCGTCAGAGAGCAACAATTCTTCATAAGGTGCTCCTCTGATCGGTAAACCCGAGACCTCGCGAAACTCTTCCAAAGAAATTGAAAGTTCGCGGTCCCCTAACAAGAAAGTGTTGGTGGGAAGATTCCATTGATTAAGGAAAGCCTTAACCCACCATACGTGAGGAGACTGATAATGGAAGAGGGACATGTACACCGCCTGGTAAAGCCCGACCTTCTGCAGTCGCGCACGATTGGCGGACAGGATGTAACGAGCCCAGAGAAGATAGCCCATGGGATGGCGAAGGGTAAGCCCTATCTTGTAGACTTGTCCCCAGGGCTGGGCTTCGCCTTGGCAAATACGACGCCCCAAGATATCTATGGCCGGCACAGGCTGGTTTGGTATCCCAACTGTTAATGGTTCGAGCCGACCTGTAGGAGTCCAATCTGCCACCTCTACAGCAAAAGCAGTCCGCGGACGGTCCATCGGCAGGAACGGGCGGAGAGGTTCTGTTGGCACCTCGCAAAGAAAGCTTCGGCGACCAAGGATGATGTGACCGTACCAGGTCCCCCACAAAAGCAGATTGACGCAGTCCAGGTCATGAGCTCTAATCATCGCCATCGCCTCTTCGTTAGACGGTGACTGAGGAAAGGCAGCCTCCGAGCAGGTGAAAGGGAAGTATGGAAGAGAAGCCATTGTTCCTGAAATAAAAGAAGGGGAAACTTTTAGTGAAGCCCACACGTATATATATATTTATAAATATATATATATATATATATATATATATATATATAAAGACAGTGGAAGAAAATGAAAAACAACTTATTTTATAGGACCATTGGTTACAAAACACATGGGCCCCACAAAATCAATATGGCGGCTCACTAATAATGAGGCTGAGCAATCATCATGAGAACAAAAAGAAGATTCTCAATAAATTCAAATGACTCTACACATTCCCCCAAGGAGAAAACCCATTACAGAAACTCTGTGCAAATCGAGAAAGATCTCTGCAAGAACAACTCAGGATGAAAAAAATCCCAAGAAGTCTTCTTTAAGAACTAAGTTCTTTTGAGGAATTAAATTTCTTTTGAACAGAGAAATTAAATTCCCAGAAAAAATTTCGGAGCTAAGCTCTTTGAAATGGAATTAAATTACAGAGGGAAAACAAGTATCATCATCAATCCCCCAAGATCAGAGAAACCCTAGCGAAAGGGGTTTATTATTTAAAGATTGGACGTTCTTAAAGAACTTGGAAAGATGGGTTTTTTGTTAAAGGAAAAAACCCTTGGTGTAGATTTAAAATCCAAAGAAAATTTCTACAAGAAGTTCCTCGGCCGTTCAAGATCCTTACCTGAAAAAGGAAATCTTTTGTTGACAGAGTTAAACTCTGAAAATTTTTGGAACAGAGAACTGAGCTCTGAGAAAGAAAATTAAATTCTCAAGGCAAGAACAAGGAAGGAATAAGATGAAAGAGTGGAGGCGCTTCTGAAGAGACCCCTGCATTTATAGGATGTGATGGGAAACGGTTCATCTTCCCTGTTCCCTAGACAGATCCAACGGCCACAAAAGTGACAGCGTTGCACTCACGTGCAAACACGTGAGAACAACGCTGTTAGGGCATTTGTTCCCTCATAAAATACAAGGAAAAGCCCCAATGGGGCATCACGTGCACACACGAGATCGGGGGTCACGAGCTGGCACGTGATGGCTTTCTGAGGGCTCTGAAATGATAAGAATTGAATCCGAATTAAATGAGATCACATGCCCACATGTGATAGGCCTTTAAGCCCACTGAAGTAATAAAACGGCAAGAAAAAACTCCAATGGGTCATCACATGCTCACACATGACCAAGGGTCACGTGCTGACACGTGATAAGTTCCTGAGCTCTTCAAAATAACAGAATTAAATTCTGGTTAAATGCTTGATCCGGAGGTCACGTGCCAACACGTGATGGGTTCCTAAGATCTCTGAACTGATAGAATTAAAATCTAATTAAATGGTCAATCAGTGGGGTCACGTGTCAACACGTGATAAACTCCTAAACCATCTGAACTAATAGAATTAAATTCTAATTAAGGAAATCAAAAACCCTAATATTTCCCTAGATCTTTCCAAACAAAAAAAATTGTGCTCTGTAAAGTGGAGCACCGTTGGATTAAAAATCCAATGGTGATTAAAAATCACTAATTTATAGAAAGATTCTATACAAGGAAAGATTTCCCTGAAATTTACCAGGAGTAACAGATAAAATATCTTTTGGATTAAAAATCCAATGGTGAATAAAATTCACTGAGTGATCTAAAAGACCAGGTTGGTTACAAAATCAATTAAAATCTTTCAATGAAAGATTGACTAAACAAACTGATTCTTTTCTTTCTCCTATAAATATGAGCCAAGAAGAGAAGAGGATGAAAAGGATACAACAACAGAGAGAAAAAAGAAGAGAATTTAATTCTCCAGAGAGAATGAAGATTTCTTCAGAAAAAGAAAGAAACCCTAGGTAAGAAAGGGAAAGAGATCATTCTATAAGCTCCCAGAAAACAAAAAGAGAATTTAATTCTCAAACTAAGAATTTAACTTTTCTGAATAAGAACTTAGTTCTTCCTTTGGTTGAAGATTTGCAGAAGCAGATCTACCCTTAAGTTGAGAATTCAATTCTCATCGGGGAGATTCTGCCATGCAGATCCAAAACTTAGAGAGAGAATTGAGTTTAAAGAATTTAATTCTTCCAAATACTTAGGAATTTAATTCCTCCAACAAATATAGGGTTTAACCCTTAAAATAAGAATTTAGTTCTTCTTCATGGTTGAAGATCTGCAGAAGCAGATCTCCCCATAAGTTGAGAATTTAATTCTCATCGGGGAGATTCTGCCATGCAGATCCAAAACTTAGAGGGAGAATCGAGTTTAAAGAATTTAATTCTTCCAAATACATAGGAATTTAATTCCCCTAAATAAAATTAGGGTTTAACCATACAAAAGAATTTAATTCTTAAATAAGGGACTAAAACTCTCCATGCACGTAAAAGCATCAAGTACCCAGTATGATCACATGTCAACACGTGATCATCCCCCTCAGAGATAAAAAAAGAACGAACAAGATCAGGTCACGTGCTCACACGTGACCCTTGAACAGGCTCTTCAAAATAAGAAGAGCAGAATAGACTGTGGGCACCATCACGTGTCCGCACGTGATAGTCATGGAAATTAAGTGTTTAACACTTACCTGCATATTCTGAGAGTAAAATAAAGAAAGTTTAGCCCAATTCTCAGGCTCCTCACGTGATCTCACGTGAGCACTTCAATTTTAGTGTTTAACACTATTTTTGAGCGCCTCGTCTCTAGTGTTTAACACTATTTTAAATGTGTCACGTGGGAACACATGATCGCCGAATGTACTCTAGTGTTTAACACTATATTCAAACTAGTCTTAGCCCAAATTGGATAAGTCTTCTAGAGGCAATACCCCCTTTTGACTGAACCTCAAACACACTTTTGTCTTCCAAAATTGATCATCTCATACGAGTGCTTAGCACTCAATACAAGACAAAATATGGTCAGAACCCAGACCCATTCTTAGCATTGCTAAATAATGGGGGGGCTGAGCCCAGACAAATGTTCAACAGTCCAAACAAAGGTCCGAAATTTTAAACCTAATTAGACTTAGCCCAAGTTGGCCATAAGTAATCATACATTATAATCATACATTATACCAGATATATTCTCTTTACCTGTTTAGTCTATTTCTATCTCTCTTTGGAACTTACCGAGCGATTGTTCGCTGACGACATTCCTTTTCTATTCTTTCTTTGGAATGTTGTCAGGAGGATCCAATTCTCTAGAGATCGAGCCCAGCTCAGAAGACTTGGAGCAGTTCGCAGAAGACCCAGAGCTTTAGTTACTTATATATACCTTTACTTTCCGTTCATGCCATTGTTTAGGCATTGCTTTCCTCATTGTATTTACTTTCCAGTTGTATTGTAAAGAATGTTTAATAAATAAAAGAAGTTGCTGTTCATTTACATCTCATGTCATTCTTGTGCACATTTATATTATATTGCTTATTTACGCTTAACGTGTTTACTTCTGAGTAAATACGCCGTGTGCCTCGTCGCATCTCTTTATCCGTACACCGGGAAGCGGGGCGTGACACATAGCTGTTGCGCCACGGCAGCGCCCCGGCCGTCTTACTCGAGGCCAAATTGCGGAATAAAAATTTTTCCTTACTCGGAAACCGGCGCTACCGCGGACAAAGAAAACCCGGATCGTTAACCATTAACCTACGCTAGCAATCAAGAGATAGGGTGAGAAGTATACCGAGTGATCCGAGTCCTCCGGTCTTCTCGTCATCGTCCCGATCTCCCGCGGAAAGTGTTGCCTCCACATCGTCGCCTCCTCGCCGGAAAGGGCACCACATCGCCTTCGTCTTTTACGGGCTCCCGCCTCAATACCGAGGCAACTCGAGCATGAAGCCGGCAACTCGACATACTCAAGATAAGCTGTAGAATGTGTAGTGTAGAATACGCTTTGTCTCAATGGGGTTTTTGTTGCCATGATGGAGGAATCAAGGTGATATGAACTTAGGGATTTTTGAGGCAATGAAAAATGATATGAAACAATAATTTTTCCACACCCTCACCAAAAATGAAATGATCCATCATACTCAAAAAAGGTGGCCGGCCAAGTATATATCATGAGAATGGTGGAGGAAAAACCTATACAAGGGAGGTGAGTGTAGGATCAAGAAGGAGGTGACCACATCCAAGGTCAACAAAACATCAACCATACTCATATCAAATCAAACCCATACCTATTTCAAATCACAATAAATGAAAGCATGGAGGAAAGAAAAGATGCTTATCATAATCAATACATTTACAAGAAACCCCCCCACAAAGTGTAATTTGCAAAACTGCAAATTACCCCCTCCATCAGAAAAGTCCGGCCGGGAAAGAACAAAGGAAAACCGGCCGGAACGGAATGCAAACTGGCAACTCCAGAAAACTGGTCCCGTAATAAATTACAGGAAAACCCCGACACTGTGCATACACACCCGCATCTGTATTCCGACCGGATACAAATGCAATGAGACAAAATCTACACTGTACTAAACTAGGACCGGCTTAAACCAAAGCCGGCTAGTAAATCTGTTCGATCCTGATCCGTGCAATACCGCACGTATCTGATCGAACCCTGCCATATAACTATACGGCCACTAGTACAAAGCTGTCCGATCCTGATCCGTGCAATACCGCACGTATCTGATCGGACCCTGCCATATCTCCATACGGCCTCTACAGCGTTTCGCCCGAAAGCTGAGTAACTGAAAGTGTGGTGGACTCTAAAGACTCGTCAATACTATGGATGTGGATTTAACCACTGGCACGTCAGAGGTATAAGCCAATACGTGACGGGCCACCAGCTATTGACCAAAAGGGACGTCGATGAGGAAGCTCACCCCGACACCCAACTGAGCCTGTCAGTGACAATATCCGTACAGTCCGGTCCGTTCGTCTATGAGTATCGCATGGCGGGCCTAGGGGGTTGGTGAAAGTCAGACCCCCAAAAGCGGTACAAGTCGTGTCGGAGCGTAGCCCAGAACGCCCTGAGATACTACTGGAATACCTACCAGTAAATCTCCTGCCTCGGCCGAGGGCTTTGCGTAATGGCTCTCCTAGACACAGCGCGACCTCACCCCCAATACCGGGAGAGACGAACCCCTGCAGATCCGCTCACTGCCTCCATGTGGCTCGGGAGTGTACCCAACTAAAACCTGTTTGCACGACTCCTTTGAGCCGTGGTAGGGTAGTAATCAAAGCACAGTGGGAACTCACACGAGACAAATGACGATCTCAGGTCGATGAACTAACCTGTACACATGTCACCTGGGAACTGCTATCTGACGTCTGGTATAAATCCAACTAGCAGGTTCCCGGCGAGTCCTGTCCGGTGTACTCATAACCCAATGAGTACCTGTATACATCTTAGGTGAACCAACTGACACCAGTGGCTTGTGAGACCGGCCACCGCCCCTCGTCGGGGTCTCGACTGTATACACTAGTCTACTAATGGAGTATCGATACCCTGTCTCGAAACTCCTACGACTAGGGACCTTTTAAGGATGTGCTTATAGACCCCAGCTCCCACGTATATGATCGCCATCATACTGCTGGTCGTCAAGCAAGAATCCTAGGGGCTCTATCAACGTGTAATAGCGACATGTCAAGTCACCTAAAGCAGTACACGATGATAAAGATAAACCAGATAGCATACTATCATCTCGAGTAAGACTGTCTTACCGGGATAGGTCCTCCCTCAATCATTGCAATCACGTGCCTGTGATCCAATAATTGACTCTGAGGGCACTAACTCCAACAATCTCCCACTTGCACTCAAGGCTAATTATTGCGATGTCGCATACTCACAGCCCGTGTGATACCGAACACCCAACTCCTCTACTAGTCAGTCTCACAAAACCCGTTTGCGAAACTATTGCGTTCGAGGAATAGCCTCAGTGAGTGGATCCGCTATGAAGTTTCTTTCTATGTCTCTCTATATCTCAAGTTCGCGGAGAAAGCCATCTCCCGAAATGAGCAATACCTGTCTTGGAATGTCTGGATGTCTGATGGGACCTAGTTCATAAATGAACTCCAAATCCAAACTTCTTAGACTGTATCGTCAACTGAACTTAATCAGTGTCCTGCGCCATGCCACCCTCAGTATTGCCTTGGACCATCTGTCCAAAATACTGTCCCTCGTCAGAGGGAGAACTAAAACTCTGACAACCTCCTTGTCGTCCATGTCACCTTGGAAGCCTGGAGTGATAACCGTCTCCTAAAGGAGGCAGCCGTTATCATATCCCTAGAACATTCACTTATGTTCTAAAACTGCTTCCGACTGTTCCTCCAGGATTGGATCAATATCATCTTATTGCATCTAGTGCAAGAACAACATCTGGTGTGGTACTTGACATCTCATGATTGACTCAATTGCCTAAGCAAGTGATCTGTCAATCATGTGTATCCCTCTCCGCTTTAGTCTATAAGACACCTTTAGAGAGGGTGACTCCATTACCTGCAGGTACACTACCATGCCAGGAGTCGTCCATTCTAAATACTCTTAGAATGCTGTCAAGGTACCCTGATTGGGAAACCACCCAAATCTAGATCTAAAACCATAGGTCTAGTAACCAGTATGTCTGATATAATATCCAAGTCCCATGTGGAGAAAACACTGTGTGACGACCAAAGTATAACCGATCGTAGTATAGGAATATCACTTCCTACTACCTTCTCAACAGATCCATCCCCTATTCTGATGACGTCAAACCCATGACTGTCACATCAGAAACAGATGATCTAACTCCGCTATATCTGCTTTAGTCTATAAATAGATATAAGCATGAAGTCCACCAATGCTTCCGCTGCTCCCACTGACTACGACAACCCTCTGCCAGAGTCATATAGACGTACACTTCTAAAGCTAGTTTAGAACGACGCTATACTCATCCTCCTGCCGGGTCTCGCAGCCTGGAACAACAACAATGGCAAGTGTGGGTAAACAAGAACTTCCCTGTCACCGTCCTTGAGGCTACCGAAGTACCTCTCGGGTGGCTGAAGTTACCCACCGTATCTGCGGAGTGGCCAATGGAATGTCAAATCAGATTGAATCTTTAGGTTCCTTATCAAATCTCCAGTAATCGTTTGCGGTTCTGGAATCACTTCCAGTTCTACCATACTCCCACTTCTGTTTTGAAAAAAATCCATTTTTAATAAAACTGTGGCGAGTCTAGAACAATATTTCTATTGATCTGCCAGATGGTAGAAAGTCAACCCTCGTCATAGCCTGGGTCAACCCACAAACAGCCATTACAGAAACGTGCCTTGAGTTATCCGGAGTCTGGTTTTAAGCATAAGCCGGACAACTCCCCGTACCTTAACATCGTTAAGATATGAACTGTTCTATATCCAATATAGAACCAGAGGCACTGATTTAATTGAACCAGATTCAAATCATGCAGCTGTCTCCAGTGCATGTCAACTAAATGGAGAGAGGCCGATCAGCGTTACTCAACTTAGGAATGCTTCCAATTATGAGTATACTGAAAGAGAAGCAATCTGTCTTCATCATTACTATCAACTGAATACCATACACAAGTATCTACATCTTCGATCACCTTGAAGAATCCCGATACTTGCAATACCTGGTTCTCTACTGTATTCTTATACCAATAACTCCTCAAAACTCAGACCCTGTGTTTCCACGAAGCACATGTCTAAGAACTGGAGAAGTTAAAAGTAAACAGAATATAGTACGAGGACCAACCCCTCTGTCCTGAGGGACACTGGACAACATACAATACTCTGTATAAGTCCGCTGAGTCTAACAACTCTTTCACTGTGTGTCGTAGGTTGAAAACTGTACTTATGGTTAAGAAGAATTACACCGCTGTTTAATGCTCCTTACCTAACCATCCACTGATATAGGTAAATGTCATCGACATAATATCAAAAGGTATATCTCACTCTATGAAAATAGACGTACAGATATATCAATTTGAAATTGGTGCACAACAGCGGATATTCAAAACCAAATATTTGCCGACCGGCAAACAACCCAGCTGACTTCCTCAAATATCACTGATTACAACGAATCCCGATATAATGAGGATGATCACCCAATTCCCAATAACTTACTCCCACTCCTCATCTGTAAAACCATACAGATGTGAGAATCATACCTGGTAAATACATACCCTGGAGTAAGTGTCTAATCGGGAAATCAGTTTTTCTTTTAACATTACACAGTGAAATTGAAACATTGAAATGTTTCTTTGGGGTAACCTGGTATTCCTAGTAATGCCTCTTCCATTATCCAGATTCACAACTGTAACCGTATAATTCTTTGCCACCTTTCCAAATCCCTTTATATGTCTTTAGTCATTACCTTCTGTACACCCTTTTAAGCCAAATGGTTTTCTTCCTTCCCTACCGTTCGGCACCAGCCTATGGTTTGGAAGAAGACTATCCAAAAAGCATAAAGGGTGTACTGTCCTAATCCTAGGAGCACTCGCAACGCGAGAGAAGGTGAAGATAAAAGACACCTGAATGTACTTTATTCCTATTTCTCCTGAACCAGAATCCATCCCCGAACTGGAACAAGTTCCTTTCGAGTTCGTATATAACCATACGATGGAGTATCCAATAAAATGGGATCTTCGTAGTGATACGGAGTGTCCTGGAGAAATACAAAGGTAATTTAGGATTGGCGAAGAAATACTTGGTTTGGTCGTGAATAGCAGTCGCAACTTACTTTGCCCTCTTACTAATCCCTTGCTTTTTTTTAACTTAATACCTTCTGTACACCGTTTAGGCTAACTGGTTTTCTTCATTCCCTACCGGTCGGCACCAGCCTATGGTTTGGAAGAAGACTATCCAATTTGCGTAATAGGTGTACTACTCCTAAACCAAGGAGTACTCGCAACCTGAGAGAAGGTGAAAAGAAAAAACAACTGAATAGTCCTATTCATTTTCTCCAGAACCAGAAACCATCCTCGAAGTCCTTCGAGTTCGTATCTAACCATACGATGGTTTTGTCCAATGGAAGTGGACGTTCGTAGTAATACGGGGTGTCCTGGAGAAAAGGGTAAAAGTAGGAGTGGCAATGAGGTCTGCAACTCTGACAATCCAAAAGCCAGTGTTAAGAAGGTTCGGTCAACTTGGTCACTGAGTCATAGTCCAGGGTCGGGTCAATGGTCGCTGCCAGAGAGAGAGAAAAGAAACACTCAGCGTGCACTCTATCCTAGATCAGAATGGTTACCACTTTGTCTAATCTGGAAACCTCCCACTGTACCTCAAATTCTCCTCCAAACCTGAAAGAAGAATTAGTCGGGATCACCCGAGGAGTAAACCAACTCATCAGTGGGAATCGGGATCCAACTATCATCGCATGATAACGTGACGGAATCCACTCACGTCACCACACTCCAGAAGGTATGCGCATACCTGGCAGGTTTCAGTTCTTTTGAAACTCCCGATGTGATTTTTACCCCTAGGACTCAAGTGACCTTGACGGAGTCAACAAATCAAAGAGTCCTAGTCAAGTTCAACCCGTCATTATCTGGATTGCATTAAACCCACCCGTACGTGCCCTTGACGGAGTCAACAAGGCCGCACGACTGTCCTAACCAATCCCACTTATGCAACAAACAAGCACCACTTAGCTACCGTACACTACGCCTTGACGGAGTCAACAAACGCAGCACGAATACTAAATAATACCCATAAGAAATGACGGAGGGCTACGAATGGTTTTTGGCGAAAAACCTTTAACGTAATGAACTTGATATCGTTGAAGGAACTGCATAGCCTTTTTAGAAAATATAGTGACGAAAACCTTTACTAAAGAGGTCACTCCCGGTGAAGGGATCTCGGCTCTTTCCCCGTAGAATGAGGTGCAGGATATTCCAACTGAATACCACGATGCAAAGCAAAAGTAATCGGCTAAAGTGAAGTTAATGCCCTGACGCAAACTTCTGTCCAAGGGGTCACTCCCGGTGAAGGGATCTCGGCCCTTGCCTCGTCGACTGAGGAGCAGGATATCCCAAATGAATACCACAATGCAAAACAAAAGCGAACGTCCTTGCAATAACAGCTTTTTGAAAAATGTTCCAACAACATCAGATTAGGTTTGTTTAAACTTGCATTGATCCGAATCAATGCAGTCCCATCAATTGATCACACCACAAAGAACGAAAATATACTGACGTACGTATATGCCATCCGCATTCGCCACTGGGTCCCGTCATCACCCGTTAGGTTAGCTTACTAACGGCAGAGCGGGGACTGGACTAGCGCGGATGAAAAACATATACAACATCTACTAATATATATACCAATATATAGTATTTCGCTCAAGGCGTGAATAAAATGCAACATCACAGAAATGTACAGCATCACAGAACAATACAGATATCTGGAAGCCCCGGGTTTCACAGAGCCGCTGCTGAAACCCGACGTTCCCCTGGTCGTGTGGATAGCCTGTGCAATGAAATCCTAGACCCCTACGGGCGCGGCAAGTCACCCGCCAAAACCTGAAGCGAGGCAGCCCCCTCCAGCACCGTGAATGGACCACCCAGCACTTCACGGAATCCGGTAACTTGGGCACCCCTCCTGGGTCAACCTGTACCCCCTACGAGTGCGGCGAATAGCCCGCCAATCCTGGACTGAAGCCCCCTCCGTCTCAATGCCATGAGATGCGGGCCCGTTGCCCTCCAGAACCCGGCTATCCGTGCACCCCTCCGCGGGGTAACCCTAGTACAGAAAGTAAAATATACATATACCGGGTACATCGACCGCAACCAGGTCGCGCCCCAAAAGAATAATACAAACAGGCAGTGACGGCAGTCCACATGTCGGACGCTCGCCCCGCAATATCAAATGTACATAAAACAACAAAACTGTACTAGCATTGCATCCAGGCTATCCCCCACGACCGATCCGCAACAACACAGCATAAACATAGAACATCAACGTGAAAATCACGTTCGCAAATCCGTCTAACCGGGCTATAGCAGTTAGACCGGATTTACCGATCGAGTGACATTCACGGTCGCAGATATAATGTAAATACTGTGAAATAATGTGTTTCAAATATCCGATCGATCAAACAATTAACAAGCGGGCCCCAAACCAATACTGTAGCAGTCACAGAAAACCTGGGCCCTAAATTAATATTCCAAAACCCACAAAATTAGCCCAAAAGCCCACTGTAAAATTTTCACAGTGTAAGCACAGTATACTGCGGCGGAAGCGCGGCCCAAGGTGGGGTTTGGCCGCGCTTCCGCGCTCCACTGTACGAATTACACTGTCGACTTTTTACAGTGGTCTTAGAATTTCGTGCACATTATTTTTCTGTAACCTGAAAAATTTTTAGACACCAAAAAAAAACCAACAGAAAACTGATGTGAACAAAATACGGTTTTTTGAGATTTTGGTCGATCGGATAAGTAAAACGCATTAGAACAAGCTAGGTAAGGTTAATGGCGTGTCTCTGATACCATGTTGCGCCACGGCAGCGCCCCGGCCGTCTTACTCGAGGCCAAATTGCGGAATAAAAATTTTTCCTTACTCGGAAACCGGCGCTACCGCGGACAAAGAAAACCCGGATCGTTAACCATTAACCTACGCTAGCAATCAAGAGATAGGGTGAGAAGTATACCGAGTGATCCGAGTCCTCCGGTCTTCTCGTCATCGTCCCGATCTCCCGCGGAAAGTGTTGCCTCCACATCGTCGCCTCCTCGCCGGAAAGGGCACCACATCGCCTTCGTCTTTTACGGGCTCCCGCCTCAATACCGAGGCAACTCGAGCATGAAGCCGGCAACTCGACATGCTCAAGATAAGCTGTAGAATGTGTAGTGTAGAATACGCTTTGTCTCAATGGGGTTTTTGTTGCCATGATGGAGGAATCAAGGTGATATGAACTTAGGGATTTTTGAGGCAATGAAAAATGATATGAAACAATAATTTTTCCACACCCTCACCAAAAATGAAATGATCCATCATACTCAAAAAAGGTGGCCGGCCAAGTATATATCATGAGAATGGTGGAGGAAAAACCTATACAAGGGAGGTGAGTGTAGGATCAAGAAGGAGGTGACCACATCCAAGGTCAACAAAACATCAACCATACTCATATCAAATCAAACCCATACCTATTTCAAATCACAATAAATGAAAGCATGGAGGAAAGAAAAGATGCTTATCATAATCAATACAATTACAAGAAACCCCCCCACAAAGTGTAATTTGCAAAACTGCAAATTACCCCCTCCATCAGAAAAGTCCGGCCGGGAAAGAACAAAGGAAAACCGGCCGGAACGGAATGCAAACTGGCAACTCCAGAAAACTGGTCCCGTAATAAATTACAGGAAAACCCCGACACTGTGCATACACACCCGCATCTGTATTCCGACCGGATACAAATGCAATGAGACAAAATCTACACTGTACTAAACTAGGACCGGCTTAAACCAAAGCCGGCTAGTAAATCTGTTCGATCCTGATCCGTGCAATACCGCACGTATCTGATCGAACCCTGCCATATAACTATACGGCCACTAGTACAAAGCTGTCCGATCCTGATCCGTGCAATACCGCACGTATCTGATCGGACCCTGCCATATCTCCATACGGCCTCTACAGCGTTTCGCCCGAAAGCTGAGTAACTGAAAGTGTGGTGGACTCTAAAGACTCGTCAATACTATGGATGTGGATTTAACCACTGGCACGTCAGAGGTATAAGCCAATACGTGACGGGCCACCAGCTATTGACCAAAAGGGACGTCGATGAGGAAGCTCACCCCGACACCCAACTGAGCCTGTCAGTGACAATATCCGTACAGTCCGGTCCGTTCGTCTATGAGTATCGCATGGCGGGCCTAGGGGGTTGGTGAAAGTCAGACCCCCAAAAGCGGTACAAGTCGTGTCGGAGCGTAGCCCAGAACGCCCTGAGATACTACTGGAATACCTACCAGTAAATCTCCTGCCTCGGCCGAGGGCTTTGCGTAATGGCTCTCCTAGACACAGCGCGACCTCACCCCCAATACCGGGAGAGACGAACCCCTGCAGATCCGCTCACTGCCTCCATGTGGCTCGGGAGTGTACCCAACTAAAACCTGTTTGCACGACTCCTTTGAGCCGTGGTAGGGTAGTAATCAAAGCACAGTGGGAACTCACACGAGACAAATGACGATCTCAGGTCGATGAACTAACCTGTACACATGTCACCTGGGAACTGCTATCTGACGTCTGGTATAAATCCAACTAGCAGGTTTCCGGCGAGTCCTGTCCGGTGTACTCATAACCCAATGAGTACCTGTATACATCTTAGGTGAACCAACTGACACCAGTGGCTTGTGAGACCGGCCACCGCCCCTCGTCGGGGTCTCGACTGTATACACTAGTCTACTAATGGAGTATCGATACCCTGTCTCGAAACTCCTACGACTAGGGACCTTTTAAGGATGTGCTTATAGACCCCAGCTCCCACGTATATGATCGCCATCATACTGCTGGTCGTCAAGCAAGAATCCTAGGGGCTCTATCAACGTGTAATAGCGACATGTCAAGTCACCTAAAGCAGTACACGATGATAAAGATAAACCAGATAGCATACTATCATCTCGAGTAAGACTGTCTTACCGGGATAGGTCCTCCCTCAATCATTGCAATCACGTGCCTGTGATCCAATAATTGACTCTGAGGGCACTAACTCCAACAATAGCCGTGTTAATTGTTTAGAGAGAAAAATGGCATTTTAGAACAGATTCAAAAGATGCATAGAAGAGGCGACGAGATCATGGGGGGAGAGATAGAATCCTACCTGGAGACGATTATCGAAAAAGACGTCGGAGCGTCGTCTCGTACGGAAACGTGAATAGCATCACACTCGGATATTTCCCGAAAGCCTGGGCAGAACCAAGCGACGACGTCGTTAAAACAAAGAACCACATTTTTTTTCTAAATTTTTGGTGGAGAAATGAGTGAGAAAATGAGAGGAGAAGTATCGATATTTACAGGGTTCAAAACAATAATCCCCGAGCCAGAAATCAAGCCGACCATCCCTGGAAATCCGTGCCGTTGCCCCCCTTCGTCCAGGACCGTCAGATCGCTGGGATGAGCGACCTGGATCGCTCCACATGGGCGCAAGCCGCCCACGTGCTCACAGCGACCGCACACGCTCTCCCCACGTGCAAGCACGTGGGGTCCACTCGCTAGTGCAAGCATGCATCAGCGAGAGGCGGGCCGGGCCCGAGCCGAGTTTGGGTTTGGGTTCTGGGCTCGGGTTAAAAAAATGTTTTGGGTTTTGGGTGTGGGTTTTGGTTTTTAGTAAACTTTTTTTGTTTTAAAAATTGTTTTTCAAATCTCTTTTCTTTTCTAAAATAATTTTAATTATTGGAAAATTATGAAAATTATCTAGATAAATATTTTATTATTTTAAACCATTTTCACATAAAAAATAATAATTCTTTTTCTTCACAGTTTCCTTTTAAAATAAATCTTAGAAAATTTTATAAAATATATTTAAATTCTTTTCTTTCTCTCAAAAATTGTATTAATTATATTTACACTCAAAATTAACTTTTTCCAAACTTTTCAATCAAAAGAAATACTAAAATAGGCACGAAGGTACGAAGAAAAATTATACGAAGATTTTATTAAAGTATAGATAGAACGTGGACGTTACAAGCTACCCTCTTTACAACAATTCCATCCTCGAAATTATAAAAGAGGTTGTAAGGACCAAGTTTAAAATAAAAATATATATTATGATAGTATTGTCTCAAAATAAATTCTTTAAAATGATTTCTCTAAAATAATTCACTTTTATAAAAACAAAGGAACGTAAATGAATAGCAATAATATGAACTATAAAGATATATAAATTTGTTGCAATATATAATAAATAACAGCAATTCAATAAATCTAACACAGAAAACCGTATGTCCTGAACTAAAATAATGAAATTAAATAATAATGACAATAATGGTAAATACGATGTACAAAACATATGAATAATGCAAAGTAAACAATATGAATATAAGACAAGTATTCAAACACATAAATATATTATAAAAAGAACAAAATATGATAAACAATAATGATATTATCAAACCTGAGTAAAATGCTCTTTCAGAAAAATATTTTCCTCAAATAAATGAAATCTAATTTCTTTTCTCTAAAAAATATTTTAAAATAAGAAATCTCTTTAAGATAAAGTTATATTTTCCCTCAGAATAATATTTTCAAAAATTCTTTTTCTCAAAACCAAAACTTTCGTTTTCATTCCTTTTCTAAAACCAATAAATTCTTTTCTTAAATTAGTTTTTCATTTTCCTTTTCCAACAACAAAAATTCCTTTATAATCTCAAAACAAGTAATTTAAATTCAAATAAAAATTTTTTTGTTTAAAAATGGGTACGATCATTACGATCTACCCTCCTTAAAAATTTCGTCCTTGAAATTTTCAAAAGGAGGATCTCATAACCGTATTCGTCTTTCGTCTTATCGACTCCAAAATGTTGAAGTATCGTTAGGAAAGAAAAGAGGGATTCAAGGTGGATTTAAGGGATGAGATTCAAGGAGATTAATAGGTGTTGGTTAAAGTCTTGCCCTCTTATACCGAAATACTCCGGACTACTCCCGGACATGCATGGTTCATGCAGAGGGACCTGCTTCATGCAGAACGGAGCTGCATAGGCCACCACCAAAACCTATCACGCCCCGCTTAACAAAATTCAGGAGTGATGATGCGACAAGGCCCACAATGTAACTATACCGAGAAGTAGACTCTTCCCGATAGCTAAGCGTATTAATGCATGAGTACACAAAGGCAAGATAAATAAAAATTCTTTATTTCTTCAACCAATATTTATTACAAGCTGAGATTAACAACAAGGTTATAATATATCAATGAAGCAAGGAAAGTAAAGCAAGCCCTATACAGGTGAGCGTATAAGAAAAGGAAAGTAAACTAATTCTGATATCTGGTCGAAAGCTTCGTGCAGTCATCTTCAGTGGGTTCCACTTCTGCATTTCCAACGCGTGCTTCATCCTCATCTAATGAACGTTCCAGAAAAGAAAAGAGGAAAGGAAGTCCGTCATTGAGTTAGACTCGAGTAGGATTCTCAAAGGGATTATGTGCAAAAAGCTGAAAGTAAGGTCATGCCGCAAGTGTATATGTGAAGTGTCATTCAGTAACCATTAACAGTAAATTAGCTTGATTTAATTCGGTTTTATAAGGTTCACACATTTCGGATAAAAATAAGTTATGATAAACGGTATAGCGTTATGGCATGCGAGTTTATACAAGTGTATTATATCATATGAGTGAAGCTCAATAAGTATTTACTAAGTTTGGTAATTGTTTCAGTTTGATTAAACACGGGTACCCGGTTGGAATGATCATTTCGTTGTATTCAATAGATACGGATTAGTTTTAGTGCGTAGTTCATCTAAGCATGGAATTTCAACAGTTGTACATGTCACTCGTAATAACATGATCTTCTAAATCAGGTCACTCGTGAAAGGTTACGGCAGTGCCCCGGCTATCGAAACGTGGCAAAATACGGAACAAAATTTTCTAAAACCGGCACTACCGTTACCCGATTCCCGGATCGACCTTAAACCCTAAACTAGCTAACTAATATAGAGGTTAGAATGGTTATACCGAGTTGATCCGTGTCCTTCGGTCTTCATTCCAAGCTCCTAGTGGTTCCTTGATGTGGTTTGGTTGCCGATCTTCCTTCATCTCCGATGATCCACCTGAGGAAAACGGCGCAAGCTCCAGCCTCATCGAACGAGACAACCGACGCTCCAAAGTTGCTAGCGATGGAGAGTGGGAGTGTATGAATGTGTCACTATATTTTTCTCTCTACCCATGAGCTCAAGAGAGCATCCATAGAAGATGAATGGAGTGAGGAAACTTTGGCATGAGCTATGGAAATTTGGCTAAGACATTTTTGAAGCATTAGAGAGTGAGAGAGAGCTAGTGTGTAATCTCATGAGCCAAATGAAAAAATAACCCCACTCTATTGAAGTGGCCGGCCCCCCCTCTCTCTCCCATCAAAAAAATCTCCACCATTTTGCATTAAACAAATCAACCATACTCAAGCCCATACCATGTTCCATATTCATGCCACCTTACACCTTCCACCTCATTTATAAAACAAATGAATTTCCATAAATGAGGTAGCATCTTCTAGAAGCTATTCCGTAAAAAATACGGAATACTTCCCGGTACATGTATCGAAATACATATACGCGTATTCGTACAAAAATACGAATAGCCAAGAGAGAAAATAAACAGCGAACAATATACTAGAATATATATATATAAATACATATGTAAATTATTAAATCAAAACCTAATTTAATAATCCGGCTTAATCCTAAGCCGTTAGTATTATCAACCGTCCGATTAATGTCTGTGCAGTATGCACATATTTAATCGGACACCTGTATGTACCAACATACGCCATGTACACCATATCGCCTGAACCGTGAAACCCTCTGTGTGGGACTCTAAAGACTCGTCAATACGCTGGCAGTGGGTTTAACCACAAGCACGTCAGCAACACTAGTTGTACGTAATGGCTAACCAGGTATTGAGCGAAAGGGAGGCCAATGAGCAAACTCATCCTGAACCCCTACTGAGCCTGACAGTGACAATATCCGTACAGTCCGATCTGTCCGTCTAAGCGTATTGCATATCGAGTCTAGGGGGTGGATAAAGTCAGACCCCTAACAACGGGATTGTCACGACCCGGAATTGGCACGTGACGGCCCTTAAACTACGCAACGTCTACAGGCGTAACGCAATTTAAGTAAGCCGAAAACCCAGCAATCTAAACCATCAAAAGTAGTAAGTGATAATAGTATTTTCAAAACTTTTGAAATCTCAAACCAAATTCTTTAAAGTCCAACTTTACTTTCTTAAGAGTTTTGGCAGCACCTCATTTATAAAAACTAACCCCAAAAATGGGTATAACATAAATATAAGTAAAGCATCCCAAACGGGAGCAAATCCACGCCCAACGGCGGAAAACAATCACCACAACAGATATACGACGCTGTAGCGAAGAAATAAAAGACAATATAAATAAAACTGCATAAAAAACATCCAAGTCACCAAAATATACAATATCGTCCTTACATCAAGTCTCTAAATCATACACATGAAAGTGGTAGATGGAGAGTACAGGATACAACGAATATACAATACACAATATCGGATAACCGTAAAACCCACCTATAACAAAACTGTATACAGTCAGCCGTAGCGGTATCCGCTGCAAAAGATAATACGAAAGATGAAAAGCCTGCCGCGACTGCCCTGAGGGACTACCTGCAAAACACTGTGGCACAACGAGAGTGAGTTGCCAACTCATGAATAGTAAATAACATATGCAGGTAATCGCAAGTATACACGTACAGCGCGAATCTAATACATGAAAGCATATAGCAATAAATGGTCATATGTATGCAACAGTCATGAAAGGTACTCTGGCATGTACAACTAATACGTGAAGCAATAATATAACAATATGTATATGCAACAGTCATGAAAGATACTCTATCAGGTACTACTAATATATGAAGCAATGCATATAAAATAAATGAGGAGTATGGAATAAAACATGTCATTCTCACGGAATCCTGACCTCGTGACAGGACCAAAGTCCATCAAGACAAATCTAAATCCCAAATTTCCTCAAATCAGCCCCCAAATTGGCTCTCATATTCTGTAAGTCTCATATATCCTGAATGTACAATATCAAGTAAATCTCATATATCATGAATGTACAATATCAAGTAAATCTCATATACCCTGAATGTACAATATCAAGTAAATCTCATATATCCAATATCCAGTATCGAGTAAGTTTCATATAAAGTGAGTGTCGAACATCGACACCCAAAAACATCATGAAACAAGTGTCTAGTATCGACACATAAATACCGGTCTATCAGGCGCTGTCACCACGACTGGCCCTCCTGATAGGTACGTATCATACGCTATCCTAAAAACTCGAGTGCCTAGCTCTGACACTCGACATTCGACGTATCCATACGTATATGACTCCGGTCGGTATCCCCATGATAACCGCCGAGTCTAAATACTATCACCGGTAGATACTTGCCCACCTTCCAGGCTCATCGGCATGTACCGTCAATCATCTTGCCGAGGGGAACCGTACCGGGCTCCACCATGTACCTGCACACGGCCCACTGCACTCATCGCATCGGGTATATATCACAATCTCAGAACCGAGAAATCTCATGGTGGACGCTAAAATATCATATCAAGAGAAACCGGGTTTTTCAAATAATGCATAATTTCATGAAACTACCACGGTCCTCAAATCCAGAAAATATCAAGTAATAATAAGTATAACTGCATGAATCAATACATATATATTAGCGTCTCATTCCAAGGAGCATCTTTGTCAAGGTCTTGTTGAAGGCTTCAGTTAGACCATTAGCTCGCGGATTATAAACTGAGAAGTATCTCCAGTCTATATTATGCTGCTGCGCGAAGCGACTGATCTTGTGGCTTCTGTAGGCTGGCCCGTTATCGGAGATGATCTGTCTCGGAGTTCCAAACCGATAGATGACGTGCGTCTTGAAGAAATGGAGGATATTCTCCGTCTTCACTTCCCTTAGCGGCACTGCCTCTGCCCATTTGGAGAAGTAGTCGGTCGTCGCCAGGATGAAACGATGTCCCCTGGACGATGCTGGTTCGATGGGGCCGACTATGTCAGTTCCCCACATTTCGAATGGCCAGCTAGCCACCGTTGGGTGTAGTGGATTTGGATGTTGGTGGATGAAGTCCCCATGGATCTGGCATGAGTGGCATTGCTTCGCATATTCGAGGCAATCCTGAATCATCGTGGGCCAGTAGTATCCCATCCGTTTGATCTTCAACTTCATCTTCGGGCCCGCTTGGTGAGAACCACAGATTCCGTCATGAACTTCCTGAACGACTCTTTCTGCTTCTTCAGGTCCTAAGTATCTCAGCCACAGAGAATCGAATGACCTCTTGTATAGAGTATCATTGACGAAGGCGAAAGACAGAGCTCGTTTCATGAGCTGATGTCTTGTGGACGCTTCTTCAGGTATTCGGTGGGACTTAAAGTAGTCTACGAAGACTTCCCTCCAATACACAGCCTTTTCCCGGTCTTCTATTTGCAAGGTCGTCTGTTCAGTCACTCCCTTCTCTTCGGATGATTCCGGAGATATTTCTGCTGGGGCAAGCACCCGACGGCTTTGTACCACGATTCTAACGTCATCGAGGTTCTCGTCAGCCAGTTCTTTAGCAAGTTTGGCCAACGCGTCTGCTTTGCTGTTTTCCGCGTGCGGTATGCTTTCCAAAGTATAGGAGGGAATTTGGGTCAACAGTTGTTGCACCTTTTCACCGTACTTCACCAACTCCGGTTTGCACGTTTGGTAGTCGCCGTTTACTTGACTAACGACCAGTTGAGAATCTCCATATATGAGGAGGTTTTCAATTCCCATGTCAATAGCGATCTCGAGTCCTGCTATCAAAGCTTCGTATTCGGCTTCGTTATTTGTCCTCGGCTCTGTTAAGAAGAAAGCGAAGCGCATTATCCCTCCTTGTGGAGTCACGAAGATGAGGCCTACCCCCGATTTGATTATAGGGGTACTTTGTTTGCGCTATTTCATGGAAGATGCTCCATCGAAATAAAGCTCCCATTGGGTATCACCATCGTCGATCGCGTCGAACGCATGTTCATCTGGCAAATCGCAATTCAGAGGAGAATCGGCGGCTATCGGATGCTCAGTGAGGAAGTCGGCGATGGCCTGGCCTTTGACTGCCTTGAGAGGTTGATATGTTATCGAGAATTCCATCAAGAGCAGGGCCCATTTAGCGAGTCGTCCCGTCAATATGGCCTTTGACATTAAATATTTAAGAGGGTCCACCTTCAAAATGAGACGGATCTCATGCGCCAATGTATAGTGCCTGAGCTTTGTTATCGCGAAGATCAACGCCAGGCAGTGTTTTTCAATGGGGGAGTAGTTGCTTTCTGCCCCCAGTAGAACTCGACTTAAGTAATAAAGAGCTCTCTCCCTCCCTTGATCATTCTCTTGCGCCCATAATGCGCCTAAAGAACCTTCGAGGGCGGTTGTATAAAGAATGAGAGGTTTTCCCTTAACCGGAGCAGCCAACACTGGCGGGTTCTGCAGGTACTGTTTAATCTCGTCCAGCGCGTCCTGGCATTTTTGATCCCAGACGAATGGAGTCCCCTTCTTCATCAGGTGACTGTAAGGGCGGCACTTGCCAGAGAGGTTAGCTATAAATCGCCGAATATATGTGAGCTTTCCTTGGAGAGACCGCAGCTGCAGAGTCCTTGGCGGAGGTATTTCCATAATCGCCTTGATCTTTGACGGATCTATCTCAATGCCCCGGTGTCGGACGACGAATCCCAGGAATTTGCCTGAGGAAACTCCGAATGCGCACTTGAGAGGGTTCAACTTCAAGTTGTATTGCCGAAGGCGTTGAAATACAGTTTTTAGGTGCTCGGGATTGTTCCCCTCCGAAGGGCGGCGCACAGGACCGCGATGTCCTGATGCTGAGATTCGGGGCAGATGCTATTTGGTTTTATCCGTCCACCTCTCCGAAGATGCCAAGTTGATTTATGGCACCGTGTATCGGAGGTTTAGACGGATGCGGCCGATGTAGCAGACTTCGTCAGATTCCCCCTCGCTTGAGGGGTTTTTGATTGTGGGGACGCTCTTCCCTGCAGGCGCAAACCCCTGCAGTTAATTACGCTACCGCATCGCGGTAACAACTTTCTCCTTCTCCAGAATTTCATTTCGTGTCGTGTGTGTTTGTTTTGTTTGTGGTTGCCCGTGGATTGTATACGGAGACTGAGTAATGCCGTTGCCCGTAGGACGTGGACTAGTCCAAATCCGTTTTACTTAGATTTGGGTTTGGTGTTTTTAGTTTAAGGATGCATTAGTCGCGTTGCGGCTAAGATCAACTTAAACGTTCGTTAAGGATACGATAGTCCTGTTTAAGACTAAGATCAACTTAACGTGATAATCCATTTAATATCTGGCCATCGGGACTCGTCACCTCTCTAACGTCGTTGAAGGATTACAATGGCAGATGTCAGAGGAGTTCAGAGATGTACCCTTGAACCAAGGTTGATTTGGAGTTTTATAGTCCGTTTGAATGTTTAAGGATACGTTAGCCGTGTTTGGGGGCTAAGATCAACTTAAACGGGATCGTTTAGATACGGCAAAAGAGCATTTGGAGGCTCTATTGCTCCAGTTTAGGGACGTGGTGGTCCATATTCCAGTTTAGGGACGTGGTGGTCCATTATTAGTTTAAGGACGTTTCGGTCCAACATTAGTTTAAGGACGTTTCGGTCCACGAGTTTAAGGACCCCGCAGTCCATATTCATGTGTGGTTGTTGGGACCCGTCGCCTCTCTGACGTCGTTGAAGAATTACAACGAGAAGTGTCAGAGGAGTTCGGAGATGTACCCTCAAACCGGAGGTAAATTGATTTGAAAGAGAGCATTTATACTCATATCAATTTAATTTAAAGACTTGAGGACCCGTCGCCTCTTCTACGTTGTAAATATTAAGTGCATCCAGTTCTTTATGGTGTTTAAGCGGCACCATGGCGACTTGCAGACTTTGCTCTTCGTCAGCAAACGTTCGTATTGAAGGTCGAGCAGAGAATACGGCGTGGACTTCATCTTTCGAGTCGCTGCCAAAGATCAACGTAGGAGCTGATGGTCCCGGCTTGTTATGTTGGGGCGGACCCGAATAAACTATCTCCTCTTCCTCTTCAGTATCACTGCCGAAGACCGGGATGGTGGCGTTAGCTTTGTTCTCCGGCTTATGACACTTCTCTGTGTCTTTGAAATCCGGTAAGAAGTATTTGGCGTCTTCGTATTTGCGGACCTCGTTCACAGAGAACGGGTTCAGTTCTCCCGTCACGGTATACTCGAAACCATCCTTAAAATACTTCATACACTGATGTTGTGTAGAAGGGATGATGTTGTACTCGTGTAACCATGGTCGGTCGAGCAAAGTGTTGTAGCATGTCTTGGCGTCTATGACATGGAACTTAATGTCCGTGACGAGTAGCCCGAAGCGTAGCGTCAGTATCACAGATCTAAGAGTCTTTGACGATTGGGAGTCGAACCCGGAGATGGTGATCTTGTCCCGAGCAAGGTGCTGGACGCTCATGCAGATTTCCTTCAACACCCGCACGTTGAGTAGGTTAACAGACGACCCGTTATCGATAAGGATTTTGCCTATCTTTATATCATGGCAGTATCCCGAGACATAGAGAGGGCGATTGTGTTCACACGTCCCAAGTAGAAGGTCTTCATCGCCAAAAGTAACATCGGCCGTGTGCACTTCTTCCAATTCATCCTTCATCTTTTCCTCGGCCAGGCATGCTTGGAATTGTTCTGGGTCTTGGAGCGCCTTAATCAACGAATCTCTCGCCTCTTTTGATAGCAAAAGGGCGTCAAGAATGCTGAGCTGTGAGGGCAGCTTCCTCAGATGTGCTAAGACGTTGTAATCCACCTTATTCTTCTTTGGTGGGTCTTTGGCAGCTAGCTCTTCCACCACTTGGTCATCTAAGACGATATCTTCAGTGGCCTTTTCTTTCCCTTTATCTTTTTTGTTCGAGGGTCCGAGGTTCTTTTCGGGCAGCGTGCGATTACGTTGCCGGATATTTTCGCAAACCTTCGGTTCTTCTTCTTTTCTCGAAGCGGACTCTTTAAAGAGAGGGGCAAGTTCTAGCTCTTCATCAGAATCACTCCCGAATGTGGGCACTTGTGACCTACCGGTGTTAACCATGCAACAATCGCCAGCAGTTCTTTTAAGCCCTTCGGTCGTATTTCTTTGCTCTCGACGAGTTTTACGCTTTTCCCGGTTAAAACGTTGTCGATGAGCAACGTATCCTTGCCACCATCTATCGAAAGCTTTGCACTCCTGAGTGGGGTGCGAAACCTTCTGATGATATAAGCAGTAATACGGGTGCATTTTCGCCTCACCAGTAATTTCTTCTTCGGAGGATGGTAGCTTCATGCCCATGGACATGGCCTTAGCAAACTTCTTTCTCATCTTCAATTGGCTTTTGTCGGTAGCGGAGGTGTTCAGCTCCAACGGGATCGTCTCAGCTCCTTCATCAAGTCGCTGGCGCTTGGCCCTTTTAAATATAGCCGCCGCGCGCTCCCGATCAGCTTTACTTCTCAACCGAGCTTCATTAAGGAGTGCGTCAATTACTTCATCTGATGGCCCCAGAACTTTTGGTTCAGGATCTGCCCCCAGCTTTTCGGTGCAAGGAGTCTCCTCATCATTCGTGATCGAATGGGAAATCATATGACAGCTCACCACATATTCCTCGGATTCATCCGATGAACTTTCTCCCTCATCTTTTCCTTGAAAAACATGATTGAGGAACTCTTGGAGCGTAATGGGAGTCCGTGCCTTTTGGTTGTATTCATCCAGCGCGTCAATTTGCTTTTGTAAGTCCGTGCGTTTGCCGCCAGGCTTCACGGGCTTCTTAGATTTCTTCTTCTTCTTCTTCGAAGATTTTGACGGCTGGCTGCAAGTGCTTGAACCGCCACCATCGGTCTTTGGAGTTGGACGTGGCTTCAACATCCTTTCAATGATCTGCGGTTCCAACGGGTTCTTCCACTTGATTGCTGGACACGTCTGAAAATCGTTTAGCATCCTCTTTGTCTTGGTTGATAATACAACCTCCCAAGGAGCTTCTTCAATGACGGAGCATGTTGCCCCCGGCGTATTCGTCCTCTTAGAGGTGTGGGGCTGCGGGGGATTCACCTTCCATTTGTCAGATAACGCGAACTTGCCCTGTCGGTACTGGTTTTCAAGCCAATTCTTGAAAACGTAGCAATCTTCGATCGGATGGCCTAGTACTCGATGATAAGGACAGTAGTTGGGCTCGTTGACGTCACTTGGTTGCAACGGACATTTTGGATCCAGCAGATTTATGAGTCTGTTGCGCAACGCCAGCTCGAATAACCTCCTCGTTTTATCGCGGGGAAAGGAATAAGGACGTCCCATCCTATCCTCAAGGGGCACGTACGGTCGCATATTATTTTGACGAGCAACCGGCTTCGAGTCGCTCGGTTGTTGTTGAGCATTAGCGACGACGATCGCTTTTCCCTTCCCTTTGTCATTTCGGGAATCTGGCCTTGGAAGAGGGGGTTTATGGCCCATTTGATCCATTTGCGCTAGTTTGTCAATCAAGGCCTGGAAGGTAGTCGGCTTGAAAAACATCGTAAACTGCGAGATGGTTGCTTGTGGATCGAGGGTTCCCACAAACATACCCACCGCGGGAGCTTCTTCAATGCGCTGCTCACACTTCGACCATAAGTTCCGCCATCGTATAGCGTACTGAACCCACGTCTCGCCGGGTTTTACCCTGGCGTTAATCAGTGCTGTCATCGGGGTACGTTCACTGGCGCTTGCAAAACGCTGAGTAAACAACAGCTCCATCTCCGTGAAGGTTTTAATAGAGTCGTTCGGGAGCTCAGAGTACCATTCGAACGCCGTATCCGATAAGCTTCCAACAAACTGGCGAAGCAACAACTTGTCGTCACCGCCGGTGTTGCCGCAGAGTGCCCTGAACTGGGCAACGTGCTGGTGAGGATTGCCTGCCCCCTTGTAGACATGGAACTTAGGAATTGTGTAACCGGGTGGGTACTTGATTTGATCGTACCAACTTGGATACGGCCGCCCCGTTTTTACAACCTGACCCGCTTCTTCCGTCGCTTGATGGACCCGGATCTGCTGAGCTATGTATTCGTCCAGATCGGCTTTGGAGATTGTCTCTTCTTTAGCTGCTGACAGAGCTGGCGGAGGATTCGACGTCTCTCCCCTATCGTCTTCAAGGATGATCGGGGGATCATCAGCAGGTGGATCTTGTTGAATCATCATACCCACCATATCCTGGAACAGGAGGGCCATTTTCTTTATGTTGGCTGCTTGTTCAGCAGCCTCTTTGTCTTTCTTCTCCAGTACGCGACGAAGGAACTCAGCGTCAGTTTCTTGTTCTTGACGCTCGTCCGAGGATATTTCAGGGGTTTCTTTTGGCCCTGTAAGTGCGGCCATAGCATTCATCATCTCTTGGAGCTTCTGCTGCTGCTCCTGAGCCTTGGTCACTGACCTCGTGTGCGGTCTATGACTTGTTGATATGCGGCTATCCTCCTTTCCCGATGCCACATAAACTGTATAAACTATCATGCCCCCTGACTTAGGGCGTTTGGGTTCGCCAGTTTTAACTTTTGCCGCTGACGCGGGAGTTTTCTCTGGCCTCCTTCTTTTGTGGGCCGTTGAGGTTGAAGGAACCGTTGAGGTTGAAGGAACCGTTGAAGTGGGCATCCTAGCAACTGCTGTCCCCCGTTGTTTAATGGGACGGTCCTTATCTTTTTCCACCTTCGCCTTTTTCTGGTGACGAGAGTGACCTGGGTCAATCACGGAGTCTTGAACCCTCCGCCAAACTTTATAAATTCTTGAGGACAGCTGTTGAGGGGGCTGTTCTTGCTTCGTTTTTGGAACTCTCCCCGCAGGTGGAGGAGATCTTTTCAAGGTAGCGGTTGGAGAGTTCTTACGCACCCTCCTCAGCAGTTCATAGCAGTTCCCAGTTGGAACAGTAATGTTGACTTCCACCATTGGAGCAGGTGGAGTTAGCCCTGAGGGGGAGTTGCCCTCTGCCTTCCTCACTCGTTGCCAATGGCGACGTCGAGCACGGCGAGCCGTTGGGATTGGCTCAGAGATTAAGATAGTTTCTTTTTGCCCCATGTCTGAATGAGGCGCCGCCGGTGTTAACCTCTTAAAGACTGGGGTTGTCTTTTGAGGGGTGATATTCAACCTGCCGAAGACGGATCCTTGAGCAGGGGCAGGAGTAGGAATCGTCAGTCTTGAAAAGACTGACTTTTTGACAGGGGAAGCCGCCTTGACAACTTCTGGGGCAGCAGTTATTACCTTCCTCGGGACAGCCAATTTAGAGTTCTGATTTAGCCTGGTGAAAACAGAGGCTGTCGGTTTGGTAGTGAGCGACCCGTTGACAGGGGCCGTCGTAGCAGTGAGCCGGTCGAAGACCGACTTCTTGCTCACTTCCGGTGCAGGTATTGGCGCAGAGAAGCTTGTAGGTGGGATCATGGTCCCGAAGAACAGGTCAGTGGTGGCTTGGGTCACCTGGTTTACCGGCAGAGCGAGGAAGGAAGCCGCTTGGGGCCCATATACTACACCTCCTGGTGGGGTGGAGCGTCCGTTGCAGTGGCATTTCGAGCAGTTGGTGCAGTTAAATGCCATTGAATCTTGGGTTCTGCGCCAGGCAAAAGACCAAATCTTAGTAACTTGAAATCCGAAGGCAACCATTAACAAACCGCGATTGGTTCGCGAAGACGACACACGAAGTGTGGAGTGGAAAGAGGAAGAGGTCCCACCAGGCGTGCCAGAATCTGTTCCCCTCCGAAGGGCGGCGCACAAGACCGCGATGTCCTGACGCTGAGATTCGGGGCAGATGCTATTTGGTTTTATCCGTCCACCTCTCCGAAGATACCAAGTTGATTTATGGTACCGTGTATCGGAGGTTTAGACGGATGCGGCCGATGTAGCAGACTTCGTCAGATTCTCCCTCGCTTGAGGGGTTTTTGATTGTGGGGACGCTTTTCCCTGCAGGCGCAAGCCCCTGCAGTTAATTACGCTACCGCATCGCGGTAACAACTTTCTCCTTCTCCAGAATTTCACTTCGTCTCGTGTGTGTTTGTTTTGTTTGTGGTTGCCCGTGGATTGTATACGGAGACTGAGTAATGCCGTCGCCTGTAGGACGTGGACTAGTCCAAATCCGTATTTATTTAGATTTGGGTTTGGTGTTTTTAGTTTAAGGATGCATTAGTCGCGTTGCGGCTAAGATCAACTTAAACGTTCGTTAAGGATACGATAGTCCTGTTTAAGACTAAGATCAATTTAACGTGATAATCCATTTAATATCTGGCCATCGGGACTCGTCACCTCTCTAACGTCGTTGAAGGATTACAACGGCAGATGTCAGAGGAGTTCAGAGATGTACCCTTGAACCAAGGTTGATTTGGAGTTTTATAGTCCGTTTGAATGTTTAAGGATACGTTAGCCGTGTTTGGGGGCTAAGATCAACTTAAACGGGATCGTTTAGATCCGGCAAAAGAGCATTTAGAGGCTCTATTGCTCCAGTTTAGGGACGTGGTGGTCCATATTCCAGTTTAGGGACGTGGTGGTCCATTATTAGTTTAAGGACGTTTCGGTCCAACATTAGTTTAAGGACGTTTCGGTCCACGAGTTTAAGGACCCCGCAGTCCATATTCATGTGTGGTCGTTGGGACCCGTCGCCTCTCTGACGTCGTTGAAGAATTACAACGAGAAGTGTCAGAGGAGTTTGGAGATGTACCCTAAAACCGGAGGTAAATTGATTTGAGAGAGAGCATTTATGCTCAAATCAATTTAATTTAAAGACTTACAGCCAGAATTGGGCTAAGTCAAGTTGAAAATGTTCAACACTTTATTTATTTTTGGCCTGTTAGGCCTTTACTGGGGCTCTGCTCCTGTTTAATAATGCATAGCATTATTTATTTTATCAGGGCTGTGCCCATTTATATATGATGCAGAGCATCAGTCTTGCTTGGGCTCTGCCCTGTTTATTGCATTTTCAATTTTTGTTTGGGCTGTGCCCTTTGCAATTTAATTCGGCCTACTAGGCCCCTCTGATTTGGGCCTGGCCCTTTAGTAAAATAAATGCATTGCATTATTCAGGCGCTTTGCGCCAGTCAAAGAGCGCAAGCGTCAGTCAAAAAGCGCAAGCACTTATGGTGAGGACATGTGTCATGCTCTGGTGAGCGCAAGCGCAACAGCGCAGTGCACTGCGCTAGTGCGCTGCGCTGTTGCGCTGTTGACACGTGGCGCACTCTGATGAGTTGCGCCAATTCCAGAGAGCGAAGCTCTATTTTAAGAGCGCATAGCGCAAATTATTCTGTAGCTGACACGTGGCACTCTCTCAAGAGCGCAACAGCGCAGTTTGGAAGTGCAAAGCACTAAGAATCTTTTAGATTCAAGGACAGAAGTGCCAAGCACTATTTTTACTTCTTGATCTAATTTAGATCAAGAAAAATAAATTTTTCTTTTTGTTTCAAGAACCAGAGGTTCATAAAAGTGCAAAGCACTATTCTTTTTATTTTTGTTGTTTTCTTGTTTTAAAGAACCAGTGGTTCATAAGAAGTGCAAAGCACTATTTATTATGTGAAGATCATTGATCTAGTTTTTAAATCAATGATCTACTAGAAGAAATTTCTTCTCCCTTGTGAAGGTTTTTACCTTTTTCTTGAAATTTTTTCTTTTTCAGAGTTCTCTCTGTTTGATGCTATTGACTTTTTTCAAGAAAATGTTCATGCTTTGAATTGAGGCCTAGGGTCCTTTTTATAGTGCCCATAAATTAGTTAAATTTGTTAAAAAGATCTTTCTCTGAGTGATTTGGGGAATTTTCCCCACCGTTGGATCTTTGATCCAAGGGCTCATGCTTTGCAGAAGAAAATCTTCTTGTTTTAATAAGAACAGAAAAGATTTCTTAGAATTTTAATTCTGTTTGGCGAAGATGCCCCGGCGTATGACACGTGTCGCGCAGCGCAACTGCGCTAGCGCATCTGCGCTGACACGTGTCGCGCAGCGCTGCAACTGCGCTAGCGCACCTGCGCTGACACGTGTCGCGCAGCGCACCTGCGCTAGCGCACCTGCGCTGACACGTGTCGCGCAGCGCAGCGCTTGTGCAACTGCGCTAGCGCATCTGCGCTGACACGTGTCGCGCAGCGCACAGCGCAGCGCAACTGCGCTAGCGCATCTGCGCTGACACGTGTCGCGCAGCGCACAGCGCAGCTGAAGCGTTGCTTCCTTTAATAGAGCTTTGCTCTGATTGGGTGCGCCTTCTCGGGCGCTGCGCTAACGTATCAGCGCCTGACACGTGGCGTGTTGCGCCCGGAATTTGAAGCGTTGCTTCATAATTTGAATTTTGAATTTTCAGCAGAGCTTTGCTCTGATTGGGGGAAACAGAGATGTTCCTCATACGATTTGCTCTTAACCACGAGGTCGTCAATATAACATTCGACGATTTCATGTATAAGGTCATCGAAGATCTTTGTCATGGCCCTCTGATAGGCGGCACCGGCGTTCTTTAGACCGAAGGGCATTACCTTGTAACAGAATATTCCCAAAGGGGTCCGAAAAGCGGTGCGCTTCTAGTCTTCGGGGTGCATTTTTATTTGATTATACCCTGATGAGCCGTCCATGAAGGAGAAAACCTCATGAGTGGACGTATTGTCTATCATCAGTTCGGTGACTGGCACTGGGAAATCGTCCTTCGGGCAGGCTTTATTGAGATCCCGAAAATCCACGCATATGCGCACCGTCCCATTTTTCTTCATCACCGGGATGATGTTAGCAATCCATTCAGGGTATTGAACTTCCTGGATGAAACCAGAGTCGATTAACTTCTTGACCTCAGTATTGATACTCATCTCAAGCTCAAGCCGCATCCTTCTTGGCGTCTGTTTGACCGGCTTGACGTCCGGGGATATCGCCAATTTATGCACAGCAACTTCTGGATCTAGTCCTGGCATCTCGGAATAGTTCCATGCGAAGCAATCTTTATGCTGTACAAGGACGACTTTTAACGCAGCCACTCTTTCTTCAGATAGCAGCTCGCTGACAAATGTCGGTCGCAGATCGTTCGCCGTCCCCAACTCGATTTTCTTGAGGTTATCTGCAGTGGTATGTATTTCATCCTCCAGTTCTTTCAGCGCTGGTGGAAATTCTGAGATTACCTCGTCGTTGCTGTTTTCGAAGCACCAGGGAAGGTCATCCATGTTCTCGGGCTCTTCTTTTGATATCGTTATCACGTGACAAGTACGAATTCGCTTCCAATCCCAATATGGAACTGGTTCTTCTTCCGTGGCCTTGGGTTCGTGCTTCTGTGGCGGTGCTACCTTCCAGTTGTCGGACAGAGCGATCTTGCCAAGCTGATACCGATCTTCAACCCAATTCTTGAAGGTGAAGCTGACAGCTCGCCACGTATTCCTCAGATTCATCTGACGAACTTTCTCCCTCACCTTCCTCTTGAAAGACGTAGTTGAGGAACTCTTAGAGTGTAATGGGAGTCCGTGTCTTCTGGTTGTATTCCTCCAGCGCGTCGATTTGTTTTTGCAAGTCCGTGCGCTTGTCGCCAGGCTTCACGGGCTTCTTTGACTTCTTTTTCTTCTTCTTTGAAGATTTCGACGGCTGGTTGTGAATGCTTGGGCCACCTCCATTGATCTTTTGAGTTGGGCGAGGTTTCAACATCCCTTCAATGATCTGCGGCTCCAACGGGTTCTTCCACTTGATCGCTGGGCATGTTTGAAGATCATTTAGCATCCTCTTTGTCTTGGCTGATAATACAACCTCCCAAGGAGCTTATTCAACGACAGAGCATGTTGCCCCCGGCGTATTCATTCCCTTAGAGGTGTGGGGTTGCGGTGGATTCAGCTTCCATTTGTCGGACAATGCAAACTTGCCATGTCGGTACTGGTCTCCAAGCCAATTTTTGAAGACATAGCAATCCTCGATCGGATGACCTAGTACTCGATGATAAGGACAGTAGTTGGGCTCATTGACATCACTTGGTTGCGACGGACGTTTTGAGTCCGGCAGATTTATGAGTCGGTTGCGCAACGCCAGCTCGAATAACCTTCTCGATTTATCTCAGGGAAACGAGTAGGAACGTCCCATCCTCTCCTCAAGGGGTACGTACGGGCGCATATTATTTTGACGAACCACTGGCTTCGGGTTGCTCGGCTGCTACTGAGCATTAGCAACAACGATCGCTTTCCCCTTCCCCTTCTCATTTCGGGAGTCCGGCTTTGGAAGAGGAGGTTTATGGCCCATCTGATCCATCTGCGCTAGCTTGTCGATTAGTGCCTGGAAGGTGGTCGGCTTGAAGAACATCATAAATTGCGAGATGGTTGCTTGCGGATCGAGGGTTCCCACAAACATACCCACTGCAGGAGCTTCTTCAATGCGTTGCTCGCATTTTGACCATAAATTACGCCACCGTATAGCATATTGGACCCATGTTTCGCCCGGCTTTACCCTGGCATTAATCAATGCCGTTATCGGGGTACGCTCGCTGGCACTCGCGAAACGTTGGGTAAACAGCAGTTCCATTTCAGCAAAGGTTATAGAGTCATTCGGGAGCTCGAAATACCACTCGAACGCCGTATCTGACAAGCTACCAACGAACTGCCGGAGCAACAATTTATCATCACCGCCAGTGTTGCCGCAAAGCGCCCTGAACTGGGCGACATGCTGGTGAGGATTGCCAGTCCCCTTATACACATGGAATTTTGGTATCGTATAACCTGGCGGGTACTTGATCTGGTCGTACCAGCCCGGATACGGTCGCCCTGTTTTTACGACCTGTCCCGCTGCTTCCGTCGCTTGATGGACCCGGATCTGCTGAGCTATGTATTCGTCCAGATCGGCTTTGGAGATTGCCTCCTCCTTGGCTGTTGACAGAGCCGGAGGAGGATTCGACGTTTCTCCCCTATCATCTTCAAGGATGATCGGGGGATCTTCAGCAGGTGGATCCTGTTGAATCATCATGCCCACCATGTCCTGGAACAGGAAGGCCATTTTCTTTATGCTGGCTGCCTGTTCCTCAGCTTCTTTATCCTTCTTCTCCAGTATGCGACGAAGGAATTCGGCGTCAGTTTCTTGTTCCTGACGTTCATCCGAGGACGTTTCAGGGGTTTCTTTTGGCCCAGTGAGTGCGGCCATCACGGTCATCATCTCCTGGAGCTTTTACTGTTTCTCCTGAGCCTTGGTCACTGACCGTGTGAGCGGTCTATGACCCGTGGATGCGCGGCTATCCTCCTTCCCCGATGCCATATAAACTGTATGAACTATTATGCCCCCGGACTTAGGGCGTTTAGGCTCACCACCTTTGGCATTTGCCGCGGGCGCGGGGGTTTTCTCTGGCCTTCTTCTTTTGTGGGCCGTTGAAGTGGATGGGGCCGTTGAAGTGGGCACCCTGGTGATCGTGGTCCTCAGCTGTTTAATAGGACGGTCCTTTTCTTTTTGTACCTTTGCCTTCTTCTGTTGACAAGAGTGATCCGGGTCGATCACGGAGTTTTGAACCCTACGCCAAACCTTGTATATTTTTTAGGACAGCCGTTGGGGGGGCTGTTCTTGCTTTGTTTTCGGAACTCTCTCCGCGGGTGGAGGAGATCTTTTCAATGTAGCGGTTAGAGAGTTCTTATGTACCCTCCTCAGCAGTTCAAAGCTGTTCCCAGTTGGAACAGCAGCGTTGACTTCCACCTCTGGAGCCGGTGGAGTTAGCCCTGAGGGGGAGTTGCCCCCTGCCTTCCTCACTCGTCGCCAATGGCGACGTCGAGCATGACGAGCCGTTGGGACTGGCTCGGAGATAGAGACAGCTTCTTTTTGCCCCCTGTCTGAATGAGGCGTCGCTGGTGTTAATCTCTCAAAGACTGAGGTTGTCCTTTGAGGGATGATATTCAACCTGTCGAAGACAGATCCTCGGGCAGGGGCAGGAGTAGGAATAGTCAGTCTTGAAAAGACTGACTCTTTGACAGAGGAAGCCGCCTTGACGACTTCTGGAGCAGCGGCTATTGCCTTCCTTGGAACAGCCACCTTGGGATTCACAGGCTTCTTGGTGGGCCCCTCAGAGTTTTGATCCAGCCTAGCAAAGATAGAGGCTGTTGGCTTGGTAATGGACGACCCGTTGACAGGGGCCGTCGTAGCAGTGAGCCGGTCGAAGACCGACTTCTTGTTCACTTCCGGTGCAGGTATTGGCATAGAGAAGCTTGAAGGCGGTATCATGGTCCCGAAAAACAGGCCGGTGGTGGCCTGGGCCACCTGTTCTACCGGCAGAGCGAGGAAGGAAGCCGCTTGGGGCCCATATGCTACACCTCTAGGTGAGGTGAAGCGTCCGTTGCAGTGGCACTTCGAGCAGTTGGTGCAGTTAAAGGCCATGGATGCTTGAGTTCTGCGCCAGACAAAAGACCAAATCTTAGTAACTTGAAAATCCAAAGGCAACCGTTAACAAACCGTGATTCATTCGCGAAGACGACACACGAAGTGTGGAGTGGAAAGAGGAAAAGGTCCCACCGGGCGTGCCAGAATCTGTTCCCCTCCGAAAGACGGCGACGACGTGAGGACGTCTTGCCTGAGATTCGGGGCAGATGCTATATGGTTTTATCCATCTACCTCTCCGAAGATGCCAAGTTGATTTATGGCACCGTGTATCGGAGGTTTAGACGGATGCGGCCGATGTAGCAGACTTCGTCAGATTCCACCTCGCTTGAAGGGTTTTTGATTGTGGGGACGCTCTTCCCTGCAGGCGCAAGCCCCTGCAGTTAATTACGCTACCGCATCACGGTAACAATTTTCTCCTTCTTCAGAATTTCACTTCGTGTCGTGGGTGTTTGTTTTGTTTATGGTTGCCCGTGGATTGTATACGGAGACTAAGTAATGCCGTCGCCCGTAGGACGTGGATTAGTCCAAATCCGTATTTACTTAGATTTAGGTTTGGTGTTTTTACTTTAAGGATACGTTAGCCGTATTGAGGCTAAGATCAACTTAAACGTTCGTTAAGGATACGTTAGTCCTGTTTGAGACTAAGATCGACTTAACGTGGTGATCCATTTATTATATGGCCGTCAGGACTCGTCACCTCTCTGACGTCGTTGAAGAATTACAACGATAAGTGTCAGAGGAGTTCATAGATGTACCCTTGAACCAAAGTTGATTTGGAGTTTTATAGTCCATTTGGATGTTTAAGGATTCGTTAGCCGTGTTTGGGGCTAAGATCAACTTAAACGGGACCGTTTAGACCCGGCAAAAGAGCATTTGGAAGCTCTATTGTTCCAGTTTAGGGACGTGGTGGTCCATGTTCCAGTTTAGGGACGTGGTGGTCCATCGCCGGTTTAGGGACGCGGTGGTCCATAATTAGTTTAAGGACGTATCGGTCCGTCGCCAGTTTAGGGACATGGTGGTCCATTATTAGTTTAAGGACGTTTCGGTCCTATATTAGTTTAAGGACGTCTCGGTCCAATTATTAGTTTAAGGACGTTTCGGTCTGATATTAGTTTAGGGACGTTTCGGTCCATTATTAGTTTAAGGACGTCTCGGTCCGATATTAGTTTAAGGACGTCTCGGTCCGATATTAGTTTAAGGACATCTCGGTCCAATATTACAACGATATTAATGTATGGTCGTTGGGACCCGTCACCTCTCTGACGTCGTTGAGGAATTACAACGATAGGTGTCAGAGAAGTTCGGAGATGTACCCTCGAACCGGATGTAAATTGATTTAGGAGAGCAACTGTGCTCAGTCAATTTAATTTGAGGCCTTACGGCCACGATTGGGCTAAGTCCAGTTGAAAATGTTCAACATTCCATTTGCTTTTGCATTGCATTTCTTTTTATTTTTATTTGGGCTCTACCCATAAAGGATGCAGAGCATCAATTTGTTTTGGGCTCTGCCCATTTATAAATGATGCAGAGCATCAATTTTACTTGGGCTCTCCCCTTTTTATTGCTTTGCAATTTATTTTGGCCTGTTAGGTCTTTTTGACTTGGGCCTGGCCCTTTAGCAAAAGAAATGCATTGCATTCTTAGGCGCTTTGCGCCAATCAGAGAGCGCAAGCGCTTGTGGTGACGACGCGTGTCATGCAAGCGCAGTGCGCTGCGCTAGTGTGCTGCGCTTGCGCTGCTGACACGTGGCGCACTCTGGTGAGTTGCGCCAATTACAGAGAGTAAAGCTCTATCTTAAAGCGCATAGCGCAAGTAGTTCAGATGTTGACATGTGGCGCTCTCCCAAGAGCGCAACAGCGCAGTTTGCAAGTGCAAGGCACTATAAATTTGAGAATCTTTTAGATTCAAGAACCAAAGGTTCATAACAGAAGTGCAAAACACTGTTTGCTTTCTTGATCTAATTTAGATCAAAGAAAACAAGCTTCTCTTGTTTTTTTCTTATCTCAGAGAACCAAAGGTTCATAAAAAGTGCAAAGCACTGTTTTTATTTGTTTTTTATTGAAGATCATTGATCTTGTTCTTAGATCAATGATCTATTAGAAGAAATTCTTCTCTTTTAAAGGTTTTACCTTTTTTCTCTCTTGAGAATTTTTGATTTCTCACCAAATGTTGATGCCTTTGAATTGAGGTCTAGGGTCCTTTTTATAGTGCTCATAAATTAGTTAAATTTGTTAAAGAGATCTTTCTCTGAGTGATTTGGGGAATTTTCCCCACCGTTGGATTTTTGATCCAAGGGTTTCTGTTTTACAGAAGAAAATCTTCTTATTTTAACAAGAACAGAAAGATTTCTTTAAAATCTTAATTCTGTTTGGCACAAATACCCCAGCGCGTGACACGTGTCGCGTAGCGCACAGCGCAGCGCAACTGCGCTAGCGCATCTGCGCTGACACGTGTCGCGCAGCGCACAGCGCAGCGCAACTGCGCTAGCGCATCTGCGCTGACACGTGTCGCGCAGCGCAGTGCTTGCGCAACTGAAGCGTTGCTTCCTTTAATTTTGCTTTAAATAGAGCTTTGCTCTGATTGGGTGCGCCTTCTTGGGCGCTGCGCCGACGTATCAGCGCCTGACACGTGGCGCGTTGCACCCGAGATTTGAAGCGTTGTTTTAAATTTTTAATTTTTAATTTCAACAGAGCTTTGCTCTGATTGGGGAAACAGCTGGCAGTCAAGCAAGAATCTTATGGGCTCTATCAACATGTACATGATGATAAAGACAAACCAGATAGCATACTATCATCTTGAGTAAGACTGTTTTATCGGTATAGGTCCTGCCTCAATTATCACAATCAAAAGTCCGCGACTATGATAATTGCCTTGAGGGCACTATAGCCAATAATCTCCCACTTGCACTTAAGGACAATTATTGCGATGTCGCATAGTCACAGCCCGTGTGATACCGAACACCCAACTTCTCTACTAATCAATTTCGCAAAGCCCGTTTGTGAAAATGATTGCGTTCGAGAAATAGCCTCAGTGAGTGGATCCGCTCCAATATTTCTTTCTGTATCTCTCTTAATCTTAACTTCGCGGAGAAAGCTATCTCCCATAATGAGCAATACCTGTCTTAGAATTTGTCTGGATATCTGATGGGACCCAGTTCACAAATGAACTCCAAATCCAGCAAACTTCTTAGACTGTATCGTCCACTGAATTTAATCAGTATTCTGTGTCATGCCTTTCCTCAGTATCCGCTTGGACCACATGTCCAACATACTGTCCCTCAAAAGAAGGAAAACTATAACTCTGATAGTCACTCTGTCATCCAGGTCACCTTGGAAGCCTGAAATGATAACTGTCTCCTGAAGGAGGCTGCCGTTACCATATCGCAAGAACATCCACTTATGTTCAATAACTGCTTCCCAATGTTTCTCCATGATTGGATTAATATATCTGCTTATTGCAGCTAGTGCAAAAACAATATCTGGTGTGGTACTTGACATTTCATGATTAACTTAATTGCCTAAGCAAGTGATATGCTAATCATGCAGACCCCTCTCTCCTTTAGTCTGTAAGACACCTTTAGAGAGGGTGACTCCAACATCTGCAGGTACACCACCATTCCAGGAGTCATCCATTTAATGTCAAAGTACCCAGATTAGGATACTTCCCAAATCTAGATCTAAAACCATGATATTATGTGCATACCGGATGTGGAGAAACAACTTTGTGACAAACACAATATATCCGATCGTAGTATAGGAATATCTCTTCCTATCAAGTGCATGTCATCCCAATACCTGGACATCACTCTCTACTACCTTTTTACCAGATCCATCTCTTATTCTGATGAGGTCAAAGCCTATGACTATCACATCAAAATTAGATGATCTATTTCCGCTATACCTGCTTTAGTCTATAAATAGACATAAGCTACTTGCCCACTATGCTTCCGCTGCTCCCACTGACTACAACAACCCTCTGGCAGAGTCATATACACGTCCACTTCTAAAGCTAGTTTAGAACGATGCTATACTCATACTCCTGCCGGGTCTTACAGTCTAGAACAACAGCAATGGCAAGTCTGAGTAAACAAGAACCTCCCTGTCACCGTCTCTAAGAAGACCGAAGTACCTCTCGGGTGCCTGAGGATACCCACCAAATCTGCGGAGTGGCCAATGGAATGTTGAAACTAATTTAATCCTTAGGTTTTATTAAATCTTCAGTGATCGTTTGTGGTTCTGGAATCACTTCCAGTTCTACCATACTCCCACTTCTGTTTTCTGAAAAAATCCATTTTACTAAAAACTGTGGCGAATCAAGAACAATATCACTATTGATCTTCCTGATGGTAAAAAGTAAACCCTCGTCAAAGCCCAGGATAACCCACAATCAGCCATTACTGAAACGTGCCTTGAGTTTATCCGAATTCTGGTTTTAAGCATCAGCCGGACAACTCCCTATACCTTAACATCGTTAAGATATAAATTGATTTTATATATATCTAATATAGAAACAAAAGCACTAATTCAATTGGAACCAGATACAAAATCATACAGCTGTCTCCAGTGCATATCAACCAAATGAAAAAAGGCCAATCAGCATTACCCATCTAGGAGTGCATCCATATACGAGTAACCCGAAAGAGAAGCAAGTTCTCAAAACCGTTACCATCAACGGAATACCGAACACAGGTATCTACATCCTCGACTTACTCGAAGAATCCTGATACTTCCAACAAATGGTTCTCTACTTTATTCTTATACCTATAACTTCTCAAAATCTGAACCTTGTATTTCAACGAAATACTTGTCCAGAACTGGAGAAGTCACAAGTAAACAGAATATAGAACGAGTACCAACCCCATTGTCCTAATGGACACTGGAAAACATACAATACTTTGTACAAGTCCCCTGAGTTCAATAACTCAAACCCTGTGCGTCGTAGGTTGAAAAACTGTACTTTGGTTAAGAAGAGTTACATCGCTGTTGAATGCACCTTACCTAATCACCAACTGATATAGGTAAATGTCATAGACACAATTTCAAAAAGTTATATCTCATTTTATAAAATAAATGTACAGATATATCAGTTAAAATTGGTGCATAACAACGGATATTCAAAACCAAATATTTGCCATCCGGCAAAATCCAGACGATTTCGTCAAATATCACCAATTACAACGAATTCTGATATAATGAGGATCTAATCACCCAATTCCCAATATCTTACTCCTACTCACCATCTGTAATAACATGCAGATGTGAGAAACTGATCTGGTAAATACATACCCTGGAGTTAGATTCCAACTGGGAAAACAGTTATCAATTAACATCGCACAGTGAAACTGAAACATGAAAATGTTTCAAAATGGGTAACTGGTATTCCTAGTAACGCCTCTTCCACAAACCTTATTCATGACAGTAACCATATACTTACATACCCTCACTCCAGTCCCTTTATTATGTCTTTACTTATTACCTTCTGTACACCTTCTTTAGGCTAATTGGTATTCTTCCTTCCCTACCCTTCGGCACCAGCCTAAGGTTTGGAAGAAGACTATCCAATAAGCGTAATAGATGTACTCTCCTAATCCTAGGAGCCCTCGCAACCTGAGAGAAGGTAAAGAGAAAAGACATCTACATAATCCTATCCAATTTCTCTTGAACCGGAAACCATCCCCGAATCTGGAATGAATTCCTTCGAGTTCGTATGTAACTATACGATGGCATATCCAATGGAAGTGGATATCCGTAGTGATATGGAGTGTTCTAGAGAAAAGCAAAGTGGATGTAGGAGTGGCAGGGGTATACACTGTTTTTGTCGGGAAAGATGGTGGTCGCAATTTCCTTTGCTATTATTCTAATCCCTTTATATGTCTTTACTTATTACCTTCTGTACACCACACTTAAGCTTAATTGGTTTTCTTCCTTCCCTACCGTTTGACACCTGCCTATGGTTTGGAAGAAGACTATCCAATAAGCTCAATAGGTGTACCCTCTCCTAATCCTAGGAGCCCTCACAACCTGAGAGAAAGTAAAGCGAAAAGACAACCGAATAATCCTATTCAATCTCTCCAGAACCAGAATCCATCCTCGAAAAAGTTCCTTCGAGTTCGTATGTAACTATACGACGGATTTATCCAATGGAAGTGGATGTTCGTAGTAATACGGGGTGTTCTGGAGAAATGCAAAGGTGATATAGAAGTGGCAATGATATATGCGACACCGTGACATTCCAAAAGCCAAAGTGTTTTAAGAAGGTTCGGTTAACTTAGTTCATGAGTTTTAGTCAAGGGCCGGGTCATAGTCGCAGCCAGAGAGAGAGAAAAGAAACACTCGGCGTGCACTCTAACCTAGATCAGAATGGTTAATCACTTTATCTAATCAGGATGGCTCCCACTGTTTCCTCGAATTCTCCTCCAAACCCAAAAGGAGAATTAGTCAGAATCACCCGAGGAGTAATGCTACTCATCAGTGGGAATCGGGATCCAACTATCATCGTATGATAACTTGATGGAAGCCACTCAAGTCACTACACTCCAGAAGGTATGCGCAAGACTGGAAAGTTTCCTGTATGTTTGAAACTCCCGATATGATTTTTACCCCTAACGACCTATAACCTTGATGCTTGCCAACAAGTTATAGGCCACTAGTCATGTTCAACCCGTCATTGTCCTGGATTAACTCGAACCCACCCGCACAAGCCCTTGACGCTTGCCAACAAATCTGTACGACTGTCCTGATCAATCGTATATCCATACTACAAATAAGTATTATTCAGCTACCGTACACTATGCCTTAACGCTTGCCAACAAACATAGCACGAATACCAAATAGTACTTATAAGAAATGACGGAGGGCTACGGCTGGTTTTTGGCGAAAAACCTTTAACGTAATGAACATGATCTCGTTGAAGGAATCCAAGTGGTTTTGCAAATATATAGTGGCGAAAACTTTTGCTAAAGAGGCCATCCCCGGTGAAGGGATCTCGGCTCTTTCCCCGTAGAATGAGGTGCAGGATATTCCAAACTAAATACCACGATGCAAAGCAAAAGAATTAACTATAGTTAAGTTATTACATTGACGCAAACTTTTACTCAAGGGGTCGCTCCCGATGAAGGGATCTCGGCCCTTGCCTGGTCGAATGAGGTGCTGGATATTCATAACCGAATACCACTGTGCAAAGCAAAAGAGAATGTCTGTAATGTCAGTTTTAAAAACTTGGTTCCAACAACATCATATATAGGTTTGTTTTATCCTTGCATTGATAAGAATCAATGCAGTCCCATCAATTAATTACACTAGAAAAGAACGAAAATAAAATGTACGTATATGCCATCCGCATTCGGCACTGAGTCCCGTCATCACCCGTTAGGTTACTTAACTAACGACAGAGCGGGGACTGGACTAGCGCGGGTGCAAAACATATACAACATCTATTAGTATATATAAATATATATATATAACATTCGTCTCGGGTATGATATAAGCAACATCACAGAAGTAACACAGAATGGTGGATAATCTGGAGCCCCGGGTTTCACTTGAGCCGCAAATGAGATCCAAAGTTCTCTGTCGTGTGGATAGCTTGTGCAATGAAACCTAGACCCCTACGAGCACGGCAAGTTACCCGCCAAAATCAGAAGTGAGGCAGCCCCCTACAGCAAAGTGAATGGGTCACCCGGCACTTCATGGAATCCGGTAACTTGAGCACTCTTCCTGGGTCAACCTATACCCCCTACGAGTGTAGCGAATAGCCCGCCAATTCTAGAGTAAGGTCCCCTCCGTCTCAATGCCTTGAGATGCGGACCCGTTGCCCTCTAGAACCCGGCTATTCCTGCACTCCACCATGGGGTAATCCTAGTACAGAAAAGAAAATAATATACAAGGGTGACATCGACCTCAACCCGGTCGTGCCCCAAAAGAATAATATACAAACTGGCAGTGACGGCAGTCCACATGTCAGGCGCTCGCCCCGCAATATCAAATGTACAAATTAAAACTAAACTGTACTAATATTGCACCATAGCTATCCACCACGACGATCCAACCAACATCACAGCACAACACAGAACATCAACGTGAATGTCACGTTCGCAAACCCGTCTAAAAGATATATAGCAATTTGACGAGTTCTACCGATCAAATGACATTCACGGTCGCAGGTAATAATGTATGTACTAATATAAACATTTAAACAGTGTTAAAACATCGACTCCGATGTAAGTCCACGATAGCGCCCCGGCCGTCTAACAGACGCCATATGCGGAACAAAAACTTTTTAGCTGGCGCTATCGCGTACTATAACCCGGATCTGCCATTAAATCTAAACTAACAAACTACAAAGTGGGTAGAAATGTTATACCGAACGATCCGAGTCCTTCGGTCTTCAACCATCATCCCACGCTTTGTTGCGGCTGCTCCGATCTCCTGAATCTCCAGTCTTCTCGTCCAGGTGGCACCACGTCGACGGATCTTTAAACGGGCTCCCACCTCTGAACCGAGGCAACTCGATCTTCAAGTTTGCTAAAAGAGATGACCAAGATTGATGTAAAGAATGAGTAGAACACTTTGTCTCGTTACATCTAAAGCTATGGACGAACAGTTAATGAAGTTGCCTTTTGGATCGGGTGAAATGAGAAATGAGGCTATCTAATTTCCATGAATCCAAAACAATAATCTTTTCAAAATCAACAACCCTTATCAATTGAGAAGAGGGGCCGGCCACTTATAGAGGAGGGGGTGAGTGTAGGATCAAGGGGGTGACCTTAAGCCAAGGTTATTATAACACAAAAGATCTCACTTAAATATCTTAGCAAGAACAAAAGTCATTAATGAAAAGGTGACTCACTAATAACACCTCATCAACCATTAATGCAAATGAATGACTCACTAACCTAGTCATCATCCAAGAAGCTTCCACACTCATGACTCACCCTCATGACTCATCCATGGAAGAAAAGATAAATCCGCATTTAACCGAATGTTAAATACGGGTGATAGAAAACTGGAAACTGGCAACTTCCAAAAGCGATCCTGAAACGAATTTCAGGATAACTCCGTAACAGTATAAACATACCCGCATTTTGTATTACGACCGAATACAAATGCAACTGAGACAAAGATATTATATCTATACAGTATAATACTCGGATCCGGCTTAAACCAAAGCCCACCAGTATTATCTACCCGAAATATGACACATGCGTAAACGTGCGTGCATTTTCCGAACCCTGCCATAAAACCATACGGCCTCTACAACGTTTCGCCCGAACTTGGGAAACTGTCTGTGGGGGACTCTAATGACTCATTAACACACTGGCACTGGGTATAACCACTAGCACGTCAGAGGTACAAGCTGTACGTAACGGTTGCCTATGTATTGATTGGAAGGGAAGTTGACGAGCGAACTCATCCAGAAACCCTACTGAGCCTGACAGTGACAATATCCGTACAGTCCGGTCCGTTCGTCTAAGAGTATCGCATATCGAGTCTAGGGGGTGGATAAAGTCAGACCCCTAATAACGCGATAATTCATGTCGGTATGAAGCCCATCACCTCCTGAGAAACTACTGATCCAAATCAGTAATTCTCCACTACCTCGGCCGAGGATTTCTAGTGATGGCCACCCATGCACTGTACGACATCAACCCTCAATACCGGGAGAGACGAATCCCTGACGATCCGCTCACTGCCTCCATGTGGCTTGGGACTGTACCCAACTAAAACCTGTTTGCACGTCTCCTTTGAGCGTGGTAAGGTAGTAATCAAAGCACAGTGGGAACTTACACGAGACAAATGACAATCTCAGGTCGACAAACTAACCTGTACACATGTCACCAGGGAACTGATATCTGACGATATATATAATACCAACTAGCATGTTCCCGGCGAGTCCTGTCCGGTGTACTCAATAAGCACCTGTATACATCTTAGGTGAACCAACTGACACCAATGTCTTGTGAGACCGGCCACTGCCCCTCGTCGGGGTCTCGACTGTATACACTAGTCTACTCTGGAGTATCGATGCCCTGTCTCGAAACTCCTACGACTAGGGACACTTTAAGGATGTGCTTACAGACCCCATCTCCCACGTATATGATCGCCATCATACTGCTCGCAGTCAAGCAAGAATCCTATGGGCTCTATCAACATGCAATAGAGAACTAAAGCATGTAAACGATGATAAAGTCAAACCAGATAGCATACTATCATCTTGAGCAAGACTTTCATATCGGTATAGGTCCTCCCTCAATCATTGCAATCACGTATCTGCGATCCAATAATTGACTTAGAGGGCACTATATCCAACAATCTCCCACTTGCACTTAAGGCTATTATTTCGATGTCGCATACTCATAGCCTCAGTGAGTGGATCCGCCCTGATGTTTCTTTCTATGTCTCTCTTAATCTCAAGTTCGCGGAGAAAGCCATCTCCCGAATCGAGTAATAGGTGTCTTAGAATATGTCTGGATATCTGATGGGACCTAGTTCATAAGTGAACTCCAAATCCAAACTTCTTAGACTGTATTGATAACTGAACCTAATCAGTATCGCGCACCATGCCTTCCACAGTATCCTCTTGGACCGCCTGTCCATAATACTGTCTCTCGTCAGAGAGAAAACTATAACTCTGACAATCACTCTGTCATCCATGTCACCTTAGAAGCCTGGAATGATAACCGTCTCCCGAATGAGGCTGCCGTTATCAAATCCTTTAGAACTTGCACTTATGTTCTAAAACCGCTTCCTTATGTTTCTTCAGGATTGGATTAATATAAACTTATCGCATCTAGTGCAAAAACAACATCTGGTGTGGTACTTGACATCTCACGATTGACTCAATTGCCTAAGCAAGTGATCTGCCAATCATGTACGTCCCTCTCCCCTTTAGTCTGTAAGACACCTTTAGAGAGGGTGACTCCATCACCTGCAGGTACACCACCATGTCAGGATTCATTTATTCTAAATATCATTAGAATATTGTCAAAGTACCCACATTGGGAAACTACCTAAATCTATATCTAAAACCATAGATCTAGTAACCAGAATGTCAGATATTATATTCATATCCTGTCTGGAGAAACAACTGTGTGACGACCACAGTACAACCGATTGTAGTCTAGGAATTTTACTTCCTACTCTGTGTATGTCATCCAAAAACCAGGACATCACACCCTACTACCTTCTTAACAGATCTATCCCCTATTCTGATGAAGTCAAACACATGACTTTCACATAAAAAATTAGACGATCTAATCTCCGCTATATCTGCTCAAGCCTATAAATAGACATAAGCTACTTGCCCACTGTGCTTCCGCTGCTCCCACTTACCACAACAACCCTCTGGCAGAATAATATATACGTACACTTCTAAAGCTAGTTTAGAACGACGCTATATTTATCCTCCTGCCGGGTCTCATAGTCTGGAACAACAGTAGTGTCAAGTCTGGGGTAAACAAGAACCTCCCTGTCACCGTCCTTGAGGCTACCGGAGTCCCTCTCGGGTGTCGGAGGTTACCCACCCTATCTGCAGAGTGGCTAATGGAATGTCAAACCTGATTGAATATATAGGTCCTATTAAATTTTCCGTAATCGTTTGCAGTTCTGGAATCACTTCCAGTTTTACCATACTCCCACTAGTGTTTTCTGAAAAAAATCCATTTTACTAAAACTGTGGCGAGTCAAGAACAATATCACTATTGATCTTCCAGATGGTAGAAAATCAACCCTCGTCAAAGCCAGGGTCAACCCACAAACTGCCATTACAGAAACGTACCTTGAGTTATCCAGAGTCTGGTTTTAAGCATAAGCTGGACAACTCCCCATACCTTAACATCGTTAAGATATGAACCATTCTATATCCAATATAGAAACATTGGCACTTATTTAATTGGAACCAGATTCTAAACATGCAACTGTCTCCAGTGCATATCAACTCAATGGAGAAAGGCTAATCAGCATTACTCAACTTAGGAATCCATCCAATTATGAGTAACCTGAAAGAGAAACAAGTTTCTCAAAAAATCATTACTTGAATACCAATCACAAGAATCTACATCTTCAATCTCTTTGAAGAATCCCGATACTTGCGATATGTGGTTCTCTACTTTATTCTTATACCCACAACTTCTCAAAACTTAAACATTGTATTTCTTCGAAACACCTGTCTAAAAACTAGATAAGTTACAAGTAAACAGAACAGAGTACGAGGACCTACCCCTTTGTCCTGATGGACACTGGACAACATACAATACTCTGTATAAGTCCGCTGAGTTGAATAACTCAAAAACCTACGCATCGTAGGTTGAAAACTGTACTTATGGTTTTAAGAACTACTCCGTTGTTTAATACTCCTTACCCAATCGTCAACTGATATAGGTAAATGTCACGGACATAATTTCAAAAAGTTATATCTCACTTTAAAAATAAACGTACAGATATATCATTTTGAAATTGGTGCACAACAACGGATATTCAAAACCAAATACATGCCGTCCGGCAAAAACTCAGGCGACTTCCGATATAATGAGGATGATCACCTTTATTCCCAATAACCTACTCCCACTCATCATCTGTAAAACCATACAGATGTGAGAATCATACCTGGTAAATACATACCCTGGAGTAAGTATGTAATCGGGAAATCAGTTTTCCTTTAACAATGCACTGAAACATGAAAATATTTCGTAGGGGTATCCTGGTATTCCTAGTAATGCCTCTTCCATAATCCAATTCATGACTATAACCGTATATTTCTTTGCCATCTCTCCAAATCCCTTTATTTGTCTTTATTCATTACCTTCTGTACACCATCGTTAGGCTAAATGGTTTTCTTCCTTCCCTACCGTTCGGCACCAGCCTATGGTTTGGAAGAAGACTACCCAGTAAACATAATAGGTGTACTCTCCTAATCCTAGGAGTACTCGCAACTTGAGAGAAGGTGATGATAAAAGACAACTGAATAATACCTTATTCTATTTCTCCCGAACTGGGGAAAAAAGCAAAGATGAAATAGGAGTGGCGATGAAGTACGTGTTTTGGTCGTGCATGATAACAGTCGCAATTTACTTTGCCCTCTTTCTAATCCCTTTATTTTTTCTTTAGTTATTACCTTCTGTACACCCTACTTAGGCTAATTGGTTTTCTTCATTCCCTACCTTTCGGCACCTGCCTATGGTTTGGAATAAGACTATCCAATAAGCGTAATAGGTGTACTCTCCTAAACTAAGTAGCCCTCGCAATCTGAGAGAAGGTGATAATAAAAGACAACTGAATAAACCAATTCTATTTCTCCTGAACCTGGATCCATCCTCGAAGTAGTACCTTCGAGTTCGTATATAACCATACGATGGATCTATCCAATGAAAGTGGATGTCCGTAGTAATACGGGGTGTTCTGAGAAATACAAAGGGTAAAAGAAGAAGCGACAATGACTTATGCAACTCAGACAATCCAAACGCCAGTATTTTAAGAAGGTTCGGTCAACTAGGTCACTGAGTCATAATCTAGGGTCGGTCAATGGTCGCTTCCAAAGAGAGAGAGAAAAGAAAGACTCTGCGTGCACTCTAACCTAGATCAGAATGGTTATCACTTTATCTAATCAGGAAACCTCCCACTGTACCGTCAAATTCTCCTCCAAACCTGAAAGAAGAATTAATCGGGATCACCCGAAGAGTAAACCAACTCACAGTGGGAATCGGGATCCAACTATCATCGCATGATAATTTGATGGAAGCCACTCAAGTTATCACACTCCAGAAGGTATGCGCATGCCCGGCAAGTTTCTTGTATGTTTGAAACTCCCGATGTAATTTTTGCCCCATGCTCTTATGACCTTGACTAAGGGCCAAAATGTCATAAGTCACATGCCAAGTTCTATCCGTCACTATCCAGGTCAATTTGAACCCACCCGCGCATGCCCTTGACTAAGGGCCAAGAATGGCAGAACGACTGTCCCAAACCAACTCATCTATCTATGCAACAAATGAATATCCAGCAGCTACCAAACACTATGCCTTGACTAAGGGCCAAGCATGCATAGCTTGAATACTACTGAATACCCAAAAGAAATGACGGAGGGCTACGGCTGGTTTTTGGCGAAAAACCTTTAACGTAATGAACTTGATATCGCTGAAGGAACCTGATAGCTTTTTATAAAAATATAGTGGCGAAAACCTTTGCTAAAGAGGTCACTCCCGGTGAAGGGATCTCGGCTCTTTCCTCGTGGAATGAGGTGCAGAATATTCCAACTGAATACCGCGATGCAAAGCAACTTGTAATCGACTATAATGAAGTTATTATCCTGACGCAAATTTCTGCCCAAGGGGTCTCTCCCGGTGAAGGGATATCAACCCTTGCCTCGTCGAATGAGGTGCAGGATATTCCAAACTGAATATCACTATGCAAAACAAAAGGAAACTTCTTTGTAATAACATTTTTAAAAATTGTTCCAACAACATCAAATATAGGTTTGTTTTCCTTTGCATTGATCAGAATCAATGCAATCCCATCAATCAATCACACCAGAAAAGAACGAAAAATAAAATGTACGTATATGCCATCCGCATTCGCCACTGGGTCCCGTCATTACTCGTTAGGTTACTTAACTAACGACAGAGCGGGACTGGACTGGCGCGGGTGTAAAACATATACAATATCTAATAGTATATATACCAATATACAATAATCGCTCCAGGCGTGATAATATGCAACATTATAGAAAAAGTAATAAGCATCACAGAACAATACAGATAATCTGGGATCCCCGGGTTTCACAGAGCCACTACTGAAACCCGACGTTCCCCTGGTCGTGTGGATAGCCTGTGCAATGAAACCTAAACCCCTACGGGTACGGCAAGTTACCCGCCAAAACCTGAAACGAGGCAGCCCCCTACAGCACAGTGAATGGACCACCCGGCACTTCACGGAATCCGGTAACTTGAGCACCTCTCCTTGGGTCAACCTGTACCCCCTACGAGTGCGGCGAATAATCTGCCAATTCTAGAGTGAGGCCCCTCTTCCTCTTAAAGCCATGAGATACGGACCCGTTGCCCTCCAGAACCCGGCTATCCGTGCACTCCATCGCGGGGTAAACCTAGTACAGAAAATAAAAAAATGTACAACGGGTACATCGACCTCAGCCCGGTCGTGCCCCAAAAGAATATTATATAAACAGGCAGTGACGGCAGTCCACATGTTGGACGCTCGCCCCACAATATCAAATGTACAAATAAATCCAAACTGCACTACCATTGCACACTGCTATCCACCATGACAAATCCGCAACATTACAGCACAACACAGAACATCAACGCGAATGTCACGTTCGCAAATCCGTCTAAAAGGACTATAGCAATTAGACGCAATTTACCGCTCGAATGACATTCACGGTCGGAGATATAATGTAAATACTGCATACTAACAAGTTTAAAATTTCGATCGACAAATCTTCCCGAAGTGGGGCCCACGCACATCTGGTGTACAGTAATAAAATCTGGGCCCAAAAGAAATATACCAAAAACCACAATTTCCCAAGACAAACTCACTGGGAAAAATTGGACCATTGTTCCCACATACGGGCCGCTGTTCCATGGTCAAACCCTAGCTTTGACCGCGGATCCGCGGCGGTACTGTAGGATCACGTGCCCAAATTTTCCCAGAAAGCTTAAAAAAGCCTGCTCTGTTTTCTGTGATATGTAAAATAATTTTTAGACCCTTTTAAAAATCGACAGAAACTTTTGTACAGAAAATTGCAATTTTTGAAATTCCGTCCGATCGATATTTTAAACGCGTTGGTACAAGTTAGTAAAGCTTAATGGTGAGGCTCTGATACCACTGTAAGTCTACGGTAGCGCCCCGGCCGTCTAACAGACGCCATATGCGGAACAAAAACTTTTTAGCTGACGCTATCGCGTACTATAACCCGGATCTGCCATTAAATCTAAACTAACAAACTACGAAGTGGGTAGAAATGTTATACCGAACGATCCGAGTCCTTCGGTCTTCAACCATCATCCCACGCTTTGTTGCGGTTGCTCCGATCTCCTGAATCTCTAGTCTTCTCGTCCAGGTGGCACCACGTCGACGGATCTTTAAACGGGCTCCCGCCTCTGAACCGAGGCAACTCGATCATCAAGTTTGCTAAAAGAGATGACCAAGATTGATGTAGAGAATGAGTAGAACACTTTGTCTCGTTACGTCCAAACCTATGGACGCACGGTTAATGAAGTTGCCTTTTGGATCGGGTGAAATGAGAAATGAGACTATCTAATTTCCATGAATCCAAAACAATAATCTTTTCAAAATCAACAACCCTTATCAATTGAGAAGAGGGGCTGGCCATTTATAGAGGAGGGGGTGAGTGTAGGATCAAAGGGGTGACCTTAAGCCAAGCTTATCATAACACAAAAGATCTCACTTAAATATCTTAGTAAGAACAAAAGTCATTAATGAAAAGGTGACTCACTAATAACACCTCATCAACCATTAATGCAAATGAATGACTCACTAACCTAGTCATCATCCAAGAAGCTTCCACACTCATGACTCACCCTCATGACTCACCCATGGAAGAAAAGATAAATCCGCATTTAACCGAATGTTAAATACGGGTGATAGAAAACTGGAAACTGGCAACTTCCAAAAGCGATCCTGAAACGAATTTCAGGATAACCCCGTAACAGTATAAACATACCCGCATTTTGTATTACGACCGAATACAAATGCAACTGAGACAAAGATATTATATCTACACAGTATAATACTCGGATCCGGCTTAAACCAAAGCCCGCCAGTATTATTTACCCGAAATATGACACGTGCGTAAACGTACGTGCATTTTCCGAACCCTGCCATAAAACCATACGGCCTCTACAACGTTTCGCCCGAACTTGGGAAACTGTCTGTGGGGGACTCTAATGACTCATCAACACACTGTCACTGGGTATAACCACTAGCACGTCAGAGGTACAAGCTGTACGTAACGGTTGCCTATGTATTGATTGGAAGGGAAGCTGACGAGCGAACTCATCCAGAAACCCTACTGAGCCTGACAGTGACAATATCCGTACAGTCCGGTCCGTTCGTCTAAAAGTATCGCATATCGAGTCTAGGGGGTGGATAAAGTCAGACCCCTAATAACGCGATAATTCGTGTCGGTATGAAGCCCATCACCTCCTGAGAAACTACTGATCCAAATCAGTAATTCTCCACTACCTCGGCCGAGGATTTCTAGTGATGGCCACCCGTGCACTGTACGACATCAACCCCCAATACCGGGAGAGACGAATCCCCGACGATCCGCTCCCTGCCTCCATGTGGCTCGGGACTGTACCCAACTAAAACCTGTTTGCACGTCTCCTTTGAGCGTGGTAGGGTAGTAATCAAAGCACAGTGGGAACTCACACGAGACAAATGACGATCTCAGGTCGACAAACTAACCTGTACATATGTCACCAGGGAACTGCTATCTGACGTTATATATAATACCAACTAGCATGTTCCCGGCGAGTCCTGTCGGTGTACTCAATGAGCACTTGTATACATCTTAGGTGAACCAACTGACACCAATGGCTTGTGAGACCGGCCACTGCCCCTCGTCGGGGTCTCGACTGTATACACTAGTCTACTCTGGAGTATCGATGCCCTGTCTCGAAACTCCTACGACTAGGGACACTTTAAGGATGTGCTTACAGACCTCAGCTCCCACGTATATGATCGCCATCATACTGCTGGCAGTCAAGCAAGAATCCTATGGGCTCTATCAACATGCAATAGAGAACTAAAGCATGTAAACGATAATAAAGTCAAACCAGATAGCATAGTATCATCTCGAGCAAGACTTTTATATTGGTATAGGTCCTCCCTCAATCATTGCAATCACGTATCTGCGATCCAATAATTGACTTAGAGGGCACTATATCCAACATCCGAAACACCCCAAATAGCCCCCGAACAACTGATAACACAATATCAAAAATGGGCTAAACAAACAATATGACTGCAACAATTTCCCAGAGACCAAACCATAACCCAAAAACGAACCCCAATAACCCCTCCAAGGCCGGCCTCCCCTGTTTTTCCCTACATGTGCTCGGCCCAATTCCGGCGAGGTGGGCTCGTTTTTGGGGTATGGTCTTCTGGTCAGGTCAGTAGTCTTCTGCACTTGTTTGGAAAAATTTTTGAAGACTTTGAAAATCGACAGAGAATGAAAACTGCAGTGCACTGTTATCGTGTTGTTTCGATTTTGATGCATTAACATTGTCTAAACTAGCTAGCTAAGGGTTCAAAGGGTGGCTCTGATACCATGAAGGGTTACCCGGTTGGAATTCAAAACTAAGTTTGGTAATTGTTTCAGTTTGATTAAACACGGGTACCCGGTTGGAATGATCATTTCGTTGTATTTAATAGTTACGGATTAGCTTTAGCGCGTAGTTCATCTAAGCATGGAATTTCAACAGTTGTACATGTCACTTGTAATAACATGATCTTCTAAATCAGGTCACTCGTGAAAGGTTACGGCAGCGCCCCGACCATCGAAACGTGGCCAAATGCGGAACAAAAATTTTCTAAAACCGGCGCTACCGTTACCCGATTCCTGGATCGACCTTAAACCCTAAACTAGTAAACTAATATAGAGGTTAGAATGGTTATACAGAGTTGATCCGTGTCCTTCGGTCTTCATTCCAAGCTTCTAGTGGTTCCTTGATGTGGTTTGGTTGCCGGTCTTCCTTCATCTCCGATGATCCACCTGAGCGAAACGGCTCAAGCTCCAGCCTCGTCGAACGAGACAACCGACGCTCCAAAGTTGCTAGCGATGGAGAGTGGGGGTGTATGAATGTGTCACTATGTTTTTCTCTCTACCCATGAGCTCAAGAGAACATCCATAGAAGATGAATGGAGTGAGGAAACTTTGGCATGAACTAAGGAAATTTGGCTAAGTCATTTTTGAAGCATGAGAGAGTGAGAGAGAGCTAGTGTGTAATCTCATGAGCCAAATGAAAAAATAACCCCACTCTATTGAAGTGGCCGGCCCCCTATCTCTCTCCCATCAAAAAAATCTCTACCATTTTGCATTAAACAAATCAACCATACTCAAGCCCATACTATGTTCCATGTTCATGCCACCTCACACCTTCCACCTCATTTATAAAACAAATGAATTTCCATAAATGGAAAATCATATAAATGAGGTGGCATCTTCTAGAAGCTATTCCGTATAAAATACGGAATACTTCCCGGTACATGTATCGAAATACATATACGCGTATTCGTACAAAAATACGAATAGCCAAGAGAGAAAATAAATAGCGAACAATAATACTATAATACATATATATAAATACATATGTAAATTATTAAATCAAAACCTGATTTAATAATCCGGCTTAATCCTAAGCCGCTAGTATTATCAACCGTCCGATTAAAGTCTGTGCAGTATGCACATATTTAATCGGACACCTGTATGTACCAACATACGCCATGTACACCATATCGCCTGAACCGTGAAAACCCTCTGTGTGGGACTCTAAAGACTCGTCAATATGCTGGCAGTGGGTTTAACCATAAGCACGTCAGCGGCACTAGCTGTACGTAACGGCTACCCAGGAATTGAGCGAAAGGGAGGCCGACGAGCAAACTCATCCTGAACCCCTACTGAGCCGAACAGTGACAATATCCGTACAGTCCGGTCTGTTCATCTAAGAGTATCACATATCGAGTCTAGGGGGTGGATAAAGTCAGACCCCTAACAACGCAATATTTAGTGTCGGCATGTAACCCATCACCACCTGAGAAACTATCGATCCTGGATCGGTAATTCTTGTTCACCATGGCCAGGTGATGGCCACCCGTGCACAACGCGACATCAACCCCCAATACCGGGAGAGACGAATCCCCGACGATCCGATCACTGCCTCTATGTGGCTCGGGACTGTACCCAACTAAAACTTGTTTCCACGACTCCTTTGAGCCATGGTAGGGTAGTAATCAAAGCACGGTGGGAACTCACACGAGACAAATGATGATATCAGGTCGACAAACTAACATGTACACATGTCACCTGGGAACTGCTATCTGATAATAGGTATAATACCAACTAGCAGGTTCCCAGCGAGTCCGTCCAGTGTACTCATAACCCAATGAGCACCTGTATACTATCTTAGGTGAACAAAATAACACCAATGGCTTGTGAGACCTGGCCACCGCCCCTCGTCGGGGTCTCGATCAGTATACACTAGTCTACACTGGAGTATCGATGCCCGGTCTCGATACTCCTATGACTATGGACATTTAAGAATGTGCTTATAGACCCCAGCTCCCACATATATGATCGCCATCATAATGCTGGCAGTCAAGCAAGAATCTTATGGGCTCTATCAACATGTACATGATGATAAAGACAAACCAGATAGCATACTATCATCTTGAGTAAGACTGTTTTATCGGTATAGGTCCTGCCTCAATCATCACAATCACAAGTCCGCGACTATGATAATTGCCTTGAGGGCACTATAGCCAACAACTCGTAATATCGGGATCTTCTCACAATCAGGTCATCCGTGTATCGAAATATTCTAAAACAGGTCGTCCGTAATAACGGGATCTTCTTTAAGTATTCTATAACTAGGTTCGCACGTCTAATTTAATCCGTATTTGATTTCATAAGTTGTGTTCGGTATAGTATCGTTCAAGTGATTGGACTTTTATCATAAACCATGGTAATTTAACATAAATATCTTTTATTAAAGGTCATGGTATTTTATTGTATTTATATTTTAGAAAAACACATTCGTATTGTATTTATAGTCACATGAGGAACCATGATATTTTATTTAAGATTACACAATTTTCATAATAGTTATTCTAATATTATAGAGATCAAGGGTTGCTTAGAGTTCTTTGTTGATCGGTTTTCCCGTGAGGGCGTCATTATCAACCCCGTTATACTCGAAGTGTGCGATAATCTGCACCATCCACAAAGGAGCCCTCATAGAGAGGTGCAGGAGATGCAATATCCAAAAGAACTTAGTACCATCTTAGATTAAGGGGGTTTAACGTTAAAAGTTCTCTTTTCGAAGTTAGGGGTATTTTTAATATAACAGTTATTTAGGAAAGTTCATGGTATTTATTTGAATTTAATATTTTAGAAAATATTCCCGTGTTGGCAACCACTGCACATGGACGGTCAGCATTTATATTCTTTTCCAGGACAATTGCCTCATAACCACGGAGCGTTTTACGTAAAATATCCAAGTGTGTGGTATTTTTATTAAACTTAGGTTTTGATAAGTTCAAGGTATTTTAGTGATGTTTTATCTCCGGCTCCCCGAGGCTGAAGAGATAACAGGTTCCGAAACTTCATGGTATTTATTTAAAAATACGAGACTTGGAAACCGTAGGGTATTAATATGAAAATACAATATTTATAAACTTTAGGGTATTAATATGAAATTCGGGTTTTCGAAACCATAGGGTATTTTTATTGTAGCAAGGTAGTTTAGAATATATTTCATTGATTAAATTAGTTTAAAGTTCACTATCCATTCGGGCATCGTTTCAGCTTGTAAGACGGTGTTTTTTGGGTTTTAGAATTGGGCAACATATCGACATGTATCTAATTATGAATTAACAGTAAATAAAGAAGGTAGGTTATTACCCCGTATCTAAAGCGTACAAAATGTGTATTTAAGTGAGTGAGAGAGTAACTCGAGCAAGTTGTTGTATGTACTGATTAGAAACTAACTAGTATAATCACCATAGCCGTGTTAATTGTTTAGAGAGCAAGTTGGCATTTTAAAACAGATTCAAAAGATGCATAGAAGAGGAGACGGGATCAATAGGAGAGAGACAGAATCCTACATGGAGACGATTATCTAAAAAGATGTCAGAACATCACCTCGTACGGAAATATGAATAACGTTGCGCTCGGATTTTTCCCGGATGATCGGGTAGCACCATAGCGACGGCATCGTCGAAACGAAGAACCACAATTTTTTTCAGATTTTTTGGTGGAGAAATGAGTGAGAAAATGAGAAGAGAAGTATCGATATTTATAAAACAATAACCCCCGAGCCAGAAATCAAGCCGACCGCGCCTGGAAATCCACGGCGCTGCCCTCCCCCCTCCCTTTCGTCCAGGACCGTCGAATTGCTGGGATGAGTGACCCGGATCTCGCCACATAGGCGCGAGCTGCCCACGTGCTCGCAGCGACCGCGCACACTCCCCCCACGCGCACGCGTGTGGGGTCTACTCGCTAGCGTAAGCATGCGTCAGCAAGAGGCGGGCCGGGCCTAGGCCGAGTTTGGGTTTGGGTTCTAGGCCCGGGTTAAGAAAAATGTTTTGGGTTTTGGGTCTGGGCTTAGGTTTTTGGTTTTTAGTAAACTTTTTATTTTTTAAAATTGTTTTTCAAATCTCTTTTCTTTTCTAAAATACTTTTAATTATTGGAAAATTATGAAAATTATCATGGAAAATTCTAGATAAATATTTTATTATTTTAAACCATTTTCACATCAAAAATAATTCTTTTTCTTCAAAATTTCCTTTTAAAATAAATCTTAGAAAATTCTAGAATTAATACTTAAATTCTTTTCTTTTTCCTAAAAATTATATTAATTATATTTAAACTTAAAATTAACTTTTTCCAAACTTTTCAATCAAAATAAATACTAAAATAAGTATAAAGGAACGAAGAAAAATTATACAAAGACTTTATTAAAGCATAGACAAAATGCAGTCGTTACAGATATAATGCCCTCAAGGTAATTATTGTAATTGAAGGATGGCCTATATGGATAGAACAGTCTTACTCGTGATGATAGTATGCTAACTGATTTATCTTTATCATTCATATGTATGCGTTTTACGTTTTACTTGTTATTACGTATCGCTAATATATAATGATAAAGCCCGTAGGATATTTGCTTGACTACTAGGGTTAATGATAGAGATCATACTAATAGGGCATGAGTAGTTCATAAGCACATCCTTAAATATCTCTTGTCGTAAGAGTATCGAGACTGGACATCGGTACTCTAGTTTAGACTAGCATGTACGTTTCTTGACCCGGCTGGAGGGCGATAGCTGATCCCACAACTATTGGTGTTGGACACCGAGAATTATATACAGGTGCACATTAGAGAATGAGCTACACTGGACGAATTCACCGAGAATTCCTAGATGGTATTATACCAATGTCAGATAGCAGTTCTCTGGTGACGATAGTACAGAGTAGTCCCTCGACCCGAGATCGCCACAGTGTCTTGTATGTGTTCCCACTATACTTTGATTACTATCCTACCACGGCTCTACTGAGTCGTGCAAATATGTTTTAGTTGGGTATAGTCTTGAAGCACATGGAGGCAGTGAGCAGTCGAAGGGATTCGTCTCTCCCGGTATAGCGAGTCGATATCGCGCTGTATAGGACATAACTATAACCAGAAATTCCTGGTCAGGGTGGATGAGATGAACTGGTAGGTGTTATCAGTTGCATTTCGGTTGGTTATAAATTTGATGTCTGCATGATTTATTGGGCTATTGGAGTCTAACAGATGTTGGGTTACGGCAGCGTCCCGGCATCAATCCGTGACCAAATGCGGAACAAAAATTTATAAAACTTAGCGCTCCCACAACCAATTACCCGGATCTACCCATAAGCCCTACATAACAAATTATACAAAGGAGTTAGAATGGTTATACCGAATAGATCCGTGTCCTTCGGTCTTCAACCATCATCCCAAGCTCCTAGGGGCTTCCTTGATCAAGCTTGATCTCCGGTCTCCCTCCATCGAAGATGATCCACCCAAGAGTCTATGCAACGAGCTCCAACCTCATATCCAAGGCAACTAGGGAATCTAGATCGCTACTCTAGATACCGCAGATGAAGTAGAGAGTGATGAAGGATTAGTTTGTCTCAAGACACCCAAGCATTCTCAACTTATGAGAAGGTTTAGGTGGAGCTAGAGGAAGAAGAAGATGCCATGAGAATGAGGAGTTGAGAGCAATTAAAGAGAGAGAGAAAGAAAATGATTAATGGCTTGTGTTTTTGTTTGTTGTGTGAGTGTGATAAGAAATAATGGAGCCATTACATAAATGTCCATGTCTCCAAAATATCTTAGTCAACAAAAAATATCTCAAGTCAACATAATCTCACAACAAACAAAAACCCTAAGCAGGCTAGAATAGTAACCATGGGTCACTAATTAGCCATGCCACAAAAATGCAATAAACACCTCATCCTACACCTCAATAACCTTTTAATCCAAAAAGTCTAAACTATGATGAGGTGTAATCTTTTAAAAGTAATCTTGTAATAAATTACAAGAATACTCCTCAACCGTATATACATACCCGCATCCGTATTCCGAAGAATATGAATACAAAGAGACAAAAATAATCTAACAAATATAATACTAGGATATGGCTTAAACTAAAACCCACTAGTATTATCCGTCCGAACATCATCCGTGCATAAGTACACGTATATGATCGAACCCTGCCATAAAACCATATGGACTCTACATCGTTTCGCCCGAAGCAGGGAAGCTCTCTGTGTGGGACTCTAAAGACTCGTCAATACGCTGGCAGTGGGTTTAACCACAAGCACGTCAGCGGCACTAGCTGTACGTAACGGCTACCTAGGTATTAAGCGAAAGGGAGTCCGACAAAAAAACTCATCCTGAAACCCCTACTGAGCCTGACAGTGACAATATTAGTATATTCCGCTCCGTTCGTCTATAAGTATCGCATATCGAGTCTAGGGGGTGGATAAAGTCAAACCCCTAATAACGCGACATTTAGTGTCGGTATGAAACCTATCACCACCTGAGAAACTACCGATCCTAGATCAGTAATTCTCGACTACCTTGGCCAAGGATTTCTGGTGATGGCCACCTGTGCACACCGCGACATCAAGCCCCAATACCGGGAGAGACGAATCCCCTGACGATCCGCTCACTGCCTCCATGTGGCTCGGGACAGTACCCAACTAAAACCTGTTTGCACGACTCCTTTGAGCTGTGGTAGAATAGTAATCAAAGCACAGTGGGAACTCAATCGAGACAAATGACGATCTCAGGTCAATAGACTAACCTGTACACATGTCACCAGGGAACTGCTATCTGACAATAAGTATAATACCAACTAGCATGTTCCCAGCGAGTCCGTCAGGTGTACTCATAACCCAATGAGCACCTGTATACATCTTAGGTGAACCAACTAACACCAATGGCTTGTGAGACTGGCCACCGCCCCTCGTCGGGGTCTCGATCAGTATACACTAGTCTACTCTTGGAATATCGATGCCCAGTCTCGAAAATCCCACGACTAGGGATATTTTAAGGATGTGCTTATAGACCACGCAGCTCCCACGTATATGATCGCCATCATACTGCGGGTAGTCAAGCAAGAATCCTATGGGCTCTATCAAAATGTAATAGTGATCTGTAATGTCACCTAAAGCATGTACACGATGATAAAGGCAAACCAGATAGTATACTATCATCTCGAGTAAGACTGTTCTATCGGTATAGGTCATCCTTCAATCATTGCAATCACATACCTGCGATCCAATAATTGACTTGAGATCACTATAGCCAACAACAGATTCCACCCCCAAGTCCAATATATGACACTCTTTGATGAACAGATCGGTCTATATTGTAACATTTCAAAAAATATAAAATATTATTTTTGGAATTTAAATAATAAAATAATAAATTTTATGAATATTATGCAAGTATGGAAATAAGTTTTAGTAAAATGGTATAATTATATACCTATATTTTGGAAAATATTTGGAAATTAATATGAATTATTAATTACGAAGGCATTTATTGGATTTGGGTATTTTATAAATTAATATACAATTATTTACATACAAGTTTATGTTAAACTTGATTAGTATATTACTAATTACGCATTAAGCCAAATTCATTTTTGTTAACCAAGTCTAATGTGCCATGACACATTGTATTGTGTTTCATGTATGATTTCATTTTAGTTTGTTGTTATTTTGTGTTAAAGAAAAAGAAAAAAAGGGGATGAGAAGGGACCGGGAGGGACATGAGAGTATGGGCTTGAGGTGAGAGAGTGAGAAAGAGAGAGAAAGAGAGAGGCAAATGGTTCTACAACCATCTCTCTTCCCTTCTTCATTTCTTCACCTCCTTCTTCTTCATCTCCTCCTTCATCACCTTCCTCCACCTCTTCTACCATCTTGCACCACCTCCAAAACTCCATAAAAACCTCATATCCCCTTCACAAAAAATGTCCACAACCTCATTTTACACTATATGGTGGAATCAAGTTGGACTTTTGAGCACTTTGGACCATCTAGGAATTTTCTTGATGCGCTCCCTTGAGGTAAAACACCCACCTTTGTTCAAGTTTTAAGTTTCCTAACCTCAAGTCTTAGTTTAGAGTTAAAAAAGTTTAAGTTTATGATCTTGGAAAATTCTAGTGTGAGGGTTAGTGGGTAAAACTTGTAGTGTTGCTTAGTAGAGGGTTTAGGGAGGGTGATATAGTGGAGAAATTCTCGGATTCAACGAACTTAGAATTTTTCGATATCGGTTTTTGATGAAATGTGGTGATCAATTAGAATCTGGGATGAATTGGGGACTCTGAAAATTAAATTGCAGATACAGTGGGATGTGCAGGCAAGTAGGAAACTACCCTAGAAACCCAAGCCCTCAATTCCTTTTCTTGGCTGCCAGAATATTCTTATTGGCTGCAAATTGCGGCCCGATCTTAGAGTTAGGGTTTGGTTTTTGGTCCATAACTCAATCACTTGATGTCTAGGCCTATCCAATGTGCAAAATGTTCTAATTTCAGCTTAGGTAGAATCTAGGAGTGTTTTACTAAGTTTTTGATTTCGTTTTGCGACTTTTGAAAACTTGGGCTTTGATATTTGAGTTTTGACTCGGTCGCTTGACATTCGTACGTCAATACCGGGGGTTGTTTGTTGTTCTTGCATGTGCGGACCATAGGTTCTAATTTATGTATGTTTCGCTTGCCGTATCAATTTTCGGATTTGATTTTGATTTCGATATGATATGCATTGATTTGTATGTACATTCGCGTGGACTTCCGGGACGACGAAGGAGAGCAAGACGTTCATCGACTTCGACTAGAGTAAGGATAGTAGGTGAGTAGATGTATATCTACGGGAGAAGTCGGGTGGATGGCGTATAGCACCCCGCAACCGTAGTACTAGAATACCAGGTATATAGTTAGATATATATAAATACTAGATATGTTTACCTAGCTAATAGGGATCTAGGATATTATAAGTAACCGTAAGTTATTTGTGGAGAGGAATATCCTTAGTTCTAATCTTTCTTATGCCTTTAGCTATATGTATTTATGCTTCTACACGCGCGCGCGCGCGCACACACACATATATATATTTAAGTTTGAGAAAAATTTCGATACAACATCATGAGATGAGGATATAGCATACTATGATGACACGAGTCGAAATGATATTATATGAAGATTAAGCGATATATATATTCATGATGCGATACGATATGATATGACTTGTGACGACATGTGACTAGATGAGGTGATATGATGTACATGACGATAGATCCGTACTTTTGATTTGATGATACTGTATGATAAATTATACCGTACATGATACTATGAGGATGGATCACCGACTTATGAACGCATCGACTCGGAAACATATTGTTTTAAATCACTTAAGTAGATATTAGGATATATTTAGAACCATACCAATTTTCAAAGCCAACGAATCATTATGCACTTTTAAATGGAAATCTTAAGGGAAGCTACGGATTTTCAAATGGTATCTTTTTTTCAAAAACATCGTAGCCCCCATTTTCAAAAAACAACGATTCGTACTATCTAAACTATAACCGTATGGTTCATATGTAGTTACATATTTTATATTGTTCATGTTTACGCTTTCTCTTATTCTATTTACGCTTGTATTATTTTTCTTTGCAACATACGTACCACGCTCCCTGTCCTTATCTTTTATGACTTCGTCTGTTAGGACACACACACCATTACCGATGATGCGCATGTTGCACGTACACAGACTTGCTGGCTCACACACACATCATCGATAATTGCCATGCCACGTACACATTAGAAACTACTATATCGTTGTTGTCACGCCCCGCTTCCCAGTAGACGGAAACGGTGACGTAGTAAGGCCGCAGCGTATTTATTTCGAGAAGGTCATTTCCCGAAATAAATACGCTAAGCATAAAATAAGCAATATAAAATGACAAAAGAATAAACATGAGATTTAAAATTCAACAACTTTATTTACATTCAACTTGATTCATTTACAATACATGATTTTAACTGAAAGAAAATATAAGGATGGAAATGCCTAAACAGGTGGCATACATAAACTGAGAAAAGGTAACAGGTCTAAGCCTGGGTCTCGGTCTGATCGTGCTCTTCCACTGAGATGTATATCTCTTCAGTCTCCACAGTATCTAACGAACATTCCAAGAAAACGGAGAAGGATAGGATGTCCGTCAGCGAACTTTCGCTCGGTAAGTCCCCAAGAAATGAAATGAAGTATAAAGGATAATGATAAAGGAAAATGTATAATATGAACAAGTGAGTATGAAGTATGTTTTGTCAGCATGTCGTTTAATGTAAACATGGAAAGTTTATTTAGCATGCAGTTCTATCGTAATATATGTGAACAAGTATGGTATGTAGGTAAATATGACAATATAGCATGAGCATGGCAAGCAATTATAACATGGCCGTGTAGTATAGGTATGGTGAACATGCAGTGAATTTATGTGTCTTAACAGTCTCTACTTGGGTACATTAATTTAACGTAAGTTCAAGGGTAAATGTCAACCAATCTCAAGAGTGCTCTCGAACCCAACAGGCTGTAATTCAGGGGTAAGGAACCACGGGCCCGAATCAAGTGTTAGTAACGGGACTTCAACCTAGTGTTGAAGTATTCCAAACTCAACGGGCTGTAATTCAGGAGCAAGGAAACACGGGCCCTCATGATAGCTTGCTTGTGCTAGTAGATATGGATTCATGATCTAGTGGGACTCCTGAGATTTCGTTGGATTCACACATGAACTACCCTAACACCTTGTATATACTAAGTTATAGCTAAAATTACCAGCCTTACTCAAATCCATGAATACATCAGTTTGCAAGATAGAGTTCATGTATATATCAAGTATTCATGTCAAGTATTCTTGTATTCATGGTTCGAGTCGAGTCAAGTCATATATTCAGGTTTGATCTATGTGTTTGAATTCAGGTAGTCAGGTTCATGTTCATGTATGCATGCTAGACTTTAGGTTCATGTTTGAATTTGATTCTGACTTAAGTTTGGATTCAAGTTCATGATCGAGTATTCATGTTTGGTTTTAGATTCAGGTTTGAATTTGGATTTAGACATGAGTTAGACTCAGACTTGAGTCAGACACTTTAAACTGATTTAGATCTTGAATTAGGTTCAAGAGTTATCGGTAACTGTTGTACATAGACGACAGGATTTGTGTCTTTTTCCAAGACAGTTACTATTGATAACACTGTTAAGTTTTCTACCTTAAATAGACAAGCACTCACTTTCTCCGGCTCTCTGAGGCTCAAGAGAATTGATCCCGCTTAAACCTATATTTACTAAAGTTCTTAAATATTGATATATATAACTCGAGGGGGTTTTATGAAAAATATTTTAAATATAGTTTCAAAATAACCTTGAGAAATCATTTATATTATTTAGGGTTTCCATGGATGTGAATTTTAGGGATTTGAGGCATTATAGTGATAATAGCTTAGCATGGAAAGTTCATGGTATTTTACTGTAAAGTTTGACTTTTGTTGGTATCTTGATGGTATTTTGATGAAACTTGTAATTCTTTCCTTTGAAAAATATAAGGTTATTATATTTTGAAAATATATGGATTTTATAATATTTATATAATTATTAAAAATCAATTTTATTATTAAGTAGAAAATTGCGTTTTTTTTAAAAATCGTATTAAAAACCTTTCGAGACCGAATGCTCCGTGAGAAGGTCTGCATCTCACTCTACTAGCCAAAGGATGTGCGATAATCTGCACCATCCAATAGCGGGTCCCCTAAAATGGGTTGTAGAGGCTTATTTGCAAAGAAATTTTAAAATACAATTCCAAAGATAACCGTTTTTATAGTAGATGGTATTTTAATGAATTATTGTGTTCTTAACTAAAAATACGCTCGAAGAGTATCGTGCTATGGAAACCATGTGTGTATGTGAGAGGTAGGTCGTTATCCCGTGAGGTTTTCTAAAGGTATAATTAAGCAAAACAATTAAATATGGTATGTTTCCCCCAATCAGAGCAAAGCTCTGTTCAAATTTTGAAATTTGAAATGAAGCAGCGCTTCATAAAAGCGCCAGCGCTAGCAGCACTAGCACTAAAGAGTCAAAAGACTCTGATGCAGTGCTCACGTGCAAAGCACGAGAGCGCTAGCGCTAGCCGCGCCGGCGCTAAGAGTCAAAGACTCTGATGCAGCGTTCACATGTAAAGCACGAGAGTGCTAGCGCTAAGTGCGCTAGCACCGAGAGTCAAAGACTCTGATGCAGCGCTCACGTGTAAAGCACGAGAGCGCTAGTGCTGGAACTAAATGTCCCCCACCCTTGGAGCAAAGATCCAAGAAAGATGACAAAAAGTCATTAAATTATCTCTGAAAAATAGAGCACCGTTGGATCAAAAATCCAATGGTGATTAAAGATCACTAAGATACAGAATAAGTTCTGTATGGGAAAAGATTTTCCAATCTTGTTAAAAACAAGAAAATTGCCCTTTGTAAAATAGAAGCCCTAGGATCAAAGATCCAACGGTGGGAAACATCCCCAAATCAATTAGAGAAAAGATCTCTTCAACTGATTAAACAAATCAGCCCCTACTATATAAAGGACCCAAGACTTCAAGTCTCGTAAAGAGGAACCCCCCACAAGCTTTGAGAAATTTCAAAGAAAAGAGCAAGTTCTGAGAAGAAGAACTTTTCTTCAAGGTAAAAACAGAGAGATAAAAAACATCTCATCAAGGAAGAAGAACATGGTTCTTTTTTTAGATCATAGATCTATAAGACAGAGGTCTTTCACAAAAAGAGATCATAGTATCTCATCATAAAAAGTGGGGAGAAGAATTTCATTCTCTTCAGATCATAAATCTATAAAGACAAAGTCTTTCACAAAACAAAATAGAAGAGATTGTAACATCTCCTATAAAAATAAGAACTTTGTTCTTAGAACCATCAGACAAAGTCCCTTGTAAGCGAGAACTTATTTCTCAAATCACGAAATTGATCAGAAGCGCTCTGCGCTCAATATCTGGCGCTCAGCGCCAAGCGCGCCACGTGCTCCTCACGTGTGCGCTACTTCATAAGAAGCATCTTAGCGTTCCAAATCTGACGCTCAGCGTCAAGCGCACCACGTGCTCCTCACTTGTGTGCTACTTAACAAAAGCGCTCTACACTCATTGTCTGGGGCTCAGCGCCAAGCGCGCCATGTGATCCTCATGTGTGCGTGTAATAACCTAGTTCATTTATACCAATTCCAGTTCCCGTATTTATTTATCTATGGTATTTTATGGATTTATCGTGTTTGGGTGCGAATGGTATTTTACATTTTACTTTGCATTCGACCCGACCCGCTTGCTTGAACTTGTTTGATTCATATTTATGAATTACCCTGGCTTGTTACATAGACATGTGCATCTAATGTAAACTGCATACTGGCATTTCATCTAGCATCGCATATTTTACCATATAACATTTTAGGTCATGTAAAATAAATTAAAATTGCATTTCATAGCCTACATGATACCCCTAACCCCATGGCATCATCCGCGCATCTTGTTCTCGTCCTGTTCAGTGAAACGGACGTGTTTGGATGGCTACGCGCACGTACGTGCATCCATTCTTGGGGGTATGCATTTTCGTTACCTAAGCATTCATTTTAAAATTTGGAAGTCGTATAAATTTTTCGTATTTTAAATCAGAATTTTTAGACCCGACCCGGACGTATTTTGGACTAGATTTGTATTTACTTGAAAATCCATTTTTTAATTAAATTTAATCTACGAATTATATAACCAACTAAAATAATCTTTAATCTACAAATCTTTTAAAAATTTAAAAATCTTTTCCCCAACTGCTACAGCTCCTTCCAGCTCTCCCTCCTCTGTTTCGTGGGCCCCCATTCCTCTATCTCTTTCTTTTTCTTCCTCTCTTTCTCTCTCTCCCTCTCTCTCTCACCTGCTATCTCTTTCTCTCTTTCCCATATAAAAATAAAACTATCTCTCCTCACTATTCACCGCACTCTCTCTCCCCTCTCGATCTCCTCTCTCTCTGCTCTCGATCTCCTCTCCCTCTCTCAGAATCTCTCTCTCTCTCCTCTCGCGTTAATTCTCTCTCCTATATATATTTTAAAACACAGCTCTCCTCCTTCCTCTCTCATTTTTCTTTAAACCCACAACCGCGAACCCTAGCCATCGCCTGCCTCCACCTCGCCGTTGTCCAAAGCCCCCGACGACGCCCTTCCCGACCTCGCCGCCTCCTCACACTCATCGCCTTCACCACTCCTCTCTTTTCCCGAGCCCTGCACACCTTCAAACCCAAACCCGAGCACCCCTGCATGCTTTGCACCGCCAGATTTGATCGCCGCCGGCGATCCCGTCCTCGTTTCCCGACTCCAGTGCACCCAGTGAGCATTTCTCTTCTTCCCAATCTCCTCTTCCTCTTTCCTTTCTTCTCTTTCTTCTCTTTCTTCTTTCTTTTCTTTGCTTTAAAGTTCTCTGTCCTTATAGTTGGCCGGAAACCGGACGTGACGTCGACGATCCCGACGAGCCAGCGAACGTACCTGACTTATGTGATCACCTTTGTGCGTTGTTGGATCCATTCCGTGTACCGTGCGCGCGTCGCGGCATTTCGCCGACGTGAGACGTTTCGTACACACCCGTTTCTTGATCCGTCTAGGCAAGTTAATCTTGCTACATGCTATTTAGATTATTATATACTTATTTAAATACATATTATACCTATTGTTTAAATCTAGTGCCCTATATTTCATTTTAACGTTTCGATGTTCCGTTTATATCATTTTAAATCTAGGTCATGGAAAATATATCTTGTTGCATACTAGATTACAATACACTGTACCCATATCCATATTTATATCACATAGTGCTTATTTGTACATCCCATAGTACCATTTTATAGTTTATAACCTTTCGGACACCTGTTTGCATCCATCTCGCCTAATATATATATAATTGCATCCTTAGATCATATTAGTGCATAATAATGTGATATTAACATTCCATGTTTAATAAAGTGCATCCTAATTAATATTGGAACTATAATCTTAACCCTAATCGATAACTGTACATCCATGTGTTTGAATTTATACCTATTTGCATACCACATCACACTATTCCATTTTATTGTTATATTGGTATCCCATACTTGTTTTGTGTACCCATGCTAATTACAGTTTGATTATGAGCACTCACGTGATGCTTGTGCAACCCTGACATGACTTGATACACTACTACTTGACACGACTTGATACCGTGCACTTCTTGACATGATTGGATCTATATACACTACCTGACATGACCTGATGTACCACAGCTTGACCTGTTAGCTGATCTTGTTACTAATACCAACAATCTTGACTTGTTGTCCCTACGGACATTTCTTGTTGTCTATTCAAACAAACATGTACCTGCTTGATCATGTGTTGGCATTAGCTCCAGATTTATCAATACCTGACTTGAACACATAACCTGGGGGTATGGGGAAATCAATGATGAACCCTGACTTGTAACTCGACAGTTCGATACCTTTACTGATCAGTCTTACGGGCTAGGCCAGCCCGGGATGATGCTGCTGACATCATTCATCGTTACCTACTACCTTTTACTGCCTTGCGGCACGTCTCGGATTCAGCCCAAGAATCTTGACCGTGGTCCCGGGCATGCACGGGATACTATTGAGTTACATCGATAATTCATCAAATTGATTTCAAAGACTTGAGAGTAGATAACCCAGTAGACTAGTTTAGATTACTTACTGCACATCACATGTGTCTTACCCTTCACTGTCACTATTTATATTACTGTTATACATGTTTTACCGTTCATGCTCATACCTGCATGTCTTGCTACCCCTGTTTATATTATTGCTTGATATTATGACGCACTAACGTCTGGGTTTTGCATGGCCCAGATTCTCTGCCTTTGCTGCAGGCCGAGCAGGAGTTTTTCAGTGAGCAGGCCGAGCAGTGAGGACTTGTTGGTAGTTAGTTTATTTTTCCTTTCAATATTTTCATTCCTGATGTGAGCCCGCATTATGGGACGTACATTCCAGTTTATTCCTGTATTGGATCTTTTGCTTCCGCATTATTTTATTCTTGACTCGTTTATTCTGGCTTATGGACATGTGTTAGATAGTTTATTATTGTTCTTGATATCTCTACAGCCGTAATATGACTGTGGAAGGATATTTCCTATCCACAGGTAGCATGATTGGCTCTGTCACGTGCCTATCTTAGCGTACTCTGGGAAGTGTGGCGTGACAGGTTTTGTTTGGTATCAGAGCCATAGGATCTAAGTTAATCGGGTTTGATTCTTTTGTAGTTGGGTATTGGACCCAATACACGAATCAGAATACTCGTGATTAGGAAACATGTCCTGCCACCATACCGTCTTACCATTTTGTTGAATCTTAACTTCCTCCTGATTCTACTTTGACGATATGCAAACCTCTTTTGCATCTCGACTCGAAACCTGATTTCCTATTATTTATCTCTAGAACTTAGGCGACTTGGGTGGAGTTATGTGATTGTAGCTATGTACCGCGGCATGGTTACAATGCGGTACTCTATTTAAGTAACTTAGAGTTCTAGCCTTGATTCATATCCTTGATCTATATTTTGAATTTGTTATCATACTAATCCTTTCGGTGTTTTCATTTCAGGAACATGGCAGACAAGAATCTGAAAACGTACCAGAGGCGTGTTGACGAAGCCGCTTTGCTTGGAGTAATCCGTGGGATGCTGGAGAACCAGAAGCGACAGACAGAGCTGAACCAGCAGCAAGCTGAAGCTTTTCAGGAAGGTTTGCGGACCGTCCAGCAGTCCGTGAACAACGTTGTGGCCAGACCAGTTGATCGTGTGAGTACCGTGGCGGACTTCAGGAGACTTGGTCCGTCCGTCTTTACTGGCCTGGAAGAGCCGTTGCCAGCGGAGCAGTGGTTGGTTGATACGGAGAATTTACTCGTTGCGGCACAGATCCCAGAGGATAAAAGGGTGGATGTGGTACGCATCCAGTTGGTGGACTATGCCCGTGAATGGTGGCTTGTGGAAGAGACCCGCTTGCCCAAGCCGATCAGTTGGGCAGGTTTTTCGAAGAGTTTCTTGGAGAAGTTCTTCCCGTAGACTGCACGGGAGGAAATGGAAGAAAAGTTCATCAGTTTGAAGCAGAACGGTGCACCTGTGGATGTACATGCAGCTGAGTGGACGCGGCTCAGTAAATTCGCTGGACCTTTGGTTGCCAACGATGCTGATAGGGCAAGGAGGTTCATGCGCAGTTTGGATATGGACATCCAGAAGCAAATTGTATCCCTGGGTTTGACCACTTTCTCGCAAGTACTTACAGTGGCCCGAGAACAGCAGAACCTATCTATGAAGACTGGGAGTACGCAGCAGCCAGCAGTTACGGTACGGAAGCCGGCATTTGCACCGAACCGAGCGTATGTACGCAGAGGTATTCCGATGAACCGATGAGGCGTAACACCTATGAAGAAGCCTGTTGTCGTTGATCAGAGAAGAAGCGTGATTTGTGACTACTGCCATTTACCCGGACATGTGCAAAGAGATTGTCGAAGGATGCGGAGACTCTGTTTGGTTTGTGGATCGGCGGATCATACAATCAACGCTTGTCCGTTATTTCCCCCAATCAGGGCAAAACTCTGTTTTGAATTTCAAAATTCAAAAATTGAAGCAACGCTTCAGATGCTGCGCGCTGCGCGCTGCTCGCCACGTGTCAAAAGCAGACACGCCAGCGCCAGGAGCGCTGGGCCCTAGGCAACGCACCCCCAATCAGAGCAAAGCTCTGCTTTAAAATTCAAAATAAAATGGAAGCAATGCTTCAGATGCCGCGCTCTGCGCTGCGCGCCACGTGTCAAACAAAGTGCGCTAGCGCAGTTGCGCTGCGCTCTACGCTGCGCGCCACGTGTCAAACGAAGGTGCGCTCGCGCAAAGTGCGCCAGCGCTGGAATTAAAAGAATTCCCCACCGTTAGATGAAAAGATCTAATAATAATAAATTATTAATTAATCAGAATTAAAAATCTGTTATGGAAATATTTTTCAATCTTATTAAAACAAGAAGATTACCTTCTGTAAAACAGAAGCCCTAGGATCAAAGATCCAATGGTGGGGAAACATTCCCAAATCAATCAGAGAAAGATCTCTCAAAACTGATTTAACAAATCAATTGGCCCTATATAAAGGCCCCAAGACTTCAAGTCTCATATAGAAAAAACCCTCTGCAAATTTTGAGAAAAATCAAAAGAGAAAGAAAGGCAAGCCTTTAGAAGAAAGAAGATTTTTCTTCATCTTCAAAGGTAAAGAATTATTTCTTGAACAATAGAGATGAATCCATCTCGTAAAAAAGAAGAACCATCTTCTAAAAAGATCTTAGATCTAAAAAAAGACCAAGGTCTTTTGATTTAAAAGAAAAGATCAAAAAGATCTAATCATAAAAAGATTAAAAGAAGTATTTTACTTCATTCACAGATCTTTTGATCTATAGAGGCAGAGCCTTTTATTAAAAAAAAAACAAGAACTTTTGTTCTTTAATCTTGAGACAAAGCCTCCTTTGAAGAACATAAATTTGTTTTTTGATCTTAAAGTTGATCAAAAGCGCTTTGCGCTATTAAAAAGTGCTTTGCATTCATGAACTGCGTCCTTGCGCTCCTTGGACCGGCGCTCAGCGCCAAAACCTGCCATGTGTCAACCAGAGACACAATCTGCGCTTTGCGCTTCTAAAAACATAGCACTGCGCTCATGGGCTGGCGCTCAGCGCTAAGCGCGCCACTTGTCACTCGCTAGTGCGCCAACAGACTAGCGCAACGCGCTCATACACTAAAAGCGCAATGCGCCAATAAACTAGCGCTAAGCGCGACACGTGTTCTCCTCGTGTGCGCTATCCAACAGAAGCGCAATGCGCTCTTTCCTTGGCGCAAAGCGCCTGACGCGCCACGTGGCGCACTGTCAGAACATACTTTGTTCTCATAAATGCTATGCATTATTAAAAGGGCCGAGCCCAGATGAAGGCTCAATAGCCAGAACAATAAAATGTTCAACACATATCAACTGAGCCCATATGCTCATAAACCCGCAAACAGACTTTAGTCCCAAATTGGATTATAGATCTCCCAACCAACATTGGTTCAAGGGTACATCTCTGAACTCCTGTGATATTTGTCGTTGTAATCCTTCAACGTCTTCAGAGAGGTGACGGGTCCCGACAGCCATACATTCCACAAACTATGATATCCTTAAACTTGACTGTGAGGTCTTTAAACTCATGGACTATGATGTCCTTAACCTTGACCGTGATGTCTTAAAACTAATATTAGACTGTGGAGTCCTTAAACCCACGGACTATGATGTCCTTAATCTTGACTGTGAGGTCTTTAAACTCACGGACTATGATGTCCTTAACCTTGACCGGGATGTCTTTAAACTAACGATGGACCACCATGTCCTTAAACTGGTAATCGACCGAAATGTCTGTAAACTAAACAATAGAGCACAATTGCTCTCTTGTTGGATCTAAACGATCCTGTTAAGTTGATCTTAGTCTAGAAATTAGACTAACATATCCTTAACAAATGTTTAAGTTGATCTTAGTCTCAAATGAGGCTAACATATCCTTAAACCAAACCCCCAAACCCAAATCTAAGAAGATACGGATTTGGACGAATCTACGTCCTACGGGCGACAACATAAATTAGTCTCCATATACAATCCACGGGCAACCATAAACAAAACAAACACCCACGACACGAAGTGACCATATGGAGAAGGAGAAAGTTGTTACCGCGATGCGGTAGCGTAATTAACTGCAGGGGCTTGCGCCTGCAGGGAAGAGCGTTCCCACAATCAAAAACCCCTCAAGCGAGGGGGAATCTGACGAAGTCTGCTACATCGGCCGCATTCGTTTAAACCTTCGATACACGGTGCCATAAATCAACTTGGCATCTTCGGAGAGGTGGACGGATAGCACCAATTAGCATCTGCCCCCAGATTCAGGCAAGACGTCCAGTCTTCCCGGCTTCCGGCGGTGAACAGATTCTGGCACGCCCGGTGGGACCTTTTCCTCTTTCCACTCCACACTTCGTGTGTCGTGTTCGCGAACCAATCACGGTTTGCTAATGGTTGCCCGTGGGTTTCAAGGTACTAAGATTTGGTGTTTTGCTTGGTGCAGAAAGCAAAGGATCGATGGCGTTCACCTGCTCAAAGTATTCCACATGCAACTGTAACCCACATCCTGCCTCAGCAGGGGGCATAGCCTACGGGCCCCAAGCGGCTTCCCTGTTCACGATGCCCGTGGAACAGGTCACTCAAGCCACCACATGGTTGTTTTTCGGGACCATGCTCCCGCCAACGAGCTTCACCCCTCCTATGCCGACATCAGAAGCTCCCAAGAAGTCGGTCTTCGATCGTCTTACACCTACTGCGGCCCCTCTCAACGGGTCGTCCAGCTCCAGCTCCCCAGTCTTCTCCAGATTGGGCTAAAATTCTTGTGAGCCTACAATGAAGCTTGCAATCCCAGAGAAGGTTATTCCGAAGAGAGTAACCAACCCTGCTCCCGAAGTCGTCAAGGCGGCTTCTCCTACCAAGGGGTCAGTCTTTACAAGACTGATTGCCCCAACTTCCACAACGGCTCCTGCTACTCAAAGGACATCAGTCTTTAAGAGGCTGACATCAGCAACAACCCCTCACTTGAACAGGGGGCAAGACAAAGCCATCCCCGTCACTGAACCAGCCCCAACAGCTCGACACACTCGACGTCGCCACTGGCGCCGAGTAAGGAAGGACGGAGGCAACTCCCTTTCTGGGCTAACTCTACCAGCTCCAACGGTGGAAATTAATGCTGCTGTTCCAATCGGGAACAGTTTTGAGCTGCTGAACAGGGTGCGCAGGAATTCTCCTACCGCCGTACTGAAAAGATCCCCTCCATCCATGGAGAATGTTGCGGAAGCAAAGCCAGAACAGTCCCCTCAGCGGCTGTCCTCCAAGATCTACAAAGTCTGGCGGCAGGTCCGGAACTCAGTGGTTGATCAAGATTACCCTCGCCGACAAAAAAAGGCGAAGGTTCAACAAAAAGAAAGCCATCATGCTAAGCCACTAAAAGCTATCTGGGTGCCCACCGCGACGGCCCCCTCAACTTCGACCGCTCATAAAAAGAGAAGGCCGGAGAAGATCCCCGTGCCTGCGACAAATGTCAAAGGCACTGAGCCCAAATGCCCTAAGTCTGGGGGCATGGTGGTACATACTGTTTACATGGCATCCGGGAAAGAGGATAGCCACGCTTCTATGGGCCACCGACCACTCACCCGATCTATCACAAGAGCTCAGGAATAGCAGCAGCAGAAGCTTCAGGAGATGCTGACTGCGATGGCCGCATTCACCGGGCCAAAAGAAAGCTCGTAAACATCCATGGAGCAGCGCCGTGATCAGGAAACTGATGCTGAATTCCTTCAGAGAATACTTGAGAAGAAGGACAAAGTGGCTGCAGAGCAAGCGACTAATATAAAGCAAATGGCCCTGCTATTCCAAGATATGGTCGGGATGATGATACAGCCGGATCCCCCAGCTGAAGACCCTCCAATCATTATTGAAGATGACAGAGGGGAGACGTCGAACCCTCCTCCGGCTCTTTCAGCAGCCAAGGAGGAAACCATTTCTAAGGCTGCCCTGGATGATTATATTGCTCGACAAATACGAGTTCACCGGGCAAATGAAGCGGCTGGCCAGGTCGGGAAGACTGGGCGACTATATCCGGGCTGGTATGACCAGATGAAATACCCACCGGGATACACAATCCCCAAATTCCACGTATACAAGGGGACAGGTAATCCCCACCAGCACGTCGCCCAGTTCAGAGCTCTGTGCGGCAACACCGGGGGCGATGATAAGCTTTTGCTCCGTCAATTCGTCGGCAGCGTGTCGGAAACGGCGTTTGAATGGTACTCCGAACTTCCAAACGACTCCGTCAAAACTTTCGCAGAAATGGAGTTGTTGTCCACCCAACGATTCGCGAGCGCAAGTGAACGCACCCCGATCACCGCATTGATTAACGCCAGGGTAAAGCCAGGCGAAACGTGGGTACAATACGCGATACGGTGGCGAAATTTATGGTCGAAATGCGAGCAGCGCATCGAAGAAGCTCCCGCGGTAGGCATGTTCATGGATACTCTTGACCCTCAGTCAACTATCTCCCAGTTCATGATGTTTTTCAAGCCAACTACTTTCCAGGCCCTGATTGACAAATTGGCCCAAATGGACCAGATGGGTCATAGACCGTCTCCTCCAAAGCCGGATCCTCGAAATGAAAAGGGGAGAGGAAAACCGACTTTCGTCGCCAGTACTCAACAACAGCCGAGCAACTTAAACCCGGTTGTTCGCCAAAACAATATGCGTCCACGCCCATCCCTCGAGGAGAGGCTAGGACGCCCTTACTCGTTTCCCCAGGATAAAATGAGGAGACTGTTCGAGCTGGCAGTGCGCAACAGGATCATAAATTTGCCGGATCCAAAACGTCCGTTGCAGCTAAACGACGTCAATGATCCCAATTACTGCCCCTACCACCGAGTATTGGGCCATCCGATCGAGAACTGCTACGTCTTCAAAAACTGGGTTGAAGACCAATACAAACAAGGCAAGTTCGCATTATCGGAAAACTGGAAGGTGAGCCCGCCACAACCACATGCTCCGAAAAAGATGGATATGCCGGGGGCATCATGCTCATTCATAAGGAAAGCACCATGGACCGAAAAGTCCGTAAACTAGAAATTCGCCTCATATACGGCAACAATGGACCACTATGTCCTAAAACTGGCTGTGGACCGAAAAGTCCGAAAAGTAGAAATTCGCCTCAAATACGGCAGCAATGGACCACTATGTCCTAAAACTGGCTGCGGACCGAAATGTCCCTAAACTAGCAATGGACCGCAATGTCCTAAAACTTGCAATTGACCAAGATGTTGATAAACTACGGTGGATTGCAGCATCCCGAAGCTGATAAAAAAACAAAAAAAACCGTATGTCCATAAGCAAAATGGGCACGGATGAAAACCCGAAAAGGCTCCGTGAGTAAAAACAGCAGGGCTGCCGGCGAGTTTTGTGAAAACCCGAAAGGGTGCAACCTCGTTAAAAAAAAGAAAAAGAAAAGAAAAAAGGTATGTCCATAAGCAAAATAGGCACGGATAAAAACCCGAAAGGGCTCCATGAGTAAAAACAGCAGGGCTACCGGCGAGTTTTGTGAAAACCCGAAAGGGCGCAACCTCGTTAAAGGACACTTGCAAGGTCATCTCGACCTTATAAGGAGAAACCACCCGCATGAGATCTTTACGACTCACAAGGGAGCAACACACTTAGGGATCCCCACGATCCCTAGGGAGAAATTATGCTTGCGGGATCCTCACGACTCGTAAGGAGAATCCTCTTATGGGACCTACATGGCTCATAAGATTTGAAAGTCTTAAGCTACAAGGATCTGAACCTGTTCTTAAGCAGCCCCCACAACCTCCAATGCTGCCCTACAAGCGGTTCAATATTGACCCTTGTATACAATCCATGGGCACGAATGAACATTTCCCTAACAAAGTCCTACCAGCGACTCGGGATATGCTCACACGGTGAATAAACACTTGTAGGTCCTCTCGACTTGCAAGGAGAAAACACTCTTGTAAGATACTTACGACTTATAAGAGAACACACACTTAGGAATCCTCACAATTCCTAAGGAGAAAAAGCACCTGCGAGATCCTCACGACTCGTAGGGAGAAACACCTTTATGAGACCCTTACGGCTCATGAAATCAAAAGCCTTAGTCGATGGGTCCTAACTCTGTTTGCTAAGCCACCTTTGTTCGACATCGACAGAAGCAAATGATGATTCGCTCCTGGCAATATCTCAGTTGTAGCGATGCGGATGCCTAGGTCGGTATCAAATTCCAAGTCCTTTCATGGCAAATGATGATTCGCTCCTGGCAATATTCCAGTCGCAGCGATGCTGATGCTAAGATTGGCACCAGATTCCAAGTTCCATACTCGTGGCAAAAAGTCAACGAGCCAAAAATGCATATGAAATAGCCGAAATGATGGGGCAACTTGCAACGAAATCATCAAGTAAAAATATATGCATACAAAAATAGCCGAAATGATTGGGCAACTCGCAATAAAAAGCAGTGAGTAAAAAGAAAAATAGCCGAAATGATTGGGCACCGCGAAAAATAGCCGAAATGATTGGGCAATCGCGATTTTTGCGATATAGAAAGCTGAAATGATAGAGCATCGCAGAAAGAATTTTAAAAAATGACAGAATAAAACTTTTTGCCCTGCAGGTGAGGTCATATTGACTCCTGTATACAATCTATGGGGCGCAAACGAAGAGGGAACCATATCATCCCACCAAGTTCCATCAGAAAGAGAGCTAAGTCTCAACGGTCACATCTGCATCCCAGAAAACCAACAACAGCGTTCCTCCTTATACCAGTAAGGTACGGAAGCGACACAACGAAACGGAGCCACGGCATAGTCCCTAGTTCCAAATCTTAACGGCAATATCTACAGCCTAAAAATCAAAAAAGGTGATCCTCTTCAGTCCAACAGGACTCGGATGCGACATCACTAAGCGGAGCCATGGCAAAGTCCCTAGTTCCAAGTCTCGACGGTTCACAAACAACCTAGAGACCACCTCAGCGTTCGTCTTGCTACACCAGATGCAATGTCAACAACGGCATTCCTTCGCAGTCCAATAGGATGCAGATGCAACGTCAACGAAAGACCTCACGGTCGAAACAAAGCGGAATGATGGCAAAATCCTAGCTCCACCTCAGCATTCGTCTCATTACAGCAGACGCAATGTCACCCCAGGGTCAAAACAACGGAGCGACGGCAAAATCCTAGCTCCACCTCAGCATTTGTCTCGATATAGCAGACGAGAGATCACCAACGGCGTTCCTCAACAGTCCAGCAGGATGTGGACGCAATGACAACAAGAGACCTCACAGTCGAAACAAAGCGGAGTGATGGCAAAATCCCACCACAACCTCGACGTTCGTCTCGATACAGCAGATGAGATGTCACTACATCGTCCTTCCTCCAACAGGATTCGGACACGACAAAGCAAACGAAGCAAAGGCCAAATTCCTAGCTTTAGGGTCTTAACGGCAACTCATATAAAGCCTGAAAGACAATCGGAGATCATATCGCACCAGCGCGGAGTGGTCACCACCTCGACGTTCGTCTCCATACAGCAGACGAAGTGTCACTACAGCGTCCTTCCTCCAACGGGATTCGGACATGCTAAAACAAACTAAGCGAAGACCAAACTCCTAGCTTCAGGGTCTTGACAGCAACTCATATAAAGCCTGAAAGACAATCGGAGATCATCTCGCACCAGCGCGGAGTGGTCACCACCCCGACGTTCGTCTCGGTACAGCAGACGAGACGTTACCACAGCGTTCTCCCTCCAGCAGGATTCAGACGCGACAATCAAACAACGGAGCCACGGCAAAATCCCTAGTTCCAAACCTCGTCGGTTCACCAGCAACCTAGAGACAACCACGACATTCGTCTCGATACAGCAGATGCAATGCCAACAAACGAAGCGAATGCCAAATTCCTAGCTTTAGGGTCTTAACGGCAACTCATATAAAACCTGAAAGACTATCGGAGATCATCCCACACCAGCACGGAGTGGTTATGACTCATCGGGGCTCTCCAAAATGAGCCCAACCTCAAGTAAAAAGCGGCATGGCAAAATTCCTAACGCTTGCTCTTCCGACGGTCAAACTGCCTAGGAGGATTGCTTGAAGACGTCTTGTCCAGCCCCCGAAGGAATCAGAGACACGACAGTCGCAAGGCTACTCGAACAGCAAGATTGCCTATCGAGGAATACATCAGCCAACGCGACGGTACGACGGACAAAACCCTAGTACCACAGACCCTAACGGACCTTTGTCGTCAAGAGCAGAGGTTAACTGTAACGTTAGGATATCCTTGCGAGAAATGCTCGATTTGTCTCGACTCGTAGGGAAAAACCTTAGGCAGTGGGGATTAAAAAAAACCTGTCTCCTAAGCACTGGGGCCCTGCAAGTCGGTCTAAAATGGACTCTTACATACTATTCATGGGCCACACTCTCCAAAGTCGAATCTCGACAACGAGGGAAACAACCGCTTACGGGTCCTCTCGACTCATAGAAGGGAAAATTCTCTTATAAGATCCTTACGACTTATAAGGGAAAATGCACTTAGGAATCCTCACGATTCCTAAGGAGAAAATACACCTACGGGATCCTCTCGACTCGTAGGGAGAAAAGTCTTCATGAGACCCCTACGGCTCATGAAATTGAAAAGTCTTAGGCAGCAGATCTGAACCTGCCTCCTAAGCCATCACTACCCCTCGAAGAAGCCAAAACAAGATGTTCACCCCATCATCTGCCGGCTATATTTGCTAAGATGACATGCTGATAACAAAAGAAAGAAGAAAGCAGAGAGATGACACAAGACATTGCGAAAGAAATGTATTTTTTATTCATAAATTCAATTGAGTACAGGCTACATCATCTGAAAGGATAAAGAAAAATGAATACATTTTATTCAAAAATTTACAAATGGCGCAAAATGCAACTATTGGGAGGGAAGCGTCTTCAGTAGGCCAATCAATTGCTCACGCACTCCCCTCAGCCTCTCGTCACAGTCAGCTACCGCGGCCAGCTCTGCTTCAATTTGGGCCCATTGCTGCAAACAGGATGAGAGCTTCTGATCAACTTCCTGTTGGGCAGCCTCCTGACTCTGCGCGACCTGCTCATTAAGATCAAGCTTCTTCCTCAACACCAGCCCGTCAGAGATACATCGTTGAACGTTTTCAAAAATGGCGTTCAGCTGGGCAGCATTAGCGCCAACCTCAGCGTGCAGTTGGGCAGATTCAGCAGCAGTCGTCTCACGTTCCTTCCGCTTAAGGGTTGCCTCTCGTTCGAAATGGTGAAGGAACGGAACACTCTGCTCAACCCATGCGGCCCGCTGGGAGTTCAAAGCCTGAGTCTCTGGGGCAGGACGCATAAGCTCAAGCTCATACAGACAAGCCTCAATCCTCCTGCAATGATTAACCCAAGACTCGATGACGCCTTCATTATGGAAGTTCACGAGCGTCGCCAGCATTGGGTTGACCTCGGCAGCAAAATCTGCGGCAGATGTAGGAGCCTCCGCGTCAAGCTCCTCAACGTATTCGCTCAGCATACGCAGACTGGTCACAGCACCTTTTGAGGATGGACGTCTGGAAAAGGGCCCTGCCGGCATCGTAATGAGAGATTCGAAAGAGGTCGGAGTCGAAGCGACCGCTGCAAAACAAATCACAATCAGATGACGGTTCAAGAAATATAAGAGATTCATGAACAATTGGATTTATTATACCAGCTGCAGCAGGTGGCAAAGCCGGAAGGACCAGTGGTGCAACTGTTCTCTCATTTCCTCCTTCAATCTGTAGTACTGCAATCAAGGCAAAAAAGAATCAGAAATGATTTCACTGTTTGTAAAAGAAAGAACATTAACTGAAGGCTGTATTCACCAGCACCACTGGATGAAGCAATCTCCGACAGGAAGGAGAAGTGGGGGTGCAGCACCTGGTACAGGTGGTCAAAAAGGACTCCTACAAAAACACAATAATGCAACGTCAGTACATAAATTATACAGCTTAAAAAATAAGACTGATGAGTCATAAATCCGCACCTTCCAACATCTGAGATGGTATGAGAGAGGGTAGAGGAGATGCCACCGTCAAGGCGGTAGCTGATGGCGCTGCCTCGGGTAGTGCGACATTAGCACTAGCAGCACCTGCATTAGAGAAAAGATAAACCCTGTCAGGAAAGATTGCAGAATGAAAAGAAGGGCGGTGGCCTAAAATTTACCTGATGAGTCGCCAGCCGGAGCCGTGACGAGAACGTCACTTGATACAACGGCGGCGTCTCCCTCCTCCATCGGGGTGGTCTCACCTCCCGTCGCCTCATCCCCTGACTCCACGAGAGCCGTTGTCACGCTCGCGACGCTAGGAGACGGCAAAGAACCGTAGGCGGGAAGAGCAATGATCAGAACGGTGCCCGACTCTTGAGAAAGAGCGGCTATCTCGGGCCCAGCAATTGTACCCGTTTCACTCGCCGCCACCTCGGGCTCGTCATTGGTGGCTATCTCGGGCATTGCAATCGTGACTGTCTCGTCAGCCACTACTTCGGGCCCAGCAATTGCGGCCACATCGCCTACCGCCGCCCCGAGTTCGGGAATAGCAGCCACCTCCTCCACCGCTCCCTCAGGCTCAGCGGTCGCCGCCGTTTCTTCGGGAAAGCTCGACCCTGCAAGATAAGGTATATGAGAACTGATAGCTTAAAACTTTGACAACGGAACCTCATGGCACATTACCTGGAGTTGATTTACCGTTCGCTTCTCGAGCCGCATGTACCGCCCGTCTATAAGCAGTAAACAAGGCGACCGGAGACTCCTCTGAAGGAGTGGGGCAGCGGCGCTCGAACTCGCACCCACAGATAGAGCCCGCTCCCTTGCTGCGTGCCTCTGGCACTTTCTTTCCTCCCGGGCTGTCAAAGCAGACCTCCTAGAATCCTCCCTCAACAGAGCGTCATCATCCGCACCCAGGGTTACCTCTGGAGCCGTCAAGGCTTCTGTCATCGGTTGTTTGAGTAAAGCCTCTTTCGGTAATACCAAAGAGGCCGGGACTTCGGTGGCTGGCCCGGGAAGAGTCTCCGCATCACCTTGCGGGATCGGCATTGTGGTCCCTGCGATGAGATAAAGAAAGGGTTAGATTTTCCATTAAAAAAGAGAATGAAGACTCAATGAGCCGAGACATACCAATGCCCAATAGAGCGCGATTCCTCTCCTCCTCTTCGAAGGACCTGAGAGAAGTCGCCAGAATCTCTTCAGTGGTAAAGCCTACTACAAAAGGAGAAATGTCAATCAAAACATGATAATAAGAAGGAAGGTATAATGCAATAACAAGATGCGACTAACGTTTACTTGATTGCACGAGGGTGGCTATTTCTGTTTGAAGAGTGGCAGAGCGCACAGAAGCTGCAATAGCGGCCTCGAGATCAGTGTCTTCTGGCGCTATGACGAAACCCTCATTGGTCCCATATTCATATATGCCCGCGTTATAAAGAGCCCCAGGCTCTAGGCCGAGTACGACATCAAGAGAGAGGACCGATTTCTTCTTCTTCTTCTGTGCGCGAGCTCCGGTCGCAGCCAGTACTAGCTTGCGTTTAGTGGCCACTTTGGGACGGCGAGTCCCGATGTCCGAGCCCATGCCAGATTCAGGTGAAGCTACATTTACCGTCTCCACGGGAGCACGGGGCACCGATGGCACATCCACCGTCTCTACAGGAGCATGGGGAAATCCGCGCGTGGGGCTTAACACACGTGAAGGCTCAACTGCAGCGACTTCTCTTAGCAAAGGGGGGACAATGGTCCGTCGCCTCAAAGGGACCTTGCGATCACTGGCAGGAGGTGCACTTTTGCGGTCAAGCAGCAACCGCCTTTCTTCCTTAATAACAGCACCCGTCGAATGCTGGTACCATGCTGTATATGCATTAAGGATCCGTGGGACACAACTCGGCTCGCTGATAAAGAAGTGAGAGCCCGTATTCAAACGCATGAAGTGATGCAGCGCGCTCCGCATCCCCTCTTCAGTAGCAGTGGGTTCCATCAAAAAGGCCTCCAGCGGCACTCCTTGGTTATAGCTCAATTGTTGAGCAAAACGATGCGGATTATATCTCATGAAAAGCGCCGCATCATTTTGCCTAAACACCAGGAAGCCCGGTCTGATAGAATATAAATGGAGGGTCTCCCGAGCTGTCAGAACTGAGGCTCCATCTTTGAAAATATCCTGCAATAACCGCACCGTTGTGGTAGACTCTTTTCCGATGGTTAACACCTTGTCGGTAAAGGTCATCCCGTCTCCAACCGTGCGGGGGTGAAGGAGCAAAGCTCTAGCAGCCCGCGGTGACGGATTTACAATTGAGACGCCGACCAATCGCATAATCCGAGGGAAGCTGCACCTGTCATAGAATGAAGGCCTTCTATGGATACCAAAAACGCCAAGTGCATGTAGCTCGAGCCATGACATGAAGTAATGCATCGAGAAGTTCACATGCTTCACTCCAGGTTCAGTAGTATCCGCCGCTTGACTAAGGCCGTAATACAGATGGGCTAAGCCAGCGACCCTGACAGCCACTTTCACCCCAATAGTCATCCGGTGAGCCGGGTAAAAGATAGATGGCCTCATACGGCGAAGGTGCGTCGAGAGCGCAAACCAGCTCAACCATAACCCAAGGAATCCCAAAAAGAATGCTTCCTCGTCCATCCCAGGGACTGCAATCTCCGCAAAAGGAACAACCGGAGAGTTGGGAAGGAAGAAACCCTTCTGATTTACTTCCATCGCTGGCAGGTTGTCCAAACCTAAGCCGAAAGGGTCGTCAAGCGTGGCGAATTTAATGGCCTCCTTCGAGAAGACTTGTGGGTGAATGAAGCGAGCGATGAAATCCTCGAAACTAACCCCGCGGCTCCCAGATTCGAGAAAAAGACCCTCGTAGATATTCAACACTTTGATTAAACTAGGAAACTGGTGTTGAACAGCAGTCACCGGGGTAAGGCCCATTATCACCGACTTAGCACCAAAAACATATTCGTCCGTGGGAAGCAGCTCCTCATAATGCTCCCCTATGACCGGTAAGCCAGAAACTTCTGCAAATTCCTCTAAAGAGATTGATACTTCTCGGTCCAGCGAGAGGAAGGTGTGAGTAGGGATATTCCACTGCTCCAAAAAGGCCTTAACCCACCAGGTGGGAAGCGTAGGATACTGGAAAAGAGAAGCATAAATGGCGGTATACAACCCAAGCCTCATCAACTGCAACTTTTTCGCTGACAGAATGTAGCGGGCCCATTGCAGATAACCGGTTGGATGACGAGGAATCAGACCTATGTTATATGGTTGCCCCACGGCCGCGCCTCGCCTTGACAAATACGGCGTCCCAAGGTATCTAAAACCATGGGAGGCTGAACGGGAATCGAAGCTATAGTAGGCTGAAGAAGGCCTTCTGAAGTCCAATTGACCATCTCCACGGCGTAGTTCACCGGGGGTGAGTTGGCGTAATGGATTGCCGTGATGGGCTCCGAGGGTACCGCACATGAAAAGCTTTGTCGACCCCTGATAATCTGATTGTACCATGACCCCCAAAGGTGAAGATTCTTATGTTCCGGATCATGGTCTCTGATCAAAGCTAGGACCTCCCGGTCTACGGGTGCTCCAGGAAATCCTCCTTCTGAGCGAACGAACGGGAACGAAGCATCGAAAGACATGTTGCCTGCAAAAAGGGGGACATAAATCAACTGTCGGTATTGTAATTTAATTTTTAATTTCTGACACTCGGTACTTTAAAAGTTGTACTGCACTGCAATGTAGTGGAAAGGGGACCAAGGGGGACCCACAAAATCTAGATGACAGTCCATCATTAATAAAAAAAAAAGCCTCATCATTGGATGAGGCTGTCATTAAAAGAGGAAATCCTCAAGAGATTCTCATTAAATGAGAAATCCCTCGGGCAAAGGAGTAAAACTCCTATTGAGAGCAGCGCACTTTACTAGACAGACATCTGTCAAAGTCTAATAATGAAGGAATAAAATTCCTCAAGAAAAGCCTTGCTCTGAGAAGATGATCCATCAAAAATAAAATTTTATTTTTTAAGATCCATGAACAAACTCTTAAGAGTTCTTCACAAGAGATTAAAAAAATCTACATGTTCAGGAGAGCAAAGCTCTGTTAATGAAACCCTAAATGGGTTTTCTTTAGATCAAAGATCTATGAAGAGCAAGACTCTGTTAATGGGTAAAACCCTAATTTATTAAAAGTTCTTAACTTTACCTAAGTTTTGACAGAGTTTTACTCTTGAAAAAGTTTTAAACAGGAGAGCTATGCTCTGTGGGAGAATGAAATTCTCGGAAGTGAAAATTCTTAAGAAGAAGATGAAAATCATCTAAAAGACCAAAGGTCCTATTTATAGGCATTGAAACGCCTCTTCAACATCTGAATTGATCCAAGGGCTCAGATGTTGCAACTGCTGCACTCACGTGTGCGCCACGTGAGCGTAACGGTGGGGGGCATTTATTTCCCCCAATCAGGGAAAACCTCTGTTTTGAATTTCAAAATTCAAAAATTGAAGTAACCATTCAGATTCTGCGCGCTGCGCGCTGCTCGCTGCTCGCCACGTGTCAAAAGCAGACACGCCAGCGCCAGGAGCGTTGCGCCCTAGGCAGCGCACCCCCAATCAGAGCAAAGCTCTGCTTTAAAATTCAAAATAAAATGGAAGCAACGCTTCAGATGCTGCGCTCTGCGCTGCGCGCCACGTGTCAAACAAGGTGCACTAGCGCAGTTGCACTGCGCTCTGCGCTGCGCGCCACGTGTCAAACACGTATGCGCTAGCACAGTTGCGCTGCGCGCCACGTGGCGAGCGAAGGTGCGCCAGCGCTGGAATTAAAAGAATTCCCCACCGTTAGATCAAAAGATCTAATAATAATAAATTATTAATTAATCAGAATTAAAATTCTGTTATGGAAAGATTTTTCGATCTTATTAAAACAAGAAGATTGCCTTCTGTAAAACAGAAGCCCTAGGATCAAAGATCCAATGGTAGGGAAACATTCCCAAATCAATCAGAGAATCTCAAAACTGATTTAACAAATCAATTGGCCCTATATAAAGGCCCCAAGACTTCAAGTCTCATATAGAAAAAACCCTCTGCAAACTTTGAGAAAAATCAAAAGAGAAAGAAAGGCAAGCCTTTAGAAGAAAGAAGAATTTTCTTCATCTTCAAAGGTAAAGAATTATTTCTTGAACAACAGAGATGAATCCATCTCATAAAAAAGAAGAACCATCTTCTAAAAAGATCTTAGATCTATAAAAAGACCAAGGTATTTTGATTTAAAAGAAAAGATCAAAAAGATCTAATCATAAAAAGACTAAAAGAAGTATTTTACTTCATTCACAGATCTTTTGATCTATAAAGGCAGAGCCTTTTATAAAAAAAAAACAAGAACTTTTGTTCTTTGATCTTGAGGTAAAGCCTCCTTTGAAGAACATAAATTTGTTCTTTGATCTTAAAATTGATCGAAGCGCTTTGCGCTATTAAAAAGTGCTTTGCACTCATGAACTGCGCCCTTGCGCTCCTTGGACCGGCGCTCAGCGCCAAAACCTGCCACGTATCAACCAGAGACACAATCTGCGCTTTGCGCTTCTAAAAACATAGCACTGCGCTCATGGGCTAGCACTCAGCGCTAAGCGCGCCACGTGTCACTCACTAGTGCGCCAACAGACTAGCGCAACGCGCTCATACACTAAAAGCGCAATGCACCAATAAACTAGAGCTCAGCGCTAAGCGCGACACGTGTCCTCCTCGTGTGCGCTATCCAACAGAAGCGCAATGCGCTCTTTCCTTGGCGCAAAGCGCCTGACGCGCCACGTGGCGCACTGTCAGAACATACTTTGTTCTGATAAATGCTATGAATTATTAAAAGGGCCGAGCCCAAATGAAGGCTCAATAGCCAGAACAATAAAATGTTCAACTCATATCAACTGAGCCCATATGCTCATAAACCCGCAAACAGACTTTAGTCCCAAATTGGACTATAGATCTCCCAACCAACATTGGTTCAAGGGTACATCTCTGAACTCCTGTGATATTTGTCATTGTAATCCTTCAACGTCTTCAGAGAGGTGATGGGTCCCGACAGCCATACATTCCACGGACTATGATATCCTTAAACTTGACTGTGAGGTCTTTAAACTCATGGACTATGATGTCCTTAACCTTGACCGTGATGTCTTAAAACTAACATTGGACTGTGGAGTCCTTAAACCCACGGACTATGATATCCTTAACCTTGACTGTGAGGTTTTTAAACTCACGGACTATGATGTCCTTAACCTTGACCAGGATGTCTTTAAACTAACGATAGACCACCATGTCCTTAAACAGGTAATCGACCGAAATGTCCATAAACTAAACAATAGAGCACAATTGCTCTCTTGTTGGATCTAAACGATCCTGTTAAGTTGATCTTAGTCTAGAAATTAGACTAACGTATCCTTAACAAACGTTTAAGTTGATCTTAGTCTCAAATGAGGCTAACGTATCCTTAAACCAAACCCCCAAACCCAAATCTAAGAAGATACGGATTTGGACTAATCCACGTCCTACGGGGGACAACATAAATTAGTCTCCGTATACAATCCACGGGCAAGCACAAACAAAACAAACACCCACGACACGAAGTGACCATATGGAGAAGGAGAAAGTTGTTACCGCGATACGGTAGCGTAATTAACTGCAGAGGCTTGCGCCTGCAGGGAAGAGCGTCCCCACAATCAAAAACCCCTCAAGCGAGGGGGAATCTGACGAAATCTGTTACATCGGCCGCATTCGTTTAAACCTTCGATACACGGTGTCATAAATCAACTTGACATCTTCGGAGAGGTGGACGGATAGCACCAATTAGCATCTGCCCCCAGATTCAGGCAAGACGTCCAGTCTTCCCGGCTTCCGGCGGTGAACATCCGTCAAAGCTTCGCACGAAGGATGATGTTCAGAAGCCACCGCAGAAACCGTTTCAGGGACAGAAGCAGCTGACTCAGGGACCCAATCAAGCTCGAGCATTTACCCTGACGGCTGAGGAAGCTAAGGCTTCAGGAGAAGTTGTTTCAGGTATTCTACTTGTTCATAGTTTTCCCGCATTAGCATTATTCGATTCCGGTGCATCCCATTGTTTTATGTTGTCCAAGTTTATTGCTACACACTTGATTGCTTGCACGACCCTGTCTAGTTGCTGGGACATATACACTGGGAATGGGAAGATCATATCTAGTAGAGAATGTAAGGATTGTGTAGTTGTTATTTGCGGACGGGAGCTGTTTGCAGATTTCTTGGTGATTGATACAGGCAGATATGAAGTCGTCTTAGGAATGGATTTTTTTGGCACTTTCCATACTCACATCGATTGTAGGGCAAAGAAAGTAATTTTCCAGATTCCCGAACATCCAGAGTTTATCTTTACTGGAAGAAGCAGTTCTGTCGGGCCAGTCGAGTTTAGGGCTAGGCCGACAAATAATGTTCTTTCATCTATGGAAGTGGATAAGGAAGAAGCGCCAGCTGTTGTTCGAGATTTCATGGACGTGTTCGAAGACATCTCGGGTTTACCACCAAAACGAGATGTGGAGTTTGCGATTGATCTTATTCCTGGTGCAGCTCCAGTCTCTAAAGCGTACTATCCAATGGCACCAGTGGAGTTGGAAGAAGTCAAGAAGCAGGTTGCTGAATTACTTAAGAAGGGTTGGATTCGCAGCAGTAATTCACCTTGGGGAGCTCCAGTTCTTCTAGTCAAGAAGAAAGATGGCACAAGGAGGATGTGCATCGATTATCGAGAATTAAACTGGGTGACTATTAAAAACAAGTACCCGATCCCTCGCATTGGCGAATAATTTGAGCAGCTTAGTGGCGCGAGAGTATTCTCGAAGCTGGATTTACGATCCGGATATCATCAGGTCCGAGTTAAGACAGAAAATATTTGCAAGACGGCGTTCCGAACTCGGTATGGACATTACGAGTATTTAGTGATGCCCTTCGGAGTAACGAATGCACCAGCAATATTTATGGACTTGATGAACCGAATCTTTTCACCATTCTTGGATCAGTTTATAGTGGTGTTCATTGATGATATTCTGGTTTACTCGAGGAGTATTGAAGAGCATGCAGAACACTTGAAGATCGCACTGCAGACATTGAGGCAAGAAAGATTGTATGCAAAGATGAGCAAGTGCGAGTTTTAGCTTGAAGAAGTGAAGTTTTTGGGGCATGTCGTGTCTGAAGATAGAATCGCCGTTGATTCCGAAAAGATTGCAGTTCGAGATTGGCCGATTCCGAAGAACGTTGCAGAGATCAGAAGCTTTCTTGGACTTGCCGGGTATTACAGAAGGTTCGTGGAGAATTTTGCTCGTTTGGCTGAGCCTTTGACTAAGCTTATACGCAAGGAGGTACCATTTGTGTGGACGGATAAGTGTGCGTCAGCTTCTGAGGCGTTGAAACAGAGATTGATAACCGCTCCTATTTTGACCATGCCAGACAGTTCCGGAGGATTGGTAATTCACAGCGACGCATCTGGGAAAGGATTGGGATGTGTTTTGATGCAGCATAGGAAGGGTATAGCTTACGCATCGAGACAGTTGAAGACCCATGAGAAGAATTACCCAACTCATGACTTAGAGCTAGAAGCTGTGATTTTTGCTTTGAAGATTTGGAGACACTACTTATTGGGCGAAAGGGTCGAAGTATTCACCGATCATAAAAGCTTGAAGTATGTGTTCACGCAGAAGGAGCTTAATATGAGGCAACGTAGATGGTTGGAGCTGATGGCTGACTACGATCTTGATCTTAAGTACCATCCGTGGAAGGTTAATGTCGTGCCAGATACTCTTAGTCGGTTGCCAATAATTCAGATGTTGACTGCACAGAAGGAACTTATTGAAGACTTTCAGAGATTCGATTTGGAGGTCATGCTACCGCATTCTTCGGGACAGTTGATGCAGCTGCAAGTACAGTCATCGTTGATCGAGAATATTAAAGCAGCGCAGTTACAGGACAATAGATTGCAGAAGTTTCGAGAACAGGTTGAAGCTGGACTTTGAACGGACTTATTGATTCATGAAGATAGTTCGTTGCGATACGGTAGTCGTTTGTGTGTGCCGAAGGGAGACATTCGCGAAGAAGTTATGAAGGAAGCACACAGTTCAACATATTCCGTACATCCAGGAGGCACGAAGATATACCGTGATCTACGACAACATTTCTGGTGGGAAGGCATGAAACGGGAGATTGCCCGCTTTGTGGCAAAGTACTTGGTGTGTCAGCAAGTTAAGGCTGAACATCAAAGGGTTGCTGGTTTATTGCAACCATTTCCGATTCCTCAATGGAAGTGGGAACATATAACCATGGATTTCGTGACGGCTTTACCGCGGAGTCCAAAAGGAAACAACGCAGTTTGGGTGATTGTTGATCGATTGACCAAGGCAGCTCATTTCATCCCATTTCGAGTTGGTCAATCAATAGAAGCTTTGGCAGAACGGCATATGCAGGAGATTGTAAGATTGCATGGAGTACCGGTGAGTATCGTGTCCGACCGTGACACTCGTTTCTTATCGCACTTTTGGGGGAGCTTACAGGAAAGTTTGGGGACTCGATTGAAATTTAGCACAGCTTATCATCCTCAGACAGATGGCCAGTCGAAGAGAACGATCCAAACTCTTGAAGACATGTTGAGAGCTTGCATGTTAGACTTCAAGGGTTCATGGGAGGATCATCTACATTTGGTGGAGTTTTCTTACAATAACAGTTTTTAGGCGACTATTCAGATGGCTCCATTTGAAGCTCTATATGGTCGCAAGTGTCGTTCACCTGTTTGTTGGGACGATGTTAGAGAACGAAGATTGTTGGGACCGGATTTGATCGTGCAAACAGTGGAGAAAGTCAACACTATCCGGAATCATATGAAAGCAGCACAAGATCGGCAGAAGAGTTGGGCCGATACATCGAGAAGACCTCTAGAGTTCGCCGTTGGTGATTTGGTGTTCTTGAAGATATCACCGACTAGAGGGGTGATTCGTTTCGGAAGTCGAGGAAAGCTTAGTCCTCGATTCGTTGGACCTTTTGAGATTTTGGAACGTGTGGGAGAAGTGGCATATCGATTGGCGTTACCGCAATCCTTGGCGAATGTGCATGACGTGTTTCACGTATCTCAACTTCGTAAATATGTTCGAGATGAAACACATGTGTTGGATCATTCGGAGCTGACTGTACGAGAAGATTTGACCTTTGAGGAGCGACCGATGTCGATTATGGATCGAAGGGAAAATGTTCTTAAGAACAAGGTTATCCCTCTTGTACTCGTTTCTTAGGGAAACCGCTCACATGGAGAGTCAACTTGGGAACGAGAAGATGAAATCCGGCAGAAATTTCCACATATATTCTTATAGTATATTGATTGTTTATACTTTCTTATTCTTGGGATTTCGAGGACGAAATTCTTTTTGTAGTTGGGTATAATGTAACAACCTAGTTCATTTATACCAATTCCAGTTCCCGTATTTATTTATCTGTGGTATTTTATTGATTTATCATGTTTGGGTGCGAATGGTATTTTACATTTTACTTTGCATTCGACCCGACCCGCTGGCTTGAACTTGTTTGATTCATATTTATGAATTACCCTGGCTTGTTATATAGACACGTGCATCTAATGTAAACTGCATACTGGCATTTCATCTAGCATCGCATATTTTACCATATAACATTTTAGGTCATGTAAAATAAATTAAAATTACATTTCATAGCCTACATGATACCCCTAACCCTGTGGCATCATCCGCGCATCTTGTTCTCGTCCCGTTCAGTGAAACGGACGTGTTTGGATGGCTACGCGCACGTACGTGCATCCGTTCTTGGGGTATGCATTTTCGTTACCTAAGCATTCATTTTAAAATTTGAAAGTCACATATATTTTTCGTATTTTAAATCTGAAATTTTAGACCCGACCCGGGCGTATTTTGGACTAGATTTGTATTTACTTGAAAATCCAATTTTTAATTAAATTTAATCTACGAATTATATAACCAACTAAAATAATCTTTAATCTACAAATCTTTTAAAAATTTAAAAATCTTTTCCCCAACTGCTACAGCTCCTTCCAGCTCTCCCTCCTCTGTCTCGTGGGCCCCCATTCCTCTCTCTCTTTCTTTTTCTTCCTCTCTTTCTCTCTCTCCCTCCCTCTCTCTCTCACCCGCTATCTCTTTCTCTCTCTCCCATATAAAAACAAAACTATCTCTCCTCACTATTCACCGCACTCTCTCTCCCCTCTCTCTCTCCTCTCGATCTCCTCTCTCTCTCAGAATCTCTCTCCCTTTCTCCTCTTAATTCTCTCTCTCCTATATATATTTTAAAACACAGCTCTCCTCCTTCCTCTCTCATTTTTCTTTAAACCCACAACCGTGAACCCTAGCCATTGCCTGCCTCCACCTCGCCGTCGCCCAAATCCCCCGACGACGCCTTTCCCGACCTCGCCGCCTCCTCACACTCATCGCCTTCACCTCTCCTCTCTTTTCCCGAGCCCTGCACACCTTCAAACCCAAACCCGAGCACCCCTGCATGCCTTGCACCGCCGGAGTTGATCGCCACCGGCGATCTCGTCCTCGTTTCCCGACTCCAGCGCACCCAGTAAGCATTTCTCTTCTTCCCAATCTCCTCTTCTTCTTTCCTTTCTTCTCTTTCTTCTTTCTTTTCTTTGCTTTAAAGTTCTCTGTCCTTGTAGTTCGCCGGAAACCGAACGTGACATCGACGATCCCGACGAGCCAGCGAACGTACCTGACTTGTGTGATCACCTTTGTCCATTGTTTGGATCCGTTCCGTGTACCGTGCGCGCGTCACGACATTTCGCCGACGTGAGACGTTCCGTACACACCCGTTTCTTGATCCGTCTAGGCAAGTTAATCTTGCTACATGCTATTTAGATTATTATATACTTATTTAAATACATATTATACATGTTGTTTAAATCTAGTGCCCTATATTTCGTTTTAACGTTTCGATATTCCGTTTACATCATTTTAAATCTAAGTCATGGAAAATATATCTTGTTGGATACTAGATTACAATACACTGTACCCATATCCATATTTATATCACATAGTGCTTATTTGTACATCCCATAGTACCATTTTATAGTTTATAACCTTTCGGACACCCGTTTGCATCCATCTCGCCTAATATATATATATAATTGCATCCTTAGATCATATTAGTGCATAATAATGTGATATTAACATTCCATGTTTAATAAAGTGCATCCTAATTAATATTGGAACTATAATCTTAACCCTAATCGATAACAGTGCATCCATGTGTTTGAATTTATACATATTTGCATACCACATCACACTATTCCATTTTATTGTTATATTGGTATCCCATACTTGTTTTGTGTACCCATGCTAATTACAGTTTGAATATGAGCACTCACGTGATGCTTGTGCACCCATGACATGACTTGATACACTACTACTTGACACGACTTGATACCGTGCACTTCTTGACATGATTGGATCTATATACACTACCTGACATGAGCTGATGTACCACAGCTTGACCTGTTACCTGATCTTGTTACTAATGCCAACAATCTTGACCTGTTGTCCCTACGGACATTTTCTGTTATCTATTCAAACAAACCTGTACCTGCTTGATCCTGTGTTGGTATTAGCTCCAGATTTATCAATACCTGACTTGAACACATAACCTGGGGGTATGGGAAAATCAATGATGAAACCTGACTTATAACTCGACAGTTCGATACTTTTACTGATCAGTCTTATGGACTAGGCCAGCCCCGGGATGCTGCTGCTGACATCATTCATCGTTACCTACTACCTTTTACTACCTTGCGGCACGTCTCGGATTCAGCCCGAGAATCTTGACCGTGGTCCCGGGCATGCACGGGATACTATTGAGTTACATCGATGATTCATCAAATTGATTTCAAAGACTTGAGAGTAGATAACCCAGTAGACTAGTTTAGATTACTTACTGCACATCACATGTGGCTTACCCTTCATTGTCACTATTTATATTACTGTTATACCTGTTTTACCGTTCATGCTCATACCTGCATATCTTGCTACCCCTGTTTATATTATTGCTTGATATTATGACGCACTGACGTCTGGGTTTTGCATGGCCCAGATTCTCTACTTTTGCTGCAGGCCGAGCAGGAGTTTTGCAGTGAGCAGGGCGAGCAGTGAGGACTTGTTAGTAGTTAGTTTATTTTTCCTTTCAGTATTTTCATTTCTGATGTGAGCCGGCATTATGGGACGTGCATTCCAGTTTATTCCTGTATTGGATCTTTTGCTTCCGCATTATTTTATTCTTGACTCGTTTATTCTGGCTTATGGACATGTGTTAGATAGTTTATTATTGTTCTTAATATCTCTACAGCCGTAATGTGACTGTGGAAGGATATTTCATATCCACAGGTAGCATGGTCGACTCTGTCACATGCCTATCTTAGCGTACTCTGGGAAGCGGGGCGTGACAGTGCGCTACTTCATAAGAAGTATCTTAGCGCTCCAAATCCGGCGCTCAGCGTCAAGCGCATCACGTGCTCCTCATGTGTGCGCTACTTAACAGAAACGCTCTGCGCTCATTAACTGGCGCTCAGCGCCAAGCGCGCCACGTGCTCCTCACGTGTGCGCTACTTAACAGAAGCGCTCTGTGCTCTGCGCCAAGCGCACCACGTGCTCCTTACGTGTGCGTTGAGAGAACATAAACTGTTCTTTAAATAAAGCCCCAGAGTTATAATGAGTGCTCAACACTCAATAAAAGGCAAAAACGGTTGTCAGAACCCAAACCAATTCTCAGCATTGTTAAATGAAAAGGGACTGAGCCTAATTAAATGTCCAACATTTTAACCGAATGGGCCGAGCCCAAGTTGGCCACAGATCTCTAATTCAGATTAATTGAGCTCATATGCTCATAAATATTTGATCTTAGTCCCAAGCTTGACTACAGATCTCCCAAACAATATTGGTTCAAGGGTACATCTCTTCACTCCTCTGATATGTGTCGTTGTAATCCTTCAATGTCTTCAGAGAGGTAACGGGTCCCGACAAGTAGACATTCCACGGACTGTGGGGTCCTTAAACTCATGGACTATGATGTCCTTAAACTTTACGGACTGTGGGGTCCTTAAACCCATGGACTATGATGTCCTTAAACTTTACAGACTATGATGTCTCCAAACTAGCATGGACTGTGAGGTCCTTAAACTCATAGACTATGATGTCTTTAAACCTTACAGACTATGATATCTTTAAACTGTCATAGACTATGATGTCCTTAAACTTATGGACCGCAATGTTCCTAAACTAAAACAATAGAGTCCAAATGCTCTTTTGTTGGATCTAAATGATCCTGTTAAGTAGATCTTAGTCTAAAATTAGACTAACGTATCCTTAAAAAACTTTTAAGTTGATCTTAGTCTCAAATGAGATTAACGATCCTTAAACCCAACCCAAAACCAAATCTAAGAAAATACGGATTTGGACTAATCCACGCCCTACGGGCGACAACATAAATTAGTCTCCGTATACAATCCACGGGCAACCAAAAATAAAACAAATATACACAACACGAAGTGACCATCTGGAGAAGGAGAAAATGGTTACCGCGATGCGGTAGCGTAATTAACTGCAGGGGCTTGCGCCTGCAGGGAAGAGCGTCCCCACAATCAAAACCCCCTCAAATGAGGGGGAATCTGACGAAATCTTCTACAACGGCCGCATCCGTCTAAACTTTCGATACACGGTGCCATAAATCAACTTGGCATCTTCGGAGAGGTGGACGAATAAAACCCAAATAGTATCTTCCCCCAAAATTCAGGCATGACGTCCCAACGTCCCGGTCGCGTCTTTCGGCGGAGAACAGATTCTGGCATGCCCGGTAGAACCTTTTCCTCTTTCCACTCCACACTTCGTGTGTCGTGTTTCGCGAACGTATCGCGGTTTGCTATGGTTGCCCCTGGATTTGAGGTATTAAGATTTGGTGTCTTGCTCCGTGCGGAGAAAATGGCTTCCAACTGCACAACCTGCAACAACTGCAACAATTCACACTCTGTCCTTGCTGGAGGAGTGACCTATGGGCCTCAAGCGGCCTCCATTTTCACGATACCAGTGGAACAGGTGGCTCAGGCCACCACTGGACTATTCTTTGGGACCATGCTCCCATCCATGTACTTCAACGCCCCACTGCCATCGCAAGAAGCTCCAAAGAAGTCGGTCTTCGATCGGCTTGCAACTATCGCGGCCCCTCTCAACGGGTCGCCCAAATCCAACGCCTCAGTCTTTAACAGACTGGGCCAAAACTCCAATGGGCCTGTAAAAAAGCCTGCAATATCTGAAGGGGTTATCCCGAAACGGATAGCCATCCATGCTTCGGTAAATGAAGTCGTCAAAGCGGCTTCTCATGCCAAGGGGTCGGTTTTCACAAGACTGTCCGCTCTAACTCCCGTTCCAGGCAAAGTCACCAAGGCTGCTACCCCTGCTCGAAAGTCTGCCTTCGACAGGTTGACCATCCCTTCTCAACGGACGTCGGTCTTTGATAGGCTGGCACCAGCAGCAACCCTTCACCAAAACAGGGGGCATGATGAAGTCATCTCCGTAACTGAGCCAGTGCCATTTGCAAGACATGCTCGACGTCGCCACTGGCGTCGAGTGAGGAAAGCTGGGGGTAGTTCCCCTTCGGGACTGACTCCACCAGCTCCAACGGTGGAAGTCGACGCTGCTGTTCTAACTGGGAACAGCTTTGAACCACTCAGGAGGGTCCGCAAGAACTCTCCGACTGCCGTGCTGAAAAGATCTCCTCCACCTGTGGAAAATGTTACAAAGGTAAAGCCAGAACAGCCCCTTCAGCGGCTATCCTCTAAAATTCACAAGGTCTGGCCACAGGTCCAAGACTAGGTGATCAACTAAGACTACTCCCGCCGACCGAAGAAGATGAAAGTTCGGCAAGAGAAAGACCACCCTGTTGTACCAGAGAAGGTGTCGTCTACTTGGGTGCCCGCTGCAACGGCCCCCTTAACTTCGACCGCCCACAAAAGAAGAAGGCCGGAGAAAATCCCCGTGTCTGCGATGAATCTAAAGGGCACTGAACCTAAACGCCCCAAGTCTGGAGGCATGGTGGTGCACACTGTTTATATGGCATACGGGAAAGAGGATAGCCGTATTTCCATGGGCCATCGACCTCTCACCAGATCAGTGACAAAGGCTTAGGAGCAACAACAACAAAAACTCCAGGAGATGCTAACACAGATGGCCGCACTCACTGGGCCAAAAGAAAGCCCGGAGACGTCGTAAGAGCAGCGTCAAGAACAGGAAACCGATGCTGAGTTTCTCCGCAGAATCCTCGAGAAGAGAAACATAGAGGCTGCGGAACAAGCAGCCAACATAAAATGAATGGCGCTTTTATTCCAAGATATGGTCGGCATGATGATCCAGCCGGACCCTCCAGTCAAAGAGCCTCCAGTAATAATCGAAGACGATGGAGGGGAGTCATCGAACTCTCTTCCGGCTCTATCAGCAGCCAAAGAGGAGACAATCTCCAAAGTCGCCCTGGATGATTATATTGCTCAACGGATACGAGCTCATCAGGCGAGCGAAGCGGCCGGCCAAATTGTTAAGACTGGATGACCATATCCCAGCTGGTACGATCAAATTAAGTACCCGCCAGGATACACAATCCCTAAATTTCATGTATACAAGGGGACATGCAACCCCCACTAGCATGTCGCCCAGTTCAGGGCTCTGTGCGGCAACACCGGAGGTGACGATAAGCTACTGCTTCGCCAATTCGTCGGCAGCTTGGCGGAGACGGCGTTCGAATAGTAATCAGATCTTCCCAACGATTCATTCAAAACTTTTACGGAGATGGAGTTGCTATTCACCCAGCATTTCGCAAGCGCTAGCGAACGCACCGCAACAAGTACGGACTTCAAGTTTCGTACACGCACCTAATATGAATCATATATAACATCATCTTACTATAGCGTTGATCTTTGTAAGCATGGAAAGTTCCACGTGATATGGTAGTATTAATGATGTGTAGTGTACACGCGAGTCTATGATCGTGCAACGTGGCAATTATCAGTTCCGTGATAGTGTTCTACTAAGTGCATCTACAATAATCCTGCTAAGCGATACTAACGAAATTTGTTAACTAACGAACAAGTCATCCTAAGCATATTCAACGATATAATAAAAGATATACTTCACAGGGATGCTATATGACATCCACTCGATTCCCCACTCGTGGATATAATCTACTTACATTATGTGATCGAGCTAGTCGTATCCTATGACCGCCTTGCCCTTCGTCGCCGTCTCGGAGGTCTCTGCAATCGAACCTAGCATCCACATAACAACACAATACATAAGAATTCAAATCGGCCTCGAAATAACAGGTGAACTTCCATAGGTTAAAACTTAGGACTAACGTGAACCATCCATGTGCTAACTATCAAGAATTCCTCCCAGACTTCCTGTTCTAACACAAAAGAGCGTATCAAGAACTAGAAATGTGGATTATCAAGTTCGAAAACCTTAAAGCATTGTTGAAAACTAACCAAAGCACTTCAAGATTTTTCCGTGGGGCATCTGGGAAAAAAACAAAGTATCACATGGGCTTCCTTATCATATACGTATATGAGCTACTGACCAAATATCGACCCCCAAATCAGAAATCAGGACGACCAAAAGTGCTATAGTAACCGCTACGGACGGTTGGAACAAAGAATTAAGGTTTCGTGCTTCTTCTGAGGTCTCCTGCTTGCCTAACTAGCTCAATGTAATACTTTGTTTATTTTGTAAAGATTCCAAATTACTCCAGAATTCATTTGAATACTAAAACCCACAGAAATCCTAGTTTTTAAGAATCTTGTTTCATTTAATCAAAATACCTTGCATTAAAATACCCCCAACTGACCAAAATGAGTTTTAACCACCTCCAATAGCTACATAAAACACACCACAACTACAAAATCCATAAGACTTCTTTTGTGCAAGAATTAAACCATGAAAACAGAATCTTTTATGCAAGTTATGGTTTTAAAAAAAAAAACTGGTATAGATGAGATTTACTGCTATAAAGAGATAAAAAAAGAGATCAAGCTTGATGAAGCCTCTTGGAGACTTGATGATGATGACGGTCTCTACCATGAAGACTTGGTGGCTTCTGCATGATCTTGTATGCTTTCTAGTTGAAAAAGTGAAGAAAAATGATATTTTGTTTCAGTTGTTTGGAGTTGGGATTATTGACAGGATATGTGGATGCTAGCCATGGAGTTGTGAGATGAGAATAAGAGAGTTAGAGATGAGAGAATGAGAGATGATGAAAATGAGGAGAGAAAGAGGAGGGAAATAGGAGGCATTGAGGAGGGATGGGTGTGCCCAAGCTCTCATGCCCTCTCTCTCTCGCTCTCAATTCTAATATGACATATAAATGTATCCATGCTTTTGAAACTAAAAACCCTGATAACAATATTAACCCTTGTTAACTTGTCATGACATCTTAAGTGTAAAATTAGAAAAATCAATACTAGTTTTAGCATTCCTACTTATTTAGATGAAATTATATACTCATATTTAAGATACTTCAATTCAATAATTGGTATTATTTTAATAAAACATATTATATTATTATTTAAATTCTGAAATAATATTTAACATTTTCTGAAATGTTACTCTTCATTGACATAAATTCTTAATTTTATTATATTTAATTTCATACAATTGATAAATATGGTCGAATTGAGTAGATTCGAATATAAACTGATATTAAACTTGCATTATATGTTATTACACATCTCATGTTATTGATAGAGATAAAAATGAAAACATATAATACTGAAAGAATGCCGATGGATCATTTACGTCCAACGAAATTTGGCAGTGTTCCTTTATTTTCTGTTCATGCAAGCACTTTAAATCTTTTATCTCATTCTTATGTATTAAAATCTATTTTTATGGGCATGTACAAATTTTATGTTCATATACACACAAGCTTTTATGCATGCATATTAAAAGGTAAGCATTTGACCAAAACCATACTAAAATCTGAAGTATACTTGAGGCTGGAAATCAATGATCCCTATCCTGAGGATCAACAAATTGGAAAAATTATTCTTTGCACCGGCTGTATATATTCAGACAAAAGAAAAAAAATAGAAGTATGGATCTCACACACTGCACAAATTGTATGAACCATCTTTCTCTCTCATCACTGTCCGGATATATTATACTCAGCACATCAAAAAATTTCATGCTAGAGGGGAAGTTTTTTCCTCTTGTTTTTGTCAATCAAAAGGGTTTTAGAGCACCCACTCTCTGTCGAACCCTCATCCCAAAATCGCCTCTATCTTCTTCCCTTCTCACTCTCTCACATCTTTGATCGCCATGGAAGAGCCATTCAGGCTTCGATTGGTGTTCGAAGATCGCAGTATTCTATCAGAATCGCAGAGATCGCAGGGTCTCGAGCAAAGCTGGCTTCGTATCAACTCCGAGATCAGCACCATCGCCGATCTCGCTACTCATGTCTTCAAAAATTTCAATCTCGAGCGATCTTGTCCCCATGGAGTGCTTCTCTCTGTAAGTATAAATTGCCTCATTGTGAGAATGCTGTTATTTTGTTGCATGGGTAGAAGCTGCGAAGTTTAGGGTTTAGGACTGCGAAGTTATAGATTGAAGCAACATTCATTATGTTGATGGAAAAAGAAACCCCTTTGAGGGAAACCCTTGTCGCAATCAAAACACACATGCAAGTTTTGTAGAAAGATGCCTTTTTTATTTAAAAATATCTTACAGCAGCATGATCTTCTGCCAAAAAAACTATAATAAAATAAAAAATCTGAAAGGCTTGTTGATCTTGTTGCATGATTAGAATCTTTCAAGTATAGGATTGAGAGGTTACAGATCAAAGTGGCATGCATTGTTTGATGAGGAAATCATCTTTGAGGGAAACCCTTGTCTCCCTTGCAATGTAAATGCAAAATGATACAGTTATTATTTATAAAAAAGTTTATATCCATAAGTTGCATATTGTGTCTTTTCCCATGACATGTGTTTGATTTGATGTGTAAAGAAACTGAAATCTTAGGGTTAATGTGGAGAATGAAAAGAGCAACTGGGCATTGGACTATGACAATTGCACCGCGTTCAAATTTGTTGTTACCGTAATCATAATGTCAAGTAGATAGTACAAGGCCCGAGTCATAAAAGACCCTTGATTAGATCAGGTACTTTTGAATAGACGAGGCAACATACTTGACGTCGAAAGAGAGTTATAAGTTTTTAGTTAGAGATTAAGAGATAAAAATGTCGCTATTTAGAGCATTAGGAGATGTTCGGGTGTCTTCATTCTTCTTATATGAAAAATTTCAAAACTTTTGGGAGCTTTGGGGCTTAGGAAGTATTTCGTTCGCAACAAATTATTAAATTAGCATGTATAAGGCAGAATGGCTTGCCCATTTTGAAATTACCCTTGTCTAACCAATAAGGACGGTGGTCTAGAGTAAGTTTAATTGTGGAAACAGCTAAAATGCGAGTGCTTTTTGAAGTTAAGTCGGGCAGCGATTGCTACCACATGTTATGTTACATCGAATCAATCAACCATGACTTATACTGTTATACAACAGTAACTTTATCTATTAGTTACTCTAGCCTTCGGAAGATGGAGAAAAAAGATAGCCTTAATGAGGTACCTTGTCAATCCGCATGGCATGTTTTTCACCACAAAAAATAAGCAACTGGATATAATGATGAAGATTTTGGGATGATACATCATTTAATTCTTTTTGGTTTAAAATTCTAAACCTTGAAGGTTTGGAATTACTAAAATTTTGAAGATTTGCATTTGAAGAATGATTTATACAACAAAACAAGAATTGTATCAGACCGGTGATAATGCATGTTCTCAGTTTAAACAAATAATACTATTTACACTATGTATTATAGACAGATCCTGGAAGTTGCTAGTTATATTATAAGGTTAGGCAAAATATCACTGTAATAGCCTTAACTACATCATTTTTCATTTAACTGTCTTAAATTTATTACAATAAACTCACTTAAAACTATACCTCACTTTTTACGAAATACCTTCCGTGAGGATTCTGTCTCGTCAATTAGTTTTTGACTGAAGCGACAATTTTAAGACGAAAATACTCTTAAACATTTCATTTTGTCATGTTCTCCATCCATCTCGTCGTTTTTCTCCATTTCTTCATTCTTTACCCCTAATCTATTCCCTCAATTTCCTTCTTAATTTCTTTCCTCATCTTTCCCCTATTGTCAGCGTACTAATCATAGAATTTTAGAGAAGATGCAATTGCAGCGACAAGGCAAGTGTTAGGGTACCGACAATATCAACATTTCTTTCATTCACTCACTCTCCCGCCATGTCTTCCTTCTCCTTTGCTAATTTCCTTTAGCACATTTATCCAAAACATTCATTCTTCTTTATCCCATTTTCTTCCTCATTTCCCCCAATTTCTTCCAAACCATGGGTTGAAATCTCATCCAATTCTGATCCAAGACGACCGATTCCAATTCCAAAATGACCGTCCGAGTTTCGATACTGACACCGTCCGATCCTGACTACTATTGGGTTTACCATTTGATTAGTGGGGTTTTACTACTAAGTTCAGTGATAGGCTAATGGATTATAATGGTCAGTGGGCTATTATAACTTATTTGACATCATTATCTACTGAAAAATATTAAAAAAAGTTCATAGTTGTTTTTACATAGCACATAAACAACCGTTTTAGACATCTTTAATTACTAAATGTGTGCTATAATTATTTATTTAGTTCTAATTTTTTAGAAATCATTTTATTCAGACGATATAAAATATGGTATTTCGATTTGAGACGGCCATATGACTGAGATTGTATATCCCTCTTCCAAAAATGATTGGCTAATACCGATATCGATCATGAGTTTTTAAACCTTGTTCCAAACTCCTTAGTCGTATCTTAGGATCCCATCTCGTATCCTTTTAAAAAATGAGGATGAAGGTAATGGTGGAGGTAACAATTAAATCATCCAATATAAATGAAAGTGAATAAATAAGAGCAACTAAATCAATCTTATAACATAAGCAAAATAAAATTCTAAACTTGATATTTCAACAAAGAAGTTTCCTTTCAAGACAACAAAATATAAATGAAATGCTTAGTTGGATAGGGTTAGGGTTTCTACGAAGATCAGGTGAATATGGCGGAGCCGCGGATGGTAAGGTTTTCTTTGAAGCTAGGGGTTATCAAAACAAAATGTTTACTTGTGATTTTTGAGCTAAATTAGCAATCGAAGGGTACAAACGTAAATGGACATTTTTCTTTAACATGATGTGGTACTCACCTCATACAACTAATCTAAAAGGATTTTATTGTCGTAGAAAACCATTAAGGTATTGTAGTGAAAAATGCTTGTAATTTTAAAGGAACTTAATTAAAAATGTTTGTACTTTTTGAAGGTATTTTAGTGAAATTTAGCATTAAGGTTGATGTACAAAATGATGACAACACAGACGATAGAGAGCCTAATTTAATTATCTTTTGACTTTTGATCTTTTGCTTTTGTATTAACTTCTTGATGTAGTTTCTGTTGGGGTCAAAAATTACACTCCACAGTCAAAATAAACAAGTCAAAGTCAAGGCCCGGAAAAAAGGACCCGGGCCCAAACCCGAACCCAAGTCAAGTGGGGCCTAAACCCGAACCCAAGTCCAGAAAGTAGGCCCATGCCTAAGTCGAGCCCAAGCATGAAGAGGCCGCGCCCTATGCCAAAGGAATAATTGTTAAGCAATAAATAAGCTTAATGTAATTTTCATGAATAAATGTAATAAAAATAGGCAAGAAAGCCAATTTTGTAAAAGCCCATGACTTATGTGTAAAAGAAAGAAAGTACATGGTATGGGAAAGACACATGTGCCATTTCATAAAGCCTAAGGGGCAACATGTAAAATGTAAAACCAATATAAGGCATCATGATGAATAACAAACAACAAGATTTTTCCCATATCAATCTAGAGTTCTGTGTCTCTTTCAAGATTTTAAACTTTCTCCCTCCTTTTGAATTAAATCGAGCGTTTAACTCTTCTTTTGTAAAAAAAACAGTTTTCATCATAAAATCATTGAAAGGGAGTTTAAATTTCCCATCAAATCTCTAAAATGGGAGATTTTAAATCTCACCATCTCTTTTTCTAAGATCCAAGAAAAAGAGGAGGAAAGAGGAGACTCATCTCCGAAAATTTCATTTTGGGAGGATTAAGGCTTGAAAGAGAAGAAAGGGGGTCCCCTTTCATCATCCAAGTCCAAAATTTAGATCTTGAAGTTTCAAAAGATCTTTTCCTTTGGTTTTCTTTCTTAAAAGTTTTTGGGAGTTTTAACTTCAAATAAAAATCTTTTGGGAGTTTTAACTCCAAACAAAAATCATTTTTAGGGAGTTTAACTCCAAATAAAAATCTTTTGGGAGTTTAACTCCAAACAAAAATCATTTTTTAGGGAGTTTAACCCCAAATAAAAATCTTTTAGAAGTTTAACTCGAAACAAAAATCTTTTGGGAGTTCAACTCTAAACAAAAATCTTTCGGAGTTTAACTCCAAATAAAAAACCCTTCTCTTCAGGAGTTTAACTCCAAACTATCTCGGGAGTTCAACTTCCAGCCCAGGATTTAAGTTCCTTCTTTTGTTGGTGTTTCAAGCAGGCGTGTGCCGCTCACGTGGCCCGTTAATGCCCAACGGCCGCGTGCCTCGCATGTGCGAGGACCGCTTGAACCAGCGGCCATACGTCCTTTCACGCGTCCTGAGGACGCTCTGCACTCATCATTTTCCCACACTTTTCCAAAAAAAAGAACACGCCCATTCGCTTTTGTTTTCAAAAGTACACACGTTCCACACTCAAAACACTTCTCCTTCAAAATCCCGTAAACCCTGCTGACCAAGTCAAAGTCAAGGTCAACACCAAGCCAAGTGGGCCCAAGCCCAGATCAAGTGGGCCCATGCCTAGGTCGAGTCTGAACATGAAGCGGCCGGCCCTCCTCCATGTCAAAATAAAAATCATGTAATAAATAATTTTAATGTAATTTTTTATGCAAAATAGGCATAAAGTCAAATTTTTGTAAAGCCGATGGCTTATGTGCAAAAAGAAATGACACATGAGCCATGGGATGGGCAAAATGCCATTTTGTAAAGCCCAAGGGGCTACATGTAAACATGTAAGCCTATATAAGGCAACATGATGAAAATATCTAAAATTCTTTTTCATTCCCAAAAATTAGGGCCTGTGCCTCTTTCTCCTTCCTCAAGATTCTAAAACCTTCTTTATTTTGAATTAAATCAAGAGTTTTACTCTTCCTTTTCCAAAACTAAATAGTTTTTCACCACAAAATCCAGAAAGGGGAACTTGGATCTGCCATTAGATCTCAAAAAGGGAAGATTTTTAAGTCTCCTCTTTTTCCAACGTCCGGCCAAACGACAGGAAGAAGGAGACCCATCTCCAGAAACCCCACATTGGGGAAGATCCAGGGCTCAAGGGGAGAACCCCCTTCATCAGCTTCAAAATATCCTAGGAGTTTAACTCCTCATATATATATATACATATATACAAAATAATAAGTGCTCTTTTCTGGGAGTACAACTCACATTGCAGGGACAAAGTCCCTTTTGCCTCTCGAACGCCTACGTGCCTGGCACGTGAGGCGCTAGCGCCCTTGCGCTCAGAGCGCTAGCGTCCAAAGTGCTAGTGCCCAAGCGCCTACGTGCCTGGCACGTGGGGCGCTAGCGCTCAGAGCTCAAAGTGCTAGCGCCCGAGCGTCCACGTGCCTGGCACGTGGGGCGCTAGCACTCTTGCGCTCAGAGCGCTAGCGTCCAAAGCGCTGGCGCTTTTTCCCACGCATCCTTTGGATGCCTTTTCCCTTTTTATATATATATATATATGTATATATAGATATATGCATACACACATACTCCACGATACTGTCCCTGTTAGAAAAAAAATTTCTAACGGGGCGCTGCCAGCCCCCTTGACCCCCAGCCCGCTATCCGGGTAGCGGGACCCCCGTAAAAACTCTGCGGGCCCCCCGATATATCCAAAACCCCTTCAAAACACAACACTGCACATTGAGTTAGCATGACCAGTTTAACCCGTTAATCGGAGGTTCCCTCGCTCCAAAGACGAGGGGTAATTAACGACAGCTTAGTCCGCGGCTGCCGGAGATTTGGATCCCCACAATCAATAAACCCCCGCCTACCCTAGGCAGGGGGAATCTGTAGTACGCCTGACAAGCACGCGCGTATTCCCATCTCAATGGGGTGACGAGAAACACCCTACACCTGCGAGGCCCCCGATATGTCTGAAACTCCAAAATACAACACGCGCATACTGCACATTGAGTTTGCATAATCTGTTTAACCTATTAATCGGAGGTTTTCTTACAACCAAGAGCGAGGGGTAATTAACGGCAGTTTAGTCCGCGGCTGCCGGAGATTCGAACTCTATAATCAATAAACCACAATCTGCCTCCAGCAGGGGGAATCTGTATACGCCTGACAAGCGCGCGCATTCCTATCTTGATAGGGTGACGAAAAACACTACAGATTCTGACATGCCTGGTGGGACCTTCTCTCCTCCCATATTTCGGGTCAAGCGTTCATGCGAGCTCAATTAATATATATTGACTGTCGAAATCATGTTTCTTTGCACGGATTAACAGCTTTCAATCTCAACTTAAAGCGTAGCAAAGATGTCTCTAAGGACAAGCCCAGCTCTCAATGCAACCCCAATCTCCTACACGATGAAGATGGATGCTCGGACGGTTCTCCCAGCAAGTCTCGGACGGCAGTGGGAGGAACCACTGCTACAATTTGGCTCTATTCTATTTGTCCCGGCTAACACGATCCCGGCTCCTTAAGCTCCGGTGACAGATAAATCGGCCTCAAAAGGCAAGAGGCCAAATGTGGTGATTTCGAGAACACCACAGCTCAAGCACAAGTCGGTGTTTGAACGGCTTTCCGTGGCCCCAGCTGGGTGCAAAGCCGTCGGAACAAAAGTGGTCGTCAGACGTCGCGGGCAAGCTCAGGCGATGCCTTCGACGAATGCGTGAGCGAATGTCTTCTCAAGGCTCTCTATCAACCGACCTATGTCGGCTTTCCGAAGAGCAGAAACCCGCCAGACACTCAGAATAGAAAAGCTGAGGCAGAAGCGACTCAAGTATAGAGCCACGAAAGGCCGCGAGCTCTGGCCAAGCTGGATTTTGTGAAGTTCCAAGAGCTGAGTTATCTCGCAAAGACGACCGTCTCGGCCGTAAAATTCTGCATCTCTTTTGAACCTTTGAGGTGGGTCAAGAGAAATTCTATGATTGCGAAGATCAAGAAGATGACAACTCGTACAGTGCCGCGAAGGGACGTGTCCAAACCCTAACGTAGAAAACCTGACACCGTCTTTCCAAGCGTTTACAAGGCATTCCATGCAGCGCGAAAGTTGCGGGGCAAAACCAGAAAAGAAGCGCCAGTGCTACTCAATAACCCGGTCAGGCCAACCGTCTTCAGTCGATTGTCTTTTCCCGAAGCGGAATGGCTACGACAACGGTCCGCGAAAGCAGCTACCGATAATAAAAGGATGGCCGAATATGTTATCCACACGGCCTACATGGTAGGCATGCGTCCCAGTGACAACCTTCGCAGCAAAAGTAAGGATGTGGCCATCACGTCCCAAGCCTAATCCGGTTTGAATGTGGTTGTCCCTTCCTAAGATCAGTCTCTCCCACAGGATAATGAAAACCCTCTCGATGAGAACGATAGGCAGAAGGACCCCTCGATCTTGGAATCAAGCTCGGACAGCGAAGAAGAGCCGACTTTCCGCCCCGGACCGCAGAAAGAAGCTCTTCCAGGAGCTCTAAAAACAACTTCGAAGCAAAGATAGAGAGATGGCCAAGCTGTACTCCAAAGTTGACGACTTGAAGAATGTCATGATGCAACTCACGGCCCAGGTTGCTCAGGCGCCCTCCAATCAAACGCAAGTCTCTATTTATGAACCGGTGATAACGACCTGAAGCAACCGATGCCTGTCCCTTTGGGCCCGAATATGGACGAGATACATGAAAGCTGACCACATTTCACTTCTGGGGACGCCTTGGCCCTTGATGGCGGTATTCCGCCGACATAGGACCGGATAATGGCTTTGGTCACCAGCAAAGTTAAAACATTGGTGGTCGAAGCCAAGGCTCAGAAAGACGTTGGTAGCAGCGGGAGACCATACCCTTCACAGTACGATCTAATCGAGTTCCCCAGCGGTTACGTCATCCCTAAATTCAGGCGATTCGACGGGATAGGAAATGCGAATCAGCACGTTGCCCATTTTAAAGCATCATGCAGAAATACATGGGGCAATGACGCGCTCCTTCTCCGTTAGTTTGTCAACAGCCTGATCAATGTCGCCTTGGATTGGTACACGAGCATACTGGACTGTTCTGTCACTGCCTTCGCCTAAATGGAGTTGTTTTGGTAAAGATTCATGAGTGTCAGCAACAAAATCTCCATAGCTGACCTTGTGAGAATCAAGCCGGGGAAGAACAAAAGTAATACGGACTTTATTGCGCGATGGCGCAATCTCACTCTCAAATGCAAACCGCCGCTAGAGTAGGACCAATTCGTCAGCCTCCTCGTTGGGAACTTCAACAATTGGATGGTCCCATTTCTATGTACCACGGGCCTCAAAACGTTTTAGAACCTGACCAAGAGAGTTTAACTGTTGGAACGTTCGAAGAAAGAGTCTATTCCGGACTCTTAGAATGACAAGCTTTGAAAGAGCCGAAAGGATGACCACCGTAAAAGTGGAAGCTCCAACAATACCAACGCCTTCAACGCGTCTGGCAAGCGTCTGACAATCAAGATCAGCAAAAGGCGGCCTGATAAAAAATCGACCGGTCTCAAAAGCTAGTACTAGGAGAAGAAGGACCAATTTTGGAAGAGAGGAAAACCAAGGTCTACTCCTTCAGAAAGGACAAGGTCCGAAAGATATTCAAGGACGCCTTGAAGAATGGTTTACTCTGCCGAAATCAAAGAGACCACATGAAGCAAACATGACCGACAACCTTCTGTATTGCCCATATCATATAATGCTGTGTCATGTCATCAAGAATTGCTGTCTTCAAAGACTGGGTCGAGAAACGGTACAAGACGGGAGAAATCTCATCGTCCCCTGGCGTGTTGACAAACGGTCAAGCCGTAACCGCCAACTTTATACAGACAGAAGCTGAAGCCTTCTGGGGGCATACCGTTGAACCATCTGCCCTAAGAAATGAGGTCGATCTGTCGCAACCTCCGTACAATGTATACATATTCAAGAAGACGGAGAAAATGTTAAAACTGCTTTAAAAAGAGCCTAGAGTCGAGTGGGAGGGGAAAAAAAGAGCCCGCTGTCCCGTCCACCAATTCGAGACAAGAGGGCTCGAAGTCTAAGAAGCTCAGAAAGAAGAAAAGGAGAACACGGCTCGACGCGAAGAAGAGTCTGTGAAGAGAACGATCATTCAACAGTATGTCGATTCTCTCGAAAATTATGTATAAAGGTAAATAACCCTTATTTGACTAAAGGAGTTCTTTCCTATAGAAGCCGCAGAAATTTTTGAAGGGTTGGAAGAGGATGCCGATGAGGGGGTCCCCTTTGACCCGCTACACCATCCATCTTGGCAGCGACTCTGAAGAGCAGCTCTGTTTTCTCAAAGAGGATAATGAGCTCGTCACAAAGGCCAACCAAATCCATCTCTCTACCGTCAAAACAAGACGACTCCCCAAAAGAGAAGGAAAACAAATTGCTAATGAAGAGGACGGCGGAGAGCCGGCTCATGAAGACTTGAGCTCTTCCTTAGTAGATTATAACGTTTTGGCTCAACTCCGAAAGCTTCCGTCCCTCTTAAGCATATATAGTGCTCTGGTTCTATCCAAGGAGCTTAGAGATGTTTTTATTCACGCTCTGCAGAACCCCGAGCGGTACCAGGCTCGCTTCACGAAAATCAATATGAAAGAAGCCCAGTACACTCTGTACACAGCTGCAGTTGCATTCAAGGATGAAAACCTGCTATTAGGGACAACTGAGCACAACCGGCTGCTTTGTGTGACAGGGTACAACGATGGAGACCGGATTAATCACATATTGATTGATCCGGAGTCCTCGGTGAACATCATGAACTTGCGAAGTCCGAAGAGTTTGTCAATGGACGTCCGACACACGTCAAAGGAAAGGATAGTCATCCAAGACTTTAAGACTTTAATCAAAACTGCTAGCAAGTTTTGGAATCTATAGCCCTGCCAATCAAATTTAGGGATCTGCAAACCGAACCTAAAATATACGTGATCGACGTCGACACGTCTTATAAGATTCTCCTGGGACGTCCGTGGCTCCACGATTACGGCACCGTTCCATCAACTCTTCATCAATGCAGGAAGTATATCAAAAATGGCGAAGAAAGACGCATTGACGGAGACATATGGCTGTTTGGTGTGCATGAAATTTGATATGAAGATTCTCGGTTGCAACACCCTAGCACATTTATATAATATATTTTAGAATCCACATATCTTTTTATGATACAGTATAAAACCAAATAATATTTTCCCCATCTAGCCTTGCATGTCATGGTATCCCATATCGGGTGGTTGCGTCTATATATCATGTTCGTATCCTAAGGGTTAAACAGACCGATTATTTGATCGCTACGTATATTTACGTAGATCTGTATTTGGGGTATATGTTTTTAATTACAGGATATTGCAACATGGTTTAAATTCTTACGTGTATTCTTCATATTTAAAAACTAGATTTTTGAAGGGATACAGGTAATATTTGGAGCAATCTGGTATTATCTGTAAAATCCCACAATATATATATAATATTATATATAACTAATATATATATATATATACAGTTATATATATTTAAATTTAATTATTTTTTTTAAAAAATAAATCTTTCTCTCTCTCTCGAATCTCTCCGTCCCCACTCCCTCTCTATCCCTATATATATATGTTATATAATATGATTTTTTTTATAAACACTCTCTCCCTCGTTTTCTTCTTCTCGTCGCCAACCCGAACCCACGCCTAGCCGCCCCTCTCATCGTCGCCGTTCCCGTCTCCTCGCCTCCCCTGCCTCGCCGTCATCATCCCATCCTTCCTCTTTCCTGAGCACCACCCAACCCTACAACCCGACAGCAAGAACCCACTTCCTTTAAACCCTCATCGACACTCGTCGTCGTCGCCGTCTTAGCATCGTCATCGTCCTTTCCTCTGCCTCACCATCACCTCCTCCCCGACGACCACCAATCTCCTAACCCAGACCTCGACAGCAAGAACCCATCACTCCTATCGTCGCCGCACCTCTTCACCGGAACACGACCACCACCCTCACCCCGTCACCTCCTCGTCTCCCCAGCAACCCCATTGCACTACCACCGCACCCTTTTCTCCTCCTCTGCTCATTCCTCGATCATCTTCAAAACCCCATCGGTCACCCACCGTGTCGTCACCTCGCCGCCAACCGCCTCATTCCCATCTTTGCCCTCGCTAAGTCCAGAGAACCCTAGCAAACCCCCAACTCCCCTCTTCTCCTATTCTTCTTCTGTTCTTCTTTTTTTTCTTTTCTTTTCTTTTTCCGATCGACTCGCCGGAGTTGCGCACGTCGCCAACGATCCAGACGATCCAGTTACCGTCGTCGTCTAATCCAGTCACCACGTCACGCAGCTGCTCAGCCAGGTCAAGTCCTGCGTGCGTAAGTTGCGTCGTGACTTTATTTCAGCGTCGGAACGTGACATTCGTATCTCGACGTGAGATTCGATCAGGCAAGTTCTAAACTTGCAACATGCTATTTTGATTATATCGATATTTATATGCTTAACTATAGTGCATACGTTTTAATATTCAGCAAGTAGTAGCGATTTACAGTTTTTATAGTATCCGTACCGATAACGGTTTATCTAGTTGCATACCGGACCATCACAATATTATAATACTACTATATTAGTTCAATATGTTATCTAGTTTGCAATACACATGTTAATGGATGTGTAACGGTTATTATAGATAGATACATATGCATTCTGACATTAGTTGTGTTTACCGTGTTTCGATATTGGTTATAGTTTTACATTTGGTGCCTATTTTGGTTAATATACATTGCATGCCATGTTCACGACACACTACCAGACTTGTTACTTGGATCTTTTTCTAATGCCGACAATTCTAACTTGTCCTGACGGACATAACTTGTTGTCTACATAGACAAGACCTGTACCTGCTTGATCCTGTGTTGGAATCAACACATTAGATTTATATTATCAATACCCGACTTGAACACAAAACCTTAGGGGTAGGGGGAAATCAATAATGAAACCTGATTTATAACTTAACAGTTCGATACTTATACCGATCAGTCTTTATGGGCTCGGCCAGTCCCGGAATGATGCTGCTGACATCATTCATCTGTACATGTTACCTATTTACTGCTTAGCGTCACGTCTCGGATTCAGCCCCAGAATGTTGACCGTAGTCTCAGGCACGCACATGATACTATTGAGTTACATTGACAATTCCATTAAATTGATTTCAAAGACTTGTAAAATAGATAATCTAAAAGCACAGATTTTATGATACACATCACATACATACAGCTTATTGTTTATACCTGGGTTTATTTACATTCTTGCTTAATCATATCATCCTATCATGATTATTACTATTACTTGATATTATGACGCACTGACGTCTGGGTTTTGCATGGCCCAGTTCCTCTGACATTATCGCAGGCAGATCAAGAGTACTTTAGCAGGAAAGCCGAGCAATGAGGAGCTAGATGTTTAGTTAGAGATGCTTAGTTTCTTTTATTTTCCGTGGTTTTATTTTTATCAATGCGAGCCCATACGGGACATGATTCGGAGATTGTTTTTATTTGGATCTTGATTCGTTTCCGCTATATGCATTCCTTGATTTTATTTATCATGGTAGATGGACATATGTTAGCTAGATTTTATTTTGCTGTTCTTAATATCACTTTGACAGCCGTAATGTGACTATGGAGGGATTATTCCTACCTATAGGTAGCATGATTGGCTCTGGCAAGTGCCGTGGTTATGTATTTTGGGAAGCGGGGCGTGACAGGGTTTGTTTGGTATCAGAGGCATAGGATTTAGGGTTGGTCGGGTTTAGTTCTTTTGTAGTTGGGTATTGAACCCAATACACTAACCAGGAAACCCGGAATTAGGAACATGTCATGCCACATTACTATCTTGCCAGTCTTGAATCTATAAATATCTTGTCTATTGACTCCTGTTTACTGTTATTAATCCCCTTCAGTGTCTTGGCTTCAGAATTATGGCGGTAGAGATTTACAGTCATACCAGAGGCGTGTTGATAACGTCGTATTGCTTGGAGTTGTACGTGGTATGCTTGAAAACCAGAAGCGACAAACTGAGCTAAATCAGTGGCAGGCCGAACCTTTTCAGAAGGGTTTGCGGACGGTCCAGCAGTCCGTAGTTGCAGTAGCATCAAGGCTAACACAGCGTGAGGGCACCGTGGCGGACTTTAGGAAGCTCGGTCCGTCCACATCTACAGGACTGGAGGAGCCATTGCCAGCGAAGCAGTGGCTAGTTGATACGGAGAACCTGCTTGTTGCCGCGCAGATTCCAGATGAGAAAAGGATGGATGTAGTACGTATCCAATTGGTGGATTACGCTCGCGAGTGGTGGCTCGTAGAGGAGACCTGTCTGACCAAGCCGATCAGTTGGGCGACTTTTTTGCGTAGCTTCTTGGAGAAGTTCTTTCCGCAATCTGCTCAGGAGAAAATGGAAGAGAAGTTCATTAGCTTGAAGCAGAACGGCGGATCCGTTGATACACATGCGGCTGAGTGGACCCGGCTCAGTCGATTTGCGGGGCTCTTGGTTGCAAATGAGGCAGAGAAGGCACGGCTGTTTATGCGCAGCTTGGATGTGGAGATTCAGCGACATATCATATCTCTAGGATTGACCGCTTTCTCCCAAGTTTTCAAGGCAGCCAGGGAACAACAGAGTTTATCGGTGAAAGCAAAAGGTAATCTGCAATAAGTTGTAGTGCGGAAGCCGGCGTTTACGCCAAACAGAGCTCCTGTACGCAGAAGTTCCGGTAAACAAGCGAGGCACTGTACCCATGAAGAAGCCTGGTGTATCCGATCAGAAAAGAAGTGTGATTTGTGACTTTTGCCATCTACCCGGACACCTACAGAAGAACCGTCGAAGGAGGCTCGGACTTTGTCTAGTTTGCGGATCAGCTGACCATACTATCAGTGTTTGCCCTTCGAAGCTACGATTGAGAGACGAGATTCAGAAACCACCGCAGAAGCAGATTCATGGGAAGAAGCTGATCACTCATAGGCCTAATCAAGCACGGGCCTTCACTTTGACGGCTGAGGAGGCCAAGGCGTCAGGTGACATTGTTTCAGGTATTCTATTCGTTTATAATTTTCCTGCATTGGCATTATTCGATTCAGGTGCATCTCATTGCTTCATGTCGTCCAAGTTTATTAGTGCACTCTATTCCACACACACGACCTTGTCTAGTTGCTCGGACATACACACTGGGAATGAGAGAATTGTATCCAGTAGTGTGCAAGGGTTGCTCGATCATTATTTGCGGACGGGAGTTATTCGTTGATTTCTTGGTGATTGATACTGGCAGCTATATGTTGTCTTGGGAATGGATTTTCTTGGTATTTTCCACGCTCACATTGATTGTAGAGCAAAGAAAGTGATTTTCCATATTCCCGGATATCCGGAGTTCATATTTTTGAGGAGGTAGTAGATCAGTCGGGCCAGTCGAATTTAGGGCTCGGCCGACTACTGCCGTTCTTTCGTCAATGGAAGTAAACAAGGAAGAAGCACCCGCAGTAGTTCGGGATTTTATGGATGTGTTCGAGGACATCTCGGGTTTACCGTCAAGACGAGATGTGGAGTTCGCGATTGATCTTATTCTTGGAGCAACGCCGATTTCAAAGTCTTATTATCCAATGGTGCCGGTGAAACTGGAAGAGGTAAAGAAATAAGTTGCCGAATTACTAGAGAAAGGTTAGATTCGCAGCAGCGGTTCACCATGGGGAGCTCCAGTTCTAGTCAAGAAGGATGGCACGCGGAGGATGTGCATCGATTATCGAGAATTAAATCGGGTGACTATTAAGAATAAGTATCCAATCTCTCGCATCGGCAAATTATTCGATCAACTCAGTGGCGTGAGGGTATTCTCGAAGTTGGATTTGCGATCTAGGTATCATCAAGTTCGGGTGAAATCAGAAGATATTTGCAAGACGACGTTCCGAACTCGATTTAGGCATTACGAGTACTTAGTGATGCCATTTGGAGTTACCAACGCACCGGTAATATTTTTGAACTTGATGAACCGAATCTTTTCACCATACCTGGACCGGTTCGTAGTGGTGTTTATTGACGATGTTCTGGTCTATTTGAGGAGTAAAGAAGAGCATGCAGAACACTTGAAGATCGCACTGCAAACGTTGAGACAAGAAAAGTTATATGCTAAGATGAGTAAATGCGAGTTTTGGCTTGAAGAAGTAAAGTTCTTGGGTCATATTGTATCTGGAGATGGAATTGCCGTTGACCCTGAAAAGATTGCAGCTGTTCATGATTGGCCAATTCCAAAGAACGTAAGGGAGATCAGAAGTTTTTTTGGGCCTGCCAGATACTATAGAAGGTTTGTGAAGAACTTCGCTCGAATAGCAGAACCATTGACCAAGCTAACACGAAAGGATGTACCGTTCGTATGGACCGAGAAATGTGTGTCATCTTTTGAAGCGCTGAAGCAAAAATTGACCACCGTTCCTATTCTGATAGTGCCAGATGGTTTCGGAGGGCTGGTTATTCACAACGACGTATCTGGGAAAGGCTTGGGATGCGTTCTAATGCGGCATGGAAATGTTATAGCTCATGCGTCAAGACAATTGAAGACTCATGAGAAGAACTACCTAACTCATGATTTGGAGCTTGCGGCAGTTATTTTTGCTCTGAACATTTGGAGACACTACTTACTGGGTGAAAAGATAGAAGTATTTACCGATCACAAAAGCCTAAAGTATGTGTTCACACAGAAAGAGCTCAACATGAGGCAGCGTAGATGGTTAGAGCTGAAGGCTAATTATGATCTTGATCTAAAATACCGTCTAAGGAAAGTTAATGTAGTGCCGGATGCTTTAAGTCGGTTGCCAGCGATACGGATGTTGACTGCACAAAAGGAGATTATAGCTGATCTTCAGATATTCGAATTGGAGATTGTACTACCAAATTCTTAGGGACAGTTGATGCAATTGCAAGTACAGTCATCCTTGATCGATAATATTAAAGCAGCGCAGTCGCATGATCCAAGATTGCAAAAGTTTCGAGAACTAGCAGAAGTGGGACTTCGAACAGATTTGTTGATTTATGAAGATGGTGCGTTACGATACGAGAGCCGTTTATGTATGCCTAAAGGAGATGTTCGTGAAGAAATCATGAATGAGGCTCATAGTTCCGCGTATTCAGTACATCCGGGAGGCACAAAGATGTACAGAGATCTGCGACAACATTTCTGGTGGGAAGGCATGAAAAGGGAGATTGCTCGCTACGTATCGAAGTGTTTGGTGTGTCAGTAAGTCAAAGCTGAAGATCAAAGGGTAGCTGGTTTGTTGCAACCACTTCTGATCCCTCAATAGAAGTGGGAATATATAACCATGGATTTCGTGACAGCATTACCACGGAGTCCAAAGGGCAATAATGCAGTTTGGGTGATTGTTGATCGATTAACTATGGCAGCTTATTTTATACCGTTTCGATTTGGTCAGTCGATAAAGGTTTAGGCAGAGCGGTACATGCAAGAGATTGTGAGATTGCATGGGGTACCCGTGAGCATTGTTTCGGATTGTAATACTCGATTTCTATCACACTTTTGGAGGAGTCTACAGAAAAGTTTGGGAACTTGCTTGAAATTTAGCACGGCCTATCATCCCCAGACAGATGTCCAGTCTGAAAGAACGATCCAAACACTTGAAGGTATGTTGAGAGCATGCATTTTAGACTTCAAGGGTTCATGAAAGGATCATTTGCACTTAGTGGAGTTTCATACAATAACAGTTTTCATATGACTATACAGAGAGCCCATTTGAAGCATTATACGGTCGTAAGTGTCGCTCGCCTGTCTGTTGGGACGATATTGGAGAAAGAATATTATTGGGATCGGATCTTATTGTACAAACTGTGGAGAAAGTTAACGTTTTTCGAAATCATATGAAGGTGGCACAGGATGGACAAAAAAGTTGGGCCGATACCGGAAGAAGACCTCTGGAGTTCGCAGTTGGTAATCTTGTATTCTTGTAGATATCACCGACCAGAGGAGTGATCCGATTTGGTAGTCGAGGCAAGCTTAGTCCTCGATTCGTAAGGCTTTTAGATATTATCGAACGTGTTGGAGAGGTAGCTTTTCGATTGGCTTTACCACCATCCTTTGCAGGTGTTCATGACGTGTTTCATGTATCTCAACTACGCAAATATGTTCGAGATGAGACACACATCCTAGATCACTCGGAACTGATTGTAAGGGAAGATTTAACGTATGAAGAGCGACCAATGACGATTGTGGATCGATGAGAAAATGTTCTCTAGAATAAAGTTTTCCCACTAGTACCTGTTTCATGGGGGAATCGTTCGCACGGAGAATCTACTTGGGAATGTGAAGATGAGATCCGACAGAAGTTTCTATACCACTTTTCTTAAAATCCGTGTCTTGTCTTTTTCTTGTTGCGGGAATTTCGAGAACGAAATTCTTTTGTAGTTGGGTATAATGTAACACCCTAACACATTTATATAATATATTTTAGAATCCATATATCTTTTTATGATACAGTATAAAACCAAATAATATTTTTCCCATCTAGCCTTACATGTCATGGTACCCTATATCGAGTGGTTGCGTCTATATATCATGTTCGTATCATAAGGGTTAGACAGACCGATTATTTGATCGCTATGTATATTTACGTAGATCTGTATTTGGGGTATATGTTTTTAATTACAGGATATTGCAACATGGTTTAAATTCTTACGTGTATTCTTCATATTTAAAAACTAGATTTTTGAAGGGATACGGGTAATATTCGGAGCAATCTCGTATTATCTATAAAATCCCACAATATATATATATATAACTAATATTATATATAACTAATATATATACAGTTATATATATATTTAAATTTAATTATTTTTTAAAAAAAATCTTTCTCTCTCCCCCGAATCTTTCTCTTTGTCTCTCTCTCCAATCTCTCTGTCCCCACTCCTTCTCTCTATCCCTATATATATATATTATATATATATAATATAATTTTTTTTATAAAACACTCTCTCTCCTTCGTCTTCTTCTCGTCGCCAACCCGAACCCTAACCCACACGTAGCCGCCCTTCTCGTCGCCTCCCCTGCGTCATCGTCATCATCTCCTCTTTCCTCTTTTTCGAGCACCACCCAATCCTATAACCCGATAGCAAGAACCCACTTCCTTCAAACCCTTATCGACATCGTCGCCGCTCCTCGTTGTCGCCACCCTAGCGTCGTCGTCGTCCTTTCCCATGCCTCGCTATCACCTTCTCCTTCCTCCTCCCCGACGACCACCAAGCTCCTAATCCAGACCCCGACAGCAAGAACCTATTCACTCCCATCGTCGCCGCACCTCGTCGCCGGAACCCGACCAGCACCCTCACTCCCGTCACCTCCTCCTCTCCCCAGCAACTCCAGAGCACCACCACCACACCCTTTTCTCCTCCTCTGCACATTCCTCGATCACCTTCAAAACCCTATCGGCTACCCACACCTCGATCACCTCGTCGTCGACCGCCGCATCCCCATCCTTGCCCTTGCCAAGTCCAGAGAACCCTAGCAAACCCCCAACAACCATCTCCTCTTATTCTTCTTCTGTTCTTTTTCTTTCTTTTCTTTTTCCGATCGACTCGCCGGAGTTGCGAATGTCGCCGACGATCCAGACGACGCAGTCACCGTCGTCGTCTAACTCAGTCACCACGTCACGCAGTTGCTCAGCCAGGTCAAGTCCTGCGTGCGCAAGTTGCGTCGTGACTTTATTTCGGCGTCGGAACGTGACATCCGTATTTCAACGTGAGATCCGATCATGTAAGTTCTAAACTTGCAACATGCTATTTTGATTATATCGATATTTATATGCTTAACTATAGTGTATACGTTTTAATATTCAGCAAGTAGTAGCGATTTACAGTTTTTATAGTATCCGTACCGATAACGGTTTATCTAGTTGCATGCCGGATCATCACAATATTATAATACTACTATATTAGTTCAATATGTTATCTAGTTTGCAATATACATGGTAATGGACGTGTTACGGTTATTGATGCATATGCATCCTGGCATTAGTTGTGTTTACCGTGTTTCGATATTGGTTATAGTTTTACATTTGGTGCTTATTTTGGTTAATATACATTGCATAACATGTTCACGACACATTACCAGATTTGTTACTTGGATCTTTTGCTAATACCGACAATCCCGACTTGTCTTGACGGACATAACTTGTCTACATAGACAAGACCTGTACCTGCTTGATCCTGTGTTGGCATTAGATTTATATTATCAATACCCGACTTGCACAAAACCTTGGGGGTAAGGGGAAATCAATAATTAAAGCTGACTTGTAACTCAACAGTTCGATACTTGGACTGATCAGTCTTTACGGGCTCGGCCAGCCCCGGAATGATGTTGCTGACATCATTTATCTGTACATGTTACATGTTTACTGCTTAGCGGCATGACTCGAATTCAGCCCGAGAATTTTGACCGTGGTCCCGGGCACGCACGGGATACTATTGAGTTACATCGACGATTCCATTAAATTGATTTCAAAGACTTGTAGAATAGATAACTTAGAAGCGCAGGTTTTAGGATACATCACATTCATATAGCTCATTGTTTATACCTGGGTTTTTTATTTACATTCTTGCTTAATCATATTATCCTATCCTGGTTATTACTATTTCTTTGATATTATGACGCATTGATGTTTGGATTTTGCATGGCCCAGTTCCTCTGACATTATCGCAGGCAGATCAAGAGTACTTTAGTATGTAAGCCGAGCAATGAAGAGCTAGATGTTTAGTCAGAGATGCTTAGTTTCTTTTATTTTCCGTAGTTTTATTTTTATCGATGTGAGCCCATAATGGACATGATTCAGAGATTATTTTTATTTGGATCTTGATTCGTTTCCGTTATATGCATTTCTTGATTTTATTTATCGTGGCAGATGGACATGTATTAGCTAGATTTTATTTTACTGTTTTTTATATCACCTTGACAGCCGTAATGTGACTATAGATGGATTATTCCTAGCTATAGGTAGCATGGTTGGCTCTGTCACGTGCCGTGGTTGCGTATTTTGGGAAGCGGGGCGTGACATCGTTACTTTGTGCACCTCCAAAATGCTGAGCCACAACTGACCAAAGACAGAACGGCCCTGAAACTCAAAAGCAAATCCGAGCCGGCTGTCACCTTCAAAAGGAAACCCCAAAATACTGAGCCACAACTGACAAGGCAGAATGACCCTGAAACTCAAAAGCAAATCCGAGTCGGCCGTTTCCTTCAAAAGTAAAAGCCCCAAAATGCGTCCTCGTTTTGGCAGCAATACTGACGTGCCCGACACTGGAAGTCCGTCCTTCCGTAAAATCCGCCCACATCTTGGTAGCGATATGGAAGAGTCTGATGTCGAAGGCCCATTCGGCAGTAAAATTCGCCCTTATTTAGGCAACGACGCTGAAGAGTCGGAAGAAAAGGACCCGTTCTGCAACAGCTATGTAGATTAGGCTCTCATGCAAAAAGTAAAGTTAAGAGAAACCTTTGAAGTTGCAGAAGGGTTCCTAGCCATCACAAGGGTGCCGGAGCAGATGTGCAAAGAGCTTGATTCATTGTCCGTCTCCACCGTGGACCAGCTGAAAACCTTCTACGTTCCCGGAAGAAAAGGTGGACAGAAGGGCATCCTATTTTATGGGTCAAATCCTGTTGTGTACTCGGACGATTTGTCTGTCACGTGCCTTCCTTATGAAAGAGGTATATGAGCCATCCTAAACCTTAGATATTATGCGTTCGAGATGCAGTAATATTTTAAAAAGTGAGGATGTCGGCTATGTCAAACGGACTCTGAAACGAAGTTTTATGAGAGGCTATGGCATCCGCTTCAGGTCCGATCGCTCATCGATGGACGAGTCCCAGATAGACGGGGCATAGGTTTTATTCAAACCGATGTCAAATCATGCTACATGATCCATGTGGATGAAGCCCAGCGAAAAGCCAAATGATAACGACGAGCTAGCCGAGTCAGAAGATGTCTCTCGAGAGCTCAAAGATGTCAGACAAGCAACCTTCGACGAGCTAACGAGATTGATTTGGGAACGCCCGATAATTCAAGGCCGACCTACATCAACTCACTCTTGTCAGAGGAAATGAAATAGCAGATAATCGTTCTGTTGCGCGAGTTTGTCGACTGTTTCGCATGGATGCACAAAGAAATGTCTGGTCTCCCCCCGAGGTGACCGTGCATAAACTGGTTATTTCTCCTGATGCCAAGCCAGTCAAACAAGCTCTTTGAAGGATGAGAAGGGAGTTGGAAGAAAAGTCATTGAGGAACCAAGAAACTCATTGATACCGACTTTATCAGAGGAGAAATACGCGGACTGGATCGCAAGCATCGTTTCAGTAAAGAAGAAAAATGGGCAGATTCAAGTTTGTGTCGATTTCAGGGACCTTAATAAAGCATGCCCTAAAGACGATTTCCCGCTCCCGCTCATGGAAATGATGGTCGACGACACCTCAAATTACAAGCTGCTCACCTTCATGGATGGTTCGTCTGGATACAATCAGATATAAATGTCGCCCGAGGATGAGAAGCACACAGCGTTTCGAACCCCGATAGGGATATACTGCTACAAGGTGATGCCGTTCGGACTGAAGAATGCGGGCACCACATATCAAAGAGCAACGGCAAAGATCTTTGATCTAATCCACAAAGTCATCAAATGCTATGTCGATGACTTGGTCGTCAAGACTAAAACGAAAGCCAATCACATCCAAGATCCCCGAGCTGTCTTCACCTGACTGAAAGAGCACAATCTGAAAATAAATCCTCTAAAGTACGCTTTTGGCATATCATCGGGGAAATTCTTGGGCTTCATAGTCCGGCACCGAGGGATCGAGATCAACCGATCGAAGATACGGGCAATCATGGAGATGCCTCTAATGAATCTGATGCAGTTAAGATCCTTCCAAGGCCGGCTCACGTACATAAGAAAGTTCATCTCAAACCTGTCAGGAAGATGTTGACCTTTTTCAAAGCTCATGAAGAAAAGAGCTCCTTTTGTCTAGGGCGCTGAATGTCAAGAAGCAATCGAAAGCATCAAGCAGTACCTGTTGCACTCTCCCGTGCCCGCTGCTTCTATTCCGAATAAACTGTTGACCCTTTACACCGTCGTGTCGGATGAATCATTCGGCGTCCTCTTCGCCCAAAATAACGAGGAGGGAAAAGAAAATGCTCTCTACTATCTCAGCCGAACATTAGTTGGGATAAAGCATAAATACTCCCCGATCGAAAAGCAATGTTTGGCCTTGATATTTTTCCGTAAAGAAGTTGAGATATCATCTACTTGCTCACCGGGTTATGCTGATCTCCAAGATCGACCCGCTGAAATATTTGATAACCAAAGCGGGTCTAACTGGTAGAATGGCCAGATGGGCTGTCATGTTGCTTGAGTTTGACATAGTCTATACTCCTCAGAAAGCAGTAAAAGGACAAGCCCTCGCCGATCTCCTAGCTGCTCATCCCATGCCTGAAGGGTCATTGCTAAATTGCAAGTTACCCGATGAACAAGTGTTGCATCTCGAAGATGACGAGCCATGGTGGGAGCTTTACTTCGATGGAGCCTTATTAATAAGGACCTCTAGCAAATCAAGCATTCCGCAGATAAAAGCAGGGAAAGATTGGTGTTCATCATGCCATCGGGAGAAACCTTACGACGTTCTTTCATTCTTACCGAGCCACGTACAAACAATAAGATTGAGTATGAAGCTCTGATAGCCAGTTTGGAGCTCACCATGGAAATGGATGTCCTTCGGCTACGGGTCTATGATGATTCCCAGCTTGTCGTCGGCCTACTACAAGATATATAAGCCCGAGTTAGCTCGATACAGAAGCCAGGCGGTGGAACTCATGAAACAGTTCATCCACATTGAACTAATGATAGTTTCTAGGGCGTTGAACAGAAAAGCCGACGTACTTGCTCGTCTAGCCAAAGAGCTGGCTGATCCCGACATGAATGAAATCCTGATCACAGTTACAAGCCGACAAATTCTGCCTCCAGTCTTTTAACGAGAAGAAGAAAGCGTAGAATAAGATAACAATCCTGCTGAAAAAGCTCTGATCATTCAAGATGAGACCGATTGGAGAGAACCCTTCATAGAGTACCTCCGATACAGCAAGTTTCTTGAAGAAAAATTTGCGAGGGTTCAGTTGAAGAAGAGACCTCTCCGATATGTGTTTGTAAATAACACGCCATATCACAAATTGTACGACCAACTTTGGCTCAGGTGTCTTACTTCGGCCGAAGCCCAAAAGGTCATGAAAAAAGTTCATTCAGGCGTCTACGGAGCTCACCAATCCGGTCCTAAAATGCGGTTTCAAATCAAACGGTTTGTCTATTACTGGCCTACCATCATAAGAGCTTGCGAAGAGCATGCGCAGAAATATCATCTCTGCCAAGTTCATGGTGACTTCATTCACAAGTAACCCAATCCGCTACATCCTAACGTGGTGTCTTGGCCCTTCGAAATTTGGGGCACCGATATAATTGACCCGATTGATCCTCTGTCATCCAAAGGCTACCGGTTCATATTCGCCGCAATGGACTACTTCTTCAGGTGGGCTAAAACTGTCCCGCTGAAAGAAGTCCAGACATAAGATATTCTGATATTCTTCCGGCATAATGTTCTATACTGCTTCGGTACGCCAAGAAAAATCATATTTGATAACGAGCCTTCTTTCAAGATCTTCAATGTCTTAAGGTTTGTTACTCAACACAAGATAGACTGGATATATTTCTCCATTTATAATCCAAAAGCCAATGGGTTAGCCGAAGTCTTCAACAAAACCCTATGCAAGCTCCTAATGAAAAATGTCTCGGCCAATAAATGAGACTGAGATTTGAAGCTCATGAGGCGTTGTGGGCATATCGTACCACACACCGCACTCCAATTCAGTCCACTCCATACTCGTTGTTCTTTGGAGTGGAGGCAATCCTCTACCTCGAGGTCGAAGTTCCAAGCTTAAAGATGACTGTCCAGCACGGTCTGACGGAGGAGGAAAACTGTCACGCCCTGCTTCCCAGAGTGCGCTAAGATAGGCACGTGACAGAGCCAACCATGCTACTTGTGGACAGGAAACATCCCTCCACAGTCACATTACGGTTGTCTAGAGATATCAAGAACAATAGAAATAAAATAAATTATCTAGTACATGTCCATAAGCCAGAATAAATGAGTCATGAAATAAAATGCGGAAGCAAAAGATCCATATACAATAATAATCTGGAATGTACGTCCCAAAATATGGGCTCACATCAGGGAATGAAAAGTACGGAAAGAAAACTATGCTAAAATACTAACAGGTCCTCACTGCTCAGCCTGCTGACTGAAATTCTCCTGAACGGCCCGTGGCGAAGGTAGAGGATCTGGGCCATGGAAAACCCAGACGTCGGTGCGTCATAATATCAACAATAATAAGCAAGCAGGATGTAATGAGATATGCAGGCATGAAGTATAAACAGTAACAAGAGTATAGCAGTATCACGAATAAGGAACAGTAAAGGGTATAAGCACATGTGATGTACCGTGAGTAATCTGAACTAAGCTACTGGGTTAATTACTCTCAAGTCTTTGAAATCAATTTAATGAATCGTCGATATAACTCAATAGTATCCCGTATGTGCCCGGGACCACGGTCCAGATTCTCGGGCTGAAACCGAGACATGCCGCTAGGCACTAAAACAGGAAATATATACAGATGAATGATGTCAGCAGCAGCATCCCAGGGCTGGCCTAGCCCATAAAACTGATCAGTATAAGCAAGCGAACTGTCGAGTTACAAGTCAGGTTTCATCATTGATTTCTCCATACCCCCAAGTTATGTGTTCAAGTCAGGTATTGGTAAATCTGAAGCTAATGCCAACACAGGATCAAGCAGGAACAGGTTTGTCTATACAGACAACATGATGTCCATCGGGACATGTCAAGATTGTCGGCATTAGAAAAAGGATCAGGTAACATGTCAAGTACTGATATATCAGATCGTGTCAAGTAGTGAACATGTATCAAGTCATGTCAAGTAGTGAAGTATCAGGTCATGTCAAATAGCAGTATGTCATGTCATGTCAGATAGTGTACAAGTATCAAGTCATGTTAAGTAATGCACGGGTATCAATCGGAAGCTCATAATAAAACTGTAACAGCTACGGATGCACAACAAAAGCACGGATGCACAAATATTTATCAGCGGTTATCACATTACTATGTAGGGTGCACAATATCAAGTATGGAGTACTAATATAACAATAAAATGAAATAATGTAATATGGTATGCGAATAGGTATAAAATCAATGGATGCACAATTATCGGTTAGGGTTACATTTATAGTTCCAATACTAATTAGGATGCATTTTATTAATCATGGGGTGTTAATATAACAGTAATATGTGTTAATGTGATCTGTAGATTCAGCTATATGTATATTATATGATATGGATGCAAACGGGTATCCGAAAAACTGTAAAACTTTAACATGGGTGTATGATGGGATAAACGGCTAACATTTTATTCATATGGATGCATAATACTATACCTAGCATGTAGCAAGATGATTAGCATGCGACTGGATGTGTAAATAATGATATGGATGCACACGGACGTCGTATAGCCGTAAAATGATAAACTGGTAAATGCGGGATGTACAACTAAGCAATATGAGAAGTAAATATTCCATTGGATGCAGTATATTGTAGTATAGTATGTAACAAGAAGTTTGTATGCGCTAGATGTAAAGTAACACGTACGGATGCAGACGGATGTTGAAAAACAGTGAAACATGAAAAATGATAATGTGGATTGCAAAACTAATCATTATGAAGTGTTATAATTCAAATAGATATAGAATATAGTAGTATAGCATGTAGTAAGATTAACTTGCCTTGACGGATCACGAAACAGATATGTATGGCACGTCCGACGTCGGCAAAACGTCGTAACGCACGCACGACACACGGGACGGGTCCAAGCAACGCAAGAGGGTCACGCAGGTAAGGTACGTCCTCTGGGTCGTCTGGATCGGCAGCGACGGTCACGGCTCTGGCGATGGCTGTAAATCAAGATTTCAAGAACGGGAAAAGAAAAGAAAGAAAAGAAGAAGAGGAAGGAGGGAGAAGGAGCTTACAGCTGTGGTGTTATGTGGCAGAGGCGAGGCAAGGGGAGATGTGACGATGAGTCGTGGGTCTCCGGCAATGGGATGCCGGCGATGGGTAGGGTTTCTTGGGTTCTTGGTTGCGGGGTTTGGGTGTGCAGGTAGGCTGCAGGTGGAGGTGGTTGTGGTATTTGGAAGGAGGCGGAGGAAGAGAGGAAAAGGGTGAGGAGATCGGGGTCGATGGTGGAGGCGGCACCGGCAAGGTGGACGCAGGCGAGGTGCAGGGAAAGGAAGAGGGTTGCAGCCGGGGTTCTTGGGTTGGTGGTTTACAGTGGTTGTGGGGCTCGGGGTGAGAGAGAGGAGGGGAGGAAACGAGGAAGTGGAGACGGGTTGAGGGAGGTCGTCGGCGGTGGTGGCGACGTCGAGGAAGGGTTGATGGGTTTGGAGAAGGTGGGTCGTCGGGGAAGGAAGATGAGGTCGAGAGATGAGGAGGAGGAGGTTGAGGAGGATAGGCGAAGGCGGGGTCGAGAGTGGAGGTGTCGTGCGGTGATGAGGCGAGTGAAGGCTAGGGTTAGGGTTTCGCTGGGGTTCTCGCGGGCGAAGGAAAGATTTAAAGAAGATGATGAGAGAGATATAGGAGAACGTGTAAGGTTATTATTATATATAGTGAGAGAGAGAGGGAGACAGAGAGAGAAAGGGGGAGAGAGAACGAGAGAGAGAGGAGAGAGACAGAGAGAGAAAAGGAGAGAGAGAACGAGAGGAGAGAGGGAGGGAGGAGAAAGAATTTTGTTTGTTATGGGGGAGAGAGAGAGTCTGTTGTTGTTAGTTTAGATTTTAATAAAAATATATTTAGTTATTTAAATTTTAATTCGTATCAGTTTAAAAAAAAATTATATTAATAAAATTTGATTTTCTGGTAAATACAAATTTAGTCTAAAATGCGTCCAGGTCGGGTCTAAATATTCAGTTTTAAAATACGAAAAATATATGCGACGACCAAAATTAAAAATGAATGCTCGGGTAACGAAAATGCATACCCCAAGAACGGATGCATGTATGCGCGCGTAGCCATCCAAACAAGTCCGTTTCACTGAACGGGACGAGAACAAGATGCGTAGATGCTACCATGGGGTTAGGGGTATCATGCAGGTCATGCAATGTATTTTTAAAATATTTTACGTGATTTAAAATGTTATATTGTAAAAATGCAAATGTCAGATAAATGCCAGTATGCAGTATACATGAATGTGCACAAGTCTACGTAACAAGTCAGGATAAACCATAAACATGAATCAAGACAGGTTTCAAGTAAGCGGGTCGGGTCGGATGCTAATACAGATGTCAAATATATTATTTGCACCCAAAACACAGTAAATCAGGAAAATACCATAATTAAAGAAATACGTGAACTGCAATTGATATAAATGAACTAGGGTGTTACAAAAACACTTTCCTTTGGCTCGAAAAACTCGATGCTCTCGAAAAAAGATGCTCTTAGTACAGCAAAATCTTAAGCTGTACCAAGCCCAAATGTCACAGGTCTATATGATAAGATGACTTATCTCCATTCTTTCAAGAAAGGTGAATTGGTATTGGTCCTCAAAAGACCGATTATCCCCAATCTGCATGCTAAGGGAAAATTCGAGCCAAATTGAGATGGTTCGTACGTCATCGAGAAGGTGTTCGACGGAGGATCCTACCAACTGATAAGCGTCGAGAGAGAAAGGCCCGTGACATCCATCAATGGCCGATATCTCAAGAAATACTATGCATGAATGCTCCAAGTCCCGGACGAATTGAGCGCATCTGCCTTACTGTCCGGATTATATATCCCGTAAAACCGTATATGATCCACGGGCATAAACAAGCTAAAACATTCCAAAGTTTCGAAACCGCGATCAACGGCCTTACGGTCAGGATCATACTCTGTAAAACTGTATACAATCAACGGGCATAAAACGACCTCTATCTCTCTTCTTAAGTCCTACCAGTGAGGCTACATTGGAAGTCCCACGGGCGATGAATCTCCACCGACGAGGCTTAAAAAAGGCAAGTCCACAAGCAAAGCAGGCACAGATGAAGACTCGAAATGGCTCTATGAGTAAAAACCGCAGGACTATCGGCGAGTTTTTAATAAAACCCCCAAAAGGCGCAAACTCGTGAAAAGAGACGAAAATACACCCGCAAAGTCCTCTCGATCTTGTGAGGAGAATATCTCCACGTGAGATCCTTACGACTCACAAAGGGACAACACTCTTAGGAATCCCTATGATGCCTAAGGAGAATCTACACCTACGAGATCCTTTCGACTTATAGAGAGAAAATGCTTTTATGAGACCCTTACGACTCATAAAATTAAAATGTTTTAGGCGACAGGGACCTAAACCTGTCTCCTAAGTCATCGTCTCCAATGGGCGACGACAAATGATGAGTCACTTCTGGTACTATGCTTCAGTGTCAGCGATACTAATGCCGACCCAATACCTGAACCCCAAGTCCTCTCAAGGCAAACGATGAGCCGCTCCCAGCGCTATTCCGGTGTAGCGAAAATGATGCCAAATCAAGATCAAAATCCCAAATTCACCAGCGGCAAATGATGAGCCGCTCCCGGTGCTATTCCGGTGTAGCGATACTGATGCTAAATCAAGATCAAAATTCTAAGTTCACCAACAGCAAATGATGAGTTTCTCCAGGCACTATTCCAGTGTAACGACACTGATGCCAAAGACTAAAATTCCTAAATCCTCTGACAGCAGGTAAAGCCGAATATCGACCGCCATGTCGCAAAACGGAGCAAAACCAAGCAAAGCTAAATATCGACTGCCATGTCGCAAAACAGAGCGAATCCAAGTATCGACCGCCATGTCGCAAAAAGTGAGCATCGACCTTCATGTCGCAAAAAGGAGCAAATACAAGCATCGACCGTCATGTCGCAAAACGGAGAAAATTCAACCATCGACCGCTACGTCGCAAACAGGAAGCATCGACCTTCATGTCGCAAAAAGGAGTCAAGTCAAGTATCGACCTTCATGTCGCAAAAAGGAGCCAAGTCAAGTATTGACCGCTACGTCGCAAAAATAGAGCATTGACCTTCATGTCGCAAAAAGGAGCAAAGTCAAGCATCGATCTTTATGTCGCAAAAAGGAGCCATGTCAAGTATCGACCGCTATGTCGCAAAAAGGGGGCATCGACCTTCATGTCGTAAAAAGGAATCAAGTCAAATACCCCGAAAATCAAACTCTTCACAAAAGAAGATCCATCAATTTCATACACACGGCCCATATACGCAGTGTGCATTCATTGATGGGGGCACTTTGTTGGGGTCAAAAATTACACCCTACAGTCAAAGTCAAGGCCTGAAAAAAAGGCCCGGGCCGAAGCCCGAATCCAAGTCAAGTGAGCCCAAGCCTGAACCCAAGTCCAAGCAAGTGGGTCCATGCCCAAGTCGAGCCCAAGTATGAAGAGACCGGCCCCCAATGCCAAAGCAATAATTGTTAAGCAATAAATAAGCTTAATGTAATTTTCATGAATAAATATAATAAAAATAGACAAGAAAGTCAATTTTGTAAAGGCCCATGGCGTAGTGCAAAAGAAATAAAGCACATGGCATGGAAAATGCACATGTACCATTTCATAAAGCCCAAAGGGTAATATATAAAATGTAAAGCTTATATAAGGCATCATGATGAATAACAAACAATAAGATTCTTTTCATATCAATTTAGGGTTCTGTGCCTCCTTCAAGATTTTAAATCTTCTTCTTTCTCTTTTTGAATTAAATCAAGAGTTTAACTCTTCTTTTCTAAAAAAGAAATAGTTTTTCACCATAAAATTATTGAAAGTAAGTTCAAACCTCCCATCAAATCTCTAAAAGGGGAGATTTTAAATTTCACCCCCCTTTTTCTAAGATCCAAGAAAAAGAGAGGAGGAAGGAGGAGATTCATCTCCGAAAATTTCATTTTGGGAGGATCCAAGGCTCAAAAGAAAAGAAAGAGGTCCCCTTTCATCATCCAAGATCCAAAATTTAGATCTTGAAATTTCAAAAGACCTCACTCTTTGGTTTTCTTTCTTAAAAGTCTTCGAGAGTTTTAACTCCAAATAAAAATCTTTTGGGAGTTTAACTCCAAACAAAAATCCTTTCTTTAGGGAGTTTAACTCCAAACAAATTTTTTTAGAGAGTTCAACTCCAAACAAAAATCGTTCGGAGTTTAACTCCAAATAAAAAACCCTTCTTTTTTAGGAGTTTAACTCCAAAATCTCTCTCGAGTTCAACTCTGAGCCCAGGAGTTAAGCCCATTCTTCCGCGGCCCGTTGCGTCCAGTGGCCGCGTGCCGCGCACGTGGCCCGCTTGCACCAACGGCCATGCGTCCTTTCACGCGTCCTGAGGACGCTCTGCACTTCTCGTTTTCCCACACTTTTCAAAAAAAAAATGAACACGTCCATTCGCTTTTGTTTTAAAAAACACACACGTTCCACACTCAAAACACTTCTCTTTCAAAATCCCGTAAACCCTGCGAGACCCTCGATACGTCCAAAACACCTTTAAAACACAACACGCGTATACTGCACATTGAGTTCGCATGATTTGTTTGACCTGTTAATCGAAGGTAGGAGCGAGGGGTAATTAATTGCAGCTTAGTCCACAGTTGCCGGAGATTCGGATCCCCACAATTAATAAACCCCAGCCCGCCCCAGGCAGGGGGAATCTGTATACGCCTGACAAACACGCGCATTTCTCTCTCAATAGCACAACGAAAACACTGCAGTTTCGTTAAATGATCTTTTAATGAAACACTTAGGTGTTTTACATTCTTTTAGTGAAGAAAAAGATAAAATATGAAGCCATATGAAATTCATAGACGTATGTACTTAGATTTGTAATATTATCCCAATGAAAGACACAATTTTTAGCGGCTTGCAAAATATTTGAATGCGCCCATCGCTGCACAAGATGGCCATGTGCATCCCCTAACATCAAGGAACATTTAATGCTTCATAAACCACACGTGCAATTTTATATGGACATGACAATGCAGAATTTGTCTTGTATGTTCTTTTAAATTTTGCGAGTGCGTTACATAACTTCATCATTTTCATTTTTCTGTTGCAGCTGGATGATTTTGTTTTACCACCATTTGAGACAACTTCTGTTTTGAGCGACAAGGACATCATCAGGTCGGTTTCTGTTTCATGAACTAGTTAGATGTGTCATAGATATCTTCTCAATTGGAAATTTCTATCTGATCATGTTTTGGTGTATCACTGGAAAATGGTGCTTGTATAATTGTATTGGTTCTCAGGATTGTCTAAAGAATATAGAGTTTATAAGATATTTGAGGCTATGATGCAAGTAAAATATGAATATTTGACTTAGCAGTAAACACAAAACATAATGTTGTATGCTCTACCCTCAGCTCACATAATGTTGTATGCTCTACCCTCAGCTCTTAGAATTGATTTCCCATGGACAGGGAACATATTAATCCCAATTCTGATTTGCTTTTCACTGATGTGGTGAATTGAAGTTTCCATCTGCTCAAACATATGTATGAAAATACATTCTCATGAAAGGAATCTTATGATAGCCTTATCTTGACTGTTTCTACTCTGCTCATATTTTGATGAACTCATCTTTTAATTGTAATGTCAATTCACATGTGAACCACAACTTTTGTAGATTCGTAGAACTATACTATATGGGTCTAGGATTTAAACTGCTTCTGTAAGAAATATTCTTAATATTTTTGAAGTTGCCTTCTGTCATATCTATCATATTTCGTCGGTGCAGTTATAGTATCTCTTGCTAGAATTTTGTATGTACATATATTTGCATGGGGATTGACTAAAACCCACCTTTTGAGGTGGGTGCCTGATTCTTTAGGTTAGGGGGCTCACTGCACTTTGAAATAGACACGCCATCTAATCAGTAAACTAACTGGAGAGTTCTAGCTAATCAAATATCTAAATTAGAGCTAGATTCAACATGAGCTGACAATCCAAATTCAACTAGGTGTCGAATCAGATGTCGACCCCCGCTACTGATCTATTGCATGGTTGGTTGCTTCTGAATTCTTTACTGGATAGCGAGGAGTATTATTGAGGATCCTGCTGCAAGGAAAAGGGTTAGATCAAATATGGACTTGGAATTGAGAAAAATATGAAATATGCCAAGTTAATAAAAAAATGACACTTTCATAGCCGAATCAAGAAAAAAGGATTTGATATAGTAAATATTTTTTCAGTAATGGCTTTCTTGCTGCAGCTCTTCTACATACTTATTCTTATTTGCCAGGGTTGTCTACTGAATTAGAAAAGCTTATATGGTTAAAAGTTAAAACTCAAGTTTTATTTCAATATTATTGGTTATATTTTCTTTTTATATTAATTCGTGTTTACACTGCTGTACCTTTTCTGTTGTCATGCCAAATTGTTTCTCATTTCTATCCTTGACTTTGTATTATAACTTAGTTTTATAAACTTCTGTTCCATTCACACAAGCAAATGAAGCAATCAGTTCAAAACTTCACAAAAAAAACTTTGATTGCCTTGTAATTCTTGGAATTGCACTAATGTTTTGTTCGTTTTCTCCTTTTTCTCTTAAAGCTTCCTCAGGACCCTATAAATTTTATAGCATTGAGCTATGTTGATGACCCTATCTCTGGGGAGACGTCGATTTTTATATATATAATACTATGCATACAAATTTCAAGATATGTCAATATTTTTTAACAACATTTAACATTTTTTATACAGGGTCAGAAAGAAGGTTGTTTCGCAGATGGATGTGTCTGAGCTTGGTGATGATCCACATGATATTCAGGATTCTCCAGTTCTGGAGAAGGATCATACCGTTCTTAATGATAGATCTCTTGCGGTGAGAGAATTTGGAGAGGATTCAGGCCGGCCTAATAAGGAACACACTGAGGATTTATGTGAACATAATGAGAATGCAACTCATATAGGAACTCCCTCAAAGTCAAAGAAGAAGAGAAAACATTCAGATGAAATTCAAGAATCCAAGTACCCCCTTTTATATGCATTATGTAGTTCTCTCTTTTGTGCGCTATCAAAAGTTAGAATAAATATTCAGAAACTATAAATCATACTTTCTATGCTCTATAGCTTTACCAACTTGTTATAATTAATCACTATTGTTATTTTTGTTATTTCCATCTATTTACACTGGTTTTAGTATGCCTCTTTCTTAGGCAGGATGATCATTTTAGGTCATAACAGCTTTTATAATTATTATGTTTGGTCTTTATAATTTTAGTCGCTGGGGAGCACAAAATCAGTGTAGTTTACTTTTAGATTTTCTTTCTAAATTGTGGTCTGGTGTTCTGTATGAGAGACAAATAGTTAATGTGCTGGAAAATGGATCTTCACAACAAAATCAAATGCGACCAGCAGTATAGAGTTACTAAGCTTGATGATATTTATGGTTATTTCTATGTTTTTCTTCCAACGTTATACTTGCCGCTCCCCCATGAGTGATTTATGACTCCGTTCATGAGGGCATCCAATGACAAATTGAATTCTATAATAACATCTTTGAAAATCGAAAAGCAGTAATGTACTGCAAGAATCATTATGCTTTGTATTTGAAACGCTGTGGGATTCATCCAACCATTTTGCTCAAAAAGAAAAATAATGTACTGCAGGAATAGTTCTGTCCAATACATGCCTTTTATAGTAACAACTTCATGATAGACGGCTGTGTGTGTTACATTTTTTTAATATAAAAAAGGAATAATTAAGAAGTTTATATTCTTTTTTTATATCTTGATCCAGTGATATCGTTCTTCTATCATAGTATGCGTGTTTAATTACTTGCGCATGTAAAATGCCTTTCACCAGTTTTTTCCTTATACTCTGTGTGCATTGTCAATTTTGTTTGATATGGATGCGATAAAGCTACTTTGTGTTATTGCATGTATGATAAATGCAATATTGATTGTGTTTTTAATATATCTAAGCAGAAGCTTTCATAGTTGCATCTTTGTATCTATGGGCAGAGGCGGAAATTATTTCTTGCCATGGGGGGAGCAAACAACTATTTCCTAGTTCCTACCATACATATATCCTTATAGTGGAAACTTTCACCACTTTTTTATACTAAAACTGTAAAGAATTTATATAACCACCTTCATTTTATTTTATATGTCCAATTGGTGGAAATGACAAAATATACATGTTCTAGTTATCATTTTGCTCTTAGAAATTTGAGAAATAAAGGAAGTAGTTCTATTGAGTTGCGACCTGACCGGGTCTAAAGTAGATCGTCTATTAACTGTATCTGACATACTAGCTTAGGTCTTATTTTATTCAAGACCCTTATTAATTGTCTTCACTAGAATAACATTTTGAGGGATAGAAAAGTGCATATATCAAATTACGATGTAGCATTTTCGTTTTATAGTTACCTATCTATCACTAACTAATAAAATGTTGGAAACACATCCATTTGTCCTCTTTAAAAGAGCCAAAACTGGTAGCGAATAATTTTTGGATATATAATTATTCTTTTTAAAATTTCATTAAATTTTCCCTCATAACAAAAACTTTCTTGCTCATCGATGACACATATTGTAAGGTTATTATCTTTATCAAATGACCAATACAACAAACTATGTTGACAAACCCAGAACTTTTGGTGGCCATTACCTCTGCTTGCCCCCCGTAATCATATAGTAAATATTAGCCGTCAAATATCATCCTAGATTGGTTGCTGGTTTAAATTTTGTCTGAAATTTCTGGTATTAAAGTGATTGAAACAAATCATTTCTGGCAGGAAGAAAAAAGTAAAGGCCAGCTCCAAGAAACCAAGCTTTACTGGGGACAAAAATGAAGATATTGATACGCCGGTTACTTGTCAGGTGGAGGATACTTTCGAGCACGTGACTAAGTCTGTGCAAAGGGAAAAGAGGTATGCATAGTTTATATGGATCGTACTTTAACAGTATATAATCTTTTATTATATCCCATTACGATTAATGGAATATGAGCCAAAATTTAGTTCATCACTTCATCTACTAATAATCATTTACATTTAAAAGGGATCATGTGAGGACCAGAACACTAAGAAACATCGAATAAAATTTGAAGTTTAATAAGGCTGCAGATGCACATATTATTGCTTATAATGGGTGTGAAAAACCTTTGCTATTGTTAGCTGGAAACTTTTGCCAGTTAATAGTAACTCCTATTGTAGATTACTAGTGGTGAAATATTTTATCCAGTATTATTTGTGGTTATGAACTTCTGCCAGTTAGTACTTACTGCTCTTGTATTTTAATAGTTGTTTTAAACTAGCTAATTTTTCAAGAAAATAGAGAAATCATCGATCTGAAATGATTTTCTGGCATAATAATAATGATAATTATGTGCTATCTTTGTTTCAATGTCATGAAATACCTATTTTGTAAGTCCTCTAGTACAGGAACTGAACATTGTTTGGCTAGAGTGTGTACAAAATTCATTTGGAATTTAGAATCAATATACTATGGACACGGAAGGGTTGGTTTTTCGTAATTCCCTGTAACCAACTGTAGCCTAACAAGCAAGACCTGTCCATTTCTGATGCTCTCAATGCAAAATGACGAAATATTTAATCTCACACGCACGCACGCACACGTTTTCAGTGAACCAAGAAGGTCCCCTCTATATATTAATAAAGTCACACACACACACACACACACACACACAACACATACAAACACAGAATTTTAGTGAACATAGGAGGCCGTCTCTATATTAATAAAGTCAAGTGGCACCAATTTGGCAAATAAGTTATGCTGACTTTTGTTGCTTCTGTGATCTTCAGTTGGAATCTTAGTGAAGCTTAAGTATTTTGAAATTCTAATTGGTATAACATGCAATGAGAGCTGAGATTTTTAAAGTAAAACATTCAGGTATCAACTAGAGCTGCTTATAAGTTATAACACAGATATATCATATATATTACATGGCTTGCAATTATGCTCATGTATCTGAACTTTTAAGCTGATACTTTGATATTCTTTCGGAAATTATATTAGATGCATTTTGTAAATAAATTACAAGTGATGAACCCATCATTTCCTAATAGAGTAAAAAATAAATTCGAAAGGAAATTAATTGACACTTGTGACATCTATTGCTATATGTAAACAACCAAAGCTAACTCTTCCTTCCTTCTTTTGGGGCTGCAGGAGGAAGAAATCACAGTTAATCAGTCCTGAAAAGGCAATTATGACTACCCAAGGTGCTGAAAACATTGATACAGTGCAGAATAATCATTCTTGTCAGAAGAGAGACAGTTCTGTAAACTGCCTGCATAAAAACCATAAGCAATCTGATGATGGAAGATTTGTCGCAGTAATTGCTTCCCGGCCTGATGATTGTATTAGTGAAGGAGGGAGGTACATTCAATTCTTTGATTGGAGTCGAAATAAAATTCTTGGATGATATAATACGCCTGACGTTAATGCAACACCTATAAATCTGATTTGTTAACGCAATATTGTTCACAAATAGACCAGAAAGCCTTTTGCTCTCTGTACAATTGGATATCATTCTCACCATGGGTTGGGTAGTAGTGTGGCGGAGGTGCTCAAAATTTTCACTGCTTTTATCCCTTGGATTGCTCATTTTCTCTGAAAACACCTCATGTGACAGTGATGATTTTGTCACCTTTATGCTTAATGGTTTCATCACCTGACACCAAAAGTGTAATCTAATTCAGACTTGGTTTTAACTTCATGTGAAAGCAACTTTTTAGTCAACACAACATTTCATCCATATTCCAACATTGCTTTTGTGATTTCTTAATCCATTACCGAAATTCCTTTAAAAAAAGTATTTCTGGAGGACCAAATAAGCGTTATCTCAGGTGGTGCCGCTTTTTCTAAATGGGAGGTCCCTACTGTCTCTTATTTAAATTTTCCCCTATTGCTTAAAATAAGGATATAACTGAAGAAACGGCACATCATTATAGGCTTCCTATGCTTTACCCTCATGTTCATGTGGGATATTTCCCCCAACTATTCCCGCTACCCTCTCTCTCTGATGGAGGTCCTTTTCGGGTCTCCGTCAGATGTTGTCTTCCGTCGATCTCCCGGTGGATCTTGGATGCGATCTCCTGTTGTGTGTGGGTCTCAATGGGTTTTGAGGAGATTGGTGGTTTTGAGGAGTCAACGCCGAGTACCTGCAAAGAAGTTCCGGGGTGGTTTGGTACCACCGAGGACCCTCCGACGATCAAGTTAGTACGAGATCCGAGCAGAGTAACGGCTAAGTGGGGTGAAAAAAGCTTACTTGATCCCTTTGTGATGGGGGTTTATATAGTGGCGGCGGCACGCAGCAGCAGGCGCGAAAATCTCGCCGGCAGTTACTCTCCCGAGGTCACGCCCGCGTAAAGAGCGGATCGCCCGTTAATGGGATCGTGATGGCGTGGAACGTGGGATGTTGCTGGCAGAGAATCTGCGCATGGCGAGATTTGCGGAGCGGCGGTTACGCCTGTGAGTGGTGGAGTTGGTCGGTCGGAGGACCGAGTAAGATGGTCTCGGCTGGGGAGCTCGGGGACGAGCGAGAGGGCCGAGGAGTCTTGGTCCTGTGGCAGCTCGGGGCGAGCTGAGGGACCGAGGAGGCCAATTTTCAGGGGGCTTTGAGGAGAGCCAGCTTGTGCTTGCAGGTCGGGTACAGGGCTGGCCTGGTCGGCCCCTGTAGGCCCTTTCTTCTGAGCTCTGGGACACGTCATCTGCCACACGTCCTGATCTTGGAGATCGCCAATATTGAGCATCATCACTCTCTCTCTCTCTTACACACACATTCATTAATTTATTTATATTGCGTAAAATTGTTCTGGCCAATTTGCAATTTAGCGTATTTGGGCACACACAGGCCATAGCCACCACCTACCCATCGCGACATCCTTTCAAAATCTTGTCAAAACTTAATAAGATGCTCTTGTTACTTTTTGCATGGATGGTGGCTTCCTCATTAGTAAATGAACAGAAGGTTTCGTGCTTTTCCTAAATCTTCTTACAAAATACGGGACCATTTCAAAAAAATTCTTATTTCCTTTTGAGACTTTTATTTCTTCCAAGCACTCACATATTATATGTCTTGCACATCATTTTGCAGGAATGCCCAAGCTGAAGATGATATCGAAGAAAATACATGTGAACCAAATGATTGTGTAAAAAAGGTTTGTTACCTGTCAATTTAGATTACCATCTCTGTTTAGCTGAATCTATACTCTGAAATTTCATTTCTCTTATGCTGTTTTCCCATTTTGTTGAGTTTTAAATATGTTGGAGTTGATCTCAACACTTCAATGCTGCATATACATTTGATTAATTACATGTTTTGAAATTTCAAGTCATGGTGTGGAAATCTGTTATATTGCTCTCTTGACTTGTATTTGAGCCTTGAGTTTAACATAGTTCCCTATATATCATCTTTCCTCTTCAAGAGATTTCTCACATTCGAGGAAAGTTGTAACACACTTAGAAGTCATTTATGATTATGAAAATCCCTTCTCTTGTCTATAGTTTTCTCGGTTAGAAATTTGACTCTAATTAAGAGAGGGTTGACACGAGCTTGACAGCTGATTGTATAACTTTGCCAAATACTTAATGAAGCCTTGGTTTAGAAACAATCCCATTTTGTTAGGAAAAAGTTTAGATGATGATGATGAAGAACTCCAAGTCATGATGCGCTGATGTGAATGTTAGATGAAATACATTTACGAATAGATGAACTCATGTCATTAAAAGCAAATATCAATGATGATCCTGCTAGATGTTTAAGCTTAACTTTTGGGGTAATTTACATATCGGCCAAATCTTCCTCAGCTTCCAATTTCTTAATCTGTCTTATACTTCACATAGGGTCAGTTGTATAATCTTGTTTAAGATTCTCATATGGCAAATTTCTAATATAACTGGGAAAGCTTTTTTACTGAGAATATTTCATATGAGTATTTTTGCACTAATAGTTCAATATTCCTGATTGACTTCAACGTATATTCAATATATCCTCTTCTTAAATGTTAGTATATGGCCTGTGTTTATTTAATTGTCTTGTTAGGTTAGATTTTCAAACTATTGATGTGTAAAAATCTTCTCCATCAGGTTCAAAGGAGAAATGCTCGTCGTAAGAAAGCTAAAAGGCAATGGTTGCAGTCGATAAAATCTCAAAAGGGTCAGGTACGATGATTTTTCGAAGTGTTTTATGCACTTCTCTCTTTGTGGTTAAGGCGACTCGGGCACGCGCACGCACACACACACGATCCCAAAAATAGCTGTCCGAGATGCGATACCAATACAGACTTTTACTAGGTTTACCATTTGATTAGCATTAAGTATATTAATGGGTTAGTGGGTTTAGTAATTGGCTATTGGTTTACGGTTTATCTGGCATCATCAAGCACTAAAAAAATATATAAAATATATAGTAATTATATTATCAAGCATTGAAACAAACATTTTAAGCATTTGTCAAATTACTTGTAGTAGCTATTACTCTTTATTTGTAGAATTTCATAATTTTTAAATTTTGTTTGGTCATACGATATAAATCTGATATTTCCGATTCAAGATTGCAGAGCCGGCTGAGATGGCCGAGTCCGATCTCAAAAGTGATAGCCCAATACGGACGGTACCAAGATTTTAAACCTTGTACTGGACATCAACCGCCCTAGGAGTTAATTTCCTCTTAAGACGGTCAAAAATCTACCTTCCACTCTTGGACTGGTGATCTTCATGGCTTGAAACCTAGATGCATCTAATATCTTCACATATTAATACTACTTTACCTTTCATGGGATGGTTGCTTAACAGAGTTTATAGGACATGTCCCACACCTAGGTCTAAGAGCAGACAAAATGGAAATCACAAGCTCCAGGTATCTAATTTTTACGCCAGGGAGATCATCATTGACAATAACAATCCAATAGAGTTTTTGACCACCACGGGAGAAACTTTCCGATGATATTTTGATCCTTGCATACACGCGCGCGCGCGCACCCACACATCTGCAGTGCTACTGTACGTAGTTTGGCGGAGTGAAGCTTAGGTGGCAAAAGCCTATTGGGATATGGGAAATGCTGCTTCTCAAATTTAATTAATAAGATCTCTTTATTTATTGGTGGTCAAAGGAGCCAGTGAGACCTTTCCACCTCAGCTCTGCAGATCTTGGTTACGGCATATATATCCTAAATGCTTATGAGGCATAAATTTACTGCCTTTCTATAGTAAGACTAATGCTGATCATCTTAAATTTACAGAATATTGAAAACCAGAGCACACCAGAATCGCCAGAGCCACCAGAGCAGCAAGAGACAGAGCAATATACTGAAACAGAGAAGGATATTGTTCCTGTAATAATTAGGCCTGGGCATATTCGTTTTCAGCCGTCAGGTAAACTTTAGATATAATATTTTCCTCAAGTAGCTAGCTCATTGCAGGCTTAATGCCTCAAATCTAGTGTTGATGTTTGATTAAACGCTAAAACTGCAATAAACTTAAATGTTAAAACTTGTGACCGTCGCTGGCAGGGGCGGACGCAGGAATTTTCGGCAGAGGGGGCACCAAACAAAGCAAGCTTACGTTAAGAAATTACTAATAAATATTGTCGGATAATTTCTAAAGTAGTAACAAAAGTTTAAGTCAATTATAACATAGGGAGAATTTTTTTTGCAATATGAAGATGAAGTTTAATGAAATCCATAGTCTCTTTAATAATATAAAAAGTAATTGTGGGTAGAGGGAATTGAACCCAAGACCTTTTCTTGGGAAACAAAATGCATTACCAACTAAGCTAAAGATTTATATTATCTTTCAAATGCCATAAATATATATATAATACATGTCCAAAATATCCCAACTCATATTCATAATCGATATTAGTCTCTTTTTTTTGAAAATTTCAGCAGGGGCACATGCCCCCCCCCCCCTTCGGCCCTTACTAGATCCGCCCATGGTCATGGGTCAGTTTATGGAATTATAGATAAGTGAGCAGGGTTTTTATTGTGCAATGGATTATTAGCCACTTTTCTATTGACATACCTTTAACTTGGGGAGTCAGTCATGCTATTTTGATTTTTCATATTCGTTTTATTCCTGCACAAAACATTCAGTTATTTCCCAGAGAAACAGAACTTGTACAAATATTGGTTACATGTGAAGCTTTGTTATTTGGTATACCATTGTCTAAAGATGTACAGATTGAAATTACTTGTTCTACAAAATATTTTTCAGGGGATCTTTGTTGCTTTTCTGATTTGTAGAATTATTCCTAGCTTTTCAGCTTGAAACTGCTTAAAATCAGATAGGAATTGAGGGCAGTTATGGAGTTTCAATTGGAGATCTTGGTATCTCTTAGTATTAAAAAAATTCCAGATGGATGTCTTTTATATCAGGTAGTGTTGGTGGGAGTTTGATTCTGCTTATTTTATGTTAATTTAAAGTAAACATGGCTTGTATCCCTTGTCTAGGTGCATAACAATTATTAGTAAAATATTCGTGTACACCTCTCAGGATCCTCTTAGTAATATATAATCCTTCAGAAATTACTTTGATTTGATTCAATAAGTCTTGTCTATCGTTATGGGGAAAACATGTCCATACCTTTTTTTTGAGGTTAAGAGCCAGACTCAGAAAATAGGCTGTCGCATGGAATTTTGTTGATGTTACTGTAGCAAAAAAATACAGAACTAATTAACTAAAGTTGAGTCAGAAGGTGTAGGGCTTGTACTATACAGCCTTAATAAAACGGAAAAATAGAAAAAGAGGCTAAGTTTAGAAAACAGCCTGCAGGAGACAACTATCAACTACTTCCAGATAAGAAGCACGATTGTCAGGCAGCCCTATACATACATCAAGCAAGAATACTGGGGATTTATCAAACCAACTTCCAGTAGAATTGTTATTTTATTTTTATCCCACTTTTTTGTCGACACATCAACAGCACTTAATGAAGAATAAATTTTGTAGGGTTTTTTCTATATTGGAACCCTAAAATTTGGTTCATTCTAAATACAACCCCTAAATCATTCTATTTCGAAATACAATCCTAAAACTTTTACGTTAATCAAATAGGACCGTTAACCCAGGTTCAATGTATCAAATATGAGATGTCCGATCAGATGAGTGTTTATCGCGGCGTTATGGGTTCATATCGGGCGTTTGTATCGGATATCAATATCGGGCAAATCGGATATCAATATTGGACATATCAGGTATAATATTTCATATTCCTACATACATATTAAACATATTATTCTAATTAATCTTTATCGAACACTATATAAAATTATTTTATAAATATATAATTATGATAAATCTTAAATTATCATCTATCATAGATGCATATAAAAATATTGTTATAAGTTTTGTTTTGTTTTTTATATTTAGTTTGATGTATATTAGCTTTTGAGGGACATAATGGGTTTGGCCCATTCTCCAATACCCAAGAAACCCAATTTATTAAATAAACAAAAAACATAATATATTTTCATTTAATAATAATCCGATATGCTCTATATCTTGAGTCGATACGTATAATCCGATATATCGGCCGATATTTGAAATATCGGCCGATATTTGACTCAAATGAGAACTACCGATAATGATATGTATCACTACGGTGATTTACCGATAACGGGATATCGGTCGATATTACTGATATTTGATTTAATGGCCTGGGTTCATGCTTGGATTAAGGCTAACTTGGGTTAGGTTGAGATAGATATTTCCTCTTCTACCCCTTCTCAACTAAACTTTCCTTAAAATCTCCAAAGCTGCTCTTTCCCTCGTTTCCTTTCCCCCTCCAAAACTCTTCATGTTGATGGTGATGCATCTTTTAAGTTGTCTCAACAATGCAAGCTCATTTATGTACAAGCAGTAGAAGCTTGCAGAAGCAACATCACCAGCAGTAGGAGTAGGTAAGTGAGGAAGGAGAGGTGCAACTCCGTTGGCCTGATGGGTTCTTTAAGGAAAGAATATAGCCTCTGTGGGGTATTTTTGTCATTTTACGCCTCAAACGTTTACAACGGCTAGAAGGATGCAAATTAGCCATGGGTCCTATTTAATCTAGTTAGAAGTTTTAGGGGTTGTATTTATAAATAGAATATCTTAAGGATTGTATTTAGAATTAGCCAAGTTTTAGGGGTCCAATATAGAATAACCCAGCTTTTAATTACTTGATCTTACGATACTCCTGTCATTTCAGCCTTTTATTTTGCAATTATTGTTGGAGAATCCTATTCAGAGCAAATTAAAAATCCAGAACAACATACAATTGTCAGCCATATAATCATCAACTTAAGAATAGTAAGATTTGAAAAAGAATAGAAATTAAGAGGGAGGGAAAGATAAGAATTATTTTCGAAAAGAATACATAATATTTATTGGGATAAGTCTTCAGTAGACAAGTGTAGTGGCTGATATCAATGAATTTGCGGCTAAACTCAATACAAACACACCATTACAGTCTTAACTTCGAAAATATATTCTTACTGATTTTTAAACCGTTTTACTACTAGATTTGAAACTTACATTTTATAGTTTAGAAATTAGAAATGATGAACTACTTGGAAAGGATAGATTCATGAATCAGTAAATGAGATATATAGCATGTCAAACATCCATGCATCAAACTTCTTGGAAACCTAGAACCAAAACCACAATAACTAAATGTAATTTACATGAATATACCCCTTTTCATTTATAAGTGCTGCTGAGAAAATTCTGAACAGGTGTCGTTGGAATTACCATAAGTCACAGGAGGTTATTACAGGCATGGTTAAAGGGTAACTTGAATTAGCATATAGGCATGCAGTTAGATAAATCCAGAAATGAAAGTCTTGACATATTAGTTATCTATGAGATCCAGAGTCACATAGTAAGTGTTGTTACAGGGGCAATAAAACAGGGTTAGTCATAGGACTGATTCAGAAATGCAAACAACCATATAGTCAAGACTCCAGAGCCAATCACAAGCTTAAACTCAAGAGTAGTCTGCTCCAAACAATAACTAATTCTATGTACAAGAACTAAGAAGCAAATCTAACAAGGAACTAAAGGAGAAGCCAAGTGATGAGAGATTATAGAATAAGGGGTCATATGTCAAAGTGGAAAGGACTTGAGTTTATGAAGAAATTGGTCTAAAACCATAAGCCACCTATATAATTCTCATCCAATTTAATGAATCGATCAAATTTCCCTCTGATGAAGGAATGATTAACTTCTGGAACTTATGCAGTCTGGTAATCTTACCCCTGGTTTTGTTGGGAAGACAGCAACTATGAGAGTACGAGGTATATAGAATGATATAGAACATGGTCTTTTGCTGCAGATTTGTTATCGAAAGTTCCACAATTTCTTTCTTTCTAGACTGCCTAACAAGTAGAGTAATATACCAGAAACCAAATTTACGATATTTCTGGGCATGCTGTTATCAGCCCAAGCAGCAAAAGCATCAGGAATATCCACAGGATACAATGAGAAATTAAATTTCTTATTGTATTTTTTCCAAATGCTTTTTAGCAGGTCATTTTCTCGGTGAGCATGTCATTAATCTGGATTTTTCTCGTTGTGTATACTCTCTATTTAGATTCTGGAATTTGGTAGGCTCACATGCATCATTTGATGAATACGCTCCATTCTAGTCATGATTCATCATGGAAAGTCAAATAATACATGGCACACTGTTGCTCTATAACAATATCAAATTGGTTTCTTTAGAGACCTAAATTTCAAGCTCAAGGTATGGTCCAGGTTTAGATCCTGCAGATCCTTGGTCAAGCATGCAACTATATGGTCTCTTCTACTAATGTTTAAATGTGCCTTCCCTGCAACAAGTTCTTGTTTACGTGCATATCTTCTGTTTATAGCATTTGAACTACTGAAATACATTGATTGTTTGATATTACAATTGTTAACTATGGATTTTTATAGGTCGTTTTGGGTCTAATGGCTCAACTGGTTGTTTTGGGTCTAATAGCTCATCTGCACAAGGCTTTCAATCAGATGGGGATTCAACCAACACTACAGTAACTCTCCATCTTTTACCCTCAGGAGATTTTGCTATATATTTATGCAGTTTACTTTTATTTTTCTTCTCAACGATCCACTTCTTAACCTGTAGGTATTTGTTGGAGGACTTGACCCTAATGTCACTGAATATGATCTGAAACAATCCTTTTCCCAGTACGGTGACATTGCATCAGTGAAAATCCCAGTTGGGAAGCAATATGGTTTTGTACAATTTGTTCAAAGGTACATCCAATTTATGTCTGCTTTTGTTTAACAATGGCCAAATCAACCGTCTTCTTTTTTCCCCACCTAGTGACTAAGTGGGTATTTGCTCTTCTTGTGTGCGGTGTGTTTACGTACAGACAAGTGTTCATTTATAAATTTTTATTTTGTGTCAGGAACAATGCTGAAGAAGCAATACAGGGGTTAAATGGCACAGTCCTCGGAAAGCAGACAATTCGTCTCTCGTGGGGTCGGAATCCTGCAAACAAACAGGTATAACTTGAATGTATAGCTAGCACTGTTTATTTCATTCAGATTTCCAATAACTCGGGCTGTCTTTGTTTGGAGAAATGCTCTCGGCCTCAAACACTTCCAGCCATTCTTGTTATCTTTCAATATCTATCCATTTCCCCCCAAGAACAAATTGACTGCAGCAGCTGCGGTGGACGAGATAAATGTCCGCTCAAGCCCTTTTTTAAACGTATTCAGGCTTGTTGAATATATATTATTTTTGTATGTATATACGCACGATACTTTTCAGATGCCTGGCACTCCCGAGTTGTCGGATAAGCAGAAAAACCAGAAGTTTGACATAACTGCTGCTGTAGATAGCTGCCTTCAACCAATAAGCCCATGTGTGTGCGTGCATCACACACGTATGAAGATGCGTGTGAATCCGTGCTACACACATGTATTACACACAAAAATGCGTGTTACACACGTGTGTGCTTGTGTGCGTGAACACACAGGCGTGCCAATGATTACAATATTAGAGTTTAATGGTTAATACTTAATACTTTCTTATTTAGTTGCCCATGTCAAATTTGCAGACTATTCAGAACCAGATTCCACCAAAGGTCATTCATAGAGAACCACCAGAGCTGCAAGAAGCAGAGCAGAACACTGAAGCGGAGAAAGATTTTGGTCCTATTGCTATGAGGCCCAGTCGTATTCAATTTCAGCCATTAGGTATGCTTTTTAGTTGCCATCATCTTTTTCTTAAAGACCTCTGATTGAAGTTTCAAATTTCAGAATGCTGATATTGATCAAATGCATAAATCACATTAGGCTTTTAATGCATAATATTCACATGACCCTCGGTGGACACCTTATATTGCTATGGCTTATGTGACCTCTTTGATATGATAGTAGATCATATATGATAGATATATTATCCCAGAATATGACTCAAAAAGCATCTTACTCTTATGGATGCTGATTGAGACTGGTGTGAGTTTAACAGTTTGAAGTCCATGGATTTATGTGGGAGGGGACAGTGTTCTAAACACGAAAAGTTCTCATTGTTTGCTGGAATCAGAAAACAAGAATGGGAATTGAGGTCTTGCACACACAAAAAAATTCTCTCCTGGAATTGCCATTCCCTTATTTGTTTGTAAAGAATTGGAATGGTTTTTGTCCCTTTCAATATTTTCCTTGGTTGAACAAAGAAAAGTGGGAATTAAGTTTTGGGAATTGGTAAAGAGAAGAGAGAAAGAGAGAGTAGGTAACCATAATTTTTCCCATATAAAATAACATATACAATCCTATGTCTTTGGGAATGGGCAATTCCATCCAAAAAAAGCTTGGATTTGGAATTGCGAAAAAGGTGATGTCAATTCCCAAAATTTGCAATTCCTATTCCATGCAAACAAACAAAGGAATGGCAATTCCATACTTTTTTGTTTTGATGAATATTGTCTTGTCCCCCCAATTCCCATAAGTTTTGGCAATTACTTGCAAACAAACAGCCCCTAAGTGAAATTACATTACAGATCTCTTAGCAGGCTTGTTGATGTATGATATATTACCAGTTATATGCTTAGACATTTGTGGAAATCAGTGTCATGAGATTTGTGCAGATATGTTTATTGTTTCGATTTTCTTTATTTAGATTCTGGAAGGTGATAAGCTCACTTGTATCATTGGCTCAAAACACTCTATTCTAACCACAATTTATCGGTGATAAGTTGAGCACATCTTTGATTTGTCAATTAGGCTTCCTGCTTTCCAATCATGGTAACTTGGTTGAATTGGGAAGTTGTAGCCGTTAATTTATTATGCCATCTATACCTTACTATCAAGGCTGTTTTCATTCATTTTTTAGTCAATAATGAAGTAAAAAAATCGGAAGATTAGTTCTGTGTGTCTATTCTTGCCCATAAAAATATATTTACTTTTTCTCATGTCGGTCCTCTTGCATTTAAATACTTCAAAATTTATTGTCCACATTTCAGTTTTTGGTTGAACGAACAGGAGCTTTTGATGGCTGTAATCGATGATAAATATAACTTTTGACAACTATGGCTTGTTGTAGGTGGTTCTGGGTCTAACGTCTCATCTGCACAAGATGTTCAATCAGATGGAGATTCAACCAACACAACAGTAAGCCCTCATTATTTAGCTTCAGGAGGTTTCTGGATATGTCTATGTAGTGCACACCCCACCCCCTCTCCTCTCTCAACGATCCGTTCTTGATGTATAGGTTTTTGTTGGAGGACTTGACCCAACTGTTGGCGTAAATGAACTGAAGCAAATCTTTTCTCAGTATGGTGAGATTGCATCGGTTAAAATCCCAGCTGGGAAGCAATATGGTTTTGTACAATTTGTTCAGAGGTACGCTCAATTGTATGCTTGATTAAAGTTTTAACAATGGTCATCACGATTTTATTTTTTTCCACTCCAAGTGGCTAAGCGTATATAATGCTCTTTGGAGCATGAGTGAGTTTGCATCTGCGCAAGTATTCTAATTTCACTTTTATATCTTTATATTCTATTTCTGCTTGATGTTTTTTGTCAGGAACAATGCTAAAGAGGCACTCCAGGGGTTAAATGGCACTGTCATCGGAAAGCAGACAGTTCGTCTCTCATGGGGTCACAACACTGCAAACAAACAGGTATAAATTGAGTTTGTAGTTATCATTCTTCAAGGTTGAGCTGTAGAAGTTCATGCAGATGAGATTATTTTATTTAGATTGCCATAACTTGGGACCGCCTTTGGAGGAATGCTCCGAGTCACAAATTACTCCCAGTAATTCTTAGTTCTCCCCCCTTGAGGCAAAGTGATTTTCCCTTTTCCCACGAGATCAAATTGACAGTCTTTTTATTAGTTAAGATTTAAGAATTATGGCGGCATATTTACAAAGTTTTCAAGAAATTTTAGTAGATTGTAAAATGGCATATTTGACTGTCTTCATGTAACGCTTACAGATTTTTAATTGATAACATCAATCACGACTGATTTTAATTTTCATTGGTACATTTACATAGACACAGGGATCATCATTTAAAGTGATGATGGCAAATATAAATTTGTCAATCCAGATGACTTTTCGTGATCTACAAAAGTTAATACATGATGAAAAATTCTGATGGTCTGCTTAAATATCAACACTTGCATTTTCATCCTATTTCACTGTTTTATCTTATTTTATAGCTGGTACAGATACTCATTATGTGATATATAATTGCATTACTGTGAGCTGAGATTTTATATATGTGTGTTACAGGGTACGCTTCAATGGAATGGAACATGCAGCAAAAAGCAGGGACGGCAGTGGGGTAAAGAGAAAACTGCATGCAAATGGAACGATTCAAATGGCTGTAAAGAACAGTCCAATGGAAAGGGGAAGATGTGGAGCAATTCTGATGATGCTAATGTTTATAGTGAAACTTATAACGGAAAGGAGAAAACCATGAGCAAATGGAACGATGCGAATGGCTATGGTGGACAGAGTACTTATAGGGATAGAACCATGAAGAAATGGAATGATGCTGGTGGCTGTACAAGACAATGTAATGCAGAGGCTATTTCTGAAAAGGGAAAGACAAAATGCACTACTATAGACTTTGAAAGGCTTTACCCTTTAACTCGTATCCCTCAGGTTTGTTTCACACTTATGCTGAAAGTTGTACAAAGTTCTTTTTTTTATAATATAGATTAAAATAAGCATAGGGGACCTTTACTCTTGGGAAGGAAGAGAAAATACAATTACTTTATTAGGAAAAAAAACTCCATGCTATATTTTGAAATTTTAACATTATCTTTCTTCCATAGCTCTGTTTCAATCTTTCTGCATATACTCTGCTTTCCTTGCATATCTAACTACCAATTTTGAAAAATCTTGCAGGTGGGGGATTTGCTTGCATATCGTTTGATTGAGTTATCAACTTCATGGTGCCCTGAGGTTTCTCCATTTCGAGTATGATCTATGTCTAGTATTATAAATTTAATGTTTCCATCTTCATATCTTATTACCCATTATACTGGTAAAAATGGCCCTTGACCTCTCTTTTCTGATTGTAGGTAGGGCAAGTCACATCATATAACTATATGACTATGAGCATAATTCTCGTACCTGTACCAGAATTCCCTCTTTTCCCTGAAGATGGTATTGAAGGAAGGGATTTAACGCCTCAAGCAAATCCCTCCCCATACAATGAAGATGGCTCTTTACAGGTAAGTTAACGTTTGGCTATCCAGACCTCCCTCACTTTTTCCTGTATAGCTTCATGCCACAATCTCTTTCAAAAAGCTGCACTTTGTCCCCTACCGTGTCATTGATTTTCTCCTAACCCCCCTCTATTTTCTACATTTTTCTTCCACCTTTGTATTTTGCATACTTGATACTTTCAAAGAGGGGTATTTTGGAAATAAGTTTTGAAAACAGGAAAAAAAAATGACTATCAAAATAGAGCGCAAAATGAAGGTTTTGAAATGAGAGGGTCTTACCATGCTCTCTGAGGCAAAAAGAGTGAGGGTTCCTGTAGTTTTACTTAAATGTTTTATACATTTGCTTTTGTTCCCCATTGATTCCCTATGATGCCGCATGTTAGTTTCTGCTTCGATTGAACTTTCGACAGAAATTAATAACCTAGTGTGTCATTCAGATACACTATCCATCACTTGTTGATGTGCGTTTACTTAAAGCGAGCGATTCGGAGACATCATCTTCAGATAATTCTGAAGGAGAAATGATCACCCAAAAAGCAGCTCCCATGAACAATTGGGAAAAAGCACCGCTCAATAACAATGCTAGAGAGACTGTTACCCAACCTACAGGTATGTATCAAATTAGTTGCTTGGCATATAATCTGGTTCAAGTCTTGTGAACCATGCGTCAATATGGCTGGTCCGAATTTGGGCCTAATTAACCTGAGAACAATTTTTTAGTTTATCTATGTATAAGTGCATACTTACATAACTTAATAAAAAAACTGATTTTAGACTTAGAAAAGTTGACAAATAATGTAATTGGCTTAATGAGTTGCATTTTTTTGGCAATTCTTGTTTTTAGTAGGGTTAATCGCAAATAACCCCCTTTATTTACCCATCAGAGCACTTAAACCATCTCGAGTGATTTGTTAGCGCTACATCTTATATTCATCGACCAGAACCTTGAAAGCACTCACATTCTACTATAAACAACACAAACAAGTTCTAGAGTTAAATTAGACAAGCAGTCAAGCTGTTTATGGTTGAATTTTAATGTTTTCAAAGGATTTTGGTCAATGAGTAGAGAAGTGTTTGCACTAATAAATCGCTTTTGGGGTTATAAGAGCTATACGGGGTAAACTACAGGGTAGCCTTGTGCGATTAACTCTTTTACCTAATAGAAGCAATTTTTTTATCACAGTAAAATACCATGATCTTCCATTGTTTTTTCAGATAAGTACCATAACTTTATACTTTATTTATTACAACTAAATACCATCTTTACTGGTCTTTTGCATGTTAATACCATCCACATTTTTTCATCCAGCGGTGTTATATTAGTGTAGTGATCATGCAACTGCCACATGCACGATTTATTCCCTAATTGACCTTCATATGCTATTAAATGTGTCCCTCTTTCCCCTTGTTTTGATATCACATATGTACACCTCGTTTTGCACTGATTTAGCCCCATTTTCTCCTTGTTTACTTCAATTTAGTGAGGGGATTGGAAGAGAGAAGAAACAAGAACCGAGCATCAGAACTAGGGTTGGAGTGGTAACGGAGAGAAGATGAAAAAATAATAGTGTATGATAATGTTTAGTGCTGAATTATAGAAAAGGGTGTAGCGTTTTTGCGAGACAATTTCCATTAAAAAAAGGTCGTTTTTCATGCCCAGAATTCAACAAGCAGCCTTTATCCTAAAATTTTGGGGTCGGCTATATGAATCCATTTATTTCATTTTGCTATGTCAAGGACCGTGTACTTGGTTAAATTAGCAATTAACATATTGATCTTAATCGTCTCTATCCATATTTGTCTAGGTCTTCCTCTACCCTTACTTGCACCGTTAACTACAATTCACTGACCGCGGCATTTATTGGTCTCTATTGCACATATCTAAACCATCTCAGTCACTTCTCTATCATCTTATCCTATATGAGAGTACCTCGAACTTATTACGAATACATTCATTTCTTATCCTATCCTTTAGTGAATTGTTATTCATCCATCTTAACATTCTCATTATAACCATTCATTTTTAGACATTACTTAATCGCCAACATTTTGATCCATAAAGAAGTGCGGTTCTAATATCCATCCAAAAGGTCATCGAATGTTAGTGTAATAAATAAAGCATATGGTACTTATGTGAAAAAATGACATAAGGTCATGGTATGTTACTGTAATTTAAGCTTTTTTTAATATAAGTTCAATTTTTTAATTGCCTCACATCATGTTAGTCGGGTCAAGACCCTTGACCTTGATCCGCCCTTAATCTCGCCAGGTGGTTTTACCCATTTATGGGTTATGACCATACCGTATATATCCATCCTATACTCGACAATTTCGACTCGGTTAGGTCAAAATTACCACCTCATGCTAGAAAAGAAAATTTTGCAGATAAATATATGGAGCAGATTGTAGATTTATTAATTTTAGTAATTTTATCTCATTACTTGTAGACAATAGAAACATGGGTGGGTCTAGTTGGGACCAAATCAAACAGACCATAAACGAGAAAAAGGCTGAGCTGCAAAGAAAGAAGGATGGCTGGGAGGAGTGGACCCCACGAAAGAGCAACCCGGGGACTTCATGGTCACATCCAGCATTCAGAAGGAGCGCCATGGGGCCTACCCTTTCTTATATGAGAGGGAGAGACGATAACATGCATCCTCCTCGTAGAAACTAAGTGGAGAAAGTATGCCCGGTTTTGTTTGAGTTGGTATGCATTTATTTTCATTGAGGTTTTTGGTTGAATATCTCATCCCGACTCGTCTTTTTGGTGCAAAGATGGTATTTTGTGATAACTTATATATTATATGCTTGTAAAAAGTATGAAGCAGTTTGTATGGTGAATATGGAGGTGGCCTTTTGCATACTTGGTGTATATTTATCACCAGTGTAAAGGATCAGAGTGTGATCCAATACACCTTATAACTTGTCACCTTATAACTTGTTTGTTTGCAAAGGAAATTTACTGTTAGCTAAATTTTCAGGTGCTTGATGGGCTACAAATACGATCTTTGAAGCAGGCATTGATCTAAAGGCAAATTTACAAGGAAAATTGGCTGATGATATTTCTGTTATATTTGACGTGCAAGCACATTTTTGAACCAATATTTGAACTGGTTTATCTCATATAGGTCTTCTAAAAACATTGATATTTTGATAACCACCTGCTGAAAACTTTATATTTTAAAAGTACATCCTAAAACTCTTAAATTGGCCGCTGTGTTTAATCATCATCTCTAACACTCAAAGAAATCTCCTGTTCAGGAGCTAAATGATGACTTGAAAATGAGAGTTTGTAAAAGTAAAATTAATGGGTTTGGCATAAAAATGTAAAGAGACGAGAGTTTAGATGTTGCATAAAAACTTTTATCTCGCATCCAAGAGTACTCTTTGGCCCTTGTCCTTGTAGGTAACTATAGAATTTTACCGATAGATTTCTATATTAATTTTACTGCATGCATAGCACCATCTGGATAAAAGGTAATGATTTGGCAATTTCACCAAATAACATTTTCTCCTTTTTAATTATTGTAACTAAGGTCTTAATTTCCCTTCTAAGCTACACAGGGTATATATTATAGTCTTAAATCATGTTGGTGATTAGGAATGATGGAGATAATGAATATTTGCTATCATGGTGGTTGATTAATGAAGTAGGTTGGCTTCATTGAAGATTAAGGCTGCTTAATTAGTCTCTTAATCGCTGGAAATTACCTTTATATTACTAGTTTTTTTACTATATATATTAGTTTCATCTAATTTGAATCGTCCGTACAGATCATAATATTGATAGATCAGATAATTGTTGAAAAATTTAGGAAAAGTCAAATAGAAGATCAAAACTCCAATCGGATAGTTCTTTTGTATGTTCTATGTAATGAGCATTTCATTCTGCCTTATAATTCATAGTTAAGAAGTATATATCACAATGTTCGAAAAAGTCGTTAGCGAGTCGCGAAACATTACATTTATTACTATAGAGTAGCATAAGCAACCAAGCGTAAAGCGTGAGTCACAGGAATATTCATTTCTATTTTTAAAAAAAAAATTGAATTCACATATATTTAGATACATATATGTTTGCTCACAGCACATTATCAACCAGTAAAATAAAATTATCCCACAATGCATATGAAGCAACTCCAAGAGTCCAAATTTAAATATTGCTAAAACTTAGATGTCATGTGAAAGGCATCAAAGATTGTTGACTCTTAAGGCATATGTTTTATGGAGACCACATGCTTATAATAGTTTAATTGATGAATGGTTGCTTCATTTATAGATTTTTCTAGGCCTCGCCACGTTTTGTAGCGAAGCGCATATTAAAGCTCGTTTTTTCGAACATTGGAATAGAGCCTTCGAGAGAGGAAATCTACATCTAAAAGGGTGTGGGAAAAATGGTAGAGGAGTTTTTGTGAAAAATATCTTGTGAATAGAGCCTTAGTCTTGTGAAAAATATTATGGAAGCCATACCAATTGACTCAAACTAGTATCCCACCCGATGATGCCCCACACACGCTACTTCTTCTTTATTCAGTCATTTAATTGACGGCTCCTTTTAAGCCCTTCCCCACTCTTGACTCTCCAATCAAGATTTCTATTTTCATCTATCCTTTATAGCATTTGCAGGATTCGAATCTGAAGCCTAGTTTCTGTCGAGCAATCCACATCCGACTTGTTTCCCTTAAGAAGTTTCTTAATTAAATATGTTGTATCTTTGGTACCCCAATACGCATTACATTCCAGAAAGTGCAATAAATTAAAGAAACCTAGGGTTATATAAAATATTATATGCAATGCAATCCTCTACATTGTAAGCTTTCTATTCACTTGAAATCTACCACAAATATTCTCCTTTAAGCCACTAACTTGAGCATCAAAGAAATATGTTGGAGCAAAACTCCAGTTTACTTTCCCGCTTACAAAACGATATCGATTCAATGACTTAAGAGCAAAAACCATTCGCGTATTCACATACGGGCAGTTGACCAACGGATACCCTAAACTCGACCTCATAAATCTTGCTATGCATCTTGAGTCATGAGCAATATCTTTCCGTGTCATCCGATTATCCGAAACTCCGGTTGTTTGATATCAATATATGTCGCTATCAACACTTTCTGATAAATGATATCATGATGATGCTTCTAAAAACCGATCAAATATAGATTTCAAGGATTAAGGGAGATCGGGCTACTACAATGCCAACCAGAGAAAACATAAATAAGAAAGTTGACCAAAAGGAGGATAGTTTTTTGTCCAAAATCCTTAAATCCATCTCTCTTGCAAGCAGGATAAATAGGTTTGGTTATTTTCGTGGATGTCTTGTGTTCTGAACTGTGGTAACCCGTACTTTGTGAAGTATATAAAGTAGAAATGTCTCCACGGTGACGGAATATCTCTCTGTGTGTGTGTAGAATAATGGAGGAAAGAGGTCATAGGAGGGCATTTCCTCCTATGGCATCGAAAAAATACAGCCTTCACCATTTTTTCCGACGATCGGCATCTATCATCATCATTGTTATCATCTAAGATGTGCACACACCAAATTTCATGTGATTCCACCACTTTTTCACATTTGAATTAGCAATGTAAAAAGTTCTATTGTTGGTAAACTATTAATTTTGCAACAACTAAATCAACGGTGAAAAAATAGTATAATCACATGAAATTTGGTGTATCCACATCTTAGATAATAAAAATGGAAGTCATGTATGCCGATCGTCGAAAAAATTCATGAAGCATATATTTTTCCGACGCCATAGGAAGAAATTCCCTTCTATGGCACATTTCCTTCATTAACCTCCTGTGTGTGTATAACACGGAGGAGATGAGTCGTAGAAGAGAATTTCCTTCTATAGCGTCGAAAAATACACCCTCCATGTTTTTTTCCGACGATTGGCACCTATCATCATCATCTTTATCATGTAAGATGTGGATACACAAAATTTCATATGATTTCATCACATTTTCACCGTTGATTTAGTGGGTGCAAAATTAACGGTTTACTGATAATAAAACTTCTTACATTGCTGATTCAAAGATGAAAAAGTTGTGGAATCACATGAAATTTGATGTATCCATATATTACATGATAAAGATGATGATGGGTGGAAAAAATCATGGAGGACATAAATTTTTGGCGTCGCCTAACGAAAAAGCCTTCTAGGACCTATTTTCTTCATTATATATATATATACATAGAGAGAGAGAGAGAGAGGTGTCATAGCCCATAAGAGGGAATTTCCTCTTATGGCATCGAAAAGATACAACCTCCACAATATTTTTCGACGATCGGCACACATCATCTTTATCTTTATCATCTAAGATATGGACATATCAAATTTCAAGTGATTCCACCATATTTTCACCGTTGAATTTGTGGGTATAAAATTAATGGTTTATCGACAATTGAATTTTTTACATTGCTAATTCAACGGTAAAAAGTAGTAAGATCACATGAAATTCGGTGTATCCATATCTTAGAAGTTAAAGATGAAGATGATGGATGCCGATCGTTGAATAAAACGGTGGAGGGTGTAGTTTTTTTACGCCATCTGCCTTCTAGGGCCTCTTTCCTCCATTATCATATATATAGAGAGGGAGAGAGAGTGTGTGTGTTATGGAATGTAGGAAAGAGTCCCTAGGAGGCTATATGCGTTAGGCGGCGGCAAAAAGTGTCCCGTCCCGCTTTCCAGTAGATGGAAACGGTGACATGGCAAACCCGCGACGTATTTATTCCGAGAAGGACATTTCTCGAAACAAATACGCGAAACGTAAATAAGCAATATAAAATGACAAGAAAATACATGTAAAAATAAAATCCAAGCACTTTATATAATTACATTATCAACTTTACAAGGTTTAAACTGATACAAGAATCTGAAATAAGAACATAAACATAAAAACCTAAACATATGGCTTACTGAAATAAAAGCTGGAAGAAACTAGAGATCGGCCTGTGCTGTGAACTGGTTGTACTCCTGTTCCATCTTCTTAGTCTCTAGACCACCTGATGAACATTCCAAGAAATAAAAAAATATGTGGAATGAACGTCAGCGAACTAGCGTTCGGTAAGTTCCCAGAAAGGATAAGAAAGGTATATGATGCATAACAGGTACAGAATGAAATATAATATGGCATATATAGCATAACAGGTAATAATTTTGTGTGAGTGAACATGAGGTATGTATCTTAATAGGTCTCTACAAGCTAATCTAATTAACGTAAGTTTAAGTGTGAATGTCAACCAATCTCAAGAGTATTCTCGAACCTAAGGCTATCGTCCAGGGGCAAGGAATCACGGGCCCAAAATAACGGGACTTCAATTGTTATTGAAGTATTCTAAACCCAACAGGCTGTCATTCAGGGGCTTGGAAACACGGGCCCTCATTCATGAATTCGTGATGTACCGTTTCAGCCCGGTACTACAGCAATGTTATTTGTACCGTTTCAGCCCGGTACCACAGCAACATTATTTATTATAATGGGACTCATGAGATTCCGTTAGATTCATACTCAAACTACCCCAACACCCTATATATATAGTAGTCTACGATTAACGTTAAAGGTCTTGATCGAATCCATGAATACCAAATGTGATGTATAATATTAAGTTTCAAGACTGAGTTCATGTAGTCATGTCAATTGTAAGGATTCATGTCCATTGTATTCATGTTTCGAGTCAAATTAGATTAAGCATGATGGTTTAGTACAACTCATATCAAGTGGTCATGTAAACATGTTAAGTATTCAAGAATTCATGTTAAGTCATGTAAGATATCAGGGTATATATGTGTAAATAGGTCATTTAGAAAATCCATGGTATTTATGTAAAATACTATATTTTAATATCTCAAGATTGTTTTGATAAAAGAAACTATTTAAAAGTCTAGAGTGTTTTGAAAAAAATATTCTTTAGGTAACTTAGGGTATTTTAGTAAAAACTAATTTTTCTAGAATTAAGGTATTTTATTGAAAACTCTAATTTAACACTTTGTTTTCCTTAAACTAATTAGAAATTATAAATAGTGATAACCCTAAATTAAGCGAACTTGTTATCTTTTCTTTTCTTTTCTTTTAACTTTTATAGAAATTGTTTTAATTATTTATTTTTTTTAAAAACGTATTTTCATTTCAAGATCGCGTGCCATGAGAAGCTCATCATCTTACTCACTAAACCCATGATGTGCGATGATCCGCATCATTACAATGGGTTCCCCTAAAAGAGTTGTGAGGCAAAAAAATATACGCAAAGGAAAAGAATTAGTTAATTCTATTATTAAAAAGTTGAGAGTATTTTAATATTAATTTAACTTTTAAAAGGTTAAGGATATGAAATTAATTTAACAAAGGATTCAAAAAAAATAGACAATTGCTGAATGAGGTTTACATGAATCAGTGCAAGTATGAACAGATAACATCAATCTAAAGGTATAATATATATGTTAGTTTTGGTTTTTTTTTTCAGACCCACCACAATATTATCTGAGCTGCTGCTGCTCTTTTTTTTTTTCCAAAATGCAAGACCCAAAACAAATAGTAGAATGCTAACCTTAATTATTTTGTTCCCTATTTAAAAAATGTTAAGCTCAAATTAAAACATTTATAAGAAATTATCTACATATAAGTTTGTTTGGTTCTGTAGCAATGACTATGCAATCTCATGCAAATATCTTCTTAGGTGTATGAATCCAGGTTTGAATTTATCTAATTACATACGAAGTCTTGAACATCTAGATATCAAGTTAGCTCATCAGCTCCAAATCCTTGGATATAAAATCTAAAGCTCTTGATTTTAAACAAAATTTACACCGAAAAATATAGGAAACAGTCATATATTCCTACTGCAGGAAAAACAAATTCTTTACATGAAAGACAATAAGGTCGTTGGCATATCTATCACTGCTATTGAAAATATTCCATAGTCATTACCAATCTAATGACATAAATATATATCATTAGGGATTACGATAAGGCAAGACGGCAAATTCATGAAAAGCACGACAAGAGGAAGAGAGGGACGGGGACTTACTCGCGATAGAATACGACCTAATCTCATTGAGACATTTTGTCGAACACCTCCAGCGCAAAATTTGAAACGTCGACGGATTGAAGATCCGGAGGAGTGCAAATGACCGTCGTTCTCACACAGACTTGGCCTGTCCTTGCAGCCTTAGTTCTCAGCCCGGAGCATATCGAAGAGGCGAACGAAGATTGAGAGGGTGTTGCTAAATTATTTGTTGCAGCTGATTCTGTTGACAACGACGATGGATGAAGATGTTTGATGGTGGTGAGGGGAGCTAGGGGTGCTCGGCCATGAAGGGGCCGGCCATGGTTGCTCGAGTGGAGAAAAAAATGAGAAGAAGAGGGAGAAGGTTGTTTCATGAGCTTTATAGATATATATATTGGGTAGAGATAGAGAAAGGAGTTAAGAATGAGAGGGAAAGAAGAGATGGTGTCTGTGCATTGAAGAGGGAGTAGGGAGCAGAAGGGATCGGTTGTGGGGAGGTGAAAGGGGTGAGGTCAGTTATGGTAATGGGAGTGAGTTGAAGAGTGAGATAGAGTTTTAATATAGGGAGGGAATATGAACAGTGGTGTTTTAATGCATGGTAATGGATAATTTTTGTACTCAGGGAGGGAAAAGTTGGGGTTTAGTTTGTGCTAAGAAAAGAGAGAAAAAATGGAAATTGTTTTGGGCTTGAGTTTGGGTTTTGGTGTGGGTTATGTTTGCTTGGAAATTTTAATAAGAAAAGAGGTTTAAATTAAATGGGTTTTGGTTTTGAGTTTGAAAAACAAAAAACAATAGAAAAGATTTAGAGATTAAATAGAAAAAATGAGATTTTGGGCTTCAGGAAAAACAGTAGGAAGAAAAATAGATAAAGGGATTTAAAATAGATTAAACAAAATAATATACTTAATACAAACAATAATACAGGAAAATACAACAATTACATTCAGTATTTTATTATAGAACGGTAATACAAAGGTATAGGAATTTTACGGTCGTAACAAAAAGTACACTCACCACCATTTCATTTGACGAGATCGACACCTTCCAACTTTATCTATCACGTCCCGCTTTCCAGAGTGCGCTAAGATAGACATGTGATAGAGCCAACCATACTATTTGTGGTTAGGAAACATCCCTCCACAGTCACATTACGGCTGTTTATAAGATATCAAGAACAGTAGAAATAAAATAAACTATTTAGTACATGTCCATATACCGGAATAAACGAGTCAAGAAATAATATGCGGAAGCAATAAATCCAATAAACAATAACAATCAGGAAAGTACGTCCCAAATACGGGCTCACATCAGGAAATGGAATTGCTGAAAGAAAACTAAACTAAAATACTAACAGGATCCTCACTGCTCGGCCTGTCGGCTGAAATACTCCTAATAGGCCTGCGACAAAAGTAGAGGATCTGGGCCATGCAAAACCCAGACGTCAGTGCGTCATAATATCAAACAATAATGCATAAACATGATACACGAGATATGCATGTGTTCCCTGATAAAACATCAGGAAATACCTCAATGAGGTATCACGTGTTGACACGTGACCAAGGGTCACGTATTGACACGTGATAGTTTCCTGTGATCTCTACTTTATAGAATTAAATTCTAATCAAACAAAAATGTAACAAAATAGCTAAGGAAAGACCCAAATGGGGCATCACGTGCTCACACGTGACCAAGGGTCACGTGCTGACACGTGATGGTCCCTTAGCTCTGTTAAAAGACAGAATTAAATTCTGAATAAAAGAGGGTCATGTACCAACACGTGATGGTCGCTTAGCTCTGTTAAAAGGCAGAATTAAATTCTGAATAAAAGAGGGTCGCGTGCCAACACGTGACAAGTCCCTTAGCTCTTTAACTGATAGAATTAAATTCTATTTTAATGATCAAACATTTGGATCACGTGCCAACACGTGATGGGCTTTAAAAACCTTCTGGATTAATAGAATTAAATTCTAATTAAGGGAAATCAAAGACCCTAACTGGGAAAGTATTTCTTTAAATCTTTCCAAACAAAAGAGGATTATGCTTTGTAAAGTGGAGCACCGTTGGATTAAAAATCCAATGGTGATTAAAAATCACCAATTTATGGAAAGATTTTATACAAGGAAAGATTTCCCTAAAATTCACCAAGAATAGCAAACAAAATATCTTCTGGATTAAAAATCCAATGATGAATAAAATTCACTGAGTGATCTAAAAGATCATGTTAGTTACAAAAACAAACAAAATCTTTTAATGAAAGATTCACTAAACAAATTGATTATTTTCATTCTCCTATAAATAGGAGCCAAGAAGAGGAGAAAGGGAATTTTTGGAATCTTGGAATTTTCAGAAGAAAAAACAATAGCAGAGAGAAAAGAAAGGAGAATTTAATTCTCAAGAAAAAAAAACCCTAGGTGAGAAAGAGGAAAGAGATCAAAGCTCCATAAAACAAAAAGAGAATTTAATTCTCAGTCTGACAGTTTAACACTTCTGCAAAAGAACTTGGTTCTTCCTCTGGTTGAAGATCTGCAGAAGCAGATCTCCCCACAAGTTGAGAATTTAATTCTCATCGGGGAGATTCTGCCATGCAGATCCAAAACTTAGAGGGAGAATTGAGTTTAGAGAATTTAATTCTCCTAAATTCATAGGAATTTAATTCCTCCAAATAAAACTAGGGTTTAACCCTATATGAGAATTTAATTCTCCCAAATTCATAGGAATTTAATTCCTCCAAATAAAATTAGGGTTCAACCCTGCATGAGAATTCAATTCTCCCCAAATTCATAGGAATTTAATTCCTCCAAGACAGAACTAGGGTTTAACCCTATATGAGAATTTAATTCTTCCACATACATGAGAATTTAATCCCTCTAAAACATAATTAGGGTTTAACCCTACAGAGAATTTAATTCTTAAAACAAGAGACTTAAAGCTCTCCATGCACATAAAGAACTTGATCACGTGGTAACACGTGACCCCATTCTCAATGAGCAGAGAAGAAAAAACATAACTTGGTCACGTGGTGACACGTGACCCATATCCTCAATGATCAGAAAAGAAAGAATAAAACTAGGTCACGTGCTGATTGAAAAGAATTCTAGATGTGTAGTATGGAAAATTATAAAGAAATCACAACCAAAAATTATTTGACCGCAATCAACTACGGTGTCGGATTGTAGATTGTAAGTGAGTGCGGATCGTCCACAGGGAAAGTGTAATCGTTCGTCTTTTGAATTAGATGAGTCGAAACTTTAATGAAAAGAAAACAAAACAATTCATGATTTGAAATTGAAGTTCAAGAATGAGAAAAATCTAGATCTAAGAAAGTATTAAAAGATAGAATCAAGAATTGATCGTTTGTTGATTTTTCCAAACCAAATATCAAGAATCGAAATGAGGCTCGTAGGAATCGATCGGATCTATAGATGTGATGTAATCTTACGATGACGTATTCTTATCCTTCGATGAATTGATACTAGATCGATGATGATCGATCGAGAATTAGAGACTTCTTGTGAAACTAGGGTTTCATCTTATCTCTTGTTCTTTCATTGATATCATTCATATTCTAGCCTCTAGTAAATTCAAGAAACGATCGTAGATCCCTAATTTCGAGCGATCACAATCAAGAAAGCATCGCTACGAAACTAGGTCATCGATTCTTGAACTTGCTAGGGTTTACAAAACTCGTAGGACTTAAAAATCGTATGAAGATTTGTTACATCATCATTCTACAATCGTCTCGACTCCTTTACGAGCGGAGTTTTACTCAAGCATCACAACAAGAACAACAATTACAAATTGAAATCTAATCATGATGCAAGAATTAAAAGAAAGCAAGATTAAAGAATTTCACCTTTTATTTATATCAACAATTTCATTACATTCGCTCAAGAACTACAAGAGGAAGAATTCGATCGTCGACTTGGCTTTGCTCGTCTCCGTAGGACGCGAATCGGATTGGATCACTTGCCCGATTGAAAATCGGCTCGGCTCCTAAAAGGTTGAAGGCTTCTCGCTTGATTTGGTACTCAAGATCTTGAATTTGGAGTGGAATTAGGGTTAGGGTTTCGCACAAGCCTTGTCACTAGACTTGTGGAAGAAGATGATGAAAGAGGGAAAGATTAACTAAAATTGATTCCCTAAAGATTGATTAGCCTTTAACCCTAGGTCTAGGTTCCTATTTATAGATAACTAAACCCTAGATCTAGGATTTCAAATTCTAAGTTTTCCTCCTAAAGTTTGTTGAAGAAATTCAAATTTCCCTCCAAAAGTTAGTTAGGGGAGAAGCTTCTAGATGTGATTAGTTAGGAGGGAGCTTCTAGAAGAGGATTAATTAGGAGCTTAATTAGGATTAGCCTTGCTTAATCTTCTTTGCTGATCTGGCAGTAGCTTCGAGGGTATTCTGGAACTTGACATATCAGAAAGGAATGTGGGCCCAGAGATTGAGATTCTCCAGTAAAAATGAATTGATGACGTGGCATAAGAGGCGCGGATCCGCGGCTCATGCAGGTTCCTGCCGCGGATCCGCGGCTACATGTGGGCTTTGGGCTTCCATTCTTCTGGTACAGTCTTGGGATGATTGTTGGGCCTTCTTTTGATATATATATTTGTATAATTCCTTCTGAATTGCTACCAGATCTGAAATGATTTAGTTGGTGTATTTTTGATCAGCTCTTTTGCTTTTCTTCCGTATTTCCTGCACAGACTCAAGACAAGTGTTGCGCAAATACAGAAATGATGCGATGCCATGAAATGCGGTCAATTTCCTTTAAAGTGTTGGTTTAAAAGTCTAATACATGCAATCTGGTATTTTACGATTGATTTGCTAATATGTGAAATATGAATACCGAACACTTCTAAATGTATGCAAAAGATGGGGAAATTGCAGGCTAAAATATACAATATTTTCGACTGATCAAATACCCCCAAACTTAATTTCGATCGTCTCGAGCGAATGTTTTATTAAAAAGAGAGAAGGAGAAAATAAAGAAAGAAACAAAACTAATTAGCACACTTTCGTAGGCAACACGATTGCACTGAGCACGTGCAATAAGCCTTTAAACCTCTAGGTGTCCCTAGTAGGAGGAGTGTTGTCTCCTGAGGGTTTTCAGCGGATTGCACCCACAAAATCCAATAATAAAAGAAAGATCATGAATATTACATTTAAAGAAAAGAATTGTAAAAGAAAAGCCTTGAAAATTAGGGTTTTCAACTAAGCTAGCTTTTCGGTTGTTATGAGCCCTATCTTAATGGTCATGAAAAGATGTTAGAAATCACGTTCTCCCTCAATAAAACATCATCTTATTCTTCATTCCTATCTTTCTTCCAAACATCGATCATATAACCCTGCGTGTGTGTAAAGACATCCCTACACCCGGAGAATTCAATTCAAGCTATCATACTCTTGCCCATCAGCCTCAGTACTTTTTAATTAATGAATATTTAGATGAGATTGCTCACATACTTTCATGCGACCGTTAATACTTCTTGAGGTACTAACCGACCGATTACTCCTGTGCTTGCTTACTTGGTGTATTTTCCTCGTCTTGCACCACCTCAAGCATAGCAGTGACTCCCAGACCAGTTGGCCTTAGGGCACTAGGTGAAGAAGCACCCTCGCTATACATTTTTCTTGCCTTCGGTGATAACAAAACCAGTGTTCATTTTTCTCACCACTTTATATTTTCTTTATTCATTTTTTTTTATTTCCTTCATACTTTTGGCTTTAAGACAAGAGCATTTCAAGGTATCCTCTACTATCCCAGGCTTCAAGACGTGTGTAAGTGCGAATAGCAGGGTAGCCATGTTCAAAATGTTTGGCTTCCAGAATAGAAACTATTTTTCAGACTTATTTTTATCCTCAGATTAGTGACTTCCTTCATCTTACTAACCCTTGGGACAACGGCTCATAACTACTTATTACTAGTTCGTATAAGAAAACTTCTAATTTTCTTAGTTTTCTTAAATTTTTCTAATCTCATGGATGTAATTTTTCACTATCTAAACTTTTATTATCTTATTTATGTACAAAAAATATTTTTATAGTTTTGAATTTTTTTAAATTTTTATGGTTTTTAAAGAAATGTTTTGTGCTTATGCAAATGATATGCAAATGATGCGAAAATAAGCACAAACCTCCCCCAAACTTGTTTTCAACAGTGTCCTCACTGTTGCCTTCTGCTAAATCTACAAAACCTGTAAGTCTTGGGAGGAATTTATTAGTGGGGGCAAAAATATTTAAGTGAAGATCCTTCCCCAAACTTATTTTTGGCTCAAAATTTTGTAAAAATTTTCTTTTCAAGAGCCAGATTATACCCCCCCCCAAACTTATGCAATGTTAATCTTTCAAAATCACAAGTGGGGGTCAAAAATCATTGGTCGATGCCAAGCTTTGCAAAGACCGAAAGTTAACACCAACCATTCAAAAATTTTATCAATGCAGTGCTCTGGTTGGTGGAAGAAGAAGTGGGGAAATGTTAAGTGGTGGAAGAGAGTGTGTGTGCGTCTCATTTTGGAGAGACGATGCAGTGAAAGTGATGGATTACTCGCATTCTTTTTACAGTCCATATGAAGGGGCGGAGGTTCAATTTCAATGATTGGGACATGATTCATCTCAACACCCGTATCATTTAAAAATGCGAGTTCATCAGCGAAGATTTCCTCAAAAGTTCCATCAATACCCCGATGAATAATGTCATTACAAAGTGCGGGGTGATCTTCAGACTCTAAAAACAGTTCATAATCCGTGTTAATTGTTGACCCAGACATCTCGGTGGAAGAGTCCGTATGTGTATGATACATAGTTAGGTCAAACAACAACGTATGAAAAGAGTCAAGATCGGTATCAAGAGGATCATCAAATTCGCTGCTGTCGACATCCATTGAGTCGACAGTACATACCTGAGTAGTAGGTTCGGAGGGTACACTTCCCAACTTGTAAATGTTTAGTTCTATTGACCTATTCCCGAAAGATAGGGTCATAGAACCGTTACGACAGTTGATTATAGCATTGGAAGTGGCCAAAAAGGGACGACCTAAAATCACCGGAATTTGATTCCGTGGGTTCGCTACAGGCTGTGTATCAATTACAATAAAATCCACAGGGAATATAAATTCCCCGATTTTTATTAACACATCCTCCAGTTCACCCCTAGGTTTGGTGATAGATCGGTCAGCCATCTGGAGAGTACAATTGGTTGGCTTCAACTCTCCGATACCTAGTTGCTCATAAACAGAATATGGAAGCAAGTTAACACTAGCGCCAAGGTCTAGTAGAGCACGGTTGATGTATTTTTCCCCAATAGAAACGGAAATAGTAGGATATCCTGGATCCTTACGTTTCCTCGGTAATTGTTGGGGGAAAGCCGTGTCTATTGTTTTTTCCATAAAAATCTTCTTGGGCGCTTGAGTCTTCCTCTTCCTAGTGCACAAGTTCTTAAGAGTTTTCGCATAGGACGGAACTTGTTGGATGGCATCTAGGAGAGGGATGTTGGTGTTTACTTGCTTAAAAATGTTCATAATCTTCTCCATATGTGGACCCGGTGTGTTAGCCCTTAGCCGATTAGGATAAGGTGCTTTAGCAATAAGCGCTGGGTCCATCATAGGAGAAGGAAGTGGGTGTGGAACCGATCCCAGAATAGAAGTGGGGATCGTCCGTGGAGGGGTAAAAGAGGTGGGCTGTAGTGGCGAGCCTTTTGGGAAACGAAGAATAGGCTCGGAAGAAGATGGTGGGGTAGAAGAACTGGGGTTAGAAGTGTGTGTGTGAAGAAAGGTCTCAGCCGGGGTGTTATTGATTGATTTATCAGTGTCATCAAACTCTTCCCCAAGGTGATGGTCAAGCACTCTTCCAGATCTCAATGTGATTGCATCCACAGGATGTGAATAGCTAGAATTGGGTAAAGGTTGAGCTGGAAGTTTCCCTTTCTCTCGTGCACTCATTTCGGCTTTTAGTTGTGCAATTTGTGCTTCCATCGATTTGATGTTCTCATTTTGAGAGATAAGGATCTTTATTACATTCTCGACGGAAGATTGCAAACTTGCCGTCCCTTGGATGGATTGTTTCATGAAAGTATCCAAGGTCTGTGCTAGTGCAGAGGTATTATCTGTACCGGTCAATTGCAAAGGACTAGACGGTGCAAAAGTGTTGGCCGGATTTTGGAAGTTCTGTGATTGGAAGGGGTGCTGACTCAATTGAAGTGGTGGCTGCTGTTGTGGTGGAGGGACCCCTTGGAAATTGTTTTGGGTTGGAACCGTGTTTTGAAATTGGGATTGGTTCCAATCAAAGTTAGGGTGATTCCTCCAACCCTGATCATATGTGGAGGAAGATGGATTGTTTCTAGGTCTTTGAAATGCGGCATTGGTATGCTCATGACCTTGAAACGGACATTCTTCCGTCAAGTGAGACGGATCAGAACAGCAGCCACATACAGTTTTGGAGAGTGATATTTGACTTAGGGCGGCTAAAAATTTGTTTTCCATAGTCTCAAGTTTCTTTTGCATAGCCGAAATGTCAGCTCTAACTCCTATGGAAATATCATTGCCTTCCCTAGACGATTGACTCACACCCTCCCACTGTAAAGATTTTTCTGCGAAATCTTCTAGAAATTTCCAGGCTTCCCCATCATCTTTAGTCATGAAGTTGCCTTGACACATTGATTCAAGGGTCTGTCTTGTGTAAGGAGTAATGCCCTCATAAATGATTCGGCACAATTCCCATCTCGGGATGCCGTGATGTGGACATTGGACTAACAGATCCTTGAAACGTTCAAGACATTTTGAAAATGTTTCATTTGGAAGCTGGGTGAATTGATAGATTTCGCTACGGACTCGAGCTGTTTTGTGATGTGGGTAAAATTTCTTAAGGAATGCTTTGACGAAGTCTTCCCAATTTGAAATGGAATGTGCGGTAGTGTTATATAGCCACTTCTCGTCTAAATCGCACAAGGTGAATGGGAGAAGACGAAGACGGAAATCATCCACAGAAAGCTGTGAAGTACCCATCATTGCGCATACATTTTCAAATTTCGTGATAAACACGTATGCGTCTTCAGACTCGAGACCGTGAAATTTTGGTAGAAGGTTGATGTATTGGGGTTTTATTTGAAAATTTTCCCCGTTGGCTGGTGGTGTGGAAAGACAGGTGGAAAGTGGGCCTCGTGTAGGATAGCATCTCTCTTGGAGAGAAATGCGAGGTGGATTCTGCGCACCAACGGACGGCGGCAGAGTAGTGGAAAAGAAGTTCGATGGAGGTGGATCCATCGATGTGGGTGTGGTGGTGGGTAAAAGAAAGGGTAAATGTAGAAATACCGACTTTAGGGTCGATCAAGGAAACGCGGACTTAACGGGCACTAGAATCCCGTTGTCCAGCCTATCTTGCACTAAAAAGGGTTAGTACAAGTGGCAGCGTGAATTTATAATTAGGGGAAAGAATGAATGCGGTGTTTGTTTTGAAAAAGATACGGATTTTTGAAAATATGATGCAACACAACAAATGCAACACACAAAACCCTAAAATCTAGGGGTCACCTAGGTCAAAGCTCTAGACCGCTCCTAACTGCCAAAAGACAAGTCGCGGGATAGAATCCTCCACTGCCTCTTTGTTCCCCTGTGGTCGGATAAGTGCCAGGTAAGTGGGAAGGTACTCCACTACGTAAGTAGTGGGCCTAATTAAAAACCACTAGCCTTAGACACACTCGCCTTAGGCACCACAAGAAAACGCGGATAAGCAATGAATTACCCACGGCCTTCTCTTCTCCTAATTGAGCGCGACAGTCCTTAGAGTCATCTCTAGATATTTTTTAATTAATGAGGGTAATGCGGATGCAAGTTTGTGATTTTCGGGGCCTAGGAAGGGTAATGAAATCCCCACCTAATTTGGATTTGGTCGTGCCCCTTAAATTTCTGTTTTAATTATGCAAACAACCAAGAATCAAAACACGCACAAATTTTATTTTGCTTTTGCGCGCTGCGATTATTTGCAAAGAAACCTGCAGTAAAATGTTAATTGGAGCAGATGAGGGGAGAGATAAGAAAGTACAGAGAGTTACTGAGCAAAATTGGTGCAGTGAACAGTCACCACAGCCGCTCTTCCGCCGCAAAATGAAGGTTAACGCCGCGGATCCGCCGCGGTCCAAGGTGATCTCTGCATGAAAATTTCACAGTAGGTTCCTGTTCACTTGAAAGGCTCTCTGGAATTTTCAGAATAATTTTTCTCAAGCTCCAATGATCCCAGATTTCCTCGCAATCAAATCACAAAACACGTATTAGTGTTTGCACGAATTTTGATCACAAAATTTAGATGGAATAAAATTTTCAACTCAAATTTCAAAATACGAACTATTAGCGCACGATCCCCGGCAACGGCGCCATTTGATTGAAAAGAATTCTAGATGTGTAGTATGGAAAATTGTAAAGAAATCACAACCAAAAATTATTTGACCGCAATCAACTACGGTGTCGGATTGTAGATTGTAAGTGAGTGCGGATCGTCCACAGGGAAAGTGTAATCGTTCGTCTTTTGAATTAGATGAGTCGAAACTTTAATGAAAAGAAAACAAAACAATTCATGATTTGAAATTGAAGTTCAAGAATGAGAAAAATCTAGATCTAAGAAAGCATTAAAAGATAGAATCAAGAATTGATCGTTTGTTGATTTTTCCAAACCAAATATCAAGAATCGAAATGAGGCTCGTAGGAATCGATCGGATCTATAGATGTGATGTAATCTTACGATGACGTATTCTTATCCTTCGATGAATTGATACTAGATCGATGATGATCGATCGAGAATTAGAGACTTCTTGTGAAACTAGGGTTTCATCTTATCTCTTGTTCTTTCATTGATATCATTCATATTCTAGCCTCTAGTAAATTCAAGAAACGATCGTAGATCCCTAATTTCGAGCGATCACAATCAAGAAAGCATCGCTACGAAACTAGGTCATCGATTCTTGAACTTGCTAGGGTTTACAAAACTCGTAGGACTTAAAAATCGTATGAAAATTTGTTACATCATCATTCTACAATCGTCTCGACTCCTTTACGAGCGGAGTTTTACTCAAGCATCACAACAAGAACAACAATTACAAATTGAAATCTAATCATGATGCAAGAATTAAAAGAAAGCAAGATTAAAGAATTTCACCTTTTATTTATATCAACAATTTCATTACATTCTCTCAAGAACTACAAGAGGAAGAATTCGATCGTCGACTTGGCTTCGCTCGTCTCCGTAGGACGCGAATCGGCTTGGATCACTTGCCCGATTGAAGATCGGCTCGGCTCCTAAAAGGTTGAAGGCTTCTCGCTTAATTTGGTACTCAAGATCTTGAATTTGGAGTGGAATTAGGGTTAGGGTTTCGCACAAGCCTTGTCACTAGACTTATGGAAGAAGATGATGAAAAAGGGAAAGATTAACTAAAATTGATTCCCTAAAAATTGATTAGCCTTTAACCCTAGGTCTAGGTTCCTATTTATAGATAACTAAACCCTAGATCTAGGATTTCAAATTCTAAGTTTCCCTCCTAAAGTTTGTTGAAGAAATTCAAATTTCCCTCCAAAAGTTAGTTAGGGGAGAAGCTTCTAGATGTGATTAGTTAGGAGGGAGCTTCTAGAAGAGGATTAATTAGGAGCTTAATTAGGATTAGCCTTGCTTAATCTTCTTTGCTGATCTGGCAGTAGCTTCGAGGGTATTCTGGAACTTGACATATCAGAAAGGAATGTGGGCCCAGAGATTGAGATTCTCCAGTAAAAATGAATTGATGACGTGGCATAAGAGGCGCGGATCCGCGGCTCATGCAGGTTCCTGCCGCGGATCCGCGGCTACATGTGGGCTTTGGGCTTCCATTCTTCTGGTACAGTCTTGGGATGATTGTTGGGCCTTCTTTTGATATATATATTTGTATAATTCCTTCTGAATTGCTACCAGATCTGAAATGATTTAGTTGGTGTATTTTTGATCAGCTCTTTTGCTTTTCTTCCGTATTTCCTGCACAGACTCAAGACAAGTGTTGCGCAAATACAGAAATGATAGGATGCCATGAAATGCGGTCAATTTCCTTTAAAGTGTTGGTTTAAAAGTCTAATACATGCAATCTGGTATTTTACGATTGATTTGCTAATATGTGAAATATGAATACTGAACACTTCTAAATGTATGCAAAAGATGGGGAAATTGCAGGCTAAAATATACAATATTTTCGACTGATCACGTGCCCCCACGTGACCCCTAAACAGACTCCCCAAAATGAGAAGAGAAAAACTTGGAGGCAATGCCTCACGTGTTCCCACGTGACTCTCAAAATAAAGGGAACAAAGCCAAAGGCAGAATCGATTTTGGGCGTCCTCACGTGTCCCCACGTGACCCCTAATAAACACTTTAATAAATCAATGCATGGGTGCCCGTCACGTGTCCACACGTGATGGCTGTGAAGACTTAAGCGTTTGACACCTTTGAATACTCTGAGAACAAAACAAAGGAAGACTGGTCCCCACCTTCAGAGACCTCACATGGCCCACGTGACCAATCCCATTTTAGTGTTTAACACTATTTTTGAAGTGTTTTGTTCTTAGTGTTTAACACTATTTTCAGTGCATCACGTGGGAACACGTGACCATAAAATATATGTTAGTGTTTAACATTATATTCAAATCAACCCTAACCTAAATTGGCTAAGTCCTTCTGAGGCAAGACTTCACTTTTTATTGAGTCTCAAGTACATCCTTGCCTTCCAAAATTGATCATTCTATATGACATATGAGTGCCCAGCACTCAACAAAGATAAAATGTTGTAAGAATCCCTGTTTAGCAGTGCCAAATAATGGGGGGTTGAACCCAGACAAATGTTTAGTTGTTGTAACAACTCCAATTTTTGTATACATAAAATTCATTTAAATTTGAAGGATACTTGAAGTATTTAATGTTGCTGTTACCACTTTAAGTATTTATTTTCCCACAATAATTACAAGAGAGAGCTTGTAGCTCATTGGTAATACCTTGCATTGCTGAACCAAGCCACCAGAGTTCAAATCTCATACCCCACATTATTTTTTATATTGATTTTTTTTAAAACCTTTAGAATACCAAGAGTTTACACGTGCATATCTCACAAAAACTCCACTACACCCAAAAATGTAACACTTGCAGGAGTTATATGAACCGTCGGGGGGGATCCTAGCCGCCGGACTCGGCCGGGAATCGGCCAACTCGGCCTCGACTCGGCCGACTCAGTGCTCCAACTGAGTCACGGCCGAGTCACCCTCGAGTCAGCCGATTCCGGCGACGGCCCCAACATGAAAGTTGTGTCTTTTCATATTCCCTATGCACCTACAAAATTTCAGCCTCAGACCACTTCCAGAGCTCTTTAAAAACCCTAATTACTCCACTTTTAATACATTTTTATTACATTTTATCACATTTTTATTTTTAACTTTTCATCTATTCTAACCCTAGCCTAACCCTATAAATACACCCCCTACCCTCTACCCTCTCATCCCAAAAACCCTAAGCTCACTCTCTCAAAATTTTCCAAGAAGTGTGTACTTTGAAAACAAGTTCGCGGCGAAGCTCCGACGAAATTCCGACGGGAATTCCGGCGACGTTTTTAGAAACAACCGGCGGCGAAGCAACGCCTCGGCAACTCCTTTAGTTCCTCTACACTCCTTAGTATAAATCGAAACCCGTAAGTCCCATTCTATCCCCCTTTCTATTTCTTTAAAATACGAAATTACGAAACCCGACGGAATCGGAACAAATCCGATTTCCGACTCGGTTTTTCTATAAAATTTCACTTCTAATCAATTCAATCATGCTTAAACATCTTATTGTTGACTATTAAACATTCAACGAATAATTTGAACAAGTTTTCTCACATGAAATGATAACATTTCCAATCTATCGTATTTTTTTCACTTTAATACCATCATATTTCGATTTCACATTTAACCCTAAACTTTGCTATATATTTAAAGTAGAGCACGAGGTAATGACCTACCTCCACACACACGCAAATGCAAACCTAAACGAAATTATTAAGAACTTAGAATACGATAAAACAAAACTTTCATTTAAATACCATATTCTTAATAAAATCATACTTAAAAGTTTTAGATTTGATACGCTTTTAAACAAATACCTCTCATTAGGAAATACGATAAGTTGTGGACATCGATCGTTATCTAAACCTGATTTTGTTGTGTCTAGGCTAAGCAAGTGAGCTTAGGTAACTTTAAAAGGCCCGCCTCACGATTCGTGAGCGGATCCCTGCTTCCTTACTTGTACTTACCTGGCCACAATTGGCGGTGAAGAGGCGATTTGAGACTTCTAACGACTTGTCGTTTAGACCATTTAGAATTAGGCTAGTTGGCTTAGGAAACCCTAGAATCTAAAATACGGAAAATTTACACCTTTGCAAATAAATATCTTTTACTTTATAAAACCGTTTTCTAAAGAATTAGTATTTTACAATCTTTGCAAAGCGCCGCTACAACCCACCTTTGGGGAACCCGTTAGGGATAGTACGGTTTATCGTGCACTCTCGGGCTTAGTAGTGCGAGATTCAGACCTCCGCAAGGAGCATTCGGTCTCGAAAGGTTTAAAATACGACATCTTAAGAAAATGGGATTTTTGGAATATAAAATATTTATTAAAATTATTTTTTTGTATAAACATATGTATATTTATCATTTAAATATCTATTTTATTATAATATAAATTTTCCACCTTTTCCTAAAAATCATAAGAATAAATTTTACACTAAAATACCATGAACTTCAAATAATCAATATTACAGATAAATACCCTTATTTATAAAACTAGGATATTTTCACTAGAAATGTCACAATATAAAATCCACCCTCATTACAACTTTAAAGACGAACAATAAATACTTGAGGTGTATTTTGAAAAGTAAATAAAGGTATTTTTACATAAAACCCCCTCAAGTTTTATAAATTACCCTAAGGACCCTAGAAATTATAAGACTTCGATTCACAATTCTGATTGTCTGACTCGGGTTTGAGTCTGATTAATCTGACTTGAATATGATTCAAGTCAATCTATAATCTACAAGTTTCCAATTCAAAATGAACACATGAATTCACGAATACAATTAACAATTTATACAATTTGACCGAACCGAACCATGGATATATATATTCCTTTTACATGATTATTAGTATTCCATTTACATGACTCTACGGTTACAACCGTTTACTGATATCATAGTTTCGGTTAGTCAATCAATCAATCATACAACCAATACAATTTACAAGATAACAATACAAACAAGACATCGCGGGGTTTAAGGGATAGATTGGTACGGAAGGTGTTAAAGGTGGCACGAGGTGGTCAGATTTAATACACCTAACATGAATCTAGTTGCTGTTGTACCGTGGCATAAACGGTTCCTTGTACTATACGTGCCTCTAGTCTCTGGCATATAGAGACTCCCCTCGTATACACTGGTATCCTTCTGTACCAAGCTACAAACAACAGCGTTAATACGACATTACCACAGGATAATACAACTTTAAAATATATTTTCTTATTCTGTCTTTTTCTACCTTCCTCTTACCTTTGGGACTTACCGAGCGACCTGTTCGCTGACGACATTCTGTTCATTTCTTCTTTAAATGTCGTCAGGTGATTTGGACCCGGCGGAGATCGAGCCATCTCAAGAAGACTTGGAGCAGTTTACCGAAGACCCTGCACTTTAGTTTCATTGTACACTTTCCCTTTCTGTACTTTTCATTTCCTGTTATGCCACTGTTTAGGCATATTTTTATTTCAGTTGTATTTTCCTTTCATGCATTGTACAAAGAATGTTAATAAATAAAAGTTGCTGTTCTTTTTATTTCTTGTCTCCTGTGTATTTATTTTATATTGTTTAGATACGCTTAGCGTATGTACTTATGAGTATATACGTAGCGGACATCGTCGCGTCCCCTTCGCCGTACACTGGGAAGCGGGGCGTGACAATTGTCTAACAAGGGGCCAACATTTCAAATCTAATTGGACTTAGCCCAAATTGGCCATAAGTCCTCAATTCAGATTTAACTGAGCCAATGTGCTCATAATCTAATTAATTGATCTTAGTTACAAATTGGACTACAGATCCCCAAATCAACTTCGGTTCAAGGGTACATCTCTTCACTCCTTTGATATTTGTCGTTGTAATCCTTCAACGTCTTCAGAGAGGTGACGGGTCCCAACAACCACACATTTCACGGACTATGATGTCCTTAACCTTGACTGTGAGGTCTTTAAACTCACGGACTATGATATCCTTAACCTTGACTGTGAAGTCTTTAAACTCACGGACTATGATGTCATTAACCTTGACTGTGAGGTCTTTAAACTCATGAACTACGATGTCCTTAACCTTGACTGTGAGGTCTTTAAACTCACGGACTACGATGTCCTTAACCTTGACTGTGAGGTCTTTAAACTTACGGACTATGATGTCCTTAACCTTGACTGTGAGGTCTTTAAACTCACGGACTACGATGTCCTTAACCTTGACTGTGAGGTCTTTAAACTCACGGACTACGATGTCCTTAACCTTGACTGTGAGGTCTTTAAACTCACGGACTACGATGTCCTTAACCTTGACTGTGAGGTCTTTAAACTCACGGACTACGATGTCCTTAACCTTGACTGTGAGGTCTTTAAACTCACGGACTACGATGTCCTTAACCTTGACTGTGAAGTCTTTAAACTCACGGACTATGATGTCCTTAACCTTGACTGTGATGTCTTTAAACTCACGGACTATGATGTTCTTAACCTTGGACCGAGATGTCCTTAAACTAACAATGGACCGTAATGTCCTTAAACTAATCGACCGCAATGTCCCTAAACTAAACAATAGAGCCCAATTGCTCTCTTGTTGGATCTAAACGATCCTATTAAGTTGATCTTAGTCTAAAAATTGGACTAACGTATCCTTAACAAACGTTTAGGTTGATCTCAGTCTCAAATGAAACTAACGTATCCTTAAACCCAACCCCCAAACCCAAATATAAGAAGATACGGATTTGGACTAATCCACGCCCTACGGGCGACAACATAAATTAGTCTCTGTATACAATCCACGGGCAACCAAAAACAAAACAAACACCCGCGACATGAAGTGACCATCTGGAGAAGGAGAAAGTTGTTACCGCGACGCGGTAGCGTAATTAATTGCAGGGGCTTGCGCCTGCAGGGAAGAGCGTCCCCACAATCAAAAAACCCCTCAAATGAGGGGGAATCTGACGAAGTCTGCTACATCGTCCGCATCCGTTTAAACCTTCGATACACGGTGCCATAAATCAACTTGGCATCTTCGGAGAGATGGACGGATAGCACCAATTAGCATCTGCCCCGAAATTCAGACGAGACGTTCATCGCGTCTCTCCGCGTTTTCGGCAGGGAACAGATTCTGGCACGCCCGGTGGGACCTTTTCCTCTTTCCACTCCATACTTCGTGTGTCGTGTTCACGAACGAATTGCGGTTTACTAATGGTTGCCCTTAGGTTCGAGGTACTAAGATCTGGTGTCTTGCTTGGTGCAGAAAACGAGAGATCAATGGCATCTACCTGGACAAAATTCTCCAGCTGCAACTGCGACTCCCGTTCTGCCTCATCTGGAGGTGTAACTTACGGGCCCCAGGCGGCCTCCCTTTTCACAATGCCGGTAGAGCAAGTAACGCAGGCTACCTCCGGGTTGTTCTTCGGGACCATGCTCCCACTAGTGAGCGTTAACATCCCGCTGCCGCAATAAGCGCAGAAGAGGTCGGTCTTTGATCGGCTCACTACTACCACGGCCCCTCTCAACGGGTCATCCAATGTCAAGCCAACAACATCAGTCTTCGATAGGCTGAGCCTGAACTCCAATGGGCCTGTCAAGAAGCCCACGATACCTGAAGCGGCCATCCCAAAACGGATAGTCATTCCTGCTCTTGAGGTCACTAAAGAAGCTTCTCCCGTCAAAGGATCAGTCTTTACGAGGCTGGCCACTCCGGCTCCCGTTCCTGCTCAAAGGTCTGTCTTTGACAGATTGGATACTGCTGCTCAACGGACGTCGGTCTTCAAGAGGCTGGTACCAGCAGCACCTCACCAGAATAAGGGGCATGACAAAGCCATCCCCATAGCTGTACCAACACCATCTGCGCGACATGCTCGCCGTCGTCACTGGCGCCGAGTACGGAAGGCTGGGGGCAGCTCTCCGTCTGGATTTACTCCACCAGCTCCAACGGTAAAGATCGATGCTGCTGTTCCAACCGGGAACAGGTTTGAACTACTTAATAAGGTGCGTAGGAACTCTTCTACTGCAGTGCTGAAGAGATCTCCTCCACCCGTGGACAATGCACCGAAGGCGAAGCCGGAGCAGCCCTCTCAGCGGCTGTCCTCCAAAATTTACAAAGTCTGGCGACAGGTCCAAGAATCGGTGATTGATCAAGATTACCCTTGCCGACAGAAAAATATGAAAATGCAGCAAGAAGAGAACCATCCTGTCAAGCCACAAAAGGCAACAGCTATTTGGGTGCCCACTGCAATAGCCCCTTCGACTTCAACTGCTCACAAGAGAAGGAGGCCAGAGAAAGCCCCTGTGAATGCGGCAAACCGCAAGGACGTTGAACCTAAACGCCCCAAGTCTGGGGGCATGATGGTGCATACCGTTTATATGGCTTCCGGAAAAGAGGAAAGCCGTGCTTCCACGGGTCATCGACCGCTCACCCGATCGATAACGAAGGTTCAGGAACAACAGCAGCAGAAACTTCAGGAGATGCTGACTGCAATGGCCGCACTCACTGGACCAAAAGAAAACCCAGAGACCTCAGAGCAGCGTCGGGAACAAGAAACTGATACTGAATTCTTCCGAAGAATGCTCGAGAGGAAAGAAAAGGAGGTCGCGGAACAGGCAGCCAACATCAAACGAATGGCTCTTTTGTTCCAAAACATGGCTGGGATGATATTACAGCCGGAACCTCCAGCTGAAGACCCCCCGATCATCATTGAAGACGACAGAGGGGAGACATCGAACCCCCCTCCGGCTCTTTCAGCAGCCAAAGAGAAGACCATCTCTAAGGCCGCTCTGGATGATTACATCGCTCAGCAAATACGAGCTCACCAGGCGAATGAAGCGTCCGGCCAAATTGTTAAAACTGGACGACCATATCCAGGCTGGTACGACCAAATAAGGTACCCGCCGGGATATACGATCCCTAAATTTCATATATATAAAGGGACGGGCAATCCCCACCAGCATGTCGCCTAGTTCAGGGCTCTATGTGGTAACACCGGAGGCGATGATAAACTGCTACTTCGCCAGTTCGTCGGCAGCTTGTGGGAGACGGCATTCGAGTGGTATTCCGAACTTCCAAACGACCCCGTCAAGACATTTGTGGAAATGGAACTACTGTTTACACAGAGATTCACAAGCGCTAGCGAGCGTACCCCGATTATCGCATTAATTAACGCCAGGGTGAAGCCAGGCGAAACTTGGGTACAATACGCAATACGGTGGTGAAATTTATGGTCAAAATGTGAGCAGCGCATCGAGGAAGCGCCGACAGTGGGCATGTTCGTGGGCACTCTGGACCCTCAGGCAACTATTTCCCAATTCATGATGTTCTTCAAACCGACCACGTTCCAAGCCTTGATCGATAAACTGGCCCAAATGGACCAGATGGGTCATAGACCGTCTCCTCCGAAGCCAGAGCCGCGGAACGAAAAGGGTAAAGGGAAGGCGACGTTCGTTGCAAATACTCAACAGCAGCCCAGTGCCCCAAAACTAACGGATCAACTGGAAGAGAGACGGCGATACTATAATGAGAAATGAAGCGTCCTTATTTGTTCCCTCAGGACAAAACAAAGGGATTGTTCGAGTTAGCGGTACGCAATAGGCTCATCAATCTGCCGAATCCAAAACGACCGTTGCAACCCGGCAAGGCTAATAGTCCCAATTATTGCCCTTATCATCAAATGGTAAGCCATCCAATTGAAGATTGCTTCGTTTTTAATGGATGGATCGAAGACCAATACCAACAAGGAAAATTTGCGCTGTCCGAGAATTGGAAGGTGAACCCACCACAGCCACACGCTCCCAAGAAGACAGACACACCGGGGGCATCATGCTCTTTCATAAAAGAAGCTCCATGGGAGGTTGCTCTTTCAGCCAAAAATAAAAGAATGCTGAACGATCTCCAAACATGCCCGGCGATCAGGTGGAAGAATCCGCTGGAACCCGAAATTATCAAGGGAATGCTGAAACCGCGCCCAACTCCAAAAATTGGCGGTGATAGTCAAAGTGCTCACACCCAGCCGTCAAAATCTTCGAAGAAGAAGAAGAAATCCAAGAAGCTCGTGAAGCCTGGTGACAGGCGCACGGACCTGCAAAAGTAGATTGACGCACTGGAAGAGTATAACCAGAAGGCGCGGACTCCAATCACACTCCAAGAATTTCTCAGACACGTCCTTGAGGACGGAGATGATGGAGAAGACTCGTCGGATGAATCTGAAGATTACGTAGCAAGTTGCCATGTGATCTCTCACTCGTCGATAAATGATGAAGAAGCTCCTTACACAGAGAAACTAGGGCAGGTCCTGAGCCGGAACTTCTAGGGCCATCAGACGAAATGATTGATGCATTTCTGAATGAAGCTCTTCTTAAAAGCAAAGCTGCTCGAGAGCGTGAGATGGACATATTTGAAAAAGCCAAGCACCGGCGACTAGACGAAAGGGTTGAAATGCTCCCGCCAAATCAAACTACATCCGCCGCGAATAAAAGCAGGTTCAAGACGAGGAAGAGGTTCGCCAAAGCTATATCAATGGGAATGAAGCTGCCACCCTCCGAAAGAAACGTTCTTGGTAAAGCGGAAATACATCCTAGCTACTGCTTATATCATCGAAAGATTGCGCACCCCACCGAAGAGTGCAACGTTTTTAAAAGATGGTGGCAGGGATATGTTGCTCACCGGCAAAATTTCAAGCGGATGAAACACAAAACTCGTCGGGAGCAAAGAAATACGACCGAGGAGCGTAAAAGAACTACCGGCAGCTGTCACATGGTTGACGCTGGGGGACCGCAAGTTCTCACCTTCGGGAGCGATTCTTATGAAGAAATGACTCTTGGCCCTCTCTTTAAAGAGTCCACCTCGGGAAAAGAGGAAGAACCGAAGACCTGTGAAAATATTCAGCTGCGCAATCGTACGCTGCCCGAAAAGAATCTCGGACCCACGAATAGAAAAGATAAGGGAAAAGAAAAAGTCCCTGAGGATATCGCCCTAGATGACCAAGTCGTCAAAGAGCTGACCGCCAAGGACCCGCCAAAGAAAAGTAAGGTGGACTACAACGTTCTGGCACACTTGAGAAAGTTACCTTCGCAGCTAAGAATTCTCGATGCCCTCTTGTTATCAAAAGAAGCAAGAGATTCTTTGATCAAGGCATTGCAGGAGCCTGAACAATTCCAAGCTTTCCTCGCCGAAGGAAAGATGAAGGACGAGCTGGAAGAAATACACACAGCCGATATCACTTTCGGCGATGAAGATCTTCTCCTCGGGACGTGCGAGCATAACCATCCCCTTTATGTCTTCGGATACTATCATGATATCAAGATAGGCAAGATCCTGGTCGACAATGGGTCCTCCGTCAATCTCCTCAATGTGAGAGTGTTGAAGGAAATCTGCATGAGCGTTCAGCACCTCGCTCGTGATAAAATCACAATCTCCGGGTTTGACTCTCAGTCATCATGAACGCTTGGGTCTGTAATATTGACACTACGCTTTGGGCTGCTTGTCACGGACATTAAGTTTCATGTCATCGACGCTAAGACCTGCTATAACGCTTTGCTCGGCCGGCCTTGGTTACATGAGTACAGCATTATCCCTTCTACACAACACCAGTGTATGAAGTATTTCAAGGACGGTCTCGAGTATACCGTAACGGGAGAGTTGAACCCATTCTCCGTGAATGAAGTCCGAAAGTACGAAGATGCAAAATACTTCTTACCAGACTTTGAGGACTCGGAAAGATGTCACAAACCGAAGAACAAAGCCATCACTACTATTCCGGTCTTCGGGAGTGATACCGAGGAGGAAGAAGAGATAGTTTATTCAGGGCCGCCCCAATACAACAAGCTGGGACCGTCTATCCCTATGTTGATTTTCGGCAGCGACTCGGAAGTTGAGGTCAATGCTGTATTCTCTGCTCGGCCGTCGATACAAATCTCCGCCGACAAAGATCAAAGTTTGCAAGTTGCTATGATTCCACAAGAGCATTACAAAGAGATCGATGCACTTGAAACTTATAGTGTGCAAGAACTGCAGACATTCTACGTCCCTCACAGGCGAAAAGGTGAAAAGGCGATCCTATTCTACCGATCCGGGGAAACCAAAGTGGAAAAAGAAATTTGGCATGACATGGATTCTACACTTGACAGGCTCCAGCCCATCCGTCTGTCTAGATATTACACAGAAGGCTTGAAAGGCTGTTGAGGCGCTAGGGTGTACCCTTCAAACAGACCACTCAACAAGCTCGGTTCTACAATAGGATTTGGGACGTCCCCAGGACTCAGCGAAAGTTGCCCAACGGGAGAATGGAAACGATCGGGCTTGGATATGTTCAATCCAAAAAATGGGAGCGAGTCCATGGCAGCTACATCATATATGACTTCGATGAAGAAGGAGACGTTCTATTTAATGACGTGGATCCTGAACCAAAACAAGGCCCCGCCATCAAAATGCCGAGTCCGTCGTTTGAAGAACGTATGGACAAGCTAGTAAGGGAAGCGGGTCAGAAGGTCCGGGACGACCATAACCGTGAAATGGCCATTTACGAGAAAACCAGGATGCAGCGCCTCCTTCAGCAGGTCGTGGAGAATGACAATGCTCCTCGTCGCCAGCCCGTCATACAGAAGACCCGGCACAGAGGCAAAAATAAGCCAAAGAATGGAAGAAACGTTCGACAGCAGCCTAGCGGGTCTAAGAAGCCACACGAGCAAGGGTCGAGCAGCCGAGATCCATCCCTTATAAAGAAGATGGGCCGGGAATATTCTTTTCCCTAAGATAAGACAAAGAAGATATTCAATCTCGTCGTAAAGCATCAGATGATGATACTACCGGAATCCAAGCATCCTGAGAAAGCGAACGAGATCTCTCACCCAGACTATTGCTCTTATCACCGAGCAATAGGACATCCTCTCGAAGACTGCTTCACCTTCAAGAACTGGGTTAAAGACCAATATCAATAGGGAAGGTTCGCTCTATCCAGCAGTTGGAGGGTAAGCCCGCCACAGAAGCATGAACCAAAAGCAACGTGTATAGCGAGGATAGAACCAGATCCACATCGATCTTGGAAACGATCTCGTACCTGCCACACGATAACACTGTCAGAAGAAGAGCCCGAGAATATGGATGATTTCCCCTGGTGCTTCGAAAACAATGATGATGAGGTGATCTCAGAGTTTCCACCGGTGCCAAAAGAACTAGAAGATGGAATACATACCACTGCAGATAACCTCAAGAAAATTGATTTGAGGACGGCAAGTGACCCGCGACCGACATTCGTCAGTGAGCTGCTGTCTGAAGAAAGGGTGGCTACACTAAAGGACGTGCTTATGCAGCATAAAGATTGCTTCGCATGGAACTATTCCGAGATGCTAGGACTAGATCCAAAGATTGCTGTCCACAAATTGGCAATATTCCCGGACGTCAAGCCAATCAAACAAGCACCGAGAAGAATGCGGCTCGAGCTTAAAATGAGCATCAACGCCGAGGTCAAGAAGCTAATCGACTCTGGCTTCATCCAAGAGGTTCGGTACCCCGACAGGATCGCCAATATTGTTCCAGTAATGAAGAAAAATGGAATGGTGCGCATATGTGTTGACTTTCGGGATCTCAACAAAGCTTGTCCAAAAGACGACTTTCCAGTACCAGTCGCTGAGCTGATGATAAATAACACATCCACTCACGAAGTCTTCTCTTTCATGGACGGATCATCTGGATACAATCAGATAAAGATGCATCCTGAGGACCAGAAGCACACCGCTTTCCGGACCCCTTTGGGCATATTCTGCTATAAGGTGATGCCCTTCGGTCTAAAGAACGCCGGTGCCACCTATCAGAGGGCCATGACGAAGATCTTCGATAACCTCATACATGAAATCGTCGAATGTTATATCGACGACCTCGTAGTTAAAAGCAAATCTACGAGGAACATCTAGAGCTGAAGATCGTATTTCAACGCCTTCGGTAATACAACTTGAAGATGAACCCTCTCAAATGCGCGTTCGGAGTTTCCTCGGGAAAGTTCCTAGGATTCGTCGTCCGACACCGAGGCATCGAAATAGACCCGTCGAAGATCAAGGCGATCATAGAAATGCCTCCGCCAAGGACTCTCAAGCAACTGCGGTCTCTCCAAGAGAAGCTCGCGTATATCCGGCGATTTATAGCCAATCTCTCAAGCAAGTGCCGCCCCTACAGTCACTTAATGAAGAAAGGGACCCCTTTCGTTTGGGATCACAAATGCCAAAACGCACTGGATGAAATCAAGAAATACCTGCAGAATCCGCCAGTACTGGCCGCTCCCGTTAAAGGAAAACCTCTCGTCCTGTATACAACAGCCCTCGAAGGTTCGCTAGGCGCATTATGGGTGCAAGAGAATGACCAAGGGAAAGATAGAGCCCTTTATTATCTGAGTCGAGTTCTCCTGGGGCAGAAAGCAATTACTCTCCCATTGAAAAACACTGTATGGCATTGATCTTCGCAATAACGAAGCTCAGACACTGCGCGTTGGTACATGAGGTCCATCTCATATCGAAGGTGGATCCTCTCAAATATTTGATGTCGAAGGCTATATTAACGGGACGACTCGCTAAATGGACCCTGCTGTTGATGGAGTTCTCGATAACTTATCGTCCTCTTAAGGCAGTGAAAGGCCAGGCCATCGCCGACTTCCTCACTGAGCATCCGATACCTGCCGAATCTCCCTTGAACTGCGAATTGCCAGACGAGCATACGTTTGACACGATCGACGGGGAGAGAAGAGAGAATAATACCCAATAGGAACTCTACTTCGATGGAGCATCTTCCATGAAGAAGCGCAAACAAAGAACCCCCATAATCAAATCAGGGGTAGGCCTTATCTTCGTGACTCCATAAGGAGGGATAATGCACTTTTCCTTCTCCCTAACAGAGCCGAGGACAAACAATGAAGTCGAATATGAGGCTTTGATAGCAGGTCTCGAGATCGCTATCGACATGGGAATTGAAAACCTCCTCATATACGGAGACTCCCAACTGGTTGTTAGTCAAGTAAACGGCGACTACCAAACGTTAAAGCCAGAGTTGGTGAAGTACGGCGAGAGAGTACAGCAACTGCTAATTCAAATTCCTTCCTACACCTTGGAAAGTATACCGCGTGCGGAGAATAGCAAAGCGGATGCATTAGCCAAGCTCGCTAAAGAACTGACCGATGAGAACCTCGATGACGTAAGAATCGTTGTGCAAAGCCGTCGGGTTCTAGCACCAGCAGAAATATCTCTGGAGTCGTCCGAAGAAAAGGGAGCGATCGAGCAAATGGCTCTGCAAGTAAAAGACCAGGAAAATGTTAAGGATTGGAGAGAAGTCTTTATAGACTACTTCAAATCCCGTCAAACACCTGAAAATGCATCCTCAAAACATCAGCTCATGAAGCGAGCTCTATCTTTCGCCTTTGTTAATGATACTCTGTATAAGAGATCATTTGATTCTCTATGGCTAAGATGCCTGGGACCTGAAGAGGCAAAGAGAGTCGTCCAAGAAACTCACGACGGACTCTGCGGTTCTCACCAAGCCGGGCCGAAGATGAAGCTGAAGATTAAAAGGATGGGCTACTATTGGCCCACGATGATTCAGGACTGCCTCGAGTATGCGAAGCAATGCCACTAGTGCCAGTTCCATGGGGACTTAATCCACTACATCCAACGGTTGCTAGCTGGCCGTTTGAAATGTGTGGGACTGACATAATCGGCCCCATCGAACCAGCATCGTCCAGAGGACATCGATTCATTTTGGCGACAACTGATTACTTCTCCAAATGGGCAGAAGCAGTACCGCTGAGGAAAGTGAAGATGGAGAATATCTTCCATTTCTTCAAGACACACGTCATTTATCGGTTTGGAACTCCGAGACGGATCATCTCCGATAACGGGCCAGCCTACAGAAGCCACAAGATCAGCCGCTTCACACAACAGCATAACATAGACTGGAGATACTCCTCAGTCTATAATCCCCGAGCTAACGGTCTAGCTAAGGCTTTCAACAAGACCTTGACGAAGATCGTGAAAAAGACGGTGTCTCAAAATAAGAAGGACTGGCATGAGAGATTGCACGAAGCTCTCTGGGCGTATCGAACTACGTTCAAAACGGCCACGAACACAACGCCGTACGCATTGGTATTCGGTACAGAAGCGGTACTCCCCCTCGAGATACAGTTACCCTCTCTACGAATGGCAGTTCATTACGAGCTAACAGACGAAGAAAATGCTCACCTTCGGCTTGAGAAGCTCGATGCCCTTGATGAAACCCGGCTCATAGCGCAACAAAATCTGGAGGCTTATAAAGCAAAGATGACGCGCTCGTATGAGAGATTTACCAGGCCGAGAACATTCCGCCAAGACGAACTCGTGCTAGTGGTCAAAAGACCCATGATCCCCAATCGTGCCAAGCGGGGGAAATTCGAACCGAATTATGAAGGCCCGTATATCATAGACAAAGTTTACCAGGGTGGAGCCTACCTACTCATGGACATGCATGGTGAAAGACCTTTCCGGCCAATAAACGGTCGATTCCTGAAAAAAATACTACGCCTGACGAGTCACGGCCTAGGTCAACGATAGATGACGACGCCTATGTCCGCTCGCTATCTTCCTAATACCAAACTCTATAAGTAGTAACCGGCGACGGACCGAAACGTGCTTAAACTAACCACGGACCGAAATGTCCTTAAACTAACCATGGACCGAAACGTCCTTAAACTAACGACGGACCGAAACGTCCTTAAACTAACAATGGACCACTATGTCCTAAAAACTAGCTGTTGACCGAGACATCGATAAACTACTGTGGATTGCAGCATCCCAAGGCTGATACAAAAAAAAGAAGAATAAAAAAAAAAGAAAAAGAAAACGGTATGTCCATAAGCAAAATGGGCACGGATGAAAACCCGAAAGGGCTCCGTGAGTAAAAACAGCAGGGCTACCGGCGAGTTTTTATGAAAACCCGAAAGGGCGTAATCTCGTTAAAAAGACACTTGCAAGATCCTCTCGACCCTGTAAGCAGAAACCACCTGCGTGAGATCCTTACGACTCACAAGGGAGCAACACACTTAGGAATCCTCACGATCCCTAAGGAGAAAACACACTTACGAGATCCTCACGACTCATAAGGAGAACCCTCTTATGAGACCTTCACGGCTCATAAGATTCAAAAGTCTTAAGCTACAGGGATCTGAACTTGTTCTTAAGCGGCCACCACAATCTCCAATACTTCCCTACAAGCGGCTCAATGCTGACCCTTGTATACAATCCATGGGCACGAATAAATATTTCCCCAACAAAGTCCCATCCGTGACTAGAGATATGTTTGCACGGTGAACCCCCTTGTAAGCCCTCTCGACTTATAAGGAGAAAGCACTCTTGTAAGATCCTTACGACTTATAAGAGATCATGCACTTAGGAATTCTCACGATTCCTAGGGAGAAAACGCACCCACGAGATCCTCACGACTTGTAGGGAGAAATACCTTTATGAGACCCTTACGGCTCATGAAGTCAAAAGCCTTAGTCAATAGGATCTTAACCCTGTTTACTAAGTCACCTTTGTTCGTCATCGACAGAGGCAAATGATGATTCTCTCCTGGCAATATCTCAGTTGTAGCGGTGCTGATGTCGAAATCAGTGTCTAATTCCAAGCTTTCAGCAAAAAAGATAGCAAGCCACACATGCATACGAAATAGCCGAAATGATGGGGCAACTTGCAACAAAGTCAGCAAGTAAAAACGTATACATGCAAAATAGCCGAAATGATTAGGCAACTCGCAATAAAAACCAGCGAGTAAGAATAAAACAAATAGCCAAAATGATTGGGCACCGCAAAAAATAGCCGAAATGATTGGGCGATCGTGACCTTCGTGATATAAAAGCTGAAATGATAGAGCATCACGGAAAGAAATAAAATAAAAAAATGAAATTTTTGCCCTACAGGTGATATCACATCAATCCCTGTATACAATTCAGGGGCGCAAACAAAGAGGGAATCACACCTTTCCTCCCCAGGCTTCATCAGAAGAAGAAGACAAATCTCAACGGTTCACAGATAGCCTGGAGATCATCTCAACATTCGTCTCATTACAACAGACACAACATCAAGCAAAGCGGAACAACGACAACTCCCAGTTCCATGACTCGGCGGTGCACAGATGACCGAGAGTCAAACCCCGACTCCGTGAAATGCGGATAAAATCAACCCTTCCCTGTCACGTGGAACGCGGCTTATGTCAATCCTGACCCCGTGGGAAACGTCCAGAGCGGATCCTGGTCTTCGCAGAACACGGCTATGACCCCGTGGGAAGCATCCAGAGCGGAGCCTGGTCCTCGCAGAATACGGTTATGACCCCATGGGAAGCATCCAGAGCAAATTCCTAGTCACGTGGAACGCAGCTTATGTCAATCCTGACCCCGTGGGAAACGTCCAGAGCGAAGCCTGATCCTCGCAGAACATGGCTATGACCCCGTGGGAAGCATCCAGAGCGGAGCCTGGTCATCGCAGAATACGGCTATGACTCCGTGGGAAGCATCCAGAGCAAAATTCCTGGTCACGTGGAACGCGGCTTATGTCAATCCTGACCCCGTGGGAAACGTCCAGAGCGGAGCCTGGTCCTCGCAGAACACGGCTATGACCCCGTGGGAAGCATCCAGAGCAAATTCCTGGTCACGTGGAATGCGGCTTATGTCAATCCTGACCCCGTAGGAAACGTCCAGAGCGGATCCTGGTCCTCGCAGAACACGGCTATGACCCCGTGGGAAGTATCCAGAGCGGAGCCTGGTTCTCGCAGAACACGGCTATGACTCCGTGGGAAGCATCCAGAGCAAATTCCTGGTTACGTGGAACACGGCCTATGTCAATCCTGACCCCGTAGGAAACGTCCAGAGCGGAGCCTGGTCCTCACAGAACACGGCTATGACCCCGTGGGAAGCATCCAGAGCAAATTCCTGGTTACGTGGAACGCGGCCTATGTCAATCCTGACCCAGTAGGAAACGTCCAGAGCGGAGCCTGGTCCTCGCAGAACACGGCTATGACCTCGTGAGAAGCATCCAGAGCAAAATTCCTGGTCACGTGGAACACGGCTTATGTCAATCCTGACCCCGTGGGAAACGTCCAGAGCGGAGCCTGGTCCTCACAGAACACGGCTATGACCCCGTGGGAAGCATCCAGAGCAAATTCCTGGTCACGTGGAACGCGGCTTATTTCAATCCTGATCCCGTGGAAAACGTCCAGAGCGGATTCTGGTCCTCGCAGAACACGGCTATGACCCCGTGAGAAGCATCCAGAGTGGAGCCTGGTCCTCGCAGAATACGGCTATGACCCCGTGGGAAGCATCCAGAGCAAAATTCCTGGTCACGTGGAACGCGGCTTATGTCAATCCTGACCCCGTGGGAAACGTCCAGAACGGAGCCTGGTCCTCGCAGAATACTGCTATGACCCCATGGGAAGCATCCAGAGCAAATTCCTGATCACATGGAACGCGGCTTATGTCAATCCTGACCCCGTGGGAAACGTCCAGAGCGGATCCTGGTCCTCGCAGAACACGGCTATGACCCCATGGGAAGCATCCAGAGCGGAGTCTGGTCCTCGCAGAACACGGCTATGACCCCATGGGAAGCATCCAGAGCAAAATTCCTGGTTACGTGGAATGCAGCCTATGTCAATCCTGACCCCATGGGAAACGTCCAGAGCGGAGCCTGGTCCTCGCAGAACATGGCTATGACCCCGTGGGAAGCATCCAGAGCAACTCCTGACTCCGTGAATGCAGATAATGGTAACCTCACCCATCACTTGTAGGTCCACACGACTCGTAAGGGAGCAAATTCTCTTGTGAGATCCTTACGACTTTCAAGAGAAAACACACTTAGGAATCCTCACGATTCTTAAGGAGAAATTACACCTACGGGATCCTCTCGGCCTGTAGGGAGAAAATTCTTTATGAGACCCTCACGGCTCATAAAGTTGAAAAGTCTTAGGAGGCAGATCTTAACCCTGAATCCTAATCCATCGTTGTCCTGCAAAGAAATCGAAATAGACTATCCATAGAATACACTTACTAAAAGGGGCACAACATCATGAAGAAAAATATGTCTTTTATTCATGAATCAAAATGAATACAAAGTACAATTTATGAAAGAACAAAAAAATATACTCTCATTCAGGAGTATGTACAAAGGAAGAATGAAAAAATATATATACAATTTTTCAAGTCGACGGGCGATTTAGCAGGTTTTCCAATTCACCCCTTTTTCGCTGGGCCTCGGCTTCATGATTTAGTATCGTCAAAAGATGGGCCTCCGTTTGAGCCTGTTGGGCCTGGTATGAGGCAAGCCGGCCTTCAAGCTCTTTTTCGGTAACCTTATGAGCTTCGACCATTTCACGAGTAAACACGGCGGCCTTATCAATAGCTACCACCTCCTTGATAGCCTCTTGAAGCACTCGCCAAAGTTCATATGCTTTAGTGGTCTTGGCCGTAAGGCTGGCTTGAAGCTCCCCCAACGCTTTGGAAGCCAGCTCCCTCTCCGAAAACTTTCGGCTGAGCCTTTTCTCACATGATATCATGTTCGCAGCACACCGCTCAATTAGACCCCGCAAGCTCGCCTTTGCGGCCACAACCTCCGAAGGAAGGCGTGTACATTCAAGGACATGCAAGCAAGCCTCCACCTGCCGACAAAACTCAACCCAGACTTGCACCAACGTTTCACTATGGTAGGTGGCAAGAAAGGGAAGAAAGCCGTTGGCTTCAGCGGCAAACGCTTCAGCCGTGATCAGACTGCCAACACGAAGATCCTCAATTAGGGCTGACAAGGAGTGGAGGCTTAGCTTTGCCATCTGTTCTGAGGCGCGCAGAGCATAGGGGCCGGGTGGCATGGCGATGCAAGACTCCAGCGTGGTGAGAACTGGTAGAGCTGTTCAGATTTATAATCAGTCAGCGAGACTTGTAAGCAAAGAACAAATGGAACGACGTTGAGACTTTACTTACCCACGGTCATGCAAGAGGGGTCTGAAGGCTCCCCAGGCCCATCAAGAATTTCAACCTCGTCATCAGCTTCCAGAACTGTAGAAGACATCAATGTCATTATATGAAATAATATTAACACAGTGAGGAGAAGGCAAAAGACACTGACCTTGCCCGGAAGAGAGGAATATGCGTTGAGGAGATATCGCCTGCGGAGCGGCCATCTCCAACAGGCACTGAAAGGACTTCCTGGGAGATAGATCGGCAATAGACGCTGCCAATCTACGCAACTTTGAAAAGATTGAAGGGTTCAGATAATGGAGAGATCATTAATGTAAAATATAAAAGGTTACCTTCGATGGTTCTCCTATTATGGGCTGGAGGGATAGCAGCTTCGGCGGCCTCTTCCGTGCCCCCAGGCACATCATCGGGGACGTGGGACAATGTAACGATTTCCGAGCGAGGGGCAGTAGCCACCACTGTAGGCTCCAGCGAAAGGACGGCAGCCTCGACTACCTGTCCCCTAATCTCTGGGCCGCCCCCAGAAAGATCCATCAGATCGACGACCAACAAAGATGCCTCTCCCGGGGGAGCAAGCGCTTGGGGAGCGGGAGTCACCAAGGGAGGCCCCATTGCAGGAGCAACGGTTGCATCGACCCCCTCCACACTGATTAGTGTTTCATTGGGGATATTAGCGGAATCTACAGTCAAAGCGCGATTCGAATTCAGATCCTCCGCCATCGCCGAAGTCCCTGCAAAGTTTGCACGAGGATAAGGATATATATATATATATATATACACACACACACACACACGAGCAATACAAAATATTACAAAGAGATACGTGAACATACCGATGCGCAAGGGAGCCTATAATATGGCTTGTTCAAGCCGACGCTCCTTCCTGAGGAGATGTGCTTGCCGAGGTCTGAGGGTAAAATTGTGGCCACCGGTCCACAATGAAAGCGCGTCCTCGGCGTCGGCCGAAACAGCTTGCTTAAGGGCCCTCTCACCCCATTCTTCCAAAGGGCCTATGAATCGCTGCCGTATCGATGGAGGGTCTTCATAAAAGATAACGGCAGGCTAAGGCCTCTTTGGGATCCTTACGTTCTCGGATTCATCTTGCGAACGTCTTATAGCCTCAGCCAATTGTGCGGTTTTTTCGGCAGATGAACCCAGGAAAAGTAGACCACCATCCGATTCTTGCACGGCTAGTGGTTCGTCTTGAAGAATAGGCTCAGACTCTATTAAAGAGTCGAGCAGATTGGTGACCGTCTTCCTCCGCCTCTTAGGCCTAGAACTAACCGCCGAAGATGATCGTTTCCTTCCCCGTGGAGCTTTGGTACGGCGTTGACCCACTTCGCCTTCGATGTCCTCGCTCGGCGGTGCTACCGATGACGACACGGCCATTGTTGACGCCGCGGCCGATGACACTGCTACTGGCACCCTATTAGCCTTTGATTGAGCCCTAGTACGCAGTAGCATACCAGCTGTGGGAGTTAAGTCCACTTCCGCCGCCTCCGAAATAAGCACGACGCTGGTATCCCTCAAGGGAGGGCGAACCGTTGCACGCGATTGCGGCGGAACTCCCATGGCGTGAATTGGAGTGGGAGCCCCATATCCAAGAAGCACCCTCCTCTCCTAAGCGATAATTGGACTGACTCGATGGAGGTACCAGCCCGTGAATGACCCCACACATCGAGGAATATGATCAGCTTCAGGAATCATGAAGCGGGAGCCAGTGTTCAGCCGCATGCAGTGATGAGCGGCGTCACGAACAGCTTCTGGCGATGGGCTAGGCGCCATCATAAACGCCTCGAAGGGGACGCCTTGGTCATATCCAAGTTGTTGAGCAAAGCAGTGTGGGTTGTACCTCATAAAAAGGGCTGCACCGTTCTGACGAAATACCAGATAACCCGGTCTAATTGAATACAGGTGCATGGCTTCCCTGGGCTTCAGAGAAGGGACCCCCTCTTTCGACAGGACGCAGAGCTGTTGGACCGGTCCTGAGGGAGCAGAGAGAACTAGGTCGTTGAATACTATCCCACCTGTAGTGGCATAGGGATTGACCAGCACGCGAATAGCCCCAGACTGAGTCGGGTCAGGAGTAGAAGCGCCCACCAGCCGCATGAGTCGCGGAAAAGTGTAAGCGTCATAAAAACTAGGTCTTTGGTGTGCAGCAAATGCCCCCAGCACGTGCATCTCAATCCAGGACGTAAAGTAATGAAGAGAGAAATTTACCACATCTACGCCTGGAGTTGAGGTGTTGGCCGCGGCGCTTAACCCATGATATAGATGCGCTAGCCCTGCAATGCCCACAGCTAGTCGCGTCCCCTCAGCAATGCGATGAGCAGGGTAAATAACTGAGGCTCTCATGAAACGACGATGCATGGGAATGGTGAACCAACTGATCCAAACACTGATGAAGCCCACAAAGAAAGTCTCCTCATCCATACCAGGAGCTGTAATCGACTCGAAAGACACGGCCAACATGATGGGAATGTAGAACTGCGGCAAGTCCTCTTCTTTAGTAGGACGCTTATTTAAACCAAACCCAAAGGTGTCATTGATGTTTGCGAACTTCGGAGCCGTCTTTAATAGAACGTCTTCGCGAAGGAAGCAAGCGATAAAGCTTTTGAAAGTGACGCCCTGCTCCTCTGACTCTGCGAATAACTTCTCAAAAATGCTCAAAGCCTTGATCAAACTTGAGCGCTTGTGGCGGACGGCATTCTCTGTCGACAGGCCGTCAAGCATGACAGGCTCAGTTTCAAAGACATATTCATCGGGAGGCAGCAGTTCTTCATAGAGCGTCCCCCTGACTGGCAACCCTGATATCTCGCGAAACTCTTCCAGAGAAATTGAAACTTCGCGGTCCCCTAGAAGGAAGATGTTGGTGGGAAGATTCTATTGGTTTAAGAAGGCCTTAACCCACCAGACATGGGGAGACTGATATTGGAAAAGAGACGCGTATATCGCCTGATAGAGTCCGACCCTCTGCAGTCGCGCCCGATGGGCGGACAGGATATAACGGGCGCAGAGAAGGTAGCCCGTGGGATGTCGAGGAGTAAGCCGTATCTTGTAAATCTATCCCTATGGCTGGGCTTCGCCCTGGCAAATGCGGCACCCTAAAATGTCTATAGCCGGCACCGGATGGTTCGGAATACCAGTTGTTGAAGGCTCAAGTCGTCCCATAGGGGTCCAATTCAGCATCTCCACAGCAAAGGCAGTCTGTGGAGGATCCATCGGTAGAAACGGACAGGTAGGCTCCGTCGGTATCTCGCAAAGAAAACTGCGGCGACCGCGGATGATGTGACCGTACCAGGTCCCCCATAAAAGTAAATTGGTGCGATTCGGGTCATGAGCCCTGATCATCGCCATCACCTCCTCGTCAGACGGTGACTGAGGAAAAGCAGCCTCCGAGGGAGTGAAAGGGAAGTATGGAACAGAAGTCATTGTGCCTGAAATAAAAGAAGGGGAAACTGTTAAGCGAAGCCAACACGTGTGTATATATATATATATATATGTTTGTAAATGCATATATAAAAAGGCAGTGGAAGAAAACGACAGAGGACTTATTTTATGGGACCATTGGTTATAAAACGCATGGGTCCCACAAAATCAAGTTGTCGGCTTACTAATGATGAAGCAAAGCAATCATTATGAGAACAAAAGGAAGATTCTCAATAAATGAACATTGGATTTCAAATGACCCTACACATTCCTCAAAAAAGAAATCCATCTTGGACTCTGCAAAAATCAAGCAGAACAAGGGAATTAAATTCCCAGAAAACCCTACTGCAAATCTTTTCTTTTTTTGCAAAGAACAACTCAGGAAGAAAAATCTCAAGAGATCTTCTGTTAAAGAACTAAGTTCTTTAGGGGAATTAAATTCCTTTTGAGCAGGGGAATTAAATTCCCAGAAATATTTTTCAGAGCCAAAGCTCTTTGGAATGGAGTTAAATTCCAGAGAAAAAGACAAGCATCGCCATCGATCTCTGAGATCAAAGGAGCCTTAACAAAAGGGATTTATGATTTAAAGATTGAGCGGTTTTCTTTTTAAAGAACTTGAAAAAAATGGGTTCTTGTTAAAGGGAAAAACCCTTGGTATGGATTTAAAATCCAACAAAGATTTCTACAAAAAGTTCTTCAGCCGTTCAAGATCATTACCTGAGAAAAGGGAATCTTTTGTTAACAGAATTAAACTCTGGAAATTTTCAAAACAGAGAACTAAACTCTGCGAAAGAGAATTAAATTCTCAGAGGATAAAGCAAGCAAGGAAGAAGATGAACAAAGTGGAGGCGCTTCTGAAGGGACGCTGGCATTTATAGAATGTGATGGGAAACGGTTCATCTTCCCTATTCCCTAGACTGATCCAACGGTCACAATGGTGACAACGTTGCACTCACGTGTAGACACGTGAGAACAACGTTGTGGGGGCATTTGTTCCCTGATAGAATATCAGGAAATAGCTCAATGAGGTATCACGTGTTCACACATGACCAAGGGTCACGTGTTGACACGTGATAGTTTCCTTTGATCTCTACTTTATAGAATTAAATTCTAATCAAATAAAAATGTAACAAAACAGCTAAGGAAAGACCCCAATGGGGCATCACGTGACTAAGGGTCACGTGCTGACACGTGATGGTCTCTTAACTCTGTTAAAAGGCAGAATTAAATTCTGAATAAAAGAGAGTCGCGTGCCAACACGTGATGGTCGCTTAGCTCTGTTAAAAGGCAGATTAAATTCTGAATAAAAGAGGGTCACATGCCAACACGTGACAACTCTCTTAGCTCTTTAACTGATAGAATTAAATTCTATTTCAATGATCAAACATTGGGATCACGTGCCAACACGTGATGGGCTTTAAAAGCCTTCTGAATTAATAGAATTAAATTCTAATTAAGAGAAATCAAAGACCCAAACCGGGAAAGTATTTCTTTAAATCTTTCCAAACAAAAGAGGATTATGCTCTGTAAAATGAAGCACCGTTGGATTAAAAATCCAATGGTGATTAAAAATCACCAATTTATGGAAAGATTTTATACAAGGAAAGATTTTCCTAAAATGCACCAAGAATAACAAACAAAACATCTTCTGGATTAAAATTCCAATGATGAATAAAATTCATTGAGTGATCTAAAAGATCATGTTGGTTACAAAAACAAACAAAATCTTTCAATGAAAGATTCACTAAACAAATTGATTCTTTTCCTTCTCCTATAAATAGGAGCCAAGAAGAGGAGAAAGGAAATTTTTGGAATTTTGGAATTTTCTGAAGAAAAAACAATAGCAGAGAGAAAAAAAAGGAGAATTTAGTTCTCAAGAAAAAAAAAACCTAGGTGAGAAAGGGGAAAGAGATCAAAACTCCATAAAACAAAAGGAGAATTTAATTCTCAGTCCAAGAGTTTAACTCTTCTGCAAAAGAACTTAGTTCTTCCTCTGGTTGAAGATCTGCAGAAGCAGATCTTCCCACAAGTTGAGAATTTAATTCTCATCGGGGAGATTCTGCCATGCAGATCCAAAACTTAGAGGGAGAATTAAGTTTAGAGAATTTAATTCTCCCAAATTCATAGGAATTTAATTTCTCCAAATAAAACTAAGGTTTAACCCTATATGAGAATTTAATTCTCCCAAATTCATAGGAATTTAATTCCTCCAAATAAAATTAGGGTTCAACCCTGCATGAGAATTCAATTCTCCCCAAATTCATAGGAATTTAATTCCTCCAAGACAGAACTAGGGTTTAACCCTATATGAGAATTTAATTCTTCCACATACATGAGAATTTAATCCCTCTAAAACATAATTAGGGTTTAACCCTACAGAGAATTTAATTCTTAAAACAAGAGACTTAAAGCTCTCCATGCACATAAAGAACTTGATCACGTGGTAACACGTGACCCCCATTCTCAATGAGCAGAGAAAAAAAACAGAACTTGGTCACGTGGTGACACGTGACCCCTATCCTCAATGATCAGAAAAGAAAGAATAAAACTAGATCACGTGACCCCACGTGACCCCTAAACAGACTCCCCAAAATGAGAAGAGAAAAACTTAGAGGCAATGCCTCACGTGTTCCCACGTGACTCTCAAAATAAAGGGAACAAAGCCAAAGGCAGAATCAATTTTGGGCGCCCTCACGTGACCCCTAATAAACACTTTAATAAATCAATGCATGGGTGCCCATCACGTGCCCACACGTGATGGCTGTGAAGACTTAAGTGTTTGATACCTTTGAATACTCTGAGAACAAAACAAAGGAAGACTGGTCCCCACCTTAAGAGGCCTCACATGGCCCCACGTGACCAATCCCATTTTAGTGTTTAACAATATTTTTGAAGCGTTTTGTTCTTAGTGTTTAACACTATTTTCAGCGCATCACGTGGGAACACGTGACTATAAAATATATGTTAGTGTTTAACACTATATTCAAATCAACCCTAGCCTAAATTGGCTAAGTCCTTCTGAGGCAAGACTTCTCTTTTTATTGAGTCTCAAGTACATCCTTGCCTTCCAAAATTGATCATTCTATATGCAATATGAGTGCTCAGCACTCAACAAAGATAAAATGTTGTCAGAACCCCTGTTTAGCAGTGCCAAATAATGGGGGGTTGAACCCAGACAAATGTTTAATTGTCTAACAGGGGGCCAACATTTCAAATTTAATTGGACTTAGCCCAAATTGGCCATAAGTCCTCAATTCAGATTTAACCGAGCCAATGTGCTCATAATCTAATTAATTGATCTTAGTTCCAAATTGGACTACAGATCCCAAAATCAACTTCGGTTCAAGAGTACATCTCTTCACTCCTTTGATATTTGTCGTTGTAATCCTTCAACGTCTTCAGAGAGGTGACGGGTCTCAACAACCACACATTTCACAGACTATGATGTCCTTAACCTTGACTGTGAGGTCTTTAAACTCATGGACTACGATGTCCTTAACCTTGACTGTGAGGTCTTTAAACTCACGGACTATGATGTTCTTAACCTTGACTGTGAGGTCTTTAAACTCATGGACTACGATGTCCTTAACCTTGTGTAACAACCTAGTTCAATTATACCAATTTTTGTTCCGTGTTTATTATCTGTGGTATTTTATTTAATTATCTTGTTGGAGCGAGAATGGTAGTTTACTTTTACATTGCACTCAACCCGACCCGCTTGCTTGAACTGGTTGATTTGTATTTATAGACTACCCTGCCTGGTTAAATAGACACATGCATCTCATGGATACTGCATATTAACATTTCACCTAGTATCGCACATTTTATCATATAACATTTTAGGTCATATAAAATAAATTAAAATTGTATTTCATAGCCTGCATGATACCCCTAACCCTGTGGTAGCATCCGCGCATCTTGTTCTCGTTCCGTTCAGTGAAACGGACGTGTTTGGATGGCTACGCGCACGTACGTGCATCCGTTCTTGGGGGTATGCATTTTCGTTACCTGAGCATTTGTTTTGAATTTTGGAAGTCGCATATATTTTTCATATTTAAAATCTGAATTTTTAGACCCGACCCGGACGTGTTTTGGAGTAAGTTTGTATTTGCCAAAATCTCAGAACGGGCTAATATTATATTCCTTAATTCTTTATAAATTATTATATACCTTAATTAAACTAAAATATATTTTAGTTTTACCCTAACTGTTACGTATCATTATGTATATTCTATTTATTTTTTTTTAAAGAAAATAAAAGATTTGTTTCCTAATCACAACAGACTCTCTCTCTCTCTCTCTCTCTCTGCTTTCTCTCTCTCTCTCTCTCTTCACTACGAGACGAATTTCTTTCTCCTCTCCTCTCTCTCATCTCGATCTCTCTCATGTCCCTATCTCTCTCCTCTCGATTTCATTTTCTCTCTCCCTTTCTTTTTCTCTCTCTCTCTCCAATCTCTCTATCTCTTTATAAATTATTAATTATTATAAACTTTATATAGATAACCCCACTTCATCTACCTCACGTCTCTCTCTCTCCTCTTCCTTCTTCTTCTTTTTTCTTTTCTTTTCCCCGCCTAGCCTTCGCCTCCTGCGAACCCACACGATAGCCGCACCCTGTCGCCACCTCCACAACCTTGCCTCCACCCTCGACCTCGTCGCCTCCTCTCTTTCTCCTCACTTTATTTCCTTCTCTCCTCTCCGCTGCAACGCATCTCCACGGCGAAACCCCTGCACGCATCTCCTCCATCGCCGGCACCCTCTCGCTGCCGACCTCGTCGTCACTTCCTTTCACCTCTCTCTATCCCCTCTCCTCCTCTCTCCCAACCTCACACCACCACCAACCATGAAAACCCGACCCCGCTGCAACCCAACAACCTAACCCTTAACCCTGCTTCCACCCCATCACCGGTTCCTCGCCGGAGCTCCGACCTCGTCGGCTTCATCACCATCACCAACACCTCTCTCATCTCCTTCCCTGCAAGCCCACGACCCATGCACTGAATCCCAAGAACCCAGGAAACCCTCACTGCACATCCACTGCCTCGCCGGCAAACCCCATCGCCGGTGACCCACTACCTCATCTTCGCCCCTCGTTGCCTTCTCTGATCCATGATCCAAACCCAGAGCCATACCAGAGACCCCAGTTCCCTTTCCTTTCTTCTTGCTCTTCTTCTTTCTTCTTCTTCTTTACATTTCGTTTCTTGATCCGTATTTTCCGGTGATCGCCAGAGCCGTGACCGTCGCTGCCTTTCCAGACGATTCAGTGGACGTTTCCTACCTGCGTGGTCACATTCGTGCATTGCCTGGTCCTGTTCCGTACGCGCGAGCGTGCATCGAGACTTTTACCGACTTTGGACATTGCCATGCGTATCTGTATCGCGATCCATCGAGGCAAGTAAAACTTACTACATGCTATTTATATTATTTTATACGTATTTAATTGCATATTGAACCTGTAGATTAAGTCTAATACTATATGTTCCATTTAACACTTCGATGTCCATTTATATCATTTTAGATTCAGAACTTGAAACATACCATGTTGCATTTTAGTTTACCATACGTGGTACCCACGTCCATAGTTAATCACATAATAATTATTTGCACAGCCCATAGTACCCTTTTAATAGTTTCTACCCTATCGGACACCCGTTTGCATCCATTTAACCTATTTTATATATAATTGCATCCCTAGATCATTTAACCCATAATAACGAGATTTTAACATTCCATATTTGTTTAAGTGTATTTTACTTAATGTTGGAACCATAACCCTAACTCTAATCGATAACCGTGCATCCATATATTTTAATCTGTACCTATTTGCATACCACATTACAATGTTCCATTTTATTGTTCCATTAGTACTCTATACTTGTTTTGTATACCCCTGCTTATTTTTAGTTTGATTATGAGCACCCACATGACATTTTGTGCACCCCTGACATGACTTGTTACACCTACTACTTGACACGATATGGTACCGTGCACTTCTTGACATGACATGATATCTATATACTACTTGACCTGACCTGATGTACCATGGCTTTACCTGTTATCTGATCTTATTACTAATGCCAACAAACCTGACCTGTTGTCCCTACGGACATTTCCTGTTGTCTATCCAGACAAACCTGTACCTGCCTGATCCTGTATTGGCATTAGCTCCAGATTATTTAATACCTGACTTGAACATATATAACTTGGGGGTATGGGGAAATCAATGATGAAACCTGACTTGTAACTCGACAGTTCGACGCATTTTCTGATCAGTCTTACGGGCTAGGCTAGCCCCGGGGTGATATTGCTGACATCACTCGTCATTACCTACTACCTTTTACCGCCTTGCGGCACGTCTCGGATTCAGCCCGAGAGTCATAGACCGTGATCCCGGGCACGCACGGGATACTATTGAGTTACATCGATGATTCATCAAATTGATTTCAAAGACTTGAGAGTAGTTAACCCAATAGACCAGTTTAGAATATTCACTACACATTACCCTCACTATCCTCACTTATATCACTGTTATACCTGTTTTACCATTTATACTCATACCTGCATATCTTGTTACCCCTGTTTATAGTATTGCTTGATATTATGACGCACGGACGTCTGGGTTTTGCATGGCCCAGATCCTCTATCTTTGTTGCAGACTGATCAGGAGTACTGCCGCTGTTAGACCGAGCGGTGAGGATCCTGTTGGTATCCAGTTTTACTTTCCAGGTGTTTTATTTATTGGATCTTTTGCTTCCGCATATTATATTATTTCTTGACTCGTTTATTCTGGCTCATGGACATGTACTAGATAGTTTAGTTTACTTTCCTGTTCTTGATATCTTTACAGCCGTAATGTGACTGTGAAAGGATATTTCCTATCTACAGATATCATAGTTGGCTATGTCACGTGCCTATCTTAGCGTACTCTGGGAAGCGGGGCGTGACACCTTGACTGTGAGGTCTTTAAACTCATGGACTATGATGTTCTTAACCTTGACTGTGGGGTCTTTAAACTCATGGACTATGATGTCCTTAACCTTGACTGTGAGGTCTTTAAACTCACGGACTACGATGTCCTTAACCTTGATTGTGAGGTCTTTAAACTCACGGACTATGACTATGATGTTCTTAACCTTGACTGTGATGTCTTTAAACTCACGGACTATGTGTCACGCCCCGCTTCCCAGAGTGCGCTAAGATCGGCACGTGACAGAGCCAACCATGCTACATGTGGCTAGGAAAGATCCTTCCACAGTCATATTATGGCTGTCTAGAGATATCAAGAACAGTAGAAATAAAATAAACTATCTAATACATGTCCATAAGCCAGAAGAAACGAGTCATGAAATAAAATGCGGAAGCAATAAATCCAAGTACAATAATAATCTGGAATGTACGTCCCAAAATACGGGCTCGCATCAGGAATGAAAATACTGAAAGAAACTAAACTAAACTAATGACAGGTCCTCACTGCTCTGCCTGTTCACGGAAATACTCCTGGTCAGCATGTTACAAAGGTAAAAGATCTAGGCCATGCAAAACCCAGACGTCAGTGCGTTATAATATCAACAATAATACAATCAGGAGGTAACAAGACATGCATGCATGCGTATGAACACGTGTTGTGCGGTGAGTAATCTGAACTAAACTACTGGGTTAACTACTCTCAAGTCTTTGAAATCAATTTAATGAATCGTCGATGTAACTCAATAGTATCCTGTGCATGCCCGGGACCACGGTCAAGATTCTCGGGCTGAAACCGAGACATGCCGCTAGGCACTAAACAGGAAACATGTATAGATGAATGATGTCAGCAGCAGCATCCCAGAGCTGGCCTAGCCCCTAAAACTGATCAGTATAAGTATCGAACTGTCGAGTTACAAGTCAGATTTCATCATTGATTTCCCCATACCCCCAAGTTATGTGTTCAAGTCAGGTATTGATAAATCTGAAACTAATGCCAACACAGGATCAAGCAGGAATAGGTTTGTCTATACAGACAATAGGATATGTCCATCGGGACAACATGTCAGGATTGTCGGCATTAGAAACAGGATCAGGTAACATGTCAAGTAGTGATATATCAGGTCATGTCAAGTAGTGTACATGTATCAAGTCATGTCAAGTAGTGGTGTATCAGGTCATGTCAAGTAGTGCACAGGTATCAAACGGGTGCTCATGATCAAACTGTAGCAAGTATTGAATCAGGGTGAAAGTGCGGATGTACAATAAAAGTATGGATGCACAATTATCGATCAGGGGTTACATCATGACTATGTATGATGCATAATATCAAGCATGGGGTGTCGATATAACAACAATATGTAATAATGTGCCATGGTATGCAAATTGATATATAATTAATGGTATGCATGCACAATAAAACATGGATGCATAATTAACTATTAGGGTTATATTTACAGTTCCAAGACTAAATGGGATGCACATTATTAAGTATGGGGTGTTACTACAATAATAATATGAGTTAATGTGATCTATAAATGCAGTTATATATATTTTAAATGATATGGATGCAAACGGGTATCCGAAAACAGTAAACTTTTAGTATGGATGTACAATGTGATAAACGGGCAACATTTTACTCATATGGATGCATAATAATATACCTAGCATGTAGCAAGATGAATTAGCATACGACTAGATATGTAAATAGTGATATAATAATATTAATATGGATAACATATTCAAACCGATTAATAAGTATAAAAGTGGTATTGATTAACCACGTACAAGAAAGTTCCGTTCAGAAATTCAGCGTTACCCTGATTAGTAAAATAGCTTACAAATAACAAATGTTCTCCAAAAGGGACGTGTCTTATACCAAAACAAAGACAATTCAATAAGGTTTTCATTTTTATAAGTTGAAGTATTTCAGGTTATTCCTACAAAAAGCTATGAACATTCGAAGTTGAAAGTTTGCTGCTGGAATTTCCCTGGACAGCAGTTTATAGATATTTTCATTTGAATTTTACGTTATTTAAATAATTTATTTTGCAAGTAAATATTTCATAAAGTTATAGTATTCTGAGTTAGCTTCGTAATGAACTAAAGAATGTATACTAATGATTTTTCTATGATTTATAATGAATTTTATAAGGTAAGGTGTACAGTAAATTTCAGATTTGTCGTATCCGCTTTGCAACGACGTTTCAAGTGTAAACTATAATATTTTCAAACTATATTTTGTATAACATTATAAAATACAGATTATAAACTAATTAAAGATAATAATAAGAAATATTACGACGATATAAATTTTATAGATATAATTATAGTATGTCGCAAGTTGTAAACTTACATACGTTTTATATTATAAAACCGATTAACGTTAAATAACCACGGTGTATAAATTATATAGATATATCTGTATGATGATGATGATGATGATGATACGGAAATATATAAATAAATTACATAAAGTATAGCATGTAGCAAGATTAACTTGTCTCAACGGATCACGAAACGGATACGCACGGCACGTCCGACGTCGGTAAATCGTCGCAACGCACACGCGGCACGCGGGACGGGTCCAGGCAAGGCAAGAGGGTGATCACACAGGCAAGGTACGTTCACTGGATCACTCGGATCGTCAGCGACGAGTACGGCTCCGGCGGTGATTACCGGAATCAAGAAATAAGATCAAGAAAAAGAAAGAAGAAAGAAGAAGAAGAAGAGGTTGTGTATTAAATAAGAAAATAAATAATATATATATATATATATATATATATATATATATATATATATATATATATATGCAGAGGAGAGAGGGGGGGGGTTTGTTATTAAGGTTTAGATTTTAATTTAAAAAGATTTTGTAAGTTATAAATATTTTAAACTGTTAAATTTTAATAAAGATATTAAATGAAATAAAATTGGATTTTCTGGTAAATACAAATTTAGTCCAAAATATGCCCGGGTCGGGTCTAAAATTCAGTTTCAAAAATATAAAAAAATATACATGTCGACCAAAACTCAATTTGGATGTCCGGGTAACGAAAATGCATACCCCCAAGAACGGATGCATGTACGTACGCGTAGCCATCCAAACAAGTCCGTTTCACTGAACGGGACGAGAACAAGATGCGCGGATGCTACGACAGTGTCAGGGGTATCATGCAGGCCATACTAGATATTTTTAAAATATTTTACTTGACTTTAAATGTTATATTAAAAAAATGCAGATGCCGGATATAATGCAAGTATGCAGTAAAAAATGAAAATGCACGAATCCATGTAACAGGTCAGGATAAATCATAAACATGAATCAAGACAGGTTTTAAGCAAGCGGGTCGGGTAAAATACAAATACAAATGTCAAAATACTATTCGCACCCAAAACACAGTAAACCAAGAAACTACCATAAATAAGTAAATACTTGAACTGGAATTGGTATAAATGAACTAGGGTGTTACACTATGATCTCCTTAATCTTGGACCGAGATACCCTTAAACTAACAATGGACCGTAATGTTCTTAAACTAATCGACCGTAATGTCCCTAAACTAAACAATAGAGCCCAATTGCTCTGTTGTTGGATCTAAATGATCCTGTTAAGTTGATCTTAGTCTAAAAATTGGACTAACGTATCCTTAACAAACGTTTAGGTTGATCTCAGTCTCAAATGAGACTAACATATCTTTAAACCCAACCCCTAAACCCAAATGTAAGAAGATACGGATTTGGACTAATCCACGCCCTACGGGCGACAACATAAATTCTACGCTTCACTCAGTTTCCGTTGTGAAAGTAAATTAGTCTCCGTATACAATCCACGGGCAAACAAAAACAAAACAAACATCCGCAACACGAAGTGACCATCTGGAGAAGGAGAAAGTTGTTACCGCGACGCTGTAGCGTAATTAACTGCAGGGGCTTGCGCCTGCAGGGAAGAGCGTCCCCACAATAAAAAAACCCCTCAAATGAGGGGGAATATGACGAAATCTGCTATATCGGCCGCATCCGTTTAAACCTTCGATACACGGTGCCATAAATCAACTTGGCATTTTTGGAGAGGTGGACGGATAGCACCAATTAGCATCTGCCCCGAAATTCAGACGAGACGTTCATCGCGTCTCTTCGCGTTTTCGGCGGGGAACAGCATGCATGAGTATAAACAATAACATGAATATAACCAGTAAACATGGAAATGGAATAGTGAAGTGTAGTGAGTAATCTAAACTATACTACTGGGTTATCTATTCTAAAGTCTTCGAAATCAATTAATGCAATCCTCATCGTAACCCATCGGTCTATGCCCCGTTCATGCCCCACGGGACCACGGTAACAGGATTATTCCGTAACGCCCATAAAAACGACAAACAATATATTCCGTAACGCCCGGAAAAACGGCAAACAATATATTCCGTAACGCCCGGAAAAACGGCAAACAATATATTCCGTAACGCCCGGAAAAACGGCAAACAATATAATAGCCCTTTGAGTTACGTTCGGTTACATTCTTGATTTCCCCTTACCCCTAAGGTTATGTGTTCAAGTCGGGTATTGCCAATCAATATCTAATGCCAACACATGATTAAGCAGGTACAGCTTTTGTCTATTCAGACAACAGTAACGTCCATCAGGACAACATGTCAGGATTGTCGGCATTAGAAACAGGATCAGGTATAAAGTCAAGCAGTAGTGTATCAGGTCATGTCAGGTAGTGCACATGCATCAAACGGATGCCCAACAGTAAAATGTAGCAAGTATCGAATCAGGGTAAAATATGAATGTACGGTGAAAGCATGGATGCACAAACATCTATCAGGGGTTACATCATGACTATATAGGATGCACATTATCAAGTATGGGGTACTAATGTAATAATAATATGAATTAATATAATATGGCATGCAACTAGATATGCAGAATTAATGGTATGGATACACAATAAAATATGGATGCACGATTATCTATCAGGGGTTACAACCACAGCTCCATAACTAAGTAGGATGCACATTATTAAGAACGGGGTATTAATATAACAATAACATGAATTAATGGGATCTGTAGATGCAGCTACATATATAATAGATGATATGGATGCATATGGGTATCCGAAAACAGTAAAACTTTAACATGGGATGCATAACTAAACAATATGTAATATTATCATTCGCATGAATGTAAAATACTGTAGTATAGCATGTAGCAAGAAAAACTTGCCTGAGCGGAACACACGACGGGTGCGTACGGCACGTCCGACGTCGGGTAATCATCGCAACGCACACACGGCACGCGGGACGGGTCCAGATAAGGCAAATGGGAAACCACGCAGGCAGGGAACGCTCACTGGACTACTCGGATCGTCAGCAGCGGCACGGCTCCGGCGGGTGATCACCGGAAAAGAAACAAGATCAAGAAATGAAAGAAGAAAGAAGAAGAAGGAGAAGAAGAAAAGGCTGTGGTCTGAAGGGTGTAGGAGAGAGGAGTAGGAGGAGATGGAGATGATGACGATGGTGTGAGGTCGTCGGGGTTATCGAAGCTCCGGCGATGGGTGTGCAGGTGAGGCCGGTGGGGTTTCTTGGTGGCTTGGGTGAGGGGTATGTGCAGGGTTTGGCTTCGGGATGCAGGGGAGAAGAGGTGGTTGTGGTGTCGGAGACGAGGGTGTTGACGACGTCGAGTCGCCGACGGTGGAGGAAATGGGTCACGGTATGTTTCTTGGGTTGTGGGTTTCGGGTGTGCAGGGGTTTTCTCAGGGTTGGAGGGGAAGGAGAGGAGAGGAAGGAGGTAGAGGGATGATGACGAGGGCGTGGAAAGGATGAGAGGAGGCGGCTAGGGTTAGGGTTGGGGTTCTCGTCGCGGGGTGTGCATGGGTTTAAAAGGAAGAAGAAAAGAAAGAGAAGAAGGGAGGTGACGTTAGTGGAGAGAGGGAGGTGACGGAATCTCGCAGGAACAGGAATCGCGAGAGGTGAGAGAGAGGTATCTGTTAGAATTAGATTTTTAAAAAAATCTTTTAAAGAAAATTTTCTTTGTAAAATTTAAACATTCAGTTACAAAATATAATATTAAAAAAATTTGATATTTTGGCTAATATAAAAATAGTCCAAAACACGTCCGGGTCGGGTCTAAAAATCCAGTTTTAAAATACGGAAAATATGCGTGTCAACCAAGACCAAAACAGGATATCCGGGTAACGAAAATGTATACCCCCCAAGAATGGATGTACGCACGCGTACGTAGCCATCCAAACAAGTCCGTTTCACAGAACGGGACGCGAACAAGGTGCGCGGATGCTACGGCAGGGTTAGGAGTATCATGCAGGCCATGCTATATATTTTAAAAATATTTTATTAGACTTTTAATTTTATATTGAAAAAATACAGATGCTAGATATAATGCCACCATGCAGTATATAAAAAATATGAAAGTGCACGGATCTACATAACAAGCCGGGATAAAATATAAACAGGAATCAAGACGGGTTTCCAGCAAGCGGGTCGGGTCGGATGCAAATACAAATGTCAAATACACTATTCGCACCCAAAACACAATAAATCAGGAAAATACCATAAATAAAAAAATACTCGAAATAGAACCGGTATAAATGAACTAGGGTGTTACATTATACCCAACTACAAAAAGAATTTCGTCCTCGAAATTCCAGGAACAAAAAAAGATAAACAAACATGAATCTACAAGAATAAGTGTGGAAACTTCTGTCGAATCTCGTCTTCTCGTTCCCAAGTCGATTCTCCGTGCGAGCGATTCCCCCAAGAAACAAGTACGAGAGGGATAACCTTGTTCTTGAGGACCTTTTCTCTTCGATCAACAATCGACATCGGTTGCTTCTCAAAGGTCAAATCCTCCCTTACAATCAGCTCCGAATGATCCAGCACGTGTGTTTCATCTCGAATATACTTACGGAGTTGAGATACGTGAAACACATCATGAACATTCGGCAAAGATGGTGGTAATGCCAATCGATAAGCCACTTCTCCAACACGCTCCATTATCTCGAAAGACCCCACGAATTGAGGACTAAGCTTGCCCCGACTCCTAAAACGAATCACTCCTCTAGTCGGTGATATCTTCAAGAATAAAAGATCACCAACAGCGAACTCTAGAGGTCTTCTCGATGTATCGGCCCAACTCTTCTGCCGATCCTGTGCTGCCTTCATGTGATTCCGGATAGTATTAACCTTCTCTACTGTTTGCACAACAAGATCCGGTCCCAACAATTTTCGTTCTCCAACATCGTCCCAACAAACAGGTGCATCTGAATAGTCGCCTGAAAGCTTTTATTGTACGAAAACTCCACCAAGCGTAGATGATCCTCCCATAAACCCTTGAAGTCCAACATACAAGCTCTTAACATATCTTCAAGAGTTTGGATCGTTCTCTCCGACTGGCCGTTTGTCTGAGGATGATAAGCAGTACTAAACTTCAATCGCGTCCCTAAACTTTCCTGTAAACTCCTCCAGAAGTGCGATAAGAATCGGGTATCACGATCGGAAACGATACTCACAGGTACTCCATGCAATCTCACAATCTCCTGCATGTACCGTTCTGCTAACGCTTCCGTTGACTGAACAACTCGAAAGGGTATGAAATGAGCTGCCTTGGTCAATCGATCAACAATCACCCAAACTGCATTGTTGCCCTTTGGACTCCGCGGTAAAGCAGTCATGAAATCCATGGTTATATGTTCCCACTTCCACTGAGGAATCGGAAGTGGTTGCAATAAACTAGCAACCCTTTAATATTCAGCCTTAACTTGCTGACACACCAAGCACTTCGCTATAAAGCGAGCAATCTCCCTTTTCATGCCTTCCCACCAGAAATGCTGTCGTAGATCACGGTACATTTTTGTGCCTCCTGGATGTACGGAATATGCGGAACTGTGCGCCTCCTTCATAATTCTTCGTGAATGTCTCCTTTTGGCACACACAAACGGCTACCATATCGCAACGAACCATCTTCATGAATCAACAAGTCCGTTCGAAGTCCAGTTTCAACCTGTTCTCGAAACTTTTGCAATCTTGGGTCCTGCGACTGCGCTGCTTTAATATTATCGATCAACGATGACTGTACTTGCAGCTGCATCAACTGTCCTGAAGAATGCGGTAACACGATCTCCAACTCGAATCTCCGAAAATTTTCGATAAGCTCCTTCTGTGCAGTCAACATCCGAATTGCTGGAAACCGACTAAGCGCATCCGACACCACATTAACTTTCCCCGGATGGTATTTAAGATCAAGATCGTAGTCAGCCATCAGCTCCAACAATCTACGCTGCCTCATATTAAGCTCTTTCTGCGTGAACACATACTTTAGGCTTTTGTGATCGGTGAATATTTCAACCCTTTCGCCCAATAAGTAGTGTTTCCAAATCTTCAAAGCGAAAATCACTGCTGCAAGCTCCAAATCATGAGTTGGAAAATTCTTCTCATGGGTCTTCAACTGTCTCGATGCATAAGCTATAACCTTTCCATGCCGCATCAAAACACATCCCAAACCTTTCCCAGATGCGTTGCTACGAATCACCAATCTTCCGGAACCGTCTGGTATGGTCAAAATTGGAGCGGTTGTCAATCTTTGCTTTAACGCCTCAAAAGATGATGCACAATTTTCCGTCCATACGAACGGTACCTCCTTTCGCGTAAGCTTGGTCAAAGGCTCAGCCAAACGAGCAAAATTCTCCACGAACCTTCTGTAATATCCGGCAAGTCCAAGAAAATTTCTGATCTCTGCTACGTTCTTCGAAATCGGCCAATCTTGAACCGCTGCAATCTTCTCGGGATCAACGGCGATTCCATCTCCAGATACGATGTGCCCTAAAAACTTCACTTCTTCAAGCCAAAACTCGCACTTGCTCATCTTTGCATATAATCTTTCTTTCCTCAATGTCTGCAGTGCGATCTTTAAGTGTTCTGCATGCTCTTCCAGGTTCCTCGAGTAGACCAGAATATCATCGATGAACACCACTATAAACTGGTCCAAGAACGGTGAAAAGATTCGGTTCATCAAGTCCATAAATATCGCCGGTGCATTCGTAACTCCGAATGGCATCATTAAATACTCGTAATGTCCATATTGAGTTCGGAACGTAGTCTTGCAAATATCCTCTGATTTAACTCGTACTTGATGATATCCGGACCGCAAATCCAGCTTCGAGAATACCCTCGCGCCACTAAGTTGCTCGAATAATTCGCTAATGCGAGAGATCGGGCACTTGTTCTTAATAGTCACCCGGTTTAATTCTCGATAATCGATGCACATCCTCCTTGTGTCATCTTTCTTCTTTACTAGAAGAACTGGAGCTCCCCAGGGTGAATTACTGCTGCGAATCCAACCATTCTTTAGCAATTCGGTAACCTGTTTCTTGACTTCTTCCAACTCCACTGGTGCCATTGGATAGTAGCCTTTGAGATTGGCGCTGCACCAGGAACAAGATCGATCGCAAACTCTACATCTCGTTTTGGTGGTAAACCCGAGATGTCCTCGAACACGTCCATGAACTCTCGAACTACAGTTGGCGCTTCCTCCTTATCAACTTCCATTGACGAAAGAACACTGTGTGTCGGCCTAGCCCTAAACTTGACTGGCCCGACAGAACTGCTACCTCCAGCAAAAACAAACTCCGGATGTCCGGGAATCTGGAAAATCACTTTCTTTGCCTTACAATCAATGTGAGTATGGAAAGTGCCGAGAAAGTCCATTCCCGAGACAACATCATAACTGCCAGTATCAATCACCATGAAATCCGCAAATAACTCTCGTCCGCAGATAACAATTGAACAATCTTTGTACTCACTACTAGATATGATCTTTCCGTTCCCAGTGTGTATGTCCCAACAACAAGACAGGGTCGTGCAAGAAATCGAGTGTGCAGCAATAAACTTGGACGACATAAAACAATGGGATGCACCAGAATCGAATAATGCTAATGCGGGAAAATCATGAACAAGTAGGATACCCGAAACAACTTCATCTGAAGCCTTGGCCTCTTCAGCCGTCAGAGTAAAGGCTCGAGCTTGATTAGGTCCCTGAGTTATCTGCTTCTGCCCCTGAAACTGCTTCTGCGGTGGCCTCTGAGCATCTTCCCTCAAATGAAGTTTCGATGGACAAGTATCAATGGTGTGATCAGCAGATCCGCATATAAGACTAAGTCCAAGCCTCTTACGACAATCTCTTCGATAGTGATCCGGTCGTTGGCAGTAATCGCAAAACGTCCTTCCTTTCTGCTCGGGTAAAATTGGCTTCTTCATCAGTACAATGCCACGCCTGTCCACCAGGATACCTCTGCGTATAGGCGCTCGATTCGGCGTAAACGCCGGCTTCCGTACTACTACCGCCTGCTGCTGTGTACCCCCAGTCTTTATTAATAAGCTTTGCTGCTCTCGGGCTGCTTTAAGAACTTACGAGAAAGTGGTCAATCCTATAGATATGATGTGCCTCTGGATTTCCACGTCCAAACTGCGCATAAACCTTCGTGCCCTATCAGCTTCTTTGGCCACCAAAGGTCCCGCGAATCGACTGAGCCGTGTCCATTCAGCCGCATGCGCATCCACGGATCCGCCATTCTGCTTCAAGCTGATAAACCTTTCTTCCATTTCCTCCCGTGCAGTTTGCGGAAAGAACTTCTTCAAGAAACTCTGCGAGAAAGTTGCCCAACTGATCGGCTTGGGCAAACGGGTCTCTTCCACAAGACACCACTCACGGGCATAATCCACCAATTGGATGCGTACAACATCCACTCTCTGGTCCTCTGGAATCTGTGCTGCAACGAGCAGATTCTCCGTATCGACCAGCCACTGCTCCGCTGGTAAAGGCTCCTCCAAACCAGTGAAAATGGACGGACCAAGTCTCCTGAAATCCGCCATGGTACCCACACGCTGTACTGGTTTGGCCGCAACATTGTTTACGGACTGCTGGACGGTCCGCAAACCTTCCTGAAAAGCTTCGGCTTGCTGCTGGTTCAGCTCGGTTTGCCGCTTCTGGTTCTCCAGCATCCCCCGAATTACTCCAACTAATGTGGCGTCATCAACACGCCTCTGGTACGATTGCAGTTCTCTATTCGCCATGATCCTGAAACCAAGACACCGAAGAGGATTATTATGATAAACAAGATTCAAAACTTGCGATGAACATAAACTGGTAAGCAATGGAACCAAGAGAAGCAAGATATGAATCAAGACTAGGACTCCAAGTTACTTAAATAGAGTACCGTATTGTAACCATGCTGTAGTTCATAATTACAATCACATAACTCTGTTCAAGTCGCCCAAATCCTAGAGAGAAACAATAGGGAACCAAAAGTTTCAAGTCGAGATGCAAAGTTGTTTGCATATCGTCAAGACAGGGGTCAAGAGAAAGATATGATTTAAGAATCACGATAACCAAGTGGCAGGACATATTCCTAATTATGGGTTTTCTGATTCGTGTATTGGGTCCAATACCCAACTACAAAAGAATCAAACCCGGTTAATCTAAATCCTATGGCTCTGATACCAAACAAACCCTGTCACGCCCCGCTTCCTAGAGTGCGCTAAGATAGGCACGTGACAGAGCCAACCATGCTACCTGTGGCTAGGAAACATCTCTCCACAGTCACATTACGGCTGTTTATAAGATATCAAGAACAGTAGAAATAAAATAAACTATCTAGTACATGTCCATATGCCGGAATAAACGAGTCAAGAAATAATATGCGGAAGCAATAAATCCAATAAATAATAACAATCTGGAAAGTACATCCCAAATACGGGCTCACATCAGGAAATGGAAATGCTGAAAGAAAACTAAACTAAAATACTAACAGGATCCTCACTGCTCGGCCTGTCGGCTGAAGTACTCCTGATCGGCCTGCGACAAAGGTAGAGGATCTGGGCCATGCAAAACCTAGACGTCGGTGCGTCATAATATCAAACAATAATACATAAACAGGATACACGAGATATGCATGCATGAGTATAAATGATAACATGAATATAACCAGTAAACATGGATATGGAACAGTGAAGTGTAGTGAGTAATCTAAACTATACTACTGGGTTATCTATTCTAAAGTCTTCGAAATCAATTAATGCAATCATCATCATAACCCATCGGTCTATGTCCCGTTCACGCCCCACGGGACCACGGTAACATGATTATTCCGTAACGCCCGGAAAAACGGCAAACAATATATTCCGTAACGCCCGGAAAAACGACAAACAATATAACAACCCTTTGAGTTGCGTTCGGTTACATTCTTGATTTCCCCTTACTCCCAAGATTATGTGTTCAAGTCGGGTATTGCCAATCAATATCTAATGCCAACACATGATCAAGCAGGTACATGTTTTGTCTATGCAGACAACAGTAACGTCCATCAGGACAACATATCAGGATTGTTGGTATTAGAAACAGGATCAGGTATAAAGTCAAGCAGTGGTGTATCAGGTCGTGTCAGGTAGTGCACATGCATCAAACGAATGCCCAACAGTAAAATGTAGCAAGTATCGAATCAGGGTAAAATACGAATGTACGGTGAAAGCATGGATCCACAAACATCTATCAGGGGTTACATCATGACTATGTAGGATGCACATTATCAAGTATGGGGTACTAATGTAACAATAATATGAATTAATATAATATGGCATGCAACTAGATATGCAGAATTAATGGTATGGATACATAATAAAATATGGATGTACAATTATCTATCAGGGGTTACAACCACAGCTCCATAACTAAGTAGGATGCACATTATTAAGAACGGGGTATTAATATAACAATAACATGAATTAATGGGATCTGTAGATGCAGCTACATATATAATAGATGATATGGATGCATACGGGTATCCGAAAACAGTAAAACTTTAACATGGGATGCATAACTAAGCAATATGTAATATTATCATTCGCATGAATGTAAAATACAGTAGTATAGCATGTAGCAAGATAAACTTGCCTGAGTGGAACACACGACAGGTGCGTACGGCACGTCCGACGTCGGGTAATCGTCGCAACGCACACACGGCACGCGGGACGGGTCCAGGCAAGACAAGTGGGAAACCACGCAGGCAGGGAACGTTCACTGGATTACTCGGATCGTCGGCAGTGGCACGGCTCCAGCGGGTGATCACCCGGAAAGAAACAAGATCAAGAAATGAAAGAAGAAAGAAGAAGAAGAAGAAGAAAGAGAAGAAGAAAAGGCTGTGGTCTGAAGGGTGTAGGAGAGAGGAGTAGGATGAGATGGAGATGATGACGATGGTGTGAGGTCGTCGGGGTTATCAGAGCTCCGGCGATGGGTGTGCAGGTGAGGCCGGTGGGGTTTCTTGGTGGCTTGGGTGAGGGGTATGTGCAGGGTTTGGCTTCGGGATGCAAGGGAGAAGAGATAGTTGTGGTGTCAGAGACGAGGGTGTTGACGAGGGTGGTGACGACGTCGAGTCACCGACGGTGGAGGAAATGGGTCACGGTAGGTTTCTTGGGTTGTGGGTTTCGGGTGTGCAGGGGTTTTCTCGAGGTTGGAGGGGAAGGAGAGGAGAGGAAGGAGGTAGAGGGATGATGATGAGGGCGAGGAAAGGATGTGAGGCGGCGGCTAGGGTTAGGGTTGGGGTTCTCGTCGCGGGGTGTGCATGGGTTTAAAAGGATGAAGAAAAGAAAGAGAAGAAGGGAGGTGACGGGATCTCGCGGGACCAGGAATCGTGAGAGGTGAGAGAGAGAGGGAGAGAGAGAAAGAGAAAGAGAGAGAGATAGAAAGAAATAGGTATCTGTTAGAATTAGATTTTTAAAAAATCTTTTAAAGAAAATTTTCTTTGTAAAATTTAAACGTTCAGTTACAAAATATAATATTAAAAAAATTTGATATTTTGGCTAATATAAAAATAGTCTAAAACACGCACGGGTCGGGTCTAAAAATCCAGTTTTAAAATACGGAAAATATGCGTGTCAACCAAAACCAAAACAGGATATCCGGGTAACGAAAATGTATACCCCCAAAAACGGATGTACGCACGCGTACGTAGCCATCCAAACAAGTCCGTTTCACAGAACGGGACGCAAACAAAGTGCGCGGATGCTACGGCAGGGTTAGGGTCATCATGCAGGCCATGAGTTGACCAAGATCTACTTCATGTGATAGAAGGCATGGGCTAGGATGTTTAGAGTATAGCGGAGGAAGTGAACACTGGCTCGTCAAAATGCAAGCCGGTATCAGAAGCGAAGAGAAAGACAGAGAGCTCAACGAAAGAAAGACCGCTTCAAAAACCGGTAAGAAATTGATTCTATCCGATTTGAAAGAGCAGAGAGAGGAGACAGGATTGCCTTCTAAAGGACAGAGGCTCGCAGGAATGCTTGAAGCAAGGCCCGGCCTAGATAAGAGTAAGGATAAGAAAAGAAAGAAGTTTCGAATTTTCAGTGGGTTTGCCCACTTAAAATATTTTATTAGACTTTAAATGTTATATTGAAAAAATGTAGATGCCAGATATAATGCTAGTATGCAGTATATAAAAAATATGAAAGTGCACGGATCCACATAACAAGCCGGGATAAAAACATAAACAGGAATCAAGATGGGTTTCCAGCAAGCGGGTCGGGTCGGATGCAAATACAAATGTCAAATACACTATTCGCACCCAAAACACAATAAATCAGGAAAATACCATAAATAAAGAAATACTCGAAATAGAACTGGTATAAATGAACTAGGGTGTTACATTATCTCCATCCTCTAAGATGCCGATGCACCAAATTTCATGTGATTCTAACATCATTTTGTCACGCCCCGCTTCCCAAAATATAGAATACGGGAGGTGATAAGGCCATCCATGCTCCTACAGTCAAGGAAATATCCCGCCGTAATCACACTTCGGTTTCTGGTAGTACATGGCAAGCAGTAATCATAACACAAGTAATGAGAAATGCACTCACTAATTCTATAAAAACAGATATAAACTAATCAGATAGAGTCAAAGGAAATGATAACGCTGACGTCGCTGATCTAGATATCCGCAGTATTCTCGAGGTAAGGCAGATTCTGATCCGAGCTAAGTCCACTTCTCACTTTGAGCATGCATACTCAGGTCGTCAGAGCGACACAATATATATATATATATATATATATATATATATAATACGTGTAATGATGATAAACATTACGCAGTAAACATAGAATAATGACGTGAGCATGAAATAACCGGCACAGGTCAACAGTAAAGCATGAGTATCGAATCATTAATCAATGCAATGTCTATATCACTAAACATATCGTCAGTCCAAGTGTGAGCGTCAACCACTGCATGAGTATTCCCAACCCAAGGATAAGCCCCAGGGGCAAAAAAACACGGGTCCGGATCACGATCAGTATCAAAATCATGAAATCACGCACAGGTCAACAGTAAAGCATGAGTATCGAATCATTAATCAATGCAATGTCTATATCACTAAACATATCGTCAGTCCAAGTGTGAGCGTCAACCACCGCATGAGTATTCCCAACCCAAGGATAAGCCCCAGGGGCAAAAAAACACGGGTCCGGATCACGATCAGTATCAAAATCATGAAATCACGAAATATGCCGGCAGTGGGACTCCTGAGATTCCGTTGATCGAACCCACACTCAAATTACCCCACATCCCGCTGTCTATATCAAACACGGACCACGAATCTAAGTACTAGTCACTCCATGACAAGTCTACGTGAGAATTGGAAACCGGATCTCCATCAAGCATGTCTCGACCGGTATCCAAGATATGTGGACAGTCCTCGATATCTTACCTATGACACTAATATAAGTGCTTCCATACCCGTCCCATACCAGTTATAGTTACACTTATATATGTCCCATAGGCGTCGACAATGCAATAACTAAATGATTCCGCTGATTGTGTACAAGTACATATCACTTCTACTTTTCAATCACGCTTTTACACTAACGTACTTGCCACAATCCAATCACTAACATTTATCACTTGGTAATGTAACACGATCACTAAGATATCAATGTATATGGCCCCTATTCAATGAGGGTATATTAGTTACATGATATGATGGGGATACAGTATATGCACTACTAAATACATATGATCAGCCGGTGTCGATTGGATTAGAAAAATCATATAAAATCACACGTGCATAATTTGGTGAAACAATATAAAAGAAATAAACGGTGTATTAAATTATCTCTACAAAAAAATTGATTTCGAGTCAATTGGGTTTCAGGTTTGTGAGTTACGGTCCTTTCATTTTAAGTGTTTACTGCTAGAAATCCAGTTGCTGAACTAGAAGTCCGTTTCGTAACATGTTTTACTCCCTATTGGGAGCATAATTAGGCGACGCTACAGCTAGATAATATATAGATGTATCAATTAAGCATCCAACGAACCATACAGATCGACAATATCCGCTGCGTGCTGGGAGATATGTGCTGTTTAAGGTTAAGGTGTACACTTTGTCTCTGTACTAAACTGCAATACACCACAACTGATTAAAATACAATTAAAATATCAAACAACTGTAAAATCGAATGACACCACCACCTATAGTTAGCTAACAGAATTATCTTCGCATTTGTATAGGGTTCCACATATTTTCATTTCAATACGGAGTTATACAATTAATTAGAAACAGGTGTCAATATGTAATTCTGCTCAGGATTGAAGTCTAGAGCCATGAATCGCCTCAGTTTTCATTGGCATAAATTATTAAAATACAAAGATGAACTATGGGGTCTTGTAGGTTTATCTATTGGGTTCAATACGAGCCATGAAATGCTTAGATCCGATATATAAATAATTTATTATGAGTTTAACGGTTTAACATGTCTGGGAAAAATCAGATTTCGCAAGGGTTATCAGGATGTCATTTTATGGGTGAAGCGATATTAATTTGCAAACCAATTTCTACGGAGTATTCATTAACGGTAATGGGGTCTAATTTATCTCGGGTTTCTCCATATTTGATTAAGTTTACATATCAGATTCTGTATTGAACACATAGGTTTAGCAACCGATTAACGGTCGAAAAGTCGATTTAATTATTTAGCCCGCACAAAATTAATTCATGGGTTTCTATATGCCGTTAATCATAACATAATAAGTTCGATTGTGTCCCAAACAGTATTGCCAAATTGATCATGACTTATTAGTAAAATTGCTATGGTATTTTTCGATATTCTGTATGCTTATCGATATGAATAAAATAGCATGTAAAGCAAGTATGAACGTGCCTTCACGATGTACCGACGGCGCTGCAGCGACCATAAGGGCAATAGATCGCACGAGCACGACAACACAGCAACAACAAAGGGTTTAGCCTCGGCTTGATCTTGGGCTCGACAGCTCTGTGCAGTGATTGCTTGCATGTGTGACGGTGCCTTAGTGGCCTAAGGTTCGTCAGCTGTGGCCTGGACCTCCCGCGGTAGCTCAGCAGCGACACGACGATGACGAGACGATGGTGATCGTCGGTGATGAGGGCAACAAGCGACGCAATGAGCTCGGGTGCAGGGGCTCGTCTTGTCTTCGCAACTGTGGAGATTGTAGATTGTAGGCTCGTTGGTGACGAGGTCGGTTGTGAGATTGAAAAGGGTTGACGGCGATGGGTCGATGGTGAGGTGGTGGACGGCAAGTGATGTAGGGCGGCGGTGGTGAGGTGTTTGGAGGAAGTGGGGAGGTCATCGTGGTTGGTGGAGGTGCTCGGAAGGAGAGGAAGGTGGCGACGGGGCTCATCGGAGGTGGATCAGTGGCCTTGTCGGAGACGGTGAGAGTTGGGTTGTGGGTCTCACCGGTGGTGCTCAGGGGAGCATCGGCAATGGAGTTGGTTAGGGCTCGCTTTAGACTTCTTTGAGGAGATGATTAGAGAGAGAGAGAGAGGGGCCCGGTTCTATTGCGGAGAAGGAGTAGGTAAACGAGGCAATTGCGGAGGTAGCCGTTGGGGCGAGGGCGAGATCGTAGCTGTTAAGGGGAGCGGGTCTCGAGGGTAGCGCGAGTGAGGGGGAGGACGTGGGGAAAGAAGGAAGATGGGGATTGGGGTTCGGATCGGGTCGGGTTTGGGGTTAAGTTAGGGTTGGAGTAGTGGGCTTGGGCCGGGTTCAAAGAAAAGGAAAAGGAATGGAGAGGGCTGGGTTTGGGCGATGGGTTAGTGTTTAGTTAGGGTTTAGAGTTAGATAATTAGGAAAATAGAATAGAATAGATATAAGAAAAAATATATGATAAAGAAAAATAGGTTTAAATGCGCTTCTCATTGGAAATAATTAGGAAATTAGAGCCACGGGAAAAGTATAGAAAAAACCGTTTGGGAAAAATATTTTAAAATTTTTTATTATTAATAATACAAAAGATAAAGTACAAAATAAACTGGGTATAACACATTTCATCGTTGATTTAGCAATGTAAAAAGTTTATTGTCGGTTCATCGTTAATTTTGTACCCACTAAATCAACGGTGAAAATGTGTTATAATCATATGAAATTTGATGTATCGACATTTTAGATGATGAAGATTAAAATAGTCGGTGCCGATCGTCGAATAAAATGGTGGATGGCATACTTTTTGCCGACACCTAATATAAAAAGCCTCCTAGGGCCTCTTTCCTCCATTATTCTCGTGTGTGTATTGAAAAAAAAAAAGCGGCCCTGAAAGGCATTTATATCAGGTGACGTCAAAAATCTATATCCTCCACGATTTTTTTCAACGATCGGCACCCACCATCGTCATCTTTATCATGTAAAATGTAGATACACCAAATTTCAAATCATTCAACCACTTTTTCATCGTTGAACTAGCAATATAAAATGTACTATTGTTGGTAAACCATTAATTACGCACCCGGTGAAAAAGCGATGGAATCACATGAAATTTGGTATATCCATCTTTGCATGATAAAGATGATAATAATGGATGCGGATTGTTGAAAAAATCACGGAGGGTGTAATTTTTCGACGCCATAGTAGGAAATTCCCTCTTATAACACCTTTTCTCCGCGTGTGAGAGAGAGAGAAGGGGGTCTTTAACCCGTCTATACCCAAACCCGAGTCAGCTTCAATAAATATACTCACCCAATGCAAAATCCACAAATTTCAATAGCTGTAAACATGAATCATGTCTTTCATTTTTCATTTTTCGAAAGGTTGTATAAAATTTATAAACCGATGCATGTTGCGGGATATAGATGCTTTTTATATATTTTTTTTGGTTAATGATTTGAACATTTTATGAAAAATTTCTTAGTTGGTAAAACCTTTAAATTGATAAATCCCGATCCGTTTATTAAAATTCAAAACCCATAGACGAGGGTTTCAGGTATATAATATTGTAAAAACAACGAGTTTGAATAGGATCTAAGTTTTGGTTAAATAACCGTATGGGATATAAAATTGGAGGAAAATCCGTCCAACCAGTCCAATTTCACACCTAGTAAAAGACATGTTGTTTTACTTGAATTGTAAGCTAAGAAAATAATAACTAACAAAAATTTAAGAGACCTGCCCAAAGAGGCAAAGAGACAATTTGGCAACCGCATACCCTCACCCAATGTCCGACGACTCCTCTGCCGTCCTCAGCGACGTCGACGACGCAGACGACGCCCCCTCCGCCCCCGCCTCCGTTCCCATCTCCTCCGCCTCCTCGGCCTCCCCCGACCAGCAGCGCATCCGCGACCTCCTCGCCCAACTCGAGCAGGAGCGCCGCTCCCGCCAAGAATCCGACACCGCCCTCGACCGCCGCGAGGAGTCCATCAAGCGCCTCCGCGCCTTCGCCCAGGAGGTCATCAAGAAGCGCGACGACACCCTCCGCGACAAGGAGCAGATCTCGAAGCAGCTCTCCGATGCGATCGCCGATAAAGACGAGGCCTTGAGGCAGAAGGAAGCCCTAAAGTCCGAGGTCGACATGGCCGCTCAGATGCTGGCGAGTGGGATCGATAAGATCTCCGGCAAGATCAGCAACTTCAAGAACTTCGGCCCCGGCCTGCCTCGATCGCAGAAGTACGCCACGGGGCTGCCGGCTGTCGCTTACGGAACGATCAAGAGAGCCAACGAGATCGTCGAGGAGCTGGCGAAGCATATTGATGGGGCCTCGAAATCGAGGGATCAAGCTAGGGAGCAGATCGAGCAGAGGAATTACGAGATCGCCATCGAGGTCTCGCATCTCGAAGCTAGCATCCGGGAGCTTAAAGATGAGGTTTTGAAGAAGGGGGCTGAGATTGAGAGGTTGGGGAGTTTGGTTGAGGAGAAGGATGGGGAGATTTCGGAGAGGGATAATAGGTTGAGGAATTTGGAGGGGAAAATTGATTCGTTGAGGCCGATGGTGATCGAAGAGTTGAGCAATATTTCGAAGTTGTCTGAAGTGATGAATGGAATTTTGAGGATCGGGGATGAGGGTGTTGTGCAGCAATCTTCGGATTCTTCGTTTGTTTGGGAGGAGATGGATATTGAAGAAAATTTGCGGGCTTTGTCGAAAGGGACTGCATCGGTTTATGAGACGGCGAAGATTGCTGTTGAGAAAGTGAGGAGTGGAATCGAAGAGAGGAGTAGGGAGATTAGTTGGTTGAAGGAGAAGATTGAGGGTTTTCTGGCAGAGAAACAATATATTGGAACTTTGCTTAGAAGTGCATTGCGGTCGAAGACAAACGAGGTGTTGCAAGTGGCAGAGGATGGGCTTAGAGAGGCCGGGATCGATTTGAGATTCAATGGGCATGAGAAAATTGGTGCGAAGGAGGGAGAAGAGGATGAAGTTTATACCTTGGTAATCAAAATTTAAATTTTAGTTTTCCTAAAGAAAGCTTAGGCTTGAAGTCTTGTATTAATGTGCTCTTATCTAGGCCGGTGCCTTGGGGAATACAGTGAAAGCATCTCAGCTTGAGATCATAGAGCTGAAGCACTTGGTGGATGCACTCAGGTATTTTTTTTCCTGGTCCTGTTGCATGCCATGTTAAAATAATATCTAGTAATTTGCATGACTTCTGGAATGCATTCTTTATCCCTACTGAACCTAAAAACTCCCGTTTACTTTTTCGAAAAAAGATAAAAAACAATTATCAACTTGAAATAAGGGTCTTATAATATGAATGCCTCTAATAGGCCAATTAAAAGGAATCTTCCTGAGCTAATGTTCTTTGATAGAGAAATGCATGGATATATCCTTGCAAAATTACATCAAATTTAGGAAATTTCACATGGATTGAAGTAAGTGGGGATGTGGCTTTTTTTGAGGTAACCACTATTGTTTTGAGCAGTGACCAACCGGTTGGCTTAAGCTGCTTCAGAGATTCATATTTCAGCCTGAAGATAGCTGGTTACTCCTTTTTTACATTTTAAAGATTGGCATTCTATGTCCAATAGAATATCTCGATCTAAGCATGAAGGTAAGAATAGATACAATAATGATGAATGGAAAAAAGAGAAAATCCTTTATCTAGATAAGGGGTGGATGTAGCCAAGTGGATTGTGAATCCACCATGCGTGGGTTCAAATCCCATCATTCGCCCATCATATTATTTCAAATTCAAAAAAATTTGATTTTCAATATTCCTATTTACGGCGACAAAGAATAAAACTATCACAATATTTTTTCCTTTTCCTACTTCTACCTAGTAACACTTCTGAAGCAGTTAGGTAGAGATCCACTTGTGCTAATGTTTGAAATCGGTTCTGATTAATTTTTATGAGCATTTTCTTAGTTCACAAAATAATTTATTTGAAGATAAACGTATTGTAAGTGACATGCAATTGTAAATAGAAATGGATGTACAGGTGTTAAACGATGACAGACAGTTGATACACATCATGTTTTCTATTTTAGTTCTCGTAATGGAAAGCATATGTATAGTAAGTTGTATTTTGACCAATGAAAGCCTTACTGAGTTTTTTATTGGTTGCCTTCTAGGCACTGACACAAGCCATCACCATTTTAAAAATGTAATCCAAAGTTAATATTTTTCAAATGTCTGTTTTGTGAGTCCATATATAGATTTTTGCAAGCAAGTTAGGAAACCATTGTTGATGTGTCCTGGAAAAAACTATAAACGATTTATGTTAAATTGAACTGTAGTCAATTACTAATTTACTACAGAAAAGTGCAAGGGTGGCACGAATATCACCACTTGCTATATTACATGAATTAATGTTGAATTGGTTTGCGACATTAGATTTTTTTTAGATGCTGGTCACAGCTAATTGATATTCTTTTTTGTGTTTTGCTGGATTAAGGGCAGAGTCCAATTTACTTAAAGCACATTTAGATGTTCAAGCAAAAGAAATTGCCAAGCTGAAGCATCAGATAAATGAACTTGAAGAGAAAGAGCATCTTGCAAATGAAAGTGTAAGTTGGACGTTCTTTTTTTCAAAATATATTTTTTTGGCATTTTCTGGAATTTCCTTTCACAAGGGCAAGCCCACGTTTTATTGTTATTGACAGTGAATTAGGAAATTAGCTGACCATTATGTAATTACCTCATCTAATAAGTATCCAGGACTTACAGAACTTAATATTTGTTTTTAAGGTTGAAGGTTTGATGATGGACATAACATCTGCAGAGGAAGAAATAGCAAGATGGAAGGCAGCTGCAGAGCAAGAAGCTGCTGCAGGCAGAGCTGTTGAACAAGAGTTTCTTTCACAGGTATGCTCATAGCTATACCCTATGAGTTTATTGTTTCAACCAAATTTGTCAAATCGTGATATGAATCATATATCATTTTTTTTATAAATCGTATCGTATATTGAGTCGTAAATCGTAGGATATGATATTTGTTTGTGAGAAATCAAATTAATTAGACATATCATCATATATATAATAATTATATGACTAAATTAGCAATATGGGGCAATGCATTGTATAAAATATAATATTTAGTCAATTACCAGTCGCACAACTAACATAATAAACACTTATGTATATGCAAAATCCAACAAATAATACATGAATCAATAGAAATCATGTGAATATGTGATTAATTGTAGTAGATAATTAGTCAATTATCAGGCTTTGAGGCAAGGATGAGACAATAAGGAGGTCGAGGGCGATGCATAAGGTCGAAGACTCGAGGCGATTAAGTTCAAAATAGAGAGAGAGAGAGAGAGAGAGAGAGAGAGAGAGAGGATTGGCAAATTAGGGATTTTTCTAATTTGGGATTAAAATGAAACCCGAAATATTCAAACCTAACCCAAAAACTTCAAATCCAACCCAAAATCTTCAAACCCAACCCATTTATTGAATTGATTCGAATCGTGAATAGTAAAAGTCGTATCAAATCGTATGATACGAATTGTGAATCGTAAGATTCGATCATAACCCGATACAACCTTGCGATATGTATCGGAGCTTGTCCGAATCGTAAGATTTTAACAACTATGGTTTCAACATGCAGTACCTTATTTCTATATGTGGCGGAACATAGCCCCTATTTGCATGACTTTAATAGTAGCACTGTTACCGTGAATTACTTGATTTTCGAAGGATTATAACCAGGTTACATGATGGACTTTTTTTTATGTTGTATCACTCTATTGAATTGGTTACATTGGGGCAACTTCCCTAAACCACATTTCGAGCATTGTTATAAGCGTACTTCAACTCAATCTATTATATACTATCTTGGCAGTTTGTTTCCCCTAAGACCTCACTTTCCTTTAGGAACAGTAGAAGACCTGCTATAAGACAAACACTGGCTTTATAATTGTTGAAATTTTGACTAATGACTAGGTATAAGCTTATATCTCTTACACCGAATAAGATCCTTCTTCTTTTATTGTAATGCCTATAAGCAGAATTTTGGGCAGTTCTACACCCAATTGGTATTATTCCTTGCAAGTACAAATATTGCAACCATAACTTGAATCATAGACTTTTATGTTTCCAAATATCTAAACTTATAGCTGTTATCTTTTGTAGTATGTGATAAAATTATCACTACCGAAGACTTCAAGATCTTGCTTGAAGCATTTGTTATTTTTCCAAGATTTTGGAGATAATCCTTTTCACCCGCTGCTTGACTGTGGCCATAATGGATTTCATCTCCTCATTGTAATCCTATATAAGTAGCAAACTTTAAGCTATTTTTCCAAGCTTTTCCCAACCTTATCACTCGCTGCTTGACTGTGATCATAATGGAGTCCATCTCTTCATTATACTCCTATATGAGGTGACAAACTATAAGCTATTTTTTCCCCAAGCTTCATTTGTTGCCAAGATTCGTAGGTTATATCCATTGTTTAAATAAACATCTGCCTAAGCGCTTTAAGCGGATTTATGAACCTCATTATGCTCATATTGCATAATCCTACCATCACTGTGGACTTCAAAGACAGATAGTCCGCCATCCATATTTATTGATATTCCTTTTGTTCTCCAAAGTTATCGGTTTCTTTGTATCCAATAATCTACAGAACCGGTAAACTGCGAAGTTTCATTTTCTCAAAGTCAAAAACCTTGCGTTACCAATTTCTATGTGCTGCATATTTATTTTTTTGAAACCTACAACTTGCTATTCCCTTACCAATTTCTATAACCTATAGCATATAGGAAATCAATGACTTTTAAGAATAAAATTAGATATATTTTTTAAGGTTAACAAAAGTTTTGCGAGTTCCACTGATATTCATGGGGCTGTTATGCCACAATATTAGGTGGAGAGCTAAAAACTTGCCGCTTTTTTAAAGTCATCCATAGGATTATAGCATACCAACTATTGAGCCTTTGTTTATAACATTTACCAATATTGTCTATTTTTGTATCATATACCATGCAAAATATTTATGATTTAAGGAACAAAAATTTGCCTGTGGACAAGCCATATATTTGTAACAAGACGAAACCTCAGAAATTTTTTTACTGGTTTAGTTTAGTTGTATTATGCTAACTAGCTATGACGTGGCGAAATTAAAAATGCTGCTTTTTACCGACTTTTGTGGGCTAGCATGCTAACTGTTTATTGTGAAAAAAAACCTGTTTGGTTTTACAATTTTTTGGGACTAGTATTGCATGCCAAATATTGAAGACGTTGACAAAACCATTATTTTTATCGATTTTTGTGGCCTAGCATGCAAATAATCTATATATTTGGAGAAAATAAATAGACATATTTTCTGATTCCAATGGAAGTATCATACCAATAGTCATTTTAAAAAAAATGGCTAATGTATGCAAAATATCGAAGAATTGGGGAATTTAAAGCATTTCCCTTTTTACCAACTTTAGTAGGGCTGTAATATGCTGGAACAAAAAGTACCGCTAAAATTTTCATGGCACATAGCATTCCAAAATCGAGGATTGTGTGGAAGAGAAAGCTTGGCATTTGTTAATCGATTAATTTGGACCATAACATGCAAAATTTTAATAGTTTGGAGAACATAAAACTTGCCACTTATTTGGTCGACTTTCATGGATAACAGCATGACGAAAACCAATAATTTTGAGCAACAAAATTTTGTAATTTTTAAAAAAAAAATTCGCGAGCCTTGTCAAATTTGTTGGCATTAAACTCTTACTTCAATGGGTAGCATACTGTCATATGACTGTAGCGAACAAAAAGTTTGCAGACTCTTACTAATTTTCATAGCTAATAGAATGCAGCACAGTGATCATTTAATGAAACTCAGCTTTTTTTACTGAATTTTTTGGTGGGCCATAGCATGCGAGAAACCAATAGGTTAGGACAACAAAATTATTTTTACATTTAAAAAAAATTGTGGGTAATGGGTAATAAATAGCTTTCCAAATTCCAATGATCTGGAGCAATTATTTTTCTTGTAGTTTTCTTTTTACCAATTTTTGTGGGATATAACATGACAAATATAGGTGGTGATAGAAAAAGTAACAGAAGCTTGTCATTTGTACTGATTCTCTAGGCTAGAGCATACTAAGTTGCTAGCTATTGAGATATAGCAGGCTGCCTGTAGACGATATTGTTTAAAAATTGTTAATCTTACGAATATTCATGGTAATATCATGTATTATGGAGCAAACAACTCGACATTTTTGGCCTGTTTCTATGGATTATGTTTGATATACATGATACATTGCTATCCACGACTTAACAACTATAGATTTTGGGTAAAGTGATATCTGTCTGGTGTGGTAACAGATCACCATGTTCCAAGAAGTTGCGAGTTCTAACCTGGTCATTGTCAATTTAGAAAATGTTTATTTACCTCATTTTTTCTGCTTTAACAAGCGAGTGTTTCTGTTGGAGACTTTTCCATGTTATTAAAAGCCAACATGAAGCAGACTGTAACCGATGATATTATTATTATCCTCCGAATGAAATATTTATGGTTTTAGTTCTACCTCACAGGCTTCATGTTTACCAAAATGCTTTTATTTCAGCTCATGGTTGGCTTCCTATGTATTGAAAAGGCATAGGGTGTTTAACGTGGTCCGCTGTGGAGCAGGACTCCTACGGTTTGACATAGTTTTGTGAGCGACTGCTGACCACCCCGCCAACTCTCTCTTCACTCCTCACTGGTGGCAAATTTATGTCAGATAACATGTTGACAAGAGAGCAGCTTTTTATAATTCAATGACATTCATAAGAGGATGTTGGGGTCAATGGCATGGGAGAATCACCTCATCAGTTTTTTTTAATGATAGGCACCGTTGATCAACATATTCTAAGTCACACAAAAAAAATGTAATCGTGATAAATCTTGCACTTGCATGAAAGGGTAGTAAATTTAACAGTTTACCGATAATTGAACAATATTCAATGGTCTAAGAGTATTAAAATCACATGGAAATTGGTGTGCATATGCTTTAGGCCGTGAAAATTAAGATGGATGATGTCGATCATCAAACAAAAAGTTATGAAGAGTTGACTTTTTGACTAATCAAGGTAAGATTCTCTCCTATCCCATTGTTACCCATAACTCTCATTTCATATCGACTATTTCACAATTTCCGGCATTTTGTAATGCCTATTGCCTTTAATATGAAAATAAAATAATAAAATGTTTGATATTTTTAATTAAAAGGTCAATGTATAGTGTTTTCGTCACCCATTGGGATGTATGCACACGTGCCTAAGGCATGTATAGATCCCCTGTCTAGGATAGACGAGGTTTATTGATTGTGGAGATCCTTTTTCCAGCACATGTGGACAAAACTGTTGTTAATTGCTCCTCGTTTTTGACATGAGAGAAGCTCTGATTAACGGGTCATATAGGTCATGCGAACTTATTGTGCAATATGCGTGTGTTGTGTTTTGAAAACAATTTTGAGTGTTGTGGACATGTCCGGGGTCTTGCAGAGTTTACGAGGGCCCCATAGCGGGCTATGGGTTATAAGGGGGTTAGCAGCTCGGGGCAGCGTCCCGAAACAAAAATTTTTGGAAGGAAGTGATTTGAGTGTGTCGAAAATCTTTCGGGAGAGGAAAAGAGAGAGAGATGGTTGAAGCGATGAGACCCTTAAGAGAGGAGTCTTGAAGTGGTAGGACCTTTATGAGAGAGGTCCCGAAGCGCTAAACTCTTTTCGAGGGGGTTCCGAAGTTGTGGGACCCCCTACTGGGGTGTCCTGAAGTCAGAAGACCCCATGGTAGGAGGGTCATGAAGACGGGAGAGGAGGGTCATGAAGACGGAGGATCCCGAAGTAGGGGACCCCTTTGGGGGTTCGGGAGACCCCTTTGGGGGCCCCGAAAGCGGGAACCCTCTTTGAGGAGGCCCTAAAATCGGGGGCCCTTTTAGGGAGGGTCCCGACAACGGGAGCCCCCTTTAGGGGGTTCCAAAGTGGGGATCCCGAAGTGGGGACTCTTTAGGGTGGTACCGAAGGCAGCATCGCCTCAGGTCGGGAACATGGGTAATGACCATGTTCCTATGGATCTAGCTAAAGATCCGGCGTCAGAGAAGCTTCATAGGCGTATGCTATGAGCTTTCATCCTAAAGTTGACGATTTCGTGAGTTTTGAAGGTGAAACCATCGGTTCTTCGTCCATGACTATCCTATGTGCATGGAGGGATCAACCCATGATGAAAGCTATCGGCTTTCACCCCATGGGGGTTGATCCCTCCTTCCTTGGGTTGGAGGAAAAGAGTCTGCTTTTCTTATATCTTGTGTTTGGTATTACATAGTTTTTAAAGAAAAGGGATTCTTTCTCTTTTCTTGAAGGGTAAGCTAAAAAAAATAGATGAAGAAGAAGGGAGGATAGAAAATCACCTCAAGAGAGGTGGATGCTCAAAACCTTGGAAAGATATGAGAGAATGAAAGTTATTATTTCCACATATGTTTGGCTTTTATAAGCTTTACATTTTACACATAACCCCTTGAGCTTTACAATTTTGGTTTTTTGCCTATTCTTTTACACATGTGCACACCTTTTGCACTTTAGCCCTTAGGCTTTACAAAATTGGCTTTTACTCGCTTACTTCCTACTTATTACAAATTAAATTTATTTGCTACACTTTTCTATCCTTTCCTTGGCATGGGGCCGCCCCCCATGCTTGATATCGGACCGGGTTAGGCCGGGTTTGGGTCCATTGCGAATGGGTCCCGACTTGGGCCCACTCGGCTTGGCTCGGGCTTGGGCCCGTTTGGCTCTGACATTTTGACTGGCTTTTTAATTTTGGTAGTAGGGTGCAAGTTTTGACCCCAACGATCGATATTTGTTGTTAATATGTCATGTCATGTATATTATGGTTGATTTTCGTGTATCATTACGATATCCATATATTGTATTTGACAATAATACATTCTATATTACTATTTCCCTCGCACAGTTGTCATCTCTTCGCCAAGAACTCAAGGAATCAAAGCAAGCCATGTCAGAGCTAGAAAACAAACTCAAATTCAAAGAAGAGACTGCATCAGCAGCAATGGCCGCAAGAGACGCAGCCGAAAATTCCTTAACGCTCACAGACTTAAGATCATCTCGCCTAAGAGAGAGAGTTGAAGAGCTCAGTCGCCAAATCGAAGAATTTGACAATAATAGAACTAATTCGGGAAATAATGAGAGAAGTCATAGATACATGTGCTGGCCGTGGCAATGGCTTGGATTGAACCTTGTAAGAAACCCTAGTGATATACAGGACAACTCTAATGAGATGGAGCTCTCTGAACCTCTTATTTAGGTTTTGATATATTTTGTGTAATTATCATTATTATAATTTTTTCCGATGGGAGATGTTGATTTATTTATCAGCCCTAGATGGTTTTGATGGATGGATATAGAAGGGTTGAATTGTAAAACAGGCTGTGCTAGAAAATATTTATCTAAGTGCATGAATCAATAATCAACTATCGGTTAGGCTTATGAACTGTAAGTCTATTGGATTACGTTCATATTATTAAAATTTCTTTGTTAAAATTTCTTTGTTCGCGGCATCAAATATTGTGATTGTGGCTGCATTTATATATTTTTTGATGTCATTTTTGTTTTAACTCATGTTTTATTTAAAGTTTTCTTTTATTAGGGAGATGGTAATATAGAGGGTGTTATATTTGCTAGATATTTTGATGATTCGCTTTTATTTTCTGTTCGGCTGCTTGTTAATATTTGCATAGGATAATTCTGGAGCTGATTAGATTGTATTTGGGGCTTCGAAAAGCTTGTATGTTTCATCTGATGAAATTGAATGGTTGAAAATAAAAATTTGATGAAATAAAAAAAATAAAAATTGATTTAATTATGAAGCGCATGCAACTACAAGTTGTTTTCAGAACTTGCCTTGCTTCGAGTTGCAATGATAAAATCTTCTTTGTCTATTCAGCACAAAAAAAAAAGAATTAAACATTCTTTCCAATATATTGTAGTTTTCTTTTATCATTTCTTATGTGACATAAAAGGAAAAAAGAAAAGAAAGAACACGAAATTTTTGTTGTTGGGAAGTAAGAATTGCTAGTGTTCTTCATGTGCATGACTTGAAAGATTTTTTAAAATTTTAGTTAAAATAACATAGAATCTTAAAGACTTTTAGGTCTCGTTTAACCATGGTTTCTGAATCCATGGTTTGTAGGATAAATATTGTAACCGGTGCATGACTTGAAAGATTTTTTAAAATTTTAGTTAAAATAACATAGAATCTTAAAGACTTTAGGTGGTTCCGTAGGATTTCAAGCTGCTCTTTTATTGAACTATTTTTTAAACGAAAGCTTGGTCTCAAAAATAAGTTGTCAAACAGTAATTTTGCGAAACCCTATTTTCAGTTTGTATATATAGAAACCGTTTCGTTTTAACTTAAACGTACCATGTCTTCTGAAAACCTTGTTCCCAAACGTGGCACTAGTTGAGTTTTTCTTTGGCTAAATTGTACAAACGTACCCACCAACTTTTATGTTTTTTGGGATTGATACCATGAATTAATTTAATTACAAATAAGTATCATGACCTATCATCCCCAATAGCAACTAAACACCATCAACTTTTCTTCTGTCTGCAAACATTATATTTAACTCCCACGTTATCAATATTTGACTTTCCCCCCCATTTTCCCCTTATATTCTCTATCAAACCCTAAAATTTTGAGGGGTATAATGGTATATTAAGACACAAAAGTTAACGTCCTATCTTAGTTAATGTCAAAAAAAATAATTTATTATACTTATCTCTAATTATTAAAGTTCATAGTATCAATAAAAAAAAAGTTGATGGTAAACGGATAAATTTGTACAATTTGTGCAATTTACTTTTTCCCCAAAAATTTGAGAAGTCTTGGAAGTTGGTTAGAATTTCTTAAAATCATGTGTCATCTTTCTATTTGAAGGCCCGATAAAACTCTAGCCCTTCTCCTTTCAAAATCAAACCCCGCTCCCAAATCCCTAAACCCTAAACTCCAAATCCCACAAATCGAATCCTATCTATCTCCTCTCATGAAAACCCTAAGTACCAATCACTAGCGGCATCTCCTTAATGTGAGTTCAGATTTTCGTTCCTTTTTTTTGTTGAAGCATATTATTAGACTATGATGAAGGCTGTGATCTTCTTCAAATGTTGTCATCCGTCGATCCTGTGATGGCGGTCTTTGACGGTTGGGATTTGGTTTGGGAGTTATTGACCGTGTAGATCTCAATGACTTGGCGTTGACGCCGAGTTATCTATAAAAGAAGTCCCGGGATAGGTAACCACCGTAGGACCCTCCGACGATTAAGTTAGTGCTGAGGAATAGGTGCAGAGTAACGGCGTATTGGAATAAGTCCGAGTTACCTGAATCGTCTACGAGAGGGGTTTATATAGTGGTCGCGTGGTGCGAGCAAGCGCGAGATCATCGCCGTCAGTGATGCCCCAGCGTTATCCTCGCATTTAATGGTGGGATGCGCCCATTAATGGGGGATACACTTGTTTACCACTGGAAACAGAGACGAACTTGGGATGGATCGTCTTGCCTGAATCTGGGGCAGATACTATTTGGATTTATCCGTCCACCTCTCTGAAAATGCCAAATTAATTTATGGCACCGTATATCGAAGGTTTGGACGGATGCGGCCGTTGTAGCAGACTTTATCAGATTCCCCCTCGTTCATGAGTGGTTTTGGATTGTGAGGACGCTCTTCCCTGCAGGCGCAAGTCTCTATGGTTAATTACGTTACCGCATCACAATAACCACTTTCTCCTGTTCCGGAAGTTCACTTCGTGTCGTGTGTATATTTGTTTTATTTTGGTTTCCCGTGGATCTATACGGAGACTAATTTATGGCGTCGCCCGTAGGGCGTGATTTAATCCAAATCTGTATATTTTTAGATTTGGGTTTAGGTTGATTTAAGCATCGTTAATCTGGTTTGAGATTAAGATCAGCTTAAACATATGAGCATTTGGGCTCGATTATTTTATTTTAAGGACACCGCGGTCCATTATCGCTATATTTGAGGCGAGGTATTAGTTTAAGAACGTTTCGGTCCTTTATCGCCATTTTGGAGGCGAATATTAGTTTAAGGACATTTCGGTCCATTATCGCCGTGTTTGGGGGCGAATATTAGTTCAGGGACATTTTGGTCCATTATCGCTGTATTTGGGGGCGAATGTTAGTTTAGGGACATTTCGGTCCATTATTCATCTTGCGCGCACATATATTTGTTACGTGACGAAATGAACAATGGAGATGTGGAATGTGCCCAATTTGAGGCATGGTTCGATTTAAGGCGTGCACGTCAATTTGGAAGTGTATCAACGAAAAAAGTTGTTGGTCATCGGGACCCTCCACCTCTCTGAAGACATTGAGGAATTACAACGACATGTATTAGAGGTATGAAGAGATGTACCCTTAAACCAAATCCCGTATTGAAAAGAAAAGGTGTTGTTGTAGACCTAAAAATCATTAGTCGTATTTGAGACTAAGAACTTTAGGAGACATAAGATGAATATCATTTTGGATATCATCAATGGGAGACCACTAGTCATTTTTTAGACTAAGATCAGTTTGGGAAACCATGAGCAATATGAGCTTGGTTGATTTACAAACAAAGAGATTTGAGCTCAGGAAACTTAGCCAATTTTGGGCTGAGATTGAGTTTCCATAAATACCCAACAGTGATGATCACTGGGACGTACAACGTTCACATGTGAAACACGTGGGGTGCTGGATTAGTGCTAAGCACTAGAGTCCTGTGGTACTCACGAATGAAACACGTGAGGTGTTCAGATGTGAACGTTTTTAGTCATTTTTTGACTGATCATGGAGTGCTGAGCACTCTGCATGATACTCACGTGGGAAGCACGTGAGTGCTGGGCTTTAGGCTTTATTTGTTCGTTTCCCTCTTTTTACAGAAGTGCTGAGCATTTGGATAGAGCTTACATGCATTTCACGTGATTGCTTCCCTTTGGGGCGGCTGCCTAATTGACATAGAAAATTTTCTTTGCTTTTTAGGCGTCCACGTGAGAATCACGTGAGGCAGATTTGGCTGTTCTTTTTGTTCGTTTGAAACACTCACGTGGAAAACACGTAAGGCTTTAAAATAGTGCTAAGCACTAACGAGTCACCAAGATATTCTTGTGTTTTCCTAGAGATATTGATCTCCTGTTAATGACATTTTTAGTCATTGATGATCATTAAGATCTCATTTTTGAGGATCTTGGATTATTATCATTTTTTTTAAAGAACTAAGTTCTTTATATAGGGTTAAACCTTAATTTTTGAAGGAATTAAATTCCCATATGAACCTGTTATTTCTTTTGAACTTAGTTCTTTTTCCCTAAGTTTTGAATCTGCAGAACAGAATTTCCTCGATAAGAATTAAATTCTCAACTTGTGGGGAGATCTGCTTCTGCAAATCTCAACCAAAGAAAGAATTGAGTTCTTATATGAAGGGTTAAACCCCCAGAGAGGCAAAGGGGAGATAATATGATCTCTGTATTTCTTTACCCAGGGTTTCAATGAGGCAAGTTTCCTTTAAGAATTAAATTCTCTTTCTTTTTTCAAGAGTTCACTGTATATATTTTTTTTGCAGAAACTTGTGGGGAGTTCTCTTCTTTTCTAGATTCAATCTCCTTGCTCCTATTTATAGGAGAAGGGAAAAAAATCAAGATGTTAAGAAATCTCCCATCGAGAGATCATGAAGATTAATTGGTGAATTTTATTCACCGTTGGATTTTCAATCCAAAAACTCTCTGTTTAACAGAGAAGATTTCTTGTTTGTTTTAGAAGATTAAGAAATATTTTCCTATAATAGAATTTTATTCTATCAGATGATCGGGGGTGATTTTATGATCACCGTTGGATGTTTAATCCAAGGGTCCTCTGTTTAACAGAGAAGATCATTATAGTTTGAGAAAAATCAAAGAAAATATTTCCTAAATAGAATTTAATTCTATCACATAGAATTTAATTCTATCTTGCCAAAGAGTGCAGCAGGAGAACTCACGTGTTTAACACGTGACCCCTAGCATGGGTTTTAGCACACTTTATTTTCAGCACTCATATGGTTTGCATATGAGCGCTCACGTATTTAACACGTAAGACATGTTTGGCATTTAGTTTATTTTATTCAGCGCTCATATACCTTGCATATAGGCACTCACGTATATAACACGTGAGGTTTATTTAGCCTATCAATTGTTTGATTGCAGCGCCTATAGGCGCTCACGTATTTAACACGTGAGACTTATTTAGTCCATTAGTTTTTTTGATCGTAGCGCATATATGCTTTGCATATAGGCGTTCACGTGTTTAACACGTGAGATTTGAATAGTGGAGAATTTTCCCTCCTTCCTTTTTTTATATGAGGAAACAAATGCCCCCCAGCATTGCTCTCACGTGGCTTGCACGTGAGTGCAACGCTGTCCACCCTTACAACCGTTGGTTTGCTTAGGAGAACGGGAAGATGAACCACTCCCCATCACGTCTTATAAATGGGGTGTTTGGCTCTTTAAATGATCACTGCTTCTTTATCTTCTTCCCTAACCTTTTCTTGAGAATTTAATTCTCCTCTCAAAGCTTAGCTCTCTGTCCATAGATCTCTCAGAGCTAACTCTGCAAAAACTCTCTTTTTGGGTAAGGATCTTGAACGACATTCACCCCTTAGGGAAAAACCCTTTTTTCTTTGGATTTCAAATCCATCAACAAAGCTTTGCTCTTGCCTTGAACTGATCTCTTAGAGATCTAAAAAAACGCCCCCTTTTTTTAAGAAGACTCTGGGGTCTTGAGAATTGTTAGTTTTCCTCTCAGGGTTTACCCTATCACTGATCTTTGAGGATCCTTGGTATTTAATTCCGTTTTCTTCGTTTCCTCACCATGGGGGTTTTCTGGGATTTAATCCCTTTATCAAAGGAATTAAATTCCATATTACAGAGCTTAACTCTAAAAGAATCAAAAACTTTTGGGAATTTTATTCCCTAGTGTTCTTGAGCGTTTTTAGGGTTTAATACCCTTGACACATATTTGAATCTGTTGTGCATTTTAACAGAACTCGTTTCTCGAGAATGTTAGGAGTTATTTAAACTCCACTGTTTATTTAATGAGAATCCTTTTGAATTCTCACAATGATTATCTTGCCTCATCATTGGTGAGCCGCCATTTGGATTTCGTGGGGCCTACTGGATTTGTAGTTAGTGGTCCCATGAAACAAACTCATATATATTAATGGGTCTCCCTTTTTTATTAGGTACGATGGCATCACTTCCCTAGTTCTTTTACACACGCTCGGAGGCCGCTTTTCCACAGTCGCCGTCAAACGAGAAAGTTATGGCGATTATTAGGGCACATGATAAGGATACTAAGAGTCTTCTCCTATGGGGAGTTTGGTATAGCCACATTATTAAGGGTCGACGTATTTTCACATGCGAGGTACCGACAGAACCCATCCATTCAATATCATTCACGGAGCGTCTGCGTACTGCTTATGCAGTGAAGGCGGCTAATTGGACCTCCGAGGGCCGTCTTGAGCCATCAACGACAGGGATACCCAATCAACTCTCGATGGCTATTGATATTTTGGGACGCCGAATATGCCAAGGCGAAGCTCGACCTTGGAGGCAGGTCTACAAGATAGGCGTCACCCCGCGGCACCCAGTGGGCTACCTTCCTTGGGCCCATTACATTCTCTCCTCTCAACGCTCACGATTGCAAAAAGTTGGGCTATATCAAGCGGTGTATGCATCATCGTTCTACTATCATTCTCCCCATGTCTGGTGGGTCAAGGCTTTTTTAAACCAGTGGAACCTTCCGACGAATACTTTTCTACTGGGGGACCGCGAAGTATCTATTTCGCTGGAGGAGTTCCGCGAAATTTCAGGGCTGCCGATCAGGAGAGAACACCATGAAGAATTACTACCCCCCGACGAGTATATATTTCCTATGGTGCCAGCGGTGCTTGAGGGCTTGACGATTGAGAATACTGTTTGGCATAAATACCCGAGTCTGATCAAAGCCTTGGGTATTTTCGAGAAACTATTCATGGCATCGGAAGGGCAAGGTGTCACTTTTGACGCTTTCATTACTTTCTTTCTCCGTGAAGATGTCTTATCTAAGAAAATTCCGAAATTCGCAAAGGTTGAGGACCCCTTCGGTTTCGGCTTGAAGAAACTGTCGGCCAAACAAGAAGACCTGCCGCAGTTTTACATTCCAATTTTATCGTCCGTGGCCTTTGATGCAATCGCTGCCCCTGGAATGGACGAAAAAACTTTTTTTTATCGGCTTCATCAGTCTCTGGCTTAGCTGGTTGCCATGTCGATGCATCGCTGTTTTATGAGAGCCCCCGTCTTCTATCATGCTCATCACATTGCCGAAGGAGCGCGGTTGGCTGTTGGCGTTGCAGGACTATCACACCTATATCTTGGTCTAAGTACTGCCACCAACACTTCAAACCTGGGTGCGGACACCGTGAACTTCTCCCTCCACTACTTCATGTCATGGATTGAGATGCATGTGTTAGGCGCAATTGCTGCACACCGGTGCCCTGCTTTCTATGAAGCGTATACCTTCCCACGGGTGATGAGGCTGGTCGATACTTCCGCTCCTGATCCGACCCAGTTGAGGGCTCTACGGGTAATTGCTTAATCCATATTCGAATGAAGGCGGAATGGTTTTCAGTGACCGAGTCCTTTCTGCTCCAGTGGGGCCCATTCAACAGCTGTTTGATTTGTCAAAGAGTGGAGCTCTGACTTTAAAGCCCAAAGAGATCATGCATCTATATTCAATCCGGCCAGGTACTTCGTGTTCCGCCTAAATGATACTGCTCTCTTCATGCGGTACAATCCACATCGCTTCGCCCAGTAGTTAGGTTACAACCAGGGTGTCCCCATCGAAGCCTTTCTAGTTGAGCCCACTCTCTCATTGAAGGTCGTTCGCGACATTATCCACCACTTCATGTGGTTGGGTACTGGTTCCGTCTTCATTATTCCCGAGCCTAACTATCTTCCGAGACCCGTGGGACCCTTTAAGGGCTGGTATCGCCACCGGGTTGGTCCCATCATTGTAGAGGAGAGAAGGATGCTCTTTGAATGTAAAGCCTATGCTTCCGCTGAAGCCGTCAGTGCGTTGCGGTCACGGTCGATTGTTTACCCTCCTCTGAGGGACAACGACTTAGTGCTTATTCCTAAGGCTGCTCAGGCGAAATCAGTCACCCGTACTGCTGGTGTGCCGATTCGCCCTAGGGCCGGGGCAGAGATTCCTGAGAAGACACCGGCAGCGGCATCACCAAAAACAGACACCGAGGGTGAGGTTGGGCAGTGCCGTGCAAAATTGCCAAAGGGGAGGAAGCGCCCTTCTTCTAGTGCTAGCTCGGGCCCTAAAAGGAGGAAGAAATCATTCGCCGGTTTACTCGATGCGTTGCTTGAGTCCGAGCCTTTTCACGATGAGCATATATCTATGCATGAACCAGACGACGGACTCCTCTTTCCTGGCACATCTTCCGAGAAAGTCGCTCAGTTGGCCGAAGCCTTGAAGCGATCGCAGGATGAAAATGAAAATGTGTACCCCAGGAAAGGAGGCTTTCCCTCTTTTGTATTCTATGACATTGACCCGTTATTACCTAGGCTACTAATAGGTCCTCTAACGATGGAAGAAGAACGGGCTCTCAAACATCACATCTCGGCCGTTTCTGAAGACGGGGCTGCTCTGAAGACGGGCAGGCATTTGCTTTCGATTGAAGCCCTACGAGCGCAATTGATTAGAAAAGAGCAGCGGCTCGAAAAGGCCATACTTCAGGCTCTCGGCGTATTGGTATGCATATATTTTTTTTACGTCTCTTTCGGTAAATAATTTGTATTACTTTCACATCATATTATCTTTACCAAAAATTTTGTAGGGCCTTCTGCAGTAGGCATAGTCTTAAGCCCAGATCGCGTCATGGAGCCTCCAATGACGTCTTTTATTCCTCCGGCGGAGATTGCTGAACCGGTCGTAGATTCTATGAATATCTTCAGTGACGTACTGGAGGGTGTAGAGGAGATTACCGAAACTGCCATCCCCGACTTGGAGTTTCCGGTAACGACTTCTATTCTTCTAGCGGAGACTGTCACGCCGGCCACGGCTTCTGTGAACATCTCCAACGACACACCGGAAGGTGTAAAGGAGATTAATCTGCCATCCCTCCGATTCAAAGTGGACGAAGTATCGAAGGTAATTTTATCAACATCTACATTTTTGTTTAACGACCCTTCCATATATCTGAACTTTTCTTTCTCTCAGAATTGCAGGAGTTGATGTCTTCCATTGTAAATCTTTTTCCGGAGAAAACCTTCCAGCGTTTACTTGACATGGCGGCCTCGCAAGCGATACCTCTACAGAGTATAGTCCTTTCCTCTAGCCAAGGTTGGTAATTCTTCGTCTTTCCGTTTCATATCTTTATAATGATGCTGATGTGCCCCTTTTATTTTAAACCACAGTCTTAGAGGCTGACGACGAAGTTGAAGTTCTCAATGGGCCTGGAAATCTCTCAAATCTGCTTTCTACGGCTGTGGGTAAGTGACGCTTTAGCATTGGCATTCTTTTACTTATTCTACGTTTGGAAAGGCGACTAACCACACATATATTTTCACAGTTTTGCCCACCCTGACTCCATTAAAGTCTCGGATTTCCATGCCGTCAGGCCCTTATGCCCGACGCATGTCTGAAAGGATGGCAAAACAGAGCATTCATTCTCTGGCAACTCTTATAGAAGATCTTCGCGCTGGCACTTCCGTCACGGCTGAAGAATTCGCTGTTGAAGCCAACACTTCTTATTCTATTCTTTCCACCTACCATGACAAGGCGCTGGTGCGTACTTGGGTCGAGTATTGCCATCAAGTGGAGGACTCTCTACATGCGGCTGAATGCGTACACCTTCCTTCTGATATCCTGTATGTAAAGGCCAACCAGCGTGGATGGATCGATCGGTGTGTGGCCAATCTCCAGTCTTGTGAGAAAAAGCATAACCGAAAGTTTTCGGCAAGAGAATTGGCTTCGAAGGCTTTAAAAGAACTTCAAGCCCAGCTCACCACCAAGACCACTAGGGCCTATGAAATTTGCTGGGTTCGTCACGAGATCATTACGGAGGTGGTGGCTCCTGATAAATCTGTCATTTTCACATGTGAGATGGTCGATGCCCACAAGACTGCCGAGAAAGAGCTTGAGAGTCGATTTTCTTTATACCAAAATCTACAAGCACAGGCAGGGACTCAGCTAGCGTCGTTGATAGAGCTTGAAGCGGAGGTCCGGCAAAAAAATGATGATCTTGCTGGTTTGAACCGTCCGCCAGCTTAGAAGTTTTTGTTGATGTATATTTTCTTCCCCTTTTTTCTATCTTGTATTCATTTTGATTTTATGAATAAAAGACATATTTCGTTTCATACTTGTGCCTCTCCATCTTTTAATGTCTTAACTTGGCGTAAAGTAGTTTATGTAATCATTTCGGAGTGTATAGTTTATTCACTCGTTTCGGAGTTTCTAGTTTACGTACTCATCTCAAAGTTTGTAGTTTATTCATTTGTTTCGGAGTTTCTATTTTATTCACTCCTTTCGGAGTTTCTAGTTTATTCACTCGTTTCGGAGTTTGTAGTTTATTCACTCGTTTCGTAGTTTCTAGTTTATGTACTCATTTCGGAATTTGAAGTTTATTCACTCATCTCGGAGTTTCTAGTTTATGTACTCTTTTCGGAGTTTGTAGTTTATTCACTCATCTCGGAGTTTCTAGTTTATGTACTCATTTCGGAGTTTATTTAGTTTACCTCTCTTAGGTTTACAGGCAAACTTTTCCTAACGTTATATATAGATAACCTACATTCTTTACGACAGAAGTCCGTTAGGTTTTGTGGTACTAGGGTTTTGGTCCGTGGTACCGTCGCGTTGGCTGATCTATTCCTCGATATACAGTTTTTAAGCTGGTATTCAAGTAACCCCGCGACCGTCGTGTCTCTGATCCCTTCGGGGGATGAACAAGACGTTTTCAAGTAATCTCCTTAGGTTATATTACCTTTGGAAGAGTAAGCGTTAGGAATTTGCCATGCCACTTTTTACTTGAGGTTAGACTCAGTTTGGAGCCCTATTGAGTCATAACCACTCCACAATGGTGTGGGATGATCCCCGATAGTCTTTTAGGCTTTATATGAGTTGCCGTCGAGACCTGAAACTGGGAATATGTCGTTGCTTTCTTTTTTGTTTTGACGATGTCGTGCCGATTCTTTGCTGAAGTAGGGTAGACATATGTAAGATTTCTATGCTGTATGTATTGCAGTTGAAGTCCGGAGCTAGGAATATGCCATTGCCCCAATTTCGTTTGGTAGTTACGTCCGCATCCTGCTGAAATGAGGGGGAATGTCGAGATAGTCTCTAGGTTGTATATGAACCGTCGAGACTTGGAGCTAGGATTTTGCCGTGACTCCACTTTTTCTTTGACCCTTGGGTCTTTGTTGACGTCGTGTCTGCATCCTGTCGGAATGAGAAGATACGTTGGGGTAATCTTTAAGTTGTGTATAAACTGTCAGACTTAGAGTTAGGGTTTTGCCGTGTCTCCACTTTTGGTTTGACCCTTGGGTCTTTATTGACGTCGTGTCTGCATCCTGTCGGAATGAGAAGGTACGTCGGGGTGATCTCTAGGCTGTAAATGTTGCCATCGAGGTCTGGCTCTCCTTTTGATAGAGCTTGGTTGGAAAATATGGTTTCCTTTTTCATTTGTGTCCATGGATTGTATACATGGGTCAGTGTAGACTCACCTGCAGGGCAGAAAAGTTTCATTTTCATTTTTTTATTTCTTTCTGCGATACTCTATCTTTTCAGTTTTTATGTCGCGAAAGTCGCCATTGCCCAATCATTTCGGCTATTTATCGCGGTGCCCAATCATTTCGGCTATATCGTTTTATTACTCGCTATTTTTTATTGCGAGTTGCCCAAACATTTCGGCTGTTTCATATGCATATATTTTTTGCTCGCTGATTTTTATTGCGAGTTGCCCCCTCATTTCGGCTATTTCATATGCATATTTTTGTTTACTACTCGCTGCCGTTTTTATTGCGAGTTTTGAATCTGATACTAACCTTGGCATCAGTATCGCTACGACTGGAATGTTGGCAGGAGCGAATCATCATTTGTCATGAAAGGACTTGGAGTTTGACACCTGTCTAGACATCGGTATCGCTACAACTGGAATGTTGTCAGAAGCGGATCATCATTTGCCATAAAAGGATTTGGAGTTTGACACCTGTTTAGGCATCAGTATCGCTACAACTGGGATATTGCCAGGAGCGAATCATTATTTGCCTTTGTCGATTTGAACAAAGACGGCTTAGCAAACAGGGTTATGATCTTGTTGACTAAGGCTTTTTGACTTTATGGGCCGTAAGAATCTTATAAAGGTTTTTTCTCCGTGCGATTCGAAAGGATCTCGTAGGTGTATGTTCTCCCTAGAAGTCGTGAGGACTTCTAAGTGGTATTTTTTCTTGCAAGTCGTAAGGATCTTTACAAGAGTGTTTTCTCCTTATAAGTCGAGAGGACTTACAAGTGCTGTTCACCATATGGGATATTTCTCGCCATTGGTGGAACTTAGCGGGGAATTGTTTATTTATGCCTGTGGATTGTATACAAGAGTCAATATTGGACAACTTGTAGGGCAACTTGGGGGATGCAACGACTTAAGAACAGGTTTGGATCCCTATAGTTTAAGGCTTTTGAATCCTACGAGCCGTGAGAGTTTCATAGGGGGAGTTCTCCTTACGAGTCAAGAGTATCTCGTAAGTGTAAAAATTTTATGAGATTGCGCCCTTCCGGGTTTTCACAAGCTCGCCGGTAATCCTGCTGTTTTTACTCACGGCGCCCTTTCGGGTTTTCATCCGTGCCCATTTTTCTTATGGACATACCGTTTTTTTTTACGATATTGCACCCTTCTGGGTTTTCACAAGCTCGCCGGTAATCCTGCTGTTTTTACTCACGGCGCCTTTTTGGGTTTTCATCCGTGTCCATTTTACTTGTGGACATATCATTTTTTTTACCCATCTGTTTGCCAGGAGGACTTGGGGGTGACTTCATTGCTAGAGTAGCTGTGTAGCCTATAGGACTTGAGTTGCAACCCTCATCGTTGAGACTTCGATTGCAATATAGATCTCAAGGAAGCATATCACCGTTTTGGAGGCGATGTGCTAGTTTAGGGATATCTCAGTCCGTTATCGCCATGTTTGAGGTAGATAATTTCTAGTTTAAGGACTTCTCGGTCCAATGTCGCTATATTTGAGGCAGGGTCTTAGTTTAAGGACATGTCGGTCCTTATCGCCATGTTTGAGGAGAATTTTTAGTTTAGGAACATCTCGGTCCGTTGTCGCCATATTTCAGGAGAATTTTTTAGTTTAAGGACATCTCGGTCCGTCATCGCCTTGTTTGAGGAAAATTTTTAGTTTAACGACATCTCGGTCCGGTGTCGCCATATTTGAGGTGAATTTTTAGTTTAAGGACATTTCAGTCTGGTGTCGCCATGTTTAAGGCGAATTTTTAGTTTAAGGACATCTCGGTCCATTGTCGCCATGTTTGAGGCGAATTTTTAGTTTAAGGACATATCGGTCTGATATCGCCATATTTGAGGCGACGAGTTTTAGTTTAAGGATATCTTAGTCCGTTATCGCCATGTTTGAGGTGAATTTTTAGTTTAAGAACCTTTCGGTCCGTAATCACCATGTTTAAGGCGAATTTTTAGTTTAAGGACATCTCGATCCACTGTCGCCATGTTTGAGACAAATTTTTAGTTTAAGAACATTTCGGTCCAATGTCGCCATGTTTGAGGCAACGGAGCTTCTTTGTATACCACTCTCAGAGTTTTTGACTCAGGAAGATAGCGAGCGGACTCGAGCGTCGTCATCTATCATTGACCTAGGTCATGACTCATTAGGCATAGTATTTTTTGAGGAATCGGTCGTTTATTGGCCGGAAGGGTCTTTCGCCATGCATATCCATGAGCAGGTAGACTCCACCTTGGTAGACTTTGTCTATGATGTATGGGAGTTCATAGTTCAGCTCGAATTTCCCTCGTTTTGCACGATTGGGGATCATCGGTCTTTTGACGACCAACATGAGTTCGCCTTGGCGAAACGTTCTTGGCCTGGTCAGTTTTTCGTATGACCGTGTTATCCTTGCCTTATAAGCCTTCAGGTTTTGCCGTGCTATAAGGCGGGTTTCGCCGAGGGCAATTTCCTCAGGGATTTTTTCTTTCCCTTTGTCCTTTTTGCTCGAACCCTTGTTTGTAGGTCTAAGATTTTTCTCAGGCAGCGTGCGGTTACGCAGCTGAATGTTCTCGCGGTTCTTCTCCTCCTCTTCTTTTTCGGAGGTGGAGTCCTTGAAGAGAGAGCCGAGGGTTATTTCATCCTCAGAATCGCTCCCGAAAGTGTAACGTTCTGAAAAATTCGATTAAGTTAATTGCGTATTAATTATTGATAATACGTGTTTTCCGTAAAAACCAAAATATAATTATTTTTCCACATAAACTTGAATATACCTATTTTAACTATGAAATTGCTAGTATTGGTATTTAATTAGTCACTTATTAATTGCTGGTTTACTTAAATATTTTCCTTAATTATTTAATTTTAATTATTATTTTAATCATACACTTATACACTAAATTGGTGATAATTACAAATTAGTTTGGGTTAATACAAGTTTAGTGCATCATGACACATCTAACACTCATTTTGTAACATGTTCTTTCTTCTAATTTTTCTAATTGGTTCTAGATATTTCTATGGTTAAGTTTGAAAATGAAATAAAATAATTAGAAATTGAGTATGGGGCATGTTGACTTGATGTATGGTGTTTATCTTCTTGTGTTCCCTCACTCACTCACACACACACTCACACACACACACACCTCCTAGGCTTGGCCAGAACCTTGGCAGCCCCCCTCCACTTCTTCATCTTCTTTTCTTGTAAAATCTCCACATAAAAACTCACAAAAATCCACAAATTAAACCCTAAAATCCTAGCTAAAATCATCATAAATTCTTTGTTCAAATCTAGCATGGATTTTGGAGTAAGGAAGCAATTTGGGAGGCTAAGTTTGCATGTTGGATCTCAAAATTCTGAGGTATAATTTTAACCCTATGGTTAATTTGTTAGTTAATTACCTTAATCTAACTTAATTAGGTAGTAACATGGTTTTAATTGAAAGTTAGAATTCTAAAGAGAAGGTTTTGAATTAAAATTAGAGTTTTTATCACTTGATCATGGTTTCAATGTGTAGTTTAACATCTTAAGTCATGTAAAATCTAAACTAGAGTTAATTTGCTGATTGTTACTTTTAAATTGTCTTAATTAATTAATCTAAGAAACTAATTTCATGTTTAATCTAAGTGGGTGAGATTAAATTCTAGTTAATAATTGTGAAACCTAATTAAGATATTAAATGGATATTTGTAGCTACTAGTTTAGCTAAAACATATAGTTTTGCACTAAAATGGTTAAGTGATGCTTACTAGGTTTTTGGATTAAATCGATTTTAAGTAAGTTTGAGGTTGAAATGATCTATAACTTTTTCCCTAAAATAATTAATGTGTTGTGAATGCGCGATTGGGTTCTAGGCTTGGTGGTTGTCACGTTTAGCGACCCTAGTTGCGGTTTGTGGCGTTGTCATGAGCGTGTTTTGTTCACCAAGTGCGTGCGCGTCTAGTTAGTGCGCGTGGTTGATTTGTATCGTTTGTGTCCGTGACTATTTATATATCTATCCTCTTATTTACTTGTGCGCGATTCTAGGATTGTATGTAGAGGCGTCGGATGTGGCGCGGAAAAGACAAGGCTGAGACTGGATCAGATTAGCCGAGGCGTTCCGGTGAGTAGATGTACACATATATGGGGGGATCGTCTGGATGGCGCGAGGCGCCCGATGGTTTCGGATTATTTGTAGTACTTGCATTTTATATGCGTAATTTTCTAGTTATTCATCTCATTGTGTCGCACCATCTTATATATATGTGTGTGTGATATCATCTCATAGGACACTTGCACCATTACCTTTGGTTCGTGCCGCACGTGCACTACTCATGCGAACACACACGCCTTTGGTAGTTGTATATTCATTTCATCAAGATTGATACGTAGGATTGCTAGTCATGTGTATATAACTCATTGCATCATACTTCATACATAGTTCTGGTCATACATTGCATAGTATATACTATCGTATCATAGACATCCATTATCACCGGCATGTTTACATATGGTGATTCTTCTTGAGGATTTCAATACTTATGAGATTTCTGGATTTTGGGAAAAACCGCAAGGATTTTAAGGCTTAATACCATTTTAAAAATGTAAGTTGCGGTTTTCTCGTGATATAATGTATGTATCGTTCACCATGAGTTTTCCTGATCTCTGTTGGTTTTCGAGACCCGATTCGAGAAGTAGGATGAACCGTTTCGGGTACATGATGGGCCCGATAAAGTACCACAGGGCAAGAAGCTCGAGTTGTAGACGATGAGCCTGGCAGGGGCAGACTACCTACCGGTGATGTCTGGCGCGGCGGATATCCAGAGGATACCGACGTAGTCGTGAGATTTGATGATATGGGCCGATCCAGACTAATGGAGTCCGAGATATTGAGACATTGAGATATTGAGACATTGAGATGTTGGGATATGTATATATTGTGTCGATGCTTGACACGGATTTTCTGTTGATTTCATTGATGATGTTTCAGTTATTGCACAGAGGTTTTTCTAAGATAAGAATAAAGATTTTCTCATACCAGATATGTTCAGGTTTCGTTTTGATTATGCATTCATGTTGCATTCATGCTAGTACATCGTATCATTTAGTATATGTAGGTTGTGACGCATTTGCGTGCATGCTTACGATAGTCTTATTAGATATTACTTACTACTCACGAGTTGGCAACTCACCCCCGTTGTGCCACAGTATCTTGCAGGTCCGACCTGTCAGCACAGTAGCGGCGGGCGCACTTCCTCATTTGTTCCTTTTGCTTGGACTAGCGGCTTTAATCGTAGCTGGGTTGCGAGGATATTCTATTCCATCATGTATATTATTTTGTATCTAGTATACTCCATCTACCCTTGTATATTGGACTAGACGGTGAGACTCGTGAGATTTGTATTTGTGGTTTGGTTTCGATGCTCACTTGAGCCGACGTGGCGTTTCTCATTTCTTGCTTTCAGATGCTTATTATGCACTTTATGATATATATATTTATTGCTTGTAGTTGTGATTCCGCCTTGGGCGAAAAGCTAGCTCCCGCTTGGGGATGCCTTATTTCATTATCTGTATGCATTTTCATGTGTTGTACCCGTTTGGGGGCCGGTATTTACAAAGGAGATTCTTCCGAAATTTTCGGGAAATTTTGATGTTTTTAAAATGTTTAATGCGACTTATTTGGTTAAAATCGCTTCCTTTAAATAAGTTTTCCTTCACTCTATTTCTTTAAATGATTTAGATTTCTGGGCTTTAGCTTACTTAGATTACGTACGCCTTAAAACGTTTCGTAAATTAAGTGTCAGTCACGTTCCGTACTTTCGGGTCATGACAGAAAGTAAGAACCTGGGGTTTTTTCCTTTCCGAACTGGTATCAACCATATGACAATTGCCAGTCGTTTTTTCACGCGTACTTGTCGCACCTTTTTGCTGTCGACGAGCTTCGCGCTTCATCCTCTTGAAGTATTTTTGATGAGCAACATATCCTTGCCACCACTTCTTGAAGGCACTGCATTCCTCGGTGGGGTGGGTAACCCTCCGATGATATAGACAGTAGCTTGGATGTGAATTCTCTCCGTCGAGACATATGACCTCGGGAGCGTTTCTTACGAGAGGTGGCAGCTTCATTCCCACTGACAGGGCTTTAGCGAACCGCTTCTCTGCCTTGATCCTGCTCTTATTGGTGGCAGGTGTGCTTCGGTTTGGTTGGAGTACTTTATGACCCATCCTCGCCGCAGCTTCTTTATCCTGACGTTGACACTTAGCCTTTTCGTATATGGCCGTTTCGCGTTCTCGGTCGGCTTTGCTTTTCCGAAAGGCTTCGTTTAACAGCCTATTGATCGGGTCTTCTGGCAGTTCCGGGGATTTTAGCACCGTATCTACCCCCAGTTCCTCTGCGTTGTTTTCTGACGCTGAGAGAGCTTCTTCGCCATTTAACAATGAATGGGAGACCATGTAGTAACTTGCTACATAGTCTTCGGTTTCTTTTGATGAGTCGTTTTCCTCATCGTTGTCACTATCCTCGTTATCAAGAATATGCTTGAGAAACTCTTCGAGGGTGACCGGTGTCCGCACTTTCTGGTTGTACTCCTCCAACGCGTCGATGCACTTTTGTATGTTTGTGCGCTTGTTGTCATACTCGGCAGGCTGCTCAGGCTTCTTGGTCTTCTTTTTTTCTTTGAAAACTTTGAAGGCTTGACTTGGGGATTTTGCCCTTTGTTAACAACTTTCGGTACGGGACGCGGTTTCAGCATCCCTTCGATATTTTTGGGTTCAAGTGGGCTTTTCCACCTGACTGCTGGACATGCCTGTAGATCCTTCAGCATTCTTTTGGTCTTTGCTGAAAGAACGATTTCTCATGGAGTTTCTTCCATGAGCGAGCATGATACCCCCGGTGCATCCACTTTTTTGGGAGTGTGCTTCTATGGCGGGTTCACCCTCCAGTTCTCGGACAGCGCGAACTTCCCTTGTTGATACTGATCCTCGACCCAATTCTTGAAGACGTAATCCTCAATTGGGTGGCTCACCATTCTGTGATAGGAGTAGTAGTTGGGGTTGTTGACGTCGTCGGGTTGCGGTGGACGACGTGGGTCAGGCAATATAATGAGTTTGTTACGCATTGCCCACTCAAATAGTCTCCTCGTTTTATCACGGGGAAATAAGTAAGCGCGTCCTAACCTTTCTTCTAGGGATAGGCGTGGACGTGCATTGTTTTGGTGAGCCGCCAGTTTTGGGTCGCTCGTTTGTTGTTGAGTGTTGGCGATGAAGGCCGCTTTCCCTTTACCCTTGGCGTTTCGAGGGTCCATATTTGAAGAGGAAGGCCCGTGGTCCATCTGGCCCATTTGGGCCAGTTTATCGATCAGAGCCTGGAAGATCGTCGGCTTGAAGAACGTCATGAACTGGGACACAGTCGTTTGCGGATCTAGGTTCCTGATGAACATGCCTACGGCGGGGGATTATTCGATGCGTTGTTCACACTTTGACCACAGGTTCCACCACCGGATTGCGTATTGGACCCAGGTTTCTCCCGGCTTTATCCTGGCATTGTTTAATGCTGTAATCGGGGTGCGCTCGCTTGCACTGGCGAACCGCTGTATGAATAGCAGCTCCATCACTGTAAATGTCCTCACGGAGTCATTTGGGAGCTCCAAGTACCATTCAAAAGCCGTTTCTGACAGACTGTCAACGAGCTGGCGAAGTAACAGTTTGTCATCGTCTCCAGTGTTGCCGTACAAAGCTCTGAACTGCGCGACGTGTTGGTGTGGGTTGACTGTCCCTTTATATACATGGAACTTGGGGATCGTATATCCCGGCAGGTATTTGATTTGGTCATACCAGCCTAGATACGGTCGCCCGGTTCTAATGATTTGGCCAGCCTCTTTGTTGGGGTAAAAATTTACACCCCGGTTGATCAAGTCAAAATCAAAGTCAACCCCAAACCAAGTGGGCCTAAGCTCAGGTCAAGTGGGTCAATGCCTGGGTCGGGCCCGAACATGAAGAGGCCGGCCTCCCCCCATGCCAAAATAAAAATTTTGTAATAAATAATTTTGGTGTATTTCATTTTTTTTATTTTTTTGAATAAATGTAAGAAAAATGGGCATAAAGCTAAATTTTTGTAAAGCCCATGACTTATGTGCAAAAAGAAATAGCACATGAGGCATGGGATGGGCAAAATGCCATTTTTGTAAAGCCCAAGGGGCTATATGTAAAGTGTTTAGCCTATAAAGACAAAGATAATGAAAATATCTCAAGAACTTTCTCTCTCTCCAAAATAAGAATCAAGATCTGTGATCTTCTCCTTCCTCAAGGTTCTAAAACCTTCTTCTTTCTTTCGAATTAAATCAAGAGTTTTACTCCTCCTTTTCCAAAACTAAATAGTTTTTCACCACAAAACCCACAAAGGAGAGCTTGGATCTTCCATCAGATCTTAAAAAGGAGAGATTTTTAAAATCACCCCCTTTACATCCAAGATCCGGCCAACCGAGGGGAAGAAGAAGGAGACCCATCTCCCAAAATCCCACTTTGGGAAAATCCAGAGCTCAAGGGAGAAGCCCCTTTCATCATCTCCAAAAAAATCTTAGGAGTTTAACTCCATTCTAAATCCTTTTTTGGGAGTTTAAATCGTATTTCTGGGGCTAAAAGCCCCTTTTTTTCTCGCAGGCGCCCAAGCGCCCTAGCGCTCAAGCGCTCAGCGCCCACGTGCGCCCATGTGCCAGGCACGTGAAGCGCTGGCGCTCGAGCGCCTTGCGCTCAAGCGCCTAGTGCCCATGTGCCGGGCACGTGATGCTCTGGCGCTCGAGCGCCTTGCGTTCAAGCTCCCGAGCCCATGTGCCGGGCACGTGAGGCGCTAGCGCTCGAGCGCCTTGCGCTCAAGCACCCACGTGCCGGGCACATGATGCGCTAGCGCCTAAGCGTCCAGCGCTCGCGTGCTAGGCACGTGAGGCGCTGGCCCCACGCGTCCTTTGGGCGCTTTTCCCCTTTTTATATATATGTATATATACATACACACACACATACTCTACAACATTGTCCCCCGTTAGAAAAAATTTCTAACAGGGCGCTGCCCCGCACCCCGTAAGGGGGCTGCTAGCCCCTTAACCCCCAGCCCGCTATCCGGGCAGCGGGACCCCCGTAAAAACTCTGCGGGCCCCCCAATATACCCAAAACCCCTTCAAAACACAACACTGCACATTGAGTTCGCATGACCAGTTTAACCCGTTAATCGGAGGTTCCCTCACTCCAAAGGTGGGGGGTAATTAACGGCAGCTTAGTCCGCGGCTGCCGGAGATTCGGATCCCCACAATCAATAAACCCCAGCCTACCCTAGGCAGAGGGAATCTGTAATGCGCCTGACAAACGCGCGCATACTCCCATTTCAATGGGGTGACAAAAAACACCCTACAGATTCTGGCACGCCCGGTGGGACCTTTCTCTCCTCCCATATCTCGGGTCAAGCGTTCATGCGAACTCATTTGACATATATGTCGATTTTTGTACTGAAATAATGTTTTTTTCCGTTCAGCAATTAACTTTCAAAGACAATGTCTCCCAAGACGAATTCAGCTTCCAACGCGACCCCGATCTCGTACGTGGTCAAGATCAATGCTCGTGTGGTTCTCCCCGTAAGCCTCAGTTGACAGTGGGAGGAACTGCCCTGCCAGTTTGGTTCCGTCGTCATCTATCCTGCCAGAAACGCTCATCTGGCAGAAATCCCGGCAAAACAGGTGGCCATGCCGGTCTCAAGGGGCAAGAGGCCGAATGTTGTGATCACTAAGGCACCACAACCGAGACTTAAGACGGTGTCTGAACGACTCTCTGCTGCTCCAGCTGGGGGCAAGACTTCCGGTATAAAGGGCAACATCAAACGTTGCGGACGAGTTCAGGCGATGACTCTAACAAATGCACGAACGGGCGTCTTCTCTGGCCTCTCTATCACTCGGTCCACAGCGTCTTCCCGAAGAGCCGAAGTCTGTCAAGTGCTTAAAACAGAAAAGTTAAGGCAGAAGCGGCTCAGGTATCGAGCCAATAAGAGGACCAGGGCTTCGGCCATGTAGAATCTTGTGAGGTTCCAAGAGCAGTGTTACTCCGCGACGACGGCTGAGTCAGCCGTAAAAATCAGCAATTCCTTTGAAGCTCTAAAGTGGGTTCAGAAAAATGCTATGACCGCCAGAATCAAGAAGACAACGGTCCGAACGTTGCTACGAAGAGACGTGTCTCGGCCCCAACAGAAAAAGTATGAAACTGTCTCTTCAAGAGTCTATCAGGCGCTCTGTGTCGCGCGAAAACAGTGGGATAAAACCAAAAAGGAAGTGTCAGCACCATTCAAGAATCCGGCCAGGCCAACCGCCTTCAATCGACTGCCCGTTACTGAAACAGGGGGGTCAAGACAGAGATCTGTGAAATCAGCCGCCGATAACCAAAAGACGGCTGGATATATTATCCATATGGTTTATATGGCGGGCGGGCGCCCCAGCGACAACTTTCGCAGCAAAAGCAAGAATGGGGCCACCACATCCCAAGCCCAATCTGGCTTGAATGTGGTTGCCGCTTCCCAAGAACAGCCGCCTCCGCTGGATGATGAAAACCCTCTCGATGAGGATGATAGGCAAAAAGACCCCTCAGTCCATGCAGAGTCAAGCTCGGATAGCGAGGAAGATCCGACTTTCCGCCCCAGGAACGCGGAGCAAGAGCTGCTTCAAGAGCTTCGAAAACAGCTCAGGAGCAAAGATAAAGAGATGGCCAAGCTCTATTCGAAAATTGACGACCTAACAAACGTTGTGATGCAGCTTACGGCTCAAATTGCTCGAGCGCCTCCCCATCAAGCATAAGTCGCTACTCATGAGCCGGATGATGACAATCCGAAGCAGCCGATGCCTGTCCCTTTGGGTCCAAGATTGGTCGAGCCACATGAAAGCCGGCCACATTCCGCTTCTGGGGATGCCTTGGCCCCAGACGACACTATCTCGCTAACACAAGATCAGATAATGGATTTGGTCACCAGCAAGGTTAAAACATTGGTGGCCGAAACTGAAGCTCAGAAAGAAATTGGCAGTAGTGGGCGGCTATATCCCGCACAGTACAATCTGATCGAGTTCCCAAGCGGCTACGTCATTCCTAAGTTCGGAAGATTTGACGGGACGGGAAATGCAAATCAGCACGTCGCCCACTTTAAAGTATCGTGCGGAAATACAGGGGGCAATGATGCGCTCCTTCTTCGTCAGTTTGTCAACAGCCTGACCGGTGTCGCTTTTGACTGGTACGCGAGTTTACCAGACGGGTCCGTCATTACCTTTTCCTAAATGGAGTATCTGTTTCGGCAAAGGTTTATGAGTGTCAGTGATAAAATCTCCATTGCCGACCTTGTGAGGACCAAGCCGGGGAAGAATGAAAGCAACACCGACTTTATCGTCCGATGGCGTAATCTCACAGTCAATTGCGAACCGCCGCTAGAGCAGGACCAGTCTCTCAGCTTTCTCATTGGGAACCTCAGCAATTGGATGGTCCCATTCTTGTGTACAGCAGGCCTCAAGATGTTTGAAGAGCTAACCAAGAAAGTCCAAATGCTGGAACGCTCGAAACAAGAGTCTACCCCGGACTCTCAGAGAGACAAGACTTGGAAAAGCAAGCGGGACGACAACCGTAGAAGCGGGAGTTCCAGCAGTACCAATGTCTTCAATGCGTCAGACAATGAAGAAAAGCAAAGGGCGGGCGAATCCAAAACCAACCGGTTTCGAAAGCCATTGCTGGAAGGAGATGGGCCTTCCCTAGAGGAGAAAAAGAACAAGGTTTACTCTTTCAGAACGGACAAGGTCCGCAAGATATTCAAAGATGCCTTGAACAACGGTCTACAATTGCCGGAGTCGAAAAGACCTCAAGAAGCAAAAATGACCGATAATCCCCTGTATTGCTCGTACCACCGAGTAGTGAGCCATGCGATCGAGGATTGCTATATCTTCAAGGACTGGGTTGAGAAGCATTACAAGATTGGAGAAATCGAGCTGTCCAAAAGTGTGTTGGTGAACAATCAAGTTGCAACCACCAACTTTATACAGACAGAAGCTGAAGCCTTCTGGGGCAGACAGCCGAACCCGCTGCCCTGAGAAATGAAACGGACTCACCGTGGCCTCCGTAGAGTACGCACATATCTAATAAGACGAAGAAGATGCTAAAGCTACTTCGGAAAGAGCCCGGAACGGAATGGGAAGGGCAGAAGAAGCCTACCATACCAGCTGCCAATCTGGCTCCATCAGACTCAAAATCCAAAAAGCTCAAGAAGAAGAGAAGTGCAGCTCGACGCGAAAAAGAGTTTGCAGGGAGATCGACCATTCAAAAATATATTGATTTCCTCGAAGACTATAAGCAGAAGGAAAGAACTCTAATTCAATCGAAAGAGTTCTTCCCTGTAGAAGCGGCTGAGATTCTGGAGGAGTTAGAAGAAGACTCTAATGAAGAGATCCCTATAGTGACCTGCTACGCTATCCACCTGGGCAGCGACTCTAACATGGAGCTCTATTTTCCCGAAGAGGACGAAGAGCTCGCCACTAAGGCCAACCAAATCCAGCTCAGAAGCGGCAGGGCTCTACCGCCAAATCAGGGCAACGGCCCAAAAGGGAAGGAAAAACAAGTCGCTAATGAAGAAGATGGCAGAGAACTTGCTCATAAAGATTCGAGTCCTTCCCCAGTAGACTATAATGTCTTGGCTCATCTCCGAAAGCTTCCGTCTCTCCTTAGCATCTATGATGCCTTGGTTCTATCTAAAGAGCTTAGAGACGTTCTCATCCATGCTCTACAAAACCTTGAGCGGTATCAGGCTCGCTTTACGGAAATTAATATGAAAGAAGCCCAGTACGCTCTGCATGCTGCCGCAATCACGTTTAAGGACGAAGACATGCTACTGGGAACGGCTGAGCATAATCGGCCGCTTTACGTGACCGGGTACAACGACGGAGATCGGATTAATCGCATATTGATTGATCCGGGGTCCTCAGTGAACATCATGAACTTGCGGACTCTGAAGAGTTTGTCAATGGACGTCCGACACCTGACAAGGGAAAAGATTGTTATTCAAGGCTTCAATCAAAACTGCTAGCAAGTTCTGGGGTCTATAGCTTTGCCAATCAAATTTGGCGATCTACAAACTGAAGTTAAGATATACGTGATCGACGCTGACACGTCTTATAAAATTCTCTTGGGACGACCGTGGCTTAACGATTACGGTATCGTTCCGTCAACTCTCCATCAATGCATGAAGTATACTAGAAATGGCGAAGAAAGACGCATTGATGAGACATCCAGCCGTTTGGTGTGCATGAAGTCCGATATGAAGATTCTCGGTACTTTATGAACCACCAAAATGCTAAGCCACAACTGACTGAGGATAGAGTGGCCCCAAGACACAAAAGAAAATCTAAGCCGACTGTCACTTTCAAAAGAAAAAACGCCCAAGTGCCCCCGCGTTTCGGTAGAGACACTGATGAGTCCGACACTGGAAGTCCGTCCTTCCGTAAAACTCGCCCTCGTTTCGCTAGCGATACGGACGAATCCGATATTGAAAGCCCATCTAGCAGTAAATTCCGTCCTCATCTTGGCAGTGAAACTGAAGGGTCGGAGGAAGAGGACCTGCCGTGTAATAGCTGTGCAGATTAGACCCCATGCAGCAAGCGAAACTATGAGAGACCTTCGAAATTGCAGAAGGGTTCCTAGTTGTCACAAAGGTGCTGGAGCAGATGTCCAAATAGCTCGATGCGTTGTCAATCTCTACCATGGACCAGCTGAAAACTTTCTACGTTCCGGGGAGGAAAAGTGGACAAAAGGGCATCCTGTTTTATAGGTCAAACCCCGTTGTGCACCCGGACAATTTGTCTGTCACGTGCCTTCCCTAAGAGAGAGGCATAAGAAACGTCCTCAATCCCAGATACTATGCACCCGAGATACGGGAATATTTCAAAAGGTGCGGATGCAGGTTATATCAAACGGAGTCCGAAGCAAATTTTTATGAAGGGCTATGGCATCCGTCCCAGGTCCGAGCACTCATCGATGGACAAATTTCAGATAGACAGGGCATAGGCTTCATTCAACCTGATTCCAAAGCATGCTACATGTGTAAGTCCATGTCACGCACCCTACGAACTTGCGGGGAGGCGGAATATATGAAAAACGATTATCAAAGCTTCGTAACACGGACTTGAGCGCATGAATCGTTATCTAAACCATTACTAACTATATGCTAGAGGTTTAACTACTCGGATTCGAAGTTATACCTCACGTTACATGTCCTTCGGGTCTTCATCGCTGTCCTCCACTCCTCGTAGGCTCCTTGGAACATCGGCACCTCAACGGCCTCCTCGAATCAAAGACGATCCACCCGAAAGCTCCTACGCCAAGCTTAATCTCAAACTTGAGATAACTAGGTTGCTTAAAGTGCTAATCTAAGCTACCTAGGGGATATAGAGTGAGGTTATGGATGTATTAGTCTAGCTAACCCTTGATCTCAACATATGAGAGGTTAGGGTTAGGGTTTGAAGAGAGAGTGAGCTTGAGGAGAGAGAAGGTGAAGATGAGAATGAAAATGAATAATGAACTCACTAGAATATAACAACCATCACAATTAATCAAATAAATAATATAAATGATTAATCATCATGGTTGATGCATTCACCTTGTGTGATTCATCATATGACTCATTAACTCATTAATGAATCATTTAATGCAAATGATGAATCACACAAATGAGTCATTAAGCAATTAATGCTCATGCCACCTTAACCCCTTAGTCACCACTCTTCTAGAAGCTTCCCGGAAAATTACGAGAACGCCCCTTCAATCCGTGAAAACACGGAAAAACTTTAGACTGTATAAATCCAATAACCCGATACTACAATCTGGCTTAAACCAAAGCCGGCTAGTAAAAACCGTCCGAAAAGTCGTACGTGCGTAAACACACATACACGTCCGAACCCTTGTCGTAAAACCATACGACCTCTATATCGTTTCACCTGGAGCAGGGAAACTGTCTGTGTGGGACTCTAAAGACTTGACACTACGCTGGCAGTGGGTTTAACCACAGACCGCAAGCGGCACTAGCTGTACGTAACGGTCCCCAGGTAGATGTCGATAAGAAGGCCGATGAGGAAGACCATCCGAACCCCTTCTGAGCCTGATGTGACAATCTCCGTACAGTCCGGTCTGTTCGTCTAAGACTATCGCATATCAAGCCTAGGGGGCGGCAAGCGTCAGTCTCCTAATAGCTGTATAAGTCATGTCGGAGCGAAGCCCATTACACCCTGAGAAGCTACTGGAACCTACCAGTATATCTCGCTTGCCCTGGCCAGGGACTTTGCGTAATGGCTCTCTGACACAGTGCGATATCATCTCCTAATACCGGGAGAGACGAATCCTGTCTAACCACTACTGCCTCCAAGTGCTCGGGACTGCACCCAACTGCTACCTGTTTGCACGACTCCTTTGAGCCGTGGTAGGGTAGCAATCTAAGAACAGTGGGACACACTCGAGGCGAAGTAGCAGTGTCAAGTCTGCGGACTATGCTGTCCTCATGTCACCTGGGAACTGTTAACCTACGACGGGTATAATACCAATCAGTTCCTCTGCGAGTCCTGTCTGGTGTACCCGTAACCTAACGAGCACCTGTATACTATCTCCAGTACGACGTACTGATGGCTATGGGACAGACCATCTCTCCAACTGGGATGAGAAGCGTACACACTAGTCTACTCTGGAATATCGATGCCCTATCTCGATAATCCAACGACCAGGGACCAGTATAGGATGTTGCTTACAGACTACCCAGCCCCCACTAGTGTGACTGCCATCACAACGCTGGTAATTAAGCAAAGAACCTATGGGCTCCACTAATATGTATAAGTGATACGTTACAAGAAACATATGCACATATTGAAGTAGACACAAACCAAGTAGCATACTACCATTTTTAGCAAGACTGTATATACAACTGTGAATATCCCAAGCTTCCATTAAGTAATATACAATCTAGTATGATACAATAATGGCCCTTAGGGCATATACACTAGCAATCTCCCACTTGCACTAGGGCCATGAGTTGGCATATCGTAGACCTATAATCTCGAATAGCCTCTCGAACTGCGTCTGAGGAAGGGCCTTTGTGAATGGATCAACGATGTTATTCTCCGCCTCTACTCTCTTCACCTCGATCTCCCGGCGATCTACGATCTCCCTGATCAGGTGATACCGCCTTAAGATGTGTCTGGATTTCTGATGGGACCTGGGTTTCTTCGCTAAAGCTATAGCGCCGTTGTTGTCACAATACAGAGGTATTGGACCAACACTGGAAGGAACCACCTGAAGTTCTGTGAGGAACTTCTTCATCCAGACAGCTTCTTTTGCGGCATCGCAAGCAGCTATGTACTCCGCTTCCATTGTTGAGTCAGCAACGGTCTCCTGCTTGGAACTCTTCCAACAGACCACCCTCCATTGAGGGTAAAGACATAACCCGACATGGATTTAGAGTCATCTTTGTCACTTTGGAAGCCGGAGTCGGCAAAGGCCTCAATCTGGAGGTCTTTTCCGCCAAATACCAAGAACATCTCCTTAGTCCTCCTTAGGTACTTAAGAATATTCTTCATGGCTATCCAGTGCTTCTCCCCTGGGTTTGCTTGATACCGGCTTACTACGCTCAATGCGTATGCTACATCCGGTCTGGTACATAACATCGCATACATTATAGAGCCTACCGCAGAAGCGTAGGGTATAATCGACATGCGATCCTTTTCCAAATCAGTCTTGGGAGATATCTCTTTGGAGAGGGTGATTCCGTGACAAGCCGGTAGGTTACCGCGTTTAGAATCATCCATACTGAATCTTTTCACTATGGTGTCTATGTACCTGGACTGCGAAAGTCCCAACATCCTTTTTGATCTATCACGATAGATCCGGATCCCCATAATGTAGGTGGCATCACCCAGGTCTTTCATGGAGAATTTATGTGACAAGAATCTTTTGACTGACTGTAACATAGGAATATCATTTCCTATTAGGAGAATGTCATCCACGTAGAAGACGAGGAATACTACAGCTCTCCTTACAATCTTACTGTATATGCATGGTTCATCTGGATTTTTGATAAAGTCAAATTCTTTGACAGTATCATCAAAACAGATGTTCCAACTCCGCGATGCCTGCTTTAGTCCATAAATGGACTTAAGCAGCTTGCATACTTTACCGCTGCTCCCACTCTGAATGAATCCCTCTGGCTGATCCATATAGACGCTCTCTTCCAAATTACCATTTAGAAAGGCCGTCTTTACGTCCATCTGCCAGATTTCATAATCGTGGAAGGCAGCAATAGCAAGAAGGACCCGAATAGATTTAAACATAGCTACTGGAGAAAAGGTTTCGTCATAGTCCAAACCAGGTCTTTGACGGAAACCCTTTGCAACAAGTCTAGCCTTATAGGTTTCAACCTGTCTATTTACACCAATCTTCTTTTTGAAGATCCATTTGCATCCTACGGGTTTTACCCCATCTGGAGCAATGTCCAAAGTCCATACTTTGTTAGTGTACATGGACTCCATTTCGGTCCGCATGGCATCCAGCCATTTTACTGAGTCACTGCTCTGAATGGCTTACTGGAATCTTGTAGGCTCATCATAGTCAATAGTGCAATCCTCTTTATCCCCGTCTATGAGAAAACCGTAGTATCTCTCGGGCGGATGAGATTGCCTACTACTCTTGCAGAGTGGCGTCGGGACGTCCTGTTCTCCTGAACCTTCTGGTTCTTCCAAGCTTTCAGTAATAGCTTGTGATTCTGGAATTTCTTCCAGTTCTACTGCGCTCCCACTCTTCTGATTTTCTAAAAATTCAGGTTCTAAGAAGTGGGCATAACGAGAAACAAAAACCTTTTGTTCCTCTGCGTAATAGAAACAATATCCCATGGAGTTCTTTGGATATCCCACAAACTTGCACTGTACTGAGCGTGCCTCGAGCTTGCCGCATGCTGCCTTTTTACAAAAGCTGGACATCCCCATGCCTTCAAGTATTGAAGACAGGGTTTCTTCCCACTCCACATCTGATATGGCGTGGTAGGCACAGTTTTGGTTGGAACCTTGTTCAAAACATATGTAGCTGATTCTAGTGCATATCCCCAGAATGATCACGGTAACTCAACGTTACTCATCATGGAACGAACCATATCCAATAGAGTTCGATTCCTCCTTTCTGATACACCGTTGTGTTGTGGTGTGTATGGAGGAGTAAGCTGAGAGAGAATTCCATTCTCTTTTATGTAACCCAGGAACTCGGCACTTAAGTATTCACCACCTCGATCAGATCTCAGTGTCTTTATACTCTTGCCTGTTTGTTTTTCCACTTCATTCCTGTATTCTTGGAATTTCTCAAAGGCCTCGGATTTATGCTTCATTAAGAAGACATATCCATACCTAGAGAAATCATCCGTAAAAGTAATGAAGTAGGAATAACCACCTCGCGCATGTGTAGACATTGGACCGCACACGTCACTGTGTACGAGTCACAAGAGCTCGCTTGCTCTTACTCCGCGTCCAGTGAACGGAGTCTTTGTCATCTTTCTTTTGGGACAGGATTGACAAGTTGCATATGTTTGATATTCGAACGGATTCAAATATCCTTCTTTATGTAACTTGGTTAACCTTCTCTCATTGATGTGACCTAGTCTACAATGCCATAAGAAAGCCTGATTTGTTTCCGGAGACTTTCTTTTAAGTGTGTTCTGGACACTGAAAATCCGAGCTTGATTTAATACGTATATTCCGTTTTCTAATGTACCTGACCCAATCATAACTTGATTTAGATGGATGTGAACCACATCTCTTGCAAAAGTAAAATCATATCCTTCCTTAGAAAGTAAGGGTACAGATATGATATTACAAGTCGTACCTGGTACATAAAAACAGTTACGCAGAATCAATATCTGCCCAGTTGTCAGTCCAAGATGATATTCCCCTACGGATTCAGCGTCCATGCTCATTCCGTTAGCAACTGTGAGGGTCATATCACCTATCCCGATAACCCTACGGTTTCTCAGAGCCTGTAAAGAATTACAGATGTGAGTTTCTGACCCGGTACCAATACCCAGGAAGTAGGGTTAACTGACATACAGTTCTCAATAACAAAAACACTTGAGGCCGAAGCCACAACATGCTTCGTATCCTGATTACTGGCTTCTAAAGCCCTGCAATCTTTCTGCCTATGCCTAATCCCATAACAATAGGAACATCCCTCTTTTATTATATCCAGTCCCGAAACTTTTGCCCTTCTCTTTCCTTCTACTTCCCTGGTTTCCTTCAGGGTAGAAGGTAGAGACTGTAGAATTAAGTCAGTATCTGACCCGTTTCCTAACGTGGTCTGCAGGTCCTGGAGCTCATCAATACAGCTATTCATTGTAAGGACGTTGTCCCCTACAGATGACCCGTCAGCCAACCTCGCTTGAATTAATTCGTTCGAGATCTCATATCTTGCGATATGAGATTGCTCTCCATATAAATCTTTGTTATGGAGAAAGATGGAAACTAAGTCCATCTTCTCATGCTGCTTCTGGTATACACCATCAACTGAAGCTAACACGAGGCACTTAGCTTTCGGTTTATCTTTTTCCTTTGTCTGACGGATATCCATATCCATGACAGTGGAAACTGGACCTGGGACGGCGGGATCTTGAGTAGTAATAGGGTGGTCCAGCTTGTCATAGGCAATGGACATATGGACAGACTTTTTCCACTCATATAAGTCAGATTCAGTCAATTTGTTATCTAGATGTAACCTATGTGTGGTCACAAGGTCGCTGCAATTAAGAGAGAGAGAAGAAAACATTTTAGCATGATGCAGTTGCAAGTTTAGATTGGTTTTAAGTTTATCTAAACAGGATGGCTCCCACTGTTTCTCGAATCCCTCCTCAAACCAAAAAGGAAGAACTAGGCAGGACTATTTTCACCGTACAATACTTGCTTAACCGTTCAGCCAGGCCAGTGTCGATACTTCGAGGGAGGTTTTCCAACGCTTTCGTGAAGTTCCTTAATTAAATAACCTCTTTTCTCTGGGGGCGTAGCCCCGCAGACACCTTTCTCGACACCTACTTGGTTTATAGCATTGATCGTTAAGTGACGAATCTCCTGATATACTCACAGTAGGATCGGGATACAAAATATCATCGTATGATAATGTTGTAGGAATCCTACCAACATTCATCAAACTCCAAAATGGTATGCAACACTAGCAAATTTCAGTTTCTTTAAAAACTCCCGATATGAATTTTTGCCCCATGCTCTTATGACCTTGACAAAAGCCAACAAATCATAAGTCACATGTCAAGTTCTGCCCATCATTGTCTTGGTTAATTTGAACCCACCCGTACATACCCTTGACGAAAGCCAACAAGGTAATACGACTGTCCCAAACCAACACATCTATCTATGCAACAAATGAATACCCCAGCAGCTACCAAACACTATGCCTTGACGAAAGCCAACAAATATAGCTTGAATACTATTGACCATCCATAAGAAATGACGGAGGGCTACAAATAGTTTTGGCAAAACCGTGAACGTAGTGAACTTGATATAATCGAAGGAACCTGATACTTTTTTAAAAGGAGTGGTTAAAGCTCCGCAATTAAAAAATCTGATCTTTTTTAAAATAACTGAGTGGTTTCTTTTAAATTTGTTCCAACGATTGAACTTTGGTTTATTTTCTTTGCATTATAATAATGCGTCCCATCATTAATCTTATCATTGCAGAAAACAACGAAAATACCACGTCCTTCTTATGCCATCCGCATTCGCCACTGGGTCCCATCATCACCCGTTAGGTTACTTAACTAACGACAGAGCGGGGGCTGGGCTAGCGCGGGTGTAAAACATAAGTGGCGTCTAATAGCTATCATATATAGATATTGTACATTCTTCAAACGCAATAATAAGTATTCCAGATCACAGATAAACTTTATTGGATTTACTAGCAATCCGCATTTGCTTTGAGCCTGCAATAAAAGACGGATTACACAGTTGTGATGAATAGCCATTACCCCACCCTAGACCCCTACGGGTACGGCAAACTACCCGCCAAGTACCCGAAGTGAAGCGGTCTCCCTCAACAACGTGAGTAGGCCACTAAACACTTCAACGTACCCGGTAGTTTATGCACCCCACCTTGGGTCTATCCTAAGAGCAAAAACAGTAAAAAAAAATAATACAACGGTGGCTACAACCGCAACCTGGATGTGCCCCGCAAAAGAATATTACATCAAATTACATTTACATTGAATGAATATTAAATACATCTCAAACCCCGGCTAATCATCACAACAGTCCAATACAGTTCATATACACAAACAGTAAACATTTCAGAAATGTGCAACCCCCTGCCAACCGACATACTAGCAGTTAGGGGAGGTTTACGAACACATTAAACATTACAGATAAAAACCCAATTAGCAAATATCTTAGAATATCGATCGAATACCATATTCCGTGTCTACCCCAAAAGCAAAGCTGCACTGAAGCAACCTGGGTAGAAACAGAGCATACAGGAAACCAAAACACCAATAAATATGAATAACAGAGCAAATCCGAGTCAACTCGGCGTTGACTCGGCGGCGGATCCGCGGCCAAAAGCACCTTATTGCCGCGGATCCGCGGCCGTCTTGCCGAGTTAGGGGCTCGTATTTTCCCAGTATTCTTATATTTTCCTGCTGTGAATTTTAAGGCATATCAAATAATTTTTCAGACATGTTTAAAATTAACAGAAACTTAGGGATCCCGGGGTTTCGTTTTCGTGTTTTCCGTCGATCGAACTTCTAATTAGTTACTAACAAGCTAGTAATGGTTTAACCTGGCTCTGATACCACTGTAAGTCCATGTCACGCACCCCATGAACTTGCGGGGAGGCGGAATATATGAAAAACGATTATCAAAGCTTCGTAACACGGACTTGAACGCATGAATCGCTATCTAAACCATTACTAACTATATGCTAGAGGTTTAACTACTCGGATTCGAAGTTATACCTCACGTTACATGTCCTTCGGGTCTTCATCGCTGTCCTCCACTCCTCGTAGACTCCTTGGAATATCGGCACGTCAACGGCCTCTTCGAATCAAAGACGATCCACCCGAAAGCTCCTACGCCAAGCTTAATCTTAAACTTGAGATAACTAGGTTGCTTAAATTGCTAATCTAAGCTACCTAGGGGATATAGAGTGAGGTTATGGATGTATTAGTCTAGCTAACCCTTGATCTCAACACATGAGAGGTTAGGGTTAGGGTTTGAAGAGAGAGTGAGCTTGAGGAGAGAGAAGGTGAAGATGAGAATGAGAATGAATAATGAACTCACTAGAATATAACAACCATAACAATTAATCAAATAAATAATATAAATGATTAATCATCATGGTTGATGCATTCACCTTGTGTGATTCATCATATGACTCATTAACTCATTAATGAATCATTTAATGCAAATGATGAATCACACAAATGAATCATTAAGCAATTAATGCTCATGCCACCTTAACCCCTTAGTCACCACTCTTCTAGAAGCTTCCCGGAAAATTACGAGAACGCCCCTCCAATCCGTGAAAACACGGAAAAACTTTAGACTGTATAAATCCAATAACCCGATACTACAATCTGGCTTAAACCAAAGCCAGCTAGTAAAAACTGTCCGAAAAGTCGTACGTGCGTAAACACACGTACACGTCCGAACCCTTGTCGTAAAACCATACGACCTCTATATCATTTCACCTGGAGCAGGGAAACTCTCTGTGTGGGACTCTAAAGACTCGACACTACGCTGGCAGTGGGTTTAACCACAGACCGCAAGCGGCACTAGCTGTACGTAACGGTCCCCAGGTAGATGTCGATAAGAAGGCCGATGAGGAAGACCATCCGAACCCCTTCTGAGCCTGATGTGACAATCTCCTTACAGTCCGGTCTGTTCGTCTAAGACTATCGCATATCAAGCCTAGAGGGCGGCAAGCGTCAGTCCCCTAATAGCTGTATAAGTCGTGTCGGAGCGAAGCCCATTACACCCTGAGAAGCTACTGGAACCTACCAGTATATCTCGCTTGCCCTGGCCAGGGACTTTGCGTAATGACTCTCTGACACAGTGCGATATCATCTCCCAATACCGGGAGAGACGAATCCTGTCTAACCACTACCGCCTCCAAGTGCTCGGGACTGCACTCAACTGCTACCTGTTTGCACGACTCCTTTGAGCCGTGGTAGGGTAGCAATCTAAGAACAGTGGGACACACTCGAGGCGAAGTAGCAGTGTCAATTCTGCAGACTATGCTGTGCTCATGTCACCTGGGAACTGTTAACTAACGACGGGTATAATACCAACCAATCAGTTCCCCTGCGAGTCATGTCCGGTGTACCCGTAACCTAACGAGCACCTGTATACTATCTCCAGTACGACGTACTGATGGCTATGGGACAGACCATCTCCCCAACTGGGATGAGAAGCGTACACACTAGTCTACTCTGGAATATCGATGCCCTATCTCGATAATCCAACGACCAGGGACCAGTATAGGATGTTGCTTACAGACTACCCAGCCCCCACTAGTGTGACTGCCATCACAACGCTGGTAATTAAGCAAAGAATCTATGGGCTCCACTAATATGTATAAGTGATACGTTACAAGAAACATATGCACATATTGAAGTAGACACAAACCAAGTAGCATACTACCATTTTTAGCAAGACTGTATATACAACTGTGAATATCCCAAGCTTCCATTAAGTAATATACAATCTAGTATGATACAATAATGGCCCTTAGGGCATATACACTAACAACATGATCCATGTTGGTGAAGCCAGCGAAAGATCAAATGATGATGACGAGATAGCCGAGCCAGAAGAAGCTCCTCAAGAGATTGAAGATGGCGGACAAGCAACCTTTGACGAGCTAACCGAGATTGACTTAGGAACGCCCAATAATCTAAGGCCGACCTACATCAGCTCACTCTTGTCAGAGAAAATGAAAGAGCAGATAGTTGCCCTACTGCATGAGGTCGTCGACTGCTTCGCGTGGATATACAAAGAAATGCCTGGCCTTTCCCCTGAAGTGGCTGTGCATAAACTGGCTATATCTCCTGATGCTAAGCCAGTCAAACAAGCTCCTCGAAGAATGAGAAGGGAACTAGAAGAAAAGGTCATCGAGGAAACCAAGAAGCTCATCGATGCCGGCTTCATCAGGGAAGAGAAATGTGCGGACTGGATCACATGCATAGTCCCAGTGAAGAAGAAAAATGGGCAGATCCGAGTTTGTGTCGATTTCAGGGACCTCAACAAGGCTGTCCTAAAGACGACTTCTCGCTACCGGTCATAGAAATGATGGTCGATGACACCTCAAATTACGAGTTGTTCACCTTCATGGATGGCTCGTCTGGATATAATCAGATCAAGATGTCGCCTGAGGATGAGAAACACACAACATTTCGAACCCCGATCGAAATATACTGCTACAAAGTGATGATGTTCGGACTGAAGAACGCAGGTGCTACATATTAAAGGGCAATGAATAATATCTTTGATGACCTAATCCATAAATTCGTCGAATGCTATGTTGATTATCTGATCGTCAAAACTAAAGCCAAGGCCGACCACATCCAAGATCTTAGGACCATTCTCACCAGACTGAGGGAATACGATCTGAATATGAATCCTTTAAAGTGCGCTTTTGGCGTGTCATCGGAAAAATTCCTAGGCTTCATAGTCCGATATCGAGGGATCGAAGTTGACCCATCAAAGATAAAGGCCTTCATGGAGATGCTCCCTCCAAAGAGTCTGACGAAGCTAAGATCTTTTCAAGGCAAGCTTGCTTATATACGGAGGTTTATCTCAAATTTATCGGGGAGATGTAGGCCCTTCTCAAAACTCATGAAGAAAGGAGCTCCTTTTGTTTGGGATGCCGATTGTCAAGAAGCGTTTGAAAGGATCAAACACTACTTGTTGCACCCTCCAGTGCTGGCCGCTCCCATTCCAAATAAATCACTGATTCTCTACACTGCCGCGCTAGATGAGTCACTCGGTGCGCTCCTTGCCCAGAACAACAAGAAGGGAAAAAAGAATGCCCTCTACTACCTCAGTCGAACTTTAGTCGGGGTGGAACACAACTATTCCCTGATCGAAAAGCAATGCCTGGCTCTGATGTTCGCTGTGAAGAAGATGAGGCACTATCTGCTCGCTCATCAGGTTATGCTGATCTCTAGGGTCGACCCGCTCAAACACTTAATGACCAAAGCAAGCTTAGCCGGTAGAATGTCAAGATGGGCTGTCATGCTGCTTGATTTTGACATAGTTTATACTCCTCAGAAAGCAGTAAAAGGACAAGCTCTTGCGGACTTTCTCGCTGCTCATCCCATACCAGAAGGGTCACCGCTCAATTGCGAGTTACCCAACGAACAAGTGCTGCACCTCGAGAATGACGAACCATGTTGGGAGCTCAACTTCGATGAGGCCTCATCGATAAGGGCCTCCAGTAAATCAAGCGTCCCGGAGATAAAAGCAGGGATAGGATTGGTGTTCATCACGCCATCGATGGGAACCCTACGGTGTTCTTTTGCTCTCACCGAGCTTCGCATAAACAACGAGGCTGAGTATGAAGCTCTGATAGCTGGTCTGGAGCTCGCCATAGAAATGGAAATCCTTCGGCTACGGGTTTATGGTGACTCCCAGCTTGTCGTCAACCAAGTAAGCGGCGACTATAAGATATACAAACCCGAGTTAGCTCGGTACAGAGGCCGAGAGGTGAAACTCATGAAATGGTTCACTCACATTGAACTAATGAGAGTCCCTAGAGCGTTGAATGGAAAGGCCGACGTACTCGCTCGCTTAGCCAAGGAGCTAGCTGATTCTGACATGGACGAAATTCTGATCACAGTCAGGAGCCGGCAAATTCTACCCCCAGTCTCTCTACAAGAAGAGGAAAGTGCGGAACAGAAGGGCAGTCCTGCCGAAGAAGCTTCGATCATCCAAGACGAGTCCGATTGGAGAGAACCCTTCATAGCGTACCTTCGATACGACAAGCTGCCCGAAGGAAAATCTGCAAGAATTCAGCTGAAGAAGAGAGCTCTCCGATACATGTTTGTAAATGACACGCTATACCGCAGGTCATATGACCAACTCTGGCTCAGATATCTGTCATCGGCCGAAGCCCAGAAAGTCATGAAAGAAGTTCACTCGGGCGTTTGCGGTGCTCACTAATCTGGCCCCAAGATGCGACTTCAAATTAAACGGCTTGGGTATTACTGGCCCGCCATGATACGGGATTGCGGAGAGCATGCAAATAAATGTCATATCTGCCAAATTCATGGTGATTTCATTCACAAGCATCCCAATTCGTTGCATCCTACGGTGGCGTCGTGGCCCTTCGAAGTCTGGGGCACCGACACAGTTGGCCCAATTGATCCTCCGTCATCCAGAGGCCACCGGTTCATATTGGCCGTAACTGACTATTTCTCCAAATGGGCTGAAGCTATCCCGCTAAAAGAAGTCAAGACAAAATATTCTTACGTTCTTCCAGCATAATATTTTATACCGCTTCGGTACACCAAGAAAAATCATTTCTGACAACGGGCCTTCTTTCAAGAGCTTCAAAATCTCAAGATTCGCTACTCAACACAAGATAGACTGGAGATATTCCTCTATCTATAATCCAAGAGCTAATGGGCTAGCCGAAGCCTTCAATAAGACTCTATGCAAGCTCCTGAGGAAAAATGCTTCAGCCAACAAGAGAGACTGGAATCTCAAGCTTCACAAGGCATTGTGGGCATATCATACCACGCACTGTACTCCAACTCAGTCCACTCCATACTCATTGCTCTTCGGAGTGGAGACGGTCCTGCCCCTCGAAGTCGAAGTTCCAAGCTTAAGAATGGCCATTCAGCACGAATTGACGGAGGAGGAAAACGTGCTCCTTCGGCTGGAAGAGCTTGACGCCCTCGAAAAAAAGAGGCTCACGATGCAGCAAAATCTGGAGCTATACCAAGCCCAAATGTCACGGGCCTATAACAGGATGACCCGTCTCCGCGCTTTCAAGAAAGATGAATTGGTGTTGGTCCTCAGAAGACCGATCATCCCCAATTGACATGCCAAGGGAAAATTCGAGTCAAACTGGGAAGGACCATACGTCATCGAGAAAGTGTTCGACGGAGGATCCTACCAACTAATAAGTGTCGAGGGAGAAAGGCCCATGCCACCCATCAATGGCCGATATCTCAAGAAATATTACGCGTGAATGCTCCAAGTCGCAGGAGAATTGAGCACACCAGCCCTATGGTCTGGATCATACATCCTGCAAAACCGTATACAATCCACGGGCGTAAACGACCTCTATCTCTCCCAAGTCCTGCCAGTGAGACTTCTTTTAAAAGTCCCACCAGCGCGATAAAAAAATGGTATGTCCACAAGCAAAACAGGCACGGATGAAAACCCGAAAGGGCTCCATGAGTAAAAACAGCAGGACTGCCGACGAGTTTGTGAAAACCCGAAAGGGCGCAGACTCGTGAAAAAAGATAAAATACACTCGCAAAGTCTTCTCGACCTTGTGAGGAGAAAACCCCTGCGTGAGATCCTTACGACTCACGAATGAGCAACACACTTGGGAATCCCTACGATTCCTAAGGAGAACATACACCTGCGAGATCCTCTCGACTCGTAGGGAGAGAATACTTTTATGAGACCCTTACGGCTCATAAAATTGAAAAGCCTTAGGTGATAGGGATCTAAACCTGTCTCCTGAGCCATCACTCCCCAACGGGCAACGGCAAATGATGAGTCGCTCCTGGCATTTAGCTTCAGTGTTAGCGGTACTGATGCCGAACAAAAACCCAAATCCCAAGTTTCCCAACGGCAAATGATGAGTCTCTCCTGGCATTGCTTCAGTGTTAGCGGTGCTGATGTCGACCCAAAAACCAAATCCCATGTCCTCCCGGTGCAAGTGATGAGTTGCTCCTGGCATTATTCCAGTGCAGTAATGTTGATGCCAAACAAGATCCAAATTCCAAATCCCCAAACGGCGAATGATGAGTCGCTCCTGGTACCATATTCCAGTACAGCGATGCAAACACCAACCAAAATCCAATTTCTCAAAATTCTCCCAGCCCTACGGTCGATCCCCAAACTGTCAACAATATACAATCCACGGGCTCAAATAATTCCCATCATACCCATGCCCCATTGCAATCACCCGACCAACAGCCGGTCTCCGCCCTTGGAATTATACTCCATTTGGGAAGACCCACTCATGCGTCCTCACGATGCATGAGGAGAACAAACCTTACGGGATCTTCACGACTCATAAGAAAACACCTTCGTAGGATCTTTACGACTCACAAAGGAAAAACACACTTAGAAGCCCTCACGACTCCTAAGAAGAAAGTACACCTACGAGATCCTTTCGACTCGTAGGGAGAAAATGCTTTTATGGGACCCTTACGGCTCATAAAATTGAAAAGCCTTAGGTGATAGGGACCTAAACCTGTCTCCTAAGCCATCGCCCCCCAATAGAAAAGGGCAAATGATGAATTTCTCCTGCCACATGTGCTTCAGTGTTAGCAACGCTGATGCCTACCCTAACCCCAAAATACCAAACTCCAATCCAATAGACCCCTAAGTCTTTAAACTGGGAACAGATGACCCCTAAGTCGTTAAACTGGGTACAAGGGAAATTCCCTCACGGCAAATGATGATTCACTCCTGGTGCCATATTCCAGCGTAGTAATGCTGATGTCAACCCAAATCACAATCAGCAAGTCAACATCAACCTTGACACTGCAGAAAGCGGAGCAAGTCAAATCAAATCCCGACCGTCCAAGTCGCTAAAAGGGCAACATCGACCGTCCAAGTCTTAAAAAGGGCAAAGCCGACCGTACAAATCGCTAAAAGGGCAGAGCAAACCATCCACGTCGCTAAAAGGGCAGAATCGACCGTCCAAGTCGTGAAAATGGCAGCACCGACCGTCCAAGTCGCAAAAAGGGCAGTATCGACCGTCTAAATCGCTAAAAGGGCAGCACCGACCGTCCAAGTCCCTAAAAAGGCAGCACCGACCGTCCACGTCGTTAAAATGGCAGCACCGACCGTCCACGTCGCAAAAAGGGCAGTATCGACCGTCCAAGTCGGTAAAAGGGCAAAATCGACCGTCCAAGTCATGAAAATGGCAGCACCAACCGTCCAAATCGCAAAAAGGGCAGCATCGACCGTCCAAGTGGCTAAAAGGGCAGCACCGACCGTCCAAGTCGTAAAAGGGCAGAACCGACCGTCCACGTCGCTAAAATGGCAGCACTGGCTGTCCACGTCGCAAAAAGGACAGTATCGACCGTCCACGTCGCAAAAAGGGTAGCATCGACCGTCCACGTCGCAAAAAGGGAAGCATCGACCGCCCACGTCGCAAAAAGGGCAACACCGACCGGCCAAGTCACTAAAACTGCAGAACCAACCGTCCAAGTCGCTAAAAGGGCAGTATCGACCGTCCATGTCGTAAAAAGGGTAGTGCCAGCTTTCCAAAAAGCGGAAACCGAATCAAGTTGCCTTCACGTAAAAGAAGATCCATCAATTTCATGCACACGACCCATATGTGTGGGGTGCATTTATTGATAGGGGGCAATTTGTTGGGGTAAAAATGTACACCCCGGTTGACCAAGTCAAAATAAAAGTCAACCCCAAGCCAAGTGGGCCCAAGCCCAGGTCAAGTGGGCCAATGCCCGATCGAGCCCGAACATGAAGCGGCCGGCCTCCTTCCATGCCAAAATAAAAATTTTAATAAATAATTTTGGTGTATTTCCTTTTTTTATTTTTTTGAATAAATGTAAGAAAAATGGGCATAAAGCCAAATTTTTATAAAGCTCATGGCTTATGTGCAAAAAGAAATAGCACATAAGGTATGGGATGGGCAAAATGCCATTTTTGTAAAGCCCAAGGGGCTATATGTAAAATGTATAGCCTATAAAGGTAAAGATAATGAAAATATCTCAAGAACTTTCTCTCTCCAAAATAAGAATCAAGATCTGTGATCTTCTCCTTCCTCAAAGTTCTAAAACCTTTTTCTTTCTTTTGAATTAAATTAAGAGTTTTACTCTTCCTTTTCCAAAACTAAATAGTTTTCACTACAAAACTCACAAAGGGGAGCTTGGATCTTCCATCAGATCTTAAAAAGGAAAGATTTTTAAAATCACCCCCTTTTCATCCAAGATCCGGCCAACCGAGGGGAAGAAGAAGGAGACCCATCTCCCAAAATCCCACTTTGGGAAGATCCAGAGCTCAAGGGAGAAGCCCCTTTCATCATCTCCAAAAACATCTTAGGAGTTTAACTCCATTCTAAATCCTCTTTCGGGAGTTTAAATCGTATTTCTGGGACTGAAACCCCTTTTTTCTCGCCGGCGCCCAAGCGCCCTAACGCCTAGCGCTCAAGCGCTCAGCGTCCACGTGCCGGGCACGTGAAGGGTTAGCGCTCGAGCGCCTTACGCTCGAGCGCCCAGCGCCCACGTGCCGGGAACGTGATGCGCTGGCGCTCGAGCGCCTTGCGTTCAAGCGCCCGAGCGCCCAGCGTCCACGTGCCGGGCACGTGATGCGCTAGCGCCTAAGCGCACAGCGCTGAAGCGTCCAGCGCTCGCGTACTAGGCACGTGAGGCGCTGGCCCCACACGTCCTTTCGGCGCTTTTCCCCTTATATATATATGTGTATATACATACACACACACATACTCTACAACACTGTCCCCCGTTAGAAAAAATTTCTATCGGGGCACTGCCCCGCACCCCGCAAGGGGGCTGCTAGCCCCAATGACCCCCAGCCTGCTATCCGGATAGCGGGACCCCGTAAAAACTCTGCGGGGCCCCCAATATACCTAAAACCACTTCAAAACACAACACTGCACATTGAGTTCGCATGACCAGTTTGACCCGTTAATCGGAGGTTTTATCGCTCCAAAGGCGAGGGGTAATTAACGGCAGCTTAGTCCGCGGCTGCCTGAGATTCGGATCCCCACAATCAATAAACCCCAGCCTACCCTAGGCAAGGGGAATCTGTAATGTGCCTGACAAGCGCGCGCGTACTCCCATCTCAATGGGATGACAAAAATTTCTCACCCAAAATAAACCATACCAATAATGCATAAGAAAAAAATTTCTTATCAAAAATATCAAGCATGGTTCATGAGTCACCAAGTGAGTCATGGCATGAATCACCAAGTGGCATGTTTCATTTAATGTAAATCTTCACCTCATTTCCTCCACCTCAAAAATCTTTTAATCAAAAGATTAAAACCCAAATGAGGTGTCTTCTTTTAAAAGCAATCTTGAGTAAATTAGAAGAATGCCCCCCCGTCTGTATATACATACTCGTATCCGTATTCTAAAAAATACGAATATAAAGAGATGAAAAACAATCCATCAATATAATATTAGGATCCAGCTTAAACCAAAGCCCACTAGTATTATCTGTTCGAATCATCATCTATGCACAAGTGCACGTATATGTTCGAACTCTGTCGTAAAACCATACGATCTCTACATCTTTTACCCGATACAGGGAAACCCTCTGTGTGGGAATCTAAAGACTCGACACTACGCTGGCAGTGGGTTTAACCACAAGCACATCAGCGCTACTAGCTGCACGTAACGGCTATTCAGGTATCTGTCGATAAGAAGGCCAATGAGCAAACTCATCCGAACTCCTACTGAGCCTATCTGTGACAATCTCCATACAATCCGGTCTGTTCGTCTAAGAGTATCGCATATCGGGCCTAGGGATGATAGCCATTAGACCCCTAATAGCGTAATAAGTCATGCCGGAGTGTAGCCCAAAACACCTTAAGAAACTACTGGAGTACCTACTAGTAAATCTCGCTTGCCTTGGCCAAGGACTTTGTGTAATGGCTTTCCGAACATAGCACGGTATCAACCCCAATACCGGGAGAAACGAATCCTATCAACCGCCACTGCCTCCAAGTGCTTCGGGACTGCATCCAACTACTACCTGTTTGCACGACTCCTTTGAACCGTGGTAGGGTGGTAATATAAGAACAATGGGAACACACTCGAGGCGAAGTAGCAGTGTCAAGTCGACGGACTAAGCTGTACTCATGTCACCCGGGAACTGCTACCCGACGATAGGTATAATACCCACCAGCAATCCCCTATGAGTCATGTCCAGTATACTCATAACCCAATGAGCACCTGCATATTATCTCCAGTACGACGTACTAATGGCTATGGGACAGACCATCTCCCCTGCTGGGATGAGAAGCGTATACCCTAGTCTACTCTGGAGTATCGATGCCCCGTCTCGATAATCCTATGACTAGGGACATGTATAAGGATGTGCTTATAGACTACACATCCCCACTAGTGTGACTGCCATCACAACGCTGGTAGTCAAGCAAAGATCCTAATGGCTCTTCCAATATGTATAAGCGATATGCTAAAAGAAACGCATGCACATATTGAAGTAGAAACAAACCAGATAGCATACTACCATTTCGAGCAAGACTGTTACTATATCCGTGTATATCCCAGGCTTCCATTAAGTAATATACAAACCGGTATGATACAATTATGGCCTCTAAGGCATATATCACTAACAATCTCCCACTTACACTAAGGCCATGTATTGGCATGTCGCAGACCTATCATCTCGAATAGCCTCTTTAACTATATCTGAGGGATGGCCTTTGTGGGTAGATCTGCAGTGTTGTTCTCCGTATCTACTCTCCTCACCTCGATCTTCCTGATCAGGTGGTACCGCCTCAAGATATGTCTGGATCTCTGATGACACCTGGGTTCCTTCGTTAAATCTATAGCGCCGTTGTTATTGCAATACAGTAGTATTGGAACAACAATGGATGGAACCACCTGAAGTTCTGTTAAGAACTTTCTCATCCAGACTGCTTCTTTTGCGGCGTCACAAGTAGCAATACACTCTGCTTCCATCGTCGAGCCAGCAACCGTGTCCTGATTGGAGTTTTTCCTACAGACCGCCCCTCCATTGAGGGTAAAGACATATCCCGATATGGATTTGGAGTCATCCTTGTCACTCTGGAAGCTGGAGTCAGTAAAGGCCTCGATCTGGAGGCCTTTTCCGCCTCTGGAGGTCTTTTCCGCCGTACACCAAGAACATCTTCTTAGTCCTTCTCAGGTACTTGAGAATGTTCTTATTAACTGCTATCCAGTGCTTCTCCTCTGGGTTTGACTAATACCGGCTTATCACGCTTAGTGCGTAAGCAATATCTGGTCTGGTACACAACATCGCATACATTATAAAGCCTACCGCAGAAGCGTAGGGTATAGATGTTATGTGAGCCCTTTCTAAATCAGTCTTGGGAGACATCTCTTTGGAGAGGGTGATTCCATGACAAGCCGGTGGACTACCGCGCTTTAAATCTTCCATACTAAATCTTTTCAGTATGGTGTCGGTATATCTGGACTGCGAAAGTCCCAACATCCTTTTAAATCTATCACGATAGATCTGGATCCTCAGAATGTAGGAGGCATCACCCAGATCTTTCATGGAGAACCTTTGTGACAAGAATCCTTTGACTGATTGTAGCATAGGAATGCCATTTCCTATCAAGAAAATGTCATCCATGTACAAGACGAGGAATACCACAGTTCTGGATGTTTGATAAAGTCAAATTCTTTGACCGTCTCATCAAAACAGATATTCCAACTCCGCGATATCTGCTTTAATCTATAAATGGACTTAAGCAACTCGCACACTATCCCGCTGCTCCCACTCTGAATGAAACCCTCCGGCTGATCTATATAGATGCACTCTTCCAAATATCCATTTAGAAAAGCGGTCTTTACGTCCATCTGCCAAATCTCATAATCATGGAACGCGGCAATGGCAAGAAGGATCCGAATGGATTTGAGCATAGCCACCGGAGAAAAGGTTTCATCATAGTCCAAACTAGGTCTTTGGCGAAATCCTTTTGCAATAAGTCTAGCCTTATAGGTTTCAACCTGTCCATCTACACCAATCTTCTTTCTGAAGATCCATTTGCAGCCTACGGGTTTTACCCCTTTTGGAGCAAAGTCCAAAGTCCATACTTTGTTCGTGTACATGGACTCCATTTCGGTCCGCATTGCATCCAGCCATTTTACCGAGTCTCCACTTTGAATGACTTGCTGGAAGTTAGTTGGCTCATCATTATCAATGATGCAATCCTCTCTATCCCCGTCTATGAGAAAACCGTAGTATCTCTCGGGCGGATGAGACAACCTACTACTCCTGCGTAGTGACACGGGGATGTCCTATTCTCTTGAAACCTCTGGTTCCACCATGCTTTTAATAATAACTTGTGGTTCTGGAATTTCTTTCAGTTCTATTGCACTCCCACTAGTTTCTTTATCTAAAAATTGATTTTCCAAAAAGTGGGCATGACGAGAAACAAAAACCTTTTGTTCCTCTGCGTAATAGAAAAGATACCCCTTGGAGTTCTTTAGGTATCCCACAAACTTACACTGTACTGAGCGTGCCTCAAGCTTATCCGCATGCTTCTTTTTAATAAAAGCTGGACATCCCCATATTTTCAGATACTAAAGATATGGTTTCTTCCCACTCCACATCTGATATGGTGTGGTAGGCACAGTCTTGATAGGAACTTTGTTTAAAAGATATGCAGCTGATTCTAATGCATAGCCCCAGAAGGATCGCGGTAACTCAGCGTTACTCATCATGGAACGTACTATATCCAATAGGGTTTTATTCCACCTTTCTGATACACCGTTGTGTTGTGGTGTGTATGGAGGAGTAAACTGAGAGAGAATCCCATTCTCTTTTAGGTAATACAAGAACTCAGCACTTAAGTATTCACCACCTCGATCAGATCTTAGTGTCTTGATACTTTTGCCGGTTTGTTTTTTTACTTCATTCTTATATTCTCGGAATTTCTCAAAGGCCTCGGATTTATGTTTCATCAAGAAGACATGTCTATACCTAGAGAAATCATCTGTAAAAGTAATGAAATAGGAATAACCACTTCTTGCATGTGTAGACATTGGACCACACACGTCGCTGTGTATGAGTCCCAAGAGCTCGCTCGCTCTTACTCCGTATGCAGTGAATGGAGTCTTTGTCATCTTTCCTATAAGACATGATTAACAAGTTGCATAAGACTGATATTCGAACGGATCCAAATATCCCCCTCTATGTAACTTCGTCAACCTTGTTTCATTGATGTGACCCAGTCTATAATACCATAAGAAAGCCATATTTAATTCTGGTGACTTTCTTTTAAGTGTGTTCTGGACGTTGAAAACCTGAGCTTGATTTAATACGTATATACCGTTATCTAGTGTACCTGACCCAATCAAACTTTGATTAAGGTGGATGTGGACCACATCGCTTACAAATGTAAAATCATATCCTTCTTTAGAAAGTAAAGATACATATTACAAGCTAGACTAGGTACACACAAACAGTTACGTAAAATCAGTATCTGCCCACTTATCAATCCTAGGTGATATTCCCCTACGGATACAATGTACACGCTCATTCTGTTAGCAACCCTGAGAGTCATATCACCTGTCCTGATAACTCTACGGTTTCTCAAAGCCTGTAAAGAATTACAGATATGAGATCCTGATCCGGTATCTAGTACCCAGGAAGTAGAGATAATTGACATACAGTTTTCAATCACAAACACACCCGAAACCGAAACCACAACGTGCTTCGGATCCTAGATTCTGGCTTTCCAATCCCTGCATTCCTTCTGCCAATGCCCTTTCCCGTGACAATAGGAATAAACCTCCTTCCCTACTGTTAGCCCCGAAACTTTTGCCCTTCCCTTTCCCTTTACCTTGCTGACACCGCCTTTCGTCTTGGTGGAGGCCTTCTTCCTCTCTCACTTGGCTTTCACTTTGGATCTAAAAAAAAAAGATTCCCCAATAAGCAGAGCGGGTGTGTCTCTGGTTTCCTTCAGGATGTAAGTAGAAGGTAGAGACTGTAGAATCAAGTCAGTATCTAACTCGTTCTCCAACGTGGTTTCCAGGTCCGTGAGCTCTTCGCTATAGCTAATCATTGCAAGGACGTGGTCACCTACAGATGACCCGACAGCCAAGCTCGCTTGAAGCAATTCCATCGAGGTCTCATATCTTACGATACGAGATTGCTCTCCATATAAATCTTTGTTATGGAGGAAGATGGAAGCTAAGTCCATCTTCTCATGCTGCCTCTGGTTTTCACTATCTATTGAGGCCAACACGAGGCACTTGGCATTCGCACTGTCTTTTTCCTTTGTCTTATGGATATTAACATCCGCGACGGTGGAAACTGGACATGGGACGGTGGGAGCGTTAGTAATAAGTAGGTTGCCCAGCTTGTCATAGATAATGGACATCTGGACAAATCTTTGCCAGTCAATATAGTCTGGCTTAGTCAATTTATTATCTAGCTGTAACCTAATTTTGGTTATCTGATTGCTGCAATTAGGAGAGAGAGGAGAAACATTCAGCATGATACTCTTGCAAGTTTAGATTGGTTTTTAGTTTATCTAAAAAAAATGGCTCCCACTGTATCTCGAATCTTTCCTCAAACTATAAAAGAAAAATTAGTCAGGATTAATCTCGCTCTACAATACTTGCTTAACGTTTCAACCAGGTTAGTGTTGGTACTTTGAGAGAGGTTTTCCAACGCTTTCGCAAAGTTCCTTAATTACATAACCTCTTTTTCCTGGAGGCGTAGCCCCGCTAACACCGTTCTAGACACCTACTTGGTTTATAGTATTGGGTGAAAAAATGTCACGCCCCGCTTCCCAGTATATGGCGAAGGGGACGGGACCGGTCCGCTACGTATTTACTGTGAAGTAAATACGCTAAGCGTATCTAAGCAATATAAAGGTAAATCACAAGAGACAATATATATAAAAATAACAGCAACTTTATTAATAACATTCTTTTGTACAATACATGAAAAGTAAATACATCTGGAATAAAAGCGATGCCTAAACAATGATATAACAAGAAATGAAAAATACTGAATAGAACAAGGTACAATGTCTAGAGCTCGGGGTCTTCGTGGAACTGATCCAAGTCTTCACTGGTGGGCTCGATCTCTGACGGGTCCAAAACACTTGACGACATTCAAAGAAGAAAGAAATAGAATATCGTCAGCGAACAGGTCGCTCGGTAAGTCCCAAAGATAAGGGAGAATTAGAAAAGACAGAATAAGTGGTATCTTCTAAAGTTTTATAATATTGTAGAATATTGTGTTTACGCTGTTATTTGTAGTTTGGTACGGAAGGATGCCAGTGTATACGAGAGGGGTCTCAGTATGTTAGAGACCAGGGCAAACGGAATGTACAAGTAACCGTTAAGCCACGGTACAACAGCAACGAAATATAGGTTAGGTGTCTTAATCTTACCGTCTCGTGCCACTTCTAACACCTTCCGCACCAATCTACCCCTTAAACCCTGTAGTGTTTTGATTGTATTGTTGTATTGTATTGTATAAGTTGGATGACTGACCAAAACCATGATATCAGTAAACAGATTGTAACTGCATAATCATGTAGACGGAATAACTGGATAATGGATGCATATCCATGGTTTGATTCAGTCAAGTTGTATAGATTGATAACTGTATTCATTGATTCATGTGTTCATATTGAATTGGAATATTATAGAATGTAGATTGACTTGAATCATATTCAAGTCAGAAAAAATCAGACTCAAACCAGAGTCAGACAATTAGAATGTAAATCGAAGTTTTGATTATTTCTCAAACCTATAATTGCTAGGGTCCTCAGAGTAATTTACAAAACTTGAGGGGGTTTTATGTAAAAATACTTTTATATACTTTTCAAAATACACCTCAAGTATTTATTATTCATCTTTAGAGTTGCAATGAAGGTGGATTTTATATTGTGATATTTCTAGTGAAAATATCCTAGTTTTATAAATAAAGGTATTTATTTGTAATATTGATTTATTTGAAATTCATGGTATTTTAATGTAAAATTTATTCTTGTGATTTTTAGAAAAAGTGGAATATTTATATTATAACAAAATAGATATTTTAATGATAAATATCCATATATTTATACAAAAATAATTTCAATAAATATTTTATATTCTAAAAAATCTCATTTTCTTAAGATGTCGTATTTTAAATCTTTCGAGACCGAATGCTCCTTGCGGAGGTCTGAATCTAGCATTACTAAGCCCGAGGGTGCACGATAAACCGTACTATCCCGAACGGGTTCTCCAAAATGGGTTGTAGCGGTACTTTGCAAAGATTGTAAATACTAAATCCTTTAGAAAACGGTTTTATAAAGTACAAGGTATTTATTTGTAAAAAGTCAATTTTCCGTATTTTAGATTCTAGGGTTTTCTAATTCAACTAGACTATTTCTAAATGGTCTAAACAACAAGTTGTTAGATACCTCAAATCGCCTCTTCACCACCAATTGTGGCCAGGTAAGTACAAGTGAAGAAAGGAGGGATCCGCTCACGAATCATCGTGAGACGGGCCTTTTAAAGTTACCTTTCTCACTTGCCTAGCCTAGACACCACAAAGTCAGGTTTAGATAAACGATTGATGTCCACAACTTATCGTATTTTCATATTAAGAGGTATTTATTTAAAAGTGTATCAACTCTAAATCTTTTATGATAGTTTTATTAAGTATGTGGTATTTAAATGTAAATTCTTGTTTTCTCGTATTCTATGGTTTCAATGGTATCGTGTTAGGTTGTAATCAAGTGTGTGAGGAGGTAGGTCGTTACCTCGTGATCTACTTTAAATGTATAGCAAGTTAATGAGGTTAAATATGAAATCGAAACATTGTGGTATTTAAGTAAAAATACGATAATTTGGGAACGCTGTCATTTCATGTAATGAAACTTGTTCAAATTGTTTGTTAAATGTTTAATAGTCAACATAAAGATGTTTAAGCATGAATGTATTGGTAAGAAGTGAAATTTTATAGAAAACCGAATCGGAAATCGGATTTGTTCCGATTCCGTCGGGTTTTGTAATTTCGTATTTTTTAGACAAAGAGAGAGAGAGATTAGAATGGGACTTACGGGTTTGGACAACACGAGAGTGATAAGGAAGAATAGGGTTCGCCGGTACGTCGATTCGTCGCCGCGAGTTCCTAGCACGATCACCGGAAGTTCGCCGTAGATTTCGTCGGAGTTTCGCCTTTCGCTCGTTTTCAAAGTACATAAGATCTCTTGGAATTTTGAGAGAGCGGGCTCAGAAATTTGGGATGAGAGGGTAGAGGGTAGGGGGTGTATTTATAGGGTTAGGCTAGGGTTAGAGTAGGTGTAGGGTTTTTAATTAAAAAAATGTAAAAATATATAAAAATCATTAAAAAAAAATGGAGTAAATGGGGGTTAATGGGCTCTCTGTAACCGATCTGACTATTTAAAGTGTAGGGTTCCTAGGCACTCTCAAGAGGTCTCACAAGGCATCAACCATGCCAATTTCAAATTTTACGGGTGCCGAGAAACCCTAATACGGATCGTTAACTAGAATTTTAGGCGAAAAGAGCAACTAGTTAACAACTTAATTACAATAACGGAAATACAACCTTTGTAGATCCGGTCCTCCACCTCCATAGCTCCGCAATGAAGTCTCCTCGCTGTCCAAATCGAATCCTGGGCTCTAGCGTCGGCTTCATCGGAGAAATGGACGGGCAAGGTCGTCGGCTTCATGCCGAAGATGATCTACGTCGAGGCATCACAAGATCAAGCTCCCACTTCACCAAGACATGAAACTTGTGAAAAAAACACACTCTACTACTTGGCAAGAGGTAGAGGATGAAGAAATAGGAAGTGGGTTCACTTTAGAATTGGATTTCTCACTCATTTTCAAGAGTTGCCATTGATGGAGGAAGGTTTCTTCTTCAAGAAGAAGAAGAAGAAGATGAAGATATTATGATAAGTTCTTTTTCAAAAAGAAAATAATGAGAATACTTATCATAATCCAACCATAGTCAAGTGTAGAGAATAGACTAGGGTTAAGTGGAATGGTTAGGGTTAAGCATGAGATAAAATGGTCACTAAGTCAAAGCTTCAAGAAGCTTCAACAACAAACAAAGTTAGCCACCATTTTCTCTTTATGCTTATCATTTTCCAAAATGAATAAACAAATAAATAAATGAATAAGAAAATGAAAAACAAAACCCTAACCATTTAAATAACCATGGTTTAATCTTTACACAAACTCAAGTAAGCATGTATCATCAAACATGATACAATCAAGTGCACAAAAGTATATCACATATACAACTTGTGAACTTCAAGTGAGAAAATCCATTTAAAGTGAACCAATACTAGTTAATGCAAAGTAATATATCAAATATATAATTATGCATTAAATCATTAAATCAACACTTAATTCAATGATCCGGTCATGTCGCACACAACCGACTAGTATACAATGTATCGATTTATCGAATCAATCCTTGATTCGATAACTAGGTTATATCGCATACAACCATTCGACACATTCATCGCGAGAATGAAATACGGTATCACATACACGCATTATTCTCGGTCCCGCACATATCTCATATGCGCTCCTATTTCGTTTCGCTTGAGCCAGGAAACCTCTGTGTAGGACTCTAAAGACTCATCAATACGCCGGCAGCAGGTGATGATCATATCAAACACCCACAAGCCGCAAGCGGTCTGCTAAACGTAATGGCCACCCGGGTATTGAGCGATCAGAAGATCGACGAGCAAGCCCGCTCACACTCCTGTGAATCCAACCAGTAACACTTACCGTACAGTCCGGTCTGTTCGTCTGATATGTCGCATATCTCTCCTAGGGGTGGTAAACGTCAGACCCCAATAGCTCGATAAGTCGTGTCGATATGAGGTCTATAACATTTCGAGAAACTACTGGTAACACTTACCAGTAAATCTCAGCAACCCTGGCCAGGGATTTCCGGTTATAGCCAATCGAACACTGCGCAACATCAACTCCCTATACCCGGAGAGACGAATCCCCTCCTATCGCTCATTGCCTCCATGTGATTCGGGACTGTACCCAAAAACCACCGTTTTGCACGTCCTCTTGGACATGGTAAGATGGAAATCAAAGCACAGTGGGAACAACACAAGACTCTATGACGATCTCGGGTCAACAGACTACTCTGTACCAGTGTCACCAGAGAACTGCCATTTGACGTAAGGTATAATACCATCTGGGAGTTCTCGGCGAGTCCGTCCAGTGTACCCAGTCTCTACTGAGCACCCGTATATCATCTCTGATGTCAAACACCAATGGATATGGGATCATCCATCGCCCATCTGTATGGGTCGAGAAGGTATACGCTAGTCTACTCTGGTATATCGATGCTCCGTCTCGATATACCCACGACTAGGGACCTTGAAGGATGTACTTATGGACTACCATGTCCCCACTAGTATGATCCGCATCATAGTCCAGATAGTCAAGTACACATCCTAAGGGCTTTACCAACATGTAACAGAGAGACAATCAATGTACACGTTACGGTAAAGAGTAACCAGATAGCATACTATCATGTCGAGCAAGAAAGTCCTCCCTATATATGTCCCAGCATCCACTACAATATACATCCAATGTACAGTAATGGCCTCTAGGGCATACATATAACTAACATAAAGTATGCAGGAGAGTTGACGAGGAAAAGATACCTAACTTCTATGTTGGGGACTCGGCCGTCCGGCCAAGTCCGGCCGGCGGCGCCGGCCCGAGTCGGCCGGTCCGCCGGCCGACCCGGCCGAGTCAGGACGAGTCGGAGGGTCGGTGGGTGGGGGGTCTCCTGGGGTGCTTACTGGTGCATTTACATTTTCATGTGTAGTAGGAAATTTGTGAGAAACGCACGTGTAACTGTTGGTATTCTAAAAAATCAAAAACAAAATAATATTAAAAATAATGTGGGGCATGGGATTTGAACTCTAGTGGCTTGGTTCAGCAATGCAAGGTATTACCAATGAGCTACAAGCTTCTTCTTGTAATTATGGAGTGAAATAAATACTTAAAGAGATATCAACAACATTAAAAACTCCAAGTATACATTGAATTTAAATCAATTCTTTGTACATTAAAAATGGAGTTGTTACAAAAAATATCCCAAGGAGTAGCAGATACTCACAGTAGGATCGGGATCCAAATATCATTGTGTGATAATCCTGAAGGAATTCTATCAAAATTATCACACTCCAAATGGTATGCAACACTAGCAAGTTTCAGTTTCTTAAAAAATTCCCGATGTGGATTTTTGCCCCATGCTCTTATGACCTTGACGAAGGCAAACGTATCCTAAGTCACATGTCAAGTTCTACCCGTTATTATCCAGGTTAATTTGAACCCACCCGTACATACCTTTGACGAAGACCAAAATAGTAGTACGACTGTCCCAAACCAACGCATCTATCCAGCAGCAACCAATTACTATGCCTTGGCAAAGGTCAAAATATATAGCTTGAATACTACTGAATATTCGTCTGAAATGACGGAGGGCTACGGTTGGTTTTGCTAAAACCGTAAACGTAGTGAACTTGATATAATCGAAGAAACCGGATAGCTTTTAAAGGAGTGGTTTAGGCTCCGCATTTAAAAGTTGCTGTTTTGAAAAAAAACGAGTGGTTTTAAAACTGTTCCAACAATTCAGCTTTGGTTTGTTTGTTTTGCATTAATCAATGCAGCCCCATCATTTACACATATCATCACAGAGAGAAACGAAAATACAACGTACGCTTATACCATCCGCATTCGCCACTTGGCCCCGTTTTACACCGTTAGATTACTTAACTAACGCCAGAGCGGAGGCTGGACTAGCGCGGGTGCAAACATAAGCAACGTCTACCATATAACATATATAGAATATACATTCGTCTCATGCAATAATAGGCATTCCAGATCACAGGTGAACATATTAGATATATTAGGAATTCCGCATTTCGTTTAAGCCTGTAACGAAAGACGGATTCCACGGCCGTAATGAATAGCCAAACCCCACCCTAGACCCCTACGGGTGCGGCATACTATCCATCAAATTTCCGAAATGAAGCAACCCCCCTCAGCAAAATGAGTAGGTCACTCGGCACTTCAAAGAACCCGGTAGTTTGTGCACCCCACTTTGAGTCTATGCTAGGAGCAAAAAACAGTAAAAGAAATATACAACGGTGGCTACAAACTCAACCCGGATGTGCCCCGCAAAATACTATTACACTACTTTACAATTTATATCGAATGAAAGAAAGAAAACTCTCTTCTCACATCCCCGGCTATTCATCCACGACGATCCAATAAAGTTCATATCCATAAACCAATATCACAGATATGTGCAACCCCAACTAATTGACATATAGCGATAAGCAGACGTTCATCACATATATCAAACACAGAAAACCCGATTAGCAAATAACTTAGAATTTCGATCGAAAAACCAAATTTGAGTCTACCCCATGAACAATGCTGTACATAAACAATACTGGGCAGAAACAAAATATTCCTAAAATCACAATTCACAAAAATAGAAACACTGTAGAAACTCGGATCGAGTCGCTCTTGACTCGGCCGCGGAACGGCGGCCAAACGCACAATTTGGCCGCGTTTCCGCGGCAGTCTTGGGGAATCAGAAACCCAAATTTCTCCAGTGTTCTTAGAAAACCCTGCACATATTTTTAAGGCCTCTGAAAAGATGACCAGTTTTAAAATTCAACAGAAAACATGGTTTTCGAACGTGATTTTGGGATTTCTTCGTCGATCGAATTTCTAACACTTTGCTAACTAGCTAGTAATGGTTTAGTAGGCTCTGATACCACTGTAAGTCGATATTACGCGGGTTCGCGGGAAGGCGGAATACGTAAAAAAAGATTTTTTATGGCCTTCGTAACACCGACTCGAACTCCAGGATCGATACTAAACCCTTACTAGCAAACTGTATGAGGTTAACTACTTGGATAAAATGTTATACCTCACAGAACTATGTCATTCGGGTCTTTTTGTTGTCCTCCACCTCATCATAGGCTCCTCGGATCGTAACGGATCGATGCCTTGTCGTCGGTCTCCTCGAGTCAAAGACGATCCACCCGAGAGTCTATAGTCCGGGCTCCTATCTCAAATCCGAGGTAACTAAGGCACCTAGTTCGCTAAACTAGATGTCCTAGATGATATAGAGAGTGAAGATGAATTAGTTTTTCTTTAAATACCCTAGATTTCTCAACACATGAGACATGAAGGGTTGGAGGAAGAAGAAGGGGAGCTTGAGGAAGTGAGAGTGAAGGAAGAACATTGTAAATGAAGAATGCACTCTTTTGTGAATAATGAACCATACCAATAATGCATAAGAAAAAAATATCTTACCCAAAATATCAAACATGGTTCATGAGTCACCAAGTGAGTCATGGCATGAGTCACCAAGTGAGTCATGGCATGAATCACCAAGTGGCATGTTTCATTTAATGTAAATCTCCACCTCATTTCCTCCACCTCAAAAATCTTTTAATCAAAAGATTAAAACCCAAATGAGGTGTCTTCTTCTAGAAGCAACCTTGAGTAAATTACAACAATGCCCCTCATCCGTATATACATACTCGTATCCGTATTCTAAAATATACGAATACAAAGAGACGAAAAAAATCCATCAATATAATACTAGAATCCGGCTTAAACCAAAACCCACTAGTATTATCTGTCCGAATCATCATCCATGCACAAGTGCACGTATATGTTCGAACCCTGTCGTAAAACCATACGACCTCTACATCTTTTTCCCGATACAGGGAAACTCACTGTGTGGGACTCTACAGACTTAACACTACGCTGGCAGTGGGTTTAACCACAAGTACGTCAGCGGTACTAACTGCACGTAACGGCTACCCAGGTATCTGTCGATAAGAAGGCCGATGAGCAAACTCATCCGAACTGCTACTGAGCCTATCTATGACAATCTCCGTACAGTCCAGTCTGTTCGTATAAGAGTATCGCATATCGGACCTAGGGGCGGTAGCCATCAAACCCCTAATAGCGCAATAAGTCATGCAGAAGTGTAGCCCAAACATCCTGAGAAACTACTGGAGTACCTACTAGTAAATCTCGCTTGTCTTGGCCAAGGACTTTGTATAATGGCTTTCCGAATACAATGCAGTATTAACCCCAATACTGGGATAGACGAATCCTATCTAACCGCCACTGCCTCCAAGTGCTTCGGGACTGCACCCAACTACTACCTATTTGTACGACTCCTTTGAGCCGTGGTAGGATAGTAGTCTAAGAATAGTGGGAACACATTCGAGGCGAAATAGCAGTGTCAAGTCGACGGACTAAGCTGTACTCATGTCACCTGAGAATTGCTACCCGACGATAAGTATAATACCCACCAACAGTCCCCTACGAGTCCTGTCCAGTGTACTCATAACCCGATGAGCACCTGCATACTATTTCGCTTACCTTGGCCAAGGACTTTGTGTAATGGCTTTCCGAATACAGCGCAGTATTAACCCCAATACTGGGATAGACAAATCCTATCTAACCGCCACTGCTTCCAAGTGCTTCGGGACTGCACCCAACTACTACCTGTTTGTATGACTCCTTTGAGCCGTGGTAGGGTAGTAGTCTAAGAATAGTGGGAACACACTCGATGCGAAGTAGCAGTGTCAAGTCGACGGACTAAGCTGTACTGATGTCACCTGAGAATTGCTACCCGACGATAGGTAAATACCCACCAACAGTCCCCTACGAGTCCTGTCTAGTGTACTCATAACCCAATGAGCACCTGCATACTATCTCCAGTACGACGTACTAATAGCTGTGGGACAGACCATCTCCCCTGCTGGGATAAGAAACTTCTACACTAGTCTACTCTGGAGTATCGATACCCGGTCTCGATAATCCTAAGACTAGGGACCTGTATAAGGATGTGCTTATAGACTACCCAGCCCCCATTAGTGTAACTGTCATCACAACGCTGGTAGTCAAGCAAAAATCCTAAGGGCTCTACCGATATGTATAAGTAATATGCTAAAAGAAACACATGTACATATTGAGATAGAAACAAACCAGGTAGTATACTACCATTTCGAGCAAGACTGTTATTATATTCGTTTATATCCCAAGCTTCCATTAAGTGATATACAAACCAGTATGATACAATAATGGCCTCCAGGGCATATATTACTAACACTAATTTCTTTATATAGGGTTAAACCCTAAATTTTGGAGGAATTAAATTCCCATATGAACCTGTTATTTCTTTTTAACTTAGTTCTTTTCCCCTAAGTTTTGAATATGCAGAACAGAATCTCCCTGATGAGAATTAAATTCTCAACTTGTAGGGAGATCTGCTTCTGCAAATCTCAACAAGAGAAAGAACTGAGTTATTATATGAACGGTTAAACCCTTAGAGAGGCAAATGGAAGATAATATGATCTCTGTGTTTCTTTACTTAGGATTTCAATGAGGCAAGTTTCCTTTAAGAATTAAATTCTCTTTCTTTTTTCAAGAGCTCACTGTATATATATTTTTTTGCAGAAGCTTGTGGAGTGTTCTCTTCTTTTCTAGATTCAATCTCTTTGCTCCTATTTATAGGAGGAGGGAAAAAAATTAGGATGTTAAGAAAATCTCTCATTATGAGATCATGAAGATTAATTGGTGAATTTTATTCACCATTAGATTTTCAATCCAAAGGTTCTCTGTTTAACAAAGAAGATTTCTTGTTTGTTTAATAAGATTAAGAAATATTTTCCTATGATAGAATTTTATTTTACCAGATGATCGAGGGTGATTAATCACCGTTGGATCTTTGATCTAAGGGTTCTCTGTTTAACAAAGAAGATCTTTCTAGTTTGAGAAAGATCAAGGAAAATATTTCCTAAATAGAATTTAATTCTATCACATAGAATTTAATTATATCTCGGCATAGAGTGCAGCAGGAGAACTCACGTGTTTAACACGTGACCCCTAGCATGGGTTTTAGCACACTTTATTTTCAGCGCTCATATGGTTTGCATATGAGCGCTCACGTGTTTAACACGTGAGGCATGTTTGGCCTTTAGTTTATTTTAATCAGCACCCATAAGCTTTTCATATAGGCGCTCACGTGTTTAACATATGAGGCTTATTTAGCCTATCAATTGTTTAATTGCAGCGTCTATAGGCGCTCACGTGTTTAACACGTGAGGCTTATTTAGTCCATTAGGTGTTTTGATTGCAGTGCCTATATACTTTGTATATAGGCGCTTACGTGTTTAACACGTGAGATTTGAATAGTAGGGAATTTTCCCCCTTTCCTTTTTTTATGAGGGAACAGCGCTAGCGTGGGACGCGGAACGTGGGGAGGCAGACATCTTGCCCTGGCGAGATACGCGGAGCCATTGCGGGGGTGCTTGGGTTCCGCGCTCTCAGTTGATCGGGGAAGCTGAGGAAGCTCGGCCTGTCAGCTGTCTCAGAGACGAGCAAGAAGACCGAGGAAGCTTGGCCTGATAGATGGCTCGGAGACGAGCAAGAAGGACGAGGAAGCTCGGCCCGACAGAAGGCTAGGAGACGAGCAAGGGGACTGAGGAAGCTCGGAGACGAGCTGTTGGTAGTTTGCTAGGTGAAGGTAGAAAGTACTCAGGGAGGTCTCCTAAAAGGTCGGACACATCCTCGAGACGAGGTCCCGAGGAATGCCTCTACTGCAACTCATTTATTCCACCTCCGTAGCCTTCGGGACATGTCATCCGCCACATGTCGTAATATGAGGAAATACCACTTGTGAGCATCATTATTAGCCCCCACTCTCGTTCCGACCTATTTATGGGTCAGGTCGAGAGTGGCCTGCTCGGTTTTTCTTCGGCTTAGTTTGGCCCCGAGAATCAGAATGTGGATCGCCCGGGAATGTCATAGCGTTTGGTGGTTGTGTCGTTTCGATCTTTGGGCCCACGTGTCGTCTCGTCGTGCGCCTGAGTTTTCACGCGTATCTCCGATGGCGTCAGTGGATCAGTGAAATGATTGCGCTTTAAAGAGGGGCGCCGTTTCAGTCAATTCGCCAGTTGGGATACGTGCCACGTATCGGACGTCAATTGGTTGGCGAGATAGGCTGTCTCTGACTCCTGCAGTTGAAGAGACGTCCCCAATGGCCATCGCCACGTGGAGCCCCGCCGGCCGCTGGGCGCGATATTTCGTTTTGGCGGGAATCAATCTGAGTCGTAGGATGTTCTCCTTTGGGGTGTATAAATAGGAGGGGACCATCCTAGGGCCGATACTTTGCTCTAATTCTCTTTCATCGTTGAAGATTGCCCGGCGCTCCACTTCTTAGATCGGATCCTCTATTGATTTTTCCTCGTTGAGTCCCTTCCTTTGAATCAGGTTAGATGTCTTTATCCGAGGAGTCTGTAGAGATAGTAAGGGTGGAGTCGGACGATGAGGCCTCAGTTTCTGGGGCCGAGTCCAGTGAGTCTTTCTCCTTTTCGACTTCAGGTAGTCAAGAGGGTTCTTCTTCTTCGTATTCCGTGTCGAGTTCGCCCCCTAGAGTTAGGACCGCCCTGATCACTCGCAGTCGGGCGGCGACAAGGGCTCCTAAGGTGCGCATCGGGAACACCCGCGATGCGCCCTCCCTTTTGAAGAGTCTGGACGAGCTTTTCGAAATTCGGACTCGATTCCACACCCCCTCTAGCTACTCACTCCGTTTAGTTAGAGAGGGTGAGCGGGCAGACCAGGTGCAGGGTAAGGAGATTGCCTTATATTTGGAAGCGTTCCGGGTAGGAATGCGTCTGCCCTTCCCAACCGAGATTTGTGGGGTGCTTCGTTGCTTCCGTATTGCCCCGGGCCAGCTAGCGCTGAACTCGTGGAGAATCCTCCTCGAGTTTCTGGTCCGGCTAAAACTCGATCAGATCCCCTTCAGTTTGACCCTCCTTATGTCTTTCCTTTGTTATAAAAATCATCCCGGCACCAGCAAGGAAGAGCCGAGCTGGGTGTATTTTTCGTATAAAAAGCGAAAGGGTGGGGTGGCCGAGTCGGGGGTAGTAGTCGTCTTTTCTTCCATCCACGAATGGAAAAAGAAGTTTGTATTCATCGGGCCACCTGAGGGCAAGAATTAGCCTGTGCCTACACAGTAGCACAGGGCCGACTGCTCGAGGGCAAAGCAGTCGACATCCCCCGAGGCGAGGATGGTGTCCCAATGGGAACCAATCCAACGGGCATATGTTCTGCTATCCGAGCAGGCACTGAGCTGGGCTGGGCTTAGTCTTGTACGTTTTCTGGGTAAGTTAGGGCCTTCGATGACCTGTTTAGACTTCGTTAACTTCTTTCGCCTTTTCAGTGTCGCTAACTCTCTTTTGTTTGTGTGTTCTTTTTTGCAGAGCCCATGGACCGATCGAAGATCCTAGCCGCCATGGCCGCCAAGAACTAAGGAAGGAAGGCCGGGGGCGCAAGCTCGTCCTGACCCGGTCCGAGCTCGGCCCCGAGGCCAATTCCACCGTCCAAGCCTTCCGCCGCTCCCTGAGCCCCAAAAGAATGCCGTGGGGGGGTCATAAGCATGCGCGGGACCCGGTGCCGTGGGTAAGAGAGGAGGAGGAGGCTGAGCCCGCCGAAATACCCCTCAAAAAGCTGAAGCGGACAGTCTCTCGGCCACCTTCTACTGGGATCCCAGTGCAGGAAAGCGACTTCTGCATTGAGGTGCCCTCAGGGCTCTCCGTCGCCGACAGCTTGCTTTAGGACATGGAGCAAGCGACCAGGGGCAAGATTCCCTAGGGACCATGAAGGCCCAGGTGGCCGCCATAGCACAGGAGGCGGTTCAGGTCGGTACTTGACTTTTCTTAAAATTTCTTAAGTCTTGTTTTCTCGGTTTGAGCTTTCTAACCCGTTTGTTGCTTTTCTCAGGTCCTTCATCACTGCGTTCTCCTCATCACCATAGAATCCGAGGAGGTAGACCCAGCCATGAAAAGACGGGCGAATCCTCCTCGCGGGAGGAGGAACTCCGTCTCCAATTGCGGCAGGCGGAGGAGAAGGCGGCTCTCCTGGACACTCGACTGGTCGCTGAGAGGCTAACGAACTCCAAGCTGAAGGAGTCTCATCGGCTCCTGGATGAGTCCAACCAGACTATCCAGGCCAAGTTGGAGGAGGTAAACAGCCTCTACAACTTGATGAAGAAGTCGAAGGATGTCCTCAAGAGGGATGTTCGGGTGGCTATGGACGCGGTGAAGCTCGCTGAGAGCCGGGAGGCAAAGGCCATAGAGGGATACAAGGCGTCCGACCAATTTTACGTCGATCTCGCCGAATCCGCAGCCGTCGTGTGGCACAGCACCCTCGACGCCGTCAAGGAGTCTATGACGGGGTTCGATGATAGCGAGCTTCGCGCCAAGTACCTCCTGACTGAGGAAGCGCCGCAAGGGGAAGTCGCCGAGGCTGCAGTTGGAGGCGAGGCTGTCGGCGGAAGCGCCGACCCCGAGGTCGTAGTTTTGGTCCCTGATGGCGGCCTCGAGCAGGGTGAGATCTCGACCGAGCGGGCGGCCTGAGCTTTCCTCCCTTGAAGATTTTTTTCTTTTCTTAAAATTTTGTAAGCCTCCGGGCATTTCTGTAAGGCTGAGAAACCCAGAATACCTTGTATTTATCTTTGATTATAAATAAAGTACTCCTTTTTCCTTTGTCCAAATGTCTGCTCACTGCGCAAGTACTTTAGCTCATAGGTTTCTTTATCTTGCGAGTGTTGGGCCGGTGTCCACCTTTTCTTCAAGTAGGAAGGTCGATATCCTCCCTTTCCCCGGAGTCAAGGTGGCGATCGCGCATCAAGTCGAACGATAGTCAAATGTAGGAAGGTCGGTATCCTCCCTTTCCCCCGAGTTGAGGTGGCGATCGCACATCGAGTATGAACCGATTGATGGGCCGAGCAAGAATCTGCTCGGCGGCCTCATGAGGAGGCCTTTTAGATCCGCTTCTTTGTAGGACAGGAATTTACCCGTTGCGGATGGACCGAGCAAGAAGCTACTCGGTCGCCTCGACGTCGAGGGCTTTGGATCCACAGCATTGATGGGCAGGAAGCTACCCACTACGGATAGACCGAGCAGGAAGCTACTCGGTGACCTCGTGAGGGCTTTAGATCCACAACGTTTGTTGGGCAGGAAGCTACCCGCTGAGGATGAGCCGCGCAGGAATCTGCCCGGCCGTCTCGTGGTGAGGGCTTTTGATCCACAGCATTGTTGGGCAGGAAGCTACCCATTGCGGATGGACCGAGCAGGAATGTGCTTGGTGGCATCGTGATGGGGGCTTTGGATCCACAGCGTTGTTAGGCAGGAAGCTACCCACTGCAGATGGACCAAGCAGGAAGCTACTCGGCGGCCTCGTGAGAAGGGCTTTAGATCCACAACGTTACTGGGCAGGAAGCTACCCGCTGCGGATGGATCGAGCAGGAAGCTACTCGGTGGCCTCATGAGGAAGGCTTTTGATCCACAGCGTTGTTAGGAAGGAAGCTACCCACTGCGGATGGACCGAGCAGGAAGCTGCTCGGTGGCCCTACAATAAGTTATAGCATGGAAACATAGAGAAGCGACTCAGATTGCAGAGAAGCAAGAATTTTTATGATTAAAGAAAATACAGATTCAATGATTTAATTTAAAGTCTCCCGTATAAAATGAACGGATTCGGCGGGTTTCCTTGTTGCTCGGACTCGGGTCAGTTGATGACGACCATGATCTGCCCAATTGTCAGTTCTTCGGTCATAATTCGGTCGGCTTGCCCTCTATCTGCTTGAGTTTGTCTCGCAGGTATTTCGCTAAGTGACCAGAGCGGATCAGTTCTTCGATGTAATCGCGCAGTTGTTTACAATTCTCGGTCAGATGTTCTTGCGTCCGGTGATGGGCACAAAACGGGCCTTGGAGCCGTTTGCCCGTGCTTCAGGTAGCCAGCGGGATCCTGAAGAACCTCTCGCCCTTAGGTTCCTCCAACATGTCGGATAGGGAAATGTTCAGAGGGGTGTACTCCTGGAATCTCGGGGAGTAAATTCTCGGACGATCGTCTTTCCTTTTCTCTTCACTGTCCCTCTTCTTCCGGTCTGCTTGATCGGCTCGGGACAGGTTTGAGTTCACTTCTGACTCGAGCTGGATTTCTCGCTCGGTCTAGGCTTTCACTTCGGCCATGGTCTTAGGTTGCGCCAATGCAAAAGAGTGGATCCACTCTTTGTACCTGAGACCCGACCTCAGTGGGGTGATGACCGTTTCGTCGCGGTGCTCGGGTACCTCCAGGAAGGCATTGTAGAAGCGGGTGACATAACCTTTGAAGGATTCCTTGTTGCCGCTCTTGACAGTGAATAAGTAGTCGACTGTCTTCTTCTGTCGTCGGTTACCGACGAAATGACTGAGGAGTTCGGTAGCCGGCTCCTCAAAGATAGAGATAGAGCGTGTGTAAGCCCCCGGAACCAGTCCCGGCCAACTCAGATCAAGATGGCGGGAAAAGCTCGGCATTGAGCTGCGTCCGAGTTATCTTGGAAGCTCATGCCCGCTGTAAATGCGACTAGGTGATCCTTTGGGTCGAATTTCCCATCGAAGAGGGCCACTTTTGGCGGCTTGTTCCTAAACGAGACGTGCTCGGCCAGCAGCTTTTCTGTAAAGGGTTTTGTCAGTGAGTCGACGGAGTACCTGGCTCCTTCGCCGGTCGCATGGCCATCCCGTCGTATGCCTTTGATTTTATTTTCGAAGGTCTCAAGTCGGTGGTGGTATCCTGAGGATTTTGCACAATCGGAGTGGTGGCTACTCCCGCTCCGGGTCTACGCGATGATGCGGCTCCGATTCCGCTCTATCAAATTTCTTAGATTCTCGGGTGAGGCCCTTCTCAAGTAGTCCCAGCGTTCACTGTTCGCGCGGCCCTAGTGAGCGTGGGGGCGTCGATCATGCCTGGAAGCAGGCGAGCTGACCGACACCTCCTCAGGAGGAGAGAACGCGTAGCGGGCATTAGAGCGATGACCCAATCTTCCCTGGGATCGGGGCGTGAAGCTGTTCGGCGCCCAACGGGTCATGGAATCAATCACCGCATGCGGGTCACGGTGGCCGGAGTCAGCATGCCGGTGGTCGGTGACACTGGGATGAGCACGAGTGAGATTGAGGGCTTGAGCGTGTCCATCTGTCCTTCTCCGGACGTCATTATCCCGGCGGAGGGAAACGGTGGTCTGGTGGATAAGGCATGCTGCTTGAATGCGGATGAGGGCATCCACCAGCAATGTGAGTCTGTCTATCCGAACGGATAAGGCGTTAATCACGTTATGAGGAGGAGACGAGCCGCTCCCGCCTCCGTTGTGGCGGCTCGTATTCGGATTGTCGCGGTTGTCGCTCGCCATCGGGTCGAGGACGGAAGATCAACTTTAGGGATGGAGAAGCTTCTGAAGCGGTTCCCACAGATGGCGCCAACTGATAGAGGCTGTGATCTCCTTCAGATGTTGTCCTCCGTCGATCCTGTGATGGCGGTCTTTGACGGTTGAGATTTGGTTTAGGAGTTGTTGAGCGTGTGTATCTCAATGAGTTGGCGTTGACGCCGAGCCATCTGTAAAATAAGACCCGGAATGGGTGACCACCGTAGGACCCTCCGACGATCAAGTTAGTGCCGAGGAATAGGTGCAGAATAACGGTGTATTGGAATAAGTCCGAGTTACCTGAGTCGTCTGCGAGAGGGGTTTATATAGTGGTCGTGTGGAGCGAGCAGGCGCGAGATCATCGCCGTCAGTTACGCCCCAGCGTTATTCTCGTATTTAATGGCGGGATGCACCTATTAAGGGGGGATGCGCTAGCGTGGGACGGGAAACGTGGGGACATCTCACCCTGACGAAATACGCGGAGCCGTTGCGGGGGCGCTTGTATTTCGCGCTCTCAGTTGATCGGGAAAGCCGAGGAAGCTCGACCTGTCAGATTGCTCGGAGATGAGCAGTGAGACCGAGGAAGCTCGGCCTGTCAGATGGCTCGGAGACGAGCAAGAAGACCGAGAAAGCTCGGCCCGATAGATGGCTCGGAGAAGAGCAGGAGGCCGAGGAAGCTCGGCCCGACAGATGGCTCGGAGACGAGCAAGGGGACTGAGGTAGCTCGGAGACGAGCTGTTGGTAGTTTGTTAGGTGAAGGTGGAAAATTCTCGGGGAGGTCTCCTGAAAGGTCAGACACTTCCTCAAGACGAGGTCTCGAGGAATACCCCTACTACAACTCATTTATTCCACCTCCGTGGCTTTCGGGACATGCCATCCGCCATGTGTCGTAATATGAGAAAATACCACTTGTGAGCATCATCATTAGGGTTTGTGGGTTGTAGGTTTGTCTATTAATTGTTTTGAGATAGGAGATTTGATGATTTTTTTTCCTTTTAAGATTTTTTGTTCGTAGAAATAGAATTGGCCAAAAAAAAGAAAAGTTGGTGATTAAGTAGCATCACGCTCGTAAGGATCACGATTGAAAGAATCGCGCTTGAAATTAAAGTTGGCAATGATAGTAGTCAATTAAACAAAGATCAAATGAAAATATTTCTCATTCATTTAATATTTAAGAGATAGAAAAAGATCCTGAAATCAAGTCTCTACAGCTGCATTGGGTTTCACAGAAGTAAGCTCTAAGTATCCGACTCACGACATAAAGCTAGAAAATAATTTTCTATATCTTTCGCTATATTTCATCAGGCAGATTTGTATTATCAATGCATTTTGAATTCCTACGTCTTTTTTATTCATACACATCGACACTTCATACTCGTTGCTGTTATTTGCGTTCAATTTTGTTTTGTGGACCATTTTACTCCTTTATTTATATTTTCTACAAATTTCTTTTTCTTTCGTTATTTTTGGTGCACACAGTCTTGAATCCATACTAGTATTACGCGCTGTTTGGCTTGGATGCTTGGACCAATTATGTGCCGGCCGAAACTCAACTTTTATATATATTGAGAATAACAACATATTGTTGTAAGCTCATAGATTCGGGAAGGGTACACATTTATAAGGATAATTCTTGTTCCATGGAAATGTCTGAATATTGATACCCCACGTATTTATCCTAGGGTTAATTTTACCAAACTTCATCTAAATTTGCCCAAATCTCATAATACATCCATGTATTTTTAAATGAGCAGACAACTACCCTATTTAACGGCGCTACAGTAACACCGTTAAAAAATCCTCAAAATGCCCTCCACTAACACCACCATCATACCAAATCCTTCCCCAACACCACCATCTTCCTTTTTCAAATCTCATCTTCTTCCTCTTCTTACAAATCCCCACCACCACCACTTCCTCCTCCGAATCCTCAACACCATCTTCCTTCTCCAAATCCTCACCTCTACCTTCTTCCTTCAAATACACACCACCGCCACCACCGCCATCTTCCTCCTCCAAATAACCACCACCACATTCCTCCTACAAATGCCATCTTTTTCCTCTAAAATCCCCACCACCACCTTCCTCCAAATCCTCAAAATCATCTTCTTCCTCCAAATACCCACCATAACCATCGTCTTCCTCCTCCAAATCCCTATCACCACCACCACTTTCTTCCTCTTTCTTTAAATCACCACCACCTTCTTCCAAATCCTCCACCACCAACCACCACCACCTTCTTCCAAATCCTCACCACCAACCATCACCTTCTTCAAATCCCAACCACCATCACCGCCAACTTCCTCCAAATCCACAGCACCAACCACCACCATCTTTTTCTTCGTCCTCCCAATTCCTACCATCACCACCAATAGGGTGTCATGTTTGTGTCCGACACATGTTGGACATTGACACTTGCCCCGCGCATCTTGGACATTCGGTATACATGTATACATGTCGGGCACACCATTTGCCTGTCATATGGCATGTGATATGTGTGTCCCATGAGTGTCCTTTGCATATCTTATTCCTGTCTTTAATGATATAATATGTTATCCTCGTAGTTTATGTGTTTAAACTTAAAACTTGGTTCATATATAAACCTGCAAATCAAGTTGATGTTTCTTAATTTATTCACATATAAGTATATTAATTTATTCACATATACCTATAGTTGATGACTTGATTTTGTTATATTTGATTTTAAATTATTGTTATTATCAACTTGGTGGGCTTTTAAAAAAATATATTTTAACCCCTTTTATGGACGATAATTTTTCTTTTGGAAGTGCACCTAGTAACATAATTAACGATGTATGATTTTAGTTGTTCGCATCTATTCTTTTAGACTTAGTTTACTCTGACAATTCTTATAAATGCTTGTGGATTATGGTAGTAATTTTGTTGTTAATAGTTTATTTATTTTTACCTACATATGTGTGTAGGTCCTATTTTGGAACATTGTTTAGAAGTGCATTGCAATTGAAGATTAATGAGGTGTTGCAAGTGGTTGAGGATGGGCTTAGAGAGGCTGACATTGATTTGAGATTCAAAGGGCGTGAGCATGAGAAGATTGGAAAAGAGGATGAAGCTTGTACCTTGGTAATTGAAATCTTAATTTATAACAAATTTTTGGTTGAAAACTTTTAGGCCTGAAATCTTATACGAAACGTGTTCTTAAGCAGGTTGGTGCATTGGAGAATACAGTGAAAGCATCTCAGCTTGATATCAATGAGCTGAAGCACTTGGTAGACGCACTCAGGTAATGATCATATTTCTTGTTATATGTGATGTTTAAATAATATTTGTTCAGTTGCATGACTTCTCAACTGCATTTCTCAATCTGTATTAAACTTGAAAACTTCCATCTGATAATTGCCTCTTATAGCCTGATTAATCTTTTATCCTGATTAATAGAAGAAATCTTTCCGAGTTCGTGGTTCACAGTAAAGAAATACATGGATGGATTTCCTTACCAAAATCACATCAAATTTAGGATTTTTTGCTAAGTTTTACGAAAGCGGCCATCGGATTTTTTAAGAGGTAACCACCATTGTTCTGAGTAATGATCAGCTCTTTGGTCTAAGCTGCTCAGAGATTCGTAAAAGTGCCTGACCAACAACACAGCAGAAGAATTTATGTAGAAATTTTATTGGAAATCAGTTCTGATTAATTTTGCTACCATTTTGTAGTTTGCGGAATAAATAATTTAACAAAAAGGAATATAAGTGTATAGATGCAGACTTATGACACCTGATACACTTCATGTTTTAATTTTTAGTTCTCCTAATGAAAATCATTACATGTATCATAAATTGTCTTTTGAAGGATGATTTCTCTTTTTGAGTTTAGTACTGGTTGCCTGATTCAACACAGTGACACACACACACACCCCGCGGCCGCCGCCGCCGCCAACTACTCACAAGCATATGGGATATGCTACATCAACCAACATGAGAATCACACCGGGTCGATCACATGAAACCTCCACCTCCACTCACTCCTATCGAACAACAATGACACACCAACATGATTTAAAAATGTACCAAAAGTTGAAAATTTCCATGCATCTGTTTTGTGAGTTGATTTTGTAGGTTTTTCCAACTAAATTGTTGTGTCTTCAAAAACTCTACCCATTTCATGTAGAATTTGGCTCCAGTCAATAACTACACAAACATGTAAGCATCACGCAAATATCAGGACGGACTATATTCCATGAACCACCTAAGTTGAAGTGTTTTGCAAAAAAATGGATTTTTGCATGTTGGGCTCAGCTAATTGATCTTCTTCTGTGTTTTTCTGGATCAAGGGCTGAGTCTAGTTTACTTCAGGCACATTTGGATGCGCAAGCAAAAGAAATTGCCAAGCAGAAGCAACAGATAAATGAACTTGAAGAGAAAGAGCATCTTGCAGATGAAAGTGTGAGTTTGAATAATCTTTTTAAATTTTTTTTTGGCATCTTTCAAAATTTCGTTTCACTAGGACACTCCAGTTTGGACTTGTGACGTTCTGGTTTTTGTTTACTGTGAACTAGCTAACCATGCAGTCACCTCATGTAATAAATATCAAGGACTGACAACACTTAAAAATTGTTTTAAAGGTTGAAGGTCTCCTGATGGACATAGCATCTGCAGAAGAAGAAATAACAAGATGGAAAGCAGCTGCAGAGAAAGAAGCTGCTGCAGGCAGCGCTGTTGAAAAAGAGTCTCAATCACAGGTATGCTCAAAGACTAGACCTTGTGTGTTATATTGCTTCAATATTCAGTACCTTATCAGTAATATTTGGCAGACTATAGTCTATAGCCCCTTTTTGGATAAGTTTCATAATAGCACTGGATTCTTAAATCAGTTGATTCATCGAAAGGATAGGAACTGGACAACATGATGCAGCTTATTTTAGTTGTATTCTTCTATAGAATTAGTAACATAGAGATAACTTCCTGCAACCACATTCCAAGCATATGAGTGGTCTTCAACTCAGTCCCTTGTATACTATCTTGATGGTTATTTCTTTCAAGGGCTCACTTCTCTTTATGAGCAATACAAGACCTGCTATAAGACCCCAAAAAAATTCCTTATTCTTACACTGAAGATAACCTTTTCTTTATTTTACTGCTTATATGAAATATTTGGGCAGCTTTACACCCGCTTGGCATTATTCCTTGGAGGCGAAACATCATACTCAACACTTGATAAAAGCCTTTTACATTTCTAGATGTTGCCTAGTGTCTTGACTGTTATATTTTGTAGTATGCCATAATGCTATCACTATTGAGGACTTCATGATCCTGCTAGAAGTCATTGTTGATTGTTCCTTTTCCAAGATTTTGGAGAAAATCCTTTTCACTCTATACCTGCAGTGAGCATTATAGGGTACATCCCTCTTCATGGTAATTTTCTCTGTACAGGCAAACTTTAAGCTACTGTGTTCCAAGCTTATCTTATGTAGTCTAGATTGTGTGATTGTATCCATGTTTTAATAAACGTTTGCCCAAGGGCTTTAAATGTTTTTATGGACCCCATCATGCTCAAATTGCAAATATCGGTGTAAATTCCTAGTTTTCCTTTCATGCAGTAACAATATTTGGCATGCTATAGCTCAGATAAGCAAAAATTGACAAACTTTTTGTATCAAGGCCATCGGCAATTAGTATGCGTAAGTAGTGAAAGGTAGAAAACAGAAAGTTATTTGTTTCCTTAAATACATTGATATCCCATGAATATCTGTAATAAAAGTTGTAAAATCCCCCCTCCCCCTGCGCCCCCCCCCCCCCCTAAAAATCATCAAGATTTGGCATACTTTTTTGTAATAAAGTTCAAAGAATAGGTCGTTTTTTGTTTATAAAGTCGTAGATTTCTTGCATGCAAGATGCAGTAATCCATTGAACTCAGGACATTCTAGTTTATTTTTTCAACACAAGTATCAACATTTTTATTTTTGTAGAAAGTAGGTAAAGATGGCATTTTTTAAAGTTCCACTGCATTTTTGGAGAATCGCTAGCAATTTACAGAATTTTTGTTCCAAAATTGACGTATATTACCCATTGAAATTTGATAAATAGCATTACCAAATTTTGTGGGCTGGTATGCCAAATATGTTTTATGGAACTGATTTTTTTTACTGATTTATAGGGGCTCTATCATGCAAGAAATGAATTTATTTGAATAAAAGAATTGCTATGCTTTTCAATGCCAAGCTTGTCAAATGTCGATAATTTTGGATAACACAAGTTTTGCAAATTCCACCAATTTTCAAAGCACTGTCATGCCATGCATCAGGCGGAGAGACAAAAACTTGTCACTGACTTTTGTTGACATTCTAACTTTCGACCAATTTGATGAAGAAAGCTTTGCCAACTTTGATCTATTTTTGTGACAGTACAATGAAAAAATATTGCTAATTTTATAAATAAACTAAAAACTTACTTTCTTTGCCTATCATGTTGATCATAGCATGCAAGAAATAGATGACATTTGCGAACGACAAACAAGTCAAATATTGATTAATTTGGATTTTGTTAAGAAATTTCTTACTGATTTTCATGGGTTGTGTCGCCAACCAGCAACGACGATAGTGGTATAAAAATTGTCGGTTTTTATCGACTCTCATGGTCTAAGCATGCTAACTATTTATGGTGAACAAAAACTTGTTCATTTCTACAAATTTTCTTGTATTATTGCATGCTAAATATTGAAAGCTTTTGTTGAATTACATCAATTTCTGTTCTTGCAAAAAAATCTATAACTTCAGAGAATAAAATAGTTTGGCTTATTTCTTGATTTTCATGCATAATATCATGACAAATGTCGGATTTTTAATTTGGAAACAAAATATTTGCAAATGTTCACTGATTTTCTAATGCAAAATATAGTTGATTTTGGGAAATAAAAACGTTTCATTTTCGTTGAGTTTAGTATGGCTGTAACAGTAAATGAGCTGATGAACATAACAACTTCAGTTTATATGATTTCTCATGGCTTAACAGCATGCCAAATATGACAATTGTATGGAAAAAACTTTTCATTTGTTTATCGATTTATGTGTACATAGCATGCAAAATTCTAAGATTTTGGTGAATGAAACGGCTGATAGTTTACAAATGTTGATAATGTATAGGAACAAAATTTTACAATTTTTATCGATATCCATGGGCCTTGTTATATTTTGTGTTTTTGAAATAACCTGTGATATACTGTTGAGAACAAGGAACGAGGGAAATAAAATTTTTGTATGTTTTACCTAATTTGGTGGCATATAGCATGCTATGATATGCCTTCACTGAATGCCAATCTTCCAACCCTCATAACCAATCTCGTGACCTATAGTATACAACAAATTGATGATTCTTTGGAACTCGACATGTTTGCCCATTGTGTTTTTATTTTTGGATTATAGCATGCAAGAAAATGATGATTTAAATTAGTAGAAAACCTTTTACATTCGTTACATTTCTGTTTATAATAGCTTGCCAAATACCAATGATTTAGGAGGAACAGAAGTTGTGCGATTTTCATTGATTCTTTTGGAATATTGCATGCCAAATTTTGGAACTGGGTTAACATTTTAAGCATTGATGGTGGTCTAGAGAGTGATAGAAATTGACGGGTTTTTGTCCATTTGAACAAAAACCTACGTACACTACTACAGATAGTACATATAGTAACGATTTAAACCGTTACACAGCCGTTACCTAAAACCCCGGAAGTCTGGTAACAGCTGACACCGTTACCATTACACTCTTTTGATAACGGTTTAAACCGTTACCAATTTGATGCATTATGAAAAAAAATAAAATTCGCTCCTCCTTCCTCCAGCAATCCTTGTCTCAATTTCTTCATTGACCAAAACTCAGATAGAGTAAAAACCCTACTGATGATGCTCTATATTGGCGATCTCCCAGATCAGGACACGTGGCAGATGACGTGTCCTATAACTCAGAAGAAAGGGCCCACAGGGGCCGACCAGGCCACCCCTGTACCCGACCTGCAAGCACAAGCTGGCTCTCCTCAGAGCCCCCTGCAAATTGGCCTCCTCGGCCTCTCAGCTCGCCCCGAGCTACCACAGGACCCCGCTCGTTCCTGAGCTCCCCCGCCGAGGCCATCTTCCTCGATCCCTCCGACCGACCAACTCCACCACTCACAGGCGTAACCGCTGCTCTGTAAATCTCGCCATGCGCGGATTCTCCGCTGGCAACATCCCACGTTCCACACCTTCACGATCCCCATTAACGGGCGGTTCATTTATTACGCGGGCGTGACGTCGGGAGCGTAACTGCCGGCGAGATTCTCGCGCCTGCTACTGCATGTTGTCGCCATTATATAAACCCTCATCACAGAGGGGTCAAGTAAGCTTTTTTCACCCCACTTAGCCGTTACTTTGCTCGGATCTTGTACTAACTTGATCGTCGGAGGGTCCTCGGTGGTACTAAACCATCCCAGGACTTCCTTGCAGGTACTCGGTGCAAACTCCTCAAAACCACCAATCTCCTCGAAGCCCATTAAGACCCACACGCAACAGGAGATCACCTCGAAGATCCACCGGGAGATTGACGGAAGACAACATCTGACGGAGACCCGAGAAGGACCTCCATCAGTTGGCGCCGTCTGTGGGAACTAAAACTCCACAAAAACAAAAGTTGGCCTTCCGATCTCCATCCACATGGCAAGCGATCACCCTGAAGATCCAAATACCAACGGCCGCCTCCCCCTCACTGGAGGCGCGGATGAACCTCCTCCGGCAACCGTCATCAACGCCCTCGCCGGCCGAATAGACCGACTACAGTCTATCGTGAAGGCTCTCGTCCGCGTCCAAACGACCGGGCCAGGGCCCTAGATCGCGTTGGCAGGGCTGACCACCGGCAGGCTACGTCTCATGGCCATAGATCTCACGGGCCGATACTCTCTGAGGCCCGCTGGGCGCCCCACAGCTCCATACCAAGATCCGCCGTCAGAGCGCCTCGCCTCGGGCCTTCTCGTGACCCTCATCCCCTAGGGGATGGCGGTCATCTCGCCTGTCCCCAGGCATGACCGACACCCCTCCCTCGACGGGGTCGCGCAGAAGAGGCTCGCCACGGCGGCTTGAGGGCCATCTCGCCCGGGGATTTGAGGAACCTCATCGAGAGGAACCGGGGCTGCGCCCAGACGCAGATCTCCCACAGCAGAGGTCATGGATCACAAGGCGCCGATTCCTCGTGATACCACGGTCGACTCGACGTCCTCGAGAAGAAGATCGAGGGCATGCGCCGAGAAGGTCACCTCTTGGGGCGACGGGGCAAAGTACGTCGCCGACTCGCTCACCAAGCCATTTACCAAGGGACTGCTCGCTGTTCACGTCTCCTCGCGCAACAAAGCCCCGAAGGTCTCTCTGTTCGACGGGAAAACCGACCCGAAAGACCATTTGGATGCTTTCACCGCGGGGATGAGCTTACAGGACCATTCCGACGCCGCCCAGTGCAGAGCCTTCCCAGCCACCCTCATCCGCTCTGGTCGGGACTGGTTCCGAGGACTCGAGCCTCACTCAATCTCGACCTTTGACGAGCTGGCTACTCAGTTCCTCGGCCACTTCATCGGGAACCGTCGGCAGAAGCGCACGGTCGATTACCTCTTCACAATTAAGAGCGGGGACAAGGAGACGTTCACAGCTTACGTCACCCGCTTCTACAACGCCCTCCTCGAGGTCCCCGAACACCGGGATGAGACCGTTATCACGACGCTTAGATATGGTCTTAGGCACAAGGAGTGGTTGCGCTCTTTTGCATTGGTGCAGCCTAAGACCATGGCCGAGGTCAAGGAGTTGTCACGACCCAAAGTTCGGCCCGTGACCGGCACTTAACCACGTAACGTCTACAGGCGTAAGCGACTAAGTAAGCCGAACCCAGAAATCAAAACCATTTGAAGTAGCGAGTGTTTAAAACATTTAATAGAAACATTTGTTAAAACGTTTAGAAAACCTTAAGTAATTTAGTAAAATTCTTTAAAGTTCAAGTTATTATCTTAAAAATTTTGGCAGCATTTCCTTTGTAAAAACTAGCCCCGAAATCGGGTACAAGACAATATATAAGTAAAATGGTATACAATAAGGATAAAGCATCCCAAACGGGAGCAATCACGCCCAACGGCGGAAACAATCACCACGATAAAAATATACGACACCGAAGCGAAGAAATGAGCAGTATAAGTGAAAACGGACATCAAGAAAGATAAAGCTGCATAAATAAAGTCGGCTCACAACGAGCTCGACACCAGAGTACAAAATAATATATATCATCCTCATAACCGGTCTTTAAGTCAATACATAAAAGTAGATGGAGAGTACTAGATACAACAGTGGATACAACAGTGTATACAACTGGAAAATAAACAGATACCGCAAAAACCCACCTATCAGCAAAAGGGTTAACACGCCAACTGCAGTGGTATCTGTGTCAAAAGATGCAAGAAAACAGCCTGCCGCGACTACTCTGAGGGGCAACCTGCAAACACTGTGGCACAACGGGGGTGAGTTGCCAACTCGTGAATAGTAGATAATATATAAAGGTAATCGCGAGTATGCACGTACTGCGATACTCTAACATATGCCAACAGATAATATCTATATGAATGAACTGGATACGCAATAATCATGCCTAACAGGTGCATTTTTAATAACATCAATATATATGATGAGCAGGGTATGCAGTAATCATGCAAAAGTACTCTATCAGGTACTATAACTACATGATGAGATGTAAAATAATGAATGCTGAGTATGGGATGAAATATCATTTACACGGAATGTCAACGTGGAAAAATAACCGGTGTCCATCAATGCACCCAAATCCCAGTAAAACTCAGACGTCGTCACTCTAATCGGCCTTCAAATCCTGTAAATCTCATAGAATCGTGAGTGCCCAATATCGGCACTCGAAATATCATAAATAATCGTGTCCAGCATCGACACGCAAATCCTCAAGTATCGGGCTCCGTCAGTCGGATCGGCCCACGGGTTCCGTCTGCGGAATCGGCCTTCGGCCCCGGCAGTACGTGTCGTCCCGTATCCATCTATCGACTCTGATCGGTATCCTTCGGATAACCGTCAGGTCCAACCAATCACCGGTAGGTAGTGGTCCCTCTGCCAGGCTTACCGTCTATTGCACAGCGATCCGTTCTCGTCTCGGGGTACCATACTGGGTCCACCATGTATCCACAATCGGTCTCGTCCAGCTCCTCGATTTGGGTTCACATGTCACACGTCTCAGAACCAAGAAAACGCATGGTGGATGCACTGAAATATCATATCAAGGGAAACCGGGTTTTTAAAACAGTGCGTATTTTCTTAAAATAATACCCCGATTCCTAAATCCAGAAATCACATAAATCCAAACTCAATACGTAAATCCATGCAATGTGTCGTATGACACTAAGAGTAAAAGAAAGGGAAATCCGCTCTTTTAAAAGATCCAGTTTTGAAAATATCCCATGCGGTCCCTTAGTTTTTAAATAATGTCCATATCCTCCATGTATGTAACATATGTATGTGTATATGTATGGATGTGCAAATGGATGTATACGCAATGTGAGTGGAGCAATGTACATGTGCACTAATATGGATATACGATGTATATGTGCACAAGTGTAGATATATCAAGGTATGTATGCACTAAGAAGAATATAAAGGGTGCATGTGCGCAGGTAGTGATATATAAATGAAGGTATACACAAAAGCGGATATACAGTGTGCATGGTATGAATATAAATATATATACCAATATGCGACAAGTCATGACAATCATCGATGAAGCGGAAATCAAGACGATATATAATTCGTAGCAATCCTATAATGTGAATGTCATGAAAATCACTAACGGTATGAGTGTAACATATAAATAGTGCTCGTGCAGCTTGAACCGTTAGTGACAGTGCAGTGTTCTATACTACCAATTCTATATGCAACAAGAAGGTATGCTACTATGGTATATCTATATGAACATATACAACTAAAATATCCTATTACGCCCCGACGCTTAACGCCATACGGGCGATTTCCCCGTAGATGTTAAATCTACTCACCTGGTCGCGTGCTAAGTATAGCCGACCACCTGCTTCCCCTTCTTGGCGTCGTCCGAAGTACCCGCCTGCAAACCTGGAATTTACACAAAGAATCCATATATAAGCAAATGTCTCGCAAAACGCGATATCGAAATCAAACGAGAAACTCGTGTCGCGAACTAAACGCGCGTGTGTACGATACGCTGAAATGTGTGTATACGTGTCTAAAACTATCCCGACACGTCGCGATACGCTGGATCATAGAACCCACTCACGTATCGCGCGTATCGCGCAAACAAAACCTACTAGAAAAACGATATATCGTCCTAGATTTTGACATAGGAGAAAACTTACAAAATTGCACATACCACAGACCCTAAAAATACAGCCCGGTCCGTTCGTCTATGAGTATCGCATATCCGGCCTAGGGGGCTAGTAACGTCAGACCCCCAATAGTGGTATAAGTTATGTCGGAGACAAGCCCTGAACACCCTGAGAAACTACCGGAGTACTTACCAGTAATTCTCACCTGCCTTGGCCAAGGACTTGGTGTAATGGCTTTCCTAGACACAGCGCGATCTCCACCCCCAATACCGGGAGGGACGAATCCCCTGCCGATCCGCTCACGTGCCTCCATGTGGCTCGGGACTGTACCCAAAAACTACCTGTTTGCACGACTCCTTTGAGCCGTGGTAGGGTAGAAATCAAAGCACAATGGGAACTCACATGAGACAAATGACGAACTCAGGTCGATGAACTAACCTGTACACATGTCACCAGGGAACTGCTATCTGACGATATGTATAATACCAACTAGCAGGTTCCCGGTGAGTCCTGTCCGGTGTACTCATAACCCAATGAGCACCTGTATACATCTTAGGTGATTCAACTGACACCAGTGGCTTGTGAGACCGGCCACCGCCCCTCGTCGGGGTCTCGACTGTATACACTAGTCTACTCCAGAGTATCGATGCCCTGTCTCGAAACTCCTACGACTAGGGACTACTATTAAGGATATGCTTATAGACCATCCAACTCTCACGTATATGATCGCCATCATACTATTGGTAGTCAAGCAAGATCTTAAGGGCTCTATCAACGTGTAACAGTGATCAGTCACCTGAACCTGTACACGACTGATAAAGGCAAACTAGATAGCAATACTATCATTTCGAGTAAGACTGTCCTACCAGTATAGGTCCTCCTCAATCATTGCAATCATGTACCTGCGATCCAATAATTGACTTTGAGGGCACTATATCCAACAATTTCCCACTTGCACTTAAGACTAATTATTGCAATGTCGCGTACTCACAGTCCGTGTGAAACCAACACCCAACTCCTCTACTAATCAGTTTCACAAAGCCCGTTTCTAAAACTATTGTGTTCGAGAAATAGCCTCAGTGAGTGGATCCGTCCTGATGTTTCTTTCTATGTCTCTCTTTATCTCAAGTTCGCGGAGAAAGCCATCTCCCGAATCGAGTAATACCTGTCTTAGAATATGTCTGGATATCTGATGGGACCTAGTTCATAAATGAACTCCAAATCCAAACTTCTTAGACTGTATCGATAACTGAACTTAATCAGTATCCGGCACCATGCCTCCCACAGTATCCTCTTGGACCACCTGCCCATAATACTGTCCCTCTTCGTCAGAGGGAAAACTATAACTCTGACAATCACTCTGTCGTCCATGCCGCCTTTGAAGCCTGGAATGATAACCGTCTCCCGAAGGAGGCTGTCGTCATCAAATCCGTAGAACATGCACTTATGTTCTAAAACTGCTTCCTTATGTTTCTCTAGGATTGGATTAATACAAACTTATTGCATCTAGTGCGAAAACAACATCTGGTGTGGTACTTAACATCTCATGATTGACTCAGTTGCCTAAGCAAGTGATCTGCCAATCATGCACATCCCTCTCCCCTTTAGTCTGTAAGACACCTTTAGAGAGGGTGACTCCATCATCTGCAGGTACACTACCATGCCATGAGTCATTTATTCTAAAAACCATTAGAATACTGTCAAAGTACCCACATTAGGAAACTACCCAAATCCAGATCTAAAACCATAGATCTAGAAACCAGAATGTCAGATATTATATCCATATCCTGTCTGGAGAAACAACTGTGTGACGACCACAGTACAACCGATCGTAGTACATGAATTTTACTTCCTACTCTGTGTATGTCATCCAAATACCGGGACATCACACCCTACTACATTCTTAACAGATCCATCCCCTATTCTGATGAAGTCAAACCCATGACTGTCATATCAAAATTAGATGATCTATCTCCGCTATGACTGCTCAAGTCTATAAATAGACACAAGCTACTTGCCCACTATGCTTCCGCTGCTCCTACTGACCACAACAACTCTCTGGCAGAATAATATATACGTGCACTTCTAAAGTTAGTTTAGAACGACGCTATACTTATCCTCCCGCCGGGACTCATAGTCTGGAACAGCAGTAGTGTCAAGTCTGGGTAGATAAGAACCTCCCTGTCACCGTCCTTGAGGCTACCGGAGTACCTCTCGGGTGTCTGAGGTTACCCACCATATTTGCGGAGTGGCTATTGGAATGTCAAACCTGATTGAATCTATAGGTCCTATTAAATTTTCTGTAATCGTTTGCGGTTCTGGAATCACTTCCAGTTCTACCATACTCCCACTACTGTTTTATGAAAAAATCCATTTTACTAAAACTGTGGCGAGTCAAGAACAATATCACTATTGATCTTCCAGATGGTAGAAAGTCAACCCTCGACATAGCCCAGGTCAACCCACAAACTGCCATTACAGAAACGTGCCCTGAGTTATCCAGAGTCTGGTTTTAAGCATAAGCCGGACAACTCCCCGTACCTTAACATCGTTAAGATATGAACCATTCTATATCCAATATAGAAACTTTGGCACATATTTAATTAGAACCAGATTCTAATCATGCAGTTGTCTCAAGTGCATATCTTAATGGAGAGAGGCTAATCAGCATTACTCAATTTAGGAATACATCCAATTATGAGCAACCTGAAAGAGAAACAAGTTTCTCAAAACCATTACTATTTATCTGAATACCAATCACAAATATCTACATCTTCGATCTCTTTGAAGAATTCCGATACTTGCGATACCTGGTTCTCTACTTTATTCTTATACCCACAACTTCTCAAAACTTAGACCTTGTATTTCTGCGAAACACTTGTCTAAAAACTAGAGAAGTCATAAATAAACAGAACATAGTACAAGGACCAACCCTTTTGTCCTGATGGACACTGGACAACATATAATACTCTGTATAAGTTCGCTGAGTTGAATAACTCAAAACCTGTGCATCGTAGGTTGAAAACTGTACTTATGGTTAAGAACTACTCCGTTGTTCAATGCTCCTTACCCAATCGTCAATTGATATAGGTAAATGTCACGGACATAATTTCAAGAAGTTATATCTCACTTTATAAAAATAAACATACAGATATATCATTTTGAAATTGGTGCACAACAATGGATACTCAAAACCAAAAACATGCCTGCCGGCAATAACCCAGGCGACTTCCTCAAATATCACCAATTACAACGAATTCCGATATAATGAGGATAATCACCTAATTCCCAATAACTTCCTCCCACTCATCATCTGTAAAACCATACAGATGTGAGAATCATACCTGGTAAATACATACCCTGGAGTAAGTATCTAATCGGGAAAACAATTTTCTATTAACAATGCACTGAAACATGAAAATGTTTCATAGGGGTATCCTGGTATTCATAGTAATGCCTTTTCCATAATCCAATTCATGACTTTAACCGTATATTTCTTTGCTATCTCTCCAAATCCCTTTATTTGTCTTTAGTTGTTACCTTCTGTACACCACCGTTAGGCTAAATGGTTTTCTTTCTTCCCTACCGTTCGGCACCAGCCTATGGTTTGGAAGAAGACTATCCAGTAAGCATAATAGGTGTACCCTCTTAAACCAAGGAGTACTCGCATCTTGAGAGAATGTGATGATAAAAGACAACTGAATAATACCTTATTCTTTTAAAGATGAAATAGGAGTGGCGATGAAGTACGCGGTTTGGTCGTGAATGATAGCAGTCGCAATTTACTTTGCCCTCTTTCTAATCCCTTTATTTTGTCTTTACATATTACCTTCTGTACACCCTACTTAGGCTAATTGGTTTTCTTCATTCCCTATCTTTCGGCACCTGCCTATGGTTTGGAAGAAGACTATCCAATAAGCGTAATGGGTGTACTCTCCTAAACCAAGGAGCTCTCGCAACCTGAGAGAAGGTGATAATAAAAGACAACTGAATAAACCAATTCTATTTCTTCTGAACCTTGATCCATCCTCGAAGAAGTCCTTTTGAGTTCGTATATAACCATACGATGGATCTATCCAATGGAAGTGGATGTCTGTAGTAATACGGAGTGTTCTGAGAAATTCAAAGGGTAAAAGAAGGAGTGGCAATGACTTATGCAACTCAGACAATCCAAAAGTCAGTATTTTAAGAAGGTTCGGTCAACTTGGTCACTGAGTCATAGTATATGATCGGTCAAAGGTCGCTGCCAAAGAGAGAGAGAAAAGAAACACTCTGCCTGCACTCTAACCTAGATCAGAATGGTTATTACTTTATCTAATCCGGAAACTTCCCACTGTACTGTCAAATTCTCCTCCAAACCTGAAAGAAGAATCAATCGGGATCACCCGAAGAGTAAACCAACTCATCAGTGGGAATCGGGATCCAACTCTCATCGCATGATAACGTGACGGAATCCACTCACGTTATCACACTCCAGAAGGTATGCGCATGCCCGGCAAGTTTCAGTTTCTTTAGAAACCCCCGATGTGATTTTTGCCCCATGCTCTTATGACCTTGGCGTTAGGTCAAAATGTCATAAGTCATATGCCAAGTTCTACCCGTCACTATCTTGTCAATTCGAACCCACCCGTACATGCCCTTGGCGTTAGGTCAAAATGGCAGAACGACTGTACCAAATCAACTCATCTATCTATGCAACAAATGAATACCCAACAGCTACCAAACACTATGCCTTGGCGTTAGGTCAAAATACATAGCTTGAATACTACTGAATACCCAAAAGAAATGACGGAGGGCTACGGCTGGTTTTTGGCGAAAAACCTTTAACGTAATGAACTTGATCTCGCTGAAGGAACCTGATAGCTTTTTATAAAAATATAGTGGCGAAAACCTTTGCTAAAGAGGTCACTCCCGGTGAAGGGATCTCGGCTCTTTCCTCGTGGAATGAGATGCAGGATATTCCACTGAATACCGCGATGCAAAGCAACTTGTAATCGATTATAGTGAAGTTATTGCCCTGACGCAAACTTTTGCCCAAGGGGTCACTCCCGGTGAAGGGATATCGGCCCTTGCCTCGTCGAATGAGGTGCAGGATATTCCAACCGAATACCTCTATGCAAAACAAAAGGAAACATCTTTGTAATAACACTTTTTAAATTTGTTCCAACAACATCCAAACAGGTTTGTTTTCCTTTGCATTGATCAGAATCAACGCAGTCCCATCAATTAATCACACCAGAAAAGAACGAAAATAAAATGTACGTATATGCCATCCGCATTCGTCACTGGGTCCCGTCATCACCCGTTAGGTTACTTAACTAACGACAGAGCGGGGACTGAACTAGCGCGGGTGTAAAACATATACAACATCTAATAGTATATATACCAATACACAATAATCGCTCCAGACGTGATAATATGCAACATTACAGAAAAGTAATAAGTATCACAGAACAATACAGATAATCTGGGATCCCCGGGTTTCACAAAGCCGCTGCTGAAACCCAACGTTCGCCTGGTCGTGTGGATAGCCTGTGCAATGAAGCCTAGACCCCTACGGGTGCAGCAAGTTACCCGCCGAAACCTGAAGCGAGGCATCCCCTTACAGCAAAGTGAATGGACCACCCTGCACTTCATGAAATCCGGTAACCTGAGCACCCCTCCTTGGGTCAACCTGTACCCCTTACGAGTGTAGCGAATAGTCTGCCAATTCTAGAGTGCGGCCCATCTGCCTCTCAAAGGCATGAGATGCGGACCCGTTGCCCCCCAGAACCCGGCTATCCGTGCACTCCGTCGCGGGGTAAAACCCAGTACAGAAATGAAAAATATGTACAACGGGTACATCGACCTCAACCCGGTCGTGCCCCAAAAGAATATTATACAAACAGGCAGTGACGGCAGTCCACATGTTGGATGCTCGCCCTGCAATATCAAATGTACAAATAAACTCAAACTGCACTACCATTGCACACTGTTATCCACCACAACAAATCCGCAACATCACAGCACAACACAGAATATCAACGCGAATGTCACGTTCACAAATCCGTCTAAAAGAACTATAGCAATCAGACGCGGTTTACCGCTCGAATGACATTCACGGTCGGAGATATAATGTAAGTACTGTAAACTGACACGTTTAAATTTCGATCGACTAAATTTCCCGAAGTGGGCCCACGTACATCTGCTGCACAGTAACAAAATCTGGGCCCAAATGAAATATACCAAAAAACACAATTTACCAAGTCAAGCACACTGAAGAAATTGAACCACTGTTCCTATATACTGGCCGTGGATGTGCGGTCAAACCCTAGGTTTGACCGCGGATCCACGGTGGTACAGTAAGATCACGTAACCGGATTTTTAGAGTGTGCTTAAAAAACCCTGCTCAATTTTCCGGGATCATCAAAATAATTTTTAAACCAGATTTAAAATCGACAGAAACATTGAACAGAAAAATTGTAGTTTTTGAAATTCGGTCCGATCGATATTTTAAACGTGTTAGCACAAGTTAGTAAAGCTTAATGGCGGGGCTCTGATACCATGTAAATCTATGGTAGCGCCCCGGCCGTCAAACTGACGCCAAATGCGGAACAAAAACTTTTATAACTGGCGCTATCACATACTATAACCCGGATCTGCTATTAACGCTAACCTAACAAACTACAAAGAGGGTAGAAAGGTTATACCGAACGATCCGAGTCCTTCGTTCTTTAACCATCATCCCACGTTCCGTTGCGGCTGCTCCGATCTCCTCGTTTAGGTGGCACCACGTCATCGGATCTTTAAACGGGCTCCCGCCTCTGACCCGAGGCAACTCGGTCATCAAGTTTGCTAGAAGAGATGACCAAGATTGATGTAGAGAATGAGTAGAACACTTTATCTCGCTTCGTCCAAAACCATGGACGAACGGTTAATGAAGTTGCCAATTTTATCGGGTAATGGAAATGAACTATGAAATTTCCATACACAAAACTATCATCTTTTTTCCAATCAAGTGAGTGAGTGAGGAGGAGGAGAGGGGCCGGCCATATATGAGGAGGAGGGTGATGGTAGGAGCAAGTGGTGACCATTAAAAAAGCTTCTCACAAAAATATCAAGAAGAAATATCTTAAGCTTTACAAAATGCATTAATGAAAACAATGACTCATAACCTTAGTCATCCTTTCATTAAATGCAACCAATGAAACAATAACACCACTCTAACCTAGTCACCTCTTCTAGAAACTTCTAGAACCTTCCACACTCATCAAGAAAAGATAAATCCGTATTTAACCGAATGTCAAATACGGGTGATAGAAAACTGGAAACTGGAAACATGCAACTTCCAAAAGCGATCCCGAAACGAATTTCAGGATAACCCCATAACTGTATAAATATACCCGCATTTGTATTACGACCGAATACAAATGTAACTGAGACAAAGATATTATATCTACTTTGTATAATACATGGATCCGGCTTAAACCAAAGCCCACCAGTATTATCTGCCCGAAATATGACACGTGCGTAAACGCTCGTGCATTTTCCGAACCCTGCCATAAAACCATACGGCCTCTACAACGTTTCGCCCGAACTTGGGAAACTATCTATGGGGGACTCTAATGACTCGTCAGTACCCTGGCAGTGGGTTTAACCACAAGCCGTCAGCGGCACTAGCTGTGCGTAACGGCTGCCCATGGACTGACCTCAAGGAAGGCCGATGAGCGAACTCATCCGGAAACCCTACTGAGCCTAACAGTGACAATGTATATACAGTCCGGTCCGTTCGTCTATGAGTATCGCATATCCGGCCTAGGGGGCTAGTAACGTCAGACCCCTAATAGCGGTATAAGTCGTGTCGGAGACAAGCCCTGAACACCCTGAGAAACTACCGGAGTACCTACCAGTAATTCTCACCTGCCTTGGCCAAGGACTTGGTGTAATGGCTTTCCTAGACACAACGCGATCTCCACCCCCAATACCGGGAGAGACGAATCCCCTGCCGATCCGCTCACGTGCCTCCATGTGGCTCGGGACTGTACCCAAAAACTACCTGTTTGCACGACTCTTTTGAGCCGTGGTAGGGTAGAAATCAAAGCACAGTGGGAACTCACACGAGACAAATGACGACCTCAGGTCGATGAACTAACCTATACACATGTCACCAGGGAACTGCTATTTGACGATATGTATAATACCAACTAGCAGGTTCCCGGCGAGTCCTGTCCGGTGTACTTATAACCCAATGAGCACCTGTATACATCTTAGGTGATCCAACTGACACCAGTGGCTTGTGAGACCGGCCACCGCCCCTCGTCGGGGTCTCGACTGTATACACTAGTCTACTCTGGAGTATCGATGCACTGTCTCGAAACTCCCACGACTAGGGACAACTATTAAGAATATACTTATAGACCACCCAACTTTCACGTATATGATCGCCATCATACTGTTGGTAGTCAAGCAAGATCCTAAGGGCTCTATCAACGTGTAACAGTGATCAGTCACCTGAACCTGTACACGACTGATAAAGGCAAACCAGATAGCAATACTATCATCTCGAGTAAGACTGTCCTACCGGTATAGGTCCTCCTCAATCATTGCAATCACGTACCTGCGATCCAATAATTGACTTTGAGGGCATTATATCCAACAATAAGTAATGAAAAATATCTTCTCTTTGATTATATATGGAACCATTGGTGAGTTTATCAAAAACCCTAACTCATGTAGAGAGTTAACCATGGTAAGGGGTTAATGGTTAGGTCACAAAATATCTTAAGTAAAAACAAAAGAGTAGACTAAGTCAATACTTATCTACAAGCTTTTCCAAGCTTCTAGCTTTGATTAAATCCACTAATTTGTGATTACTTAATAATAAATGAAACCATAACATGAACCCCTACATGGTATGAGTCTCATATATACATGTTGCATGTGTAACCAAGCATGTCACAATATTATATATTACATATATAATATTTATTTAACAAAAGAAAACAATATGATAAACATATATCACATATATGTTAAATATATCATAAGTGAGAATAATAAATACTTAAGTGAGCATATAATATGTATCATTTCATCGAATCAACACTTGATCCGATAACCCAGCTATATCACATATAACCGGTCGATATCACATATCGCAAGAATAGAATATGGTATCACATACGCGTATCAATATCGATCCCACACATATCACACATGTGCTCCAACTTAATTTTGCCTGAGCCATGATACCTCTATGTAGGACTCTACAGACTCGTCAATACGCCGGCAGTAGGTGATGATCACATCAAACACCAACAAGCCGCAAGCGGTCAGCTAAACGTAATGGCCACCCGGGTATTGAATGATCAGAAGATCAACAAGTAAGTCTGCTCAAAATCCTGTAAATCCAATCAGTAATACTACCGTACAGTCCGGTCTCTTCATCTGATATGTTGCATATCTAGTCTAGGGGTGGTAAACGTCAGACCCCAGTAACCGATAAGTCGTGCCGATATGAGGTCCATAACGGTTCAAGAAACTACTGATAACACTTACCAGTAAATCTCAGCAATCCTGGCCAGGGATTTCCAGTTATGGCCAATCAAGCACAGCGCAACATCAACCCCCAATACCAGGAGAGACGAAAACTCTCCTAAGCCACCGTTTTGCACGTTCTCTTGAACGTGGTAAGGTGAAAATCAAAGCACAGTGGGAATCACACAAGACACTATGAAGATCTCGGGTCTACAGACTAATCTGTACCAATGTCACCAGAGAACTGCTATCTGACGATAGGTATAATACCAACAAGGAGTTCTCGGCGAGTCCGTCCAGTGTACCCAGTCTCCACTGAGCACCCGTATACTATCGTTGATGTCAATCACTAATGGATGTGGGATCATCCATCGCCCATCATATGGGTCAAGATACATATACGCTAGTCTACTATGGAGTATCGATGCCCTGTCTTGATACACCCTCGACTAGGAACAATTATAGGATGTACTTGTGGACTACCCAGGCCCCACTAGTATGATCTCCATCATAGTCCCAGTAGTTAAGTAGTCATCCTAAGGGCTTTATCAACATGTGAACACAAGACAGTATTCTGATATAAGTCAACATGTTAAGATAAAGGGCAACCTGATAGCATACTATCATGACGAGCAAGAAAGTCCTCTCTATATATGTCCCAGCATCAACTATAATATACATCATATGTACAACAATGGCCTCTAGGGCATACATATAACTAACAGAGGGATAATGCGCTTTGCCTTTTTCTTAACAGAGCCGAGGACAAACAATGAAGCAGAATATGAGGCTTTGATAGCAGGTCTTGAGATCGCTGTCGACATGGGAATCGAAAACCTCCTCATATACGGAGACTCCCAGCTGGTCGTTAGCCAAGTAAACGGTGACTATCAGACGTGCAAACCAGAGTTGGTAAAATACGGCGAAAGAGTGCAACAGTTACTAACTCAAATTCCCTCTTACGCCCTGGAAAACATACTGCGTAAAGAAAATAGCAAAGCGGACGCATTATCCAAACTCGCTAAAGAACTGGCTGACGAAAACCTCGATGATGTAAGGATCATTGCACAAAGTCGTCGAGTTCTTACACCAGCAGAAATATCTCCGGAGTCGTCTGAAGAAAAGGAAGCGACCAAGCAAATAGCCCTACAAATAGAGGACCAAGAAAAGGTTAAGGATTGGAGAGAAGTCTTTATAGACTACTTCAAATCCCGTCGAACACCTGAAAATGCATCCTCAAGACATCATCTCCTGAAACGAGCTCCGTCTTTCACCTTCATCAATGATACTCTATATAAAAGATCGTTCGACTCTCTGTGGTTGAGATGCCTGGGACCGGAAGAAGCGAGGAGAGTCATCTAAGAAACTCACGACGGACTCTGTGGTTCCCATCAAACTGGGCCCAAGATGAAGCTGAAGATCAAAAGAATGGGTTACCATTGGCCCACGATGATTCAGGACTGCCTCGAATACGCGAAGCAGTGCCACTCATGCAAAGTCATAGAGACTTCATCCACCAGCATCCAAACCCGCTACACCCAACAGTGGCTAGCTGGCCATTCGAAATGTAGGGAACCGATATAATTGGGCCCATCTAACCAGCGTCATCCAAAGGACATCGGTTCATATTGGCGACAACTGATTACTTCTCTAAGTGGGCAGAAGCCATGCCGCTAATAGAAGTGAAGACGGAGAACATCCTCCATTTCTTCAAGACACACGTCATCTATCGGTTCGACACTCCGTGATGGATTATCTCCGATAACGGGCCAGTCTACAGAAGTCATAGAATCAGTCGCTTCGCACGGCAGCATAACATAGACTGGAGATACTCTTCGGTCTATAATCCCCGAGCTAACGGTCTAGCTAAGGCTTTCAACAAAACCTTGACGAAGATCATAAAGAAGACGGTGTCCAGAAATAAAAAAGACTGACACGAAAGACTACATGAAGCTCTCTGGGCGTATCGGACTACGTTCAAAACGGCTACGAATACAACGCCGTATGCATTAGTATTCGGCACGGAAACAGTACTCCCCTTGGAGATAGAGTTACCCTCTTTACGAGTGGCGGTTTATTACGAACTAACGGATGAAGAGAATGCTCATCTTCGGCTTGAGGAGCTCGACGCCTTCGATGAAACTTGTCTCATGCCGCAGCAAAACTTGGAGGCTTACAAAGAAAAGATGACACGCTCATACGAAAGATTAATTAGGCCGAGAACATTCCGCCAAGGCGAACTCGTGCTAGTTGTCAAAAGACCTATGATCCCCAATCGTGCCAAACGGGGGAAATTCGAGCCAAACTACGAGGGCCCGTACATCGTAGACAAAGTCTACCAAGGTGGGGCTTACTTGCTCATGGATATGCATGGCGAAAGACCCTTCCGGCCAATAAACGAACGATTCCTTAAGAAATACTACGCCCGACGAATCACATCCCAGGTTAATGATAAATGACGACACTTGTGTCCGCTCGCTGTCTTCCTGAGTAGCAAACTCTGTAGGTGCTATCTGGCAAAACTTTGCCGCAAAAACTAGCTGCGGACCGAAACGTCCCTAAACTAACAATGGACCGCAATGTCCTGAAACTAGCTGCGGACCGAAACGTCCCTAAACTAACAATGGACAGCAGTGTCCTGAAACTAGCTACGGACCGTAACGTATTTAAACTACTACGAACCACAGCATCCTTAGGCTAACGCGGCGCAAAAAAAATGGTACATCCATAAGCGAAATGGGCACGGATGAAAACCCGAAAGGGCTCCGTGAGTAAAAACAGCAGGGCTACCGGCGAGTTTGTGAAAACCCGAAAGGGCGCAGGCTCGTAATTTTTTTTCCTGTGCACTTGCAAGGTCCCCTCGACCTTGTAAGGAGAAAATACCTGCATGAGATCCTTACGACTCACAAGGGAGTAAAACACTTAGGAATCCTCACGATCCTTAAGGAGAAATTACACTTACGAGATCCTCGCGACTTGTAACTAGAATTTCCCCCCTATGAGACCCTCACGGCTCACGGGATTCAAAAGTTTTAAGATACAGGGACCTGAACCTGTTCTTAAGCCATCATATCCCCCAAACTGCCCTACAGGCGGTCAATATTGACCATTGTATACAATCCACGGGCATAAATAAGCGTTCCCTCACCCAGTTCCACCAATGGTGTGAAATTCCCCTATTTGGTGAACACACTTGTAGGTCCTCTCGACTTGCAAGGAGAAAACGCTCTTGTGAGATCCTTACGACTCTCAAGAGAAAACACACTTAGGAGTCCTCATGACCCTAAGGAGAAATTACACCTACGAGATCCTCATGACTCGTAGGGAGAAATACCTTTATGAGACCCTTACGGCACACGAAGTCAAAAGCCTTAGTCGTCAGGTCCCTAACCCTGTTTGCTAAGCCACCTTTGTTCAAACCGACAAAGGCAAATGATGATTCTCTCCTGGCAATGTCCCACTGGTAGCGATGCTGATGCCTAAATCGGTATCCAATTCTAAGTCCTTTCACGGCAAATGATGATTCACTCCTGGCCATATTCCAGTTGCAGCGATACTGATGCTAAGATTGGTATCAGATCTCAAGTCCATACTCGCAACAAAATCAGCGAGCCAAAAAGACATATAAAATAGCCGAAATGATTGGGCAACTCGCAATAAAAACCAGTGAGTAAAAAGAAAAAATAGCCGAAATGATTGGGCACCACGAAAAATAGCCGAAATGATTGGGCAATCGCGACTTTCGCGATATAAAAAGCTGAAACAATAGAGCATTGCGGAAAGAAATAAAAAAAATGAAAGAATAAAACTTTTTCCCTACAGGGGAATCCATACTGACCCCTGTATACAATCGATGAGCATAAACGAAAAGGGAACCACATTTCCCAACAGACTCTGTCAAAGGGAGAGTCCGATCTCGACGGCAGCATCTGCATCCCAGAAGATCAACACAGCGTTACTTCTCGACACCGCAGAAAGCGAAGAAAGTCAACCACGACACAGCGGAAAGCGGAGCAAGTCAACCCCGACACCGCAGAAAGCGAACCAAGTCAACCAATGACCCCCCGCCGGAGCAATGCTTCGTCTCGGAAACAAGTCAACCAATGACCTTCCCGCCGGAGCAACGCTCCGTCTTGGAAACAAGTCAACCAATGACCTCCCCGCTGGAGCAACTCTCCATCTCGGAAACAAGTCAGCCAATGACGAGCAACGCTCCGTCTCGAAAACAAGTCAGCCAATGACCTCCCCGCAGGAGCAATGCTCCGTCTCGGAAATAAGTCGGCCAATGACCTCCCCGCCAGAGGAACGCTTCGTCTCGGAAACAAGTCAGCCAATGACCTCCCCGCCGGAGCAACGCTCCGTCTCGGAAACAAGTCAGCCAATGACCTCCCCGCGGAGCAACGCTCCGTCTCGGAATCAAGTCAACTAATAATCTCTCGATTCGTCTCAACCCCCAGGAAGATCAGTCTCCCTGCATAAAACTCTCAACCCGTAAAAAGAAAACTCTGTTGTGAGATCCTTACGACTCTCAAGAGAAAACGCACTTAGGAGTCCTCATGTAACATCCCTAAACTTTTTGTACATTATTTTCCCTCAAAAATACAGAAAGGGGTACTTGAACCCGAGCACAAGTTATAAGTTTGATTTGCTTTTTAACAGCAAGAAGGAGCTTGTAGCTCATTGGTAAGACCTTACACTGCTGAACCAAAGCACCAGAGTTCAAATCTCATCAGCCACATTATTTTTTAATTTGTTTTCTTTTTAATCTTTTTAGAAGCCCAAGAGTCTACACGTGCTTAACCCGTAAACCCAAAGGTCACACTAAAAATAAACGAGTTCAGGAGGTAGACCAAGCGACGGGGGACACGTGGCGGCAAGAATTGGCCTGACTCGGCCGGCGCCACAGGCCGAACTCGCTCGAATACGATTCTTCCCTTCTTGACACCTATGTCTTTTGTCCTCCTTATAACCTCTGTATGGTTTAAATCCCCTGCACAATTACAGAGACTATAAAATCCCTTTAATCTTCATTTTAAGGCAATTTAAATGCAATTTTTTATCAAACCCTAACCCTAAAATTCTCCTATAAATACGCACACTCTTTTCCACCTCCTCACTCTGAATTCTATACAAAAACTCTCAAGAAAATTCTAAGTTCAATAGTGTACAAGTGGAGTTAGCAAAGGGCGAAACTCCGACAAACTTCCGACGACAATACGAGGAGTTTCCGGCGACGAAACGATGCACCGGCGATTCCCTTCTCTTCATCTATCTTCCCTCTTTCTTGTTAGCTTGTAAGTCCCTCCTCCCTCTTCTCTTCTCTATTCTGAAAACTTGTATTTCTAAATCCCGACGGAAGCGGAGTTAATCCGACTTCCGATTCGGTTTTCTTTAAAAAGTTCCAATTTTCTTAAATACAACAATACCAAACTTGCACATCATGACCATTAAACATTAACAAAATATATTGAACAAGTTCTATTTCAAAAGAATGTCTATTGTAATTTTTATCGCACTTTTTCAGAAAAATACCATATAATTTAGTTTTGACATAAATCATTCTAATTCCTTACTATACCTTTAGATAGTTCACGAGGTAATGACCTACCTCCTCACAATACACATCTCTATCATAGCACGATATCTTTTGGGAATATAGAATACGGGAATACGAATTTACAATTAAATACCTTTAACTTATAAAAACCTTTTTCTACAAGATTATGTATTTTTAACAAATCTTTGCAATGCGCCGCTACAATCCATTTCGGAGAACCCGTTCGGGATGGTACGGATTATCGCACATCCTTGGGCTTAGTAGTGCGAGATGCAGACCTCCGCAAGGAGCATACGGTCTCGAAAGATTTAAAAATACAAATATCTTAAGAAAATGAGATTTCTAGAAAAATAATAAATTAAATTATTTTATAAATATATATATATATGTGTGTGTGTGTGTGTGTGTGTGTGTGTGTGTGTGTGTGTATGTATTATCAAAATATCTATTTTTGATATAGTATAAATATTCCAACTTGTCTAAATAAAAAAGAATCACTTTACATGAAAATACCATGCAACTCCATACAAGTTCAATACTTTACAATTAAATACCATATATTATGAAATTAGGTTTTACTCACTAGAAATGTCACATATATAAAATATACATCTATGAAAACTCTAAAGACGATAATTAAATACTTGAGGTGTATTTTGAAAATTATACAAAATTATTTTTACATAAACCCCCCTCAAGTTCTATAAATTACAATAAGGACCCTAGTAAATATAGGTTTAAGCGAGACCAATCTCTTGAGCCTCAGGGAGCTGGAGATATGGGTGCTTGCCTATTTAAGATAGACAACTTAACAAACGGTGTTATCAACACGGTAATCGTCTTTGAAAAAGACACAAATCTTGCCGTCCATGTGCAGCGGTTACCGATAACATCAAAATCTAATTCAGGATTCAATTTATTTTCTAATTGTCTAACTCAGACCGAGTCTCGATATAATCAATCTGACTTGAATGGGATTCTAGTATATATAACAAATCAATATGAATCCATATTTTAAATCTGTTCAATCTATATAATCTATATAACTCGACCGAACCGAACCATGGATATATTCCATTTACTTGATTATCCAGTACCTCCATTTCTATTTATACGATATCATAGTTTCGACAAGTCTTCCATTTACATTTACAAAACAGTACAAACAACACAATTCAAACAATGCAAACAATACAATCAAGACATCGCGGGGTTTTTAAGGGGTAGATTGGTACGGAAAGTGTTAGAAATGGCACGAGCCTGCAACCATAATACACCTAACCTGTATTCCATTGCTGTTGTACCATGGCATAAACGGTTCCTTGTACTCCTGATACCTTAGTCTCCGGGGTAAGTGAAACTCCTCTCGTATACACCGGCCTCTTCTGTACCAAGGTACAAACAACAGCATTAACACTAAATACAACATTATAACAATATAATACAACTTTAAAAGTTACATTCTCTCTCTTTCTATCTGTCTATTCTACTTCTCCTTTATTTTTGGAACTTACCGAGCGATTTGTTCGCTGACGACATTCTCTTTCTTCTTCTTTGGAATGTCGTCAGGTGATTCACTGGAGATCGAGCCCACCAGCGAGGACTTGGATCAGCTAGCCTTTGATTTGGAGCTCTAGTTACTTGTACATTTTATTTCAGTACTTTCCATTTCTGTGATGCCACTGTTTAGGCATTGCTTTTCATTCCATGTATTTACTTTTCAGATGTATTGTAAAAAGAATGTTAGTAAATAAAGTTGATGTTCATTACATTTGTCTCTTGTGTATATTTTTTTTATACTGCTTAGTTACCCTTAGCGTATTTACTTCTGAGTAAATACGTAGCGGCCCCATCGCGTCCTCTGCCCGTATACTTAGAAGCGAGGCGTGACAGGTTTTGTTGGCGGCCCATGCAAGTCTGAGCTGTATGGAACCATACCATGCAGTTTAGTTCTACGTGGATAACCTAAGTAATATAACACAAGAACCAGTAACTGAAAACATTCTTTACAATTCATACCCCTTGAATCTTATCATTTCATATACTTTGGATCTGTTCTAACCCAAATTTTTCTTTCAAGGTTATGGATTCCCCAAACAATACCAGCACGAATGTCAACAACACTCCCCCACCACTACCACTCACACCTGTCGTTGCTGTTCCGATCAACGAGCAGACGGTTTTTCTTGAGGCAATCCGCAGCTTCCTGGAAGTACAACAGCAGTAGACTGCTATTCTCTTAAACCGTCCAGAAGCGGAAGCACCCGGAGTGAAGCAATTCCGGGAACTTCACCCCAAGAACTTCTCAGGAAAAGAGAGCTCTCTAGAAGTTGAGGAATGGGCTCAAAGTATCGAAGATGACCTGGCAGCAGTACAAGTGCCGGAGGTCGCTTGGGTACGAGTTGCAAAGCCGCAGCTCACTGACAATGCACGGGTTTGGTGGAAGGCGGAAGAAAGCCGTCTTGACCAACCTATCGAATGGAAGACTTTCCGTAACATGTTCGACACAAAGTACTTCCACGAGACTGCCAGATTCGACATGGAACAACAGTTCATCCATCTACAACAAGGTTTAATGTGGACAAAATCAGCAGATGAGTATGATGCTGAGTTCACCATACTCAGCAGATAAGATATGTCTCAATATTCGATTTTATATCACATACTACACAGCCAACACAAGACCGTAACTATTTTGCGGCCTATCTCATACCGACTGCTGAGATCAGAGCTAGAAGATTTCAGAAAGGGTTGGACCCGGAAATCCAAGTTGCTCTAGCCACATCGGATTTCCCAACCCATGATTTGGTTTTGAAGGCTGCCCGAAGATACGAGGCAGTAGTAAAGAGAAAGGGCAGACCTCAATCTTCCGGAGTGAAGCGCCCTGCCAATCAGTTGGCAGGAGGAGCCTCTTCAAGGCCAACTGTTGAACCCAGGAGATCGGAAGAAATCAATAACCAGTCGAGTCCCGATTTTTTGCTTTTATTGCAAGAGGGTTGGACATTTGGTGAAGGACTGTAGGCACGAAAAAGGCTTGTGCCTAGTTTGTGGCGAGTCCAATCACAGAATTTAAACCCGTCCTTATAGATACATGTTTAGTTGATAAAACTGCATTTTTCATATGACATTTTTCCTACTATTTCTATATAAATAGGTGTTTATTATAATATATGACACATATGAGGGTTTATCTGTAAAAATACTATTTTCATGTGTTTATATATTATAATTAACATTATGAAGGAAAAAGTAAGCATATAATATCCATGTAACATTTGGCCCATTTAATATGCTTACCTTATTAAATACCTTTGACCAATTCTCTTAAAACTAAAATATCATGACAAATGGTTAAAGATAATATCTCAATAAAAACAAATTCTACTAATATCATTTATTGAGATAATTGTGCAGGAATTATATCATGACTGAAATCAATGAAATCCGAGTTGGTAAGATCAAATCTGCCGAAGATATTCAAGTAAATTGAAGAAACTAATTCTGGCAGAAACGTAGAGAAGATTTTCAAAGTCTAGATACTCAAAAGATCACCAAGTGTTACAGATATGAAGGTACAAAAATTAGAGACCATGATCTCACCAAAAGACGGCGGATCCGCGGCCAAACCTATCCAATGGCCACGGTTCCGCCACACTTCTAAGGATTTAGGGCTCGGGATTTTGGTGGTTGGGATCCTAACAACTAGTTTCCATATTAGGAAACCAGGGTTCTGGCTTTGTGACTATAAATAAGGACCGAGAGCCTCTTGGAAAAATCATCAAACCGACGCGATCACGAAGTCCACGACGGCTTAAGAATCCTGGTTGACCATCAACGGTTCAATTACCTCCTTAGAAAAGATCGAGAAGCAAACTAGCATTTTGTAATCATTTTCTAAGGGAACAAAGTGTAATCGATCTTGTTGATTAATAAAGGCAGTTGTTTTCTTATTTTATTTCTTTATAGTTTCAATATGATTTCCCTCTCTATCTTTTCTTTTCCCAACATGCGCGAGTAATTCTCCGCTTATTAGGGTTCATAAGATTAGGGTAGATTAATGGATGATGAAGATCCTTAAACTCTTTTTAAATCCGATAAAGTTTATAAACTTTATCAAAAGAATAGTTAACATCCTAATCGGACGCGCTATCAATTCATTGACAGTCACGACCACGATTAGAGATTAGATTAACAATTGCTTTGGTAAAGGCTAGACATGAACGAAGATCCATGTCAAGATAGGGGTTAAGAGTGAGAACCATTTTCCCTCCAGAAACCCTAATCTACATCCATCGTTGTCGATCTAGTTTTAAATCTATTAAAGGATAAAAGGAGTAATTTTTAATTAATCATCCATGACTACTAAATCTTAATGAACCCTACAAGCCCCCTTTTTACTATAAAACCTACTCCGTAGTTGATCTTGATCTATATCCTGTATCCGTGTTTGACGTAGATCTAGAACCTATAACGGTTTCCCCCAATCAGAGAAAAGCATTGTTTGAAATTTGAATTTCAAAAATTGAAGCATCGCTTCAGATTCAGCGCTAGGCGCGCTGCGCGCCACGTGTGAAACACGGATACGCTAGCGCCAGGTGCGCTGCGCCCTAGGCAGCACCCCCCAATCAGAGCAAAGCTCTGCTTTAAATTCAAAATTCAAAATTTGAAGTAACGCTTCAGATCTAGCGCTAGGCGCGCTGCGCGCCATGTGTCAGACATGGGTACGTTAGCGCAGTTGCGCTGCGCACCACGTGTCAAACGCAGGCGTGCTAGCGCAAGGTGCACCAGCGCTGGAATTAAAAATTCCCCACCGTTAGATCAAAAGATCTAATAATTATAAATTATTAATTAATCAGAATTAAAATTCTGTTATGAAAAGATCTTTCCAACCTTGTCAAAAACAAGAAGATTATCTTCTGCAAAGTAAAAGCCTTAGGATCAAAGATCCAACGGTGGGAAATATTCCCAAACCAATCAGAGAAAGATCTCTTAAACTGATTTAACAAATCATTTGCCCTATATAAAGGCCTCAAGACTTAAAGTCTGATATAGCCTCTACAAACTTTGAAAAAAACTCAAAGAGAAAGAAAAGCAACCTTTTAGCGAAAGAAGATCATTTTCTTCAAGGTAAAGAACACGATTCTTGAACACAGAGGTGAAATCATCTCATGAAAAGAAGAACTATCTTCTAAAAAAGATCATAGATCTACAATAGACCAAGGTCTTTGATATAAAAGAGATCAAAAGATCTTATTATAAAAAAAAACAAAAAGAAGAAGTATTCACTTCATTCACAGATCATTGATCTACAAAGGCGGCGCCCTTTTTATAAATAAGAACTTTTGTTCTTGAACCTTGAGTCAAGGCCTCCTTTAAAAGAAGAACATAAACTTGTTTTCTGATCATAAATTTGATCAAATAAGCTTTGCGCTACTGAAAAGTGCCTTACACTCATGAACTGCACTTTTGCGCTCATTGGACAGGCGCTCAGCGCCAAAGCATGCCACGTGTCAACCATAGACACAGTTTGCGCTTTGCGCTTCTGAGACAGTGCACTGCGCCCATGGACCGGCGCTCAGCGCCAAGCGCACTACGTGTCACTCACTGGTGCGCCATTAAATCGGCGCAAAGCTCTCATAAATTGAAAGCGCAGTGCGCTAATAAACTAGCGCTTAGCGCTAAGTGTGACACGTGTCATCTTCGTGTGCGTTACTCGACAGAAGCGCAATGCGCTATTTGATTGACGCAAAGTGCCTGGCGTGCCACGTGGCGCACTGTCAGAACATACATTGTTCTGATGAATGCTATGCATTCAATACAAGACAAAAGATGTCAGAACCCAATGCTTAGTATTATTAAAAGGGCTAAGCCCAAATAAAGGCTCAATAGTCAGAACAATAAAATGTTAAACATTTTAGTTGGACTTAGCCCAATTCTGGCCATAACTCCTCAACTTATATTGAACTGAGTCCACCTGCTCACAAATATTCAACAGATCTTAGTCCCAAACTGAACTACAGATCTTCCAATCAATTTACACCCGGTCCAAGGGTATATCTCTGTACTCCTCTGATATCTGTCGTTGTAATCCTTCAACGTCTTTAGAGAGGTGACGGGTCCCAACGACCACACATTTCTACGGACTGTGGGGTCCTTAAACTCATGGACTACGATATCCTTAAACTTCATAGACTATGATGTCTTTAAACTACGGACTGTGGGGTCCTTAAACTCATGGACTACGATGTCCTTAACCTGGACCGAAACGTCCTTAAACTAACAATGGACCGAAACGTCCTTAAAATAACAATCGACCGCGATGTCTTTAAACTAATATTGGACCGTAATGTGTTAGTTATATGTATGCCCTAGAGGCCATTACTATACATAGGATGTATATTGTAGTGGATGCTGGGACATATATAGGGAGGACTTTCTTACTCGACATGATAGTATGCTATCTGGTTGATCTTTACCTTAACGTGTATACTGATTGTCACTCTGTTACATGTTGGTAAAGCCCTTAGGATCTGTACTTGACTACCTGGACTATGATGCGGATCATACTAGTGGGGACATGGTAGTCCATAAGTACATCCTTCAAAGTCCCTAGTCGTGGGTGTATCGAGACGGGGCATCGATATACCAGAGTAGACTAGCGTATACCTTCTCGACCCATACAGATGGGCGATGGATGATCCCATATCCATTGGTGTTTGACATCAGAGATGATATACGGGTGCTCAGTAGAGACTGGGTACACTGGACGGACTCGCCGAGAACTCCCAGATGGTATTATACCTCACGTCAGATGGCAGTTCTCTGGTGACACTGGTACACAGTAGTCTGTTGACCCGAGATCGTCATAGAGTCTTGTGTGGCTCCCACTGTGCTTTGATTTCCATCTTACCACGTCCAAGAGGGCGTGCAAAACGGTGGTTTTTGGGTACAGTCCCGAGTCACATGGAGGCAATGAGCGATAGGAGGGGATTCGTCTCTCCCGGTATATGGGGTTGATGTTGCGCTGTGTTCGATTGGCTATAACAGGAAATCCCTGGCCAGGGTTGCTGAGATTTACTGGTAAGTGTTACCAGTAGTTTCTCGAACAGTTATAGACCTCATATCGACACGACTTATCGAGCTATTGGGGTCTGACGTTTACCACCCCTAGGCGAGATATGCGACATATCAGACGATCAGACCGGACTGTACGGTAGTGTTACTGGTCGGATTCACTGGAGTGTGAGCGGGCTTGCTCGTCGATCTTCAGATCGCTCAATACCCGGGTGGCCGTTACGTTTAGCAGACCGCTTGCGGCTTGTGGGTGCTTGATATGATCATCACCTGCTGCCGGCGTATTGACGAGTCTTTAGAGTCCTACACAGAGGTTTCCTGGCTCAAGCGAAACGAAATAGGAGCGCATATGAGATATGTGCGGGACCGAGAATAATGCGTGTATATGATACCGTATTCCATTCTCGCGATGAATGTATCGAAAGGTTGTATGCGATATAACCTAGTTATCGAATCAAGGGTTGGTTTGATAAGCCGATACATAGAATACTAGTCGGTTATATGCGATATGACCGGATCGTTAAATCAAGTGTTGATTTAATGTATAATTATATATTTGATATATTACTTTGCATTAACTAGTATTGGTTCACTTTAGATGGATATTCTCACTCGGATGTGCGCATTATATATGTGATATGATTTTGTGCACATGCTTGTATCATGTTTGATGATACATGTTTACTTGGTTAATTGTAAAGAATTAAACCATGGTTAAACTTATGATTAGGGTTTTATTTCCTTTTCTCATTTATTTATCTATTTATTCATTTTGGAAAATAGATGGAAAAAGGAGAAAAGAATGGTGGCTTTTTTTGTTGTTTAGTGGAAGCTTCATGAAACCTTGACCCTAACCATTTATTTAACCTAAGTTAATTCTCTACACTTTACCATGGTTACTTTTATGATAAGAATGATTATTTTTTTCTTTTCTAATTAATCTTATCATAATATTCTTCTTCTTCTTCCTTGAACTCAAGAAGAAACCTTCACTTCATCAATGGTGGATTGATGAAATGAGTGAGAAATCCAAAACTAAAGTCTACCCACTTCCTATTTCTTCATCCTCTACCTCTTGCCAAGTAGTAGAGTGTGTTTCCTTCACGAGTTTTCATGGCTTGGTGAAGGTGGAGCTTGATCTAGCGATGCTTCGACGTAGATCATCTTCGGCATGGACATCGATGACCTAGCCCGTCCATTCTCCGATGAAGCCGACGCTAGAGCCCGGGACTTGTTATGGACAGCGAGGAGACTTCATTGCGGAGCTATGGAGGTGGAGAACCGGATCTACAAAGGTTGTATTTCCGTATCTCTTAGTTAAGTGTTAACTAGTTTATTGTTTCGCCTAGATTTCTAGCAAACGATCCGTAGTCGGGTTTCTCGGCACCTAGAATTTTTGAAATTGGCATGGTTGATGCCTTGTGAGACCTCACTAGTGTGCCTAGGAACCCTACAGTGGTATCAGAGCCTAGCTAGAGCCTTAGGCGAAGTCTAGACGGAATTTGAAGCCCGAACGAACCCGAAACCAACCCGGAAATTGCTCTCTGGAAATTTTCTAAAAACAGGGTTTTTTGTGAATTAAAAATTGCCAAAAAATTCAGCATGGAATCCTAAGAGTTACTGTGAAGCACGTGGCTCTAAATCGACAAAATAGGCGCGGAACCGCGGCCCCACCCTTGGTTTAGCGGCGGTTCCGCGGCCATGTTGCTGATTTAGACCACGTGTCTTGCACAGTAATTCTTGTGTGAAAGTGCTGAGTCTTCTGGAAATTTTTATTTTTTATTCCAGAGTTGTATTTTCTGGGATTGTTTTGGGGATTCGGTGTTTCGATCGGAGTATCAAATTTTGTCTATTTGGCTTTCCGGATAAATTTTAGAATATGTTAAAAAGTTCGACCGGATATAAATACCCAATTTTTCCCCTGTCGGGAAATTTCCAAGTGTTGGATTTTTCCGTAGTTTAACGACGTTCTAAGTAGTGCAAGTAACGCGATGGACCCTCTAGAAGACAACAAACCTTAACTCGATTATGTGACCGTCTTGAACTGCCCTTTGAACCTTTGGGTTTGGGGCAGTACGGCGTGCCACATGTGAGGCGTTGGCTTGACCCTTCTACGGCTGGACCGTTGGTACTGAGGCACGAACTGAATGTTGTTAGACTTATTTCATGTGTTGATCTGTATCGGGAAAACTTGGGTGTTCGATTGTTCGATCGGAAAGTTTGACATTTTCTATTTATCCGGAATGGGATACAATAATTGGAATTCACAAATAGTTATGAGATAACGGAATGAATATTATAAACATAGCAGTTTAGTCTCACTTGATCGGTTGCCATGGAATTTTGATGTGATCAAAAGTCCGTCGCAATCACGTAGCGTACGCGGATACTCGCCGATAAACTTAATAGACAGCCTCACTCCATAGCCCCGACCAAGTGACTGTAGGAGAACCCCGTCGCCGAAAACATCCGTTCGGGTGCTCGCGGTAGCGGTGTTCCGCCTTGGTGCACTTCGTCGACGGTATCGGGGGTCCAGCCGCCTACTGAAGTTTGCGACGAGCATTCGATCAGGATGTCGGGAATCTTGTTGAATTCCCCGACTTGATATAGAAAAGAGTTTTCGATAATGAGACTAAAATGCGGGGTTTATAATTGTTAGGCATACGATGTCTAAGTAATTCATTTGGTCAGGCATGCGATGTCTGAGGTGGTTGCGGATTCCAACTGTTGTAGTTTTACACTTTCTTTTTTGTGACCGTAAGTGTAATATGTGATATCGCCGGTTTCGTTGCTATATGTCAACGACAATTGGGATGCGCATATTTACTTACGTTGATGACATGTGATGTTATGTGTTGCTGGATATGTTATATTGGATCGTCGTGTTTGAATAGCCGGTTTTTTTTTATGTGAGATGAGTGTTTTTCATTTTCATTCATGTAAAAACTTGTATATAATATTCTTTTATTGGGACACTTCCAGGTTGCAGAAGATGTCACCGTTTGTATATTATTTACTTTTCCGCACTAGGATAGACCCAAGGAGGGGAGCACAAGTAACCGGGTTCTGGAGTCCAGTGGGAGACCAACTCGAGGAGTCGAGTCCGGGTCTCCTAACTCTAGAATTGGTAGGGTTGCTTGCCGCTCTCGTAGGGGTCTAGGGGTGTGGGTTTGGCTATTCATCGCGACCGTGGAATCCGTGTTTTATACTGGCTCGTATTGAAAACACGGACGTCCTAGTATATCCAATATTTCATATGATTCTTCTGCTGCGATATCTGTGATGTGATCATGTGATGTTCTGTGATAGATACAGTATATAGTATATATGATATATTATATAGACGTTACTTATGTTTTACACCCGTGCTAGCCCTGCCCCGCTCTGCCGTTAGTTACCTAACCTAACGGTGCACGAGGGGACATCGAGGCGAATGCGGATGGCATAAGTGTACGTCGTATTTATCTGTGATGTTTACGTACATAAACGATGGAACTTCATTAATGTGATTAATGAATTAAAAGAAACCTAAGATGTTGTAGAATCGAATTTCAAAAATAAAACTGGTAGCTACAGTTCTTGCTTTGCACAGCGGTATATGTGATATATCCTGCACCTTATTCGATGAGGAAAGGACCGAGATCCCTTCACCGGGAGTGACTCCTTTGGCAATAACTGGCAGATGCTACACACTCGGTTTGTCTTTTGATTGCTTTTAAGAGTTTTTGCTTTGCACAGTGATATATATGATATATCCCGCACCTTATTCGATGAGGAAAGGACCGACGATCCCTTCACCGGGAGTGACTCCTTTAGGAAAACTAGAAAAGCCTCAAAAACACTCCATTTCAAAATTCATTCGATCCTACAACGATATAAAGTTCATTACGCAAAAGGTTTTCTTAAAAACCTGTCGTAGCCCTCCGTCATTTCAGATAGGTAATAGTTAGTATTCATGCTGCGTTTGTTGACTCAGTCAAGGCGTAGTGTGCGGTAGCTGATTATTGCTTATCTGCAATGCATATGATGCGATTGGATTAGGGTAGTCGTGCGGCCTTGTTGACTCAGTCAAGGGTCGTGCGGGTGGGTTTAATTCAATCGAGAAATGATGGGTTGAACTTTACTTGCGGTCTATGGTTTGTTGACTCAGTCAAGGTCATAGATCGCATGGGGCAAAATATAATCGGGAATTTCAAGTGTTGAGATTTGCAATGAGATTGCATACCTTCTATGAGATAGTTGGATCCCGATACCCGCTGCGAGTAAGTGTTACTCCTGGGAGAGTTTTATACATTACAATTAGCCGATCAAGTAGGTGTCTAGAAAGGTGTCAACGGGGTTACGCCTCTGGAAAAACGAGGTTTACACTAATTAGGTTCGTGCGAAAGCACGGGGGACCTCCCTCAAAGTACCGACACTGGCCTGGCTGAAAGATTGGCGAACTTGTAGTGTGTAATTAATCCCGGCTAGTCCTTCCTTTTAGGGTTTGAAGGAAGATTTGATAAAAAGCAGTGGGAGCCATCCTGATTAGATAAAATAATAACCAATCTATTCTTGCAAGAGCGCACGCTGAGTGTTTTCTTCTCTCTCTCTCCAGGTAGCGACCATATCACGCCTTAATCAAGATAATAATACGGAAAATTGACCAAACCCGCTTGTTATACTGAGCTGGGGAACGTTGGTCCCGCTCCAACTTATAATTGTTATAAGACAGAGCAGGAAATTGGGGATTACCAGAATTCCCGTGCCGCCCAAACGAGGAGAGTGCATGATGATGCATCATCTTCAGGTGTGTTCATTACAGAGTACTGTTTCTCCGTATCCTCTACGTCCTGGGTATGTGATACCAGATCAGGATCCCAGATATGTAATATGTTACATAGGGCTACAGAAAGGTAGAGAACTGAGATCGGGTGATAAGTTTCATGAGGCAGAAAACGGGGCAAGTGTTGCAGCCAAGTCTGTTGGTCACTGTCACCCTGTATTACCAATACATTGATTCTGAACGAATGTTGTTAGATACCGAACCTGATATACAAAATCATATCAGTCTCTTTATTAGTAAAGAAATGATAAAATTTTGTATTGTTGGATAATGTTTTGAACATTTCCTATATCAAAAGTTGATCGTATCAGGCACGTTATCTAACAGCGTTGATGTTCTAAATCAAACTACAGTTCTTAGTATATGGAACACACAAAAGAGGGAGAGTTCAGAAATGAACGGATCCTTCTTAAGGTATTGTAGACTAGGTCAGATCAATGTGACCCGACTAGCTGAAGTTACATGTAGATGCATATTTAAATCAGTTTGAATTTACATCTTGTGAAACTTGCCAGTCATGTCACAAAGATATAATGACACTAGCTCTGTTTATTGGAAACAGAGAAAGAGTTAGTGAACTCTTGGGATGATACATGTTGATGTTTGTAGGTCCCCTGTCTACACATACCAAGACTGGTTCTTTGTACTTCGTTACATTCTCTGATAATCTCTCGAGATTCAGACCTATGTTCCTGTTGAAACACAAGTCCGAACCTTTTGAGATATTCACAGAATATAAGTTAGAAGTAGAGAACCAATATACAGGTATAAGTATTATGTCCTTTGATGTGATCGAGGAGGAGAATACTTGAGCACGGAAATACTGGACTATTCTAAAGGAAAATGAGATTCTCTCTCAGCATTACTCCTCCGTATATACCATAGCACGATGGTATATCAGGGCGGAGCAATCACACCCTATATGATAAGGTGTGCTCTATGATGAGTACTACTGAGTTACCTGTTTCCTTTTGGGTGTTATGCACTTGAGAAGTTGCATACCTATTGAATAGGGTTCGAATCAAATCAATGCCTACCACTTCATATGTGATATGGAAAGGGAAGAGCCCATGTCTTAAGTTAGTTAAGATTTGGGGTTGTCCGGCCTATGTCTAAAAGCAAAATCCAGACAAACTCGAGGCAAGGTTAGTTATGTACAACTGGAAAGGTTCCAGCTATACAAACAACAGCAGATGATTTGGTAGAACCAAAGGATTCAGTAGATTCCAACGAACCTCAGCCTCTCCGCCGATCTAGTAGGGTTCCTTACCCACCTGAGAGCTACTTCGGTTTCTCCATGAAAGTGGGAGCGAGGATTGCATCATGAGATGATGACCCGACTAGCTTCGAGCTGGCCATCAGGAGTGAGACTCTGTAAGAATGGCTGGATGCTTAGCGATCTAAGATGGAATCCTTATACACCAACAAAGTATGGACTTTGGTTGCTATATCTGAAGGGTTAAATCCCCATCAGGAGCAAGTATATCTTGAGAAGATTACTTGGTGTACATCGAAAAGTTGAGACTTTCAAAGCTAGACTTGTTAAAAGTGTGCATCATTGACCAGGTGTGGATAATGATGAAACCTTTTTCAAGTAGCTATGCTTAAGTCCATCCAGATCCTACTTGTCACGGCTACATACCATGACTACGATATCTGGTGGTTGGGTGTCATGACTGCTTTTCTAAATGATGTTTTAGAAGAGAGCGTCTATAAGTACACAGCCAGAGGGCTTCGTAGACAGTGGGAGCAGCGGAAACGTGTGCAAGATGCTTTATAGGATTAAAGCAGGCATCGCGGAGTTGGAACATCTGTTTTGATGGATTAGTCAAAGAGTTGGAACATCAAAATGGTAGATGAACCTTGTATAAACAAAAAGGTAGTAGGGAGTATGGTGGTGATCCTCGTAGAGTACGTGGATGACATACTCTTGATAAGAAAGGAGTTTCTTATGCTACACTCGATCAATCTCCGTCTGTCACAATGATTCTCCACATAGGATCAAAATGATACCTCCTAAATCCTGAGTTTTGGATCTATGAGATAGATCTAATTGGATGTTAGGACTCTCACTAGTTGTAGTGAGACGGTATCAACCGATCTTGGGGAGAATCACTGGAAGGATTCCAGGGTGATAAAGACGACTGAAAGTCAGTCACAGGCATTGTCTTTACCCTCAGTAAAGGGACGGTATGTTGGAAGAGTTCCAAGCTAGATACCGTGACATACTAGACGATAAAGGCAGGATACATCGGTACTTAAGATGCTACCCTAGAGGCTGTTTGGGTGTATATTGGTTCATGAGATGAACTACGTTCCAACCATTGTGAGACAATGGAGTTGTGGCTCATGCCGAGGAACGCCGGTCCCATCAGTGATCCAGACTTATTCTAAGGCAGTATTACCTGATCATGGAGATAGTTGATCTCCAGGGGATCGAGGTAAGGAGAGTAGACTCAGAGGACAACACAGCGGATCCACTCACAAAGGCCTGTTCCTAAAGAGAGACCTTTATGGGATGGTTGAGTATGAGATACTACAACCACTGCTACAGATGGCCCTAGTGCAAGTGGGAGATTGTTAGTTATATGTATGCCCTAGAGGCCATTACTATACATAGGATGTATATTGTAGTGGATGCTGGGACATATATAGGGAGGACTTTCTTGCTCGACATGATAGTATGCTATCTGGTTGATCTTTACCTTAACGTGTATACTGATTGTCACTCTGTTACATGTTGGTAAAGCCCTTAGGATCTGTACTTGACTACCTGGACTATGATGCGGATCATACTAGTGGGGACATGGTAGTCCATAAGTACATCCTTCAAAGTCCCTAGTCGTGGGTGTATCGAGATGGGGCATCGATATACCAGAGTAGACTAGCGTATACCTTCTCGACCCATACAGATGGGCGATGGATGATCCCATATCCATTGGTGTTTGACATCAGAGATGATATACGGGTGCTCAGTAGAGACTGGGTACACTGGACGGACTCGCCGAGAACTCCCAGATGGTATTATACCTCATGTCAGATGGCAGTTCTCTGGTGACACTGGTACAGAGTAGTCTGTTGACCCGAGATCGTCATAGAGTCTTGTGTGGCTCCCACTGTGCTTTGATTTCCATCTTACCACGTCCAAGAGGGCGTGCAAAACGGTGGTTTTTGGGTACAGTCCCGAGTCACATGAAGGCAATGAGCGATAGGAGGGGATTCGTCTCTCCCGGTATAGGGGGTTGATGTTGCGCTGTGTTCGATTGGCTATAACAGGAAATCCCTGGCCAGGGTTGCTGAAATTTACTGGTAAGTGTTACCAGTAGTTTCTCGAACAGTTATAGACCTCATATCGACACGACTTATCGAGCTATTGGGGTCTGACGTTTACCACCCCTAGGCGAGATATGCGACATATCAGACGATCAGACCGGACTGTACGGTAGTGTTACTGGTCGGATTCACTGGAGTGTGAGCGGGCTTGCTCGTCGATCTTCAGATCGCTCAATACCCGGGTGGCCGTTACGTTTAGCAGACCGCTTGCGGCTTGTGGGCGCTTGATATGATCATCACCTGCTGCCGGCGTATTGACGAGTCTTTAGAGTCCTACACAGAGGTTTCCTGGCTCAAGCGAAACGAAATAGGAGCGCATATGAGATATGTGCGGGACCGAGAATAATGCGTGTATGTGATACCGTATTCCATTCTCGCGATGAATGTATCGAAAGGTTGTATGCGATATAACCTAGTTATCGAATCAAGGGTTGGTTCGATAAGCCGATACATAGAATACTAGTCGGTTATATGCGATATGACCGGATCGTTAAATCAAGTGTTGATTTAATGATTTAATGTATAATTATATATTTGATATATTACTTTGCATTAACTAGTATTGGTTCACTTTAGATGGATATTCTCACTCGGATGTGCGCATTATATATGTGATATGATTTTGTGCACATGCTTGTATCATGTTTGATGATACATGTTTACTTGGTTAAGTGTAAAGAATTAAACCATAGTTAAACTTATGATTAGGGTTTTATTTCCTTTTCTCATTTATTTATCTATTTATTCATTTTGGAAAATAGATGGAAAAAGGAGAAAAGAATGGTGGCTTTTTTTTGTTGTTTAGTGGAAGCTTCATGAAACCTTGACCCTAACCATTTATTTAACCGAAGTTAATTCTCTACACTTTACCATGGTTACTTTTATGATAAGAATGATTATTCTTTTCTTTTCTTTTCTAATTAATCTTATCATAATATTCTTCTTCTTCTTCCTTGAACTCAAGAAGAAACCTTCACTTCATCAATGGTGGATTGATGAAATGAGTGAGAAATCCAAAACTAAAGTCTACCCACTTCCTATTTCTTCATCCTCTACCTCTTGCCAAGTAGTAGAGTGTGTTTCCTTCACGAGTTTTCATGGCTTGGTGAAGGTGGAGCTTGATCTAGCGATGCTTCGACGTAGATCATCTTCGGCATGGACATCGATGACCTAGCCCGTCCATTCTCCGATGAAGCCGACGCTAGAGCCCGGGACTTGTTATGGACAGCGAGGAGACTTCATTGCGGAGCTATGGAGGTGGAGAACCGGATCTACAAAGGTTGTATTTCCGTATCTCTTAGTTAAGTGTTAACTAGTTTATTATTTCGTCTAGATTTCTAGCAAACGATCCGTAGTCGGGTTTCTCGGCACCTAGAATTTTTGAAATTGGCATGGTTGATGCCTTGTGAGACCTCACTAGTGTACCTAGGAACCCTACATAATGTCCTTAAACTAACAATGGATCACCATGTCCTTAAACTGGAAGTCGATCGCAATGTCCCTAAACTAAACAATAGAGCCCAATTGCTCTCTTGTTGGATCTAAACGATCTTGTCAAGTTGATCTTAGTCTAAACATTAGACCAACGTATCCTTAGCTAACGTTTAAGTTGATGTTAGTCTAAAAATTAGACTAACGTATCCTTAAACCCAACCAAAACCTAAATCTAAGAAGATACGGATTTGGACTAATCCACGCCCTACGGGCGGCAACACAAATTAGTCTCCGTATACAATCCACGGGCAATGACAAACAAAACAAACACCCAAGACACGAAGTGACCATCTGGAGAAGGAGAAAGTTGTTGCCGCGATGCGGTAGCGTAATTAACTGCAAGGGCTTGCGCCTGCAGAGAAGAGCGTCCCCACAATTAAAAACTCCTCAAACGAGGGGGAATCTGACGAAGTCTGCTACATCGGCCGCATCCGTCTAAACCTTCGATACGCTGTGCCATAAATCAACTTGGCATGTTCGGAGAGGTGGACGGATAACACTTATTAGCATCTGTCCCCTGATTCAGGCAAGACGTTCGTCTTCCCGGTTTCCGGTGGTAAACAGATTCTGGCACGCCCGGTGGGACCATTTCCTCTTTCCACTCCACACTTCGTGTGTCGTGTTCGCGAACGAATCGCGGTTTGATATGGTTACCCTTGGGTTTGAGGTACTAAGATTTAGTTTCTTGCTTGGCGCAGAAAGCGAAACATCAATGGCATCCACTTGCGAGAAGTGTTCCAACTACAATTGCAACTCGCGCTCCGCCTTATCTGGAGGCATAGCCTACGGGCCCCAAGTGGCCTCCTTGTTCATGATGCCGGTGGAGCAGGTGACTCAGGCTACCACCTGATTGTTCTTTGGGACTATACTCCCACCGATGAGTTTCAGCACCCCTGTACCAACACCAGAAGCTCCCAAGAAGTCGGTCTTTGATCGGCTTGCTACTACCGCGGCCCCTCTCAACGGGTCGTCCAGCTCCAGCGCCTCAGTCTTCGCCAGATTGGGCTAAAGTACATGTGGGCCCATGATGAAGCCTGCAATCCCAGAAAAGGTTGTTCTGAAGAGGATAGCCATCCCTGCTCCTGAAGTCGTCAAGGCGGCCTTTCCTGCCAAAGGGCCGGTCTTTGCAAGACTGACTGTTCCAGCTCCCACTCCCGCTCCTACTCAAAAGTCTGTATTTGACAGGCTAGACACTGCTGCTAAACGGAACTCGGTCTTCAAGAGGCTGTTACCAGCAACGCCTCACCAGAACAGGGGGCAAGACAAAGCCATCCCCATCACCGTACTAACACCATCGGCTTGACACGCTCGACGTCGCTACTGGCGCCGAGTGAGGAAGGCTGGGGGCAACTCCCCATCTGAGCTAACTCCATCAGCCCCAACGGTAGAAGTCAATGCTGCTATTCCAACCGGGAATAGCTTTGAATTGCTGAATAAGGTGCGCAGGAACTCTCCTACCGCCGTACTGAAAAGATCTCCTCCACCCATGGAGAATGTTACAGAAACAAAGCCGGAGCATCCCCCTCAGCGGCTGTCCTCCAAAGTATATAAAGTCTGGCGACGGGTCCAGGAGTCAGTGATTGATCATGACTATCTCCGCCGACAGAAGAAGCTGAAGGTTCAGAAGGAAGGGAACCGCCCTAGCAAGCCACAAAGGACGACAACCACCTGGATGCCCGCTGCAACGGTCCCCTCGATGTCAAACACTCAAAAGAAGAGGATGCCAGAGAAAGCCCCTGTGAACGTGGCGGACCACAAAAACGCTGAGCCCAAACGCCCCAAGTCTGGGGGCATAACGGTGCATACTGTTTACATGGCTTCCAGAAAAGAGGAAAGCCACACTTCGACGGGCCACCGACCGCTCACCCGATCAATAACAAGGGCTCAGGAACAACAACGGCAGAAGCTTCAGGAGATGCTGACTGCAATGGCCGCACTCACCGGGCCAAAAGAAAGCCTGGAGACATCATCAGACCAGCGTCACGAACAAGAAACCGATGCTGACTTCCTACGCAGAGTCCTCGAAAAGAAAGACAGAGAAGCAACAAAACAAGCTGCCAACATAAAACAAATGGCGCTTCTCTTCCAAGACATGGTAGGGATGATGTTACAGCCGGATCCTCCAGCTGAAGACCCTCCGATCATTGTTGAAGACGATAGAGAGGAGACATCTAATCCTCCTCCGGCTCTTTCAACAGCCAAGGAGGAAACCATTTCCAAGGCCGCACTGGATGACTATATAGCTCAGCAAATACGAGCCCACCAGGCGAATGAAGCGGCCGGTCAAGTCGTTAAAACTGGGTGACCGTATCCAAGCTGGTATGACCAATTAAAATACCCGCCGGGATACACAATCCCCAAATTTCATATGTACAAGGGAACAGGCAATCCTCACCAGCACGTCGCCCAGTTCAGAGCTCTTTGCGGTAACACCGGGGGCGATGATAAGCTTTTGCTCTGTCAATTCATCGGCAGCTTGTCGGAGACGGCCTTCGAATGGTACTCCGAACTTCCAAACAACTCCGTCAATACTTTTGCGGAAATAGAGCTGTTATTCACCCAGTGATTCACGAGTGCTAGTGAACGCACCCCAATAACGGCATTGATCAATGCCAGGGTGAAGCCAGGCGAGACGTGGGTCGAATACACCATACGATGGTGGAATCTGTGGTCGAAATGCGAACAGCGCATCGAAGAAGCACCGGCGGTGGGTATGTTCGTGGGCACTCTGGACCCTCATGCAACTATCTCCCAGTTCATGATGTTCTTCAAGCCAACCACGTTCCAAGCCTTGATTGACAAATTGGCCCAAATGGACCAGATGGGTCATAGACCGTCTCCTCCAAAGTCGGACTCTCGGAATGAGAAGGGAAAGGGGAAAGCGATCGTCGTCGCCAATGCTCAACTGCAGCCCGGTGGCCCGAGACCAGTTGATCGCCAAAATAACAGAACTCGATCTTTTGAAGATAAAATGAGTCACCCTTACTCGTTCCCTAGAGACAAGACGAAGAGGTTATTTGAGCTTGCACTGCGCAACAGGCTCATCAATCTGCCGGAGCCAAGACGCCCAGCGCAACCCGGCGACATTAGCAATCCTGACTACTGCCTTTATCACCGAATGTTGGGCCATCCGATCGAGGATTGTTACATCTTCAAAAGCTGGATAGAAGATCAATACCAGCAGGGCAAATTTGTATTATCTGAGAATTGGAAGGTGAACCCGCCTCGGCCACACACTCCCAAGAAAACAGATACACCGGAGGCATCATGCTCTTTCGTAGAAGAAGCTCCATGGGAGGTCGCTCTTTCAGCCAAGACTAAAAAAATGCTGAAAGATCTCCACACATGTCCGGCAATTAGATGGAAGATCCACTAGAGCCTGAGATCATCGAGGGGATGCTGAAGCCGCGCCCAACTCCAAAGATTGGTGGTGATAACCAAAGCATGCACACCCAGCCGTCGAAATCTTCGAAAAAGAAGAAGAAATCCAAGAAGCCCGTGAAGCGTGGTGACAAGCGCACAGGCCTACAAAAGCAGATTGACGCTCTAGATGAGTATAACCAGAAGGCGTAGACTCCAATCACGCTCAAAGAGTTCCTCAGCCACGTCCTTGTGGACGGAGATGACGATAATGGAGAAGACTCATCGGATGAATCCGAAGATTATGTGGCAAGTTGCCATGTGATCTCTCACTCGTCGATAGACAATGAAGAAGCTCCTTGCACCGAGAAACTAGGGGCAAATCCTAAACCGGAACTTTTAGGGCCATCAGATGAAATAATTGATGCATTCCTGAACACGGCTCTTCTTAAAAGCAAAGCTGATCGGGAGCGTGAGATGGTCATATTTGAAAAGGCCAAACGCCGACGACTGGACAAAAGGGCTAAAATATTCCCGCCAGATCAAAGTACATCCGTCGCAAACAAAAGCATGTTCAAGACGAGGAAAAGGTTTGCTAAAGCCATATCAATGGGGATGAAGCTACCACCCTCCGAAGGAAACATTCTTGATGAAGCAGAAACACATCCTAGCTACTGCCTATATCATCGAAAGATTGCACACCCTACCGAAGAGTGCAACGCTTTTACAAGGTGGTGGCAGGGATATGTTGCTCGCCGGCAACATTTCAAGCGGATGAAACTCAAAACTCGTCGGGAGCAAAGAAATACGACCGAGGAGTATAAAAGAACTGCCAGCAACTGTCGCATGGTCAATGCCGGGGGATCGCAAGTTCTTACCTTCGGGAGCGACTCTGACGAAGAAATGGCTCTTGGCCCTCTCTTTAAGGAGTCCACCTCGAGAAAAGAGGAAGAACCAAAGGCTTGTGAAAATATTCAACTGCGTAACCATACGCTGCCCGAAAAGAATGTTGGTCCCTCGAACAGTGGGTCAAATAGAAAAGATAAGGGGAAAGAAAAAAATCCCCGAGGATATTATCCTTGATGACCAAGCCGTCGAAAAGCTGACAGCCAAGGACCCGCCAAAGAAAAGTAAGGTGGACTACAATGTCCTGGCACACTTGAGGAAGATACCTTCGCATCTCAGTATTCTCGACGCCCTTCTGCTATCCAAAAAGGCGAGAGATTCTTTAATCAAGGCATTGCAGGAGCCCGAGCAGTTCCAAACTTTCCTCGCCGAAGAAAAGATGAAGGACGAGCTGGAAGAAGTACACACAGCCGATATCACCTTCGGCGATGAAGATCTCCTACTTGGGACATATGAACACAACCGTCCCCTATATGTCTCCGGGTACTGTCATGACATCATGATAGGTAAAATCTTGGTCGACAATGGGTCCTCCGTCAATCTCCTTAACGTAAGGGTGCTAAAGGAGATATGCATTAGCGTTCAGCACCTCGCTCGTGATAAAATCACCATCTCCGGATTTGACTCCCAGTCATCACGGACGCTTGGGTCCGTGATACTGACGTTACGCTTCGGGATGCTCGTCACTGATATCAAGTTCCACGTCATTGACGCCAAGATATGCTACAACGCTTTGCTCGGCCGGCCCTGGTTACACGAGTACAACATCATTCCCTCTACACAATATCAGTGTATGAAATATTTCAAGGATGGCCTCGAGTATACTGTGACAGGAGAGCTAAACCTATTCTCCGTGAACGAAGTCCGCAAGTACGAAGATGCAAAATACGTCTTACCAAACTTTGAGGACACAGAAAGATGTCACAAACCGGAGAACAAAGCTATCCCTACCATTCCGGTCTTCGGGAGTGATACCGAGGAGGAAGAAGAGATAGTTTACTTAGGTCCGCCCCAGTGCAACAAGCTAGGACCGTCCGCTCCTATGTTGATCTTCAGCAGCGACTCGGAAGATGAGGTCCATGCCATATTCTCTTCTCGGCCTTCAATACAAACCTTCGCTGATGAAGAGCAAAGTTTACAAGTTGCCATGGTTCCGCCCAAGCATCATAAAAAACCAGACGTGCTTGATACCTATAATGTGGAAGAGCTGCAAACGTTCTATGTCCCTCCCAGGCAAGAAGGTGAAAAGGCGATCATATTCTACCGATCCGGGGAAACCAAAGTGGAGAAAGAAATCTGGCACAGCGCGGATTCTACACTCGACAGGCTCCAGCCCATCCGTTTGCCCAGATATTATACGAACGGACTAAAAAGGCTGTTAAGGTGCTAAGGCGTATCTTTCAAACAGACTGCTCGAAAAGCTAAGTTCTATGACAGGATCTGGAACGTCCCTGGAACTCAGCGAAAGTTGCCCAACGGGAGAATGGAAACGACCGGGCTTGGGTATGTTCAATCCAAGAAATGGGAGCTACTCCGCGACTGCTACATCATACATGACTTTTATGAAGAGGGAGATGCTTTATGGGAAGATGCTAACCCTGAACCAGAAAGAACTCCCGCCTTGAAAATGCCCAGTCCGTCGTTCGAGGAACAAATGGACAAGCTTATAAAGGAAGCAAGTCAAAAGGTTCGAGACGAACATAATCGCAAAATGGCCATCTACGAGAAAGCCAGGACGCAACGCCTCCTTCAACAGACTGGGAAAAATGAAAATGCTCCTCCTTGTCAACCCATTGTACAAAAGGCCCGACGCGGAGGCAGAAACAAACCAAAGAGCGGGAAAGGCGTTCGACGGCGACAAAGCGGGTCCAAGAAGCCATACGATCAGGAATCGAGTGGCCAGGATTCATCTCTTATAAAGAAAATGGGTCGAGCATACTCTTTTGCCCAAGACAAGACAAAGAAGATACTTGATCTTGCCATAAAACATCAAATGATTATCCTCCCGGAATCCAAGCACCCCGAGCAAGCAGGCGAAGTCTCTCACCCGGACTATTGCTCCTATCATAGGGCAATAGGACATCCTATTGAAGACTGCTTCACCTTCAAGAACTGGGTCGAAAATCAATATCAATAAGGCAGGTTCGTTCTATCCAGCAGCTGGAGGGTAACCCCGCCGCAGAAGCATGAACCCAAATCTACGAGGGTAGAACCAGATCCACATCGGTCTTAGAAGCGAGCTCGTACCTGTCACGTGATAATGTTATCAAAAGAAGAACCTGAGGATATGGACAAACTCCCCTGGTGCTTCGAAAACGATGATGACAAGGTAATCTCAGAATTTCTACCAGCACCGAAAGAGCTGGAGGATGGAATACATACTACTGCAGATAACCTCAAGAAAATTGATTTGAGGACAGCAAGTGACCCGCGGCCGACGTTCGTCGGTGAGTTGTTGTCCGAAGAAAGGGTGGTGACGCTAAAAGACGTTCTCATGCAGCATAATGATTGCTTCGCATGGAACTATTCTAAGATGCCAGGATTAGATCCAGAGATTGCTGTGCACAAATTGGCAATATCTCCAGACGTCAAGCCGATCAAACAAGCGCCGAGAAGAATGCGGCTCGAGCTTTAGATGAGCATCAACGCTGAGGTCAAGAAGCTAATCGACTCCGGCTTCATCCAAGAGCTTCAATATCCTGACTGGATCGCTAGCATTGTCCCAGTGATGAAGAAAAATGGAACGGTGCGCATCTGCGTAGACTTTCGGGATCTCAATAAAGCCTGCCCGAAGGACAACTTCCCAGTACCGGTCACCGAACTGATGATAGACAATACGTCCACTCATGAGGTTTTCTCCTTCATAGACGGCTCACCAGGATACAATCAGATAAAGATGCACCCTGAGGACCAGGAACATACCGCTTTCCGGACCCCTTTGGGCATATTCTGCTACAAGGTGATGCCCTTCGGTCTAAAGAACGCTGGTGCCACCTATTAGAGGGCCATGACGAAGATCTTCGATGACCTCATACATGAAGTCGTCGAATGCTATATCAACGACCTCGTAGTTAAAAGCAAATCATACGAGGAACATTTAGAGCATCTGAAGACTGTATTTCAACGCATTCGGAAATACAACTTGAAGATGAACCCTCTCAAATGCGCATTCGGAGTCTCCTCGGGCAAATTCATGGGATTCATCGTCCGACACCGAGGCATCGAGATAGACCCGTCGAAGATCAAGGCGATTATGGAAATGCCTCCGCCAAGGACTCTCAAGTAATTGCGGTCTCTCTAAAGAAAGCTCACGTACATCCGGCGATTTATAGCTAATCTCTCAGGCAAATGCCGTCCTTACAGTCACCTGATGAAAAAGGGAACCCCATTCGTCTGGACGATATCAAGCAATACCTGCAGAATCCGCCGGTGCTAACCGCTCCGATCAAAGGAAAACCTCTCGTCCTGTACACAACAGCCCTTGAAGGTTCTTTAGGTGCGCTATGGGCACAAGAAAACGACCAAGGGAAGGAGAGAGCCCTTTACTATCTGAGTCGAGTTCTCCTGGGGGCAGAAAGCAACTACTTTCCCATTGAAAAACACTACCTAGCGTTGATCTTCGCAATAACGAAGCTCAGACACTATGCATTGGCACATGAGGTCCATCTCATATCAAAAGTGGATCCTCTCAAGTACTTGATGTCAAAGGCCATATTAACAAGACGACTCGCTAAATGGGCCCTGCTCTTGATGGAATTCTCGATAACTTATCGGCCTCTTAAAGCAGTGAAAGGCTAGGCCATAGCCGACTTCCTCGCTGAGCATCCGATACCTGCCGATTCTCCTTTGAATTGCAAACTGTCAGACGAACATGCGTTTGACACGATCGGCGGGGGTGATACCCGGTGGGAACTCTACTTCGATGGAGCGTCTTCCATGAAGAAGCGCAAACAAAGCACCCCTATAATCAAATTGGGGGTAGGCCTCATCTTCGTGACTCCACAGGGAGGAATAATGTGACTTTCCTTTTCCTTAACAGAGCCGAAGACGAACAACGAAGCCGAGTATGAAGCTTTAATAGCAGGTCTCGAGATCGCCGTCGACATGGGAATTGAAAACCTCCTCATATACGGAGACTCCCAACTGATTGTCAGTCAAGTAAACGATGACTATCAGACGTGCAAATCAGAGTTGGTGAAATACAGCGAGAGGGTGCAGCAACTGCTGACCCAAATTCCTTCCTACACCTTGGAAAGTATACCGCGTGCGGAAAATAGTAAGGCGGATGCATTAGCCAAGCTCGCTAAAGAACTGGCCGACGAGAACCTTGATGATGTGAGGATCGTTGTGCAAAGCCGTCGGGTTCTCGCACCGGCAGAAATATCTCCGGAGTTGTCCGAAGAAAAGGGAGCGACCGAGCAAACGACTCAACAAATAAAAGACCAGGAAAAGGCTATGGATTGGAGAGAAGTCTTTATAGACTACTTCAAATCCCGTTGAACACCGGAAGATGCGTCCTCAAAACATCAGCTCATGAAGCGAGCTCTATCTTTCGCCTTTGTTAATGATACTCTGTATAAGAGATCATTCGATTCTTTGTGGCTAAGATGCCTGGGACCTGAAGAGGCAAAGAGAGTCATCCAAGAAACTCATGATGGACTCTGCGGTTCTCATCAAGCCGGCCCTAAGATGAAACTAAAAATCAAACGGATGGGTTATTATTGGCCCACGATGATCGAAGACTGCCTCGAGTACGCGAAGCAGTGCTACTCGTGCCAGATTCACGGGGACTTCATCCACCAGCATCCCAATCCACTACATCCAACGGTGGCTAGCTGGTCATTCGAAATGTGGGGGACTGACATAATCGGCCCCATCGAACCAGCATCGTCCAGAGGACATCGATTCATTTTGGCGACAACTGATTACTTCTCCAAATGGATAGAAGCGGTACCACTGAGGGAAGTGAAAACGGAGAATATCCTCCATTTCTTCATGACGCACGTCATTTATCGATTTGGCACTCCGTGACGGATTATCTCCGATAACGGGCCAGCTTATAGAAGCCACAAGATCAGCCGCTTCACACAACAACATAACATAGACTGGAGATACTCCTCAGTCTATAATCCCCGAGCTAACGGTCTAGCTGAAGCTTTTAACAAGACCTTGACGAAGATCGTGAAAAAGACGGTGTCTCAAAATAAAAAGGACTGGCATGAGAGATTGCATGAAGCTCTTTGGGCATATCGGACTACATTCAAAACGGCCATGAACACAACGCCGTTGTTCCCCTCCGAAAGACGGCACAAGACTGACGTCTTGTCTGTGATTCAGAGGCAGATGCTAATTGGTGCTATCCGTCCACCTCTCCGAAGATGCCAAGTTGATTTATGGCACCATGTATCGAAGGTTTAAACGGATGCGGCCGATGTAGCAGACTTCGTCAGATTCCCTCTTATTTGAGGGGTTTTTGATTGTGGGGACGCTCTTCCCTGCAGGCGCAAGCCCCTGCAGTTAATTACGCTACCGCATCGCGGTAACAACTTTCTCCTTCTCCATATGGTCACTTCGTGTCGTGGGTGTTTGTTTTGTTTTTGGTTGCCCGTGAATTGTATACGGAGACTAAGTTATGTTGTCGTCCGTAGGGCGTGGACTAGTCCATGTTAGTTATATGTATGCCCTAGAGGCCATTACTGTACATTGGATGTATATTGTAGTGGATGCTGGGACATATATAGGTAGGACTTTCTTGCTCGACATGATAGTACGCTATCTGGTTGCTTTTATCTTAACATGTATACTTTCAGTCTCTCTGTTACATGTTGATAAAGCCCTTACGATGTGTACTCGACTTCCAGGAATATGATGTAGATCATACTAGTGGGGCCTGGGTAGTCAATGAGTACATCCTTCATTGTTCCTAGTCGTGGGAATATCGAGACGGGGCATCGATATTCCAGAGTAGGCTAGCGTATATCTTTTCGACCCATGTGATGGGCGGTGGATGATCCCATATCCATTGGTGTTTGACATCAGAGATGGTATGCGGGTGCTCAGTGGAGACTGGGTATACTGAACGGACTCGCCGAGAACTCCCAGATGGTATTATACCTCACGTCAGATGGCAGTTCTCTGGTGACACTGGTACAGCTTAGTCTGTTGACCCGAGATCGTCATAGAGTCTTGTGTGTCTCCCACTGTGCTTTGATTTCCACCCTACCACGGCTCTACTGAGTCGTGCAAACAGGTGGTTTTTGGGTACAGTCCCGATTCACATGGAGGCAATGAGCGATAGGAGGGGATTCGTCTCTCCCGGTATTGGGGGTTGATGTTGCGCTATGCACGACTGGCCATAACTGGAAATCCCTGGCCAGGGTTGCTGTGATATACTGGTAAGAGTTATCAGTAGTTTCACGATTGTTATGGACCTCACGTCGGCATGACTTATCGAGCTATTGGGGTCTGACGTTTACCACCCCTAGGCGAGATATGCGACATATCAGACGAACAGACCGGACTGTGCGGTAAGTGTTACTGGTTGGATTCACAGGAGTGTGAGCGGGCTTGCTCGTCGATCTTCTGATCGCTCAATACCCGGGTGGCCGTTATGTTTAGCAGACCGCTTGCGGCTTGTGGGTGTTTGATATGATCATCACCTGCTGCCGGCGTATTGACGAGTCTTTAGAGTCCTACACAGAGATTTCCTGGCTCAAGCGAAACGAAATAGGAGCGCATATGAGATATGTGCGGGACCAAGAATAATGCGTGTATGTGATACTGTATTATATTCTCGCGATTTGTATCATTGAACGGTTATATATGATATAACCAGGTTACCGAATCAAGTGTTGATTCGATACATTGATACACTTGATACTAGTCGGTTATATGCGACATGACCGGATCATTGAATCAAGTATTGATTTAATGATTTAATGTATAATTATATATTTGATATATTACTTTACATTAACTAGTATTTGTTCACTTAAGATGGATTTTCTCACTTGATGTGCACATTGTATATATGATATAGTTTTGTGCACTAGTTTGTATCATGTTTGATGATACATGCAAACTTGGGTGTGTATGATTAAACCATGGTTATGTTGATGGTTAGGGTTTTGATTTACTTATTTATTTATTCTTTTTATTTATTTTTGGGCAAAATAAATCATGGTGGCTTTCTTTGTTTGCTACTTGAAACTTCTTGAAGCTTTGAAAAGTCTAGCTAGTTTGTCTTTTGCCTTAACCCTAACCATTCAACCTAACCCTAGTTTATTCTCTACACTTAACCATGGTTGCAAATATGATAAGTATCATTTTATTTTCTATTTTCAAAAGACTTATCATATTCTTTTTCTTCTTCTTCTTCTTCTTCAACATGAAGAAAGCTTGCTACCATTAATGGCAACATGAGAAAAAGAGTGAGAAATCCAATTCTAAAGTGAACCCACTTCCTATTTCTTCATCCTCTACCACTTGACAAGTAGTATAGGGTGTTTTCTTCACAAGTTTCATGACTTGGTGAAGTTGGAGCTTGATCTTGAGTTGTCTCAACGTAGATCATCTTCGGCATCGAAGTCGACGACCTAGCCCGATCATTTCTCCGACGAAACCTTCGCCAGAGTCCGGATTCCGATAGGTACAGCGGAGGGACGTCATCACGGAGCCTAGGAAGTGGAGGACCGGATCTACAAAGGTTGTAGTCACTTTCCTTTAGCAATAAAGTCGTTTACTTGCTTGTATCGCCTTATCCTCTAGTTAACGATCCGTATTAGGGTTTGTAGGAACATAAAAAAATTTGAATTGGGCATGTTTGATCTGTTGTGAGACCTCATTAGTGTGCCTAGGAACCCTACAGTCCAAATCCGTATCTTTCTTGGATTTGGGTTTGGGGGGTTGGGTTTAAGGATACATTAGCCTTATTTGAGACTAAGATCAACTTAAACGTTTGTTAAGGATACGCTAGTCTAATTTTAGACTAAGATCAACTTAACGGGATCATTTAGATCCGACAAGAGAGCAATTGGACTCTATTGTTTAGTTTAATGACATTGTGGTCGAATATTAGTTTAAAGACATCGCGGTCGAGGTTAAGGACATCATAGTCCATGGATTTATGGACTCCACAGTCCGATCATAGTTTTAAGACATCACGGTCGAGGTTAAGGACATCATAGTCCATGAGTTTAAGGACCCCACAGTCCGATGTTAGTTTTAAGACATCACGGTCGAGGTTAAGGACATCATATAGTCCATGAGTTTAAGGCCCCCACAGTCCAATGTTAGTTTTAAGACATCACGGTCGAGGTTAAGGACATCATAGTCCATGAGTTTAAGGACCCCACAGTCCATTGAAATGTATGGTTGTCGGGACCCGTCCCCTCTTTGAAGACGCTGAGGAATTACAACGACAAATATCAAAGGAGTGAAGAGTTGTATCCTTGAACCCAGGTGGATTAAATGATCTGTAGCCCAGTTTGGAACTAAGACCAATTAATTATATGATCAGCACATTGGCTCAGTTAAGTCTGAATTGAGGACTTATGACCTACTTGGGCTAATTCCAATTAAATTTGAAGTGTTGGCCCTCTGTTGGTCCATTATACATTTGTCTGGGTTCAAGCCCATATTATTCAGCAATGCCAAACATTTTCATCTTTGATTTCCTCAATTTTGAGATTCATTTGGAGGAGGGACTTTTGCCTCTGGAAAATTAGCCAATTTGGCTAAAATTAGTGTTAAACACTAGAGAACGGTAGTGTTAAACACTAGAAATAAAGCTCTCAAATTAGTGTTTAAACACTAGAAAACAACAGTGTTAAACACAGGAAATAAGGCTCTCGAATTAGTGTTAAACACTAAAGTAAAAAGGGTCACGTGTGGACACGTGAGGGCGCCCAAAGGCGGGACCAGATTCCTTTCTTTGTTCTGCAATTAAGTGTTAAACACTTTTTATATTTTTATTTTGAGCATCACGTGTTGACACGTGATGGGGATTTATGCGCTGACTGTTAAAGCATTTGCCAAGGGGTCACGTGGTAACACGTGAGAGCGCCCAAAGCCTTCATTTCCTTTACTTTTTCTTTCTGTGTTTTGTAAGTCACGTGGGAGCACGTGAGGTGTTGCCTCAAAGCTTTTTCCTTCTCATTTCTACGGATCTCTTCAGGGGTCACGTGACCTTAGTTCTTTTCATGCATGGAGATCTTTTAAGTCTCCCTATTTTATTTTGAGAATTAAATTCTCTGTAGGGTTAAACCCTAATCATGATTTTAGAGGAATTAAATTCCCATTTTGAAAGAATTAAATTCTTATGTAGGGTTAAACCCTAATTTCTTTTAGAGGAATTGAATTCCCGTATATGTAAAAGAATTAAATTCTTGTATAGGGTGAAAACCCTAATTTCATTTTAAGAGGAATTAAATTCCTATGAATTTGAGAGAATTAAATTCTCAATGGGTTAAACCCTAGTTCTGTCCATCTTGAAGGAATTAAATTCCTATGGTTTTGGGAGAATTAAATTCTTATATAGGGTTAAACCCTAGTTATGATTTTGGGAGAATTAAATTCTCTAAACTCAATTCCCCTTCTAAGTTTTGGATCTGCATGGCAGGATCTCGACCCGATGAGAATTAAATTCTCAACTTATGGGGAGATGTGCTCTTCGCAGATCTTCAACCAGAGGAAGAACTAAGTTCTTTTTGCAGAAGAGTTAAACTCTTGGATTGAGAATTAAATTCTCTGTTTTGAAGTTTTGATCCCCTTTCTTTTCTCACCTAGGGTTTTCTTTGTTGAGAATTAAATTCTCCCTTTCTTTTCTCTCCGAATTTTCAAGATGCCAAAATTCTATGTCCCCCCAAAAATTCCTCTCCTTCTATTCTTTTAGCCCCTATTTATAGGAGGAGGAAAAGAATCAATTTATTTAGCAAATCTTTCATTGAAAGATTTTGTTTGTTTTCATAATTAATATGAGCCTTTAGATCATACAGTGAATTTTATTCACCGTTGGATTTTAACTCCAAAGATATTCTGTTTGTTATTTTTGGTGAGATTTTTAGGGAAATCTTCCCTTGTTTAAAATCTTTCCATAAATTGGTGATTTTTAATCACCCTTGGATCTTTAATCCAGCGGTCCCCATAATCCTTTTCCATTTGGAAAGATTTAAAAGCTTTTAGAATATAATTCTATTAACTGTAAGGCTTTCGAATCCAGTCATGTGCTGACACGTGACCCTTGGTCACGTGTGAGTACGTGACCCCCAATTGAGTCATTTTCTCAGCGTTTACTTACGCTTCAGCTTTAACCATCACGTGTCAACACGTGATCATTGGTCACGTGTGAGCACGTGACACCTCATTAAGGTATTTCCTTCAGCCGTTTGTTATTTTGCGTCTGTTTTGATCGTCACGTGTCAACACGTGACCATTGGTCACGCATGAGCATGTGATACCTCATTGAGCTAATTCCCGATTTTTAGAATTGAATTCTTTTAAGCTGTAAGGCTTTCAAAGCCTATCACGTGTTGGCACGTGACCCTTGGTCACGTGTGAGCACGTGACCCTAATTGAGCCATCTTTCAGCCATTTGTTATCATTTCTGTTTGATGGGGTTTTGTCCATCCGTGTCATCACGTGACCATTGGTCACGTATGAACATGTGATACCTCATTGAGGTAATTCCTGATTTTTAATCAGGAAACAGCCGTACGTATTGGTATTCGGTACAGAGGCGGTACTCCCCCTCGAGATAGAGCCACCCTCTCTACGAGTGGCAATTCACTACGAGCTAACTGACGAAGAGAATGCTTACCTTCGGCTTGAGGAGCTCGATGCCCTTGATGAAACCCGGCTCATAGCGCAACAAAATCTGGAGGCTTATAAAGCAAAGATGACGCGCTCATACGAAAGATTGACTAGGCCGAGAACATTCCGCCAAGGCGAACTCGTGCTAGTGGTCAAAAGACCTATGATCGCTAATCGCGCCAAGCGGGGGAAATTCGAGCCGAACTATGAAGGCCCGTATATCATAGACAAGGTCTACCAGGGTGGGGCCTATCTACTCATGGACATGCATGGTGAAAGACCTTTCAGACCAATAAACAGCCGCTTCCTAAAGAAATACTACGCCTGACGAGTCATGGCCTAGGTCAATGATAGATGACGACGACTATGTCCGCTCGCTATCTTCCTAAACCCAAACTCTATAAGTAGTAGCCGGCCAACGGACCAAAACGTCCTTAAACTAACAACGGACCGAAACGTCCTTAAAACTAACAATGGACCACTATGTCCTAAAACTAGCTGTTGACCGAAACGTCAATAACTACGATGGATTGCAGCGTCCCAAAGCTGATACAAAAAAAAAACGGTATGTCTATAAGCAAAAAGGGCATGGATGAAAACCCGAAAGGGCTCCGTGAGTAAAAACAGCAGGGCTACCGGCGAGTTTTGTGAAAACCCGAAAGGGCGCAATCTCGTTAAAAGACACTTGCAAGATCCTCTCGACTTTGTAAGGAGAAACCACCTACGTGAGATCCTTACGACTCACAAGGGAGCAACACACTTAGGGATCCCTACGATTCCTAAGGAGAAATTACACTTGCGAGATCCTCATGATTCGTAAGGAGAAACCTCTTATGGGACCCTCACGGCTCATAAGATTTGAAAGTCTTAAGCTACAAGGATCTGAACCTGTTCTTAAGCAGCCACCACAACTTCCGACACCGCCCTACAAGCGGTTCAGTATTGACCCTTGTATACAATTCACGGGTGCGAATAAATATTTCCCTAACGAAGTCCCATCCGTGACTAGGGATATGTTTACACGGTGAACAACCCTTGTAAGTACTCTCGACTCATAAGGAGAAAACACTTTTGTAAGATCCTTACGACTTATAAGAGAACATGCACTTAGGAATCCTTACGATTCCTAAGGAGAAAACACACCTACGAGATCCTCACGACTCGCAGGGAGAAATACCTTTATGAGACCCTTACGGTTCGTGAAGTCAAAAGCCTTAGTCGACAGGATCCTAACCCTGATCGCTAAGCCACCTTTGTTCGACATTGACAGAGGCAAATGATGATTCACTCCTGGCAATATTCCAGTTGTAGCGGTGCTGATGCCGAAATCAGTGTCTAATTCCAGGCTTGCAGCAAAGAAGCCAGCGAGCCACACATGCATACGAAATAGCTGAAATGATGGGGCAACTTGCAACAAAATTAGCAAGTACAAAAAAATGTATGCATGCAAAATAGCCGAAATGATATGGAAAATCGCAATAAAAAGCAGCGAGTAAAAATAAAATAAATAGCCGAAATGATTGGGCACCGCGAAAAATAGCCGAAATGATTGGGCAATCGCGACCTTCGCGATATAAAAGCTGAAATGATAGAGCATCGCGGAAAGAAATAAAACAAAATGAAATTTATGCCCTACAGGTGATATCACATCAATCCCTGTATACAATCCAGGGACGCAAAACAAAGAAGGAATCACACCTTCCCTCCCAAGGCTCCATCAGAAGAAGAAGCCAAATCTCAACGGTTCACAAATAACCTAGAGACCACTTTGATATTCGTCTCATTACAACAGACGCAACGTCATCCACATGGCCCCGTTCGGAAATACGTCATCCACATGGCCCCGTTCGGAAATACGTCATCCACATGACCCCATTCGGAAATACGTCATCCAAATGATCCCGCTCGGAAATACGTCATCCACATGACCCCTTTCGAAAATACGTCATGGCCCTGTTCGGAAATACGTCATCCACATGGCCCCGTTCGGAAATACGTCATCCACATGGCCACGTTCGGAAATACGTCATCCACATGACCCCGCTCGGAAATACGTCATCTACATGGCCCCGTTCGGAAATACGTCATCCACATGGCCCCGTTCGGAAATACGCCATCAACATGGCCCCGTTCGGAAATACGTCATCCATATGACCCCGTTTGGAAATACGTCATCCACATGACCCCGTTCGGAAATACGTCATCCATATGACCCCGTTTCGGAAATACGTCATCCATATGACCCCGTTTCGAAAATACGTCATCTACATGTTAATCCCATTAAACACTTACGGATCCTCTCGATTCATAAGGAAGAAAACTCTTTTATAAGATCCTTACGACTTATAAGGGAAAACGCACTTGGGAATCCTCACGATTCCTAAGGAGAAAATACACCTATGAGATCCTCACGACTCGTAGGGAGAAAAATCTTTATGAGACCCCCACGGCTCATAAAATTGAAAAGTCTTAGGTGACAGATCCTAACCCTGTTTCCTAAGCAATCACCGCCGTACAAAGAGTCCAAGATGGGCAGCTATATACCATCTACAGGCTACGCTTGCTAAGATAACATGCCGGCAACAAAGAAAAGAGAAGAAAGCAACAGTAGAACAAAAAATGTGTATCTTTTATTCATGAATTCAATTGAGTACAAGGCAAATCATGTAAAAGAATGAAAATGGATACATGTTATTCAAAGATTACAAGTGTTCAATCTATACAAAAAAAACAACTACTGGGAGGGAGGCGTCTTCAATAAATCAGCTAGCTGTTCGCGCACTCCTATCAACTCCTTCTCACAAGCAGCCGCCGCGGCCAGTTCTGCTTCAATTTGGGCTCATTGCTGCAGACAGGATGAAAGTTTCTGATCAATTTCTTGCTGAGCAGCCTCCCGACTCTGCGCAACCTGCTCACTAAGGTCAAGTTTCTTCCTCAACACCAGCCCGTCAGAGATACATCGTTGAAGGTTTTCAAAGATGGAGTTTAGCTGGGCGGCATTTGCTGCAACTTCAGCGCGCAGTTGAACAGATTCAGCCGAAGTCGCCTCACGTTTCTTTCGCTTAAGGGTTGCCTCTCGTTCGAAATGGCGAAGGAACGCAACTATCCGATCAACCCATACAGCCCGCTGGGAGTTCAAAGCCTGAATCTCAGGGGCAGGATGCCTTAGCTCAAGCTCATGCAGGCAGGCCTCAATCTTCCGGCAGTGGTTAACCCAAGACTCGACAACGCCTTCATTATGGAAGTTTATAAGCGTTGCCAGCATTAGGTTAACCTCCGCAGCAAAATCCGCAGCAGATACGGGAGCCTCCACGTCAAGCTCCTCAATATAATCGTTTAACGTGCGCAGACTATTTGCGGCACCCTTCGAGGATGGACGTCGGGAAAAAGGTCCGGCCGGCATTACGACGCGAGACTCGAACGGGGCTGGAGTCGATATGACCGCTGCAAAACAGATCACAATCAGATCACGGCTCGAGAAATATAAAAATACACCAATAGAGTCTACTATACCGGCTGCAACAGGGGGCAGAGCTGGGAGTTCCGGTGGCACGACGATAGCAACGTCCCCTCCTTCAATTTGTAAGGCTACAAGCAATACAAAGAGGGATCAGCAAAAATGTGACTGCCCGTTAAAGAGAGAATGTCATTTAGAAAAGATACTCACCGACACCACCTGGCGGACTAATCTCTGACAGGAAGGAGAAGTGTGGATGCAACACCTGATACACGTGATCAAAAAGGACTCCTGCAAATAGTAATGCAACGTCAGTACATGAGTCATACAAAAAATAATAAGACCTATGGATCTCGAATCCGTACCTTCCAACATCCCAGATTGTATGAGAGAAGGTAGAGGAGGGGTCACCGTCAAGACGGTAGCTGATGGCATTGCCTCAAGTAGCGCGACCTCAGCACTCGCCACACCTGCATTAGAAAAAAGATAAATACTGTCAGGAAAGCTTGAAAAGGATTGCAGAATAAAAAGAAAAGCAATGACCCACAATCTACCTGATGATTCGCCTGTCGAAACATAGACAAGGGCATCACTAGATACAACGACGGCTTCTCCCTCCTCCATTGGGATGGTCTCACCTCCTGTCGCCTCATCCCCCGACTCTACGAGAGCCTTCGTAACGCTTGCGACGCCAAGAGATGGCAAAGAACCGTAGGCGGGAAGAGCGATGATTGGGGCGGTGCCCGAATCTTGAGAGAGAGAGAGCGGCTATCTCTGGCTCAGCAATTATAGCCGTCTCACCCACCGCCACCTCGAGCTCGGCAATGGTAGCCGTCTCATCCATCGCTACCTCTGGCTCGGCAAGGGTGTTCATCTCGCCTACCACCGACTCGGGTTCGGCAATCACGGCTATCTCCTCTACCGCTACCATAGGCTCAGCGGTCGCCGCCGCTTCTTCGGTAGGACTCGGCCCTGCAAGATAAGACAGGTGAGAACTGGAAATTTAAAATTTTGACAATGGAACCCCATGTCACATTACCTTGAGTTGATCTTCCATTTGCCTCCCGAGCCGCACGTGCTACCCGTCTGTAGGCAGTGGATAAGGCAGCGGAGATTCCTCTGAGGGAGTAGGGGCAAGGGTAGCGGTGCTCAAACCCGCACCCGCAGGTAAGGCAGCACTACGCTCCCTTGCCGCACGCATTCGGCGCTTCCTTTCCACCCGGGCCGTCAAGGCGGACCTTCTAGACGCCTCCATCAACAGGACGTCACTGCCCACACCAAGGGTTACCTCTGGAGCCGTCATGGTGAAAGGTTTACCTAGCACCCTATGTTGAGTTTGGAAGCATCACATGTCACAAAGTTCAAATTTTTATGGTGCTAAGTTAACAAACATCGGATCGTTCCTAGAAAAATTAGGGTTTCATGATTTGCATATCATCACATGAAAGAAAAGCTAGAGTTTTGAGAGTACAACCTTTGTAGCTCCCTACGCTAGACTCCTCGGCTACTTGGGGTTCAGAAACGGGTCCGCTTGAACTCCTCTAGGTCAACGATGATCCACCCGGAGTCCGCTTCGTCCAAGCTAGCAACTTCACTTTATCAAGAGATTGAAATGAAGCCACCACTCTAAACAAATGGGCTAAACTTGTGTAGAATGGTGTTGTGGTTCTCTTTCCCACTTCAAAATCCTTTCTTGTTGAGTATTTTGCTCACTTGAAAATTCTAGAGAGCAAGAGAAGGAGGAGGAAGAAGATGATGGCTTTTTGAGAAGAAGATAAGTTCAACTCATAAAAGAAAAATAGAAAATATATCAATATATATTTTCCACTTCTCATATCAAACCATGGTTAAGATATTATTGAATTTGAGTTAAAAACACAAAAGGAAAAGTAATCCATGGTCAAAGGGTGGGTGAGAATGGTTAGGTCAAGAAGAGTGTAGAAAGCATCCATGAATTATCCTTTTCTTTTCTTTTGTTTTAAATCAAATGCAATAATAAATCATATATAAATCCAACCATGGTGTGAGTCTTATATTTCCACCATTTTCATGTATGTACAACCATGATGTATGTATGTATGTGTGTGTGTATGTACATCCATATGTGCATGAATCTATAAAGAAAGCATACATGCATGCATACATCCATCAAACTCAAGAAAGGATTTCAAGTGAGAAACTAATGGTTAAATGATAAATCAACACTTGATTTATCAATCCGGCCATATCACATATAACCCCACCAAAAGCAAGCCGCCCGATCAATATACGGTATCCTATACGCGTATTTTAATCGGGTCCATGCGCATATCGCATACGCGCACCACAACGTTTCGCCTGGACTAGGAAACTCCATTGTGGGACTCTAAGACTCGTCAATATGCCGGCAGTGGGTGATGATCATATCAAGCACCCCCAAGCCGCAAGCAGTCAGCTAAACGTAACGGCCACCCGGGTATTGAGCGATCAGAAGAGAACAAGCGAACCTGCTACAACTTCCGTCGAGCCAACCGGCAACACTTCCCGTACAGTCCGGTCTCCTCGTCTGATATGTCGCATATCAAGTCTAGGGGTGGTAAACGTCAGACCCCAATAACCGATAAGTCGTGCCGATGTGAGGCTCATAACGGGTCGAGAAACTACTGGTAACACTTACCAGTAAATCTCTAATCAGCCCTGGCCAGGGACTTCCCTGTTACGGCCAATCGAGCACGGTGCAACATCAACCCCCAATACCGGGAGAGACGAAACCCCTCCTATCGCTCATTGCCTCCATGTGACTCGGGACTGTACCTAAAAACCACCGTTTTACACGCCCTCATGGACGTGGTAAGGTGGAAATCAAAGCACAGTGGGAATCACACAAGACTCTATGACGATCTCGGGTCTACAGACTAATCTGCACAAGTGTCACCTGAGAACTGCCATCTGACGTGAGGTATAATACCATCTGGGAGTTCTCGGCGAGTCCGTCCAGTGTACCCAGTCTCTACTGAGCACCTGTATACCATCTCTGATGTCAAACACCAATGGATATGGGATCATCCATCGCCCATCTCATGGGTCGAGAAGCGTATACGCTAGTCTACACTGGTATATCGATGCCCCGTTTCGATACACCCACGACTAGGGACCTTGAAGGATGTACTTATGGACTACCATGTCCCCACTAGTATGATCTGCATCATAGTCCAGGTAGTCAAGTACATATCCTAAGGGCTTTACCAACATGTAACCATAAGACAGTATAAAGAGACAAGTATACATGTTAAGATAAAGAGCAACCAGATAGCATACTATCATGTCGAGCAAGAAAGTCATCTCTATATATGTCCAAGCATCCAATATAATATACATCATCTGTACAATACTGGCCTCTAGGGCATACATACAACTAACAATCTCCCACTTGCGCGAGGGCCAGCTGCTGTAGTATCACATACCGAGCATCCCGAAGAGTCTCTCAAACTGTATCTGGGGAATGGCCTTCGTGAGTGGATCCGCTGTGTTATTCTTCGTGTCAACCCTCCTGACCTCGATCTCCCGGCGATCAACTATCTCCCGGATCAGGTGATAACGTCTCGGAATATGCCTGGATCGCTGATGGGACCTGGGTTCCTTGGCCAAAGCCACCGCTCCATTGTTATCACAATACAAAGGTATTGGATGCTCAATGGATGGAACCACTCCAAGTTCAGTAATGAACTTCTTGATCCAAACAGCCTCTTTGGCAGCATCGTTGGCAGCGATGTATTCAGCCTCCATCGTCGAGTCTGCTACGGTTTCCTGCTTGGAACTCTTCCTGCTAACCGCCCCTCCGTAAAGGGTAAAGACAAAACCCGACTGCGACTTAGAGTCGTCCTTATCACTCTGGAAGCTTGAATCGGTAAAGGACTCCACTTGGAGTTCTCCATTAGCATACACCAAGAGCATCTCTTTAGTCCTTCGCAAGTACTTGAGAATGCTCTTCACTGCTGTCCAGTGACTCTCTCCAGGATCAGCTTGATACCTACTCACTACACTTTGTGAGTATGCTACATCGGGTCTGGTATATAGCATCGCATACATGATAGAGCCTACAGCCGAAGCATAGGGTATCCCTTGCATGCGAGCTCTCTCCAAATCAGTCTTGGGAGACATCTCTTTGGAGAGAGTGACTCTAGATATCGTGGGTAAGTTCCTACGCTTGGATTCTTCCATACTAAACCTCTTTAGTATGGTGTCAATGTACCTGGATTGGGACAATCCCAATATCCGTTTGGATCTATCTCTATAGATCCTAATTCCCAATATGCAGGAGGCATCACCAAGATCTTTCATTGAGAATCTTTGTGATAAGAAGAGCTTGACCGATTGCAGCATAGGATTGTCATTTCCTATCAAGAGTATGTCGTCCATGTATAATACGAGGAAGACAACCTTACTCTCTGCCACCTTCTTGTAGATACAAGGTTCATCTACGTTTTTGACGAAATCAAACTCTTTGATAACGACGTCAAAGCAGATGTTCCAACTCCGCGATACTTGCTTTAATCCATAAATGGATTTAAGCAGCTTGCACACCTTCCCGCTGCTCCCACTATCTACGAAGCCCTCTGGCTGAGTCATGTACACGCACTCTTCTAAATCACCGTTTAGAAAGACGGTCTTAACATCCATTTGCCAGATTTCGTAATCATGATATGCAGCGATGGCAAGCATGATCCGGATGGATTTAAGCATAGCCACTGAAGAAAAGGTCTCGTCATAGTCCACACCTGGTCTTTGATGAAAACCCTTTGCTACAAGTCTAGCTTTGAAAGTCTTCACTTTCCCATCTACACCAAGTTTTTTCTTGAAGATCCACTTGCTCCCAATGGGTTTTACCCCTTCAGGAGTATTTTCCAAAGTCCATACTTTGTTGGTGTACATGGATTCCATCTCGGACCGCATAGCATCCAGCCATTTCACTGAGTCCCCACTCGTGATGGCCTGCTCGAAGCTAGTTGGGTCATCATCCTCCATGATGCAATCCTTGCTGCCACCATCCATGAGAAAACCGTAGTATCTCTCAGGTTGGTGAGGAACCCTACTAGATCGGCGGAGAGGCTGAGGTTCGTTGGGAGCTACTGAATCCTCTGGTTCCACTAAATCTTCTGTCGTAGTCTGTAATGCTGGAACCTCTTCCAGTTCTACCTCCTTGCCACTAATCTCTTTTTCAAGAAATTCCTTTTCTAAAAAGGTGGCATGTCGAGAAACGAACACCTTTTGTTCCTCGGTGTGGTAGAAGATATACCCGTGCGAATGTTTGGGATATCCAATAAACTTACACAGAATGGACCTTGCTGCGAGTTTGTCCGGATTCTGCGTTTTTACATATGCCGGACAACCCCATATCTTAACATAATTAAGACATGGTCTCTTTCCTTTCCATATCTCATATGGAGTTGTTGGCATGGATTTGGTGGGAACCATATTCAATAGGTCTGCAACTGTTTCCAGTGCATACCCCCAGAAAGAAATAGGTAACTCAGCTGTGCTCATCATAGAGCGCACCATATCTAATAGGGTGTGGTTCCTCCGTTCCGATACACCGTTGTGCTGTGGTAAAGCCTGTTACAAAAGAAAAAATGTCAGTCAAGACATGATAATAAAAATAAGGATATAATACAATAACAAGGTGCGACTGATGTTTACTTGATTGCACGAGGGTGGCTATTTCTGCTTGGTGGGTTGCGGAGCGCACAAAAGCTGCAATAGCAGCCTCGAGATCAGTGTCTTCTGACGCTATGAAGAGACCTTCATTGGTCCCATATTTGCTCAGGCCCTCGTTATAAGGAGCCTGAGGCTCCAGGCCGAGTACAACATCTAAGGAGAGGACCGACTTCTTCTTCCTCTTCTGTGCGCGAGCTCCAGTCGCAGCAAGCACGAGCTTATGCTTGGTAGGCACCTTGGGGCGACGAGTCCCGATATCTGAGCCCACACCAGATTCGGGGGAAGCGACATTCACCGTCTCCGCGGGACCATGGGGCACCGATGGTACATCCACCGTCTCCAAAGGAGCATGGGGAAACCCACGCGTAGGGCTTAGCACATGTGGAGGCTCAGCTGCAGTGACCTCTCTTAGCGGAGGGGGGACAGCGGTCCGTTGCTTCAAAGGGATGTTGCGATCACCGGCAGGGGCGCGCTCTTGCGATCGAGCAGCAGCCGCCTCTCTTTCCTGATAACAGCACCCATTGCGTGTTGATACCAGGCCACGTGTACGTTAAGGGCCCTCGGGACGCAACTCGGCTCGCTGATGAAGAAGTGAGAGCCCGTATTTAAGCGCATGAAGTGATGCAGCGCACCCCGTATTCCCTCTCTGGTGGCAGCGGGTTCTACCAAGAAAGCCTCCAGCGGGACCCCCTGGTTATAGCTCAGCTGCTGAGCAAAATGATGGGGGTTGTACCTCATGAATAGCGCCGCATCATTTTGCCTGAATACAAGAAAGCCCGGCCTGATGGAGTATAAATAGAGAATCTCCCGGGCTTTCAACACGGAGGCCCCGTCCTTAAAAACGTCGCACAGTGCCAGCACCGTCTTGGAAGTTTCCTGGCCGATCGTCAGGACTTTGTCCGTGAAAGACATACCATCTCCGACCGTGCGCGGACGAAGGAGCAAACCCCTAGCTTCCCACTGTGACGGACTCACGATGGAGGCGTCAACCAGCCGCATAATTCGCGGGAACTTGCATTTCTCGTAAAACGAAGGTCTCTTGTGAATTCCAAAGACCCCGAGCACGTGCATCTCCATCCATGAAGTAAAGTAATGCATCGGGAAGTTGGCAGCATGAACCCCTGGTTCAGTGGTATCCGCCGCCACGCTAAGACCATGGTATAAATGGGCTAACTCGGCGATCCCGATGGCCACTTATATTCCAGCCACCATGCGATGCGCAGGGTAGAAGACGGAAGGCCTCATGTAATGAGGATGCATAGGGAGTGCGAACCAGCATAACCATAGCCCAAGAAACCCAAGAAAGAAAGCCTCCTCGTCAATGCCCGGAGCGGCGATTTCTAACAGAGGAATGATCGCAGCATCAGGAAGAAAAAGCCCTTCTGATCATCTTCCAGTACTGGTCGACGGTCCAAGCCAAAGCCGAAGGGATCATCAAGCTTGGCAAACTTTTTGCCTCGTTGCGATAAAATCTCCGGGCGAAGAAACCAGGCAATGAAGTCCGCAAAACTGACCCCCCGACCTCCGGATTCCAAGAAGAGGCTCTCGTACATGTTTAGCACCTTTATCAGACTAGGGAACTGGTGCTGAATGGCGTTCTATGGCATGAGGCTTATCACCACCGGCTTGGTGGCAAAAACGTATTCATCCGGAGGAAGCAGCTCCTCGTAGTGCTCTCCCCTAACCGGCAGACCGGAAACCTCAGCAAATTCTTCCAAAGAGATGGAGACTTCTCTGTCCAGTAGAAGAAAGGTATGGGTCGGGATGTTCCACTGCTCCAAGAACACCTTAATCCACCATGTGGGAGGAGCAGAATATTGGAACAACGAAGCATAAACCGCAGGGTATGGGCCAAGCTTTAGCAGCTGCGTTTTCTTCGCCGACAAGATGTACCTGGCCCACTGCAAATACCCGGCCAGATGACGGGGAGTTAGCCCGATGTTGTAGGGTTGTCCCCAAGAGCACGACTCGCCCTGGCATATGCGCCACCCCAGGGTATCCAAAGCCGGCGGCGGCTACATGGGTACAGCGGCAATCGAAGGTTGAAGAAGACCCTCCGAAGTCCAATTGACAACCTCCACGACATAGTTCACCGGGGGTGCGTCTGCATACGGAATCGCCGAGATAGGCTCCGACGACGTCGCACAAGAGAAGCTTTGACGACCTCTGATGATCTGGTCGTACCATCTACCCCACAAATAAAGATTTTTGTGTTCCGGGTCACGGTCTTTGATGAGCGCAAGGACCTCCCGGTCCACAGGTGCCTCAGGGAATCCTCCCTCTGAGCGAACGAACATAAACGTAGTATCGAAAGACATGTCGCCTGCAAGGAGAGACAAAATTCAACTGTCAGTGCTTTAATTTAATCTGACATTCGGTATTTTAAAGTTTGTACCACACTGCAATGCAGTGGAAAGAGGACCAAAGGGGGACCCACAAAATCTAGATGATAATGCATCAATTAATAAAACAACATCATCATTGGATGAGACTGTTAATTAATGAGGAAATCCTCAAGAAAATTCTCATTGAATGAGAGAGATCTCGGGAAAAGGAGGTAATCTCCCTTTGAGAGCAAAGCTCTATGACAGAGTGACACTTGTCAAACTCTGATCATGAAGGAATAAAATTCCTTAAAGAGCCTGGCTCTGTAATGATGATAGAAAAATCCATCAAGAATTAATTAAAATTAATTTCTATGAATTAAAAATTCTGAGATCTTCAACATCCATGAAAAAACTCTTAAGAGTTCTTCATCAAAAATTAAGAAATCTACACATAATTCAAAAGAGCAAGGCTCTGTTTATGGGCTGAGAAACCCCAAAAGATCTTTTTAGATCTATGGGTTCATGAGAGCAAAGCTCTACTAATGAAACCTTAAATGGGTTTTCTGTAGATCAAAGATCTATAAAGAGCAAGGCTCTGTTAAAGGGTAAAACCCTAATTTAGTGAAAGTTTTAAACTTTACCTGAATTTTAAAAGAGTTTTACTCTTGAGAAGTTCTTAAACAGAAAAACTGTGTTCTGAACAAAAATTCTCAAAGAAGATGATAATCATCTAGAGGACCAAAGGTCCTATTTATAGGCGTTGAACCGCCTCTTCAACTTCTGAGTTGATCCAAGGGCTCAGATGCTGCCACCGCTGCACTCACGTGTGCGCAACGGTGGAGGGCATTTATTTCCCCTAATCAGAGCAAAGCTCTGTTTGAAATTTGAATTTCAAAAATTGAAGCAACGCTTCAGATTCAGCGCTAGGCGCGCTGCGCGTCATGTGTCAAACACGGATACGCTAGCGCCAGGTGCGCTGCGCCCTAGGCAGCACCCCCCTAATCAGAGCAAAGCTCTGCTTTAAATTCAAAATTCAAAATTTGAAGCAACGTCTCAGATCCAGCGCTAGGCATGCTGCGCGCCACGTGTCAGGCATGGGTACGCTAGCACAGTTGCGCTGCGCTCTGCGCTGCGCGCCACGTGTTAAACGCAGGCGTGCTAGCGCAAGGTGCGCCAGCGCTGGAATTAAAAATTCCCCACCGTTAGATCAAAAGATCTAATAATAATAAATTATTAATTAATTAGAATTAAAATTCTGTTATGAAAAGATCTTTCCAAGCTTGTCAAAAATAAGAAGATTATCTTCTGCAAAGTAGAAGCCTTAGGATCAAAGATCCAACGGTGGGAAATATTCCCAAATCAATTAGAGAAGGATCTCTTAAACTAATTTAACAAATCAATTTGCCCTATATGAAGGCCCCAAGACTTAAAGTCTGATATAGAGAAATCCCCCTACAAACTTTGAAAAAAAACTCAAAGAGAAAGAAAAGCAAGCTTTTAGCGAAAGAAGATCATTTTCTTCAAGGTAAAGAACATGATTCTTGAACACAGAGGTGAAATCATCTCATGAAAAGAAGAACTATCTTCTAAAAAAGATCATAGATCTACAAAAGACCAAGGTCTTTGATATAAAAGAGATCAAAAGATCTTATTATAAAAAAAACAAAAAGAAGAAGCATTCACTTCATTCACAGATCATTAATCTACAAATGCAGTGCCTTTTTTTATAAATAAGAACTTTTGTTCTTGAATTTTGAGGCAAGGCCTCCTTTAAAAGAAGAACATAAACTTGTTTTCTGATCATAAATTTGATCAAATGCGCTTTGCGCTACTGAAAAGTGCCTTGCACTCATGAATTGCGCTTTTGCACTCATTGGACAGGCGCTCAGCGCCAAAGCATGCCACGTGTCAACCATAGACACAGTTTGCGCTTTGCGCTTCTGAGACAGTGCACTGCGCCCATGGACCGACGCTCAGCGCCAAGCGCACTACGTGTCACTCACTGGTGCGCCATTAAATCGGCGGAAAGCGCTCATAAATTGAAAGCGCGGTGCGCTAATAAACTAGCGCTTAGCGCTAAGTGCGACACGTGTCATCTTCTTGTGCGCTACCCGACAGAAGCGCAATGCGCTATTTGATTGGCGCAAAGCGCCTGGCGTGCCACACGGCGCACTGTCAGAACATACATTGTTCTGATGAATGCTATGCATTCAATACAAGACAAAAGATGTCAGAACTCAATACTTAGTATTATTAAAAGGGCCAAGCCCAAATAAAGGCTCAATAGTCAGAACAATAAAATGTTAAACATTTTAGTTGGACTTAGCCCAATTCTGGCCATAACTCCTCAACTTATATTGAACTGAGTCCACCTGCTCACAAATATTCAACAGATCTTAGTCCCAAACCGGGCTACAGATCTTCCAATCAATTTACACCCGGTCCGAGGGTACATCTCTTTACTCCTCTGATATCTGTCGTTGTAATCCTTCAACGTCTTCAGAGAGGTGACGGGTCCCAACGACCACATATTTCTACGGACTGTGGGGTCCTTAAACTCATGGACTACGATGTCCTTAAACTTCACAGACTACGATGTCTTTAAACTACGGACTGTGGGGTCCTTAAACTCATGGACTACGATATCCTTAACCTGGACCGAAACATCCTTAAACTAACAATGGACCGAAACGTCCTTAAACTAACAATTGACCGCGATGTCTTTAAACTAACATTGGACCGTAATGTCCTTAAACTAACAATGGACCACCATGTCCCTAAACTGGAAATCGACCGCAGTGTCCCTAAACTAAACAATAGAACCCAATTGCTCTCTTGTTGGATCTAAACGATCTTGTCAAGTTGATCTTAGTCTAAACATTAGACTAACGTATCCTTAGCTAACGTTTAAGTTGATGTTAGTCTAAAAATTAGACTAACGTATTCTTAAACCCAACCAGAACCCAAATCTAAGAAGATACGGATTTGGACTAATCCACGCCCTATGGGTGGCAACACAAATTAGTCTCCGTATACAATCCACGGGCAATCACAAAAAAAACAAACACCCACGACATGAAGTGACCATCTGGAGAAGGAGAAAGTTGTTACCGCGATGCGGTAGTGTAATTAACTGCAGGGGCTTGCGCCTGCAGGGAAGATCGTCCCCACAATCAAAAACCCCTCAAACGAGGGGGGATCTGACGAAGTTTGCTATATCGGCCGCATCCGTCTAAACCTTCGATACGCGGTGCCATAAATCAACTTGGCATATTCGGAGAGGTGGACGGATAGCACCTATTAGCATCTGCCCCCTGATTCAGGCAAGACGTTCGTCTTCCCGGTTTCCGGCGGTAAACATCAACCATTCTTTATTCTTCCTCCTTTCTTTCTTAACACGCCTAAAGTAAGATTAAAAGATTCAACGTTTCCCTGAGAACGACCCGCACTCATCTCGGTCTAGCTACACGCGACACCGTTATTAATTGCGGTTAACTACTACACATAAAAAAAATCAATCAAATGGCGCCGTTGCTGGGGATACGTGCGTAATTTTTTATTCTTACTATTTGTGTTGAATTCTTATTCGATATATATCATAAAACAAAACAAACTACATCTTGAATATTTAACGATTAGTGTGCGATTTTTGCGAGGGAATCTGGAGTCACAGACTTGAGGAAAAAGAGAGCCAGAGACATTCATCAAGATCCAGAGGAGCAAAGGAGGCCACGTAGCAAAAATCTCCATCAGATCTCCCAAGCCGGCGGCGGAAGCGCGGCAATAAGAGCACATTGGCGGCGGAACCTCGGCACATTAGAGGATTTAGGGTATCCAAATTCTCTGGTATCTTTTCTATATCTTTCTCTCTCCTCTGAATCTTCCAATAATATATTTTCTGCCGGATTCTTTGCAAAATATCGCCGCTCAAAAATCTTTTTGCAAGTTTTGTAATTGGTTTGTTTATTCATATTTTAATACGGACTTTAATGGGCAAGACCAAAATTTAGATTAGGTAGGGATTTCATCACCCTTCTTAGGCCCCACAAATCACAAAACGAGCATCCGCATCAACCCTACATTAATTTAAAAAAATATCTAGACAAGACTCTAAGGACTGTCGCGCTCAATAAGGACAAAGGAAGGTCGTGGGTAATCTATCGCTTATCCGCATTACTTTTGTGATGTCTAGGCAAGTGTGTCTAAGGCAAGTGGTTATTTAATTAGGCCCGCTATTTTCTGTGATTCGTATAGCGGATACCTCCCATTTACCTGGCACTTACCTGACCACAAGAATAGTAAAGAGATGGTAGAGGATTGATCCTGTGGCTTGTCTTTTAGAAGTCTAGGAACGGTCTAGAGACTTAACCTAGGTAACCTTAGTTCTAGGGTTGATTGCGCATTTTTGTGTGATTTGTCTCACGTCCGACACTTTTTAAATCAAACCATTTTTAAATCACACACACGCTGCCACTTGCGCTAAACTTGCTTAGTGCATGCTCGGCTGAACACGGGATTCTAGTGCCCGTCTTGTTCGCGTTCCTGCTATCGACTCCGAAGTCGGTGCTTCTTCATCTTCTTTTTCCCCACCACCCACCACATCGACCGAGATGGATGGTACTCCATCAAAGTATAATACCACCCTGCCACCGCCCGTAGGTGAGCAGAATCCACCGCGCATCTCTCTCCAAGAAAGATGATATCCTATCTGTGGTCCAATTCTTACCTGTTTATCTATTCCACCAGCCAACGGGGATAATTTTGAAATTAAACCCCACTACATCAATCTGTTGCATAAATTTCACGGGCTTGAGTCTGAAGACGCATATGTTTTTATCACTAAATTCGAAAATGTATGCGCAATAATGGGTACTTCACAATTGTCCATGGATGCTATGCGCTTGCGTCTTCTCCCATTCACTTTGTGCGACTTGGCAGAAAAATGGCTTTATAATACTGCCGCACACGCTATTGCCAATTGGGATGAATTCGTGATAGCATTCCTTAAGAAATTTTACCCAAATCATAAGACCGCCCGTGTTAGGAGCGAAATCAACCAGTTCACCCAGCTTCCCAATGAACCATTTTGGAAGTGTTTTGAACATTTCAAGGATCTGCTTATCCAATGTCCTCATCATGGAATACATAGATGGGATCTGTGCCGAATTATATATGAGGGTATTAATTCAGCGACAAAGCAGATGCTTGAAACAATGTGTCAATGCAATTTCTTGTCCAAAGACGATGGTGAAGCCTGGAAATATCTAAAAGATCTGGCTGAGAACACTTTGCAGTGGGAAAGCGTTAGACCACCTTCATCTAGGGGAGGTATTCATCAGCTCGATATTTCGATCGCAGTAAAAGCCGAAATGGCAGCGATGCAAAAGAAACTCGACGCTATTGAAAACAAATTTTCATCAGTCTCCCTAAACCAGGCCACGCTCCCCAAAACCGTGTGTGGTTGCTGTTCCGATCCATCACACTTGACGGAAGAATGTCCTATGAATGCACCGTTTCAAGGTCGTGAGTAAACTAATGCTACTTTTCAGCCGCGACCTAGAAACGATCCTTATTCTTCCACATACAATCAGGGATGGAGAAATCATCCTAACTTTGCTTGTAACCAAAACCAAAACCAAAACCAAAATCAAAACCAGTTCCAAAGCAATTACCAAAGACCTCCACAGCAACAGCAACTACCACCACAGAGTCAGCACCCCTTTCAATCACAACCTGTTCAAAACCTGGCCAATAATTCTTTCCAAACGACCGGTACCGATAACTCCTCTTCAATCGCACCCTTTGGATTTGTTTATGAAACATTCCATCCAAACGTCGGCTGATATGAGGTCTTCTATTGATTCCATAAAGAAAGACTCCGCCTCCCATGGTGAGAGTATTAAATCAATAGAAGCCCAAATTGCACAGTTGAATGCCGCGATGAATGTGAGAGAAAAAGGGAAACTCCCATCTCAACCCCTACTAAATCCTGGCCACTCGCAACATCATAATGTGAGTGCCGTTACTACGTTGAGATCGGGAAGAGTGCTAGATAACCGAGTGGGTGAACAAGTTGATGACGTTAGTGATACCAATGATACCCCGGCTTTTACTTCTTCTCCTAATTCGTCTAGTCTCCTAACTACTTCCGAGCCTATTCTACGCTTCCCACAAGGCTCGAACCATCAGCCCACTTCCTCGAATCTATCTAAAGCGATCCCCACTCCAATTTTTGGATCCATTCCATCCCCATAATCTTCTCTAATGTTGGACCCAACCCTTATTGATAAAGTTCTGTTTCCAAAACATTAAGGGCCAACGAACCTAACCCATAAATGGAGAAGATTATGGAAATGTTTAAGCAAGTTAACGTCAATATTCCTCTCCTAGATACTATTCAACAAGTCCCATCTTACGCAAGAATTCTTAAAGATTTGTGCACTAGGAAGAGAAAAACTCAAGTGCCGAAAAAAGTTTTCATGACGGGTAATGTTAGCACAGCTTTTACCCAGCAGATACAAAAAAAACATAAGGACCCTTGCTGTCCTACCATCTCTATTTCTATTGGGGGTAAAAATATTAATCATGCTTTACTCGACCTTGGCGCTAGCGTTAACTTTCTTCCATATTTCGTATATGAGCAGCTATGTATAGGAGAGCTGAAACCTGCCCACTGCACTCTCTAGATGGCAGACCGATCAATCACCAAACCTAGGGGCGAACTAGAGGATGTGTTAATTAAAGTCGGGGAATTCATATTCCCTGTGGACTTTATTGTTTTGGATACACAACCTGTGGCTAACCCACGCAACCAAATCCCGGTGATACTCGGTCGACCTTTCCTAGCAACTTCCAACGCTGTAATTAATTATCGTAACGGTTCTATGAACTTATGCTTCGGGAAGATGACAATTGAGCTTAATATCTACAAGTTAGGAAGTCAACCATATGAACCTTCTGCTCATTTGCTTGATGTCTGTTCCATCAACGAGATAGCTTCTGACAGCTGCGAAGCGAAAGCACTTTGCTATGATGATCTCGACAACACTAGAGCGACATTGTTTGATTTGGAAAATTCTTATAGTGAGGATATCTTCGATAAGTCCATCTCCGAGTTTGAATCCGTTGAATCTTCGCAAAAGTCAGTAGCATTTTCCGAGTCAATATCCTATGCAAGTTATGAACCTCTTATGGAGTTAAAGTATCATCCCGTTCTTTCTGATGAAATTATTATTCGGGATATCGATGAAAGCTTCGAGGAAATCTTCGCTGATGAACTCGCATTCTTAGAAGACATGGGCATTGTGATGAATCAACCCCAACCTAAAGAAGTTGAACCGCCACATCTTCTTCTTACCAAAAACAAGAATGCTAGTAACCCACCATCCCTGTTTCGTCTCTACAAACCGAGACATAAACTTTTTCCGTTACACCTCTTATTTCCTCTCTACTTCTTCACGTCAATAGGTAGCATGATCTCCTACAACCGGTGCGTTATATCGATAAAATTTTTGAATGGTTGGTGTTAACTTTTGGTTTTTGTAAGGCTTACTTTGACCAATAACTTTAACTCCCTCAATAATTTTAATTGCTTAATACTATTTTACTTAAGTTGGGGGGGATATTTTAGCTCTTGAAAGAAAATGATTTTTACAAAATTATGAGCCAAAAATAAGTCTGGAGGAGAATTTCACTTTTATTATTTCTTGTCCCTTTTGATAACTTTTCATCCCAAGTCTACAGATATTGAGATTTAAAAGATGACAACAGTGAGGACACTGCTGCAAACAGGTTTAGGGGAGGTTTGTGCTTATTCACGCGTTACTTTGCATAAAGCACAAAAAAATTGATAATAACAGTTTGAAAGTGAAAATTTACATATGAAAGATATGAATAGTTTGAGAAATGCAAGAAAGTTAGATATTTTCTTAAACAAAACTAGTAATAAGTAGTTATGAGCTGTTGTCCCAAGGATTAGTAAGATGAAGGAAATTGATAATCTGAGGATGAAAATAATTCTGAAAAATAGTCCTTATTCTTAAGGCCAAACATCTGAATGTTGATACCTTACTATACGCACTTACACACATTTTGAAACTTGGGACAGTAGAGGATACCTTAAAATGCTCTTGTCTAAAAACCTTAGTATGAAGGAAAATAAAATAAAATATAAGTGGTGAAAAAAAATGAACACTGATTTTGTAATTACCAAGGCAGCATAAAAAAATATAGCGATGGCGCTTTATCACCTAGTGCCTTAGACCAACTGGTTTGGGAGCCACTGCTAAGCCTTAGGAGTTGCAAGACGAGAAATTACACCTTAATACACAAGCGCATTTTGTAATCGGTCGGTTAGTACCTCAAGAAGTATTAACGGTCTCATGAAAGATGTGTGAGCAATTTCATAAAATATTCACCAACTAAAAAGTATTTTGGAAGATGGACAAGAGTATGATAGTTTGAATTGAATTCTCTAAGTATATGGATGTCTTTTACACACACGTAGGGGTATATGATCAATGTTTGGAAGAAAGATAGGGAGGAAGACTAAAGGCGATGTTTTATTGAGGAATGATGTGATTTCTAACATTTTTTCACGACCATTAAGATATGGCTCATAGCAACTGAAAAGCTGGTATAGTTTGAAACTCTTATTTTCAAGTTCTTTCTTTTATAATTCCTATTTTTGTATGTAACTTTCACTATCTTTCTTTTATTATAGGATTTTGTGGGTGTAATCCGCTAAAAACCCTCAGAAGACAACACTCCTCCTATAAGGGACACCTAGAGGTTTAACGGTTTGTTGCACGTGCTCAGTGCAATCGTGTTGCATACGAAAGTGTGCTACCTAGTTCTTCTTTTTCTTCTTCTCTTGAATAACTAGTTTGTTCGGGACGATCAAAATTAAGTTTGGGGATATTTGTTCAGTTGATAAAACTGCACTTTTCATATGACATTTTCCTACTATTTCTATATAAAAAATGTGTTTATTATAATATATGACACATATGAGGGTTTATCTGTAAAAATACCATTTTCATGTGTTTATATATTATAATTAATATTATGAAGGAAAAAGTAAGTATATAATATCCATGTAAAATTGGCCTATTTAATATGCTTACCATATTAAATATCTTTGACCAATTCTCTTAAAACTAAAATATCATGAAAAATGGTTAAAAATAATATCTCAATAAAAAAATTTCTACTAATATCATTTATTGAGATAATTGTGCAGGAATTATATCATGACTGAAATCAAGGAAATACGAGTTGGCAAGATCAAATCTGCCGAATATGTTCAAGTACATTGAAGAAACTAATTCTGGCAGAAACGTAGAGAAGATTTTCAAAGTCTAGATACTCAAAAGATCACCAAGTGTTATAGATATGAAGCTACAAAAATTAGAGCCCATGATCTCACTAAAGGGAGGCGGATCCGCGGCCAAACCTATCCAATGGCCGCGGTTTCGCCGCACTCTAAGGATTTAGGGCTCGGGATTTTGGTGGTTGGGATCCTAACAACTAGTTTCCATATTAGGAAACTAGGGTTCTGGTTTTGTGACTATAAATAAGGATCGAGAGCCTCTTGGAAAAATTATCAAACCGACGCGATCACGAAGTCCACGAGGGCTCAAGAATCCTGGCTGATCATCAACGGTTCATCTACCTTCTTAGAAAAGATCGAGAAGCAAACTAGCATTTTGTAATCATTTTCTAAGGGAACAAAGTGTAATCGATCTTGTTGATTAATAAAGGTAGTTGTTTTCTTATTTTATTTATTTGTAGTTTCAATATGGTTTCCCTCTCTATCTTTTCTTTTCCCAACATGCGCGAGTAATTTTCCGCTTGTTAAGGTTCGTAAGATTATGGGAGATTAATGGATGATGAAGACCCTTAAACTCTTTTTAAATCCTATAAAGTTTATAAACTTTATCAAAAGAATAGTTAACATCCTAATCGGGCGCGTTATCAATTCACTGATAGTCATGACCACGATTAGAGATTAGATTAATAAATGCTTTGGTAAAGGCTAGACATGAACGGAGATCCATGTCAAGATAGGGGTTAAGAGTGGGAACCATTTTCCCTCCAGAAACCCTAATCTACATGCATCACTGTCGATCTAGTTTTAAATCTATTAAAAGATAAATGGAGTAATCTTTAATCAATCATCCATGACTACTAAATCTTAATGAACCCTACAAGCCCCCTTTTTACTATAAAACCTACATCCGTAGTTAATCTTGATCTATATTCTGCATCTGTGTTTGACGTAGATCTAGAATCTACAACCATTCTTTATTCTTCCTCCTTTCTTTCTCAACACGTCTAAACTAAGATTAAAAGATTCAACGTTTCCCTGAGGACGACTCGTACTTATCTCGGTCTAGCTACACGCGACACCGTTATTGATTGCGGTTAACTACTACACATAAAAAAGATCAATCAACACAACTCAGCTCACACACCCACCAACTACCCGCAGCGGCCAGCTATCTAGGCTCCTGCAACTCGTCCTGCACTCCCAACACCACCTCCACATAGAACTCCTGCCCAGCTAAATCGCCAATTCCATCAGGCAATGAGGAACATGCCCCGAGGACAAATGAATGTACCTCCAGCTAGGAAGATTATACCACGGCGTCAGGCTTTCTTTCTAGCGGCCAAAGAAGCAGAGGCCGTAGACCACGGTAAACCTGGTAATTTCCTTAACTCTTTTCAAAGCTTTCGCATTCTTTCATTCTTTCACATATTTTTCATACACTACCAATAGTTCTATCACAAAACTTTCCTTGAATCTGTTACACTTTCCTTTTACAAATTTCGAGGACGAAATTTTTATGAGGAGGGTAGAATGTAACAACCCTAAACTTTTTGTACAATTTTTTTTCAAAAATACAGAAAGGGGTGCTTGAACCTGAGCAAAAGTTATAAGTTTGATTTGCTTTTTAACAGCAAGAAGGAGCTTGTAGCTCATTGGTAAGACCTTGCACTGCTGATCCAAAGCACCAGAGTTCAAATCTCATTAGCCACATTATTTTTTAATTTGTTTTCTTTTAATCTTTATAGAAGCCCAAGAGTCTACACGTGCTTAACCCGTAAACCCAAAGGTCACAATAAAAACAAACGAGTTCAGGAGGTAGACCAAGCGACGGGGGACACGTGGCGGCAAGAATCGGCCCGACTCGGTCGGCACCGCCTGCCGAACTCACTCGAATCCGATTCTTCCCTTCTTGACACTTATGTCTTTTGACCTCCTTATAACCCCTGTATGGTTTAAATCCCCTGCACAATTACAGAGACCATAAAATCCCATTAATCTCCATTTTAATGCAATTTAAATGAAATTTTTTATCAAACCTTAACCCTAAAATTCTCCTATAAATACCCACACTCTTTTCCACCTCCTCACTCTGAATTCTATACAAAAACTCTCAAGAAAATTCTAAGTTCAATAGTGTACAAGTGGAGTTAGCAAAGGGCGAAACTCCGGCGAACTTCCGACGGCAATATGAGGAGTTTCCGGCGACGAAACGACGCACTGACGATTCCCCTCTCTTCCTTTATCTTCTCTCTTTCTTGTTAGCTTGTAAGTTCCTCCTCTCTCTTCTCTTTTCTATTCTGAAAACTTGTATTTCTAAAATCGGACGGAAGCGGAGTTAATCCGACTTCCGATTCGGTTTTCTTTAAAAAGTTCTAATTTTCTTAAATACAACAATACCAAGCTTGCACCTCATGACCATTAAATATTAGCAAAACATATTGAGCAAGTTCTATTTCAAAAGAATGTTTATTGTAATTTTTATCACACTTTTTCAGAAAAATACCATATAATTTAGTTTTGACATAAATCATTCTAATTCCTTATTATACCTTTAGATAGTTCACGAGATAATGACCTACCTCCTCACAACTCACATCTCTATCATAACATGATATCTTTTAGGAATATAGAATGCGGGAATACGAATTTACAATTAAATACCTTTAACTTATAAAAACCTTTTTCTACAAGATTATGTATTTTTAACAAATCTTTGCAATGCGCTGCTACAACCCATTTCGGGGAACCCATTTGGGATGGTGTGGATTATCGCACATTCTCGGGTTTAGTAGTGCGAGATTCAGACCTCCGCAAGGAGCATACGGTCTCGAAAGATTTAAAAATACAAATATCTTAAGAAAATGAGATTTCTAGAAAAATAATAAATTAAATTATTTTATATATATATATATATATATATATATATGTATCATCAAAATATCTATTTTTGATATAGTATAAATATTCCAAATTTTCTAAATTAAAAAAAATCACTTTACATGAAAATACCATGCAATTGCATACAAGTTCAATACTATACAATTAAATACTATATATTATGAAATTAGGTTTTACTCACTAGAAATGTCACATATATAAAATCTACATCTATGAAAACTCTAAAAACGATAATTAAATACTTGAGATGTATTTTGAAAATTATACAAAATTATTTTTACATAAAACCCCCTCAAGTTCTATAAATTACAATAAGGACCCTAGTAAATATATGTTTAAGCGAGACCAGTCTCTTGAGCCTCAGGGAGCCGGAGATATGGATTCTTGCCTATTTAAGGTAGAAAACTTAACAAACGGTGTTATCAACACGGTAATCGTCTTTGAAAAAGACACAAATCCTGCCGTCCATGTGCAGCGGTTACCGATAACACCAAAACCTAATTCAGGATTCAATTTCTTTTCTAATTGTCTGACTCAGACTGAGTCTCGATATAATCAATCCAACTTGAATGAGATTCAAGTATATATAACAAATCAATATGAATCCATATATTCAATCTGTTCAATCTATACAATCCTTATAACTCGACTGAACCGAACCATAGATATATTCCATTTACATGATTATCCAGTACCTCCATTTCTATTTATACGATATCATGATTTCGGTAAGTCTCCGATTACAATACAAGTCTTCCATTTACATTTACAAAACGGTACAAACAACACAATTCAAACAATGCAAAAAATACATTCAAGACATCGCGGGGTTTTTAAAGGGTAAATTGGGACGGAAGGTGTTAGAAGTGGCACGAGACTGCAATCATAATACACCTAAGTTTTATTGCATTGCTGTTGTACCGTGGCATAAACGGTTCCTTGTACTCCTAATACCTTAGTCTCCGGGGTAAGTGAGACTCCTCTCGTATACACTGGTCTCTTTTGTACCAAGCTACAAACAACAACGTTAACACTAAATACAATATTATAACAATATAATACAACTTTAAAAGTTACATTCTCTCTCTGTCTATTCTACTTCTCCTTTATCTTTGGGACTTACCGAGCGATTTGTTCGCTGACGATATTCTCTTTTTTCTTCTTTGGAATGTCGTCAGGTGATTCACTGGAGATCGAGCCCACCAGCGAGGACTTGGATCAGCTAGACTTCGATCTGGAGCTCTAGTTACTTGTACATTTCATTTCAGTACTTTCCATTTCTGTTATGCCACTGTTTAGGCATTGCTTTTCATTCCATGTATTTACTTTTTAGATGTATTGTAAAAAGAATGTTAGTAAATAAAGTTGTTGTTCATTACATTTGTCTCGTGTGTATATTTTTTTATATTGCTTAGTTACGTTTAGCGTATTTACTTCTGAGTAAATACGTAGCGGCCTCGTCACGTACTCTGCCCGTATACTGGAAAGCGGGGCGTGACACCTCATGACCCCTAAGGAGAAATTACACCTACGAGATCCTTTCGACTCGTGGGAAGAAACGTCTTTATGAGACCCTCACGGCTCATAAAGTTGAAAAAGTCTTAGGTAGCAGACCTGAACCTGTTTCCTAAGCCATCGCTACCTTACAAGGAGTTCAAGATGAACCGTTATCTATTATCTACAGGCCACATTTGCTAAAGTCACATTCCAATGACATGACAATTGTGCTCGCACTTAAAGAAAATTCCTAAGGGTAAAATGTAGAGCTCATGTACACAGGTGGGATGCACGTACGAATATATGATGAACAGAAAGATTCAATAGAAAGTATTCAACAGTCAATAATAAGAGAAATACATCGATTTAAATATACTACTCTACAGGGAAGAGATCACCAAATATGAGATCAGTGATACAGGGGTTAACAAAACAAAATACAAAGTTCTCCAATTCCCTCTTTGCCTTCTCCAACACGCTGAAGCGGCGGTTTTCGCGAGGAGTTGCTCCCCACCGATTAGTACAGTGCTCATCAGCAAAAGCGAGCATGATAGCCCGCCGAGCTCTTATTTGACTCAATAAATGAACCGAACGATCCTTCAGAGGCTGGGTAATTAAGTGCGCCTCATGGAACACTCAATTTTGTCCTCTGCCGTATCAAGAATCGCCGGAGTCGTCTCCGCCGGATGAGGGGGGCATCGGCAAGCACAGATAAAAAGATCATCCAGAGCCAAATAGAGTCTATAGGAAGAGGAGAGCTGTCACGCCCCGCTTCCCAGAGTACACAAGATTGGGCACGCGACATAGCCAACCATGCTACCTGTGGGTAGGAAGTATCCATCCACAGTCACATTACGGTTGTAAGGTTATCAAGAACAAGATAAAAAGCTAATCTAATACATGTCCAAATCCATAATAACAAGAATCAAATAAACAGTAAGTGCGGAAGCTAATGATCCAATACAATGAATAAACAGTACGTCCCATAATGCGGGCTCACAACCGGAAATGAAAATAAATAAACTAAACTCTAAGGAACTCACAGTTCAGCCTGCTGGCTGAAGTACTCCTGCTCGGTCGTCGATAGTGGTAAGGAATCTGGGCCATGCAAAACCCAGACGTCAGCGCGTCATGACATCAAGTATATAGCATAAACATGGTAATAAGCAATGCAAGTATGAACATGAATAAAGCAGTAACAAGAAATAACAAGCAGGGTAATGTGCAATGGGGTCCAAACTGTCCTATCAGGTTTTCTACTCTATAGTCTTTGAAATCAATTGATGAATCGTCGATGTAACTCAATAGTATCCCTGCGTGCCCGGGACCACGGTCATGACCCTCGGGGCTGGATCCGAGACGTGCCGCTAAGCAGTAAAAGTAGGTAGTAGGATGGACGAGTGATGTCAGCATCATCACTCCCGGACTGGCCAAGCCCGTAAGACTGATCAGAACAAGTATCGAACTGTTGAGTTACAAGTCGGTTTCACCTTTGATTTCCCCATACCCCCAAGCTATGTATGTCAGGTCAGGTATTCAATAGTCAAGGACTAATGCCAACACGAAATCAAGTAGAAGTAGGTCTGTCTGGATCGACAGCAGGAATGGTCAGGTTTGTCGGCATTAGGCATGAGATCAGGTAACAGGTCAGGTTACTTTCAACAGGTAGAGTCGATATGTACAGGGTGTTGTGTCCGGTGTATCAGTACATATGTCAGGTGTATCAAGATCGGTCAATATGTAATGCAATCAGGTATATGCTGATAACAGGTATAGTAACGAATAATGAACAACAACAGGAACAGTAACTAACAATATTATTCTATGTGAACACAGTGATGTTTGTATTTTCATATTAACCGGTTCACGCACCTTTGGGGTGCAAAAGCCACAAGGTGAAGCAATATTCACAATTATAAATTAAGGAACTACATGAAATTATACTAAGTATAATAATTGTCTCAAGAATGGTTTAACAGTTCAAGCAGATATGATTCAGTCGTTTTATTAGTTAAAGCATGGATTGATGTGGGTTAATTAATTCCGAGGAACTGTTGTAACGATTCTATTATAAAGATAACAGCAATAACACGATATCAAATGCCATCACTAAGTTACGGTATTAAATAGTTTGAATTAAATTGCGTGGCAAGACTAGATCTCGCACGCTAGCATGTTCAAGCAAGTATTCAGATACTTGCCTCGACGGTCTGCAAACGGGAACACGGATGCGATGTCGGCAGAAAACGCGATAAGATAGCACGGGCCACGGATCGAGTCCCAACAGAGATCAATAGAATCGCACGGACCAGGGGACTTCGCTGGAGCGTCGGGTTCGCCAAGACGGCACGGTCGGATTCCAGCAAAATGTCATCGGTAACAAGTTAGCAACAAGATACGATACACGCAAAATACGACCAGCGAAGGGATTGTACCAAAAGGAAGCACAAGGAAAAATCACAGAGAAGAAACAGGGTGCACACGATGGCTCGACAGCACTGGGACGCCGGCGAGGCAGCGACGGCGAAGAACGGTGGCTGGAAAAATCCGGAGTTCGCTGGAACAGGGTGCTGCAGCGAGTGTGAGGGTGGTAGTCGACTCTGGTGGTCGAGGGGGAAGGGAGGTGGTCGGAGGTGGCGTCGACGAGGTCGCCGGCACGTTTCTTCGGCGAACAGCGGGGTAGGCGAGGGGTTAGGGCTCGTGTTGGTGTTCCGGCGAGGGGAGGAGGGCAGCGACGACGAGGTCGGGACGAGGAGGGTGAGAGGGAGTCGCGGAAGTCGTCAACGACGAGGGGTGGCGTCGACGGCGAGGTCTGCGAGGGTGGAGGCGAGGTCTGCGTTGGGTGCAGGCGCGGGAGTCATCGGGAAAACGGGAGGAGGAAGGTGCGGCGGTCGAGGAGGCGTTGCTGGCGGCGACGGCGAGGTCGCGGTGGCGATGGTGGGCTGCTCAAGTACGATGCTAGGGTTAGGGTTGTGGGGTTTCTCGTGAAGGGAATGGGTTGGGGAAGGCGGCTGTGCATGGTTATATATATAGAGGAGAGAGAGAGAGAGATTAGAGAGAGAAGGGAGATTGGAGAGAGAAGGAAAGAGATTGAGGGAAGAGAGAGAGAGAGATGAGGAAAAGGAGGCGGGGCCCACGCGGTGAAAACTCATGCTCGCGATTGGCTGCAGGGAGTTAATGAAATATTGAGAAAGATTTGTGAAGGATTTTAAGGGATATGAACTGTTAGAAATATATTCGTATATATATATTTTAGTTTATATATTAAATTGAAACGGGCCCTTTTTGGCGCGAACTGAAACATTTCCAAATCGTGCCCGGGTTGCGCCCAAATGTTCCAAATTCAAATTATAGGATTTTAAGCGGGTTCAAAATTTTGAAAATAGGTGTTTAGTGATTAAAATGCATGCCCCCAAGTCGGACACTTGCACGCGCGCGTAGTCGTCCAAACTGGCCCGTTTAGCCAAACGGAACGGAATCTCGACACGCGGACGCTACCACGCGACTAGTGGCGACGAGTAGGCCAACATGGACATCTTAAATTTCATTTTAGGAGTTAAAAATTGTTATGTTCCAAAATGACTTAACCGGTTAAAATTTAGCCACAAACACCAGAAAATCAGGAAAATTGGAATGAGCAGTATATAACCCTCAACTAGTAATATAAATAGTATTATTGGGCTCGGGTGTTACATCATACCCAACTACAAAAAGAATTTCGTCCTCGAAATTCCAAGAATACAAGATAGCTAACTACTGGAAAAGATAAGGGAATTTCTGCCGGATCTCGTCTTCTCGCTCCCAAGTGGATTCCCCATGCGATCGGTTACCCAAAGAAACTAGTACAAGAGGGATAACCTTGTTCTTAAGAACCTTTTCTCTTCGATCCTTGATTTCAACTGGTCGCTCCTCGAAAGTCAGGTCCTCTCGCACAGTCAACTCCGAATGATCCAAGACATGAGTCTCATCACGAACATACCTCCGTAGTTGAGACACATGAAACACATCGTGAACTCCTGCTAATGACGGTGGTAACGCCAACCGGTATGATACCTCTCCAACACGCTCCAATATCTCGAAGGGTCCAACGAATCGGGGACTAAGCTTTCCCCGACTTCCAAAGCGAATCACTCCTCTAGTCGGTGATATCTTCAGGAATACCAAATCACCCACGGCGAACTCTAGAGGTCTTCTTGACGTGTCGGCCCAACTTTTCTGTCTGTCTTGAGCTGCCTTCATATGCTTCCTGATTGTATTCACCTTCTCGACTGTCCGTACCACCAAATCTGGTCCTAGTAACCTTCGTTCACCAACATCATCCCAACAAACCGGCGAACGGCACTTACGACCATACAACGCTTCAAACGGAGCCATCTGAATTGTCGCTTGGAAGCTATTGTTGTACGAAAACTCCACCAGGTGTAGATGATCCTCCCAAGAACCTTTGAAGTCTAACATGCAAGCCCTCAACATATCTTCAAGGGTCTGGATTGTTCTCTCTGATTGTCCATCAGTCTGAGGATGATAAGCTGTGCTAAACTTCAATCGAGTCCCCAAACTTTCTTGTAAGCTCCTCCAAAAGTGCGACAAGAACCGAGTGTCCCGATCGGACACGATGCTTACCGGTACTCCATGCAATCTGACAATCTCCTGCATGTACCGCTCTGCCAAAGTCTCTGTCGATTGACCAACCCGAAAAGGAATAAAGTGAGCTGCCTTGGTCAACCGATCGACAATCACCCATACAGCGTTGTTGCCTTTTGGACTCCGCGGTAAAGCCGTCACGAAATCCATGGTTATATGTTCCCACTTCCATTGAGGAATCGGAAGTGGTTGCAACAAACCAGCAACCCTTTGGTGTTCAGCCTTGACTTGCTGACACACCAAGCACTTAGCCACGAAGCGAGCAATTTCCCGTTTCATACCTTCCCACCAGAAATGCTGTCGAATATCTCGGTACATCTTTGTCCCTCCTGGATGTACAGAGTAAGCTGAACTGTGTGCCTCCTTCATAAGCTCTTCACGCACATCTCCTTTTGGCACACACACACGGCTACCATATCTCAACGAACCATCTTCATGGATCAGTAAATCGGTTCGTAGTCCGGCTTCAACCTGCTCTCGAAACTTTTGCAGTCTAGGATCCTGCGATTGTGTCGCTTTAATCTTCTCAACTAAGGACGACTGTACTTGCAACTGCATAAACTGTCCTGTAGCATGTGGTAGCACAACCTCCAAGTCAAATCTCCGAAAATCCTCAATGATCTCTCTCTGTGCAGTCAAAAACTGAATTGCGGGTAACCGACTTAGCGCATCTGGCACGACGTTAACCTTTCCCGGATGGTACTTAAGATCAAGGTCATAGTCGGCCATCAGCTCCAACCATCTGCGTTGTCTCATGTTCAACTCCTTCTGAGTGAACACATATTTCAAACTCTTGTGATCCGTAAAGACTTCAACTCTCTCGCCCAAAAGGTAGTGCCTCCAAATCTTCAGGGCGAAGATCACGGCTGCAAGCTCTAAGTCATGAGTCGGATAGTTCTTCTCATGAGTCTTCAGTTGTCTCGATGCGTAAGCGACGACTTTCCCGTTCTGCATTAAAACACATCCCAATCCCTTTCCAGATGCGTCGCTATGAATCACCAGTCCTCCTGAATTGTCCGGTACGGTCAGGATCGGGGCGGTTATCAACTTCTACTTCAACGTCTCGAAGGCCAATACACATCCATCCGACCAAACAAACGGTACCTCCTTACGCGTAAGCTTGGTTAACGGCTCAGCTAAACGCGCGAAGTTCTCCACAAATCTTCTGTAGTAACCAGCGAGTCCAAGAAAACTCCTTATCTCCGCAACATTCTTCGGAATAGGCCAGTCTCGAACTGCTGCAATCTTCTCGGGATCAACGGCGATTCCATTGCCCGACACAACATGCCCCAGAAACTTCACTTCTTCCAGCCAGAATTCGCACTTACTCATCTTCGCGAATAATTTCTCCTGTCTCAGCGTTTGCAGTGCGATCCTTAAGTGCTCAGCATGCTCCTCCGGACTCTTCGAGTACACCAGAATATCGTCAATGAATACCACAATAAACTGGTCCAAGAACGGTGAAAAGATCCTGTTCATCAAATCCATAAATATTGCCGGCGCATTAGTCACTCCGAAGGGCATCACTAAATACTCAAAATGCTCATACCGAGTCCGAAACGCCGTCTTGCAAATGTCTTCTGCCTTCACTCGGACCTGATGATATCCTGATCGCAAGTCCAGTTTCGAGAATACCCTCGCGCCATTAAGCTGCTCAAAGAGTTCTCCAATGCGAGGGATCGGGTACTTGTTCTTAATAGTCACCCGGTTCAAATCTCGATAATCAATGCACATCCTTCTCGTGCTATCCTTCTTCTTTACTAAAAGGACTGGAGCTCCCCAAGGCGAGTTGTTGCTTCGAATCCATCCCTTCTCGAGTAATTCACCCACTTGTTTCTTAACTTCTTCCAATTCCACCGGTGCCATTGGATAATAAGATTTTGATACTGGCGCTGCACCAGGAATAAGGTCAATCGCAAACTCCACATCTCGCTTCGGCGGTAAGCCCAAAATATCTTCAAACACATCCATAAAGTCGCGGACAACTGCCGGCTCTTCACTATTATCCACTACCATAGCCGCAAGAACACTGTTCGTCGGCCTAGCCCTAAACTCGACTGGCCCGACAGAACTGCTTCCTCCAATGAAAGTAAACTCAGGGTGCCCGGGAATCTGGAAAATTACCTTCCTTGCCCTACAATCAATGTGTGCGTGGAAAGTGCCAAGAAAATCCATTCCCAAAACTACATCATAACTGCCCGTATCAATCACCAAGAAATCTGCAAAAAGCTCTCGTCCGCAAACAACAACCGTACAATCTCTACATTCCTTACTAGCTATGATTTTCCCATTCCCAGTGTGTATGTCCCAGAAACTAGACAAGGTCGTGCAGGTGATCGAGTGTGTAGTTATAAATTTGGACGACATAAAACAGTGGGATGCTCCGGAATCAAATAATGCCAATGTGGGAAAACCACGAACGAGTACAGTACCTGAAACCACTTCTCCTGATGCCTTGGCTTCCTCAGCTGTCAAGGTGAAAGCTCGACCCTGGTTGGGTCCTTGTGTCAACTGCTTCTGCCCTTGGAACGGTCTCTGCGGAGTCTTCCGTATATCCTCTCTCGTGCGAAGCTTCGACGGACAAGCACCAACTGCGTGATCGGCTGCTCCACAAACCAGACAAAGTCCCAGTCTTCTTCTACACTCCTTATGCACGTGCCCAGGTAAGTGGCAGTAGGCACAGGTCACGCTCTTCCTTCGGTCAACGATCACAGGCTTCTTCATTGGCGCTACACCTCGACGGTCCACTGGAATACCTCTGCGCCCATGATCTCGGTTAGGCACAAATGCAGGCTTCCTGGCCGCAACTGCTGTCTGGTGAAGGTTCCCTTTCGATCCTGATAAACTCTGTTGCTCTCTGGCTGCCGTAAGAACCTGTGAGAAAGTGGTCAAACCCAGGGAGACAATCTGCCTCTGGATGTCCACATCCAAACTGCGCAAGAACCTTCGCGCCCTGTCTGCCTCCTTGGCGACTAAGGGTCCAGCGAAACGGCTAAGTCTCGTCCACTCCGCTGCATGTACATCCACAGCTGCTCCATTTTGTTTCAGCCCAATAAATCTCTCCTACATTTCCTCCCGTGCAGTCCGCGGGAAGAACTTTTCCAAGAAACTTTTAGAGAAATCCGCCCAACTGATTGGCTTGGACAAGCGGGTCTCCTCCACAAGCCACCACTCTCGTGCGTAATTCACTAGCTGAATGCGCACCACATCAACTCTCTTGTCTTCTGGGATCTGTGCCGCAATCAATAAATTCTCCATGTCCACGAGCCACTGCTCGGCTGGCAACGGCTCCTCCAAGCCAGTGAAAGTAGTAGGACCCAACCGTCTGAAATCTGCCACGGTCCCTACTCGGTCGACTGGCTTCGCTACAGCGGTGTTTACAGACTGCTGCATAGCCTGCAAACCCTCCTGAAATGAATCTGCTTGCTGCTGGATCAGCTCAGTTTGCCTCTTCTGATTTTCCAACATCCCGCGTATCACTCCTAACATGGCGGCTTCATCCACACGCCTCTGATACGTCTTGAAATTCTTATCTGCCATGGTCCTGAAATCAAAACAAACAACATTAGCATGATGATAGATTCAATATATAAATCAAGGCTAGAACTCCAAGATACTTAAATAGAGTACTGCATTGTAGCTATGCCGCGGTATCATAGCCGCAATTACTTAACTCCACCCAAGTCGCCTAAGTCCTAGAGATAACAAGAAATTAGGTTTTCGAATTGACAATGCAAAGTAAGTTCGCATGTCGACATGATCTGGAAGGATGATTCAAGGACGGTGAAACGGTCAAGGTGGCAGGACATGTTTCCTAATCACGGGTATTATGACTCGCGTATCGGGTGCAATACCCAACTACAAGGAATCAACCCAATTAACCTATGGCTCTGATACCAAAAGAACCATGTCACGCCCCGCTTCCCAGAGTACGCAAGATTGGGCACGCGACATAGCCAACCATGCTACCTGTGGGTAGGAAGTATCCATCCACAGTCACATTACGGTTGTAAGGTTATCAAGAACAAGATAAAAAGCTAATCTAATACATGTCCAAATCCATAATAACAAGAATCAAATAAACAGTAAGTGCGGAAGCTAATGATCCAATACAATGAATAAACAGTACGTCCCATAATGCGGGCTCACAACCGGAAATGAAAATAAATAAACTAAACTCTAAGGAACTCACAGTTCAGCCTGCTAGCTGAAGTACTCCTGCTCGGTCGTCGATAGTGGTAAGGAATCTGGGCCATGCAAAACCCAGACGTCAGCGCGTCATGACATCAAGTATATAGCATAAACATGGTAATAAGCAATGCAAGTATGAACATGAATAAAGCAGTAACAAGAAATAACAAGCAGGGTAATGTGCAATGGGGTCCAAACTGTCCTATCAGGTTTTCTACTCTATAGTCTTTGAAATCAATTGATGAATCGTCGATGTAACTCAATAGTATCCCGTGCGTGTCCGGGACCACGGTCATGACCCTCGGGGCTGGATCCGAGACGTGCCGCTAAGCAGTAAAAGTAGGTAGTAGGATGGACGAGTGATGTCAGCATCATCACTCCCGGACTGGCCAAGCCCGTAAGACTGATCAGAACAAGTATCGAACTGTTAAGTTACAAGTCGGTTTCACCTTTGATTTCCCCATACCCCCAAGCTATGTATGTCAGGTCAGGTATTCAGTAGTCAAGGACTAATGCCAACACGAAATCAAGTAGAAGAAGGTCTGTCTGGATCGACAGCAGGAATGGTCAGGTTTGTCGGCATTAGGCATGAGATCAGGTAACAGGTCAGGTTACTTTCAACAGATAGAGTCGATATGTACAGGGTGTTGTGTCCGGTGTATCAGTACATATGTCAGGTGTATCAAGATCGGTCAATATGTAATGCAATCAGGTATATGCTGATAACAGGTATAGTAACGAATAATGAACAACAACAGGAACAGTAACTAACAATATTATTCTATGTGAACACAGTGATGTTTGTATTTTCATATTAACCGGTTCACGCACCTTTGGGGTGCAAAAGCCACAAGGTGAAGCAATATTCACAATTATAAATTAAGGAACTACATGAAATTATACTAAGTATAATAATTGTCTCAAGAATGGTTTAACAGTTCAAGCAGATATGATTCAGTCGTTTTATTAGTTAAAGCATGGATTGATGTGGGTTAATTAATTCCGAGGAACTGTTGTAACGATTCTATTATAAAGATAACAGCAATAACACGATATCAAATGCCATCACTAAGTTACGGTATTAAATAGTTTGAATTAAATTGCGTGGCAAGACTAGATCTCGCATGCTAGCATGTTCAAGCAAGTATTCAGATACTTGCCTCGACGGTCTGCAAACGGGAACACGGATGCGATGTCGGCAGAAAACGCGATAAGATAGCACGGGCCACGGATCGAGTCCCAACAGAGATCAATAGAATCGCACGGACCAGGGGACTTCGCTGGAGCGTCGGGTTCGCCAAGACGGCACGGTCGGATTCCGGCAAAATGTCATCGATAACAAGTTAGCAACAAGATACGATACACGCAAAATACGACCAGCGAAGGGATTGTACCAAAAGGAAGCACAAGGAAAACTCACAGAGAAGAAACAGGGTGCACACGATGGCTCGACGGCACTGGGACGCCGGCGAGGCAGCGACGGCGAAGAACGGTGGCTGGAAAAATCCGGAGTTCGCTGGAACAGGGTGCTGCAGCGAGTGTGAGGGTGGTAGTCGACTCTGGTGGTCGAGGGGGAAGGGAGGTGGTCGGAGGTGGCGTCGACGAGGTCGCCGGCGTGTTTCTCCGGCGAACAGCGGGGTAGGCGAGGGGTTAGGGCTCGTGTTGGTGTTCCGGCGAGGGGAGGAGGGCAGCGACGACGAGGTCGGGACGAGGAGGGTGAGAGGGAGTCGCGGGAGTCGTCGACGACGAGGGGTGGCGTCGACGGCGAGGTCTGCGAGGGTGGAGGCGAGGTCTGCGTTGGGTGCAGGCGCGGGAGTCGTCGGGAAAACGGGAGGAGGAAGGTGCGGCGGTCGAGGAGGCGTTGCTGGCGGCGACGGCGAGGTCGCGGTGGCGATGGTGGGCTGCGCGAGTACGATGCTAGGGTTAGGGTTGTGGGGTTTCTCGTGAAGGGAATGGGTTGGGGAAGGCGGCTGTGCATGGTTATATATATAGAGGAGAGAGAGAGAGAGATTAGAGAGAGAAGGAAAGAGATTGAGGGAAGAGAGAGAGAGATGAGGAAAAGGAGGCGGGGCCCACGCGGTGAAAACTCGTGCTCGCGATTGGCTGCAGGGAGTTAATGAAATATTGAGAAAGATTTGTGAAGGATTTTAAGGGATATGAACTGTTAGAAATATATTCGTATATATATATATTTTAGTTTATATATTAAATTGAAACGGGCCCTTTTTGGCGCGAACTGAAACATTTCCAAATCGTGCCCGGGTTGCGCCCAAATGTTCCAAATTCAAATTATAGGATTTTAAGCGGGTTCCAAATTTTGAAAATAGGTGTTTAGTGATTAAAATGCATGCCCCCAAGTCGGACACTTGCACGCGTGCGTAGTCGCCCAAACTGGCCCGTTTAGCCAAACGGAACGGAATCTCGACACGCGGACGCTACCACGCGACTAGTGGCGACGAGTAGGCCAACATGGACATCTTAAATTTCATTTTAGGAGTTAAAAATTGTTATGTTCCAAAATGACTTAACCGGTTAAAATTTAGCCACAAACACCAGAAAATCAGGAAAATTGGAATGAGCAGTATATAACCCTCAACTAGTAATATAAATAGTATTATTGGGCTCGGGTGTTACAAGAGCCCTACGAGTCAGAAGCTCATACATCACTGCGTCACACTGAGCGTCGGTAAAAAGAGGGTCTACTAGCCGTGTGGCAAAGCGAGGAATAATCTCTTCAATGGGCACCTTCCATGGTTTCCGATGAACGTGGGGGCGGTTGCAGGCCATAACCTTTGGTTTGTTTCTCATAATGATCACCCTAAGGTCTAAATAGTTTTCTCTTTAGAAAGGAAGAAAGGCACGGCTTCAGGTTATAAAGGGAAGCGTTCAATGCTATGTACAAAAAATGTTGCGCATGGTGGAACTATTCCCAAGGCCTAGAAAAAGGGGAGAGCATGGGAAATGAGAGAGGCGACTCATTGGAATCAGAGTAGGGAGATGAAACGACCTCATCAACAGAGCCTCACGCGCATGGCACGTGAGCACCCATGTTGATCCTTTTGAAAACTAAAACGGCACCGCACGTGCATAACACATGAGCGCCGGTGCTAATCCAGGATTAAAATCCCCAACAGCGCTTCATGCGTAGAACACGTGAATTCCAACAACAGTATAATGACACTTCATGCGGAATACATGTAAAAAAGGGGGGAAAGAAAGTTTTGTCATTTATACTCCAAGAACTCATACAAAAACAAAAGAAAACGTCTACAATGGCAAAACACTAAATCCGGGACATGGATCGAGGAATTCGGAAGCGAGTCCGTCTAAAATGCTTTTAGCTTTTCTGACCATTTTCGTGTGCACCTTCTTACGAATGCAAGCGTCAGGATCCTCGCTGATGTCATCCGTCCTCTGGTAGGCAGAGATTATCGTCGTCTGTTAGAAAACTTGATGCAAGATATCAACATAATTATCTCGCCGCCTCTTCGTGATCAAGCCCATAAAAAATACTGAATGCACCTTATCTTCGGTATCATCAAGTGCCTTAAGCGGCACAGCCTTATAAAATTCAGGAAGTGCTTCCCAAATCGCTCCCACGATGATCTTCAAGAGAGTGGAACGACGGGGACCTAGTCGACCGTTGTACTCGTCGAAGCGAAGCATAACCTCAGCACATTGGGCGTTTGTAAACTCCTGGTTTTGGCAGCGACCCTGGACGCGAATGTCTTCATAAGAAATAATTTCGTCGAGATCATACAGATGAGCGACCATAGTATCTGAAAAGAAAAATCAGTGAAAGTTTAGTGATCGAACTGATCAAGAAAATTATCATTAAACAGACATGAGAGTTTAAACAACTCTTGACATCCCCGTAGAGAAAACAAGTTCTGTTAGAACATCCAACAAATTAAAATTGTGCAACCTTATGAAAACGCTCGATAACACCAGGGAATGAAATTCTTGAAGGGCTCTTTGATCTTTCAGAGCTAAGCTTTTCGGTAAGGGATTAAATTCCTTTTATGCGATGGAATTAATTCCAGATACCCCTATAATAAGGAAATGAAAAATAAAATCCCCATGAATCATCAAGAATCAGAGGGGAATGCCAAGACATTGAGGTTTACTACTCCAAGATCATGTCTGTGGATCTCTAAGAGACGGGCTTCAGAAAAAAGCAAAGCTTTTTGCAAAGTAAAAAACTCCAAGATCTTTAAGATCTATAAAACGAACTCTAAGAGTTCTTCATAGAGATGAACAATGTTCTAATTAATGGGTTAAGTAACCCTAAAAATCCATTTTAAGATCTATGATCTGAGAAAAGCAAAGCTCTGTTAATAGGTTCGATCCTTACCAAATTTGGGCAAAGTTCTGATTCTAAAAGGAATTTCCTTGGGCAGAGATCTAAGTTCTGAAGGGAGAATTAAATTCTCAAAAAAAAAAAAAGAAAGGAAGAAGATGAACAGAAGTCATCCCAAGGGCTAAAGGCCCTACTTATAGGCGCTGGAAGGCGATCCAACTTCCAAGATGATCCAACGGTGGAAGGTTGCCACCGCTGCACTCACGTGTGAGCCACGTGAGCGCAATGGTGGGGGGGGCATTTGTTACCCCTCAATAAGAGAACAAGGCTCTGTTCAAAATTTGAACTGAAGCAGCGCCTCACGTGCAAAGCACGAGGACGCCAGCGCCAAGAGTTAAAAACTATGAGGCAGCGCCTCACGTGCCCTGCACGAGGACGCTGGCGCCAGAACTAAAAGTTCTCCACCCTTGGATCAAAGATCCAACGAAGATGATAAATCATCAAATCACAGAATTAAATTCTGATTGAGGAAATACTCCTCAAATCTTTCTAAATAAGAAAGATTATGCTCTGTAAAACAGAGCGCCGTTGGATCAAAGATCCAATGGTGATTAAAAATTACCAAGCTACAGAATAAGCTCTGTAGGGGAAAATATTTTCCCAATATTTCTAAACAAGAAAGATTATGCTCTATAAAACAGAGCACCGTTGGATCAAAAATCCAATGGTGATTAAAAAATCACCAAATTACAGAATAAACTCTGTATGGAAAATATTTTCCCAATCTTGTTAAAAACAAGAAAAATATCTTCTGTAAAACAGAAGTCCTTGGATCAAAGATCCAACGGTGGATAAACTCCCCAAATCAATTAAAAAATCTCTCAAGAGATTTCCTTAACTGAATCAACAAATCAGCCTCCACTATATAAAGGACCCAAGACTTCAAGTTTTAGACACAGAGAAGAACCCCCCCCCCATAAACTTCAAACTTAAAGACGAGAACGATTTCTCCTCAAGGTAAATAAAAACAAGAGAGATCATAGCATCTCCTCCATATCGAAGAGTTTAACTCTCAGAAGAGCTTAGTTCTTTTTCCAGATCTCAGATTTATAAGACAAAGTCTTTCACAAGTTAAGAAAGATCATAGCATCTCCTCCATATCTAAGAGTTTAACTCTCACATCAGAAGAACTTTGTAACAACTCCAATTTTAGTGTACATAAAATTCATTTGAAATTAATGTATACTTGGGGTATTTACAATTCTTGTGAGTACTATAAGTATTTGTTTTGCTTTTTAATAGCAAGAAGAAGCTTGTAGCTTATTGGTAAGACCTTGCACTGATGAACCAAAGTACCAGAGTTCAAATCCCATTAGCCACATTATTTTTTAATTAGTTTTCTTTTTAATTTTTAGAAGCCCAAGAGCCTACACGTGCATAACTCGTAAAAAACAAAGGTCACACTAAAAATAAATAAGTTCAGGGGGTAGACAAATCGGCAAGGGACATGTGGCCCTAAGACCCGGCCTGACTCGGCCGGATCGGGTCGGCGGCGCGGTTGACTTGGCTGGCGCAGCCGGCCAAACTCGGTTGAATCCGATTAGGTCCTTCATGAAACTTGTGTCTTTTTGTCACCCCATAACCCTGTCATGTTTAATTTCCCTGTATTATTCCAGAGACTTTAAAATTCAATTAAAACCTAATTTAAACCTATTTTAATGCATAATTTTTAATACATTTCTATCAAACCCTAACCATAATATTTTCCTATAAATACCACTCCAATTCATACCCCCTCACTCACAAACTCTGTCCAAACTCTTAAGAAAAATCCCTAGAACTTTTGTGTATAAGTGGAGTTAGCGAAGGGCGAAGCTCCGGCAAACTTCCGACGACGACCCTAGGAGCTTCCGGCGACGAAACGACGCACCAGCACCTCCTACCACTCTCTCTTTCTCTTCTCTAATCTACAATCAAGTAAGTCTCTCCTCCCTCTTCTCTTTTCTATTCTGAAAACTTGTATTTCTAAAACCCGACGGAAGCGGAGTTAATTCGACTTCCGATTCGGTTTTCTTTAAAAAGTTCCAATTTTCTCAAATACAACAATACCAAACTTGTACATCATGACCATTAAACATTAACAAAATATATTGAACAAGTTTCATAGCAAAAGAATGTATATTATAATTTTTATCGCATTTTTCAGAAAAATACTATGTAGTTTAGCTTCGACATAAAAAACATCATTACCCTTGCTATACGTTTATATAGATCACTAGGTAATGACCTACCTCCTCACAACACTCATATGCAACATAGCACAATGACATTTTGGAAACATACTTTTGGGAAAATACGATTTACACAAAACTACCTCAACTTATAAAAACCGTTTTCTACAATATTATGTATTTTTATAAATCTTTGCAAAGCGCCGCTACAACCCATTTTGGGAACCCGTTCGGGATGGTGCGGATTATCGCACATCCTCGGATTTAGTAGTGCAAGATGCAGACCTCCGCAAGGAGTATACGGTCTCGAAAGATTTAAAAATTCAAATATCTTAAGAAAATGAGATTTCTAGAAAAATAATAAATTAAAATTATTAAATATATATATATGTATGTATGTATCATCAAAATATCTATTTTTGATATAGTATAAATATTCCAACTTTTCTAAATCAAAAGAATCACTTTACATGAAAACACCATGCAATTCCATACAAGTTCAATACTTTACAATTAAATACCATATATTATGAAAATAGGTTTTACTCACTAGAAATATCACATATATAAAATCTAAATCTATGAAAACTTTAAAGACGATAATAAAATACTTGAGTTGTATTTTGAAAATTATACAAAATTATTTTTATATAAAACCCCCTCAAGTTTATAAATTACAATAATGACCCTAGTAAATATAGGTTTAAGCGGGACCAGTCTCTTGAGCCTCAGGGAGCCGTAGATATGGGTGCTTGCCTAATTAAGGTAGACAACTTAACAAACGGTGTTATCAACACAGTAATCGTTTTTGAAAAAGACACAAATCCTCCATCCATGTGCAGCGGTTACCGATAATATCAAAACTTAATTCAGGATTTTAATTTCTTTTTTCTAATTATCTGACTTAGACCGAGTCTCAATATAATTAATCTAACATGAATGAGATTCAAGTGTGTGTGTGTGTGTGTGTGTGTGTGTGTGTAACAATTCAATATGAATCTATGAATTCATATATTCAATCTATACAATCTGTATTGACCGAACCGAACCATGGATATACTTCCATTTACATGATTCTCCAGTTACATCCATTTACTGATATCATGGTTTCGGCAAGTCATCCATATGTACAATCTATAATACAAGACAATACAATTTACAACATAATACAAACAATACAATCAAGATATCGCGGGGTTTAAGGGATAGATTGGTATGGAAGATGGTAGAAGTGGCACTAGACTGCAAGAATTAAGACACCTAATCTGTATTCCATTGCTGTTGTACCGTGGCATAAACGGTTCCTTGTACATTCCGTTCACCTTAGTCTCTGGTCTACTGAGATTCCTCTCATATACACTGGCATCCTTCTGTACCAAGCTACAAACAACAGCGTTAACAATATAATACAACTTTAAAAACTACACACTCTCTTTGTCTATTCTACTTCTCCCTTATCTTTGGGACTTACCGAGTAATTGTTCGCTGACGATATTCCTTCTCTTTCTTCTTAGAATGTTGTCAGGTGATTCGGATCTTCAGGAGATCGAGCCCACCAGCGAGAATTTAGACCAGCTAGCTTATGACCCAGAGTTTTAGATTCCTTGTACACATTTACTTTCAGTACCTTTCATTTCTGTTATGCCACTGTTTAGGCATTGCTTTTCATTCCATGTATTTATTTTTCCATGCACTGTAAAAGAATGTTAATAAATAAAGTTGATGTCCATTACATTTGTCTCTTGTGTATATTTCTTTTATACTGCTTAGTTACGCTTAGCGTATTTACTTCTGAGTAAATACGTAGCGGGCCAGTCGCGCCCTCTGCCCGTATGCCGGGAAATGGGGCGTGATAAACTTAGTTCTTTTTTCAGATCTCATATCTATAAGACAAAGTCTTTCACAAGCGAGAATCTAATTCTCAGAGAATTGAATTGCGCAGAACAAAAAACTCAGTGTTTAGCACTCAAAGTCTGGCACTCAGAACCAAGCGCTCCACATGCTCCTTACACGGGCGCTATTTAAGAAGAAGTGTTTAACACTCAAAATCTAGCGCTCTACGTGCTCCTCACACGGGCGCTATTTAATAAAAAGCGCTTAGCACTCAAAGTTTGGCGCTCAACGCCGAACGCTCCACGTGCCCCTCACGTGGACGCTATTTAATAAAAAGTGCTTAGCACTTAGTGTTTGGCGTTCAGCACCGAGCACTTCACGTGCTCTGCATGTGGGCGCCATAGATTGTTTAACACTCCATATAAAAGAATATGAATAAAACAAAAAGAAAGAGGGGTGTCAGAACCCAAATCAATGCTCAGCAGTGCTGATACGGAAATGTGATCAAGCCCAAATAAGTAATCAAGTGGGCTGAGCCCAAGCTTGGCCAAACCCCAAATTGACCGATCCCATATGTCTTCTTCTAAATTGGCCTTAGACCCAGACAAGACTACCAAGTCCCTGATGACCATTCATTGGTTCAAGGGTACATCTCTTCACTCCTCTGATACATGTCGTTGTAATTCTTCAACGTCTTCAAAGAGGTGGCGGGTCCCGACGACCAACAACAATAGACCGTAATGTCTTGAAACTAGCAACGGACCGCAACGTCCTTAAACTAATAATGGACCGCAACGTCCCTAAACTAAACTCTATGGACTATGATGTGCTTAAACCCAATGGACCGTAACGTCCCTAAACTAAATTCTATGGACTATGATATCCTTAAACCCAACGGACCGCAACGTTCCTAAACTAAACTCTATGGACTATGATGTTCTTAAACCCAACGGACCGCAACGTCCCTAAACTAAACTCTATGGACTATGATGTCCTTAAACCCAACGGACCGCATCTTTCCTAAACTAAACTCTATGGACTATGATGTCCTTAAACCCAACGGACCGCAACGTCCCTAAACTAAACTCTATGGACTATGATGTTCTTAAACCCAACGGACCATAACGCCCCTAAACTAAACTCTATGGACTATGATGTCCTTAAACCCAACGGACCGCAACGTCCCTAAACTAAATTCTATGGACCGTAACGTCCTTAAAGTGCTACGGACCGCAACGTCTCTAAACTAATAATGGACCGCAATGTCCTTAAACTAATAATGGACCACAACGTCCTTAAACTACTGTGGACCGCAACGTCCCTAAACTAATAACGGACCGCAATGTTCTTAAACTAAAATAATAGATCCCAAATGCTCTTTCGTTGGATCTAAATGATCCTAAAATCTTGTTAAGTAGATCTTAGTCTAAAATTAGACTAACGTATCCTTAACAAACATTTAAGTTGATTTTAATCTCAAACGAGCTTAACGATCCTTAAATCAACCCAAACCCAAATCTAAGAAAATACAGATCTGGACTAATCCACGCCCTACGGACGACAACACAAATTAGTCTCCGTATACAATCCACGGGCAACCAAAAAAATAAAACAAACACACACGACACGAAGTAACCTTCTGGAGTAGGAGAAAGTGGTTACCGCGATGTGGTAACGTAATTAACTGCAGAGGCTTGCGCCTGCAGGGAAGAGCGTCCCCATAATCAAAAAACCCCTCACAACGAGGGGGAATCTAACGAAGTCTGCTACAACGGCCGTATCTGTCCAAATCTTCGATACACGGTGCCATAAATCAACTTGGTATCTTCGGAGAGGTAGACAGATAAAACCAAATAGTATCTGCCCCCAAAATTCAGGCCGGACGTCCCAACATCCCAGTCGCGTTTTTCGGCGGTGAACATGTTGGGTCTACCTAGCACCATACCAAGGGGTTGTCTTGTATCAAACATACTACAATAAAATTTTTGGGGTGCTAAGTAAACTAACCTAGGATCAAACTAGAAGTTTAGGATAACAAACATAGTTTCACATACTAGATCTAGTGTCTTACACTAAGAGGATAGTAATACAACCTTTGTAGACCTCCTCCTTAGACTCCTTAGATCAACTTGGTGTTTGAACGGGTCCGCTCGAGTCCTTCGTTGTCCACGACGATCCACCGTGGAGTCCCTTGGCTCAAGCTCCTTGCTTCACTAGAACAAAGTAGAAGTGATGCAAACAAGCTATACTAGTGGGCTAAACTAGTGTAGATTGGTGATGTGGGTTTAGATCTCACTTAAAAATCTTTTCTTTTTATCTCCTTCACTCATTTTAGAAGAGGTAGTAAGCTTTGAGGAAGAAGAAGGAGGAAATGGCTAAGCAAGCTCAAGATAATTGTTATGCTACAAAATAAAAAGAATAAGGAATCTATGAGAGAGTCACACTCATTCCCAACCATGGTTTAAAAATATCTAGATATTTTGTTAGTGAGTTAAAGAATGAATTAGAGATTAAATCATGGTTTGAGTCATGGTTGACTCAAGAAGAGTGTAGAAGAAATCCAACCATGATTTAATCCTAATTATCTTTAATCAATAATCAAAATATATAAATATCTAACCATGTGAGTCTTGCATAGCCAACTCCAATATATCATCAACCATGGCACATGTATGCATGCATGTGTGCATTCATATCAATATATGTACATACAGACATTCATGCATACAACAAATAAAAAAAAGGTTATAAGTAAAATGGCTAATGGTCATTAATATTAAATCAACAATTGATTTAATAAATCGATCATATCACATACGACTTGACCAATAGAAATTGCCAGATTATAATGCGGTATCATATACACGCATTTAATCAAGCACCCGCCCATATCACCGTATGCACCCCACATCGTTTCGCCTGAGCTAGGTAACCCCTTTGTGGGACTTTAAGACTCGTCAATACGCCGGCAGTAGGTGATGATCATATCAAATACCCACAAGCCGCAAGCGGTCAGCTAAATGTAACGACCACCCGGGTATTAAGCGAGCAGAAGAAAAACAAGCGAACCTGTCAAAACTCTTGTCAAGCCAACCGGTAAACTTACCGTACAGTCCGGTCTCTTCGTCAGATATGCTGCATATCGAGTCTAAGGATGGTATCGTCGACCCCAATAACTCAATAAGTCATGCCGATGTATGGCCTATAACAGATCGAGAAACTACTGATAACACTTATTAGTAAATCTCATCATCCCTGGTCAGGGACTTGCTGATATAGCCAATCGAGCACAGTGCAACATCAACCCCCAATACCGGGATGGACGAAACCCCTCCTATCGCTCATTGCCTCCATGTGTCTCGGGACAATACCCAAAAGCCACCTGTTTTCACAACTCAGTAGAGCCGTGGTAAGGTGGAAATCAAAGCACAGTGGGAGAACACACAAGACTCTATGACGATCTCGGGTCTACAGACTAACCTGTACCTGTGTCACCTAAGAACTGCTATCCGACGATAGATATAATACCATATAGGAGTTCTCGGCGAGTCCGTCCAGTGTACCCAGTCTCCACTGAGCACCCGTATACAATCTTGGTGTCAAACACCAATGGATATGAGATCATCCATTGCCCATCACATGGTTCAAGAATCGTATATACGAGTCTACTATAGAATATCGATGCCCCATCTCGATACACCCACGATTAGGGACATTTCAGGATATGCTTATAAACTACACACGTCCGACTAGTATGATCTGCATCATAATCACAGTAGTCAAGCAAATATCCTCAGAGCTTTATCAACATGTACCAAATGAATAAAAGCATGATCAAGTGAACATGTCAGCATAAAGAGTAACCAGATAGCATACTATCATGTCGAGCAAGAATATCCTCTGAATATATATATACATGTAAAGATACATCCACTATCAAATAATGGCCTCTAGGGCATACATATATCCAACAATCTCCACTTGCACTAAAGCCAATTATTGGCGTATCTCATACCCAACATCTCAAAAAGTCGCTCATGCTGTGGCTGAAGGAGGGTCTTGGTGAGTGGATCCACGGTGTTATTCTTTGTATCTACTCTCCGAATCTCGATCTCGCGGCGATCATCTATCTTCCGGATCAGATAAAATTGCCTCAGGATGTGTCTGGATCGCTGATGGGATCTGGGCTCCTTGGCTAATGCCATAGCCCCATTATTATCACAATACAATGGTATTGGATCAATAATGGTTGGAACTACTCCTAGCTCTGAGACGAACTTCCTCATCCAGACGGCTTCCTTGGCGGTATCATTTGCAGCAATGTACTCAGCTTCCATCGTAGAGTCTGCAACGGTATCCTGTTTGGAACTCTTCCAACACACCGTCCCTCCGTTGAGGGTAAATACAAATTCAGAGATAGATTTGTTGTCGTCCTTATCACTCTGGAAGCTCGAATCGGTAAACGCCTCCATTTGGAGATCTCCATTACCATATACCAAGAACAATTCTTTAGTCCTTCTCAAGTACTTAAGAATGTTCTTCACAGCTATCCAGTGATTCTCCCCTGGGTTGGATTGATACCCGCTTACTACACCTAGTGCGTAAGCTACATCAGGACGTGTACACAACATCGCATACATTATAGATCTTACGGCTGAAGCATAGGGAATAATGCTCATGCGAACTCTCTCTTCTTCAGTCCTTAGGCAAAAGTCCTTGGAGAGAGAGACTCCATGGCAAGCGAATAAGGCACCCCGCTTGGAGTCTTCCATACTAAATCTCTTTAGGATGGTGTTGATGTACCTAGATTGGGACAATCCTAATAACCTTTTGGATCTATCCTTATAGATCCGAATGCCCAATATATACGTGGCATCACCCAGGTCCTTCATGGAGAACCTTTATGATAAGAATGATTTGACCGACTGTAGCATAGGAACATCATTTCCTATCAGAAGAATGTCATCCACGTACAATACGAGGAATGCGACAGTTCTCCCTACAGTCTTCTTATAAATACAAGGTTCATCTGGATTTTTGATGAAATCAAACTCTTTGATAACATCATCAAAATAGATGTTCCAACTCCGTGATGCCTGCTTTAATCCATAAATGGATTTAAGCAATCTACATGCTTTCTCACTGCTCCCACTGTCAACGAAGCCCTATGGCTGATCCATATAAACACATTCTTCTAAATCACCATTTAGAAATGCAGTTTTAACGTCCATCTGCTAGATTTCATAGTCGTAGTGAGCATTAATAGCAAGTAGGATCCGGATGGATTTAAGCATGGCTACGGGAGAAAAAGTTTCGTCATAGTCCAGACCTGGTCTTTGACGAAATCCTTTCGCCACAAGTCTTACCTTATAGGTCTCCACCTGCCCATCTACACCAATCTTTCTTTTAAAAATCCATTTGCACCCTACGGGTTTTACCCCAGAGGGTACAACGTCCAAAGTCCATATTTTGTTGGTGTACATAGACTCCATTTCAGATCTCATAGCATCCAGCCACTTCACAGAGTCACCACTCGTGATAGCTTGCTGAAAACTAGTAGGATCATCATCTTCCATGATGCAATCTTCTCTATCACCATCAATGAGGAAACCATAGTATCTCTCCGGTGGGCGAGAAGTCCTACTAGATCTACGGAGTGGCTATGGTTCATCAGTTTCTGTTGCAACAACAGGCTCAACCAAGTCATCATTTGTAACTTGTGTCTTTAGAACTCTTCTAGGTCTACCACATCTGTATCATTTTAAAAAAATTCTTTTTCTAAAAATGTGGCATGCTGAGAGACAAACACCTTTTGTTCCTCCTTGTGGTAGAATAGATATCCATATGAATTCTTTGGATATCCCACAAACTTACACATGACTAACCGTGTCTCGAGTTTGTCCGGATTCTGCTTTTTGACATAGGCCAGACAACCCCAAATCTTAACTCGTTTAAGAGATGGTATCTTCCCATGCCATATCTCATATGGTGTGGTAGACACGGTTTTGGTTGGAACCCTGTTTAACAGAAACGCTGCAGTCTCCAATGCATGCCCCCAAAATGAGACAGGTAACTTAGCATCACTCATCATGGAATGTACCATATCTAATAGAGTCCAATTCCGTTGTTCTGACACACCGTTGTGCTGTGGTGTGTAAGGAGGAGTAAGCTGAGAGAGAATCCCATTCTCTTTTTGAAAATCTGAAAACTCTGTACTGAGATACTCTCCACCTCAATCCGATCGAAGTATCTTGATGCTCAATCCGGTTTGTTTTTCTACTTCAAGTTCGTACTCAGTGAATTTCTCGAAAGCTTCAGACTTATGCTTTAGTAAAAACACATGACCGAATCTTGAGAAATCATCAATAAAAGTTATGAAGTAAGAAAAACCGCCTCTAGCCTGTGTAGATATTGGCCTGCATACATCCCTATGTATGAGGCTTAAGAGCTCAGTAGCTCTTTCTCCGTGTCCTGTAAACGAAGTTTTGGTCATTTTACCCTTGATACAAGACTGACAGGTCGCATAAGATTTATATTCAAAGGGATTTAAATATCCATCTTTATGTAGCTTGTTTAGTCTTGTTTCGTTAATATGACCAAGTCTACAGTGCCAAAAAAAGCTTCATTTGTTTCTGAAAATTTTCTTTTATTAGTGTGTTGTATGCTGAAAACTGTGTGTTGATTTAGGACGTATATCCCGTTATTAAGTATACCATAATCAACCAACATTTGATTCAGGTTAATGTTCATAACATTATTCTGCAATACAAAATTATATCCTTCATTGTCTAACAATGAAACGGATATTATATTACAAAGCATACTAGGTACATAATAACATGGGTTCAAAACCAATATACATCCCGATGGCAACCCCGGGTGATACTCTCCTATTGAAACCGCATGTACATTGGAACCATTTCCAACCCGGAGAGTATGGTCACCTGTCTTCAAAAATCTGCTATTTCCCAGCCCCTGCACATAATTGCAGATGTGAGAACCTGAACCGGTATCTAATACCCAGGAAGTAGAGTTTATAGAAAAACAGTTTTCTGTCACAAACACACCTGAAGCGGAAGCATCACCATGCTTCTTCTTCTTGAGATCCAGGTATTCAGCACAGTTGCCCTTCCAGTGTCCCGCTTTGTGGCAGTAATAACACTCCCATTTTCCCGATTCCCCAGCCGTGGACTTGTCTTTCTCCTTAGCCTTTTTAACTCCACCTCTAGATTTGGTGGGTTTCTTCTTCATCTTTCCCTTTGCCATGGCCTTTGGGCGAGAGGAGGAAGATGGCCCATCAATCAATGCGTGAGTCTTCACTGTCTTGAGTGTGCTTTCTGCACTTCTCAACATATTGAGAAGTTTAGGTAGTGACTTCTCCATGTTGTGCATATTGAAGTTTACTACAAATTGAGCATAGACAGGGGGGAGAGACTGTAGAACAATATCAACAGACTGTTCGTTCTCCATTGTCTATCCGAGATCCTCAAGCTCTTCTATAAGAGCTATCATCTTCAAAATGTGGTCACCTACTGGTGTGCCAGGAGCCATCCGCATCTGAAACAACTTTCGCGATGCTTCGTATCGTAGGACACGAGATTGCTCCTCATACAACTCTTTTGTATGGAGAAAGATGGATTGAACATCTATCTGCTCGTGTTGCTTTTGATGTGTGTTGTCCATCGATGCAAGCGCGAAGCATTTGGCCGTGGCACAGTCAATATCCCATGTTTTGCGGATCTTCCGATCCGCAACTGAAGATTTAGGGCCTGGGACGGGTGGGGCTGGAGCTGTGAGGACATATGATACCTTATCATAAGTCAGGGCAATATTAATGTTCCTCAGCCAGTCTTTATAATTGGTCTCATTCAGTTTATTTTTCTCTAGTAGAAACTTAAGTCCAGTCATGGTATCTGCCATTAGGAGAGAGAAAAGAATACACTCAGCGAAAGCTCTTGTAAAGATCAGATTGGTTATTATCTTATCTAATCGATGTTTCCCACTACTTTTATCAAATTTTCCTTCAAACCTTAAAAAGAAAACTAGTCAGGATTAATTACATTCTACAACTTCGCTAACCGTTCAGCCAGGCCAGTGTCGATACTTTGAGGGAGGTTCCCCATGCTTTCGCACGGACCTAATTAAAATAAACCTCGTTTTCCCAGAGGCGTAGCCCCGTAGACACCTTTCTAGACACCTAACGAGTTAGCTAATTATAAAGTGCAAAACTCTCCTGAGAGCAACTCTTGCTCACAGTGGGATCGGGATCCAACCATCATATGGAAGGTATGCAATCTCATTGCAAATTCCAACTCTTGAAACTCCCGATATAGTTTTTACCCCTAGCACTTATGACCTTGGGTATGGTCAACAAATCACAAGCACTAGTCAAGTTCTACCCGTCATTTCATGATTAATGAGACCCATTCACATGACCCTTGGCTATGGTTAACAAAGTCACATGTCTGTCCTAATTAATCGCATCATATGCTGTGTAGGAAGACATCACTTAGCTACCGTACACTACGCCTTGGCTAAGGTCAACAAACGTAGCACGAATACTAAGTACTCTACTTCCTATAATGACGGAGGGTTGCGGATGGTTTTTAAGAAAAGATTTAACGCTATGAACTTGATATCGTTGTAGAATCAAATGGTTTTCAAAAAGGAGTGACTTAATCTCCGCTTTTTGAAATGTAACTTTTTCGTAAAAAGCCGAGTGGGTTTCAAATTCGATTCTACAACATAATTTAGGTTTATTTTCCTTTACATTAATCATATTAATGTAGTCCCATCATTTAAGTCCTTAAGCTATCACAGAAAAGAAACGAAAATAGAACATACGCTTATGCCATTCGCATTCGCTACAGTGTCCCGTTATGCACCTTTAGATTACTTAACTAACGGCATAGCGGGGCAGGACTAGCGCGGATGTAAAAACATAAACAATGCTTATTATATATCATATATATAATAATACCATTCGTCTCATCATATAAAGTGATCCCATCACAGAATATCAACAGCAGAACCACATATATGAAAATATAGGATATATTAGGAGTTCCGTACTTTGTATTTAGCCAACGATGGAAAATACGGATTCTACGGTCGTAATGAATAGCCGACCCCACACCCTAGACCCCTACGAGAGCGGCAAGTGACCCTACCAATTCTAGAGTTAAGAGACCCGGTCTCGACTCCTCGAGATGGCCTCCCACTAGACTCTAGAACCCGGTCACTTGTGCTCCCCACCTTAGGTCTATCCTAATGCGGAAAAGTAAATAATATACATCAAAGGTAACATCCTCCTCAACCCGGATGTGCTCCAATAAAAGAATATTACATACATAGAATTTTACATGAATGAAAAAGAAAACTCTCATCTCACATAAAACCCCCGGCCATTCAATCACGACGATCCTATACAACATGTCACAGCAACACATAACATCACATGTCATCAACGTAAGCAAGTATGCGTACCCCAATTGTCGTTGACATATATAGCAACGAAACCGGCGATACACCACATACTACACTTACGGTCGCAGAAATAAGTATCATATATCAAGACGATGTTAAACGTTTCGATTGAATCAACAAACACTCACAAATTATCCTGAGAGCTCAACACTTGAGCAAAGTTAAAATACCTAAAAAATGTGCCACAGTGTCTATGGACCTGCCGTAGAAGGGTCAACCCTTGTCTCACTTATGGCGCCACAGGACTACGGCAAACCCTAAGGTTTGGCTACGGTTCCATGGTCATAATGTCGAGTTAGGTTTACGTTCGGGTAGAGGGTCTATAGAATTACTTGCATGATTATTCGAATATTCTTAACTTGGAAAATTCCAACACTTGGAAAATTTCAGCGAGAGTAATGAGGTGGTGTGTGATATTCGTTCGAACAGTTAAACGTCGTCCAAGTTACCAATACAATGTTAAAACATATGACTACGAAACATTTCGAATAAGCCCCTAAGCAAAATTAGCATCACATGAAATTTTGGCCTAAACAAACAACACCTGAAAGACCAAAACCTACAGACCAGAGCACCAGAGCAAAACGAGACGAATCAGAGGCAGGGAGGCCGGCCAGGTCGGATTGTTGGGCTAAGTGGCCGGTTCAATCGTGGTGGATTTGCCTCGTTTTTCTCCAGTGTTCTCAGTATATCACATGTAAGCTTCTGTAGTTGCTAAAATAATTTTTTCGAGCCGTTTTAAAAACAACAAAGAGCAGATTTCAAGGTTCCAGATTTGAAAATTTTCGGAGTTGTTTCGGTTTCGTAATATATTTAACATCGTCTAAGTTTTTAGCTTGGCTCTGAAACCACTGTTGGGTCTACCTAGCACCATACCAAGGGTTTGTCTTGTATCAAACATGCTACAATAAAAATTTTGGGGTGCTAAGTAAACTAACCTAGGATCAAACTAGAAGTTTAGGGTAACAAACATAGTTTCACATACTAGATCTAGTGTCTTACACTAAGAGGATAGTAATACAACCTTTGTAGACCTCCTCCTTAGACTCCTTAGATCAACTTGGTGTTTGAACGGGTCCGCTCGAGTCCTTCGTTGTCCATGACGATCCACCGCGGAGTCCCTTGGCTCAAGCTCCTTGCTTCACTAGAACAAAGTAGAAGTGATGCAAACAAGCTATACTGGTGGACTAAACTAGTGTAGATTGGTGATGTGGGTTTGGATCTCACTTAAAAATCTTTTCTTTTTATCTCCTTCACTCATTTTAGAAGAGGTAGTAAGCTTTGAAGAAGAAGGAGGAAATGGCTAAGCAAGCTCAAGATAATTGTTATGCTACAAAATAAAAAGAATAAGGAATCTATGAGAGAGTCACACTCACTCCAAACCATGGTTTAAAAATATCTAGATATTTTGTTAGTGAGTTAAAGAATGAATTAGAGATTAAACCATGGTTTGATTCATGGTTGACTCAAGAAGAGTGTAGAAGAAATCCAACCATGATTTAATCCTAATTATCTTTAATCAATAATCAAAATATATAAATATCTAACCATGTGAGTCTTGCATAGCCAACTCCAATGTATCATCAACCATGACACATGTATGCATGCATGTGTGCATTCATATCAACATATGTACATACATACATTCATGCATACAACAAATAAAGAAAAGGTTATAAGTAAAATGGCTAATGGTCATTAATACTTAATCAACAATTAATTTAATAAACCGGTCATACCACATACGACCCGACCAATAGAAATTGCCAGATTATAATGCGGTATTATATACACGCATTTAATCAAGCATCCGCGCATATCACTATATGCACCTTATATCGTTTTGCCTGAGCTAGGTAACCCTTTTGTGGGACTCTAAGACTTGTCAATACGTCGGCAGTAGATGATGATCATATCAAATACCCACAAGCCGCAAGCGGTCAGCTAAATATAACGGCCACCCGGGTATCGAGCGAGCAGAAGAAAAATAAGAGAACCTGTCAAAACTCCTGTCGAGCCAACCGGTAAACTTACCGTACAGTCCGGTCTCTTAGTCAGATATGCTGCATATCGAGTCTAGGGATGGCATCGTCGACCCCAATAACTCAATAAGTCATGCCGATGTATGGCCTATAACAGATCGAGAAATTATTGATAACACTTATTAGTAAATCTCATCAGCCCTGACCAGGGACTTGCTGATTAGCCAATCGAGCACAGCGCAACATCAACCCCCAATACCGGGAGAGACGAAACCCCTCCTATCGCTCATTACCTCCATGTGTCTTGGGACTGTACCCAAAAGCCACCTGTTTGGATGACTCGGTAGAGCCGTGGTAGGGTAGAAATCAAAGCACAGTGGGAGAACACACAAGACTCTATGACGATCTCGGGTCTACAGACTAACCTGTACCAGTGTCACCTAAGAACTGCTATCCGACGATAGATATAATATCATATAGGAGTTCTCGGCGAGTCCGTCCAGTGTACCCAGTCTCCACCGAGTACCCGTATACAATCTTGGTGTCAAACACCAATGGATATGGGATCTTCTATCGTCTATCACATGGGTCAAGAATCGTATTCACTAGTCTACTCTGGAATATCGATGCCCCGTCTCGATACACCCATGACTAGGGACATTTCAGGATATGCTTATAAACTACACATGTCCCACTAGTATGATCTGCATCATAATCACAGTAGTTAAGCAAATATGCTCAAGGCTTTATCAACATGTACCAAATGAATAAAAGCATGATCAAGTGAACATGTCAGGATAAAGAGTAACTAGATAGCATACTATCATGTCGAGCAAGAATGTCCTCTGAATATATATATATATATATATATATATATATATATATATATACACATCCACTATCAAATAATGGCCTCTAGGGCATACATATATCCAACAGAACAAACTCTTTCCCTCTCTAAATCTCCCGATCTCTAACCTCCGCTCTTCCCATCTAACTCCTTCAATCTCTCCCGTTCTCTCCTTCTTCAACCACCACCGATCGCTTCCAGTGAACCCCTCACCACCTCTAAGCCCTCATCTTCTGCTTCCGGCACCACCACTTCGCCGTACCCACCAAGATCCCCGACCTCCTCGTCCCCTCCATTTCACCTCGTGACCACACTTGCCTCCACGAGAACCCACCATCACCTTCACTTGCTTCCACCTCACCGTCGACCATGAACTGTACAAGCCGCAACCTCTACGAGCCTCAACAACAATTGCCTCCGTCTGCTCCGGCCACCTGAACACCGCCAGCACTGCCTCCATCTCCGACCCCCGAGCCTCCTCAAAACCCATATCCACCTCGACCTTGCCTCCATGAGCCGAGCTCCAGCCTACTGCCCAAGCCTCCGCTGCGCTCCCTCAAACAGAGCCCCTCATCACCGGAGCTCCCCCTAACCGTCGCTGGACCCCGAGCTCCCTGCGTCGTACCCCAGCCGAGCCCAAGTTCTAAGCCAAATCAATGCCCGACATTTCTTCGAACACATACGTTTGTTGCGATCCCCGCTGTTCCAGTCACCGGAGTTGCCGTCCAAGTCGTGGCCTCGCTCCCTGTGACCATCATGGTCATCAGTGTAGTCGCCGTCGCAACACCGCACATGTCCGTCGCAGTGTGTATCGTGTTCGAGCCTCGCACCGTGCCTGCCTCCATGCCACCGCGTACCCAGACGTGTCGCACCCCGTACCCACTTCCTATGCCACGTCATACTCACTCTCCGTGCCACGTCGTGTAAGCCCCCGTGCCACACTGTGCCCGATCCAGCGCGCATTGTGCCGCTCCCGAACCACGCACCGAGTCAAGACCGTGCCCAATACCGTGTCGCACCCGCGTCATCGCCATGTCCACTACCGTATCGCGCCCGCATCGCCACCGCGTCCAGTACCGAGTTACCGTGCATCGCGCCCGTGTCGTTCCTGTGTCCAGCATCGCATCGTCTCGTGTGTCGAGACGAAGTCCGCAAGTGGCGTCGCTTCTATATCAAGCGACCGAAGGTAAGTGGAAACCCCTTTCACTTGCAAATTATGCTACTATAATTTATATAAATTATATCATATTGCTACATAATTAGAGATATATACGTGCATGTGTTATCGTGCGTAGATATATCAATTCCGTTATAGTGATAAGTTTAATTGAACACACATATCTCAAGTCATCGTGTTTGGTCATATTGGATCGGACCCACCTTGGTTTATTGATCGTATGAATATAACTTAGATTTCTCATGAATTAATCGGGTTAGATTGTCACTTGTATACACCAGTCAAGTGTACATTGTGAAAACCAAATATAATATGGCGGAACTTAGATGTAACGAATTACCTTAGTGATAATGAATACTATGTAAAGAGTTGGGTTGAAAATATGGATCCTAACACCGTGAAATGTCATCCCCAATTAGATCTGCCAAATCTGAAATTTCCCGTACACTTAACTTATGAAAATCATAATAATTTGGATACAGACCGGAATACTGTGTTCGAGGGATCGTATCGAAGACGACTCGACAACCTAGATCCCCATATAATTTATGACCCGTTTCTATTTCATAACTAGGATGGAAACTGTTCGGGAGTGCGGCTCTGGACTGCAGTCTAAAGCAGCACTGCTTCTCGATACTCGATTTGAAAGGCTCCCACGTTTCTGTGTGAAAATGGTATTATGCGGAACCATATACCGTAGTGAAGATAAATCTGTTAGTTAGCTATTGGAAGTAATTTCATTCGTTTTTACCATGTTTTACTATTTTAATTACATTTTAAACCATCAGTATGTATTGCTGTCCCAAGCAGGGACAGAACGCGTCTCCCGATATTAAACATTGCATAACTCCCAGCACACAGTGGATACTATTGATCCGTCAGATGCGTTAGAAACCTGACTGATAAACCTAAATATTATCCAACTGTAATATTGCCTAATTATGTTAGTTGTATGTATGCCCTAGAGGCCATTATTGTACATATGATGTATATTAAAGTGAATACTTGGACATATATAGAGAGGACTTTCTTGCTCGACATGATAATATACTATCTGGTTACTCTTTATCTTAACATGTATACTTTTCTCTTGATACTGTTTTATGGTTACCTGTTGGTAAAGCCCTTAGGATGTGTACTTGACTACCAGAATTATGATGTAGATCATACTAGTGGGGCCTTGGTAGTCCATAAGTTCATCCTTTAATGTTCCTAGTCGTGGGTGTATCGAGACATGACATAGATATACAAGAGTAGACTTGCGTATATGCTTCTCGACCCATGAGATGGGCAATGGATGATCTCATATCCATTGGTGTTTGACATCAGAGATGGTATACGGGTGCTCAGTGGAGACTGAGTACACTGGACGGACTCGCCGAGAACTCCTAGTTGGTATTATACCTATCGTCAGATAGCAGTTCTCTGGTGACACTGGTACAGGTTAGTCTGTAGACCGGAGATCATCATAGAGACTTGTGTGATTCCCACTGCATTTTGATTTCCACCTTACCACGTTCAAGAGGACATGCAAAACGGTGGTTTTCGGGTACAGTCCCGAGTCACATGGAGGCAATGAACGATAGGAGGGGTTTCGTCTCTTCCGGTATTTGGGGTTGATGTTGCACTGCGCTCGATTGGCCATAACAGGGAAGTCCCTAGTCAGGACTGATTTAGAGATTTACTGGTAAGTGTTACCAGTAGTTTCTCGATCCGTTATGAGCCTCGTATCGGCATGACTTATCGAGTTATTGGGGGTCTGACGTTTACCACCCCTAGACTTGATATGCGACATCTTAGACGAAGAGACCGGACTGTACGATAGTGTTACTAAAAGGATTTTGCAGGAGTTGGAGCGGGCTTGCTTACTGATCTTCTGATCGTTCAAGACCCGGGTAGCCGTTACGTCCATCTTGTACCGCTGACGGCTTGTAGGTGCTTGATGTGATCATCACCTACTGCCGGCGTATTGACGAGTCTTTTAGAGTCCTACACAGAGGTTTTACTGGCTCGGGCAAAACGAAGTAGGAGCACATATGTGATATGTGCGGGACCGAGAATAATACGAGTATGTGATACCGTATTATATTCTCGCGATGTTTATATCGGTCGGTTATATGTGATATAGCCGGGTTATCGAATGAAGTGTTGATTTGATAAGATGATACATATAATATTAGTCGGTTATATAAGATATAGCCAGATTAGTAAATCAAGTGTTGATTTGATAATTTAGTGTATAATTGTATATTTGATATACTAGTTTACATTAACTAATATTAGCTCACTTAAGTATTTATTTTCTCACATTTGCACACTTAATATATATGTGATATATATTAATTGTGTTTTCTTTTGTGTCATGGTTGTTGATACACACTACATGGGTGTATGGGACTTACACCATACAAATTATAATGTGGGGTTTAAATATTTAAAGTAAATCCAAATTAGTGGATAATTGCTCACATGCATGAAACTTGTAGAAACTTATGGATGCATTGACTTAGTCCACTCATTTTGTTTTACTTAAGATATTTATTAAGCTAACCATTATAATTTAGCTATGGTTATCTCTCTACATGAGTTAGTATATGATATAAACTCACCCATGGTTGATTCTCTCACCTCATTAGTTCCTTCTCATCTCTTTGCTTCTTCTTCTTCATCCTTGGAAAAAACATGCTAGGTTTTTCCAAAGTGAGAAAATATTGTGAGAAAAATAAAACTAAACTGAGCCCACTTCCTACTTCATCATCCTCTACTATATTAGCACTTTAGTATAGGGTGTTAGCTTCACTAATCTCTCATTAGTGAAATAGTAGCTTGAGTTAGTGTCTCCTCGACGTAGATCATCTTCGGCCTCGAAGACTTTAAGAAAGTTCGTTCTTTTCACCTTGAGAAGCCATGCAAGAGTCCGGGACTTCCATGATCGCAGCAAAGGGACGACTACAAGGAGCAATTGAAGTGAAGGACCGGTCTATAAAGGTTGTATTCCGTTATCTTTTAGTTGTAAAGATGTTTACATCTTAGTATTACTCCTAAAACTCTAGTCAGATCCTAGGTTAGGTTGTTTGGCATGCTAGAAAATTTAATACGGCATGTTTGATGCCTCCCGAAACCTTGTGGTCGTGCCAAAGAACCCTACAGTGGTATCAGAGCCTTACTAGAGCATTAGGAGTTATCTATGCGAAGTTAAAAATCCGACCGAACCCTAAAAACCCACTTGATACCCCCTCTCTGGAAAATTTTTCAAAAGTTGGGATTTTTCCATATTAAAAATTCTCAAAAAATCGTGCAGGTAATTCTATGGATCTCTGAGAAGTACGATTCCCTAACTCGATCAAGTCACCTCGGAACCGCGGCCATACCATGCATTTGGTGGCGGTTCCGCGGCAGAACTTGTGAGTTATGGAATCGTACTTCAATGGGTGATCCGTAGCTACTACATCATGCTTCTGGGAAATTTTAATATTACTCAAGTGTTGAGATTTCTGGAATTTATTGGGAATTCATTGATTCGATCAGAATGTTTAACGTTGTTTAGCCTTTTTCGGGTATTCACATGTTATCTAGGCGAAGTTAAGAAGCTCGAACGAATGTCAAAAACTCATTTTTCCAAGTTTAACGTATTCGGAAAAATATGCAAGTAATCCTATGGACCCTCTAAAAGAATGAAACCCTAACTCGACATAATTACCATGGAACCACTTTGAACCTTAGGGTTTGTGGCAGTTCTGTGGTGCCATTAATGAGGCTTGGGTTTGCCCTTCTACGGTTGGTCCATAGGTACTGTGGCATGTTCCGGGTATTATTAAAACCGTGCTCAAGTGTTAAGCCGTCTGGGAATTTTGGGACTTTGATGAATCGATCGAGAAGTTTAATGTCGTCCGGATATCATGTGATGTGATACAATATGTGGAATTCATATAGTTAGGCATGAAATCCGAAGTATGTGATACTTCGGGTTTACGATGTCTAAGGTGATTATGAATTCCAAATGTTGTAGTTTGACATTTTCTTTTCTGCTGCCGTAAGTGTAATATGTGGTGTATCGCCGGTTTCGTTGCTATATGTCAACGATAATTGGGATACGCATATTTACTTACGTTGATAATATGTGATATTATGTGTTGCTGTGATATGCTATATTGGATCGTCGTGTTTTGAATAGCCGGGGGGTTTTATGTGAGATGAGAGTTTTTATTTTCATTCATGTAATATTCATTGTATATAATATTCTTTTATTGGGGTACTTCCGGGTTGAGGATGATGTCACCATTGTTGTATATTATTTACTTTTCCGCATGAGGATAGACCCAAGGAGAGGAGCACAAGTAACCGGGTTCTAGAGTCCAGTGGGAGACCAACTCGAGAAGTCGAGTCCGGGTCTCCTAACTCTAGAATTGGTAAGGTTGCTTGCTGCTCTCGTAGGGGTCTAGGAATGTGGGTTTGGCTATTCATCGCGACCGTTCTTTTGCGTATGCGTTTTAAAAAATCAAAGTTAAGAATACCGCAATCAATGACGGTGTCGCTTGATAGCTAGCCGATTGAGTACGGATCGGTCCACAGGGAAAACGTGTTCTTTTCTAATTTTTCTAACGAGTCAATTCCTATTTTTGGTAGGTTTTGAATTTTATAAAAACTAAGATTGAATTTAATTTGGATTAAAACCTTGCTAGGGTTAGGATTAGGTTAGTTTGGAAAGTTAATTCTACTCACTGCTTCCTTTTGCCCTAATTAAGAACATAGGTGTTAGGGTAATAATTAACAAAGGGGATTAGCATGGCTAGGCAGAAACATAGTTTCTTCCTTTTGGTCCTTGTCCGTCCTTTCTTAACTCTTAGCCCCAACCTCTATGTAAATCAACCATAACCGGTCTAACTAGGGAATCACCGCTATCTTGTGGGATAGGATACCGTAGTGAGCGGTGTGTGTTTGATTTACATAGAGTCCTAATTTAAAGTATTGTACGGGCAAGAAAGGAGTGAGTGATTTCCATCTCTCAAACCTACCCCAAACCTAACCCTAACAAGTGAGGAACTACTCACTCATTAGGGTATTAACAATGGAATTCATTTTTATGTTTTATTTTAAAAATTATCTAAGTTGCAAATAATAAAAGACAAAATAAAGTAGCAGATATTAAAAAAAACAGATAAGAATGCGAGAATTAAATTCAGATTAAAAAAATCTTACTTTATTGATGCACTCTTGACGATTACAAAGGAATTGAAATTTAGACTAGAATTAAAAAGTGGCATGCCCCAAAAGAAGCTGTAGGCTTTTTTATTATAGATAGGAAAAACCTTAGGGTTTACATCTGATTCACATCTGAAATTATAAGACTACCCTAAGAAAGCCGGGTCAAAGCACCGACACCCACCGACACACGCACCGACATGTGCACAGCACGGTCGCGGATCCGCGGCGGAATGCTCTATTTGGCCGCGGTTCCGCGGCCGTTTGGTGGGCTCTTGGGCTCAATTCTTCTATGATGCTTCAAGTTGCTTTTTCCTTCTTTTTTCTTCACTTGCTTCCTCAGAATATTTTCTACTTTCTTCCAGATTTCCAACAGTGCAGAATTTGTAGAATTTTACCGTTAGCTTCGCGTTGAAGTCTTGAATCTTGTGCTGCCCTTGTATTTTGTGCAATCGAACTGTTTGCTGATCTTCGTTTGTTCCTCAAACTGGTAGGCGGCAATTGCAGATTCATCTTTTTGTTGGTTGTAGTCTCACATTTGTAGCGTCTTTTCACCATTTTCACTGTATTGTTCTGAGAACCTGTAACCTGCAACTATTTAGCAGACATGAATCAAAAGCACCTATTTATTTGCAATATGATTAAGAATGAGGAATATAATAATGAAAAATTCTGATATGAACAGAATCCGTGTTTTGTACAGGCTTAATATAAAACACGGATATCCTAGTATATCCAATATTTCATATATTTCTTCTGCTGCTCTGTGATGTGATCACTGTGGATTCTGAAACGAATGGATATACATTATATATTTGAGTTATATAGTTGACGTTGCTTATGTTTTGCACCCGCGCTAGTCCCGTCCCGCTATACCGTTAGTTAAGGAGCCTAACAGTGCATAACGGGACACTGTGGCGAATGCGGATGGCATAAGCGTACGTTGTATTTTCGTTTCTTCTGTGATGCTTAGGAAGCATAAATGATGGGACTTCATTAATAAGATTAATGAAATGAAAGAAACCTAAAAGATATTGTGGAATCAAATTTTCAAAAAGAGTAGCTACAGTATTTACTTTGCATAGTGATATATGTGATATATCCTGCACCTTATTCGATAAGGTAAGAGCCGAGATCTCTTCATCTGGAGTGACCTCTTTAGCAATAACTGGCAAATGCTACAACACTCGGTTTATTTTGAAAAACTCGATTTAAAAAATGCGGAGCCTAAACCACTCCTTTTCAAAATCACTCGATTTTACAACAATATCAAGTTCATTACGCAAAAGGTTTTCTTAAAAACCTGTCGTAGCCCTCCATCATTTCAGATAGGTTCTAATTAGTATTCGTGCTACGTTTGTTGGCCTGCGTCAAGGCGTAGTGTGCGGTAGCTAATTAGTGCTTATATGCTAAAGCATGAGATGCGATTGGATTAGGGTTGTCGTACGACCTTGTTGGCCTGCGTCAAGGGTCGTGCGGGTGGGTTTGATTCAATCAGAAATGACGGGTTGAACTTGACTAGCGGACTATGGTTTGTTGGCCTGTGTCAAGGTCATAGGATGCTAGAGGCAAAATATATCGGGAGTTTCAAGCGTTGAAATTTGCAATGAGATTGCATACCTTCTATGAGATAGTTGGATCCCGATCCCGCTGCGAGCAAGTGTTGCTCCTGGGAGAGTCTTACACTTTATAATTAGCCTATCAAGTAGGTGCCTAGAAAGGTGTCAACGGGGTTACGTCCCTGGAAAAATGAGGTTTACTTTAATTAGGTCCGTGCGAAAATACGGGGAACCTCCCTCAAAGTACCGGCACTGGCCTGGCTGAAAAATTGGCAAACTTGTAGGGTGTAATTAATCCCGGCTAGTGTTTCCTTTTAGGGTTTGAAGGAAGATTTGATAAAAACAGTGGGAGCCATCATGATTAAATAAAATAATAACCAATCTGATCTTGCAAGAGCATATGCTAAAGTGTTTTCTTCTCACTTTTTCCAGGTAGCGACCATGTCACGTCTTAATCAAGATAATAATATGGATGTATTGACCGAACCCACTGTTATACTGAGCTGGGGAACGTTGGTTCCGTTCTCTCTTATAATTGTTATAAGATTGAACAGAAAATAGGGGAATGTCCGGATTCCCACGCCACCCAAACGAAGAATAAGCATAATGATGCATCTTCTTCGGGTGTGTTTGTTATCGAGAACTGTTTCTCAGTTCACTCTACGTCCTGGGTATTAGATACCGGATCGGGATCCCACATATGTAATATGTTACATGGGCTAAGGAAAGGTAGAGAACTGGGAATGGGTGATCATTCCGTAAGAGTCAGGAATGGGGAAAATGTTGCAACCAAAGCAGTTGGCGAATATCACCTTGTATTACCAAGTGGTAATACATTGATTCTGAACGAATGCTATTACATTCCGACCCTGATATGCAATCTTATATCAGTTTCTTTATTAAGTAAAGAAGAATATAATTTTGTAGTACAGGATAATATTATGAATATCTTCCTGAATCAAAAGTTGATTGGATCAGGCTCGTTAATTAATGGCATATACGTTCTAGATCAAACCACAGTTCTTAACGTATAAAACACCCACAAGAGGAAGAATTCAGAAATGAACGAATTCTTCTTATGGCATTGTAGACTAGGTCATATCAATGTGAAACGATTCGCGAAGTTACATAAAGATGGATATTTGAATCCGTTCGAATTTTCATCTTATGACACCTGCCAATCATGTCTCAAAGGCAAAATGACCAAAACTCCGTTTACAGGACACGGAGAAAGAGCTAGTGAGCTCTTGGGACTGATACATAGTGATGTATGCGGTCCCATGTCTACACATGCCAGGAATGGTTCTTCGTACTTCATTATATTCACTGACGATCTCTCAAGATACGGACATGTGTTCCAGATGAAATACAAGTCTGAAGCTTTTGAGAAATTCAAGGAATATAAATCCGAAGTAGAGAACCAAACGGGTAAAAGTATTAAAATCCTATGATCCGATCGAGGAGGTGAATACTTGAGCATGGAGTTTCTGGACTTTCTAAAAGAGAATGGGATTCTCTCTCAGCTTACTCCTCCATATACACCACAGCACAATGGTGTATCGGAGCGGAGGAATCACACCCTATTAGATATGGTGCGCTCTATGATGAGCACTGCTGAGTTACCTATTTCCTTTTAGGGATATGCACTGGAGACAGCTGCAGACCTATTGAATATGGTTCCCACCAAATCTGTGTCAACCACTCCATATGAGATATGGAAAGGAAAGAGACCATATCTTAATTATATCTAGATATGGGGGTGTCCGGCACATGTGAAAACACAGAATCCGGACAAGCTCGAGGCAAGGTCATTTCTGTGTAAATTTGTTGGATATCCCAAATATTTGCGCGGGTATATCTTCTATCACACCGAGAAACAAAAGGTGTTTGTTTCTCGACATGCCACCTTTTTAAAAAAGGAATTTTTTTCAAAGGAAATTAGTGGTAAGGAGGTAGAACTGGAAGAGGTTCCAGCTGTACAAACCACGACAGAAGATTTGGTGGAACAAGAGGATTCAGTAGTTCCCAACGAACCTCAGCCTCTCCACCGATCTAGTAGGGTTCCTCATCCACCTGAGAGATACTACGGTTTTCTCATTGATGGTGGAAACGAGGATTGCATCATGGAAGATGATGACCCGACTAGCTTCGAGCAGGCCATCATGAGTGAAGACTCTGTGAAATGGCTGGATGCAATGCTGTCCGAGATGGAATCCATGTACACCAACAAAATATGGACTTTGGAAGATACTCCTGAAGGGGTAAAACCCATTAGAAGTAAGTGGATCTTCAAGAAAAAACTTGGTGTAGATGGGAAAGTGGAGACTTTCAAAACTAGACTTGTTGCAAAGGGTTTTAGTCAACGACCAGGTGTGGATTATGACGAAACCTTTCCTCCAGTGGCTATGCTTAAATCCATCCGGATCATGCTTGCCATCGCTGCATACCATGACTATGAAATCTGGCAAATGGATGTTAAGACTGCCTTTCTAAATGGTGATTTAAAAGAGTGCGTGTACATGACTCAGCTAGAGGGCTTCGTAGATAGTGGGAGCAGCGGAAAGGTGTGCACGTTGCTTAAATCCATCTACGGGTTAAAGCAAGTATCGCGAAGTTGGAACATCTATTTTGATGTCGTTATCAAAGAGTTTGATTTCATCAAAAACGTAGATGAACCTTGTATATACAAGAAGGTGGCAGAGAGTAAGGTTGTTTTCCTCGTATTGTACGTGGATGACATACTCTTGATAGGAAATGACATTCATATGCTGCAATCGGTCAAGCTCTTCTTATCACATAGATTCTCAATGAAAGATCTAGGAGATGCCTCCTACATCTTGAGGATTAAGATCTATAGAGATAGATCTAAACGGATACTGGAATTGTCCCAAACCAGATACATTGACACCATACTAAAGAGGTTTAGTATGGAAGAATCCAAGCGTGGGTTTTTACCCACGATCTCAGGACTCACTCTCTCCAAAGAGATGTCTCACAAGACTGATTTGAAGAGAGCTCGCATGAAAGGGATACCCTATGCTTCGGCAGTAGGCTTTATCATGTACGCGATGCTATGTACCAGACCCGATGTAGCACACTCACTAAGTGTAGTGAGTAGGTATCAAGCAGATCCTGGAGAGAGTCACTGGACAGCTGTGAAGAGCATTCTCAAGTACTTGAGAAGGACTAAAGAGATGCTCTTGGTGTATGGTAACGGAGAACTCCAAGTGGAGTTCTTTACCGATTCGAGCTTCCAGAGTGATAAGGACGAATCTAAGTCGCACTCGGGATTTGTCTTTACTCTCAATAGAGGGGCGGTATATTGAAAGATTTCCAAGCTGGAAACCGTGGTAGACTCGACGATGGAGGCCGAATACATCGCTGCCAACAATTCTGCCAAAGAGGCTGTCTGGATGAAGAAGTTCATAACTGAACTTGGAGTGGTTCCATCCATTGAGTATCCAATACCTTTGTATTGTAGGGTTCCTAGGCACACTAATGAGGTCTCACAAGGCATCAACCATGCCAAATTCAAAAATTTCCGGTGCCAAGAAACCCTAATGCGATCGTTGACTAGAGTTTAGGCGAAACTACGAGCTAGTAAACTGCTTTAGTACTAAGTGAACGGAAATACAACCTTTGTAGATCCGCTCCACCATTTCTTTAGCTCCATGTTGACGTCCCTCCGCTGCGATCATCGGGATCCCGGACCCTAGTGTCGATTTCATCGGAGAAATGGCCGGGCTAGGTCATTGACTTCGATGCCGAAGATGATCTACGTCGAGGTGACTCAAACTCGAGCTCCACCTTCACAAGGTCATGGAACTTGTGAAGATAACACACTCTACTACATGGCAAGTGGTAGAGGATGAAGAAATAGGAAGTGGGTTCACTTTAGAATTGGATTTCTCACTCTTTTTCTCAAGGCACCATTGAAGCTAGCAAGCTTTCATGAAGCTTGATGAAGATGAAGAAGATGAAAGAATAAAAAGGATTATCATAAAAAGAAAATCCAAGTCATTCTTATTATAATGCAACCTTGGTTAAGTGTAGAGAATAAACTAGGGTTAGGTGAATGGTTAGGTTTAGGAAAGAAACAAGAATGGTCAAAGCTTCTTGAAGCTTCAAGGAAACAAACAAAAGAAGCAACTATTTCTTTTCTTGCCTTAAAATGAATAAATAAAAATAAATAGTTAAGAAAAGATAACAAAACCCTAACCATTCACTTAATCATGGTTTAAAGTAAACATACACCCAAGCTTGCATGTATCATCAAACATGATACAAACAAGTGCACAAAACTATATCACATATACAATGTGCACATTAAGTGAGAAAATCCATTTTAAGTGAACCAATACTAGTTAATATAAAGGAATATATCAAATATATAATTATACATTAAATCATTAAATCAACACTTGATTTAACGATCCGGTCATATCGCATATGACCGACTAATATTCAATGTATCGACTTATCGAATCAATCCTCGATTCGATAACTAGGTTATATCGCATAAAACCAATCGATACATTCATCGCGAGAATAAAATACGGTATCACATACATGCATTATTCTCGGTCCCGCACATATCTCATATGCGCTCCTATTTCGTTTCGCTTGAGCCAGGAAACTTCTGTGTAGGACTCTAAAGACTCGTCAATACGCCGGCAGCAGGTGATGATCATATCAAACACCCACAAGCCGCAAGCGGTCTGCTAAACATAACGGCCACCCGGGTATTGAGCGATCAGAAGATCAACGAGCAAGCCCACTCACAATCCTGTGAATTCAACCAGCAACACTTACCGTACAGTCTGGTCTGATCGTCTGATATGTCGCATATCTTGCCTAGGGGTGGCAAATGTCAGACCCCAGTAGCTCGATAAGTCGTGTCGATATAAGGTCTATAACAGTTCGAGAAACTACTGGTAACACTTACCAGTAAATCTCAGCAACCCTGGCCAGGGATTTCCGGTTATAGCCAATCGAACACTGCACAACATCAACTCCCTATACCGGGAGAGACGAATCCCCTCCTATCGCTCATTGCCTCCATGTGATTCGGGACTGTACCCAAAAACCACCGTTTTGCACGCCCTCTTGGACGTCGTAAGGTGGAAATCAAAGAACAGTGGGAGTCACACAAGACTCTATGACGATCTCGGGTCTACAGACTAACCTGTACCAGTGTCACCAGAGAACTGCCATCTGGCGTAAGGTATAATACCATCTGGGAGTTCTCGGTGAGTCCGTCCAGTGTACCCAGTCTCCACTGAGCACCCGTATATCATCTCTGATGTCAAACACCAATGGATATGGGATCATCCATCGCCTATCTGTATGGGTCGAGAAGGTATACGCTAGTCTACTCTGGTATATCAATGCCCCGTCTCGATACACCCACGACTAGGGACCTTGAAGGATGTACTTATGGAATACCATGTCCCCACTAGTATGATCCGCATCACAGTCCAGGTAGTCAAGTACACATCCTAAGGGCTTTACCAACATGTAACAGAGAGACAATCAGTGTACACGTTAAGGTAATGAGCAACCAGATAGCATACTATCATGTCGAGCAAGAAAGTCCTCCCTATATATGTCCCAGCATCCGCTACAATATACATCCTATGTACAGTAATGGCCTCTAGGGCATACATATAACTAGCAATCTCCCACTTGCACTAAGGCCATCTGTAGCAGTGGTTGTAGTATCTCATACTCAACCATCCCATAAAAGTCTCTCTCTAGGAATAGGCCTTCGTGAGTGGATCCGCCGTGTTGTCCTCTGAGTCTACTCTCCTAATCTCGATCACACTGGAGATCAACCATCTCCATGATCAGGTGATACTGCCTCAGAATACGTCTGGGTCACTGATGGGACCGGGGTTCCTGGGCCAAAACCACACTTCTATTGTCACACAATGGTAGGAACATAATTCATCTCATGAACCAATATACACCCAAACTGCCTCTTTGGTAGTATCTTAAGTAGCGATGTATCCAGCCTTTATCGTCTAGTATGCCACGGTATCTAGCTTGGAACTCTTCCAACATATCGTCCCTTTACTGAAGGTAAAGACAATGCCTATGACTGATATTCAGTCGTCCTTATCACCCTGGAACCTTTCCAGTGATTCTCCCTAGGATCGATTGATATTATCTCACTACTACTAGTGAGAATCCTAGCATCCAGTTACATCTATCTCATAGATGAAAACTAACGATATAGGAGGTATCACTTTGATCCTATATGGAGAATCCTTGTGATAGGCGGAGATTGACCGAGCGTAGCATAGGAAACTCCTTTTCTATCAAGAGTATGTCATCAACGTACTCTACGAGGATCACCACCATACTCCCTACTACCTTTTTGTATATACAAGGTTCATCTACCATTTTGATCATGTCAAACTCTTTGACTATCTCATCAAAACAGATATTCCAACTCCGCGATGCCTGCTTTAATCTTATAAAGCATCTTGTACACGTTTCCGCTGCTCCCACTGTCTATGAAGCTCTCTGGCTGTGTACTTACAGACGCTCTCTTCTAAAACATCATTTTAGAAAAGTAGTCATGACACCCAACCACCAGATATTATCGTAGTCATGGTATGTAGCCGTGGCAAGTAGGATCTGGATGGACTTAAGCATAGCTACTTAGAAGAGGTTGCATCATAATCCATACCTGGTCAATGATGCAAACTTTTAACAAGTCTAGCTTTGAAAGTCTCAACTTTTCCATGTACACCAAGTAATCTTCTCAAGATATACTTGCTCCTGACGGGGATTTAACCCTTCAGATAAAGCAACTAAAGTCCATACTTTGTTGGTATATAAGGATTCCATCTCAGATCGCTAAGCATCCAGCCATTCTTACAGAGTCCCACTCTTGATGGCCAGCTCGAAACTAGTTGGGTCATCATCTCATGATGCATTCCTCCCTCCCACTGTCATAGAGAAACCGAAGTATCTCTCAGGTGGGTGAGGAACCCTACTAGATCGGCGGAGAGGCTGAGGTTCGTTGGTAACTATTGAATCCTTTGGTTCTTCCAGATCATCAGCTGCAGTTTGTATAGCTGGAACATTTCCAGTTCTATATAACAGACCTTGCCTCGAGCTTGTCCAGATTTTGCTTTTAGACATAGGCCGGACATCCCCAAATCTTAAGATATGGGCTCTTCCCTTTCCATATCACATATGAAGTGGTAGGCAACTGATTTGATCGGAACCCTTATTCAATAGGTATGCAACTTCTCAAGTGCACAATCCCAAAAGGAAACAGGTTACTCAGTGGTACTCATCATAGAGCGCATCATATCTCATATGGTGCGTTTGCTCCACCCCGATACACCGTTGTGCTGTGGTATATTCAGAGGAGTAACACTGAGAGAGAATCTCATTCTCCTTTAGAATAGTCCAGGAATGCCATGCACAAGTATTCTCCTCCCTGATCACATCAAAGGACATAATACTTATACCCGTATTGGTTCTCTATTTCTAGCTTATATTCTGTGAATATCTCAAAAGGTTCGGACTTGTGTTTCAACAGGAACATATGTCTGAATCTTAAGAGATTATCAGAGAATGTAACGAAGTACAAGAAACCGGTCCTGGAATATGTAGACAGGGGACCTTACATACATCAATATGTATCATCCCAAGAGTTCACCAACTCGTTCTCTGTTTCTAATAAACAGAGCTATGGTCATCTTGTCTTTGTGACATGACTGGCAAGTTTTCACAAGATGTAAATTCAAACTCTTTTAAACATGCATCTAAATGTAACTTCAGCCAGTCGGGTCGCATTGATATGACCTAGTCTACAATGCCTCAAGAAGGAATCGTTCATTTCTGAACTCTTCCTCTTGTGTGTGTTCTGTATACAAGGAACTGTAGTTTGATTTAGAACGTTAATGCTTTTAGATAACGTGCCTGAACCGATCAACTTTTGAAATAGGAAATGTTCAAAACATTATCCAACATTACAAAATTTTATCGTTTCTTTACTAATAAAGAGACCGATATGATTTTGTATATCAGGTTCGGTATCTAATAACATTCGTTCAGAATCAATGTACTGGTCATACAGGGTGACAGTGACCAACAGACTTGGCTGCAACACTTGCCCGGTTTTCTGTCTCATGAAACTTATCACCCGTTCTCAGTTCTTTACCTATCTGTAGCCCATGTAACAGATTACATATGCGGGATCCTGATCCGGTATCACATACTCAGGATGTAAAGGATACTGAGAAACAGTTCTTTGTAATGAACACACCCGAAGAAGATGCATCAGATGCACTTTCTTCGTTTGGGCGGCATAGGAATTCTGGTATTCCCCTAATTCCTGCTCTGTCTTATAACAATTATAAGTTGGAGCGGGACCAACGCTCCCCAGCTCAGTATAACAAGCGAGTTCGGTCAATATTCCGTATTATTATCTTGATTAAGGCGTGATATGGTCGCTACCTGGAGAGAGAGAGAAGAAAACACTCAGCGTGCGCTCTTACAAGAATAGATTGGTTATAATTTTATCTAATCAGGATGGCTCCCACTGTTTTAATCAAATCTTCCTTCAAACCCTAAAAGGAAAGACTAGCCGGGATTAATTACACGCTACAAGTTCGCCAATCTTTCAGCCAGGCCAGTGTCGGTACTTTGAGGGAGGTTCCCCGTGCTTTCGCACGGACCTAATTACAGTAAAGCTCGTTTTCCCAGAGGTGTAACCCCGTTGACACCTTTCTAGACACTTACTAGATCGGCTAATTGTAATGTGTAAAACTCTCCCAGGAGTAACTCTTACTCGCAGTGGGTATCGGGATCCAACTATCATATAGAAGGTATGCAATCTCATTGCAAATTTCAACACTTGAAATTCCCGATAATATTTTGCCCCTAGCGTCCTATGATCTTGACGGAGGCCAAACAACCCATAATCCGCTAGTCAAGTTCAACCCGTCATTTCCTGATTGAATTAAACCCACCCGCACGACCCTTGACGGAGGCCAAACAACGCCGTACGAATACCCTAATCCAATCGCATCATATGCTAGCAGATAAGCACTAGTTAGCTACCGTACACTACGCCTTGACGGAGGCCAAACAACCGCAGCACGAATACTAACTAGTAGTTATCTGAAATGACGGAGGGCTACGACAGGTTTTTCTGAAAACCTATTGCGTAATGAACTTGATATCGTTGTAGAATCAAATGATTTTAAAATGGAGTGTTTTTGAGGCTTTTCTAGTTTTGCTAAAGGGGTCACTCCCGGTGAAGGGATCGTCGGCCCTTTCCTCGTCGAATGAGGTGCGGGATATATCATATATATCACTGTGCAAAACAGAAACTATAGAAGCAATCAAAAGACAAACCGAGTGTGTAGCATCTGCCAGTTATTGCTAAAGGGGTCACTCCCGGTGAAGGGATCTCGGCCCTTTCCTCATCGAATAAGGTGCAGGATGTTCTACAAGGAACACCGCGATGCAAAGCAAGAACTGTAGCTACCTGTTTTATTTTTGAAATTCGATTCTACAACATCTTTAGCTTTCTTTTACTTTCATTAATCACATTAATGAATTCCCATCATTTTAGTTACCTAAACATCACAGATAAATACGACGTACACTTATGCCATCCGTGTTCGCCTCGATGTCCCCTTGTGCACCGTTAGGTTACGTGACTAATGGCAGAGCGGGGCAGGGCTAGCACGGGTGTAAAACATAAGTAACGTCTATATAATATATCATATATACTATATACTGTATCTATCACAGAACATCACATGATCACATCACAGATAACGCAGCAGAAAATATCATATGAAATATTGGATATACTAGGACGTCCGTGTTTTCAATACGAGCCAGTATAAAACACGGATTCCACGGTCGTGATGAATAGCCAAACCCACACCCCTAGACCCCTACGAGAGCGGCAAGCAACCTGCCAATTCTAGAGTTAGGAGACCCGGACTCGACTCCTCGATTTGGTCTCCCACTGGACTCCAGAACCCGGTTACTTGTGCCCTCCTCCTTGGGTCTATCCTAGTGCGGAAAAATAAATAATATACAATGGTGACGTCTTCCGCAACCTGGAAGTGCCCCAATAAAAGAATATTACATACAAGTTTTTACATGAATGAAAATGAAAAACACTCATCTCACATAAAAAAAAAACCCCAGCTATTCAAACACGACGATCCAATATAACATATCCAGCAACATATAACATCACATGTCATCAACGTAAGTAAACATGCGTATCCCAATTGTCGTTGACATATAGCAACGAAACCGGCGATATCACATATTACACTTACGGTCACAGAAAAGAAAGTGTAAAACTACAACAGTTGGAATCCGCAACCTGCATAGACATCGCATGCCTAATCAAATAAATTCCTTAGACATCGCATGCCTAACAATTATAAACCCCGCATTTTAGTCTCTTTATCGAAAACACTTTTCAATATCAAGTCGGGCAATTCAACAAGATTCCCGACATCCTGATCGAATGCTCGTCGCAAACTTTAGTAGGCGGCCGCACCCCCGATACCGTCGACGAAGTGCACCAAGACGGAACACCGCTGCCGCGAGCACCCGGACGGATGCTTTCGGTGACGTGGTTCTCCTACAGTCACTTGGTCGGGGCTATAGGGTGTAGCTGTCTATTAAGTTTACCCGGCGAGTATCCGCGTACGCTACGTGATTGCGACGGACTTTTGATCACATCAAAATTCCGTGGCAACCGATCAAGTAAGACTAAAGTGCTATGTTTATAACATTCATTCAGTTATCTCATAAGTACTTGTGGATTCCAAATATTGTATCACATTCCGGATAAACAGAAAATGTTAAACTTTCCGATCGAACAGTCAAACACCCAAGTTTTCCCGAAACAGCTCAACACATGAAATAAGTTTAAAAACATCCAGTTCATGCCTCAGTACCAACGGTCCAGCCGTAGAAGGGTCAAGCCAACGTCTCACATGTGGCACGCCGTACTGCCCCAAACCCTAAGGTTCAAAGAGCAGTTCAAGACGGTCACATAATCGAGTTAAGGTTTGTTGTCTTCTAGAGGGACCATCGTGTTACTTGCACTACTTAGAACGTCATTAAACTACGGAAAGATCCAACACTTGGAAATTTCCCGACAGGAGAAAAAGTGGGTATTTATATCCGGTCGAACTTTTTAACATATTCTAAAATTACCTGGAAAAATATATAGACGAAGTTAAATAAACCGATCGAATTATCGAATCCCCAAAACAACCCAGAAAATCCAACTGTTGAATATCAATTAAAAATTCCCATAAAATACAGCATCTTAAGAAAGAAATTACTGTGCAAAAATAAGTGAACAATCTCACTGTATTGCCGCGGAACCGCCGCCCAACCTAGGGTATGGCCGCGGTTCCGCGGTGGTTTAATTGAATTAGGTCCACGAATTTCACAGTAATTCCTATAAAACCCTGCTGAATTTTTTGGCTATTTTTAATATGGAAAAATCCACTTTTTCAGAAAAAGTCCAGAGAGTGGTATTCTTTTAGGGTTTCGGGTTCGAACGGATTTCTAACATCGTCTACGCATCGCCTAAGGCTCTAGCTAGGCTCTGATACCACTGTAGGGTTCCTAGGCACACTAATGAGGTCTCACAAGGTATCAACCATGCCAAATTCAAAAATTTCCGGTGCCGAGAAACCCTAATGTGATCGTTGACTAGAGTTTAGGTGAAACTACGAGCTAGTAAACTGCTTTAGTACTAAGTGAACGGAAATACAACCTTCGTAGATCCGCTCCACCATTTCTTTAGCTCCATATTGACGTCCCTCCGCTGCGATCATCGGGATCCCGGACCCTAGTGTCGATTTCATAGGAGAAATGGGCGGGCTAGGTCATTGACTTCGATGCCGAAGATGATCTACGTCGAGGCGACTCAAACTCGAGCTCCACCTTCACAAGGTCATGGAACTTATGAAGATAACACACTCTACTACATGGCAAGTGGTAGAGGATGAAAAAATAGGAAGTGGGTTCACTTTAGAATTGGATTTCTCACTCTTTTTCTCAAGGCACCATTGAAGCTAGCAAGCTTTCATGAAGCTTGATGAAGATGAAGAAGATGAAAGAATAAAAAGGATTATCATAAAAAGAAAATCCAAGTCATTCTTATCATAATGCAACCTTGGTTAAGTGTAGAGAATAAACTAGGGTTAGGTGAATGGTTAGGTTTAGGAAAGAAACAAGAATGGTCAAAGCTTCTTGAAGCTTCAAGGAAACAAACAAAAGAAGCAACCATTTCTTTTCTTGCATTAAAATGAATAAATAAAAATAAATAGTTAAGAAAAGATAACAAAACCCAAACCATTCACTTAATCATGGTTTAAAGTAAACATACACCCAAGCTTGTATGTATCATCAAACATGATACAAACAAGTGCACAAAAATATATCACATATACAATGTGCACATCAAGTGAGAAAATCCATTTTAAGTGAACCAATACTAGTTAATGTAAAGTAATATATCAAATATATAATTATACATTAAATCATTAAATCAACACTTGATTTAACGATCCGGTCATATCGCATATGACCGACTAATATTCAATGTATCGACTTATCGAATCAATCCTCGATTCGATAACTAGGTTATATCGCATAAAACCAATTGATACATTCATCGCGAGAATAAAATACGGTATCACATACACGCATTATTCTCGGTCCCGCACATATCTCATATTCACTCCTATTTCGTTTTGCTTGAGCCAGGAAATCTCTGTGTAGGACTCTAAAGACTCGTCAATACGCCGGCAGCAGGTGATGATCATATCAAACACCCACAAGCCGCAAGCGGTCTGCTAAACGTAACGGCCACCCGGGTATTGAGTGATCAGAAGATCAACGAGCAAGCCCGCTCACACTCCTGTAAATCCAACCAGCAACACTTACCGTACAGTCCGGTCTGATCGTCTGATATGTCGCATATCTTGTCTAGGGGTGGTAAACGTCAGACCCCAGTAGCTCGATAAGTCGTGTCGATATGAGGTCTATAACAGTTCGAGAAACTACTGGTAACACTTACCAGTAAATCTCAGCAACCCTGACCAGGGATTTCCAGTTATAGCCAATCGAACACAGCACAACATCAACTCCCTATACCGGGAGAGACGAATCCCCTCCTATCGCTCATTGCCTCCATGTGATTCGGGACTGTACCCAAAAACCACCGTTTTGCATGCCTTCTTGGACGTCGTAAGGTGGAAATCAAAGCACGGTGGGAATCACACAAGACTCTATGACGATCTCGGGTCTACAGACCAATCTGTACCAGTGTCACCAGAGAACTGCCATCTGACGTAAGGTATAATACCATCTGGGAGTTCTCGGCGAGTCCGTCCAGTGTACCCAGTCTCCACTGAGCACCCGTATATCATCTCTGATGTCAAACACCAATGGATATGGGATCATCCATCGCCTATCTGTATAGGTTGAGAAGGTATACGCTAGTCTACTCTAGTATATCGATGCCCCATCTCGATACACCCACGACTAGGGACCTTGAAGGATGTACTTATGGACTATCATGTCCCCACTAGTATGATCCGCATCATAGTCCAGGTAGTCAAGTACACATCCTAAGGGCTTTACCAACATGTAACAGAGAGACAATCAGTGTACACGTTAAGGTAAAGTGCAACCAGATAGCATACTATCATGTCGAGCAAGAAAGTCCTCCCTATATATGTCCCAGCATCCACTATAATATACATCCTATGTACAGTAATGGCCTCTAGGGCATACATATAACTAACATGTATTGTGATAACAATGGAGCGGTGGCTTTGGCTAAGGAACCCAGGTCCCATCAGCGATCCAGACATATTCTGAGGCGGTATCACCTGATCCGGGAGATAGTTAATCGCCGGGAGATCGAGGGCAGGAGAGTTGACACGAAGAACAACACAGCGGATCCACTCACGAAGGCCATTCCCCAGATACAGTTCAAGAGACTCTTCAAGATGTTGGGTATGCGATACTGCAGCAGCTGGCCCTAGTGCAAATGGGAAATTGTTAGTTGTATGTATGCCCTAGAGGCCATTATTATACATATGATGTATATTATAGTGGATGATTGGACATATATAGAGAGGACTTTCTTGCTCGATATGATAGTATACTATCTGGTTGCTCTTTATCTTAACATGTATACTTATCTCTTGATACTGTTTTATAGTTACATATTGGTAAAGCCTTTAGGATGTGTACTTGACTACCAGGATTATGATGCAGATCATACTAGTGGGGCCTCGGTAGTCCATAAGTTCATCCTTTAATGTTCCTAGTCGTGGGTGTATCGAGACAGGGCATCGATATACCATAGTAAACTTGCGTATATACTTCTCGACCCATGAGATGGGCGATAGATGATCTCATATCCATTGGTGTTTGACATCAGAGATGGTGTACGGGTGCTCAGTGGAGACTAAGTACACTGGACGAACTCGCCGAGAAATCCTAGTTGGTATTATACGTATCGTCAGATAGCAGTTCTCTGGTGACACTGGTACAGGTTAGTCTGTAGACCCGAGATCGTCATAGAGTCTTGTGTGATTCCCACTGTGTTTTGATTTCCACCTTACCACGTTAAAGAGGACGTGCAAAACGATGGTTTTTGGGTACAATCCCGAGTCACATGGAGGCAATGAGTGATAGGAGGGGTTTCGTCTCTCCCGGTATTTGGGGTTGATGTTGCGTTGTGCTCGATTGGCCATAATAGGGAAGTTCCTGGCCAGGGCTGATTTAGAGATTTACTGGTAAGTGTTACCAGTAGTTTCTCGACCCGTTATAAGCCTCGTATCGGCATGACTTATCGAGTTATTGGGGTCTGACGTTTACCACCCCTTGACTTGATATGCGACATCTTAGACGGAGAGACCGGACTGTACGGTAGTGTTACCAACAGGCTTTTGCAGGAGCTGGAGCGGGCTTGCCTGCCGATCTTCTGATCGTTCAATACTAGGGTAGCCGTTACGTCCAGCTAGTACCGCTGACGGCTTGTGGGTGCATGATGTGATCATCACCTACTGCCGGCGTATTAACGAGTCTTTTAGAGTCCTACACAGAGGTTTTACTGGCTCAGGTAAAACGAAGTAGGAGCACATATGTGATATGTGCGGGACCAAGAATAATACGGGTATGTGATACCGTATTATATTCTCGCGATATTTGTATCGGTCGGTTATATGTGATATAGCCGGGTTATCGAATCAAGTGTTGATTCGATAAGATGATACATATAATATTAGTCGGTTATATGAGATATAGACGGATTATTAAATCAAGTGTTTGTTCCCCTCCGAACGGCGGCCGCGACGCTGAGGACGTCTAGCCTGAAATTCGGGGCAGATGCTATATGGTTTTACCCTTCTACCTCTCCGAAGATGCCAAGTTGATTTATAGCACCGCGTATCGGAGGTTTAGACGGATACAGCCGATGTAGCAGACTTTGTCAGATTCCCCCTCGTTTGAGGGGTTTTTGATTGTGGGGACGCTCTTCCCTGCAGGCGCAAGCCCATGCAGTTAATTACGCTACCGCGTCGCGGTAGCCACTTTCTCCTTCTCCAGAATTTCACTTCGTGTCGTATGCGTTTGTTTTGTTTGTGGTTGCCCGTGGATTGTATACGGAGACTGAGTAATGCCGTCACCCGTAGGACGTGGATTAGTCCAAATCCGTATTTACTTAGATTTGGGTTTGGTGTTTTAGTTTAAGGATACGTTAGCCGTGTTGAGGCTAAGATCAACTTAAACGTTCGTTGAGGATACGTTAGTCATGTTTGAGACTAAGATCAACTTAACGTGGTGATCCATTTAATACATGGCCATCGGGACTCATCACCTCTCTGACGTCGTTGAAGGATTACAATGATAGGTGTCAGAGGAGTTCAGAGATGTACCCTTGAACCAAAGTCGATTTAAAGCTTTATAGTCCATTTGAATGCTTAAGGATACGTTAGCCGTGTTTGAGGCTAAGATCAACTTAAACGGGATCATTTAGATCCATCAAAAGAGCATTTGGAGGCTCTATTGCTCCAGTTTAGGGACGTGGTGGTCCATATTCCAATTTAGGGACGTGTTGGTCCATTATTAGTTTAAGGACGTTTCGGTCTGACATTAGTTTAAGGACGTTTCGGTCCAACATTAGTTTAAGGATGTTTCGGTCCACGAGTTTAAGGACCCCGCAGTCCGTGTTGATGTGTGGTCGTCGGGACCCGTCACCTCTCTGACGTCGTTGAAGGATTACAACGATAGGTGTCAGAGGAGTTCAGAGATGTACCCTTGAACCGGTCGTAAATTGATTTAGGAGAGCAATCTCGCTCAGTCAATTTAGTTTGAGGACTTACGGCCATGATTGGGCTAAGTCCAGTTGAAAATATTCAACGTTTTTTTAATCTTTGGCCTATTAGGCCTGTGCTAGGGCTTTGCCCATTTTTAAATAATGCATTGCATTATTTTCTATTTTTTTATTTGGGCTCTGCCCATAAAAGATGCAGAGTATCAATTTATTCTGGGCTCTGCTCATTTATGAATGATGCAAGGCATCTACTTTGTTTGGCCTCTGCTCATTTATGAATGATGCAAGGCATCTACTTTGTTTGGGCTCTGCTCATTTATAAATGATGCAGAGCATCAATTTAATTAGGCCTGCTTGGTCTTTTTGATTTGGGCCTGGCTCTTTAAGAAATGCCTTGCATTTATCAAGCGCTTTGCGCCAGTCAAAGAGCGCAAGCGCTTGTAGTGTTGACACGTATCGCGCAAGCGCAGTGCGCTGCGCTAATGAGCTGCGTCTGCGCTGCTGACACGTGGCGCGCTCTGGTGGCTTGCGCCAATCCAAGAGCGCAACAACGCAGTTTGCAAGTGCAAGGCACTGTGATTTAAGAATCTTTTAGATTCAGAAACCAATGGTTCATACAAGAAGTGCAAAGCACTATTCGTTTCCTTGATCTAATTTAGATCAAAGAAAAACAAGTTTTTCATTTTATTTCAAGAACCAAAGGTTCATAAAAAGTGCAAAGCACTATTCTTTATTTTGTTCTTCTTGTTTTAAAGAACCAATGGTTCATAAGAAGTGCAAAGCACTGTTTATTATGTGAAGATCATTGATCTTTTTTTTTAGATCAATGATCTATTAGAAGAAATTTCTTCTATTTTGTGAAGGTTTTTACCTTTTTCTTGAAACTTTTTCAGAGTTCTCTCTATTTGAAGCTCTTGATTTTTTCAAGAATGTTGAAGCCTTTGAATTGAGGTCTAGGGGCCTTTATATAGTGCCCATAAATTTGTTAAAGAGATCTTTCTCTGAGTGATTTGGGAAATTTTCCCCACCGTTGGATCTTTGATCCAAGGGTTTCTGTTTTACAGAAGAAAATCTTCTTGTTTTGACAAGAACAGAAAGATTTCTTTGAAATCTTAATTCTGTTTGGCGCAAACGCCCCAGCACGTGACACGTGTCGCTTAGCGCAAAGCGCGGCGCAACTGCGCTAGCGCATCTGCGCTGACACGCGTCGCGCAGCGCAACGCTTACGCAACTGAAGCGTTGCTTCCTTTAATTTTACTTAAAATAGAGCTTTGCTTTGATTGGGTGCGCTGTCTTGGGCGCTGCGCTGATGTGTCTGCGCTTGACACGTGGCGCGTTGCGCCCGGGATTTGAAGTGTTGCTTCAAAATTTGAATTTTGAATTTCCAGCAGAGCTTTGCTCTGATTGGGGGAAACAAATGCCCCCCACCGTTGTACTCACGTTTGGGGCCACGTAAGCGCAACAGTGGCGGAACTCCAACCGTTGCGGCAACTTTGGAAGTTGAAAGGGCACTTGATGCCTATAAATAGGACCTTTGGTCCTGCATAGATGATTGTCATCTTTAAAATTCTCATTTTCAGAAACTTCAGAGCTTTGCTCTTGCCTTCAAGAACTCTCAGAGTTAGATTTTCTTTAAGAGAAACTATTTAAGTAAGAATTAGTCTTAAATTAAATCAATTTTAATTAATAGAGCTTTGCTCTCATAGATCCTTGATCTAAAGAAAACCCTTCTGGGGTTTCACCAATAGAGCCTTGCTCTCAAGAATCTGTTTCAGGGTTTCTCAACTCATGAACAGAACCTTGCATCTTTGGCAAAACATAGATTCCTTTGATCTAAAAAAAGATGAACTCTTAAGAGTTTGAGTATGGATAATGAAAGTTAAAAATGGTGTTTTGTATTTATAGGATTATATCATCTTTTAATAATAATGATCTCAGAGTTCTTGGTGGACTTCTTTAAATTTCCCTTATTATGGAATTTGATAGGCGTCACCCCTATTCGTAGAGCATTGCTCTCGAGGAGTTTGACTCTCTGTGCTCGTTTTTTAATAAGAATTCGCCTAATCAGTCGGTCTGCTAATTTTGTTGATTTTCTTTCATAGGAACAATGGCCGCCCATATGTATGCTCTTAACGAGATCATATCTTACGGGGACATCCGTCGACTTGGCCGCTCTCAAAATCGAGAGTTCACAAACGCGGAGTGTGCTGACATCATGAGCCGCTTCGACGCATACAACGGTCCCTTGCTTCCCCGGCGTTCCTTCCTCCTTAAGCTTATCGTGAGAGCCATCTGGGAAGCGCTTCCCCTGTTCTGTTCCGGTGTGCCGCTTAGGGCGTTGGATGCCGCTGAGGATAAGGTGCACTCGGTGTACCTGTTGAACTTTATCTCAAAGAGACGGCGAGACAGTCTTATCGATCTCTTGCATGAGGTCTTTCAACAGTCTGCCATACTCGCTGCTTATCGGAGGGTGGAAGACATCAGGGGAGACCCTGACGCTTGTGCTCGCGAAAGAAAGCACACTAGGATGGTCCGTGAGGCTTGGAAAGTCATAGATAGGGTCGCTTTCGAGTTCCTCAATCCATGTCCTGGGTTCGAGGTTATTCCTTTGTAATAATGTTTTTCGTTTATTTCTTTTATGATTGTAAGAACTTCTGGCAAAATTAATAGGAATTTTTGTCTTTCCTAGCCTGTCTTATCTTTTGTTCTGAGTCTTTTGCTTATGCATGACTGAATGTGTCTCGAACGCTTGATCAAATGTAAATCAGATACTCTTTCTGTTGCTTTCTTCTTTCCCTTATTATCAGCATGCTGTCTTGATAAACATAATTGGCAGATAACTTAATTTCTCCGATAGATAGCGATGGCTTAGGCCGCAGGTTCAGATCTGCCGCCTAAGACTTTTCAACTCTATGAGCCGTGAGGGTCTCATAGAGATTTTTCTCCCTACGGATCGAGAGGATCTCGTAGGTGGGTTTTTCTCCTTAGGAATCGTGAGGATCCTAAGTGTGGTTTTCTCTTATAAGTCATAAGGATCCTATAAGAGAATTTTTCCCTCTTACGAGTCGAGAGGACCCGTAAGCGGTTGTTTCCCTCCTTGTCGAAACTCGACTTTGGAGAGTGAGACCCGTGAATAGTATGCAAGAGACCGTTTTAGATCGACTTGCAGGGTCCCATTGTTCAGGAAGCAAGTTTTTTAATTCCTGCTGCCTGAGGCTTCATCTTGCAATTTGAGACGAATCGGGAATTTTCCCGCGGAGACACTGGTTTCTCTGCGAGCCGACGCGAATCAGGAGGCTCTCGTCAAGCATTGTTTGTTTCCTTGAGTTGAAGTATTTTGCTAAGGATTATTTGTTTCCCTAGCACCAAGGATTATTTGTTTCCTTGGTGTTGACACGGATCGAGAATTTCCTACGGAGACACTGGTTGCTCTGCGAGTTGATGCGAATCAGGAGGCTCTCGTCAAGGATTGTTTGTTTCCCTGAGTCAAAGGATTTGCTAAGGATTATTTGTTTCTCTAGCGCCAAGGATTATTTGTCTCCCTGGTGTTGAAACGGGCCGAGAATTTCCCACGGAGACACTGGTTGCTCTGCGAGTCGACGCGAATCAGGAGGCTCTCGTCAAGGATTGTTTGTTTCCCTGAGTCGAAGGATTTGCTAAGGATTATTTGTTTTCCTAGCGCCAAGGATTATTTGTTTCCTTGGTGTTGACACGGATCGAGAATTTCCCACGGAGACACTGGTTGCTCTGCGAGTCGATGCGAATCAGGAGGCTCTCATCAAGGATTGTTTGTTTCCCTGAGTCGAAGGATTTGCTAAGGATTATTTGTTTCCCTAGCGCCAAGGATTATTTGTCTCCCTGGTGTTGAAACGGGCCGAGAATTTCCCACGGAGACACTGGTTGCTCTGCGAGTCGACGCAAATCAGGAGGCTCTCGTCAAGGATTGTTTGTTTCCCTGAGTCGAAGGATTTGCTAAGGATTATTTGTTTCCCTGGCGCCAAGGATTATTTGTTTCCTTGTTGTTGACACGGATCGAGAATTTCCCACGGAGACACTGGTTGCTCTACGAGTCGATGCGAATCAGGAGGCTCTCGTCAAGGATTGTTTGTTTCCCTGGGTCGAAGGATTTGCTAAGGATTATTTGTTTCCCTAGCGCCAAGGATTATTTGTCTCCCTGGTGTTGAAACGGGCCGAGAATTTCCCACGGAGACACTGGTTGCTCTGCGAGTCGACGCGAATCAGGAGGCTGTCGTCAAGGATTGTTTGTTTCCCTGAGTCGAAGTATTTGCCGAAGACACTGGTTTCTTCGGAGCTGGAACAAACTGTTGAGATTTGACTTCATTTTCTGGCGAAGCCTATTGGGAAAGTATGGTTCCTTCTTTATTTGCGCCCTTGGATTGTATACAGGGATCGATGTGATCTTAACTGTAGGGCCTAAGTTTTATCATCATTTTTTTGTTTTATTTTCGCGATGCTCTATCATTTCAGCTTTTATATCGCGAAGGTCGCGATTGCCCAATCATTTTGGCTATTTTTCGCGGTGCCCAATCATTTCGGCTGTTTATTTTGTTTTCACTCGCTGCTTTTTATTGCAAGTTGCCCAATTATTTCGGCTATTTTGTTTTATTCTTACTCGCTGCTTTTTATTGCGAGTTGCCCAATCATTTCGGCTATTTTGTATGCATACGTTTTTACTTGCTGCTTTTTATTGCAAGTTGCCCTATCATTTCGGCTATTTCGTATGCATGTGCGGCCTACTGGCTTTTCGCTGTAAACCTGAAATTAGACGTCGATTTCGGCATCAGCACCGCTACAACTGGGATATTGCCAGGAGCGAATCATCATCTGCCTCTATCGATGCCGAACAAAGGTGGCTTAGAGACCAGGGTTAAGGTCCTGTCGAGTAAGGCTTTTGACTTCATGAGCCGTAATGGTCTCACAAAGGTATTTCTTCCTACAAGTCGCGAGGATCTCGTAGGTGTATTTTCTCCTTAGGAATCGTGAGGATTCCTAAGTGTATGTTCCTCTGTAAGTCGTAAGGATCCTATAGAAGGGTTTTCTCCTTATAAATCGAGAGGATTTACAAGGGTCGTTCACCATGCGAACATATCCCCAGTCTCGGATGGGACTTGGTTAGGGAAATATTTATCCGCGCCCGTGGATTGTATACAAGGGTCAGTATTGAACCACTTGTAGGGCAATATCGGAAGTTGTGGGGATTGCTTAAGCACAGGTTTAGGTCTCTGTAAGTTAAGACTTTCAAATCTTATGAGCCGTGAGGGTCCCATAAGAGAGTTCTCCTTGCGAGTCGTGAGGATCCCGCAAGTGTATTTTCTCCTTGGGAATCATGGGGATCCCTAAGTGTGTTGCTCCCTTATGAGTCGTAAGGATCTCACGTGGGTGGTTTCCCCTTACAAGGTCGAAAGGACCCTATAAGTATCTTTTAACGAGGTTGCGCCCTTTCGGGTTTTCACAAACACTCGCCGGTAGTCTTGCTGTTTTTACTCACGGAGCCTTTTCGGGTTTTCATCCATGCCCATTTTTGCTTATGGACATACCGTTTTTATTTTATTTTATTTTTATTTATTTTCTTCTTCCATTTTTTTTACGAGGTCGCGCCCTTTCAGGTTTTCACGAACACTCGCCGGTAGTCCTGCTGTTTTTACGCACGGCGCCGTTTCGGGTTTTCATCCGTACCCTTTTTGCTTGTGGACATACCATTTATATATATATATATATATATATATATATATATATTTTATATTTTTTTATCTCGTCAGCCTAAGGATGCTGCGACAGTAGTTTAAAGACGTTTCGGTCCGCTATTAGTTTAAGGACGTTTCGGTCCGTCATGGAGAAGGCTGGCTACTACTTATAAAGCTTGAGCTTAAGAAGATAGCGAGCGGACATAGTCGTCGTCATCTATCATTGACCTAGGCAGTGGTTCATTAAGCGTAGTATCTCTTTAGGAAGCGACCGTTTATTGGCCTGAAAGGCCTTTCACCGTGCATATCTATGATTAGATAGGCCCCACCCGGGTAGACCTTATCTATGATGTACGGGCCTTCATAGTTTGGCTCAAACTTTCCCCGCTTGGCGCGATTGGGAATCATAGGCCTTTTGACCACTAGCACAAGTTCGCCTTGGCGGAATGTCTTCGGTCGGGTCAATCTTTCATATGAGCGCGTCATCTTTGCTTTGTAGGCCTCCAGATTTTGCTGCGCTATGAGCCGGGTCTCATCGAAGGCATCGAGCTCCTCAAGCCGAAGGTGAGTATTTTCTTCGTCCGTCAGCTCGTAGTGGACTGCCACTCGTAGAGAGGGTAACTCTATCTCGATGGGAAGTACTGCTTCCGTCCCAAATACCAACGCGTACGGCGTTGTGTTCGTGGCTGTCTTGAACGTAGTTCGATACGCCCAGAGAGCCTCTTGCAGTCTCTCGTGCCAGTCTTTCTTATTTCGGGACACTGTCTTCTTCATAATCTTTGTTAAGGTCTTATTGAAGGCCTCAGCTAGTCCGTTGGCTCACGGATTATAAACCGAGGAATATCTCCAGTCTATGTTATGTTGCTGTGTGAAGCGACTGATCTTGTAGCTTCTGTAGGCTGGCCCGTTGTCGGAGATGATCCGTCTCGGCGTCCCAAACCGATATATGACGTGCGTCTTGAAGAAATGGAGGATATTCTCCATCTTAACTTCCCTCAGCGGTACTTCCTCTGCCCATTTAGAGAAGTAGTCAGTCGTCGCCAGGATGAAACGATGTCCCCTGGACGATGCTGGTTCGATGGGGCCGACTATGTCAGTTCCCCACATTTCGAATGGCCAGCTAGCCACTGTTGGATGGAGTGGATTTGGATGCTGGTGGATGAAGTCCCCATGAATTTGGCATGAGTGGCACTGCTTCGCATATTCGAGGCAGTCTTGAATCATCGTGGGCCAGTAGTAGCCCATCCGTTTGATCTTCGACTTCATCTTTGGGCCTGCTTGGTGAGAACCGCAAAGTCCGTCTTGAACTTCCTGAACGACCCTTTCCGCTTCGTCAGGCCCTAGGCATCTCAGCCACAGAGAATCAAACGACCTCTTGTATAGAATATCATTGACGAAGGCGAAAGACAGAGCCCGTTTCATGAGCTGATGTCTTGTGGACGCATCTTCGGGCATTCGATGGGACTTAAAGTAGTCTATGAAGACTTCCCTCCAGTCCTCAGCCTTTTCTCGTTCTTTTATTTGTAAGGTCATCTGCTCAGTTGCTCCTTTTTCCTCGGATGATTCCGGAGGTATTTCTGCTGGGGCAAGCACCCGACGGCTTTGTACCACGATTCTAACGTCATCGAGGTTCTTTAGCAAGTTTGGCCAACGCGTCTGCTTTGCTGTTTTCCGCGCGCGGTATCCTTTCTAAAGTATAGGAGGGAATTTGGGTCAACAGTTGTTACACTTTTTCACCGTACTTCACCAATTCTGGTTTGCATGTCTGGTAGTCGCCGTTTACTTGACTAACGACCAGTTGGGAATCTCCATATATGAGGAGATTTTCAATACCCATGTCGATGGCGATCTCGAGGCCTGCTATCAGAGCTTCGTATTCGGCTTCATTGTTTGTCCTCGGTTCTGTTAAGGAGAAAGCGAAGCACATTATCCCTCCTTGTAGAGTCACGAAGATGAGGACTACCCCCGATTTGATTATAGGGGTACTTTGTTTGCTCTTTTTCATGGAAGATGCTCCATCGAAATAAAGTTCCTATTGGGTATCACCACCGTCGATCGCGTCAAACGCATGTTCGTCTGGCAAATCGCAATTCAGAGGAGAATCGGCAGGTATCAGGTGCTCAGCGAGGAAGTTGGCGATGGCCTGGCCTTTCACTGCCTTGAGAGATTGATATGTTATCGAAAACTCCATCAAGAGCAAGGGCCATTTAGCGAGTCGTCCCGTCAATATGGCCTTTGACATTAAATGCTTAAGAGGGTCTACCTTTGAAATGAGACGGACCTCATGCACCAACGCATAGTGCCTGAGCTTTGTTATCGCGAAGATCAACGCCAGGCAGTGTTTTTCAATAGGGGAGTAGTTGCTTTCTGCTCCCAGCAGAACTCGACTTAAGTAGTAGAGTGCTCTTTCCTTCCCTTGGTCGTTCTCTTGTGCCCATAATGCGCCTAAGGAACCTTCGAGGGCGGTTGTATAAAGAATGAGGGGTTTTCCCTTAACCGGAGCAGCCAACACTGGCGGGTTCTGCAGGTATTGTTTGATCTTGTCTAGCGCGCTTTGGCATTTTTGGTCCCAGACGAACGGGGTTCCCTTCTTCATCAGGTGGCTGTAAAGACGGCACTTACCTGAAAGGTTAGCTATAAATCGTCGTATATACGCGAGCTTCCCTTGGAGAGACCGCAGCTGTTTGAGAGTCCTTGGTGGAGGCATCTCCATGATCGCTTTGATCTTTGACGGATCTATTTCGATACCCCGGTGTCGGACGATGAATCCCAGGAATTTGCCCGAAGAAACTCCGAATGCACACTTGAGAGGGTTCATCTTCAAGTTGTATTGCCGAAGGCGTTGAAATACGGTCTTCAGATGCTCGAGATGTTCCTCGTATGATTTGCTTTTAACCACGAGATCATCGATATAGCATTCGACGATTTTGTGTATAAGGTCATCGAAGATCTTCGTCATGGCCCTCTGGTAGGTGGCACCGGCGTTCTTTAAACCGAAGGGCATCACTTTATAACAGAATATACCCAAAGGAGTCCTAAAGGCGGTGTGCTTCTGGTCTTCGGGATGCATCTTTATCTGATTATACCCTGACGAGCCATCCATAAAGGAGAAAACCTCATGAGTGGACGTGTTGTCTATCATCAGTTCGGTGACTGGCACCGGGAAATCATCCTTCGGGCAGGCTTTGTTGAGATCCCGGAAGTCCACACATATGCGCACCGTCCCATTTTTCTTCATCACCGGGACGATGTTAGCGATCCATTCAGGATATTGAACCTCCTGGATAAAGCCAGAGTCGATTAGCTTCTTGACTTCAGCATTGATATTCATCTCAAGCTCGAGCCGCATTCTCCTCGGCGCCTGTTTGACTGGCTTGACGTCCGGGGATATCGCCAATTTGTGCACAGCAACTTCTGGATCTAGTCCCGGCATTTCGGAATAGTTCCATGCGAAGCAATCTCTATGTTGTACAAGAACGTCTTTTAACGCAGCCACCCTTTCTTCAGATAGCAGCTCACTGACAAATGTCGGTCGTGGGTCGTTTAGCGTCCCCAACTCAATTTTCTTGAGGTTATCTGCGGTGGTATGTATTACATCCTCTAGCTCTTTCGGAGCTGGCAGAAATTCTGAGATCACCTCATCATTGTTGTTTTCGAAGCCCCAGGGAAGGTTATCCATATTCTCGGGCTCTTCTTTTAATATTGTTATCATGTGACAAGTGCGAATCCGCTTCCAACCCCAATGTGAAGTTGGTTCTGTTTTCGTGGCTTTGGGTTCGTGCTTCTGTGGCGGCGCTACCCTCCAGTTGTCGGACAAAGCGAACTTGCCAAGCTGATACTGATCTTCAACCCAATTCTTGAAGGTGAAGCAGTCTTCGAGGTGATGCCCTAACACTCGGTGATAAGAGCAATAGTCTGGGTGTGAGACCTCGCCTGCTTGTTCGGGGTTCTTGGACTCCGGCAGTGTAACCATTTGATGTTTTAGAGCAAGATCAAGTATCTTCTTCATCTTGTCCCGAGGAAACGAGTACACTCGACCCATTTTCTTCATGAGGGATAGATCAATAACGCTCGACTCCCGTTTGCGTGGCTTCTCAGCCTCGCTTTGTTGCTGTTGAGCGCCTTTTTGGCCTTTTAACTTGTTTCTGCCTCTGCGTCGAGCCTTTTTTATAACAGGTTGACAGGGGGCGGCACTTTCATCTTTGACGGCCTGTTGAAGGAGGCGTTGCGTTTTGGCTTTCTCGTAGATGGCAATTTCGCGGTTGTGATCATCTCGGACTTTTTGACCAGCTTCCCTTATAAGTTTGTCCATTTGTTCTTCGAACGACGGACTGGGCACTTTTGCATCTGGAGCTTTCACTGGTTCAGGATTAGCATCTTCCCATTGAGCATCCGCTTCTTCATCAAAGTCATACACAACGTAGCAACCGTGTAGTAACTCCCGTTTCTTTGACCGGATGTATCCAACCCCTCTTGTTTCCATTCTCCTATTAGGCAGTTTGCGTTGAGTCCCGGGAACGTTCCAGACTTTTTCATAGAACTTGGCTTTTCGAACGGTCTGCTTGAAAGATATCCCCTCAGCAGCCTCTTCAGGCCTTCTGTATAATATCTAGGGAGACGGATGGGCTGAAGCCTATCAAGCGTAGGATCCGCATGGGCTGAAGCCTATCAAGCGTAGGATCCACGCCATGCCAGATTTCTTTCTCTACTCTAGTTTCTTTAGAGCGGTAGAATAGAATTGCTTTTTCGCTTTCTCTCCTGGAAGGGATATAGAACGTTCGCAGCTCTTCTACATTGTAGATATCAAGCGCATCCAGTTCCTTACGGTGTTTAAGCGGCACCATGGCAACTTGTAGACTTTGTTCTTCGCCAGCGGACGTTCGTATTGAAGGTCGAGCAGAGAATACAGTATAGGTCTCATCTTCCGAGTCGCTACCAAAGATCAACGTAGGAGCGGACGGTCCTGGCTTGTTGTGTTGGGGCGGACCCGAATACACTATCTCCTCCTCTTCTTCAGTATCACTGCCGAAGACAGGGATGGTGGCATTAGTTTTGTTCTCCGGCTTGTGACACCTCTCCGTGTCTTCGAAATCCAGTAAGAAGTATTTGGCATCTTCATATTTGCGGACCTCATTCACAGAGAACAGGTTCAGTTCTCCCGCCACGGTATACTCGAGACCATCCTTAGAATACTTCATACACTGATGTTGTGTAGAAGGGATGATGTTGTACTCGTGTAACCACGGTCGGCCGAGCAGAGCGTTGTAGCATGTCTTGGCGTCTATGACGTGGAACTTAATGTCCGTGACGAGTAGCCCGAAGCGTAGCGTCAGTATCACAGACCCAAGAGTTCTTGATGACTAGGAGTCGAACCCGGAGATAGTGATCTTGTCCCGAGCAAGGTGCTGGACGCTCATGCAGATTTCTTTTAACATCCACACATTAAGGAGGTTAACGGAGGATCCATTGTCGATCAGGATTTTGCCTATCTTTATATCGTGGCAGTATCCTGAGACATAAAGGGGGCGATTATGTTCGCATGTCCCAAGGAGAAGGTCTTCATCACTAAAAGCGACATCGGCCGTGTGCACTTCCTCCAATTCGTCCTTCATCTTTTCCTCGGCCAGGAAAGCTTGGAATTGCTCCGGATCTTGTAATGCCTTGATTAACGAATCTCTCGCCTCCTTTGATAGCACAAGGGCGTCAAGAATGCTGAGCTGCGAGGGTAGTTTCTTCAGATGCGCTAGAACGTTGTAATCCACCTTATTTTTCTTTGGCGGGTCCTTGGCGGCTAGCTCTTCCATGACTTGGTCATCTAAGGTAATATCCTCAGAGACCTTTTCTTTCCCTTTGTCTTTTCTGTTTGAGGGTCCGAGATTCTTTTCAGGCAGCGTCCGATTCCGCAGCCGAATATTTTCGCAAACCTTCGGCTCTTGTTCTTTTCCCGAAGTGGACTCTTTAAAGAGAGGGGCAAGTTCCAGCTCCTCATCAGAATCGCTCCCGAATGTAGGCACTTGTGACCCCCCGGCGTTAACCATGCGACAATCACCAGTAATTCTGTTAAACCCTTCGGTCATATCCTTCAGCTCCCGACAAGTTTTACGTTTCTCCTGCTTAAAATGTTGTCGATGAGCAACATATCCTTGCCACCATCTATCGAAAGCTTTGCACTCTTCAGTGGGGTGCGAAATCTTCTAATGATATAAGTAATAGGAGGGGTGCATTTCTAGTTCACCAGTAATTTTTCCTTCGGAGGATAGTAGCTTCATACCCATTGATATGGCCTTAGCAAACTTTTTCCTCATCTTGAATTGGCTTTTATCCGCAGTGGGTGTACTTTGCTCCAGCGGGATCATCTCAGCTCTTTCATCAAGTCGCTGGCGTTTGGCCCTTTCAAATATGGCATTCTCGCGTTCTTGATCAGTTTTACTTTTCAACCGAGCTTCATTAAGGAATGCGTCAATTACTTCATCTGATGGCACCGGAATTTTTGATTCGGTATCTGCCCCCAGCGTTTCAGTATAAGAAGTCTCCTCATCGTTGACGAACGAATGGGAAATCACATGACAGCTTGCCACGTATTCTTCAGATTCATCAGATGAACTTTCTCTCTCATCTTCCTCTTGAAAGACGTGATTGAGGAACTCTTAGAATGTAATGGGAGTCCGTGCCTTCTGGTTGTATTCCTCCAGCGCGTCAATTTATTTTTGCAAGTCCGTGCGCCTGTCGCTAGGCTTCACGGGATTCTTTGATTTCTTTTTCTTCTTCTTCGAAGACTTTAACGGCTGGTTGCGAGTGCTTGAGTCACCACCAGTGGTCTTTGGAGTTGTACGTGGCTTCAGCATCCCTTCAATGACCTGCTGTTCCAACGGGTTCTTCCACCTAATTGCTGGACATGACTGAACATCGTTTAGCATCCTCTTTGTCTTGGTTGATAATACAACCTCCCAAGGAGCTTCTTCAATGATGGAGCATGTTGCCCCCGGCGTATTCGTCCCCTTAGATGTGTGGGGCTGCGAGGGATTCACCTTCCATTTGTCAGATAACGCGAATTTGCCCTGTCGGTACTGGTTTTCAAGCCAATTTTTGAAAACGTAGCAATCTTCGATTGGATGGCCCAGTACTCGATGATAAGGACAGTAGTTGGGCTCATTGACATCACTTGGTAGCAACGGACGTTTTGGATCCGGCAGATTTATGAGTCGGTTGCGTAGCGCCAGCTCGAATAACCTCCTCGTTTTACCGCGGGGAAAGGAGTAAGAACGTCCTAGCCTCTCCTCAAGGGCTACGTACGGACGCATATTATTTTGACGAACAACCGGCTTCGAGTCGCTCGGTTGTTGTTGAGCGTTAGTGACAACGATCTCTTTTCCCTTCCCTTTGTCATTTCGAGAGTCCGGCTTTGGAAGAGGGGGTTTATGGCCCATCTGATCCATTTGCACTAGCTTGTCAATCAAGGTCTGGAAGGTAGTTGGCTTGAAAAACATCATAAATTGTGAGATGGTTGCTTGCGGATCGAGGGTTCCTACAAACATACCCACCGCGGGAGCTTCTTCAATGCGCTGCTCACACTTCGACCATAAGTTCCGCCACCGTATAGCATATTGAACCCACGTCTCGCCTGGTTTTACCCTGGCGTTAATCAGTGCCGTCATCGGGGTGCATTCACTGGCGCTTGCAAAACGCTGAGTAAACAGCAGCTCCATCTCTGCGAAGGTCTTGATAGAGTCGTTCGGGAGTTCAGAGTACCACTCGAACGCCGTATCTAATAAACTTCCAACAAACTGGCGAAGCAACAGCTTGTCGTCACCGCCGATGTTGCCGCAGAGTGCCCTGAACTGGGCAACATGCTGGTGAGGATTGCCCGTCCCCTTATAAACATGGAATTTGGGAATTGTGTAACCTGGCGGGTACTTGATTTGGTCGTACCAACTTGGATATGGCCGTCCCGTTTTTACGATCTGGCCAGCTGCTTCAGTCGCATGATGAACCCGTATTTGTTGGGCTATGTACTCTTCCAAATCAGCTTTAGAGATTGTATCTTCTTTAGCCGTGGACAGAGCTGGCGGAGGATTTGATGTCTCTCCCCTATCGTCTCCAAGGAAGATCGGGGGCTCTTCAGCCGGAGCATCTTGTTGTATCATCATCCCTATCATGTCTTAGAAGAGGAGGCCCATACGCTGTATGTTGGCTGCTTGTTCAACAGCCTCTTTGTCCTTCTTCTCCAATATCCGACGAAAGAATTCGGCGTCGGTTTCTTCCTCTTGGCGTTCATCCGAGGACGTTTCAGGGTTTTCTTTTGGCCCTGTAAGTGCGGCCATAGCGTTCATCATCTCTTGGAGCTTCTGCTGCTGCTCCTGCGCCTTGGTCACTGATCGCGTAAGCAGTCGATGACCCGTAGATATGCGATTGTCCTCTTTACCAGACGCCACATAGACGGTATGAACTACAATGCCCCCTGACTTAGGGCGTTTGGGTGCACCACCTCTGATATTTGTCGCCGGCGTGGGGGTTTTCTCCGGACTCCTTCTTTTGTAGGCCGTTGAAGTTGAAGGGGTCGTTGCAGTGGGCACCCTAGCGATCGTTGTCCCCTACTGTTTAATAGGACGGTCTTTTTCTTTTTGCACCTTCATCTTCTTTTGTTGACGAGAGTGATCTGGGTCGATCACGGAGTCTTGAACCCTTCGCCAAACCTTGTATATTTTTTAGGACAGCCGTTGAGGGGGCTGTTCTTGCTTTGTTTCCGGAACTCTCTCCGCGGGTGGAGGAGATCTTTTCAATGTAGTGGTTGGAGAATTCTTACGTACCCTCCTCAGCAGTTCAAAGCTGTTCCCAGTTGGAACAGCAGCGTTGACTTCCACCACTAGAGCCGGTGGAGTTAGCCCTGAGGGGGAGTTGCCCCCTGTCTTCCTTACTCGTCGCCAATGGCGACGTCGAGCATGACGAGCCGTTGGGACTGGCTCGGAGATTGAGACTGCTTCTTTTTGCCCCCTGTCTGAATGAGGCGTCGCCGGTGTTAACCTCTTAAACACTGAGGTTGTCTTTTGAGGGATGATATTCAACCTGTCGAAGACAGATCCTCGAGCAGGGGCAGGAGCAGGAATCGTCAGCCTTGAAAAGACTGACTCTTTGACAGGGGAAGCTGTCTTGACGACTTCTAGAGCAGCAATTATTGCCTTCCTTGGGACAGCCAATTTAGAGTTCTGATCCAACCTGGCGAAAACAGAGGCTGTTGGTTTGGTAGTTGGTGACCCGTTGACAGGGGCCGTCGTAGCAGTGAGCCGGTCGAAGACCGACTTCTTGTTTACCTCCGGTGCAGGTATTGGCATAGAGAAGCTTGTAGGCGGGATCATGGTCCCGAAAAACAGGCCCGTGGTAGCCTGATTCACTTGCTCCACAGGCAGAGTAAGGACGGAGGCCGCTTGAGGCCCATATGCTACACCTCCAGGTGAGGCGGAGCGTCTGTTGCATTGGCACTTCGAGCAGTTGGTGAAGTTAGAGGCCATTGATGCTTGAGTTCTGCGCCAGGCAAAAGACCAAATCTTAGTAACTTGAAATCCAAAGGCAACCCTTTAACAAACCGTGATTGGTTCGCGAGAACGACACACGAAGTGTGGAGTGGAAAGAGGAAAAGGTCCCACCGGGCGTGCCAGAATCTATTCCCCTCCGAACGGCGGCCGCGACGCGAGGACGTCTAGCCTGAGATTCGGGGCAGATGCTATATGGTTTTACCATTCTACCTCTCCGAAGATGCCAAGTTGATTTATGGCACCGCGTATCGGAGGTTTAGACGGATGCAGCCGATGTAGCAGACTTTGTCAGATTCCCCCTCGTTTGAGGGGTTTTTGATTGTGGGGACGCTCTTCCCTGCAGGCGCAAGCCCCTGCAGTTAATTACGCTACCGCGTCACGGTAGCCACTTTCTCCTTCTCCAGAATTTCACTTCGTGTCATATGCGTTTGTTTTGTTTGTGGTTGCCCGTGGATTGTATACGGAGACTGAGTAATGCCGTCGCCCGTAGGATGTGGATTAGTCCAAATCCGTATTTACTTAGATTTGGGTTTAGTGTTTTAGTTTAAGGATACGTTAACCGTGTTGAGGCTAAGATAAACTTAAACGTTCATTGAGGATACGTTAGTCCTGTTTGAGACTAAGATCAACTTAACGTGGTGATCCATTTAATACATGGCCGTCGGGACTCATCACCTCTCTGACGTCGTTGAAGGATTACAACGATAGGTGTCAGAGGAGTTCAGATATGTACCATTGAACCAAAGTCGATTTAGAGCTTTATAGTCCATTTGAATGTTTAAGGATACGTTAGCCGTGTTTGAGGCTAAGATCAACTTAAACGGGATCATTTAGATACGGCAAAAGAGCATTAGGAGGCTCTATTGCTCCAGTTTAGGGACGTGGTGGTCCATATTCCAGTTTAGGGACGTGGTGGTCCATATTCCAGTTTAGGGACGTGGTGGTCCATATTCCAGTTTAGGGACGTGGTGGTCCATTATTAGTTTAAGGACGTTTCGGTCCGACATTAGTTTAAGGACGTTTCGGTCCGACATTAGTTTAAGGACGTTTCGGTCCGACATTAGTTCAAGGACGTTTCGGTCCAACATTAGTTTAAGGACGTTTCGGTCCACGAGTTTAAGGACCCCGCAGTCCGTGTTGATGTGTGGTCGTCGGGACCCGTCACCTCTCTGACGTCGTTGAAGGATTACAACGATAGGTGTCAGAGGAGTTCAGAGATGTACCCTTGAACCGGTCGTAAATTGATTTAGGAGAGCAATCTCGCTCAGTCAATTTAGTTTGAGGACTTACGGCCATGATTGGGCTAAGTCCAGTTGAAAATATTCAACTTTTTTTTTAATTTTTGGCATATTAGGCCTGTGCTAGGGCTTTGCCCATTTTTAAATAATGCATTGCATTATTTTCTATTTTTTTATTTGGGCTCTGCCCATAAAAGATGCAGAGCATCAATTTATTCTGGGCTCTGCTCATTTATGAATGATGCAAGACATCTACTTTATTTGGGCTCTGCTCATTTATGAATGATGCAAGGCATCTACTTTGTTTGGGCTCTGCTCATTTATAAATGATGCAGAGCATCAATTTAATTAGGCCTGCTTGGTCTTTTTGATTTGGGCCTGGCTCTTTAAGAAATGCCTTGCATTTATCAAGCGCTTTGCGCCAGTCAGAGAGCGCAAGCGCTTGTAGTGTTGACACGTGTCGCGCAAGCGCAGTGCGCTGCGCTAATGAGCTGCGCCTGCGCTGCTGACACGTGTAAATCGATGTACAACACCCCACGACTTGCGGGGAGGCGGAAATATGAAAAACGATCTTGTTCTTTGCTTAAACATCGACTAACCGCATGAATCGAAGCTAAACGATAACTAACATCAAACATAGAAGTTCTAAACTACTATGTGAAGTGATTATACCTAAAGAACCGTGTCCTTCGTCTTTACGAACTCCACCTCCTCCTCGGCCTTCTCCAAGTAGTAGACGATCCACCACAAGAGCTTTACTCCAAGCTTTGCCTCTAAACTTGAGGCAACTAGGTTTCTTTAAGTGCTAATCAAACTACCTAAATGATATAGAGTGAGCGTTATGGTTTAATTAGTCTAACTAATTCTTGTACTCAACACATGAGAGGGGAGGATTAGGGTTTGAAGAGAGAGGGCTTGAGGAGAGAGAAGATGAACATAATAAAGAAATGAAAAATGAGCTATCATAATATATATCAAGAATTATTGTTTTTCAAGAAAAGAAAAGAAAATGATTTACAACCATGCTTGATAAATATCTTATGGTGATTCATCTCCATGAGTCATTAAGCAATTATGAAGCATTAATGACATGGATGAATCATCCATATGACTCACTAATCTCATTCAATGTATATGCTACCTAAACCTCCTTAGTCACCATCTTCTAGAAGCTTCTCGCGCAATTACGAGAACGCCCCTCCTATCCGTGAAAACACGGAAAAACTTTAGACTGTATAAATCCAATAACCGGATACTAGAAACTGGCTTAAACCAAAGCCGACTAGTAAAAACTGTCCGGATGTCGTACGTGCGTAAACACACGTATGCGTCCGAACCCTTGTCGTAAAACCATACGACCTCTATATCGTTTCGCCTGAAGTAGGGAAACTCTCTGTGTGGGACTCTAGAGACTCGACTACTACGCTGGCAGTAGGTTTAACCACAGACCGCAAGCGGCACTAGCTGTACGTAACGGTCCCCAGGTAGATGTCGAAAAGAAGACCGATGAGGAAACCCATCCGAACTCCTACTGAGTCTGATGTGACAATCTCCGTACAGACCGGTCTGTTCGTCTAAGACTATCGCATATCGGGCCTAGGGGCGGCAAGCGTCAGTCCCCTAATAGCGGTATAAGTCGTGTCGGAGCGAAGCCCATTACACCCTGAGAAACTACTGGAACCTACCAGCAAATCTCGCTTGCCCTGGCCAGGGACTTTGCGTAATGGCTCTCTGACACAGCGCGATATCAACCCCAAATACCGGGAGTGACGAATCCTGTCTAACCGCCACTGCCTCCAAGTGCTCGGGACTGCACCCAACTGCTACTTGTTTGGACGACTCCTTTGAGCCGTGGTAGGGTAGCAATCTAAGAACAGTGGGACACACTCGAGGCGAAGTAGCAGTGTCAAGTCTGCGGACTATGCTGTACTCATGTCACCTGGGAACTGCTCACTGACGACTGGTATAAAACCAACCAACAGTTCCCAGTGAGTCCTGTTCGGTGTACCTGTAACCTAACGAGCATCTGCATACTATCTCTAGTACGACGTACTGACGGCTGTGGGACAGACCATCTCCCCAACTAGGATGAGAAGCGTACACACTAGTCTACTCCGGAGTATCGATGCTCTGTCTCGATAATCCTATGACTAGGGACCTGAATAAGGATGTGCTTGTAGACTATCCAGCCCCCACTAGTGTGACTGCCATCACAACGCTGGTAGTCAAGCAAGATCCTAAGAGCTCTATCAATACGTATACTCACATATTAAGATAGAAAAACCAAGTAGCATACTACCATGTTTAGCAAGACTGTTATATACATGTGAATATCCCAAGCTTCCATTAAGTAATATACAAACTAGTATGATACAGTAATGGCCTTCTAGGGCATAAACACTAACAATCTCCCACTTGCACTAGGGCCATGTACTGGCGTATCGAAGACCGATGATCTCGAGTAGCCTCTCGAACTGAATCTGAGGTAGGGCCTTAATGAATGGATCAGCAATGTTATCCTCTGTATTTACTCTCTTTACCTCGATCTCCCGGCGATCTACGATCTCCCTGATCAGGTGATACCGCCTTAAGATGTGTCTGGACTTCTGATGGGACCTGGGTTCCTTCGCTAAAGCTATAGCGCCGTTGTTGTCGCAATACAGAGGTATTGGACCAACACTGGTAGGAACCACCTGAAGCTCTGTGAGGAACTTCTTCATCCAGACAGCTTCTTTTGCGGCATCGCAAGCAGCTATGTACTTCGCTTCCATCGTTGAGTCAGCAACGGTGTCCTGCTTGGAACTCTTCCAACAGACCGCCCCTCCATTGAGGGTAAAGACATAACCCGACATGGACTTGGAGTCATCCTTGTCACTCTGGAAGCCGGAATCAGCATAGGCCTCCATCCTGAGGTCTTTTCCGCCGTAAACTAAGAACATCTCCTTAGTCCTCCTCAGGTACTTGAGAATGTTCTTTACTGGTATCCAGTGATTCTCCCCTGGGTTTGCCTGATACCGGCTTACAACGCTCAACGCGTATACTACATCTGGTCTGGTACATAACATCGCATACATTATAGAGCCTACCACAGAAGCGTAGGGTATAATCGATATGCGTTCCCTTTCCAAATCAGTCTTGGGAGACATCTCTTTGGAGACGGTGATTCCGTGACAAGCTGGTAGGTTACCGCGCTTAGAATCTTCCATACTAAATCTTTTCAATATGGTGTCAATGTATCTAGACTGTGAAAGTCCCAACATCCTCTTTGATCTATCACGATAGATCTGGATCCCCAGAATATAGGTGGCATCACCCAGGTCCTTCGTGGAGAATTTCTGTGACAAGAATCTTTTGACTGACTGTAGCATAGGAATATCATTTCCTATTAGGAGAATGTCATCCACGTACAAGACGAGGAATACAACAACTCTCCCTACAATCTTACTGTATATGCATGGTTCATTTGGATTTTTGATAAAGTCGAATTCTTTGACAGTATCATCAAAACAGATGTTCCAACTCCGCGATGCCTGCTTTAGTCCATAAATGGACTTAAGCAGCTTGCATACTTTACCGCTGCTCCCACTCTGAATGAATCCCTCTGGCTGATCCATATAGACGTTCTCTTCTAAATTTCCATTTAGAAAGGCCGTCTTTACGTCCATCTGCCAGATCTCATAATCATGGAAGGCAGCAATAGCAAGAAGGACCCGAATGGATTTCAGCATAGCCACTGAAGAAAAGGTTTCGTCATAGTCCAAACCAGGTCTTTGACGGAAACCCTTTGCAACATGTCTAGCCTTATAGGTTTCAACCTGTCCATCTACACCAATCTTCTTTCTGAAGATCCACTTGCATCCTACGGGTTTCACCCTATCTGGAGCAGTGTCCAAAGTCCATACTTTGTTAGTGTATATGGACTCCATTTCGGTCCGCATTGCATCCAGCCATTTTACTGAGTCGCCGCTCTGAATGGCTTGCTGGAAGCTAGTAGGGTCGTCATATTCAATGACGCAATCTTCTCTATCCCCGTCTATGAGAAAACCGTAGTATCTCTCGGGCGGATGAGACTGCCTACTAATTCTGCGGATAGGCGCTGGTATGTCTCTTTCTTCTGAAACTTCTTGTTCTACCAAACTTTCAGTAACAGCTTGTGGTTCTGGAATTTCTTCCAGTTCTACTGCGCTCCCACTCTTCTGATTTTCTAAAAATTCAGTTTCTAAGAAGTGGGCATGACGAGAAACAAAAACCTTTTGTTCCTCTGCGTAATCGAAATAATATCCCTTGGAGTTCTTTGGATATCCCACAAGCTTACACTGTACTGAGCGTGCCTCGAGCTTGTCCGGATGCTGCTTTTTTACAAAAGCTGGACACCCCCATGTCCTAAAATGTTTTAGACAGGGTTTCTTCCCACTCCACATCTGATATGGTGTGGTAGGCACAGTCTTGGTTGGAACCTGGTTCAAAAGATATGCAGCTGATTCTAGTGCATAACCCCAGAAAGATCGCGGTAACTCAGCCTTACTCATCATGGAACGAACCATATCCAATAGGGTTCGATTCCTCCTTTCCGATACACCATTATGTTGTGGTGTGTATGGAGGAGTAAGCTGAGAGAGAATTCCATTCTCTTTTAAGTAACCCAGGAATTCGGCACTTAAGTATTCACCACCTCGATCAGATCTCAGTGTCTTTATACTTTTGCCTGTCTGTTTTTCCACTTCATTCTTGTATTCTTGGAATTTCTCAAAGGCCTCAGATTTATGCTTCATTAAGAAGATATATCCATACCTAGAGAAATCATCCGTAAAAGTAATGAAGTAGGAATAACCACCTCGCGCATGTGTAGACATTGGACTGCACACGTCACTGTGTACGAGTCCTAAGAGCTCGCTCGCTCTTACTCCGTGTCCAGTAAACGGAGTCTTTGTCATCTTTCCCATGAGACAAGATTCACAAGTGGCATAAGATTGATATTCGAACGGATTCAAATATCCTTCTCTATGTAACTTTGTTAATCGTGTTTCATTGATGTGACCTAGTCTACAATGCCATAAGAAAGCCTGATTTATTTCTGGAGACTTTCTTTTAAGTGTGTTCTGGACATTGAAAACCTGAGCTTGATTCAATACGTATATACCGTCATCTAATGTACCGGACCCAATCAGAACTTGATTTAGGTAGATGTGAACTACATCGCTTACGAATGTAAAGTCATATCCCTCTCTTGAAAGTGAGGACACTGATATGATATTACAAGTCAAACTAGGTACATACAGACAGTTACGTAGAATCAATATCTGCCCACTTGTCAAACCTAGGCGATATTCTCCCACGGATTCAGCGTCCACGCTCATTCCGTTAGCAACTCTGAGAGACAAATCACCTATCCTTATAACTTTACGGTTTCTCAAAGCATGTAACAAATTACAGACATGAGATCCTGCTCCGGTATCTAGTACCCAGGAAGTAGAGTTAATTGACAAACAGTTCTCAATTACAAACACACTTGAGGCTGAAGCCACAACATGCTTCGTATCCTGGCTACTGGCTTCCAAAGCCCTGCAATCCTTCTGCCAATGTCCATTCCCATAACAATAGGAATATCCTTCCTTACCTATACCAAGTCCCGAAACTTTTTCTCTTCCCTTTCCTCCTACTTTGCTGACACCGTATATCGGCTTTGTAGAGGTCTTCTTCCTTTCACCCTTTGCTTTCGCTTTGGATGAAGAAGAAGAAGGTCCCCTATTAAGCAAAGCTTGTGTCTCCCTGGTTTCTTTCAGGGTGTAAGTAGAGGGTAGGGACTGAGGAAATAAGTCAGTATATGACCTGTTTCCCAACGTGGTCTCCAGGTCCTTGAGCTCATCAATATAGCTAGTCATCGTAAGGACGTCGTCCCTTACAGATGACCTGTCAGCCGACCTCGCTTGAATTAATTCGTTCGAGGCCTCATATCTTGCGATATGAGATTACTCTCCATATAAATCTTTGTTATGGAGAAAGATGGAAACAGAGTCCATCTTCTCGTGCTGCTTCTGGTATATACCATCAACTGAAGCCAACACGAGGCACTTGGCTTTCGCTTTATCCTTTTCCTTTGTCTGACGGATATCCATATCCGCGACGGTGGAAACTGGACCTGGGACGGCGGGATCTTGAGTAGTAATAGGGTGGTCCAGCTTGTCATAGGCAATGGTCATCTGGACAGACCTTTGCCAGTCATATAAGTTAGATTCAGTCAACTTGTTATCTAGATGTAACCTAGTCATGGTCACAAGGTTGCTGCAATGAGAGAGGGAAGAAAACACTTTAGCATGATGCTCTTGCAAGTTTAGATTGGTTTTTAATTTATCTAAACTGAATGGCTCCCACTGTTTCTCGAATCTTTCCTCAAACCATAAAAGAAGAATTAGCCAGGACTATTCTCACTGTACAATACTTGCTTAACCGTTCAGTCAGGCTAGTGTCGGTACTTCGAGGGAGGTTTTCCAACGCTTTCGCGAAGTTCCTTAATTAAATAACCTCTTTTCTCTGGGGGCGTAGCCCCGCTGACACCTTTCTCGGCACCTACTTGGTTTATAGCATTGATCGTTAAGTGACGAATCTCCTGATAAGTAGCATATACTCACAGTAGGATCAGGATCTAAATATCATCGTATGATAATGTTGAAGGAATCCTACCAACATTCATCAAACTCCAAATGGTATGCATCTCTTTGCAAATTTCAGTTTCTTTAGAAATTCCCGATATAGATTTTTGCCCCATGTTCTTATGACCTTGACTAAGGGCCAACAAATCATAAGTCACATGTCAAGTTCTGCCTATCATTATCCTGTTGATTTGAACCCATCCGTATATACTCTTGACTAAGGGCCAAACAAAGTAATACGACTGTCCCAAACCAACTCATCTATCTATGCAACAAATGAATACCCCAGCAGCTACCAATCACTATGTCTTGACTAAGGGCCAAACAAACATAGCTTGAATACTACTGACCATTCATAAGAAATGACGGAGGGCTACGACTGGTTTTGGAGAAACCGTGAACGTAGTGAACTTGATATAATCGAAGGAACCTGATAGCTTTTTAAAAGGAGTGGTTAAAGCTCCGCAATTAAAAATTCTGCTCTTTTAAAATAACCGAGTGGTTTCTTTTAAATTGTTCCAACGATTCAACTTTTGGTTTATTTTCTTTGCATTATGAATAATGCGTCCCATCATTAACCTATCATTGCAGAAAACAACGAAAATACAACGTCCTCTTATGCCATCCGCAATCGCCACGGGTTCCCGTCATCACCCGTTAGGTTACTTAACTAACGGCAGAGCGGGGGCTGGGCTAGCGCGGGTGTAAAACATGTGACGTCTAAATAGCTATCATATATAGATATTGTACATTCGTCAGACGCAATAATAGGCATTCCAGATCTCATATGAACTTTATTGGATTTGCAAGCAATCCGCGTTTGTTTAGAGCCTGCAACAAAAGACGGATTACACGGTTGTGATGAATAGCCATTACCCCACCCCAGACCCCTACGGGTACGGCAAACTACCCGCCAAATACCCGAAGTGAAGCGGTCTCCCTCAACAAAGTGAGTAGGCCACTAAACACTTCAAAGTACCCGGTAGTTTGTGCACCCCACCTTGGGTCTATCCTAGGAGCAGAAACAGTAAAAATGAAATAATACAACGGTGGCTACAACCGCAACCTGGATGCGCCCCGCAAAATAATATTACAACATATTACAATTACATCGAATGAATCAAAATAATAACCCATCACAAAACCCCGGCTAATCATCACAACAGTCCAATACAGTTCACATCCACAAACAATAAAAACCATTACAGAAATGTGCAACCCCCTGCCAACCGACATACTAGCAGTTAGGGGAGGTTTACGAACACATTATACAAACACAGATATAATCCAACAAGCAAATACCGTATAATTTCGATCGATTAAACACATTTAATTTTGCTCCAATACTTCTCTGTAAATCTGAAACCTGAGCAAAAATTAAAAAATTCCAGAAAATACCAAATATCACAGAGGACCCATACAGGAAAACTGGGCTGATGAGTCGTCCAAAGCGCGGCGGAATCGCGGCGGATCGGTGGGATCGGCCGCGGTTCCGCGGCGCTTTGGCCGATTCATGAGCCCAAATTTCTTGGGTGTTCTTATACTATTATTTAAGGCTTTCTGAAGGTCCCTGAAAAATTTTTGGACCTCATTTAAAAATCGACAGAAAACTCATGATATCGGGGTTTTCCGGTTTGTTTTTTCCGTTCGAAATTCATACAATTTTGCAAGTGAGTTATTTATTGTTTAGCGAGGCTCTGATACCACTGTAAGTCGATGTACAACACCCCACGACTTGCGGGAAGGCGGAAATATGAAAAACGATCTTGTTCTTTGCTTAAACATCGACTAACCGCATGAATCGAAGCTAAACAATAACTAACATCAAACATAGAAGTTCTAAACTACTATGTGAAGTGATTATACCTAAAGAACCGTGTCCTTCGTCTTTACGAACTCCACCTCCTCCTCGGCCTTCTCCAAGTAGTAGACGATCCACCACGAGAGCTTTACTCCAAGCTTTGCCTCTAAACTTGAGGCAACTAGGTTTCTTTAAGTGCTAATCAAAATACCTAAATGATATAGAGTGAGGGTTATGGTTTAATTAGTCTAACTAATCCTTGTACTCAACACATGAGAGGGGAGGATTAGGGTTTGAAGAGAGAGAGCTTGAGGAGAGAGAAGATGAACATAATAAAGAAATGAGAAAATGAGCTATCATAATATATATCAAGCATTATTGTTTTTCAAGAAAAGAAAAGAAAATGATTTACAACCATGCTTGATAAATATCTTATGGTGATTCATCTCCATAAGTCATTAAGCAATTATGAAGCATTAATGACGTGAATGAATCATCCATATGACTCACTAATCTCATTCAATGTATATGCCACTAAACCTCCTTAGTCACCATCTTCTAGAAGCTTCTCGCGCAATTACGAGAACGCCCCTCCTATCCATGAAAACACGGAAAAACTTTAGACTGTATAAATCCAATAACCGGATACTAGTAACTGGCTTAAACCAAAGACGACTAGTAAAAACTGTCCGGATGTCGTACGTGCGTAAACACACGTATGCGTCCGAACCCTTGTCGTAAAATCATACGACCTCTATATCGTTTCGCCTGAAGTAGGGAAACTCTCTGTGTGGGACTCTAGAGACTCGACTACTACGCTGGCAGTGGGTTTAACCACAGACCGCAAGCGGCACTAGCTGTACGTAACGGTCCCCAGGTAGATGTCGAAAAGAAGGCCGATGAGGAAACCCATCCGAACTCCAACTGAGTCTGATGTGACAATCTCCGTACAGTCAGGTCTGTTCGTCTAAGACTATCGCATATCGGGCCTAGGGGGCGGCAAGCGTCAGTCCCCTAATAGCGGTATAAGTCGTGTCGGAGTGAAGCCCATTACACCCTGAGAAACTACTGGAACCTACCAGCAAATCTCGCTTGCCCTGGGCAGGGACTTTGCGTAATGGCTCTCTGACACAGCGCGATATCAACCCCCAATACCGGGAGAGACGAATCCTGTCTAACCGCCACTGCCTCCAAGTGCTCGGGACTGCACCCAACTGCTACCTGTTTGCACGACTCCTTTGAGCCGTGGTAGGGTAGCAATCTAAGAACAGTGGGACACACTCGAGGCGAAGTATCAGTGTCAAGTCTGCGGACTATGCTGTACTCATGTCATCTGGGAACTGCTCACTGACGACTGGTATAAAACCAACCAACAGTTCCCAGTGAGTCCTGTCCGGTGTACCCGTAACCTAACGAGCACCTGCATACTATCTCCAGTACGACGTACTGACGGCTGTGGGACAGACCATCTCCCCAACTAGGATGAGAAGCGTACACACTAGTCTACTCCGGAGTATCGATGCCCTGTCTCGATAATCCTATGACTAGGGACCTGAATAAGGATGTGCTTGTAGACTACCCAGCCCCCACTAGTGTGACTGACATCACAACGCCGGTAGTCAAGAAAGATCCTAAGAGCTTTATCAATACGTATACTTACATATTAAGATAGAAAAACCAAGTAGCATACTACCATGTTTAGCAAGACTGTTATATACATGTGAATATCCCAAGTTTCCATTAAGTAATATACAAACTAGTATGATACAGTAATGGCCTTCTAGGGCATAAACACTAACAACACGTGGCGCGCTCTGGTGGCTTGCGCCAATCCAAGAGCACAACAGCGCAGTTTGCAAGTGCAAGGCACTGTGATTTAAGAATCTTTTAGATTCAGGAACCAATGGTTCATACAAGAAGTGCAAAGCACTATTCGTTTCTTTGATCTAATTTAGATCAAAGAAAAACAAGTTTTTCTTTTTATTTCAAGAACCAAAGGTTCATAAAAAGTGCAAAGCACTATTCTTTATTTTGTTCTTCTTGTTTTAAAGAACCAGTGGTTCATAAGAAGTGCAAAGCACTGTTTATTATGTGAAGATCATTGATCTTTATTTTAGATCAATGATCTATTAGAAGAAATTTCTTCTATTTTGTGAAGGTTTTTACCTTTTTCTTGAAACTTTTTCAGAGTTCTCTCTGTTTGAAGCTCTTATTTTTTCAAGAATGTTGATGCCTTTGAATTGAGGTCTAGGGGCCTTTATATAGTGCCCATAAATTTGTTAAAGAGATCTTTCTCTGAATGATTTGGGGAATTTTCCCCACCGTTGGATCTTTGATCCAAGGGCTTCTGTTTTACAGAAGAAAATCTTCTTGTTTTGACAAGAACAGAAAGATTTCTTTGAAATCTTAATTCTGTTTGGCGCAAACGCCCCAGCGCGTGACACGTGTCGCGCAGCGCAAAACGCAGCGCAGCTGCGCTAGCGCATCTGCGCTGACACGTGTCGCGCAGCGCAGCGCTTGCGCAACTGAAACGTTGCTTCCTTTAGTTTTACTTAAAATAGAGCTTTGCTCTGATTGGGTGCGCTGTCTTAGGCGCTGCGCTGATGTGTCTGCGCCTGACACGTGGCGCGTTGCGCCCGGGATTTGAAGCGTTGCTTCAAAATTTGAATTTTGAATTTCCAGCAGAGCTTTGCTCTGATTGGAGGAAACAGTGTTGATTTGATAATTTAATATATAATTGTATATTTGATATACTAGTTTACATTAACTAATATTAACTCACTTAAGTATTTATTTTCTCACATGTGCACACTTAATATATATGTGATATATATTAATTGTGTTTTCTTTTGTGTCCTGGTTGTTGATACACACTACATGGGTGTATGAGACGTACACCATACTAATTATAATGTGGGGTTTAAATATTTAAAGTAAATCCAAATTAGTGGATAATTGCTCACATGCATGAAACTTATAGAAGCTTGTGGATGCATTGACTTAGTCCACTCATTTTGTTTTACTTAAGATATTTATTAAGCTAACCATTATAATTTAGCTATGGTTATCTCTCTACATGAGTTAGTATATGATACAAACTCACCCATGGTTGATTCTCTCACCTCATTAGTTCATTCTCATCTCTTTGCTTCTTCTTCTTCATCCTTGGAAAAAACTTGCTAGGTTTTTCCAAACTGAGAAAATATTATGAGAAAAATGAAACTAAAGTGAGCCCACTTTCTACTTCATCATCCTTTACTATATTAGCACTTTAGTATAGGGTGTTAGCTTCACTAATCTTTCATTAGTGAAGTAGTAGCTTGAGTTAGTGTCTCCTCAACGTAGATCATCTTTAGCCTCGAAGACTTTAAGCAAGTTCGTTCTTTTCACCTTGAGAAGCTATTGAAGTGTCCAGGAGTTCCATGATCGTAGCGAAGGGACGACTACAAGGAGCAATTGAAGTAAAGGACCGGTCTACAAAGGTTGTATTCCGTTATCTTTTAGTTGTAAAGTTGTTTACATCTTAGTATTACTCCTAAAACTCTAGTTAGATCGTAGGTTAGGTTGTTTAGCATGCTAGAAAATTTAAATACGGCATGTTTGATGCCTCCCGAAACCTTGTGGTCGTGCCAAAGAACCCTACAAATTATGCTTCCAATTGGGAGTAAAACGTGTTACGAAACGGACTTCCAGTTCAGAAATTGGATTTCCAGCAGTGAACACTTAAAATGAAATGGCCATAACGAGCAGACCTGGAACCCATTTGACGCGAAACCAATTTTGATGGACAGATAATTAAACATACTGCTTACCCCTTTATATAGTTTTGCTAAATTCTGTGCGTGTGATTTATGATAAATTTTGCAAGTGGTATGATACTGGCTGCTTTATTTTATTCGTTTCATAATTACTTGCATTCTCATCATATCATGTAGCGGTTATACCCTTATTGAATAGTGGTCATATACATTGATAACCTAGTGACTGTGTTACATTACCCAGTGATAAATATTAGTGATTGGATTGTGGCAAGTACATTAGTGTTAAAGTATGAATGAATAAGTGAAATAACACGTACTTGTACACAATCAGCGGAACCAATTAAATTATTATATTGTCGACGCCTATGGGGCATATGTAAGTGTAAGTGTAACTATAACTGGTATGGGACGGTTATGGAAGCACTTATATTAGTGCCATAGGTAAGTTATCGAATACTGTCCATTTATCTTGGATACCTGTCCAGACATACTTGATGGAGATCTTATCTCCAGTTCTTGCGTAGACTTGTCATCGAGCGACTAGTATTTGGGTTCATGGTTGGTGTTTGATGTAGACCGCGGGTATGGGGTAGTTTGAGTGTGAGTTCGATCAACGGAATCTCGGGAGTCCCACTGCCGCCATATACAGCGATTCTGGGAGTCATATGGATGATATTACTGATTATTAGTGAGCGTGTTTCGGGCCCGTGTTCCCTTACCCCTGAGGCCTACCCTTGGGTTGGGGATACTCCTGCAGTGGTTGACGCTCACACTTGGACCGACGATAGGTTTAGCGACCTAGACAGTGAGACTTAGAGACTGATATGTTTAGTGATATGGACATGCATTGATTACTGATTCGATATACCTACTTTATTGTTTACCTGCACTGGTTACTTCATGCTCATGTCATTACCCCATGTTTACTGTTTCATATTCATCATCATTGCACGTGTTTACATTTGTATTTATATATATTGCTATTGTGTCGTTACGACGACCTGAATATGCATGCTCAGAGTGAGAAGTGGACCGAGCTCGGATCAGGACCTGTTATACTTCGAGGATATTGCAGACATCTAGATCAGCGACGTCAGCTCTATCTTTCTCTTGATCTCTATCTGGTATATCTCATATCCTTTTGATAGAAGTAGTGACTGCATTTCTCTTTACCTGTGCTCCGATTAATGATTACCACGTAATGCTAGAAGCCGAAGTGTGACTACGGCAGGATACTTCCTTGACCGTAGAAGTATGGCTGGCCTTGTCAACCCCTCGTATTTCGTATTTTGGGAAGCAGGGCGTGACAGAAATTCCGGTATTTTTATTTTTTTTCAAGAGAACCAATAGTATTTTTTTTAACTTTATACAATTTTTTTTATAAAAAATCAAGCATAATAGAATAAATATGTTAACCGGATAATCCATTCTTTTCATTTTGCTTATAGAAATTGTAGTTGTTTTAAAGTTGGTTCTAGGGTTTCATTATTTAAATAATTATCAATGTTCCTTGAAAAAAATAATCATCAATGTTTAAAATTTTAAGGAGTAGTTTAAAACAAATTATTCATGATATGGACTTTTTAAAGTGGAACTAATACTAATTTTCTATATTATTGAAAATGGATACCTACTCTTTCTTGGAAAAATGAATGTAAATTGATCCTCTATTTGCTTTTTTCAAGTTTTAAAAAAATATCTAGAATTATTTTGATCACAAGTGTTACGTGTGCATGGGGTTATCTACTAATACAAAGCTGATAAGTCAAAGGAATATTTTACAAGTCAAAACATGATTTTTAGCCTTCCCTAATTTGCCCTTGGTTTTTTTACAATTCTTGACCCATTTTTCATTTTTAATGATAGTTTCCTAAATTATTTGGTTTTCAAATTTAATCTTATAGCATCGCTTCCGCGCCCTCACCTATTAAAGGTATATAGTATATATGTTATATATGTCAAAGGTATATGGTATATATGTTACAAATTTTGGTTTTCAAATTCTATCCTGTTAAAGGTATATGTCATATATGTTGCAAATTTTGCAAGTCAAAGTATATGGTATATATCTTTAAAAAAGCACCAAAAGTTTTTGTGCAATCATAAAATGTTAAATCAAGATCTAAGTTATATAATATTTCTTATAAAAAAGATAGTTATATACTTCTTTTTATCCTGTATTGCTTATATATTAAGTTATAACAATTCTGCATGACGCAAGAATTCGTCTATAAAAAATAAAATTTGTATCAAAATAACAAAAAATGACTAATAACATCATATGTCTTTTTCCATATATAATAAAAACATATCTATTTATCTTTTTTTCAAACTTAGTTAAAACAATATGCATTTATGGATATAGTAACCTGGGGTCAAAGTCTCGTGGATTATAATATTTGGGTTGTGTTTATGTTTGATGTATTTTTTGATAGAAACTAGATGGATTGTGGAGGCTCAAAATTTTATAAGGCCCTTAAATCTAAACTTTCTTTTATTAGGAACAAATGTTGTATATGTATTTTATATTTGCAAGGTATATCAAGAAAATGTTCGCCTTCATTTTATGTCTTCGATTTTTGTTGGTGTTTGTTTATCAGTGATAAGATTGATTGTATAGTAATAGCAATTATGCCTGAAGAGCCTGTGTTTCTTGTGCTGTTCTATTTTTTTTTCCCTTCCCTTTTTCCTCCCATCTGCTGCATTTGGCTTCTAATTTTTTTTATTTTTTTATTTATTCACTAGATTGAAAATAACATATTTATTACTTTCATCTGATGAAATATAATAGAATGGTTGAAAATGTATTAGTATCACAAAAGAAAATAAGTCTTTTCCTTTCTTTTAATTCTTCTTTTGAAATAAAACAACAGCAGCTAACCGTTTTAATCTAGGTTGCAAAAATGAGAATAAGAAAGATAAGAGGAAAAACGTCATCACCTTTCTTTTCTTAGACTTTTAGCCTCTACTTTTATTAACCTTTACTTTTCTGTTTTCGATTTTTTTTTTTAAATTCTAAGAGACCTTTTATGTAAAATATCAATTAACGGTTGTTAATAATATAGCGGCAGCATAAAAAGGGAAAGGCAGAAGAAAAAAAGAAGTAGAATTTAATAAGAGTTAATCTGTTAATCAGGAAAAAGTGAGGGGTTTCTTGTAACTTTACCTTTATTCCTTTCCGCTATCCCTAACCTACATCCCAAATCCCTAAACCCTAATCCCCCAAATCTCTCCGGCGTCGCTTCCGGCACACCGCCGCCGCCCTCTCGTCTCCATCGAATCTAAGATCTCTTCCACTCATCGAAAACCTAGGCCTCCTCTTTAAAACCCTAGCAGTAGTGGTATGTCCTCCACCGTGAGTTTAGAATTCTTTTATTTTTTAATTTTGTAGCAAAATATCTATTTGGTTATTATGATTTGGGTTTAGTAATTGGTTTCTAAATTACTATTTTGTTATTGCTTAAGTTATCTGAGATATTGATAGCTTATATTTAACCTTTAATTTTTAAGAGTAATGCCAAACACCATTTTCTCAGTTAAGTTCCTCTTTTTTATTTTTTTATTCACTGCTTTACAGAATTTATAATTGCTCAAAGTTGTTTTTTTAACCTTAAATCTGTTGTAATGCAATGATTGAAAATGGCCATGATTGCTAAGATGATGCGAACAAGGATCGTGATCGAAAGAATACCGAATGACATTGAGATTGGTTGATAGATAAATCGAAAAGATTTTTCACCATATTATTGAAATGATCCTAAAATCGACTTCGCGAGCAAGAAGAAGAAGCAGCGCTTCAACCTATTATCGAAGAGGAGTTTGAGTATGAGACCGACTCTGAAGAGGAGCAGATGGGTCCTACGATGGTGAAGCCTGTGTTTATTCCGAAATGGCAAAGGGATACGAATAAGATTGTGGAGAGGGAGAGGATTGAAAAGGAAGAGAGAAGGCTCAAGGAGCTTGTGAAGAGGAGATTAGAAGAGATAAAGATCGAGTCGAAGAAAATCGTGGTGGAAGAGATGCGGAAAGATGAGGAAGTGCAAAAGAATTTGGAGGTGGAATTCAGCAGATTTGGACATGGATGATGAGTTGAATGAGGCAAAAGAGTATGAAGTTTGGAAAGCTTGAGAGATTGCCAGGATTAAGAGAGATAGAGAGGATACAGAAGCAATGTTGAAGGAAAAAGAAGAGATCGAGAAAGTTTAGGAATATGACCGAAGAGGAGAGAAGAGAATGGAAGAGGAAAAATCAAAGCCGTTTCCTCCTACTACAATGTCTCTTTCTGTTTTAAGCTCAACAGTTCGTGACAAGACTAGCTATAGCTGATCCAGTGATGAACTGACAACCAAGCATACTTATAAGTTACACGTATATTATGGCAAATTTAGTATCATGAAAAGTTTGCAATTTAATACCTGACATTTGTATCCTATTAATGAATCTGCGTTTAAGAAAAACTTATATTGGATTGAATGTCTTGTGTTTTTTGTGGTATCAATAATAATATCCTGGCTACAAAAGTAAACGAGTTTAAACCCTGACACAAGTAGTTCTCCTCAAAATCTGTCAGGCCAGGGCTTTATTGTCAGGGTTTAAACTTGTTTACTTTGTCATACTTTACTAGTTAAGCTAAATTAGCTAATTTTTTTTCTAGTTAAGCTGAAGCGCAAAAGACTTTGAGTGCAATTCGTGGATATTATAACTATAAGTATGGTAGTTAAGATTTTCATTATCTTCCTAAGGTGAGCTCTAATCAAAAAAAAATTGTAGTCATAGATTTGTACGCAGTTTTAATTAGTCCAGCTTTTAGAAAGTTTCCCCTAACTGTTTGCTTATATACCCAAGTGACTAGTTTCTCTCTTTCCTAGGAATCAATGGAGCCAAGATGGAAGGGAAAGAATTGTGCAGCTGAAGCCGAAAGAAATCCAATGTCCCAAATCGTCACACAACTCCAGTCCTCTCTCGCTTGCTCCAAATCACAAGCAATGCTCTCCAATCAAATCATAAGATTTGAAGCCACCCCCGATCTCTCCAAACTCCTAGATTACTCATGTTTTGGTCATGGAATCAACACTCTGTCCAAGAACAAGCAATGGGTATTTAGCTTCGAAGAAGCATTCTATCTTCATCACAAGCTTCAATCTATCACAATTGTAACACCTAACAACGACACATTGAGTGAAGTTGAACTATGGGATTACATGAGATCAAAGCAAGCTACATTCCCTGAATCTTACAAGGCATATGCGCATCTCCGAGACAAGAATTGGGTCGTGAAATGGGTGACGCAATATGGTGGGATTTTGTAGCGTATAGGCACCATCCAAAGAATGTTCACTCGGAGTTTGCAGTGCTTGTTATGATTGAAGGTGAAGGTGATGAAGATTTGAGATTGAGGGTGTGGTCAGATTTGCAATGTAGGCTTCGAGTTAGTGGAGCTGCTGCCAAAAAAATGTTGCTTTTGAGCGTAAATAAAAATGGAAGCGATGTGAGTTTACCTTCATGTTTAGAAGAATTCAGTGTTGAAGAGAGCGTGATTGAGAGATGGGTGCCTGAGCAATGCCGCATAAACTGCTATGAGGAGGATAAGGTTGCTGATGAGTAGAAATGGTGTTTGATAGCGACTGTAAGTTATTTTATTCTGTTGAGTTCATCTTTGCCTATCAGAATTTGGATTGTCTACTCTTGACTTCATTTGACTTTATGAGTCTGGATACAATTTACTCTAGCTAATCTATCCTCTTTCTTCCTAGACTGCTGTCCAGTATTAGGAATATTGGAGGATACAATTTGATCCGTAAAATTATGGCAAGTCCTTTTCATTGTCTATGGTTCTCTTGATCATGATTTTGCCGTTGAGAGAGGATTTCTGTCAAAAAATCTGACAGAAGTTAGAGGACGCTTAATAGTCTGTTTTCCACTATAAATTTATCTGTTCTCCATTCCTTTCTGGTCAAGATCCGCAAGTTAAGTATTCAAACTTCGTCGGTTCTACTGTAGAGTCTTTGGTTTGTAACCAATACCACCTTGTATGGATTCTTGTAACCAGTACCATTTTGTGTTTACAATTGTTTACTTGATACTAGCTTCCTTGCTGTACAATTATATTCATAAATTATTAGCCATAACAGATGCAATTGTAAGTTATAACTTCGTCTTCAATTTTAAAATATGTTTATAGACACATTTTTTCTGCTTTTTTCAAGGGAGTCATGTTTATGTTGGAAGTCTTTCCATGTGGCCCACTAAGAGGGAATGTCAAGTGTTGGGTTATCTTGATATATGATGTTTGCTCATAACCATTGACTTAACCGTTTTGGTAACACAATTATGTGCTACATATGAAGTTATATATATGGACCGATATACATTTTTCTTTCTCCTGAAAATATGCATGTAGGTAAATGGAGGAAATTTTAGGGAATAGTTGCTTAACTTGTCATCTTATTGCCCTTTTTTTCTTTTAGGGCTTACTTGGTAAGTCGTAATTAAGAAAGATGGCCGATTAAGAGTTTTGAGCATAGTAATGCTTAGATTTTGATGGAAAGCGGTCGGTAAAATCGGTCGGGTGATTTCTCGTTGTCGAGGCGTGGAAAGCGGCTCTAAATGACCTTGAAACGGTCAAAGCGGTGTCTTGAAGAGGATCGGGTGAAAGCAGTTCGATTTGACCTATTTTAAAAACATCTATTCCATACAGGTTTTTTTATAACTTAACCCGTTTGGTCCTTTCCCAATCCAAAACCCCAACTATATATGATTTTTTTTTCTTAACAGTTTTACTGTAGAAACCTTAATTTTCATCCCAACCTCATATTTTTCAGAGATACTTTACCTACTAGCATGAAATCATACTAAAACCTATCCAAGACACAAAATGGTGGGACGCACAACACGTAGATACTAATGCTAAACAGGTGGGTCCATGATGTTTGGCTCTTGGGTAGGTTTTGGTAGATATTCCTCCAAACTTGGCGACTTGGCCTTGGTTTTGACATCCTACGACTTCAACTTCTATAGAGCTTCGGTGGAGCTCCATTCTTAAGGTAATCTTGAGTCTCGACATTGAAACTGCTAGCTTCTTTTTTGTATTTTTTTTATTTCTATTTAACTATTTCTATATAATTATTTATGTATTATAATTGTTTATATTTAAAAAATAGCATGGCTATTTTTCTAATAAAGCCCGCCAAAGATTAAGTCACTGCTTCGTTCCGCTTTCCACAGCCTTTTTCTCATGAAACATCGCATGCTTGGCATCACTCGTCGAATTCCGAGGAATATTTGATCCCCTCAGGCATCACATGCGGGTGGAAGATTCCCATCAAAATAGGTGAGTATCCACTAGGTACATGGATTCGGGTACAAATATAAGATACAAAACTAGTCTGATTTGTTGATTCGTAATTTTCCAAAACTCTAGCATACGGTTACCCGGCCATAGCTTGCACCCTGTTCGACCTCGTTTTGTTGAGATATGCGGCATACACTATCTTTTATCGTTTAAATATACATACATAATTGCAAAATTCATATGTATATACAAAAGAGCTTAGGGGCCTTAAGCAACTCCCCTAAGCAATTTCCTACTCAATAGAGAAGGGGTGGGGATCAGTCAAGGGAGTGGGCTCCCCACTCTTTAGTCACGATGTGTAGAGACTAGAGAGTTGCTTAGAAACTCTTTTATCATTACAATGTTCATAAGTTAAACTAAACTAAGAATATAAAAAATTTCATAAGTCTAGGTATGCAAACAACAATATATATTGTTAGTATCTTAGGTGTAGATGCATGCTTTTGATGTATTTAGAATGCAACATAAGTTCTAGGATGTGTCAAAAAGAGTCTCATAAGTAATCATAATAAACTTGCATGAATCCGATAGTGATGTGAATCCAATACTGATGTGAATCCATTACTGATTCGTCACTTCGACGAGGAATCCATGCAACAGGATATCCAACATACACCCCTTGTGAGTTTTATACCACCCTACCACACCCACTATTCTGCCTGTTGTTGCCGCTGATATCCAGTGTCCCATCCATCGACTGTCTTGGCGTCAGCCGCCGACACCCACCAGGTCATCGGTACAGCACCCCACTGTCAGTTGCCACCCCCCCCTCCCCCCTCCCCCCCCCCAAATGTTAGATGCGACAATCGCCCCCGCTGTGTTGCTGCAGTTGCCGCCGGCCACCACCACCACAACCGTCATCGTCACTACCTCCACCAGGTCCACCAGGTCTCCACGACTAACGCAGTTGTGCATTATGTATTTCTTGGAGCAATAAAATTATACCATAATGCAACATTCCTTAAAATCAGATTCCTGTGATTACATTCCTGGAAATGTTTGGATTCCCAAAAATCTTACATTCTGTGTATCAGTGTATCAAGCGTATCAAGCGGGCTCTTAGAGAAAAAAATGCATCCATGGTAGTGTAGATCATGAATAGGAAAATTTGCATTCTGAACCCACGAGCAATATGTCAGCTAAAGACGGGCCTTATTCTACATACTTTTATGGACGATGTGTTTTCTTTGTTATCCTGTGTGTGAGTGGATCACATTGCTCTGATTTCCCTACTGTTGATCAGTTCATCGACCTGAATATACTTATGAATATCATTTGCTTGCATTCATGTTTCAATTCTTAGCATGATATTTAATTGAGGCTAATAATATATGGTTATAAATTGAAAAATTCTTTAAGTTCATGGTATTGTTTTGCATTTAAGCTCTGGCATTTATTAGCAATATATAAAACTTAAGGTATTTATATAAAAAAAAAAACATTGTTAGATTATGGCTTATTTAAGCTCTGGTATTTATAAGCAATGTATAAAGCTCAAGGTATTTATATGAAAAACATTTTTAGATTATGGCTTAGATGCCCAAGTGATTAATTATCTCATTGCTTTTCATCAGTTGTCAATAGGGTTGTATCCGGAGCGGATACGGATCGGATATGAGCCTTACCATATCCATATCCGCCTTCTGGTTTCGGTTACGGATACGAATACGGATATGGTTCAGTAAAAAATATTCATATCCGTATTTGACAAAATCGGATGCGAATACCGATCGGATATGAGATAAACGGATACGGAAACGAATCGGATATTGATAAATAAATATTTATAATATAAAATAAGTGAATGTGAAGCGAAAATATGCATGCAACCGATAAATACTACAAAAAAGTTGAGTACCACAAAAAAGTCGAGTACAAATTAAATATGAGTGTTTAAAATATGTGAAACGAATAAATATGCACGTAACACAATATATTAACAAATAATTATACATATATATTGTCCTATTTTGTAAATTTAAAATAAATATAATAAAATAATATGTTAAATAATATTTTTAATGCATAATTTATAATACATATAAAATAAACAAACTAATATATTATTTAATTTTAATTTTACAATAAAAGTTTAATTAATTAAGCATAAAACATTAGATATTAAATTTAAAATGATATATTTAACTTAATGTCTCTGCAGATATCTGAATTCGTATCCGTATCCGAATTCTGATATCCGAATCTGTATCCGAAAATTTTGAAAGATTCTTATCCGTATCCGACTATATCTGAAAATCTATATCCGTATCCGAACGGATTTAAAATTTTATATCCGTATCCGAAAATATCCGGATCTGGATAAATATCCAGATATTCGAATCCGAATGCAACCCTAGTTGCCAAACAATCGATGGCTCCAAGATGGAAGGGAAAGGACTCTGCAGCTGAAGCTGAATCAAATCCAGTATCTCATATCATCACTGAGCTCCAATCTTCTCGCTCTCTCCAAATCACAAGCAATGTTCTCCAGCCACACAATATTATTCAAAGCCACACATGCTCTCTCCAAACTCCTGAAGCACTCTAGGTTCGGTCCGAAAGGCAAAACTGAAATCAACGACAAGCAATTGTTAAAATTCAGCTTTGAAGAAGCATTCTACCTTCATCGCAACCTTAGATCCCTCACAATCGTAACATTTAGCAATTGTGGTATACACTCATATTTCCTGTATAGGAAAATTTGGAGGATGCAAAATGTTTTATAGGATTAAGGCAATCCCCCCCGCCCCCCCCCCGCCCCCCCCCCCCCCTCCCCAATGGGTTTGTTACTTGGGATTTTTTCCATCAAGAGAGGATTGGCATCTAAAATTGGAGAGAATTTAGTGGATAACTATCGTGACATTCTAAGATATTGGTACAGTATAACAATAGTATTAGTGTATTTTTGCTCAATTAAATCTATTTTTAATTTGGAGTTTAATATTTCTAGATATAATATTATGGTTATGATCATTGGTAAATATATAATAATTAGTTTTAAAGATTTGTGGGGTAATCTATTAGTATCTTATTCAAATAATTCATGTAATATTTTGTTAGTGTTAATTTTTGTTTATATCTTAATTAATATGCACACAATATATAACCTACATTATTTTAACCATAGATATATTGTAGTTTAATATTCGTTATGATAAAATCTCTAGAAACCCTTTTAAATCTTATAAACTTATATTAAAGGGTTTGTGCAAATTAACTTTTTTTATGTGTATGTGTATGATAGTTTGAGAGAAAAGATATGATAAGATAGTGTAAGATCCTTTTAAAAAAAATTAACCACACAAACACACACACACACTTTTCCCTAAACCCGTATAATTATATATATAAATATTCTTATACTATTATAATTCAAATAATATCTTTTCATTAACTTATATATATATATATATATATATATATATATATATATATATATATATATATATATATCATGTCTCTCTCTCATCCAAACAATCCAACAACCAAGCCTATAAATCCACACATACACACTATATATATATATATATATATATATATATATATATATATATATATATATATATATCCTTCCTTATATCTTTTCTTTAATCTAACCGAGCCTGCATCCGAGCCGTGTAGCCGAGCATCAAAGCTTGGATTTTTGTTTCATGATGTCATGTTGTTCCGTGATCATCGTCGTTCAGGCAAGTATCGAATACTTGCTTTACATGCTATACGGCAAAGAATTATGCTTGCCGTAATATCTACTATTATTATAGATATATCGTACCAACTTATATAAATTATTGTTACGATATGAGTATTAACATGGTGGTTTATTTATATTAACACAGTGACTATAATACGGATAGTATAACATAACAATTTTACATAGTTCATTTAATTATTATAATGGTAAAATATATAGATGATAATTATACATTGTTTAGAAAAAGGGTTATATCAGCTATATATATATATATATATATATATATATATATATATATATATATATATATATATATATATATCGAATTTGTGAGACCTAGAAGCATAAAATATTCATATTATTCAATATTGGTAAAATAAACTAATATCGTGTGTTAACCGTTCACATTGATAGATTAGTGGCAATATTGGAAACTGATCTTACTTGATCGCCTAAACTAGTTTGAAACATGATATTCAAATTTGACATTGAATTTATAATACTAGTATGCCGCTTGTTTACCTAAACCTACGATAATTCTAATCTGGTATATTGATTGTTTCATGAAAACATGCTTGAACATGTTATCTCATTATCGTTATCGTCACCGTGCCAGTACTTATACTTGCCATATAATATTTACCCATGCCAACAACTACCGATATTGATTTGATTGGCCGGACCTATTGTCTTAATGGACGTAACATGTACCTGATTGTTCCTATATTGGCATTAGCTGGATATTATATTAATATCCGACTTGAACATAAAATCTGGGGAAAAGGGGAAATCAAGAATGTAACTGAAACGCAACTCAAGAGGATATTATTGTTGCCGTGATTCCAGGGGTGAATGGACTAACCATTGTTGATTGTACCGTGGTCTCATGAGAAAGAACGTGATATATTGTACCGTGGTCCCGTGGGAAATGAACGAGATATATACTGTTGAATTACGATGAATATTACATTAATTGGTTTCAAATACTTTTAGGATAGAGAAGCTAGACACATAAACCCATAGGATACATGTTAGTTATATGTATGCCCTAGAGGCCATTATTATACATGCGGTGTATATTATAGTGGATGCTTAGATATGTATATAGAGGACTTTCTTGCTCGACATGATAGTATGCTATCTGGTTGCTCTTTGTCTTAACATATTGACTTATATACGTGATGCTGTCTTACTCTCACATGTTGATAAAGCCCTTAGGATGTGTACTTGACTACTAGGACTATGATGGAGATCATACTAGTGGGGCCAAGGGTAGTCCATAAGTACACCCTATAATTGTTCCTAGTCGAGGGTGTATCGAGATAGGGTATCGATATTCCAGAGTAAACTAGCGTATACGCATCTTGACCCATATGATGGGCGATGGATGATCCAACATCCATTGGTGTTTGACATCAAAGATGGTATACGGGTGCTCAGTGGAGACTGGGTACACTGAACGGACTCGCCGAGAACTCCTAGTTGGTATTATACCTATCGTCAGATAACATTTCTCTGGTGACACTGGTACATTATGTCTGTAGACCCGAGATCATCATAGAGTCTTGTATGATTCCCACTGTGCTTTGATTTCCACCTTACCATGTTCAAGAGAACGTGCAAAACGGTGGCTTTTGGGTGCAGTCCCGAATCATATGGAGGTAATGAGCGATAGGAGGGGATTCGTCTCTCCCGGTATTGGGGGTTGATGTTGCGCTGTGCTCGATTGGCCATAACAGGAAGTCCCTGGCCATGGCTGATACGGAGATTTACTGATAAGTATTATCAGTAGTTTCTCGAACTGTTATGAGCCTTACATCGGCACGACTTATCGGTTACTGGGGTCTGACGTTTACCACTCCTAAACTGGATATGCGACATATCAGACGAAAAGACCGGACTGTACAATAGTATTACTAACAGGCTTTTCAGGAGTAAGAGCAGGTTTGCTTGTTGATTTTCTAATCGCTCAATACCCGGGTAGCCGTTACATCCAGCTAGTACTGCTGACGGCTTATGGGTGGTTGATATGATCGTCACCTACTGCCGGCGTATTGACGAGTCTTTAGAGTCCTATACAGAGCTTTCACTGGCTCAGGCAAAGCGAAATAGGAGCACATATGTGATATGTGCGGGACCGAGATTAATACGAGTATGTGATACCGTATTCTATTCTCACGATTTATATTATTGGTCAGTTATATGAGATATAGCCGGGTTATCAAATCAAATGTTGATTCGATAAGTCGATACTGTATCGGTCGGTTATATGAGATGTAGCCGGGTTATCGAATCAAGTGTTGATTCGATAAGTTGATACAAATAATATTAGTCGGTCATATGATATATAGCCGGATTATTAAATCAAGTGTTGATTTAATGATTTAATATATAATTATATATTTGATATATTAATTTACATTAACTAATATTAGCTCACTTAAACATTTCTTTTTCTCACATGTGCACATTTAATATATATGTGATAAATATTAATTGTGCTTTCTTTTTGTGTCATGCTTGATGCCACATGCAATATGGGTGTATGAGACTTACACCATGCTAATGATAATGTAGGGTTTATTTATTTAGAGTAAATCAAATATTAGTTGGAAATTGGTCATATGGCATGAAACTTATAGAAGCTTGGAGATCCATTGACTTAGTCCACTAGTTTTGGTTTGCACTAGATATTTATTAACCCAACCATTATCTAAACTCATGATTAAGTCTCTACATGAGTTATATGAGATATTTCTTACCCATGGTTGCCATTCATTCTCTCATCTATTATTTGCTTCATCTTCTTCATGCTCATGAGAGAGCTCTCTAGGTTTTTGAGAGGAGAATAAAAATAGAGAGAAAATTAATTCTATAGTGAGCAAAAATCCTACTTCATCATTCTCTACTAGATTAGCAATTTAGTTTAGGATGTTAGCTTCACTAATCCCTAATTAGTGAAGAGGTAGCTTGTATTAGTGTCTCCTCGACGCTGATCATTTTCGGCCTCGAAGACTTCATGCAAGCTTGTTCCTTTCGTCTTGTGGAGCTATTCTAGAGTCCGCAAAATCACTACTTGGAGCGAAAGAACTACAACTCGGAGCTATTGAAGCGAAGGACCGGTCTACAAAGGTTATATTCCATAATCACTTAGATGTAAAGTAGTTTACATGATGGCATGGACGATACCTTCCGAAACCTTGCTGTCGTGCCAAGCAATCCTACACATGTGACATGATTGATTCCATATATCTTGCTTATTATATTACATGTTATTACTATTGCTTATCATTTATACTCATGGCATCTATTTTTTGCACCTGGTATATACTATATTTCACACTGGTTATATTATTATGATATTATTTATGACGCACTGACGTCTGGGTTTTGCATGGCCTAAATCCTTTGACTTTAGTAGAGGAGGATCGTGAGTAGTTTGAGAAGCTAGCTAATCAGTGAGGAGCATCCCGCTGAGATAGTTGTTATAATTTAAGTTTATTTTCGAGTATTGCACATTGTATGTTTATTTTGTGAACCAAAAGGGGGGTAGGGTTTGGATATTTGTTTCTTTATTTTTTTGGATCGTATTGCTTCCGCTATTGTTTTATATTATTATTTTTTGTGGCTATTGGACATGTGATAGATAGATTTATTATTATATTGTTCTTGATTATTAATTGACAACCGTAATGTGATTATGGGAGGACATTTTCTTACCGTAGGTAGTATGGTTGGTTTTGTTACGCTCCCGTATTTGAGTAAATTGGGAAGCGGGCGTGACAAGATTTTGTTGGTATCAGAGGCAGGTTTATATTAGTCGGGTTTGGTTCAGTTTGTAGTTGGGTATGGTACCCGATGCATTGACCGCGAAACCCAGAATTATAGGAACATGTTCTGCCACACTATTGCTTATCATTCCAGTTCTTGAATCCTTGTTTTATTGAATCTTGTTTCTGTTGCTAATCCTCGTCGTTTGTTCTTGACTTCAGAATCATGGCGGGAAAAGATTTACTGGCGTATCAGAGGCGTGTCAACGACACCACACTACTTGAGGTCATACGCGGCATGCTGGAGAACCGGAAACGTCAGGCAAAACTAAACCAGCGACAGGCTGAGGTTTTCCAAAAGAGCTTAAGGACGGCCCAACAGACTGCTATCACGGGAGCTGAGAGGGTAGCAGTTCCTAGACCAGCTCAGCATGAAGGTACTGTGACGGACTTCAGAAGGCTCAGTCCGACAACATTTACAGAATTGGAGGAGTCACTACCGACGGAGCAGTGGTTGGTGAATACGAAAAATCTTTTAGTTGTTGCACAGATTCCAGATGAGAAAATGGTGGATGTAGTATGCATCCAGTTGGTGAATTATGCTTGCGAATGGTGGCTTGTTGAGGAGACGTTTGGCAAATCCGATCAGCTGGGCGTCTTTTACAAGGAGTTTCTTAGAGAAATTCTTTTCGTGGTCTGCTAGAGAGGAAATGGAAGAGAAGTTTATTAGCCTAAAGCAGAATGGCGGATCCGTGGATACACATGTGGCTGAGTGGACTCGGCTCAGTCGATTTGCATGGCCTTTAGTAGCCAACGAGGCGGATAGGGAAAAGCAGTTCATGCACAGTCTGGATGTGGAGATTCAGAGGCATATCACATCGTTGGGGTTGACCACTTTTTTTCAAGTTCTCACGGCGGCTAGAAAACAACAGAGATTATCAGAGAGAGAAATGGTACTCATTAGCAGGAAGTTATGACGCGGAAGACCTTATATGCACAGACCAGAACTTCATGACGTAAGAGTATTCCGGTCAAGACATAGGGAACAGTTCCTATAAAGAGGCCTTTCGTTTCAACGCAGAAGAAGAATGTGATTTGTGATTTCTGCCAACGACCGGGTCATTTCCAGAGAAAGTGCCGGATGAGGCTTGGCAGTGTCTGATTTGCGGAGCTGCTGATCATCAGGTCAATACTTGTCCATCGAGAGCTCAGATGAAGGGTGATGCTCCAAGAGCACAGCAGAAGCAGATTACTCAGATGCTTAATCAGGGACGAGCCTTCACCCTGACGGCCGAGAGGGCCAAGCCTTCAGAAGATGTAGTTTCAGGTATCTTATTCGTTTAGGGTTTTTCTAGTTTTAGCTTTATTTGTTTTCTTAGCATCCCACTGTTGTGTTTTCCTAATTCGTTAGTTAAATTCCTAAATACAACTTTTACATAAACTAATGCCAAGGTTATGCCGCGGTTGCCCGGCCAATTGGTTGAGTTGGGCCCTTGTATTTCTTAGGGCTCCATAAAAAACCCTGCACAATTTTCTGCATATTTTTATTCTGTAAAAATTCAACTTTTGAAAATTTGGACAGAAACTATGTTTTTAGGGTTTCGAAATTATCGATCGAACACTTTAACGTCGTTTAGACCAAACCTAATGCTCTAGCTTGGCTCTGATACCATGAAAGTGTGTCTTAGCACTACCACTAGGTTTAGACAAGCATCAAGTATGCAATTTAAAAAAATCTAGAGTGCTAAGCTACACTAACCTAAAATCGAACTAGAGAATTAGGGTTTGTAAACATGTAAACAAGTTTTACACTAAGTGAATAGAGAATACAACCTTTATAGACCGGTCCTTCACTTCTAAAGCTCTAAGTAGTGCTCCCTAGAACTCTTCTTAGGCTCCATTTGGTGAAAGGAACGAGCTTGTTTCGTCGTCTTCAAGGCCGCCGAAAATGATCCATCTTGAAGTTACTCTAACTCAAGTTACCTCTTCACTAATCAAGAAATTAGTGAAGCAAACAATATAATCTTATGGGATAGATGAGAGTAGGATGATGAAGTAGGAATTTTGCTCATTTTAAAAATCACTTTCTCCTTTTCTTTTCTCACCTCATGAAAAGCTAGAGAGCAAGAAGATGAACTTGGGTGAAGAAATATCTCCAAGTGATAAGTAGAGAGTTAACCATGGACTAAAGATAATGGTTGGATTATGAAATATCTAGACTAAAACAAAATTAGTAGAATGAGTCATGGCTTCTACATGCTTCTACAAGCATCTTAAGCCATGCCCATTTCCACCTCATTTGTGAATTACTCTTAATAAATAAACACCCAATTAATCTTTAGTCTTGGTATGAGTCTTATACATCCATGTCCTATGTATCATCTAGCATGACACAATAGTGAATAATATATATATAAATATAAATATATCACACACACACACACACACAGATATATCATTATATATATACAAGAGAATAAATTCTTTTTGGTGAGCTAATATTAGTTAATATATATTAATATATCAAATATATAAATATATATCAAATTATTAAATCAACACTTGATTCAATAATCCGGTTATATCATATATAACTGACTAATATCATTTATATGTATATCAATTTACCGAATCAACACTTGATTTCAATAACCTGGTTATATCACATATAACCTCATCGATATCATATATTGCGAGATTAGAATACGGTATTACATACTCGTATTTAATCAAGCATCCACACATATCACCATATTTGCCCTACTTCGTTTCGTTTGAGCTAGGAAACCTTTGTGTGGGACTCTAAAGACCCGTTAATACGCCAGCAGTAAGTAATGATCACATCAGTCACCCACAAGCCGTCAGCGGTATTAGCTGGACGTAACGGCTATTCAGGTATTGAGCGAATAGAAGATCAACAAGCAAGCTTTCCCAAACTCCCGCAAAACCTATAAGCAACACTTACCGTACAGTCCGGTCTTTTCGTCTGATATGTCGTATATCAAGTCTAGGGGTGGAATCATCAGACCCCAGTAACTTGATAAGTCATGCCGATGTGTGGCCTATAACCGTTTGAGAAACTACTGATAACACTTACCAGTAAATCTGCCCTGGCCAGGGACCTGCTGTTATAGCCAATCGAGTATAGCACAACATTAACTCCTTATACCGGGAGAGACGAAACCCCTCCTATCGCTCATTGCCTTCATGTGATTCGGCACTGTACCCAAAATCCACCTGTTTGCACGACTCCTTTGAGCCGTGGTAGGGAGGAAATCAAAGTACAATGGGAACCACACAAGACTCTATGACGATCTCAGGTCTACAGACTAATCTGTATCAGTGTCACCAGAGAACTGCTATCTGACGATAGGTATGATACCATTTAGGAGTTCTCGGCGAGTCCTGTTCGGTGTACCCATTCTCTAATGAGCACCTGTGTACAATCTTTGATGTCAAACACCAATTGTTATGGGATCAACCATCGCCCCCATACAGAAACGTACACACTAGTCTATTCTGGAATATCGATGCCCTATCTCGATACTCTCTCGACTAGGAACGGTTAAAGGATGTGCTTGCGGACTATATAAGCCCCCATTAGTATGATCTGCATCATAGTCCTGGTAGTCAAGCTAACATCCTTAAGGCTTTATCAACATGTATCAACTTACCACAGCTAACGACAAGTCAGACTATCAGAGAGACAGAATAATATAAGTGTACATGTTAAGATAAAGAGCAACCGGATAACATACTATCATGTCGAGTAAGAAAATCCTCTCTATATATATGTCCAAGTATCCACTATAATATATAATAATGGCCTCTAGGGCATACATATGACTAACAATAGACCCATGATCCATAAGTTTTGGAACATATTTGTTAATTCAAAGAGCTGAGTCCTTCTGGTATGGAAATCACTTGTGTGTGCTAAAAGGAGAATTCTTGAAGAAGTTATGAGGGAGGCACATAGCTCGGCCTAAATGTTACATTCGAGAGGCGTTAGTGGGGGATTGTGTGATTGTGTGACGCTTGTTGGCCTAAGTTAGATGACTTGGCATAACTTAGTTTTCCTTGTTACCGTTCTTTTCATTTCATTAGTATGGTTTACTCAGCATCTTGGATTATGATATTTATATTACCAGTTTGGATTTGTTGTTTATTTGGATTAAAGGGTGGAAATACCTGTATACTCAGGTGAGATTCACGCGGTTGGATATGTATGCCCTAGAGGCCTGTATTGTATAGGATGTTAGGGATATGTATGTACAAGACAATCTTTCTCAGTTGTATATAGTATATTATTTGAGTTGTTTTTATCTTGATATGTGTATTTCTTTCTATTGATACTTTATATTGCTTGCACATATCGATAAAGACTCGATACAGTAGTATACTATTATGGTTTGAATTTATCTTAACATGTGCATATATTATACTTATATAACATATGACGGTTACATGTTAATAAAGCCCGTAGGATTTTGCTTGACTACCAGCGGTATGATGACGATCATACTTGTAGGAGCTGGGTAGTCCATAAGCACATCTTTAAAGGACCCAAGTCGCAGAAGTATCTAAATCGGACATCGATACTCCAGAGCAGACTTGTGTATACGTTTCTAGACCCCGACAAGAGGCGGTGGTTGGTTCCACAGCAATTGGTGTGATCACCTAAGATTATATACAGGTGCTCACTGGGGTGAGTACATTGGACGGATTCGCCGAGAACCTTTAGATGGTATTATACCTATTGTCAGATAGCGGTTCTAAGGTGACATGAGTACAGCTTAGTCTTTGGACCTGAGTTCATCATTTGATTCGTGTGAGTTCCCACTGTGTTTTGACCATTACCCTACCAAGGCTCTACTGAGTCGTGCAAACAGATTTTGGTTGGGTACGGTCTCGAGCTATATGGAGGCAGTGAGTGATTGTCAGGAATTCGTCTCTCCCGGTATTGAGAGTTGATATCGCATTGTGTCCGATTGGCCAGAACCATAAGATCTTGGCCAAGCCAGTTGAGATTTACTGGTGGTTAGATCAGTACTTTCTCAGATTGGTCCTGGGCCAAATCGATACGACTTATCGGGTCAGTAGGGGTCTGACGTTACCATCTTCTAGACCCAGTATACGATACTCTTAGACAAAGAGACCGGATTGTATGGAGATTATCACGGATAGGCTCAGTAGGGGTTCGAATGAGCTTGCTTGTAACGATTCTGAAATTCCTGTACAGAAATTTCTTGTTATTTTACAGTAAAGGGCGTTACAGCCTATGTAAGAGTTAAAAGTTATTTTTGTTAAATAAAAACAAGAAGCAACTTGTAACTCACTGGTAAAGCCTCTGCACTGCTGTGACATAGCTTGTGCATTCGAATTCCATAAGACCCAATTATTTTAAGGATTTTTCTTTTTAATTTTTCGGAAGTCCAAGAGTTGCACGTGCAATACACGGAGAAACGAAAAGTTTCAGAAAAATCAAACAGGTGCAATGAGATGTACACACCTAACTTGATAAGTGGCACAAATCTCGAGATGGAAAATCAAGATCCGGCCGCCCGTTTCCCCTGTTTGGCTGCCGCCAACGGTTAGGAAGAAGCCAAATCCCTCCGTGCTTTGCACACACACCCCTTTAGCTCCCCTTAACTCTCTTGCACTGTTTGATTTTCCTGCAATCAAACAGAGACTTTTCAATTCATCATTTAACACCATTTAAATTCTTTTAATCTACATTTTTAATTCCCAAACCTTAATTGTTCACTATAAATACCACCCCATGCCCTAGCTCTTCTCCATTCTAAAATTTTTAACAAAAATTCTCTTAAACTTTCTAAGCACCAAGTGGAGGTAAACCTCCCAAGTGGAGTAGCAACCCAAACTCGACGACCGGGGCATCTCCGACGAAACCACGACTCCCAAGGGTTTCTTCGTTCTCTTATTAACCACCTAAAACCGTAAGTCCCTTCATCTCTATCCTTTTCCACCCCAAAATAAATTTTTAAAACAAATCGACAAAAATGGAGTTGTCTCCGATGTAACCTTCTTTTAAATTTTGTATTCCACTTGATAAGCCAATTAGATCAAACTAACATCCCATATTAATCTTAAGCTTAAGCTTAATTCCCACCATTTAGTTTTTAGTTTAACAAAATTTTCATGTGAAACAAACAGATAACGAACCTTTTCATTAAAATACCATGAATTTTAGTATAACAGTTCTCGATAATTAGTTTAAATACCTTTAGAAAAACTTCACGGCGTTACCCCACATGCACACTATGGTTCCATAACACGGTATTCTAGATCTATGGTTCATTTAAAAAATAGGTTTTACATTAAAATACCACATTTTTACAAAAACGGGTTTCTTTTAATCGGTATTTTGAAATTCTTGACAATTACCCCTCTACAACTCTCGTTAGGGGACCCGCTAATGGATGGTATGGATTATCGCATATCCTTATGACAGTAGAGTGAGATGCAGAACTGCTCACGGAGTATTCGGTCTCGAAAGGAAATTCAAATACGGTTTTTAAGAAATACGATTTTTCTAAATAAAAACTAAATTATATAAAAAAAATTATGAATCCGTATTTTCGATAAAAACAAATTAAGAAACTATATTTTTAAAATTAAAAAATATAATTTATAATAAAATACCACAAAATAGTAGTTTTCATAAAAATACCATAAACTTTCAAAAAGGTAGGTTTTATCACCAAAACACCACAACAATTAAAATACATCTTCAGGAAAACCTTATATATTATAAATCACCCTCGAGATTTATTTTTAACTATATTAAAGTATTTTTCATAAAACTTTCTCGAGATATGCAAACAATATTTTAAGGACTCTAAAATTAATATAGGTTTAAGCGGTATTATTTCTCTTAAGCCCTAGAGAGCCAGAGAAAGTGAGTGCTTGCTTATTCAGATTAGACAACTTAACGGGGTCATTAATGGCAATTGTCTTGCAAAAAGACACAAATCCTGCCTTCCATATGCAGTAGTTGCCGATTTCTCTTGAACATAAGATTTTTAACAATTTACATCAATTCCCATGAAAAGACATAAACTTGAACCCAAACTCGAATATAAAATTGAACTCGAACCCGAACACAAACTCGAACTCTAACCTAATTCAAATCTAAACTCGAACCCAAACTACTCGAACCAAGATTGCAATTGTCATGACTCACATATTACTCGACTCACTCGATTACATTCCACCCATTTTGCAATCTATGGTTTCGATCAAAATATGTTAATCAATCAATCAATCAAATCAATTAAGTATATTAACCAGTTATAATATATTATACTTTGGGTGTTTGGGATAGTTTCTTGTGTGAATCCAACGGAGTTTCAGAAATCCCATATTAACCTCTTTTTTTATTTTACTCAAATATCAGTCGGGTTGACTCATCCACAGCCTAGAGCCCCGATACTAACACATGAAATGAGCCCGTGTTTCCTTACTCTTGGGACCCCATTCTTGAGCTCGTGAATACTTCTTCAGCTGCGTTAACATTCAAACTTGGAACTTAACGCTAACATAGTGACCATATAGAGACCTAGAGAATATATTTACCCATGATCATATACTCTTACTTGTCTTATGTATTCTACACTTGTCTTTTTTCTTTACTCTTACATATCTTTGGAACTTACCGAGCGCTAGTTCGTTGACGGGAATTCCACCCACTTTTCTTCTCTTGGAATGTTCGTCAGATATAGTCGAGACGGAGGAAGTTGAAGACACATAGGAGGACTACAACTAGATCACTACTTAGGGCTAGATCAGCTTCACTTTTTCTTCAGTTTATATATGCCACTTGTGTAGGCATTTTCCTTATTGTATTTACTTCCCAGCATAAACTCATGTATTTGTAAATATTGGAAGTTGAATGTAAATAAAGATGTTTGTTGAAAAAATTTACAATCTCCATTTATTTTTATATTATGTATTATTGTTTCAATACGTTCAGTATATTTATTTAGGAAATGATCTTTTCTAGATAAATATGCCGCGGGCTTATCATATCACCGTTTCCGTCTATTGGGAAGCGGGACGTGACAAGTTTTGTTGGTGGCCCATGCAGGTTAGTTCTGCATGAAGTCGTAAACAATATACCACAAGAATTAATGAATTCAACAAACGTTTACATTACTTGCATTTCAAATCCTTTGAATCTATCCTAATCTATTTTTTATATCAAGATGACGGAATTTCCGAACAATACCAGCACAAACGACAATAGCAATACATCACCGCCTACACCACCATCACCACCACCTACTGTTGCAGCTCCTATCAATAAGCAAACGGTATTGCTTGAGGCTATCAAGAGCCTATTAGAAGGTCAGCAGCAGCAGACTGCTATCCTTATGAACCGCCCTGAGGCGGAAGCACCTGGAGTCAAACAGTTTCGGGCCTTATACCCAAAGAACTTCTCGAATAAAGAGAGTCCGCTTGAAACAGAAGAATGGGCTCAAGCGATCGAGGATGACCTGGTAGCAGCTCAAGTGCCAGATATTGCCTGGGTAAGAGTTGCTAAGTTGCAACTGACCGATAATGCCAGGGTATGGTGGAAGGCTGAGGAGAGCCGTCTCACACAACCGATAAAATAGAAAACATTCTGAGACCTCTTTGACGCCAAGTACTTCCCAGAGACTGCCCGCTTTGACATGGAACAGTAATTCATCCATTTACAGCAAGGCTCGATGTGGATCAAGTCGGTGGATGAATATGATGCTGAGTTTATCATGCTCAGCAGGTAAGATATTGTCTCAAATTCAATTTTCTGATCTCACTCACAACATTACTAACACAAGGTCGTAACAGATTCGCTGCACACCTTATTCCCACTACTGAGATCCGAGCATGACGATTTCAGCAAGGATTGGACTCTGAAATCCAAGCTGCACTCGCTACAGGGGATTTCCCAACCCATGAGCTTGCTTTGAAAGATGCCCGATGCTATGAGGCAGTTGTGAAGAAGAAGGGTAGGCCGTAGGCTGCCGGTGTGAAACGCCCTGTGCACCAGATCACAGGAGGGACCTCTTCCATGCCACTTTTTACCGGACCATCTTGGAGGCCAGTAGGTTCATTCGCCAATAGCAGGCTAGACTTGTTGGCTATAGTGCCCTCAAGGCAATTATCGTAATCGCAGGCAGGTGATTATGATAATTGAGGGAGGACCTATACCGGTAGAACAGTCTTACTCGAGATGATAGTATGCTATCTAATTTGTCTTTATCATCATGTACATGTTGATAGAGCCTATAGGATTCTTGCCTGACTACCAGCATTATGATGACGATCATATACGTGTTAAATGGGGGTCTATAAGCACATCCTTAAATGTCCCTAGTCGTGGGAGTATCGAGACTGGGCATCGATACTCCAGTGTAGACTAGTGTATACTGATTGAGACCCTGACGAGGGGCGGTGGCCAGGTCTCACAAGCCATTGGTGTTAGTTTGTTCACCTAAGATAGTATACAGGTGCTCATTGGGATATGAGTACACTGGACGGACTCGCCGGGAACCTGCTAGTTGGTATTATACCTATTGTTAGATAGCAGTTCCCAGGTGACATGTGTACATGTTAGTCTGTTGACGTGAGATCGTCATTTGTCTCGTGTGAGTTCCCACCGTGCTTTGATTACTACCCTACCACGGCTCAAAGGTATCGTGCAAACAGGTTTTACTTGGGTACAGTCCCGAGCCACATGGAGGCAGTGATCAGATCGTCGGGGATTCGTCTCTCCCGGTATTGGGGGTTGATGTCGCGTTGTGCACGGGTAGCCATCACCAGAAATCCGTGGTCACGGTGGACGAGAATTACCGATCCAGGATCGATAGTTTCTCAGGTGGTGATGGGTTTCATGCCGACACTAAATGTCGCGTTGTTAGGGGTCTGACTTTATCCACCCCCCTAGACTTGATATGCGATACTCTTAGACGAACAGACCGGACTGTGCGGATATTGTCACTGTCAAGATTAGTAAGGGTTCAATATGAGTTTGCTCATTGGCCTCCCTTTCTCTCAATATCTGGGTAGTCGTTACGTACAGCTAGTGCCGCTGACGTGCTTGTGGTTAAATCAACTGCTAGCGTATTGACGAGTCTTTAGAGTCCCACACAAAGAGTTTTCACGGTTCAGGCGATATGGTGTAGATGACGTATGTTGGTACATACAGGTATTCGATTAAATATGTGTACAGGCTGCACAGACTTTAATCGGACTGTTGATAATACTAGCGGTTTAGATTAAGCCGGATTATTAAATCAGGTTTTGATATAATAATTTATATATATGTATTCTAGTATTATTGTTCGCTACTCATTTTCTCTCTTGGCTATTCATATTTTGGTACGAATATGTGTATATGTATTTCAATACATGTACCGGGTTGTATTCCGTATTTATACGGAATAGTTTCTAGAAGTGGACACCTCATTTGTATGATTTTCCTTTTTGGAAATTCATTTGTTTTTACAAATGAGGTGGAGGAATGAAGTGGCATGAGCATGGGCTTGGGCATGTAGAGAGGCATGGGTCTTAATTGTTTATTGGAAAATTATGAAGAGATATTTTTGTATGAGTGCTTGAGTGAGAGGAGGCAGCCACATTCTTACTTTGCCATTGCTCTTTTTCTTTTCTCCACTTGATGATTTCTACACTTGCTCTCTTCACTTGACTCGCATTCTCACTTGGAGACTTAGCACTTTCTTGAGTTGCCCATGCCACATGTTTCCTCACCTCTTTCATCTTCTTGAGTTGCTATTTTGAGCATTATGATGAGAGAAAAACTATAGTGACACATTCCTACACCTCCACTCTCCATTGCTAGCAACCTTGGAGCGTCGGTTGCCTCGCTCAACGAGGCTAAAGCTTGCGCCGTTTCGCTTAGGTGATCATCATAGATGGAGGAAGACCAGCAACCAAATTCGATCAAGGAGCCACTAGGAGCTTGGGGATGATGGTTGAAGACCGAAGGACACGGATCAACTCGGTATAACCATTCTAACTTCTTTTTATAGCTTGCTAGTATAAGGTTTAGGGTAGATCCGGGCATCGGGTAATGGTAGCGCCAGTTTAGAAAATTTTCGTTCCGTATTTGGCCATTGTTTGATGGCCGGGGCGCTGTCGTAACCCAACATGGTATCAGAGCTAGCCTTTAAACCTTTAGCTAGCTAGGTTAGTCAATGTTAAAGTATCGAAACCGAAACAACTCCGAAACAGTGCACTGCACATTCCAGTCTCTGTCGATTTTGAAAGTCTTCAAAAAAAATTTTAAGCACCTGCAGAAGACTACTTATATAACCACAAGAACATATCCCAAATACGAACCCATTCCACCCATTTTGACCCGAGCACATGCTCACAAAATCCGAGCCGGTCGGCCTGGGGAAAGAGTTAGGGCTTCGTATTTTGGGTGTGGTCTGGTCTCTGGAATATTGGTTCAGTGGTATTGCTTGTTTTGCTCAGTTTGGATATAGCGTTGTCTTTTGTTCAAGGGAAATTCGGGATGTTTCGAAGTCGATAATTTAGCACTGTTTAAATGTTTATCAATACATACATTACTATCTGCGACCGTGAATCTCATTAGAGCGGTACAACTCGTCTAATTGCTATATGTTCTTTTAGACGAGTTTGCGAGCGTGACATTCACGTTGATATTCTGTGTTGTGCTGTGTTGTGGTTGGATCGTTGTGGTGGATAGCTTGGGTACAATGTTAGTACAGTTTAGTTTCATTTGTACATTTGAGATTGCGGGGCGAGCATCCGACATGTGGACTGCCGTCACTGCCAGTTTGTATATTATTTGTTTGGGGCACGACCGGGTTGAGGTCGATGTCACCCTTGTATATTATTTTCTTTTTTGTACTAGGATTACCCCGCGGTGGAGTGCACGAATAGCCGGGTTCTAGAGGGCAACAGGTCCGTATCTCATGGCGTTGAGACGGAGGGGACCTTATTCTAGAATTGGCGGGCTATTCGCCGCACTCGTAGGGGGTATAGGTTGACCTACGGAGGGGCGCTCGAGTTACCGGATTCCGTGAACTGCTGGGTGGCCCATTCACGTTGTTGAAGGGGGGTGACTCACTTCTGGTTTTGGCGGGTAACTTGTCGCACTCGTAGGGGTGTAGGTTTTCATTGCACAGGCTATCCACACGACAGGGAACGTTGGGTCTCATTTGCGGCTCAAGTGAAACCCGAGACTCCAGGATTATCCACCATTCTGTGTTGCTTCTGTGATGTTGCTTTATATCATGCCTGGGACGATTGTTATTTATATTTATATATATACTGGTAGATGTTGTATATGTTTTGCACCCGCGCTAGTCCAGTCCCCGCTCTGTCGTTAGTTAAGTAACCTAACGGGTGATGACGGGACCCAGTGGCGAATGCGGATGGCATATACGTACATCATATTTTCGTTCTTTTATGGTGTAATTAATTGATGGCTGCATTGATTCTGATCAATGCAAGGATAAAACAAACCTATATGATGTTGTTGGAACCAAGTTTTTAAAAACTGACATTACAGACGTTCTCTTTTGCTTTGCACAGTGGTATTCGGTTATGAATATGCAGCACCTCATTCGACGAGGCAAGGGCCGAAATCCCTTCATCGGGAGTGACCCCTTGAGTAAAAGTTTGCGTCAACGTAATAACTTCACTATAGTCGATTATTTTTCTTTGCATCGTGGTATTCAGTTTGGAATATCCTGCAGCTCATTCGACGGGGAAAGTGTCGAGATCTCTTCACCGGGAGTGACCTCTTTAGCAAAGCTTTTTCGCCACTATATATTTGTAATACCACTCGGTTCCTTCAACGATATCAAGTTCATTACGTTAAAGGTTTTTCGCCAAAAACCAGCCGTAGCCCTCCGTCATTTCTTACAAGTATTGCTTAGTATTCGTGCTGCGTTTGTTGACTGTGTCAAGGCGTAGTGTGCGGTAGCTAAGTAGTGCTTGTTTGTGGCATATTAATGCGATTGGTGAGGACAGTCATGTGGCCTTGTTGACTGTGTCAAGGGCTCGTACGGGTAGGTTTAATGCAATCCTGGATAATGACGAGTTAAACTTGATTAGGACTCTTTGATTTGTTGACTGTGTCAAAGTCACTTGGGTCTTAGGGGTAAAAGCTCACATCGGGAGTTTCAAACATACATGAAACTTGCTAGGCATGCGCATACCTTCTGGTATGTGGTGACTTGAGTAGCTTCCATCAAGTTATCATGCGATAATAGTTGGATCCCGATTCCCACTGATGAGTAAGTGCTATTCCTTGGGTGATTTTAGATGATCCCGACTAATTCTCCTTTTGGGTTTGGTGGAGAATTCGAGAAAACAGTAGGAGCCATCCTGATTAGATAAAGTGATTAACCATTCTATTCTAGGTTAGAGTGCACGCTGAGTGTTTCTTTTCTCTCTCTCTCTCTTTGGCAGCGACCATGGCCCGACCCTTGACTAAAACTCATGAACCAAGTTAACCGAACCTTCTTAAAATACTTTGGTTTTTGGAATGTCACGATGTCGCATATATCATTGTCACTTCTATACCACCTTTGCATTTCTCCAGAACACCCCGTATCACTACGAATATCCACTTCTATTGGATAAATCCATCGTATAATTACATACGAACTCGAAGGAACTAGTTCCAGATTCGGGGATGGATTCTGGTTCTGGAGAGATTGAATAGGATTATTCGGTTTTCTTTTCCCTTTACCTTCTCTCAGGTTGTGAGGACTCCTAAGATTAGGAGAGGGTACACCTATTGAGCTTATTGGATAGTCTTCCTCCAGACCATAGGCAGGTGCCGAAAGGTGGGGGAGGAAGAAAACCAATTAGCCTAAAGGTGGTGTACATAAGTTAATAAGTAAAGACATATAAAGGGATTAGAATAACGACAAAGAAAATTGCAACTGCTATCATTCACGACAAAAACCGTGTATACCCCTGCCACTCCCACATCCATTTTGGATTTCTTTTTAACACTCCGTATCACTACGGCTATCCACTTCTATTGGATATACCATCGTATAGTTACATACGAACTCGAAGGAATTCGTTCCAGATTCGAGGATGGTTTCCGGTTCAGGAGAAATTGAATATGATTATTCAGGTGTCTTTTCTCATTACCTTCTCTCAGGTTGCGAGGGCTCCTGGCATAAGGAGAGTATACCTATTACGCTTATTGGATAGTTTTCTTCCAAACCTTAGGCTGGTGCCGAAGGGTAAAACCAATTAGCCTAAAAGTGGTGTACAGAAGGTAATAAGTAAAGACATAATAAAGGGATTGGAGTGAGGGCATGGAACTATACGGTTACAGTCATGAATCAGGATAGTGAAAGAGGCGTTACTAGGAATACCAGTTAACCCCTTTTGAAACATTTTCATGTTTCAGTTTCACTGTGCGATATTAATTGAAAACTGTTTTCCCAATTGGAATCTAACTGCAGGGTATGTGTTTACCAGATCAGTATCTCACATCTGTATGTTATTACGGATGGTGAGTAGGAGTAAGATATTGGGAATTGGGTGATTAGATCTTTATTATATCAGAATTCGTTGTAATTAGTGATATTTAAGGAAATCATCTGGTTTTTGCCGGATGGAAAATATTTGGTTTTGAATATCCGTTATTATGTACCAATTTCAAACTGATATATCTGTACATTTATTTTATAAAGTGAGATATAACTTTTTGATATTATGTCTGTGACATTTACCTATATTAGTTGGTGATTAGGTAAGGTGCATTCAACAGCGGTGTAATTCTTCTATACCATAGTACAGTTTTTCAACCTACGACGCACAAGTTTTGAGTTATTGAACTCAGGGGACTTATACAAAGAATTGTATGTTGTTCAGTGTCCATTAGGACAATGGGGTTGGTACTCGTACTATATTCTGTTTACTCATAATTTCTCTAGTTCTACACAAGTATTTCGTTGAAATACAAAGTTCAGATTTTGAGAAGTTATAGGTATAAGAATAAAGTAGAGAACCATTTGTTGGAAGTATCAGGATTCTTCGAGGAAGTCGAAAATGTAGATACTTGTGTTTGGTATTCCGTTGATAGTAATGGTTTTGAGAACTTGCTTCTCTTTCAGGTCACTCATAGATGGATGCACTCTTAGATGAGTAATGCTGATTGGTCTATATCCATTTGGTTGACATGCACTGGAGACAGCTGCATGATTTTGAATCTGGTTCCAATTAAATTAGTGCTTTTGTTTCTATATTGGATATATATAGGATCAATTTATATCTTAACGATGTTAAGATTTAGGGAGTTGTCCGGCTGATGCTTAAAACCAGAATCCAGATAAACTCAAGACACGTTTCAGTAATGGTAGTTTGTGGGTTATCCCGGGCTTTGACGAGGGTTAATTTTCTACCATTAGGAAGATCAATATTTATATTGTTCTTGACTCGCCACAGTTTTAGTAAAATAGATTTTTTCAGAAAAACAGAAGTGGGAGTATGGTAGAACTGAAAGTGATTCCAGAACCACTAACGATCACTGAAGATTTAATAGAACCTAAGGATTCAATTAGTTTTGACATTCCATTAGCCACTCCGCAGATTTGGTGGGTAACCTCAGGCACCCGAGAGGTACTTCGGTCTTCTCAGTGACGGTGACAGGGAGGTTCTTGTTTACCCAGACTTGCCATTGCTGCTGTTCTAGACTATAAGACCCGGCAGGAGGATGAGTATAGCGTCGTTCTAAACTATCTTTAGAAGTGCACGCGTATATGACTCTGCCAGAGGGTTGTTGTAGTCAGTGGGAGCAGCGGAAGCATAGTGGGCAAGTAGCTTATATCTATTTATAGACTAAAGCAGGTATTGCGGAAATAGATCATCTATTTTTGATGTGACGGTCATAGAATTTGACTTCATCAGAATAGGAGATAGATCTGCTAAGAAAATGGTAGAGAGTAATATCCAGGTATTTGGGATGACATGCACTTGACAGGAAGAAATATTCATATACTACGATTGGTTATACTGTGGTTGTCACAAGGTGGTTTCTCCATATAGGATTTGGATATAATGTCAGGGTTCTGGTGACTAGATCTATGGTTTTAGATCTAGATTTGGGAAGTATCCTAATCTGGGTACTTTGATATTATTCTAAAGGTATTTTAGAATGGACGACTCCTGGTATGGTGGTGTACCTGTAGGTGATGGAGTCACCCTCTCTAAAGGTGTCTTACAGACTAAAGGGGAAAGGGATCTGCATGATTAGCATACCACTTGCTTAGGCAATTGAGTTAATCATGAAATGTCAAGTACCACACCAGATGTTGTTTTTACACTAGCTGCAATAAGCAGATATATTAATCCAATCCTGGAGAAACGTTGGGAAGAAGTTTATGAACATAAATGGATTTTCTAGTGATATAGTAATGGCAGCCTCTTTCGGGAGACAGTTATCATTTCAGGCTTCCAAGGCGACCTGGATGACAGAGTGACTGTCAAAGTTATAGTTTTCCCTCTTTTGAGGGACAGTATATTGGACAGGTAGTCCAAGCGGATACTGAAGAAAGGCATGGCGCAGAATACTGATTAAATTCAGTGGATGATACAGTTTAAGAAGCTTGTTAGATTTGGAGTTCATTCGTGAACTGAGTCCCAGCAGATATCCAGACAAATTCTAAGATATGTATTGCTCATTTCGGGAGATAGATTTCTCCACGAAGTTGAGATATAGAGAGATACAGAAAGAAACATTGGAGCGGATCCATTCACTGAGGCTATTTCTCGAACGCAATAGTTTCGCAAACGGGCTTTGCGAAACTGATTAGTAGAGACGTTGGGTGTTCGGTATCACACGGGATGTGAGTATGCGACATCGCAATAATTGGCCTTAAGTGCAAGTGGGAGATCGTTGGTTATAGTGCCCTCAAGGCAATTATCGTAATCGCAGGTAGGTGATTATGATGATTGAGTAGGGACCTATACCGGTAGAACAGTCTTACTCGAGATGATAGTATACTATCTGGTTTGTCTTTATCATCATATACATGTTGATAGAGCCCATAGGATTCTTGCCTGACTACCAGCATTATGATGACGATCATATACGTGGGAACTGGGGGTCTATAATCATATCCTTAAATGTCCCTAGTCATGGGAGTATCGAGACTGGGCATCGATACTCCAGTGTGGACTAGTGTATACTGATCGATCCCGACGAGGGGCGGTGGCCAGGTCTCACAAGCCATTGGTGTTAGTTTGTTCACCTAAGATAGTATACATGTGCTCATTGAGTTATGAGTACACTGGACGGACTCGCCGGGAACCTGCTAGTTGGTATTATACCTATTGTCAGATAGCAGTTCTCAGGTGACATGTGTACATGTTAGTCCGTCGACCTGAGATTGTCATTTGTCTCGTGTGAGTTCCCACTGTGTTTTGATTACTACCCTACCATTGCTCAAAGCTGTCGTGCAAACAGGTTTTAGTTGGGTACAGTCCCGAGCCACATGGAGGCAGTGATCGGATCGTCGGGGATTCGTCTCTCCCGGTATTAGGGGTTGATGTCGTGTTGTGCATGGGTGGCCATCACCAGAAATCCGTGGCCACGGTGGACGAGAATTACCGATCCAGGATCGATAGTTTCTTAGGTGGTGATGGGTTTCATGCCAACACTAAATGTCGCGTTGTTAGGAGTCTGACTTTATCCACCCCCTAAACTCGATATGCGATACTCTTAGACGAACATGCCGGACTGTACGGATATTGTCACTGTCAGGATCAGTAGGGGTTCGGGATGGGTTTGCTCGTCGGCTTCCCTTTCGTTCAATATCTGGGTAGCCGTTACGTACATCTAGTACCACTGACGTGTTTGTGGTTAAACCCACTGCCAGCGTATTGATGAGTTTTTAGAGTCCCACACAGAGCGTTTTCATGGTTCAGGCGATATGGTGTAGATGACGTATGTTGGTACATACAGGTGTTCAATTAAATATGTGTACAGGCTGCACAGACTTTAATCGGACGGTTGATAATACTAGCGGCTTAAGATTAAGCCGGATTATTAAATCAGGTTTTGATATAATAATTTATATATATGTATTCTAGTATTATTATTCACTATTCATTTTCTCTCTTGGCTATTCGTATTTTGGTACGAATATGTGTATATGTATTTCGATACATGTACCGGGTTGTATTCCGTATTTATACGGAATAGTTTCTAGAAGTGGACACCTCATTTGTATGATTTTCCCTTTTGGAAATTCATTTGTTTTTACAAATAAGTGGAGGAGTGAGGTGGCATGAGCATGGGCTTGGGCATGTAGAGATGCATGGGTCTTAATTGTTTATTGGAAAATTGTGAAGAGATATTTTTGTGTGAGTGCTTAAGTTAGAGGAGGCAGCCACATTCTTACTTGGCCATTGCTCATTTTCTTTTCTCCACTTGATTATTTCTACACTTGCTCTCTTCACTTGACTCTCATTCTCACTTGGAGACTTAGCACTTTCTTGAGTTACTCATGACATATGTTTCCTCACCTCCTTCATCTTCTTGAGTTGCTATTTTAAGCATTATGATGAGAGAAAAACTATAGTGACACATTCCTACACCTCCACTCTCCATTGCTAGCAACCTTGGAGCATCGGTTGTCTCGCTCGACGAGGCTGAAGTTTTCTTTGTTTCCCTCAGGTAGATCATCGTAAATGAAGGAGACCGGCAACCAAATTCAATCAAGGAGACACTAGGAGCTTGGGGATGATGGTTGAAGACCGAAGGATACGGATCAACTCGGTGTAACCATTCTATATAGCTTGCTAGTATAGGGTTTAGGGTAGATCCGGGTATCGGGTAATGGTAGGGCCAGTTTAGAAAAATTTTATTCCGCATTTGGCCACGGTTTGATGGCCGGACGCTGCCGTAACCCAACATTACATCTACTGCAAAAGAACCGGGTATCTTGTGAAGAACTGTCGAAGGGAGAATAACTTATGCCTGATCTGTGGGTCTTCTACTCACGCCATTGGAGCATGCCCACAGAACCGAGGACCCAACCACCCTCCAGCTAGACCGGCGAACCAAACTCCTCCTACCCGGTTATCCCTACCAGATCTAGCTCCCCGCACCTAGACCACTCAACCCCAACACCGAGTGTTTAACCAGGCACAGAGGAAAGTGCCGCGACTCCAAACATTCACCATGTCGGTCGAAGAGGCCGAAGCTACGGGTCAGGTTATCACTGGTAAATATCTTCCCTATTTCAAGTCCTTTCAATTCATAGCCATCTTATAATTACTATACCTAAACCTATCCCACGCGACTTAGGTACAATCTAAGTAGCCTCCCTACCTTCACTCACACTCTTCGACACTGAGGCATCACATTGCTTTATTTCGCAACGGTTCGTCCGAACTCATGCGATCCCAGTTAAACCGCTCGTATCATGCTGTAATGTTAGTTCGGGGAACGGCGTTATATAAGCAACTTTGGGATACGATCTGTGTCCAGTGGTCGTCTGCAGTCGAGAATTCTATGTGGACTTTAAGGTGCTGGATATACCGAACTTCGACGTGGTCTTGGGAATGGACTGGCTGGGAACTTTCTTCGCTACCATCGATTGTCGCCAAAGGAGAGTAGTGTTCGAAATACCAGATCATACAGTGTTCTACTTAAAAAGTGGAGACCGAACCTTGGAACCTAGCGTCTACCGAGCAAAACCAAAGAAGGCAGAGATTGTAGCATTGCAAGCGGAAGAATCGAAGTCAGAGGTAGTTTGAGAGTTCGAGAATGTATTCACTGAAGATATATCAGGTTTGCCTCCCGATCGAGCTCTTGAATTCAACATCGATTTACAGCCCCGCGCATAACCAGTAATAAAAGCTCCTTACCGATTAAGTCTGGAAGGATTGAAGGAGATCAGCATTCAGTTGGATGAACTCCTGAAGAAAGGTTGGATTCATCCCAGTACTTCAAGCTGGGGATCTCCGGTACTGCTGGTGAAGAAGAAGGAAGGTTCCTATAAGATGTGTGTGGATTATCGAGCTCTGAACGAAGTGATAATTAAGAACAAGTATCATCTACCGCGCATCGATGACCTTTTCGATCAGTTAAGTTGATCGTGTCTTTTCAAAGCTAGATCTTTGTTCGGGTTACCATCATGTGAAGGTCAAGGAATCCAACATTCCGAAAACAGCGTTTAGGACTTGTTATAGTCATTATGAATATCTTGTAATGCCATTTAGAGTGACTAATGCGCCTGCCATCTTTATGAACCTGATGAACCAAGTTTTCCGAGAGTACTTAGACAGATTTGTTGTCATATTCATCGACGACATCCTAGTGTATTCAAAGAATCGGAAAGAGCACGCCGAGAACTTACGGATTGTCCTGGAGAAATTACAACAACATCAGCTCTACGCCAAGTACACAAAGTGTGAGTTTTGGCTAGATCAAATCGGATTTCTCGGACATATTGTTTCAGGCGAAGGACTCTCTGTAGATCCAGTTAAGGTGTCCGCTGTCAGTGAATGACCGACACCAAAAACAGTGAAAGATAGACACCAAAAACAGTGAAAGATATACGAAGTTTATTGGGCTTAGCAGGATACTACCGGCGATTCATCGAAGGATTCTCAAAAATCGCAACACCCCTGACAAAGCTCGCACGTAAAGACGAAAGGTTTTTATAGAACTCAAGTCGATGTTAACCTCTGCACCTATTCTTGTAATACCGGATCAATCTGGAAGATTCTTTGTGCATTGTGATGCGTCCGGAAAAGGATTAGGATGTGTTTTACACCAGCATGGAAAAGTTGTGGCTTTTGCATCAAGATAGTTAAAGGTACATGAACGCAACTATCCAACACATGATCTAGGATTGGCAGCCGTCATTTTCGCACTCAAGATTTGGCGCCACTATCTTTTGAGAGAACGAATGGATATATACACTGATCATAAAAGTTTTAAGTATGTATTTACTCAGAAGGAACTCAACATGCGACAGAGAAGATGGCTAGAACTCATGGCAGACTTTGATATCAACCTACAATATCATCCTGGGAAGGTGAACATAATTCATGATGCACTTAGTCGCCAGCCATTAGCAATGAACATCACCGCTCAGTAGAGGCTACAACAAGAATTGCATGGATTGGAGATTGAAGTAGTTGTGCCAGATAACGCTTCATATTTGATAAACTTACAAGTTCAATCCACTCTTGTAAATCAGATCAAGGCAGCTCAATTAAATGATGCCAAGCTACAAAAGATCCGAGAACAAATATAAAGTGGACTTCGAACTGACTTCATCATCCATGAAGATGGATCCTTGCGGTATTGAAGCCGTTTATGCGTGTCAATCGGACCTATTCGAGAAGAGTTGATGAAAGAAACTCACAGCTCTCCTTATTCGATACACCCCGGTAGTACGAAGATGTAGAAGGATCTACGGAAACACTATTGGTGGTATGGAATGAAGCGCGAAATAGCAAGGAGCGTAGCCAAGTGTCTAGTGTATCAGCAAGTGAAGGCTGAATATCACAGAACTGCTGGTCTATTTCAGCTGTTACCAATCTCAGAATGGAAATGACAGCACATTACCATGGACTTCCTGACTGCTCTCCCTCGCAGCACGAAGGGTAACGATGCAATTTGGGTTATTGTGGATCAACTTACCAAGTCGGTTCACTTTATTCCATTCAGAGTTGGCCAGTCAAATGAGACGGTGGCAAGAAAGTACATGGAGGTGAGTATAAATCTAAAGAAAGATTTGATACCTTCAAGATGTGCCATAGTTGATACCATAAACTCATGCAGGAGATTGTGAGATTACATGGAGTACCTGTTTGCATCGTCTCCGATCGTGATACAAGATTACGATCACAGTTCTGGCAGAGTCTGCAAGCTAGCCTGAGAATGAGTCTGAATTTCAGCACAGCGTTTCATCCATAAACAGACGGACAGTCCGAGCAAATAATTCAGATAATAGAAGATATACTGAGAGCATGTATGTTAGATTTTGGAGGTTCGTGGGAAGATCATCTGCACCTTGTGGAGTTTTCATACAACAACAGCTATCAGGCAAGTATTAGGATGGCACCGTTCGCAGCACTTTACAGACAGAAATATCGTTCTCCGTTGAGTTGGGACGACGTTGGAGATTGTGAACTTCTTAGACCAGAGATGATCGTGGCAACTGCGGACGTGGTTCGCACGATCAGAAAAAGGATGCGAATAGCCCAAGACCGACAGAAGCACTGGGCAGATGCAAAGCGTCGACATATGGAGTTCCAATCTGGAGACCATGTATACCTGAAGATCTCTCCAAATAGAGGAGTGATCCGTTTTGGCAAGAGGGGTAAATTAAGTCTAAGATATATAGGACCGTTCGACATACTGGAACGAGTTGGAGAAGTGACATACCGTTTAGCACTACTACCCTCATTGGTAGGAGTGTACAACGTGTTTCACAAATCCCAGCTACGACGATATGTGAGCGACCCCAACCACATACTTGATCACTCAGAGCTCACGGTACAAACCGAGCTAACCTACGAGCAACAACCGGTTGAGATTCTGGACTGAAAGATGAAACGTTACGGAACAAGGAAGTAAGTTTGGTCCGAGTGATGTGGAGAAAGGATTCGCTAGGAGAATCAGGAAAGAGAAGAAAATATGCGTACACGATACCCTTACCTTTTTGAAAATTAGTCCCTATGTAATAGTAAATTTTGATGACGAAATTTTTATAAGGAGGGTAGAATATAACGACTCTGAAATTCCTATATAGAAATTTCTTGTTATTTCACAGTAAAGGGTATTACAGCCTGTGTAAGAGTTAAAAGTTGTTTTTTTAAATAAAACCAAGAAGCAACTTGTATCTCACTGGTAAACCCTTTGCACTGCTATGACATAGCTTGTGCGTTCGAATCCCATTAGACCCAATTATTTTTAGGATTTTTCTTTTTAATTTTTCGGAAGCCCAAGAGTTGCACGTGCAATACACGGAGAAACGAAAAGTTTTAGAAAAATCAAACAGGCACAGTGAGGTGTACACACCCACATGACACGTGGCACAAATCTTAAGATGGATCATCAAGATCTGACCGCCCGTTTCCCCTCTTTGGCCGCCGCCGACAGTCAGGATGAAGCCAAATCCCTCCGTGCTTTGCACACACACCCATTCAGCTCCCTTTAACTCTCCTGCACTGTTTGAGTTTCCTGCAATCAAACAGAGACTCTTCAATTCATCATTTAGCATCATTTAAATTCTTTTAATCCACATTTTTAATTCTCAAACCCTAATTCTTCACTATAAATACCACTCCATGCCTTACTTTTTCCCCATTCTGAAATTTCTAGCAAAAATTCTCTCAAACTTCCTAAGCACTGAGTGGAGTTAAGCCCCCCAAATGGAGTAGCAAGACAAACTCGACGACCGGAGTATCTCCGATGAAACCATGACTGTCGAGGGCTTCTTCGTTCTCTTATTAACCACATAAAACCATAAGTACCTTCATCTCTATCCTTTTCCACCTCAAAACAAAATTTTAAAACAAATCGACAAAAGTGGAGTTGTCTCCGATGTAACCTTCTTTTTAATTTTTGTATTCCACTTGATAAGCCAATTAGTTCAAACTAACATCCCATATTAATCTTAACCTTATTTACCACCATTTAGTTTTTAGTTTAACAAAATTTTCATGTGAAACAAACAGATAACGAGATTTTTCATTAAAATACCATGAATTTTAGTACAACACTTCTTGATAATTAGTTTAAATACCTTTAGAAAATCTTTATGGGGTAAAGACCTACCCCACATGCACACTATGGTTCCATAGCACGGTATTCTAAATCTATAGTTCATTTAAAAAATAGGTTTTACATTAAAATACCACGCTTTTATAAAAACGGGTTTCTTTTAATCGGTATTTTGAAATTCTTGGCAATTACGCCTCTACAACCCTTGTAGGGGACCCGCTAATGGATGATGCAGATTATCGCACATTTTTGGGACAGTAGAGCGAGATACAGAATTCCTCACGGAGTATTCAGTCTCGAAAGAAAATAAAAATATGGTTTTTAAGAAATACGATTTTTCTAAATAAAAAATAAATTATATAAAAAATTATGAATCCGTTTTTTTGATAAAAACAAATTAAGAAAATATATTTTTAAAATGAAAAATTAGAATTTTTAATAAAATACTGTCAAGTGGTAGTTTTCATAAAAATACTATAAGCTTTCAAAAAGCTAGGTTTTATCACCAAAACACCACAATAATTTAAATACATGTTTATGAAAACCTTAAATATTATAAATCACCCTCGATATTTGTTTTTAACTATATTAAAGTATTTTTCATAAACCCCTTCGAGATATGAAAACAATATTTTAAGAACTCTAGAATTAATATTGGTTTAAACGGTATCATTTCTCTTAAGCCCAAGGGAGCCGGAAAAAGTAAGTGCTTGTCTATTCAGATTAGACAACTTAACAGGGTTATCAATGGCAATTGCCTTAGAAAAAAACACAAATCCTGTCGTCCATGTGCAGCAGTTGCTGATTTCTCCCGAACATAAGATTTTTAGCAATTTACATCAATTCCTATGAAAAGACATGAACTCGAACTCAAACTCGAATATAAAATTGAACTCGAACTCAAATACAAACTCGAACTCTAACCTAATTTGAATCTAAACTCGAACATGAACTCGAACCCAAACTACTCGAACCAAGATTGCAATTGTCATGACTTGAATATTACTCGACTCACTCGATTACATTCCACCCCTTTTTGCAATCTATGGTTTCAATCAAGAAATGTTAATCAATCAATCAAATCAATTAAGTATATTAACCAGTTATAATATATTATACTCGGGGTGTTTTGGATAGTTTCTTGTGTGAATCCAATAGAGCTTCAGGAATCCTGTATTAACCTCTTTTTTTTATTTTACTCGATTATCAGTCAGGTTGACTCATGCACAACCTAGAGCCCTGATGCTAACACATGAAATGTGCCTGTGTTTCCTTGCTCCTGGGGCTCCACTCTTGAGCTTGTGAATACTTCTACGGCTGCGTTGACATTCACACTTGGAACTTAATATTAACATAGTGACCATATAGAGACCTATAGAATATATTTACCCATGATCATATACTCTTACTCGTCATATATATTCTGCACTTGTCTTTTTTTTACTCTTACCTATCTTTAGGACTTATCGAGCGCTAGTTCGCTGACGGGCATTCCACACACTTTTCTTCTCTTGGAATAATCGTCAGATACAGTCGAGACGGAGGAAGTTGAAGCCATAGAGGAGGACTACAACCAGATCGCTACTCAGGGCTAGCTCAGCTTCACTTTTTCTTCAGTTTATATATGCCACTTGTTTATGCATTTTCTTTATTGTATTTACTTTCCAGCATAAACTCATGTGTTTGTAAATATTGGAAGTTGAATGTAAATAAAGATATTTGTTAAAAAATTTTACAGTCTCCATTTATTCTTGTATTGCATATTATTGTTTCAATACCCTTAGTATATTTATTTAGGGAATGACCTTCTCTGGATAAATATGCCGCGGGCTTGCCATGTCACCGTTTCCGTCTACTGAGAAATGGGGCATGACATTGCTCGTCGGCCTTCTTTTTGTTGGAGATAGTGCCCTCAGAGTCAATTATTGGATCACAGGTACGTGATTGCAATGATTGAGGGAGGACCTATCCCGGTAGGACAGTCTTACTCGAGATGATAGTACGCTATCTGGTTTACCTTTATCATCGTGTACTACTTTAGGTGACCTGACATGTCGCTATTGCACGTTGATAGAGCCCCTAGGATTCTTGCTTGACTGCCAGCAGTATGAGGGCGATCATATAAGTGAGAGCTGGAGTCTATAAGCACATCCTTAAAAGGTCCCTAGTCGTGGGAGTTTCGAGACAGGGCATCGATTCTCCAGAGTAGACTAGTGTATACAGTCGAGACCCCGACGAGGGGCGGTGGCCGGTCTCACAAGCCACTGGTGTCAGTTGGTTCACCTAAGATGTATACAGGTGCTCATTGGGTTATGAGTACACCGGACAGGACTCGCTGGGAACCTGCTAGTTGGGATTATACTTGACGTCAGATAGCAGTTCCCTGGTGACAAGTGTACAGGTTAGTTCATCGACCTGGGGATCGTCATTTGTCTCGTGTGAGTTCCCACTGTACTTTGATTACTACCCTACCACGGCTCAAAGGAGTCGTGCAAACAGGTTTTAGTTGGGTACAGTCCCGAGCCACATGGAGGCAGTGAGCGGATCTTCGGGGGTTCGCCTCTCCCGGTATTGGGGGTGAGGTCGCGCTGTGTCTAGGAGAGCCATTACACAAAGTCCTTGGCCAAGGCAGGAGATTTACTGGTAGGTATTCCAGTAGTATCTCAGGGTGTTCTGGGCTACACTCCGACACGACTTGTACCGCTTTTGGGGGTCTGACTTTTACCAACCCCCTAGGCCCGACATGCGATGCTCATAGACGAACGGACCGGACTGTACGGATATTGTCACTGACGGGCTCAGTAGGGTGTCAGGATGAGTTCGCTCATCGACGTCCCTTTTAGTCAATAGCTGGTGGCCCGTTACGTATTGGCTTATACCTCTGACGTGCTAGTGGTTAAATCCACAGCCATAGTATTGACGAGTCTTTAGAGTCCACCACACTTTCAGTTACTCAAGCTTTCGGGCGAAACGCTGTAGAGGCCGTATGGAGATATGGCAGGGTTCGATCATATACGTGCGGTATTGCACAGATCGTGATCGGACAGTTTTTACTAGCCGGCTTTGGCTTAAGCCGGATCTTAGTATTTGATGGTGTAGTTTTGTCTCTTTCCATTTGTATTTCGGTCGGAATACAAATGCGGGTGTGTATGCACAGTATCGGGGTTTTCCTGTAATTTATTATGGGACCAGTTTTCTGGAGTTGCCAGTTTGCTTTTCGTTTCGGCCGATTTCCTTTGTTCCGTTCATTGGCCGAAATTTGGTGGAGGAGGGCTTATTTGCATTGTTGCAAATAAGCAATTGTGGAAGGGGATTTTTGCATTATTGTTTTATCATAATGGTTGCTCCATACCTTGACCATGCTCTCCCTCTCCACTCACACATGAGGCATGGGCCGGCCACTGTTTGGGGAATGGAGTGAGTATTTATTTTGGTGTGAAATTTCCTTCATGTTATTTTCGTGGGCCCCCCTCCCTTGAGTGTGCAGGAGAATTTATGTGAGTATGGATTAATTAATATTAAAGGTTACATTGACCTTAGATGAGTGTGCTGGAATGATTATGATGAGGGATTAATTTATTAGTGTGTTTGCATTGAGCATAAAATGAGGGTGCAGGGGCTGTTTATTCCTTGACAGAGCCAAAAACATTGTCAATGGCCGAGCTCATTATACATGCTCCATTTTCTTCCAGCAACTCTCCATGGCTTCCTTTTGCACCAATTCCTCCATCATGGCAACCATCCTAAACCCCAAAGAGACAACTTCACTACACATTCTACAGCAAATCTTGGGCACGTCGACTAGCCAGCTTCGTGCCCGAGTTGCCTCGGCATTGAGGTGGGAGCCCGTAAAAGATACAGGCGATGTGGTGCCCTTCTGGCGAGGAGGCGACGACCGGATTTTCCGCGAGAGATCGGGACGACGAGAAGACCGGAGGACTCGGATCACTCGGTATATCTCTAACCCGTCTTGTAGTTAGCTAGGACTAGTTAATGGTCCGATCCGGGTGTTTAGTGCGTGGTGGTGCCGGTTTGCTAAGTCCGCAAAATTAAAGTTTATCACCGCTTCCGTATTTGGCCGTCGGATTGACGGCCGGGGCGCCGCCGTGCACTTACAGTGGTATCAGAGCCTGGCCATTAACTTAGTCTAGCTTTGTTTGATGTGTTTTACGTTTCCGATCGAACAAAATCCCGAAACCGCGTTTTCTTGCAAAATCAGTTTCTGTCAAATTTTTTTTTAAGTCCAAAAATTTTTCAGGTTGTCTCAGAATGATGTGCAGGGAGTCCTAAGAACACTGGAAAATTTCGATGACCCAATCCCTCCGTACGACCGCGGAACCGCGGCCATAACCCCTCTTTGGCCGCGGTTCCGCCGCAGGAATGAGAGATCATGTCATGGGTTTTTTTGCAGTAGGCTTGTGGGCTAAAATTAGGGGTTTTGGAATATTACAATTGGGCCCAGAATTTCTGTGAGTGCTACAGTATTGCTTGGGGGCCCACTTGTTAAAATTTGATCGATCGGATATTTTAAACACATTATTTCACAGTTTTTACATTATATCTGCGACCGTGAATGTCACTCGATCGGTAAATCCGGTCTAACTGCTATAGCCCGGTTAGACGGATTTACGAACATGACTTTCACGTTGATGTTCTGTGCTTTGCTGTGATGTTGCGGATCGGTCGTGGGGATATCCTGGATGCAATGCTAGTACAGTGTTGTTGTATTATGTACATTTGTTGTTGCAGGGCGAGCGTCCGACATGTGGACTGCCGTCACTGCCTGTTTGTATTATTCTTTTGGGGCACGACCTGGTTGCGGTCGATGTACCCGTTGTATGTATATTTTACTTTCTGTACTAGGGTTACCCCGCGGAGGGGTGCACGGATAGCCGGGTTCTAGAGGGCAACGGGCCCGCATCTCAGGGCATTGAGACGGAGGGGGCTTCAGTCTGGAATTGGCGGGCTATTCGCCGCACTCGTAGGGGGTACAGGTTGACCCAGGAGGGGTGCTCAAGTTACCGGATTCCGTGAAGTGCTGGGTGGTCCATTCACGGCGCTGAAGGGGGCTGCCTCGCTTCAGGTTTTGGCGGGTGACTTGCCGCGCCCGTAGGGGTCTAGGATTTCATTGCACAGGCTATCCACACGACCAGGGGAACGTCGGGTTTCAGTAGTGGCTCTGTGAAACCCGGGGATCCCAGATATCTGTATTGTTCTGTGATGCTGTACATTTCTGTGATGTTGCATTTTATCACGCCTTGAGCGAAATATAATATATTGGTATATATATTAGTAGATGTTGTATATGTTTTTCATCCGCACTAGTCCAGTCCCCGCTCTGCCGTTAGTTAGCTAACCTAACGGGTGATGACGGGACCCAGTGGCGAATGCGGATGGCATATACGTACGTCAGCATATTTTCGTTCTTTGTGGTGTGATCAATTGATGGGACTGCGTTGATTCGGATCAATGCAAGTTAAACAAACCTATTCTGATGTTGTTGGAACACTTTTCAAAAAAGCTGTTATTGCAAGAACGTTCACTTTTGTTTTGCACAGTGATATTCGGTTATGAATATCCAGCTCCTCAGTCGACGAGGCAAGGGCCGAGATCCCTTCACCGGGAGTGACCCCTTGGACAGAAGTTTGCGTCAGGGCATTAACTTCACTATAGCCGATTACTTTTGCTTTGCATCGTGGTATTCATTTGGAATATCATGCACCCCATTCTACGGGGAAAGAGCCGAGATCCCTTCACCGGGAGTGACCTCTTTAGTAAAGGTTTTCGTCACTATATTTTCTAAAAAGCTATCAGTTCCTTCAACGATATCAAGTTCATTACGTTAAAGGTTTTCGCCAGAAACCATTCGTAGCCCTCCGTCGTTTCATATGGGTAGTCAATAGTATTCAAACTGTGTATGTTGGCCAAAGTCAAGGCACAGTGTTTGGTAGCTGTTGGGTATTCATATGCAGCATAGATAGATGCGTTGGTTTGGGACAGTCGTACTGCCATTTTGGCCAAAGTCAAGGGTAGGTACGGGTGGATTCAAATTAACCTGGAGAATGACGGGTTGAACTTGACATGTGACTTATGATATGTTGGCCAAAGTCAAGGTCATAAGAGCATGGGGTAAAAATCACATCGGGAGTTTCAAAAGAACTGAAACTTGCCAAATATGCGCATACCTTCTGGAGTGTGATACCGTGAGCGGATTCCGTCACGTTATCATGCGATGAGAGTTGGATCCCGATTCCCACTGATGAGTTAGTTTACTCATCGGGTGACCCCGACTAATTCTTCTTTCAGGTTTGGAGGAGAATTTGAGGTACAGTGGGAGGTTTCTAGAGTAGATAAATTGGTAACCATTCTGATCTAGGTTAGAGTGCACGCTGAGTGTTTCTTTTCTCTCTCTCTTTGGCAGCGACCATTGACCCACCCTAGACTTTGACTCAGTGACCAAGTTGACCGAACTTTCTTAACACTGGCTTTTGGATTGTCTGAGTTGCAGACCTCATTGCCACTCCTACTTTTACCCTTTTCTCCAGGACACCCCGTATTACTACGAACGTCCACTTCCATTGGAAAAAACCATCGTATGGTTAGATACGAACTCGAAGGAATTCGAGGATGGTTTCCGGTTCTGGAGAAAACGAATAGGATTATTCAGTTGTCTTTTCCCTTTTACCTTCTCTCAAGTTGTAAGTACTCCTTGGTTTAGCAGATAGTACACCTATTATGCAAATTGGATAGTCTTCTTCCAAACCTTAGGCTGGTGCCGACCGGTAGGGAATGAAGAAAACCAATTAGCCTAAACGGTGTGCAGAAGGTATTAAGATTAAGACAAAATAAAGGGATTAGTAAGAGGGCAAAGTAAATTGCGACTGATATTCACGACCAAACCAAGTATTTCTTCGCCAATCCTAAATCACCTTTGTATTTCTCCAGGACACTCCGTATCACTACGAAGATCCACAGTTTATTGGATAATCCATCGTATGGTTATATACGAACTCGAAAGGAACTTGTTCCAGTTCGGGGATGGATCCTGGTTCAGGAGAAATAGGAATAAGGTTTATTCGGTTGTCTTTTATCTTCACCTTCTCTCGCATTGCGAGTGCTCCTAGGACTAGGACAGTACACCCATTATGCTTATTGGATAGTCTTCTTCCAAACCATAGGCTGGAGCCGAACGGTAGGGAAGGAAGAAAACCATTTGGCCTAAGGGGTGTGCAGAAGGTAACGACTAAAGACATATAAAGGGATTTGGAGAGGTGGCAAAGAATTATGCGGTTATAGTTGTGAATCTGGATAATGGTAGAGGCATTACTAAGAATACCAGGATACCCCATCGAAACATTTCAATGTTTCAGTTCACTGTGTACTGTTAAAAGAAAACTGATTTTCCGATTAGATACTTACTCCAGGGTATGTATTTACCAGGTATGATTCTCACATCTGTATGGCTTTACAGATGATGAGTGGGAGTAAGTTATTGGGAATTGGGTGATCATCCTCATTATATCGGGATTCGTTGTAATCGGTGATATTTGAGGAGATCATCTGGGCTGTTTGCCGGTCGGCAAATATTTGGTTTTGAATATCCGCTGTTATGCACCAATTTCAAATTGATATATCTGTACGTCTATTTTCATAGAGTGAGATATACCTTTTGATATTATGTCGATGACATTTACCTATATCAGTGGATGGTTAGGTAAGGAGCATTAAACAGCGGTGTAATTCTTCTTAACCATAAGTACAGTTTTCAACCTACGACACACAGTGAAAGAGTTGTTAGACTCGGCGGACTTATACAGAGTATTGTATGTTATCCAGTGTCCATTAGGACAGAGGGGTTGGTCCTCATACTATATTCTGTTTACTTTTAACTTCTCTAGTTGTTAGACATGTGTTTCGTAGAAACACAGGGTCTAAGTTTTGAGGAGTTATAGGTATTTGAATAGAGTAGAGAACCAGGTGTAGCAAGTATCGGGATTCTTCAAAGTGATCGAAGATATAGATACTTGTGTATGGTATTCAGTTGATAGTAATGATAAAGAGAAATTGCTTCTCTTTCAGGTTACTCATAATTGGAAGCATTCCTAAGTTGAGTAACGCTGATCGGCCTCTCTCCATTTAGTTGACATGCACTGGAGACAGCTGCATGATTTGAATCTGGTTCAATTAAATCAGTGCCTCTGGTTCTATATTGGATATAGTACAGTTCATATCTTAACATTGTTAAGGTACCGGGAGTTGTCCGGCTTATGATTAAAACCAGACTTTGGATAACTCAAGGCACGTTTCTGTAATGGCTGTTTGTGGGTTGACCCAGGCTATGACGAGGGTTGATTTTCTACCATCTGGAAGATCAATAGTGATATTGTTCTTAACTCGCCACATTTTAAAAAGAAATGGTTATTTTTCAGAAAACAGTAGTGGGAGTATGGTAAAACTGGAAGCGATTCCAGAACCGCAAACGATTACTGAAGATTTGATAAGGAACCTAAAGATTCAATCTGATTTGACATTCCATTGGCCACTCCGCAGATAAGGTGGGTAACTTCAGGCACCCGAGAGGTACTCCGGTAGCCTCAAGGACGGTGACAGGGAAGTTCTTGTTTACCCACACTTGCCATTGTTGTTGTTCCAGGCTGCGAGACCCGGCAGGAGGATGAGTATAGCGTCGTTCTAAACTAGCTTTAGAAGTGCGCGTCTATATGACTCTGCCAGAGGGTTGTCGTAGTCAGTGGGAGCAGCGGAAGTATTGGTGGACATCAGGCTTATGTCTATTTATAGACTAAAGCAGATATAGCGGAGATAGATCATCTATTTCTGATGTGACAGTCATAGGTTTGACGTCATCAGAATAGGGGATGGATCTGTTAAGAAGGTAGTAGGGTGTGATGTCCTGGTTTTGGATGACATACACAGAGTAGGAAAGGAAACTCCTATACTACGATCGGTTATATTTTGGTCGTCACACAGTGGTTTCTCCATATGGGACTTGGACATTATATCAGACATACTGGTTACTAGATCTATGGTTTTAGATCTAGATTTGGGTGGTTTCCCAATCAGGGTACTTTGACAGCATTCTAAGAGTATTTAGAATGGTCGACTCCTGGCACGGTAGTATACCTGCAGGTGATGGAGTCACCCTCTCTAAAGGTGTCTTATAGACTAAAGTAGAGAGGGATACGCATGATTGGCAGATCACTTGCTCAGGCAATTGAGTCAATCATGAGATGTCAAGTACCACACCAGATGTTGTTCTTGCAGTAGGTGCAATAAGTTGATATTGATCCAATCTTGGAGAAACAGTCGGAAGCAGTTTTAGAACATAAGTGGATGTTCTTGGGATATGATAACGACAGCCTCATTTGGAAGACAGTTATCATTCCAGGCTTCCAAGGTGACATGGACGACAAGGAGGTTGTCAGAGTTATAGTTTTTCCTTCTGACGAGGGGCGGTATTTTGGACAGGTGATCCAAGGCAATACTGAGGGAGGCTTGGCGCAGGATACTGATTAAGTTCAGTTGACGATACAGTCTAAGAAGTTTGGATTTGAAGTTCATTTATGAACTGGGTCCCATCAGACATCCAGACATTCTAAGACGGGTATTGCTCATTTCGGGAGATGTCTTTCTCCGCGAACTTGAGATATAGAGAGATATAGAAAGAAACATCCAGGCGGATCCACTCACTAAGGCTATTCCTCGAACGCAATAATTTCACAAACGGATTTTGTGAGACTGACTAGTAGGGGAGTTGGGTGTTCGGTATCACACGGGCTGTGAGTATGCGACATCGCAATAATTAGCCTTGAGTGCAAGTGGGAGATTGTTGGAGATAGTGCCCTCAGAGTCAATTATTGGATCACAGGCACGTGATTGCAATGATTGAGGGAGGACCTATCCCGGTAGGACAGTCTTATTCGAGATGATAGTACGCTATCTGGTTTACCTTTATCATCGTGTACTGCTTTAGGTGACCTGACATGTCGCTATTGCACGTTGATAGAGCCCCTAGGATTCTTGCTTGACTGCCAGCAGTATGAGGGCGATCATATAAGTGAGAGCTGGAGTCTATAAGCACATCCTTAAAAGGTCCCTAGTCGTGGGAGTTTCGAGACAGGGCATCGATTCTCCAGAGTAGACTAGTGTATACAGTCGAGACCCCGACGAGGGGCGGTGGCCGGTCTCATAAGCCACTGGTGTCAGTTGGTTCACCTAAGATGTATACAGGTGCTCATTGGGTTATGAGTACACCGGACAGGACTCGCTGGGAACCTGCTAGTTGGGATTATACTTGACGTCAGATAGCAGTTCCCTGGTGACAAGTGTACAGGTTAGTTCATCGACCTGGGGATCGTCATTTGTCTCGTGTGAGTTCCCACTGTACTTTGATTACTACCCTACCACGGCTCAAAGGAGTCGTGCAAACAGGTTTTAGTTGGGTACAGTCCCGAGCCACATGGAGGCAGTGAGCGGATCTTCGGGGGTTCACCTCTCCCGGTATTGGGGGTGAGGTCGCGCTGTGTCTAGGAGAGCCATTACACAAAGTCCTTGGCCAAGGCAGGAGATTTACTGGTAGGTATTCCAGTAGTATCTCAGGGTGTTCTGGGCTACACTCCGACACGACTTGTACCGCTTTTGGGGGTCTGACTTTTACCAACCCCCTAGGCCCGACATGCGATGCTCATAGACGAACGGACCGGACTGTACGGATATTGTCACTGACAGGCTCAGTAGGGTGTCAGGATGAGTTCGCTCATCGACGTCCCTTTTAGTCAATAGCTGGTGGCCCGTTACGTATTGGCTTATACCTCTGACGTGCTAGTGGTTAAATCCACAGCCATAGTATTGACGAGTCTTTAGAGTCCACCACACTTTCAGTTACTCAAGTTTTCGGGCGAAACGCTGTAGAGGCCGTATGGAGATATGGCAGGGTTCGATCAGATACGTGCGGTATTGCACAGATCGTGATCGGACAGTTTTTACTAGCCGGCTTTGGCTTAAGCCGGATCTTAGTATTTGATGGTGTAGTTTTGTCTCTTTCCATTTGTATTTCGGTCGGAATACAAATGCGGGTGTGTATGCACAGTATCGGGGTTTTCCTGTAATTTATTATGGGACCAGTTTTCTGGAGTTGCCAGTTTGCTTTTCGTTTCGGCCGATTTCCTTTGTTCCGTTCATTGGCCGAAGTTTGGTGGAGGAGGGCTTATTTGCATTGTTGCAAATAAGCAATTGTGGAAGGGGATTTTTGCATTATTGTTTTATCATAATGGTTGCTCCATACCTTGACCATGCTCTCCCTCTCCACTCACACATGAGGCATGGGCCGGCCACTGTTTGGGGAATGGAGTGAGTATTTATTTTGGTGTGAAATTTCCTTCATGTTATTTTCGTGGGCCCCCCTCCCTTGAGTGTGCAGGAGAATTTATGTGAGTATGGATTAATTAATATTAAAGGTTACATTGACCTTAGATGAGTGTGCTGGAATGATTATGATGAGGGATTAATTTATTAGTGTGTTTGCATTGAGCATAAAATGAGGGTGCAGGGGCTGTTTATTCCTTGACAGAGCCAAAAACATTGTCAATGGCCGAGCTCATTATACATGCTCCATTTTCTTCCAGCAACTCTCCATGGCTTCCTTTTGCACCAATTCCTCCATCATGGCAACCATCCTAAACCCCAAAGAGACAACTTCACTACACATTCTACAGCAAATCTTGGGCACGTCGACTAGCCAGCTTCGTGCCCGAGTTGCCTCGGCATTGAGGTGGGAGCCCGTAAAAGATACAGGCGATGTGGTGCCCTTCCGGCGAGGAGGCGACGACCGGATTTTCCGTGAGAGATCGGGACGACGACAAGAAGACCGGAGGACTCGGATCACTCGGTATATCTCTAACCCGTCTTGTAGTTAGCTAGGACTAGTTAATGGTCCGATCCGGGTGTTTAGTGCACGGTGGTGCCGGTTTGCTAAGTCCGCAAAATTAAAGTTTATCACCGCTTCCGCATTTGGCCGTCGGATTGACGGCCGGGGCGCCGCCGTGCACTTACACTTTTCGACAAGTAGCTGGGTAGCCGTTACGTACAGCTAGTGCCGCTGACGTGCTTATGGTTAAACTCATTGCCAACATACTGTCGAGTTTTTAGAGTCCCACATAGAGGGTTTCGCTGGTTCAGACGAAACGATATGGTGGCTGTATGTTTATACGCGTAGGATTTCGATCGAATGATAATACTAGCAGGCTTAGCATTAAACCGGATTATTAAATCAGGTATTGATTTGATAATTTACATATACACATTTCGATGTGTATATTCTAGCGTCATCTATGTTTTCGATCGAGCAGGATTCCGATCGAATGATATTACTAGCCGGCTTAGGATTAAGCCGGATTATTAAATCAAATATTGATTTAATAATTTACGTGTATATATTTTGATATGTATATTCTAATGTTATCCAGATTTTCGATCGGACGGTTGATAATACCGACGGGCTTGGGATTAAGCCGGTTCATTAAATCGGATATTGATTTAATACTAGTATTATTTTAGCGGTATTATTCTATCTTTTGGGTATTCGTATTTTTGTATTAATACGGGTATATATACGGTAGAAAGTATTTTGTATTTATACAAAATACCTTCTTGAAGGTGACACCTCATCTAGTATTTTTTCTATTTTGTTGAAAATAGAAAATGAGGTGGAAATGGGAGGCATGGCATGAAGCATGTCTTGGCTATTTATTGCTAATGCTATTGAAGTATGGTGGGATTTTTAAGGAGGAAATTACTTAGCCATTATCTAGAAATAGCAATCATTCTTCTCATGCCAAAAAAGAGAGTTATTCTTCACTTGCGCTCTTACTCTCTTACTCTTGAGTTCATCTTCATCTCTAAACCTTACCATTCTCATGTGTTAAGAGACAAGGGTTTTGAGGTAGAAATTTACTACTAAATATCACCACATCAACTAAACAAACTAGATTAGTAAACTAGTTTGCCTAGTTTACTTCTTTTTAGAGATAGGAGCTTGAATCAAGAACCTTCAGGACGATCATGTAGGACCGAGGAGGTCGGCCATCAAGATTGATCAAGAACACCTTAAGAGCTTAAGAAGAGGAGTAATGACCCGAAGGACACGAGTCTCTAGGTATAACTCCTCATCACAGTAACTAGATCTCTTTAGATAGCTAGTTTCGGTGTATGGTTAGATTCTAGGATGTGTTTTCTTGCGCCGTATTTTTAAAAGTTAAAGGTTTTTATTTCACAATGGCCGCGGCGTTAGGAAACCCAACACACGCTAGAAAAACCTCCATCGTAGTCATAAGACACCTCTCGAGGATGTTCACGCTACTGACATGATTCTTGATATTATTGTTGTCCCAGGCACGAGCGCCCTGCTCATACTGCTTTTAGCTAGTCATGAGATACCCCGGTGATATGAGTACGTTCGTCAGTCAATTCCATCACTACACATCTTATTTGACCTAATTTGACTCCTAAATTGATACCGACATGACTTGAGCTCCAGATTGCTATTCAATTTGCTTCTATCATAATTTGATTACTGATATTCGAATTGACACCACCTTTTCTTATGCACCGTTATTGTCCACACGATTATCTTTCGGTATTCTTTTTCATGGCACGTTTTTCACATTACTTTACGTACATGTTTTCCCGGACTTTGTTCCGTGAATTCGAGTTTCCTTGTTCTTGTTATTTCCTTGTTATTGTTCGTTTCATGAGTTCCGTAAATATGAGATGGTTCGTTCTTGTTCTTTTCCTTATCTTTGTTCTTTTCGTTCTCGTGAATTTCGAGAACGAAATTCTTTTTTTAGTTGGGTATAATGTAACACTCTAGGACATTGGTACAATATAACAGTAATATCAGTGTATTTTGCTCAATTAAATCTATCTTTAATTTGGAGTTTAATATTTCCCAGATATAATATTATGTTATGGTTATCTAACTTGGTAAATATATGATAATTAGTTTTAAAGATTTGTGTGCTAATTTATTAGCATCTTATTTAAATAATTTATGCAATATTTTGTTAGTGTTAAGTTTTGTTTATATCTTAATTAATATGCATACAATATATAGTTTAGATAATTTTAACCATAGATATATTGTAGTTTAATATACGTTAAGATCTTTAAAACCCCTTTTAAATCTTATAAACTTATATTAAAGGGTTTGTGCAAGTTAACTTTGTTTATGTATATATATATATTGAGAATAATGGAGAAAAGAGGCCCTATGAGGGATTTTCGTTAGGCGGCGTTGAAAAAATACACCTTCCAACATTTTATTCAACGATTGGCATCCATCATTATCATTTTTATCATCTAAGATGGGCATACACCAAATTTCACTTGATTCTTCAACTTTTTCATCGTTGGATTAGCAATGTAAGAAGTTATATTATCGGTAAACCGTCAGTTTCGTACCCACTAAATCAACGGTGAAAAAGTGGTAGAATCGCATAAAATTTGGTGTATCCACATCTTAGATGATAAAGATGAAGATGATATATGCCGATCGTTGGAAAAAATGGAGTGTGCATTTTTTCAGACGCAATAGAAGGAAATTCCCTCCTATAGCACATTTTCTCCATTATTCTCATATATATTATTAGGATATATATTAGTATGATAGTTTGAGAAAAAAGATATGATAAGATAGTGTAAAATCCTTTTAAAATCTTTTAACCACACACACACACATTTTTCCCTTAACCCATATAATTATATTATATATATATATATATATATATATATATATATAATCCCCCCCCACTTCACGTCTCTATCATCCAAACAACTCAACAACCAAGTTTATAAATCCACACTATAAATATATGTTAGTGATATATACTCTAGAGTCCATTATTGTATCATACTAGTTTGTATATTAGTTAATGGAAGCTTGGGATATTCACAGTTGTATCGACAGTTTTGCTCAAAATGGTAGTATGCTACTTGGTTTGTTTCTACTTCAATATGTACATGTGTTTCTTTTAGTATATCGCTTATACATATTAGTAGAGCCCTTAGGATGTTTGCTTGATTACTAGCGTTGTGATGGCAGTCACACTAATAGAGGCTGGGTAGTCTATAAGCACATCCTATACAGGTCCCTAGTCATAGGATTATCGAGACGGGATATCGATACTCCGGAGTAGACTGGTGTATACGCTTCTCATCCGAGCAGGGGAAATTGTATGTCCCATAGCCATTAATACGTCGTATCGGAGTGTAAAATTTCAAAAATATATATATATAATAAAATATTATTTTTGGGAATTTAAATAATTAAAATAATAAATTTCATAAATATTATTAGGTTTGAGAATTAGTTTTAATAAAAGGGTATAATTATATACCGATAGTTTGGAGAATATTTGGAAATTATTAACCAATATTGATTTTGAAAGAATTTATATGATTTAGACATTTTATAAATTTTATACAATTAATTATATACAAGTTTATATCTAAATTTGATTAATATCTACTAATTATGCATTAAGCTTGGTTACGCATATGACATGCACCATGTCATATTTCAAACACATTTTTCATTCTATGAACCATGTCATCTTTGTTTTTTTTTTAATGGGTTTTTGGTTTTAATTGTAAGTGGAAAAGAAAAGAAAAATACAAAAGAAAAGAGAGAGGGTGGGGACCATGAGACATGAGAGAGAAGAAGAGAGTGAGAAGACTCTGGAGTCCTCCAAGATATTTGACCATGGCTCCTCATTCTTCATAACTTCATTCTTCTCCTTCATCTTCTCCTTCTTCATTCTCCTCTTCCTCCACCTTGCACCACCCTCAAATCATCCCAAAAACCTACTCAAAATCTCACATTTACTTCACAAAAATTGATCCTAAGCCAACCCTAAACCCTATGGTGTAATCAAGTCAAGGTTTTGAAGGCTTGGAGCAACTCAAGAAAATTCTTGAGTTGCCAAATGAGGTATAATCCTACACCCTTTTGTTTAGAATTTTAGTTTTCTTAATTCCAATAGTTGTTATGAGTTGATTAAGTGAAGTATAATGATTAGGGAATTTTATGAGTTGAAAATGTGTAATTGACGTTTAGTAGTGATCACAAACCCCTGTAGTGTGAGAATTCTGGACCAAACTTGAGACAAAACCCCAAGATCATGAACTGAAATTTGCCGATATTGGGTTTTGTGAGAAATTGTGATGTGTTATGGAGATCTGCTATAACACAGGGACCCTCAAAAATTATTTAGCAATTACTGTGAGACATGCAGGTGACTAGAAGACTACCACTAAAACCAGAGACCCCCATTTCTTTCTGAGGCCGCCAAAATTCCTCTTCTGGCCACAATTTGTGGCCTGGGTCCTTTAAACTGGATTCGTGCTTGGTTCATGGCTCCATTTTCAGTAAATTGGACCTACCCCATATGCAAAATTGGCTAATTTGACCTGAGGCAAAATCTGGAGGCGTTTTCTTGAGTTGCTGATTTTGTTTCACTACTTTTTAATGACTTTAGTTTTGGTATTGTGTTTTATCTCAGTCACTTGACGTTTGTACGTCGATATCGGGAGTTGTTTGATTATTCTTGCATGCGTAGACCATAGGTTCTAACTTATGTGTGTTTTGTGTACCGTTTTTGGTTTTCATACGCGATTCCTGTTTACGATACTATGTGTTAATATATGTAGGCATCTTCATGTGGAATTCGGATAACAAGAAAGAGCATGGCATCATCGATTTCGGTAAGCGAGGATCGAGATGAGTAGATGTATATCTACAGGGAAAGTCAGGTGGATGGCGTATGGCACCCCCGCAACTGTAGAATAAGGTATTACTATATCTGTAAGTCTGGATGCTATATTTGGATACTCAGTAAATATGGAATTTGGAAGACCTTAGCTTAGATTTGGTTATCTAGGGAGACCTATCCATAGGATGATTACCTTGGTCGCGAATCGCAGGTTATACGTAGTCACACACACACGCATGCACACACACACTTGATTTTGTGTGTATGTGTGTGTGTGTGTGTATGGATGTGAGTATGTGTATGTGTGTGTGTATACACACGGGTGATGAGGATAGCATGTGGTATGTGGAGATGAGTCGATATGACCGGGCATGATGCCGTGAGATTTGGATATGCGATTGAGTCGTGACATGAGATATGATATGATATTATAATGGATCGTTGGGCGATGTGTATTCATACATACGATAATTTGTGTTTGATGATATTGGAATGTACTAGACCTTAGAATAGTACCCCTAATCATGATATTGTACGATGATAATACCGTATGAAAGATGATATTATATACGATTTGACCCGTACCCTCGATCTTGGGGATGTCGTACGATGGATTTTACCGTACGAGATATATATATGATGATTGATCTGCACTCTTGACTCGAGAATGTTGTACTATGTATTATACCGTACGTGACGCTATGAGGCTGGATCGCCGACAACTAGGTATATCGACTCGGAATATATATATGTAGTTTTTCTTATCCTTCCGACTAGTTCTTAGTTAGTCTTTTAGTTGTTTAGATAGATACTGGACTTGGTTCGAGTCATACTTATTTTCAAAACGAACAAATCGCGAGTATTTTCAAATGACAACCCGAAGGATGCTACGGATTTTTCAAAGGATATATTTTTTCTCAAAACCCTGTAGCCCCTACCTTTCTAAAAATCACGATTCGTGCTATTTCAAAAACACTAAAACCATATGACTCATACGCTGATATGTATATTCTATAATGTTACTTTTACTATTCATCTTTCTGTTTTATTTATGTTGTTGTTCTCACTGAATTGCATATTTATTATATGTGTTTTCTTCAGCTATTACGAATCCCGTCTGTTAGGACACCAGCACCATTACCGATGATACGCATGCCCCACGTACACTTGCTTGCCAGCTCAAACACATCATCATCGGTAATTGCCATGTCACGTACACTTTAGAAAACGTTACTTCATTGATATAACCTGCTAGCTGGTAGTTTCAATAGATTATTAGTATGCTTGCTCTCATATGCTAGTTTAGATATTGCATTCCTTACTTAGATACCCCATGCATTTATATATTCATTCTGTCATACAATATTGTGGATTTGCAACAACCGAGTTCAGTTATACCAATTTTTGTTCCGTATTTATTATCTGTGGTATTTCATTGATCTATCTTGTTTGGGTGCGAATGGTAGTTTACTTTTACATTGCATTCGACCCGACCCGCTTGCTTGAACTGCTTGATTCATATTTATAGATTACCTTGACTTGTTACATAGACACATGCATCTCATGATTAGTCCATACTGGCATTTTATCTGGCATCGCATATTTTACCGTATAATATTTTAAGTCACAGAAAATAATTTAAAATTTCATTTCATAACCTGCATGATACCCCTAACCCCGTGGTAGCATCCGCGCATCTTGTTCTCGTCCCGTTCAGTGAAACGGACGTGTTTGGATGGCTACGCGCACGTACATGCATCCGTTCTTGGGGGTATACATTTTCGTTACCTGAGCATTCATTTTTAATTTTGTTCGTTGCATATATTTTTCATATTTTTAAACCGGATTTTTAGACCCGACCCGGGCATATTTTGGAGTAAGTTTGTTTTTGCCAAAATCTCAAAACGGACTAATATTATATTTCTTAATTCGTTATAACTATTAATATACGTTTTTAACTAAAATATATTTTTATATTTTAAATTTCAACTAACTCTCTCTGCTCTCTCTCTGTATATATATTCTAATATATTTTCTAAAATATTTTTAAAATCTAAACAGTTACAATCTCGTCTCTCTCTCTATATTAATTTCTATTAATTATTTCTTTAACTTTCCACCATTACCCATGTCCCTCTCTCTCTCTGCTCTCTTCTTTCTTCCTCTTAAAATTTTTCCTGCCTTCGAGAAACCCTAACCCTCGCCTCGCGCTCGCCCTCGCTGCCTCCACCCTTATCACCCTCGCTACCCTCGAGCCTCCTCTCATCGCTGAACTCACCTCCTCACGACACTCCCCCGCTACAACCTATCCTCCCGTCCCCGGCTGCACGAACCCATCTCCTCCACCTCCTCTATCTCCTTCTTCCACCGCCGTATTCTTCGTCTTCTTTTCAACCCGAGCACCATCAAGACCGAAGTCAAACCCATCTCGCTCGCGCCCTATACGACCACCGTAGACTTCGCCTCGTTCATCGCCGTCGCCTCCGCCTCGTCCACAGCCGTCACCTCCATCTCGTCCACAGCCATCTTACCTGCACCTGAGACCATTAACGCTGAAACCCGACTCCGGTCATCGCCGCAACCCCTCAACCGAGCACCGCGACTTCATCCCTTTCGACCAAGACACCATCGCCACAAGCACCTCATCTTCACCACCATTATTCCCCAGGCCCAGGATCAATCTTCAAAACCCTAGTGCGCCCTTTTTGGCTCTCCACCGAACCCTAGCGCTCTTTCTCATCGACCTCTGAGGCGAAGAAAATCTACCGTGCACCAAAAATGCGGAGAATTGTAAACGACGAATCAGAAAAGCTTTTGATGCTACCTGCCTGCCATCCAAATAACTGCAGCACTAGGATTGTAGAATACTTCATCGGATCGATGTCTAGACAAAACTAACCCATTCGTGGATCATGCGCCCGACAACCAGCCATGGCGATGGCGCCGGGTCCATACCTTTTGCACCAATCCAATTGTAATCTCTCATTGAATCCCAAGGAAAATAGTCTGTGGTCCTCCTCTGGCTCTAGCACATATTTCATAAGAATCAAAGTTAGAAAGAAATGGAAAAAAGGGAGTTTGAATGAAGATGAGGGTTGTGCGGTTGTTGGAAGCAAGAGCAGGATTGTTCCGTGCTGGACTCATTTACAACACCTTCTTCTTTTTCTTCCACTGCACGTGCGCCCCACCATAGTTTGAAGATAGACGTTCTCAAAAGCTACATGCTATTGGCCAAAAATCCTTTTGCACAAATCCAAGTAGTTTGCCGGAATCCGATCGTGCCGACGACGATCCTGACAACCCAGCGAGCGTACCTGACCCGTGTGATCACTTTGTGCGTTGTTTTGATTCGTTCCGTGTACCGTGCGCGCGTCGCGACTTTTCCCGCCGACGTGTGACGTTCCGTATACCCGTTTCTTGATCCGTCGAGGCAAGTAAAACTTGCTACATACTATTTATATTATTTCATATTCATTTAGATACATATTAATCATGAAGTTTGAATTTAGTGTCCTATATTACATTTTACCATTCGATATCCGTTTATATCATTTTTGAGTTAATTATGAAAACATACCTGGTTGCATGTTAGATTACAATATTTTGTGCTCACGTCCATATTTATATCATAGTGCTTGGTGGCATAGCCATAGTACCCTTTTAAATATTTTATAACCGTTCAAACACCCGTTTGCATCCATCTCGTCTAGTATACATATTATTGCATCCATAGATCACTTGAATGTATAACATTGAAATATTAACATTCCACATTTGATAAATTGTAGTTTAATTAATATTGGAACTTTAACTTTAGCCCTAATCATAACTGTGCATGTATATGCCTTAATCTGTACCTGATTGCATATTACATTACCATGTTCCATTTTATAGTTCCATTAGTACCCCATACTTATTTTGTATACCCATGCTTATGTTAGTTGATTATGAGCACCCACATGACATTTTGTGAATCCCTGACATGACTTGTTACACGTACTACTTGACACGACATGGTACCGTGCACCTCTCGACATGACATGATACCTATATACTACCTGACTTGATCTGATGTACCATGGCTTTACCTATTACCTGATCTTGTGACTAATGCCAACAAACCTGACCTGTTGTCCTTACGGACATTTCTTGTTGCCTATCCAGACAAACATGTACCTGCCTGATCCTGTATTGGCATTAGCTCCAGATTATTTAATACCTGACTTGAGCACATATAACTTGGGGGTATGGGGAAATCAATGATGAAATCTGACTTGTAACTCGACAGTTCTATACCTTTTCTGATCAGTCTTACGGGCTAGGCCAGCCCCGGAGTGATGCTGCTGACATCACCCGTCATTACTTACTACCCTTTACTGCCTTGCGGCACGTCTCAGATTCAGCCCGAGAGTCATAGACCGTGATCCCAGGCACGCACGGGATTCTATTGAGTTACATCGATGATTCATCAAATTGATTTCAAAGACTTGAGAATAGTTAACCCAATAGACCAGTTTAGATTACTCACTACATGTTACCCCACTGTCCTTATATCACTGTTATGCATGTTTTATCATTTATACTTATACCTGCATGTATTGCTACTCCTGTTTATAGTATTGCTTGATATTATGACGCACTGACGTCTGGGTTTTCCATGGCCCGGATTCTCTACCTTTGTTGCAGACTGATCAGGAGTACTGCCGCTGTTAGACTGAACGGTGAGGATCCTGTTGGTATCCAGTTTTACTTTCCAGGTGTTTTAGTTATTGGATCTTTTGCTTCCGCATATATATATATATATATATATATATATATATATATTTCTTGACTCATTTATTCTAGCTCATGGACATGTATTAGATAGTTTAGTTTACTTTCCTATTCTTGATCTCTCTACAGCCGTAATGTGACTGTAGAGGGATTTTTCCTATCCACAGGTAGCATGGTTGGCTATGTCACGTGCCTATCTTAGCGTACTCTGGAAAGCGGGGCGTGACAGGATTTTATGCCGATATTCACTACTTGGCGACTCTTGATTTTGGGATTTCGGATTTTTCATGAGATTTCTGGATTTGGGGGAAAACCGCAATGATTTTATAAACTCATTATCATTTTAAAAATGCAAGTTACGGTTTTCTCGTGATATGATGTATATGGCGTCCACCATGAGTTTTCCTGATTGAGTTAGTTTTCGAGACTCGATTCGAGGAATAGGATGAACCGTTTCGGGTACATGGTGGGCCCGGTAAGGTACCCGGGGCAAGAAGCTCGAGTTGTAGATGATGAGCTTGGCAGGGGTAGACTGCCTACCGGTGATATCGGGTGCGGCGGATATCCGGAGGATACCGACCGTAGTCGTGAGATTTGATGTTATGGGCCGATCCGGACTGACGGAGCCCATGAGCCGATCCGACTGACGGAGCCCGAGATTTGAGGATTTATATGTCGCTGTTGGACACGGACTTCATGATGTTTTGAGTGTCGGTGCTGGGCACTCGGGTTTTATCATTATTGGTGTGCTGTTGCTGGACACACGTTGGATGATGCATTCTTACATGTTACACATGATATATTATTACTCATGACACAGACACGGGTACTGGATATCACACTTATGTTATACTGTTACCCTTGTTATAATATTAGTATATTATTGTATGACCTAGGAAATCGTCATACATTCGGTTTCTACCCGATGATGTCTTCTACTCACGAGTTGGCAACTCACCCCGTTGTGCCACAGTTTCTTGCAGATTTAGCCGTACATGTTCCGTAGCGGCTTGCTGGAACTTCACTTTCTTTCGGGTGATTACTGGATAAGTGGGATACATTTGCTTCGTGACCACCAGTATATATTGTATATTTATTTCACTTGTATCTAGTTTAGCTCCATCAACCAGACTTGTATATTTGATAGACTTAGATGACCATAGATTGTATATTCTTTCGGCCTTAGTGTCGCGCTTATGTATTATTGCTGTTCTTTGGTTTTCTTGATGATGCATGTTTTCTTTATCTTCATTCTGAGTTTTGATCCTCACCTTTGGCATTGTATATTTATATTATCTTGCGTGATTGTTCCTCTATTTGGTAAAGAGCTAGCTCCCGCTTGGGGATGCTTTATATATTATTGCTTGTATTCGTTTTTGGGTTACAAATTACAAAGGAGGTGCTGCCCGAATTTTAAACGACAAAGGGTTTCCAAGCTAGATACAAATATATCGTTTTCATATATTACTACTTATGTTTATATAAGATTAAACTTGATTCCAGTGTACCTTATTTCAAAACTTCACCTCCACTATTTTCCCTAAAAAGGTTTAAATTTCTGGGCTTTTGGCATACTTGTATTAGGTGTGGCCCTATAAACTTCACCTAATTCAAGTGCTAGTGACGTGCCTTTTCTGGGTCGTGACATGGAGATAGTATGCAGGTGCTCATTAGGTTATGAGTACACTGGACAGGACTCATCAGGAACCGTTAGTGGGTATTATATGTATCGTCAGGTAATAGTTCCCAGGTGACATGAGTACAGCTTAGTCCGTTAACTTGACACTGCTATTTCGCCTCAAGTGTGTTCCCACTGTACTTTGATTACTACCCTACCACGGCTCAAAGGAGTCGTGCAAACAGGTAGTAGTTGGGTGCATTCCTGAAGCACTTGGAGGCAGTGGCGGTTAGATAGGATTCGTTTCTCCCAATACTGGGGGTTGATATCGCGCTGTGTTTGGAGAGCCATTACACAAAGTCCCTGGCCAGGGCAAGCGAGATTTACTGGTAGGTATTCCAGTAGTTTCTCATGGTGTTTTGGGCTACACCCTGGAACGACTTATTGCGCTATTAGGGGTCTGACGATTACCACCTCTAGGCCCGATATGCGATACTTTTGGACGAACAGACCGGACTGTATGGAGATTGTCACATACAGGCTTAGTAGGAGTTCGGATTAGTTTGTTCATCGGCCTTCTCATCGACAGATATCTGGGTAACCGTTACGTGCAGCTAGTACCGTTTGAGGCTTGTGGTTAAACCCACTGCCAGCGTACTGTCGAGTTTTTAGATTCCCACACAGAGGGTTTCCCTGTATCGGGCAAAAGATGTAGAGACTGTATGGTTTTACGGCAGGGCTTCGATCACGTACGTGCACTTGTACGCGTATGATGATCGGGCAGGTAATACTAGTAGGTTTTGGTTTAAGCCGGATCCTAGTATTATATTGATAGATTGTTTTCGTCTCGATATATTCGTATTCTTCGGAATGCGGATGTGGGTATGTATATACGAATAAGGGGCATTCTCATAATTTCTCGGGAAAGCTTCTAGAAGTGGACACCTCATTTAGGATTTATTCTTTTTGGATTAAAGATAAATGAGGTGAGGAAATGAGGTGGAGATATTTATTGGATGAGGATGACTCATTATGTTGACAAAAGATTAAGCATGACTCACTCTTGAGATATTTTGAACCATGCTTGATATTTGGGGAGATATTTTCACTTGGTTAGATATTTTATCTCCTAAAATATAAGTATGATTCATTATTCAAAAGAGGAGGGCAGCCAAGCTTCTTTGTTTAGTTCATTCTTCACTAGCTTTTCCTCAAATGTTCATCTTCTTCTTCACAACCCTAAAAGTCTCATGAGTTGAGAAACCTAGGGTTCCAAGAGACAAATCAATCCATTTTCTTTCTCTATATTACCTAGACCATCTAGTTTAGCAAGCTGGTTACCCTAGTTATCTCGGATTTGAGGTTGGAACTCGGACTATAGACTCTCAGGTAGATCGTCTTTGATTTAAGGAAGCCGACGAGAAAGCTACGATCCGTTACAATCCTCTGTGCCTACGATGACGAGGAGGAAAGCAAAGAAGACTCGAAGGACTTGGTTTCGTGAGGTATAACTTTCATCCGAGTAGTTAAACCTCACACGGTATTTTGTTAGTTAGGGCTTAAAATCGATCTTGGAGTTCAAGTCCGTGTTGCGAGCTTTGAAAAATCGTTTTTTTTTAAATTGCGCCTCCTCGCGGACACGCGGGGTGCGCGACATGGACTTACAGTATACATATTGTCATTCCCTTCCTTATATCTTTTCTTTAACCTAACCGAGCCTGCATCCGAGCCGAGCCGTGTAGCCGAGCATCAAAACTTAGATTTTTGCTTCACGATGCTGTGTTGTTCCGTGATCATCATCGTTCAGGCAAGTATCGAATACTTGCTTTATATGCTATACGGTAAAGAATTAGACTTGTAGTAATATCTATTATTATTATAGATATATCGTACTAAGTTATATAAATTATTGTTACGGTATGAGTATTAACATGGTATTTTATTTATATTAACGCAGTGAATATAATATGGATAATATAACATAACAATTTTACATATATTATTTAGTTATTATAATGGTAAAATATATAGATGATAATTATATATTGTTCACAAAAGGGTTATATATATATATATATATATATATATATATATATATATATATATCGAATTTGTGAGATCTAGAAACAAAAAATATTCATATTATTCAATATTGTTAAAATAAACTAATATCGTGTATTAACCATTCACATTGATAGATTAGTGATAATATTGGAAACTGATCTTATTTGGTCACCTAAGCTAGTTTGAAACATGATATTCAAATTTGACATTGAACTTATAATACTAGTACGCTGCTTGTTTATTTAAACCTATGATAATTCTAATTATGCTAGTATATTGATTGTTTCATGAACACATACTTGAACCTGTTATCTCATTATCGTTATCGTCACTGTGCCCGTATTTATACTTGCCATGTAATATTTACTCATGCCAACAACTACTGATATTGACTTGATTGACCGGACATATTGTCCTGATGGACGTAACATGTACCTGATTGTTCATGTGTTGGTATTAGATATATATTATATTGATACCTGATTTGAACATAAGACCTGGGAAAAGGGGGAAATCCAGAATATAACTGAAACATAACTCGAGAGGATATTATTGTTGCCGTGATTCCGTGGGTGAACGGAATAACCGTTGTTGATTGTACCGTAGTCCTGTGGGGAAAGAACGGGATATATTGTACCGTGGTCCCGTGGGAAATGAACGGGATATATACTGTCGAGTTACGATGAGGATTACATTATTTGGTTTCAAATACTTTTAGGATAGAGAACCTAGACACATGAACCCATATGATACACGTGACATGATTGACTCCATATATCTTGCTTGTTACATTACATGTTATTGCTATTGCTTATCGTTTATACCCATGACATCTAGTTCTTGCACCTGGTATATACTATATTTCACAATGGTTATATTATTATGATATTATTTATGATGCACTAAAGTCTGAGTTTTGGATGACCCAGATCTTTTGACTTTAGCAGAGAAGAATCGTGAGTATTTTGAGAAGCTTGCTGATCAGTGAGGAGCATCCCGCTGAGATCGTTGTTATAATTTACGTTTATTTTCGAGTATTGCACGTTGTAGGTTTATTTTGTGAACCGAAAGGGATAGGATTTGGATATTTGTTTCTTTATTTCTTTGGATCGTATTGATTCCGTTATTGTTTTATATTATTATTTCTTGTGGCTATTGGACATGTGATAGATAGATTTATTATTATATTATTCTTGATTACTGATTAACAGCCGTAATGTGACTATAAGAGATTGTTTCCTTACCGCAGGTAATATGGTTGGTTTTGTTACGTTTCCGTATTTGAATATATTGGGAAGCGGGACGTGACAACTAGTCTATAGATCACGACAAGTCCATATCTGTCCATAAGTGAGGATTTTGCTAAGTGAAATAGGTGTAGAACTTCATCGATTCTTGTTACTATTTTGTTGGGGAAAGGCTTAGTCTTAGATGATAGTGCATCTTTGTGTGCTTGTAAATTTCGAGCCTTCTAGTTTCTCCAGCTGAGATAACCATCCAGCATAATAATAACTTATATGCTTTTTGCTACATTTACTTGAAACTAGCTTCAATATTGTATGATGTGCTTACAAATTTTGAGCTTTAACAGTTGCATTCATAGTTGTTGAATGGTGATATATGTAGTGTATCATTTTTTTTCCATATCATATTGCATATTGTATCATGTCATATATATATTAAGATATTTTTTCTCTTGCGCAATAAATAAGCTTTTAATTGTAGGACTATTACTTTTAATTGTGTGTGTATGTAATAAAATATGATTAAATTATCAATATAGAATAATACATAAGGAATAATGGTTAGTAAAATGCTAGTCACACATCACATACAAATAAAAGATGCATGAATCAACAAAATTCAACAATCATATTATATAAAATAATTAAGCAAAAATGATGCCGAATAGTGCACAGTATAAACCACATTACATAAGTTTCACAAATAGAACTGTTTGACCAAGTTCATGAATTATAAATCATAATCTAAATAAAACAAATTAAGACAACAAATCATCAAAAATCCTTGATAGATCCATTGTTATTATATATAGTATTATCTTTAATGCGGATGCCTTCATTTTTCTCATCTTCATCACTTTCGTCAGCCTCGAACTCCTCTTCGTCCATCTCCACCAACTTTTTTCCTTCTCCTTTGCAAGATCTCTTTTTTAGCAATGCATTCAAATTGCAGGGGCCCATCAATAATTAGTTAATGACTAATTAAATCCTAAAATTAACAAATTAACTAGTAAACAAAATATTGGTATACCTTTGTTCTTTCTTTTCCAACTACTTAGTCCTCTATTAACTTCAAACCATTCATGAAGATCCATTCTAGGTCTTAAGCCCTCGCGCTCCATAATTCATTCATCTTCTAATTCCATCTATATTCCTGACAAATCGAATCATATGTCTCTCCGCTTTGTTCTCTCTTTATTTATCGTCTCAATTCATGTTTAAAGTTGTACTAATCAAAAAACAAGACATTAAGTCTTAGTTGTTCCAACATATATCTCTTTTTGAATTCACAAACTCGAATATATTCCGACTTCGCTCACGGTCTATGGCACTGTATGTTAGATTCATCACTGATGATATGAGCCTTTGTCGTTCCTTGCAATATTCACCATAACTCCCTCACCATAGAGCTATTATTTAAAAGATTATAAAAAATATGAGTCTTGATCAAATTGAAAATTCATAAATCTAAAAAAAGGATATAATTAATTTATTACCATGTTATCTTTTATCTCTTGTTGCAATAGACATATCAAACCATTGGGGTCCTTGTGATCTCTTGAACGACTCTTATTGTTGGTCGATTCTGAATCTAGTATAAAGTGAAGGACATATCCTTTGAATTGTTTTATCCAACGACAATTTCACTACTAAATCCGCTTTGAAATCTTTGGAAAGTGAAACCGACAATTGTATGGAAAAAGTAAGCAAAGTTAATACAAAAATGATTATAAGATGGAACAAATATTGAATATATATGAATTTCAACATAAACTTACTTTAGATCAAGTAATATGCTGCGGCATGAAAGGTCTATCAAGTTGCAACTCTTAGCTATGATCAATTATCCCATTACATACGCATATCTTGATTTCACATCCTTCAAATTTCTTCTCAATCTGCTCCTTCATCCTATCCATTGCTTCATTAATGTAAACAATTGGAAGCTTTTCATCACTCTTCACAAGCCTCGAAACCTTCACCAATAGATTGATGCATTTTAAGCAATACTTGATTGATTTTCAAAAAAGAAAAGTATTCACCAACAAAACGATATCAACCACTTCCTTAGGTTCATATCTATCGGCATACGCACTGATGGCCTCATTCGATGCAAACGTAAGCTGAAGAGCAATCTTATGATCTAATAAGCTCTTTAAGCTGAAGAGTAATTGGTTGCAGATTTTGTAACCGTGGGTCTGAACTAATTTTCTACCAATCCATTACTCGTCGACACCTAAGCGGTCTAGAGTTATTGAACACGCCGCTTTATCCCACGTAAGCGGCTAACCATTGGTACCCATTTGTTCTTTTACTTGAACACTATTTTACTTGAAGGGAATATATATTTTACCATATATAGGTGCTGTTTTAATGATTTTATAGACTAATACTTTAAAAATACTTTAGCTTTGGTTTTATCCTGCATGTTTCTTTCTCTCACTCGAATTTGGGTTTCTCAATTTCGATGATGAGGGCTTGCAACCTCAACTTGGATTTCGAACTTTGATTTGAATTTGAAGTTGGACCTAGAAGCTAGACTTTGATGTCAAGGCTGTAAACTTCGATTTCGACTTGGATCTTGATTCCCGAATCCCTACTTCGACTCAGGGTTTAGAATAGTATAGGAGGTCACAGGTTTCTTAGCTTTGACTCATGATCTTTGGTCTCATAATTTCTAACCGTAAAGTCCATTCTTTTTTCTTAAAATATCCTTTTCTTTTTCCTAAATTCGATGTTAATATTATGGACAATTTTTTAAAAATATCTCATTTTAAAATTTAATTATTAAAACCGACCTCTGTCTTTTTTTAATTGTCAAAATAGTCCTCAAAGTCAACTTACTGCAATCAGCGCCAGATTAACTTTTTAATTAGCGTTAATGCGAATCCGGGTTTGGCAACCTCGGATTCACTTTCATATTCTTATAAAACTTATTATAAATCCGAGTTTGGCAACACCGGATTCACTTTCACAACACCTCTTAAAAACTTATTGGGAACCGAATTGCCAATATTGGGTCTTATATAGTAACATAATAAGTTTGCAATCTAGCAAAAAGTCATTAAACCAGAGAATTTGTTAGTAACATGTAGAGAAGAAACCTGCATATTCTTATATATTGCTCAAATAGGTTACAAAAAAATAAATATATGCTACTTAGTATATAGTCTAGGCAATAAAATTTGGGAGCAACATATATAGAGAGAAAAATGCATGTTTGTTTATTTGATTCCAAGATAGCTTTCTTCGTATTTTGATACATAAGAAACATGTAGGTTATTCTTCGTTTAAATCAAACTGAATGTAAGCAAATATAAGGGATGAATGTGCATGTTATAAATTAGACTGTTGTCGTTGGTCTGAACGATAGTTACATATACGCTAGGCTCAAATTGTTCTGTCACTTCCAGTCCACGAATAAAAAAGCATCTATCGAACTCTATAATTTGTTAAGCTTCTCTGGTATCATTTACAACTGACTCGCTACCATATCTTTAATCATTGCATTCTTGCTTTATTTCTAATGAATATGGTTTTGTTGGAATAAGAACAACTTTTAATTTATTGTGAACATTTGGTGAAACTTTCTCAACTATTCCCTTCAACTTCATAGGGAAAGGGAAGAAAATTAATATATAACCCGTTTATTAAGAAAAATGATAATGGTTTGTTGGTAAAATTGCATTCTACAAGAATCCAGGGTTGCCAACCCCGGATTCACATTAAGGCTAATTAAAAAAAACTAAACTAGTACTAATTACATCACATTCACTACTAAAATAGGGGGTTGTCCCTACGGATAACAGCATCCGTAGGGGCAGATTTAGTTTGGCCCTACGGATTACTCCGTAGGGCCAAACGGTTGCCCCTACTGTCCTTCCATATTTATTTAAAAATTATTAAATCTTAAAGTGTTGTTTGCCCCTACGGAGCCGCAAACCAAGCACCTACGGGCATATCCGTAGGGGCATCTAAATAGAGATTTAAGTGATCGATCCCTACGCTGATTATTTCTTATTCCCTCATTACTTGCGCGCGAACCCAAATCCTCAAACCCTCGTTCCTGCCGATCGCCGTTCTCGTCGTCGCCAGCGTCGGCCGAATCGTCGTCGCCACCGCCTGCTTCTTCCGCATCTCCGTTCGTCGTCGCCATCGCCTGCTTCTTCAACCTACGGCCGATTCGTCGTCGCCACCGATTCGTCGTCGCCACCGCCTGCACAGGTTAGAAAATCTTCAATTAAACAAAATTTTGATTGTTTTAGGTCTATGGTTCATGGTTTGGGTAGGCATCGGTTGGGGCGCGTTAGGATTAGGGATGGGGCTGGGGGGCTGCTGTTGCGGTTGGGGTTGGGGTTCGGCAGAGGGTAGCGGTTGGGGTTGGGGTTGGGGTTGTGTGTCCCTGAGCACTTCCTGATTGGGGCTGGGGCTGGGGCTGCGGGCTGGGGCTGGGTATATCATCCAACAAATAACGGCATGACGACTTAAGAAACCTCGGAGCTTTTCCAGCTAAAATTGTTAGATTGAAGAAGGGGTTCAAGGTACGCTAAAACTTCATAAGTACTACTACAGAAGTTGTCGAGGAAGATCTTGGAAGTCAACAACAATTTGAGTATTATCACTGTTTTCCATAAAACATAAAATATACTCTTGAATATTCTAAAATGTTCTAGAATATGTAAGAATTCTTTAGAACGTTCTAATTACTTTTAAAGAATGTTAATGAAAAGTATCTAGAAGAAGGTTCTAGCTCATGGCCATGGATAGAAGCTTCTTTCTTTGAGTGATTAGAAGCTCTAAAAAAGATTTACTTCCAGACAATTCTAATGAGGTCAATAAAGGTTCAAGTTGTAAGTAATCTAACAAACTTCAAAATAACTAAGTTGTTGGAGATAACAAATTCAAACAAACACTACATGTACGTTGGAGAGAAATGGTGCTCCAATAATAAAAAATTGATGTATCCAAGAATTATCAACAACTACATCATTCTTGTAACAAATCTGTCTTAATAACATTCCTATTTCCTTTTGTATACTTCACTCATCTCTATTAACCACCAATTCTTCAATCAATACTTTTACTTACTAAAGTTATTATATCATTAGAATATGAGAACTAGATATATCCTATAAGTGGTATCATAACAATCCTATGAATTCTAACAAGATACTATGAATAAATACGAAGCTTTATTGAGAATGCACAATCCAATGTAAATATTATAGTTAATTTATTTAAACTCCATAAAAAAAAGACACATTTCTGATTTGAAGAAAAGGAAGGGCAAGATAGGGATTTAGTTATGGATTTTACTTGGGCGTCTCCTCTTTTAATACATGTGTATCTTTACAAGAATATCGTGTCACATATTCGGTTTTAGCATCTGTACGCAACTGCTTTGATTATCATCATGTTATTAACATCTTTAACTTCTATCATTTTTCTAATATGTTTCATAGTTAATATAATAATCCTTTGTCTATATTTGTTGACAGTGGCCTTTCTTCTGGATGAACATGTTTTTTGATGCATGTTTCAGTCATGTGAATTCATATGTTGCGTATAACGTTTTATGATATCAGTATCCTATATTTGTAGTTTTAATTGTTGATTGTTATAGATGAATGCCATTGCAAGTATGCTGCAATGCACACCTCCTTAAAAACGGAATCTCTATCTCCGTCCTTACCTAGTTTTTGGTAGATGAATGCCATTGCAATGTAGGATGATCAGTTCTATCAATCTTGATCTCAATGGTTTAAAATCATGTTACACATACAACACGAATGCACAACAAACGCATCATTAGAGAGTGATTCAAGATGTTCAAGTTAAAACCAATATATGATACTCGATGATAATATGAAACCTTCATATTCTCCGGCGTTTGCGAGAGTCGACGTAGAGACATGGCCTCTATTGTGCGATTATTTCGACTCCCAACGCAAACAGGTATGTATTTTAAATGTAATTCATTGTTTATGATATAATTTATTTCTTTGTGTTTCTTAATTAGAAAACTAAATGTTAATGCGTTGTGCAGAAACAGGCCGCTCAGAATACAGAGAACAGGAAGTCAGTGAAGAGGGGTCGCCCCACTTACACAGGTGGCTCGAGGAATATTACTCGAGCCATGGAGTTATCGGTAAATTACAATAGACCGACATTTCTGAAATGCTGCAATATTAAGAGTTATTTTCTAATATTTCTAATATTAAGAGTTATTTTCTAATATTGCAGACAGCTCAGACCGTGGCGCAAGGTGGTACACCGAGCGTGTTGTCCGCATATCTTGCCGTCCACGGCACCTCGATAGACCCCGCCACGGGCGAGCTTCGATATTCCGACGTCGCTACCCAGGAGTATTGCGTAAGTATTAAATATTTATTCTACCCATATTTGAAATTTTAGTTTTGGAAGCTTCAAGTTTAAATTTTATAATTAAACTCTACTGCTTAATGTGGGTGTAGGAGCGGGTGGTTGAGCAGGCCAAGGCCTCGGGGATCGATTTTACCGAACAGAACGATCCGAGGCTGCTGACCCCAGTTCTGGACGCCGCACACGGAGGGCACCACAGAGGTTGGGAGAGAGGCCGGGGACTGGGCCCTAGCAGGGCCCATATGAGGTTGGACTCCACCCCGGCGGTTACTTCCTCCGTCTCTAGTGAGCGACGTGTCCAGCAGGAACTGGAGAGCTTGAGGGTCACCGTTGAGGAGTTGAAGGAGATGCTGGTATGTCTACTATTTTATAGTAAAATATCATGTCATATTATACATATCAACATATCCATAATTAGTACGTAGCTTGAGCTTATTTGGTTTTAGATTTAGGTTTGATTAATCATACATACATATGTAATTAAAATAAACAACGGTTATCCAAACTAGATATCCAAATGGGATTTCAAAATAACTTGATAACGATACGAATTCGAGTAATACATAGTTCTTACACGCTTCTTACACACGTTTGGTCCAGACGCGACAGGGGCAGAGGCATGCATCTCCTTCGGCTGCGGCTCCGCAAGTCACTACATCGGCTGCGGTTCCGCAGACAGCTCCTATAGCTCCACCGCCCGCTCAGACTCCCGCAGCCGCGGCTCCGCAAGCGACTCCCTCGACGGCGGCTGCGCAGACCACATCACCAGCTCCACAGGACGCTCAGACTTCCGCTCGCGCCGAATTGCAAGGTTTATTGACCGAGGAGCAGGCGCGCGTTATTCTATCGTTATTCAGAGGTGGAGCTGGACCGAGCTAGGGTAGCTTTTTGGTTCTTATTTTTTGAAACATGTATTTATTTATATCATACATTTTGAAACGATATTGATATTGATATTGGTTTATATTTATATCATATTCAGTATTTGGGTTTCTTTTGTTGGAGATAGTGCCCTCAGAGTCAATTATTGGGTCACAGGCACGTGATTGCAATGATTGAGGGGAGGACCTATCCCGGTAGGGCAGTCTTACTCGAGATGATAGTATGCTATCTGGTTTATCTTTATCATCGTGTACTGCTTTAGGTGACCTTACGAGTCGCTATTACACGTTGATAAAGCCCCTAGGATTCTTGCTTGACTTCCAGCAGTATGAGGGCGATCATATAAGTGAGAGCTGGGGTCTATAAGCACATCCTTAAATGGTCCCTAGTCGAGGGGTTTCGAGACAGGGCATCGATTCTCCACAGTAGACTAGTGTATACAGTCGAGACCCCGACGAGGGGCGGTGGCCGGTCTCACAAGCCACTGGTGTCAGTTGATTCACCTAAGATGTATACAGGTGCTCATTGGGTTATGAGTACACCGGACAGGACTCGCCGGGAACCTGCTAGTTGGGATATACCAGACGTCAGATAGCAGTTCCCAGGTGACATGTGTACAGGTTAGTTCATCGACCTGGGATCGTCATTTGTCTCGTGTGAGTTCCCACTGTACTTTGATTACTACCCTACCACGGCTCAAAGGAGTCGTGCAAACAGGTTTTAGTTGGGTACAGTCCCGAGCCACATGGAGGCGGTGAGCGGATCTGCAGGGGTTCGTCTCTCCCGGTATTGGGGGTGAGGTCGTGCTGTGTCTAGGAGAGCCAGAACATGAAAAGTCCTTGGCCAAGGCAGGAGATTTGCTGGTAGGTATTCCAGTAGTATCTCAGGGTGTTCTGGGCTACACTCCGACACGACTTGTACCGCTTTTGGGGGTCTGACTTTTACCAACCCCCTAGGCCCGCCATGCGATGCTCATAGACGAACGGACCGGACTGTACGGATATTGTCACTGATAGACTCAGTAGGGTGTCAGGATGAGTTCGCTCATCGACGTCCCTTTTGGTCAATACCTGGTGGCCCGTCACGTATTGGCTTATACCTCTGACGTGCTAGTGGTTAAATCCACAGCCACAGTATTGACGAGTCTTTAGAGTCCACCACACAGACAGTTACTCAAGTTTCGGGCGAAACGCTGTAGAGGCCGTATGGAGATATGGCAGGGTTCGATCAGATACGTGCGGTATTGCACGGATCGTGATCGGACAGTTTTTACTAGCCGGCTTTGGCTTAAGCCGGATACTAGTTTTTGATAGTGTAGTTTTGTCTCTTTGCATTTGTGTTCAGTGGGAATACAAATGCGGGCATGTATTTGCAGTAGTGGGGTTTTCCTGTAATTTATTACGGGATCGGTTTTCTGAAGTTGCCTATTTGCATTCCGTTCCGGCCGGTTTTCTTTCGTTCCTTCTCGGCCGGACTTTCGTTGGAGGGGGTTAATTGCAGTTTGCAATTAACTTATTTGTTGAGGGCTTTCATGCATATTTGTGGCATCATGATTGTTATTTCATCATGAGATTCCCTTTTGGTCATTTCATTTTTTTTGCTTTTCTTGTGAGTGGACTTTGATGAGGTTTGAAATGGTTGTGACCATTTTCATTTTGAGTTTAATTTCTTTTTCACATGATAATACTTGGAGAGTTTTTCTTTTTTCTCTCTCCAATCTCATTCCTTGTTGGGGGGGCCGGCCACTTTTGAGGGGAGAGAATGAGAGAGCTTCATGTGTGGGTGTGAAACATTATCTTCATTTTTTCATGTCTTGAAAAATTGAGAGCTCCATTTTTCCTTCTCTCAAGCTCATTCCTTTCCTCCAAATATCATGGCAACTTCATGAAACCCCAAAGAGATAACCTTCTACACTATTTCTATAGCAAGTCTTGGACGCGTCGGCTAGCCAACTTCGCGCCCGAGTTGCCTCGGTCAAGAGACGGGAGCCCGTAAAAGATTCCGGCTACGTGGTGCCCTTTCCGACGAGAGAGAAGGTGACGGAGATTCCGCGGGAGATCGGAGCGGAGACGAAGACCGAAGGACACGGATCGCTTGGTATAGCATCTCTACTCTTTTCTATTTTGCTAGCTAGCTAGGTTAATGGCCCGATCCGGGTAAAAAGTCCGCGGCGGTGCCGTTTTGCAAAGTTCGCAAAGTTTTTGTTTTCCGCGTTTCCGGCGTCGGATCGACGGCCGGGGCGCCCCCGCGGGCTTACATCTTTTGTATATTATATGCATGAGATGTGATTATGAATACTGCGATGTATGTTGTGTGATAATTAATTTTATATTTTATTGATATATATATTATTGTGCACAGGACGAGAAAAAATAAGGCAGCCCTTTTTTTAAAAAAACAGATAATGTGTACCTACGGATTAATCCGTAGGTACACATGTTGCCCCTACGGATTAAACCGTAGAGGCAAAATATCAGCAGTAACTGATATTTCCCCCTGATCTCAGAGTCAGGGGGTTAGGCTTGCCCTTATGGATATATCCGTAGGGGCAAACAAAGACCCCTACGGATATGTACCTACGAATGTATCCGTAGGGGATACTTATTGGCCCTACGGATAAATCCGTAGGTACAGTTAATATGATTAAAATAACCGTAAATAAAATAACTTTTTTTCCCCTACGCCCTAATCCGTAGATGCAAATGTACCTACACAGAACTCCGTAGGGGCAAGTTTTAAACCGTAGAGGCAAGTGCAGGGCTTCAACTTGCACCTACGGCGTTTGCACCTACAGGTGAATTTTTTGCCCCGACGGAGATATCCGTAGGGACAGTGGGTTGCCCCTACGGGTAAATCCGTAGGAGCAACCCTTATTTCTAGTAATGATTGACTTTGAGATCGATTTTCACAATAAAAAAGTAGGCCTTTTTTCATAATTAAATTTTAAATGGGGATTGTTTTAAAAAATTGTCCTAATATTATAAGATTATTCTTTTCACTTATGTTTTTAACTGTATGCACTGATTTTTGCCATAATGTATGTATTTACTATTTAGTTGTTACTGGTTTATCATCAAATATACAGCAAGGGGTAGATTACTTATGTTTGATTTTAATAGAATTATCAATATAAATTATCTCAAATTACAGGTAAAGAATAAGCATAAAGTTATAAAAAAGGACCCATTAGAATTAGTGTTAACAGATAATTTACAAAAACAGCAAAATAAATACCAAAATATGTCTATGATGAATTATGAATGGCCGTTTAGGCAACCAGGCTCCCAGGCGGCTTCGCTTTTTTCTTTGCATTTTTAAAAAACAGTAACGACCCAACAATGATGGTAAACAAGCATTCTTAATTTCCTATACGATTTCTTTGGTGTCTGTGAAGTGCAAAACGATAAGAATGAGATAGTAGAATCAAGTAGTGATAAAAAAAAAGGAGCCATTTTCATTCTTAAAACCAGAAGGGAATTTAAGATAGTAGTCTAGAGTTTCACAGCCTATGACTACAATTCATTAATTAAGTACACATGCATATTCACAAAAAGATTCATACAAATTACCGCATGGCAAGCTTTAACAGTATACAACTTCCGACTTGAGCCTAGATTTGTCGGTTGAATTCACTAATCAGTTAACTTCTCTTGTATCTAAACCGACTCTATTCATTCTTTCAATTCCCTTCTAAATATTTTGTAAGTCTTTCTACTAGACCTAGTGCCTACTGGCAGGAGCGCCAAGTTATCTAGATAAATTGTGTTTCCTCGCAATCTATTAGCGTATGCTTTTGCCAATAAGGTGGCTATGTGACACATGAAGTTATTACTAGGGCATATTGTGGTCTGAGCCTAAGACAAGATGTCGAGGGAAGATATAATAGGCCTTGCTTACATGTTTTATGACCTTAGAAGTGGTTTGTTTGCTTGGGTCTTCCTTTGTATGAGTGGAATTTATAATTATGCGTTGCTGCGATTTTTTTTCAGACCGTCGATCAATTCTTTGGTCTAAATGAACATCATTCACCTGCGCTCTTTCCTCGTTATGGTATTAAATCGAAGGGTAAACTGGATAACCATGAAAGTTCAGTTTATTGTTTTTGCAGCTGACCAAGTTTATGGTATTTATTTGCAATAAATTACAGCTTAAGCTAAATATACTTGAAAAGCATTTTACGCCCGCAGTCCCTTTTATCTCGGCACTGCTTAATTACTTTATTATTACATAGATTTTATTGCCCCCTCCAAATCACTGACTTGATAACTATACTCAAGTTACTAATTCTTCCGTTGCTTCTAATCAGTTGCCAATGAACCAATGACTCCAAGATGGAAGGGAAAAGCATCTGCAGCCGAAGCATATCCTAAATTTTCACACAGATCCGTTCCTCTCCAACTCTCTCCAAATCAAAAGCAATTCTCTCTTATCACATCAGAAGATTCAAAGCCCCCCCCAATCTGTCCAAACTCCGAAATATCTCAGGCTTTGGTCAAGATAGCAGCACCTAGTTCGAATTCAGCTTTGAAGAAGCATCCTACCTTCCTCATGGAAGGGAGTGACAGTAGAATTATATCAATATACAATTCATTATCCATAATGAAATCAGCGACCATCCTCGACGGAAACAATTTCTTCGAGATCTCGTATCTAACTATACGAGATGGTTCTCCATACAACCAATTTGCTTGGAGAAGAACAGACTTCGTGTTGCCTCCGCAACTTCTTGCTTATGAAGGCTAACATGAGGCACTCGTGTTGCCTCCACAACTTCTTGAGTTTGTAATCGAAGTTTGGAACTTGTTCATGCGGAGTTTGTTGTGCTTGTTATGATAGATGGCGATGAATCGGATCTGAGATTAAAGCACTGGTCAGTGTGCAATCTGCAAATGTACGGTAAGGGTTTGCGTTAACATTGCGAACGTTATGTTGGTTTTGAGTGTGAATACTGCCATCGTGTTTGGATATCAAGATGGGTGCTTGAACGAAGTCGGGTGCGAGTTGTCATACGGATGAGATTGGTGATGAAAAAGAAATAGGTTCAAGTTTCACTAAACTGCCGAAAGCTATATATGTTATTCAGTATACTACCAAATCTTCTTAAATTGCAACTACAATAAGGCCTCATGTTAACAATGCCTGTTTTTCACTAAACTATCATAACCACATTATATATTTTGTTAACGCCATTATGTTGGTTTTTTAAATAAATGTGTGTAATTTGCAGAAAAACAATTGTTGCTAATATGAAGCTTTTGGTAGTTATATATAAAATATAGTTTTCGGTAGCTTAGTTAAATTAAGGGATAGAAATCATCTTTGAATTCTCCATCAAATTACTCTTCATACTTGTTTCATTGTCATTTGAATTCAGGCTGTAAGTAAAGTTCTTTTGGTTTTACCCTTGACTTTATTTTATGGGTTTAATTAAAACTTGCAGTAGCTAACCTATTCTTTCGTTTAGTATGCAAAATGGTTTCTAAAATGGGTTTTGGGTTTGTATGACCTATGACCGTGTATCTTGAATTTGCGTTAGGCTAAACGGAAGTGTATCATGATATTTTGACTCGGAGCTTTGATTGTGTATCCTTGTTTCCTATATGAAGTGATCAATTATGTAAAAAATTGGTTGATTTTAAAGCCCTTCTATAATACCTAGTCTCCATTGAAAATGTTCCGTAATTTAATAAAACTTTTTCCCATATTTTCTTATATTTTATTCTTATATTTTCCCTATTAGCCTAATAATTTTCCCTAACTAGTTCTTCCTCAAATCTAACCCAAACCCAAATCCCTTCTTATTTTTCTGACCCTAACCACAACCCGGCCCACCGGCCCAGTCCCCTATCCCCATAACCCAAACCCGAACCCGAGCCCTAACTCCCTTTCTCTCTCTCTCTCTCTCCTCTCGCTCTTTTCCTGGCTTCTTCCTCGTCCTCGCCAACACGATTCGCGCTACCCACTACGAAGCTCATGCACAACAACCCCGCCCCCGCCCCCGCCCCCAAGACTCCCTCGCAACTGTCCCCTCCTCCTCGCAACTGACCCCTACTCTTGCGCTCACCTCCCTCTCACTCTTCCTCTCTCTCCCTCACACCTCACAGTCGTCGCGACCACCCTCACCGTCAATGAGCTTTCCAACACCGCCACGAGCTCCCACCACTTCCACCACCTTCTCCTTTCTTCCAACAAATAAAAACCACAAAGCCCCCATCTCCTCCTCTGCACAACACCACCGCCGCGGCTACCCATCGCCAATGAACCCCTTGTCGCCTCCACCAACTCCTCCATTGACGACGAGCGCGACCACCGCAACCCCTCGAGCTCCTATTACCGTGACCGCCTCGCTCCACCTCCAAGCACTCCGGCCATGCCTCTAAACCGTTGACGATCTCCGCAACCCCGCTGCCACCATCGTCGACATCAAGCCCCCTGAATCCATCACCGCGGTCACCACCAACTCCTCCGTCCTCCCCATCTGCAGCCACAGCCGACCATTACCCCAATTCACCTCGTCACCAAAACCGCCACCATCTTTATCTTCTTTGTCCTCCTCACTCTGCGAACCAAACACCCCAAGCAACCCTAGCTCCTCACTGCCATCATTCTCACCACCTCCATCAACTGCATAACGCAGCCCTCAACAGCCGACTTCACGATCGCCATCGCCTTCGACCCTTCTCATCAGTGACTCTCCCTCGACCACACCATCGCCTCCTCAAAACCGGAGCCGACCCTTCTCTTCCATGTCTGACTCCACCCCTTGGTCGTGCACACTCACCGACAAGACCCCTTCGCTGCCCTCTCTCTTGACTGGCCAACCCTCTCACCCTCGCTTCCCCGCTTCATCCCTCGCAACCAAACCCGCCATATGTTCGACGTTTTGCCCCAACCAAATCCTCGACTTCGATAGCCCATTTGACGCTATTCTGAGCAGAGAACCGTGGCTTTAAGACCGGGAACGAGTTCGTGCGAGTTCCACGAACGTTTCTCCGCCGCCGCTGCTCCGATCCGATGATGTATCGACGATGCGCGCCAAGTGTTCGATGAATTGGCTCAACGAGTTTTCCTTCGTTTTCTCATGTTCTCGTTGCGAGCCGTGCACCAGTGGATCCCCGAGGCAAGTGTCTATCGCTTGCTTGCCTAGGTCCGAGGGCTTGGCATAATTTAATCACTTGTTACTATATTTATTTGGTTCATATCACTTCTTTAACATGTGCATGTATTAACATGTATTAGCATTCACAGTGCCTAATATTAGCATATATTAGTGTTCACATGCGGTGCATATATTAGTATATGCTAGTATTCACAAAGCAGATTTTAGAATATATTAGTATTCATGAGCATGGTATTCGCATGCAAGTTTATAGTCATTTATAACATTCTTAGTTCTGTCTAACATATTTTTATAGTAGTGATGTACACATAGCGACTATATTACGTAAATGTTAGTATATATTGATAATTTCAATATTACCAATAAGATGAGAATAATATATTTTAGTCATTTATGAATCTCGGTTGTGGTGTTTGGGTCAGCAGTATTTAAACATTATAGTTGGCGCATGATTAATTTAGTAAATGTCACGTATCGCTTCCCGGTGTACGGGGAGGGGACGCAGCGAGGCCCACTACGTATTTACTCCGAAATAAATACGCCAAGCGTATCTGAGCAATATAAAATAAATGTACACAAGAAAAATGACAATAGATGTAATTGAACAGTAACTTTTATTTATTAACATTTCTTTACAAGTACAACTGGAATGTAAATACAAGGATTGAATGCAATGCCTAAACAATGGCATGAACTGAAATGAAAATATGTACAAGTGACTATAGCTCGGGGTCTTCAGTGTACTGCTCAAGTGCTCCTGACTGGTCTCGAACTCTAGTGCGTCTGATCCACCTGAAAATATTCCAAAGAAGAAGAGAAATAATGTCGTCAGCGAACAATCGCTCGGTAAGTCCCAAAGATGAGTAGAGATAGAATAGACAGAAAGAGAGTATAACTAGCAATATTTGATGTTAATACGGTTTTTTGTAGCTTGGTACAGAATATGCCAGTGTATACGAGAGGAGTCCAACTTACACCGTGGACTTTGGTAACCCGTAGTACAAGGCTCCGTCGAAAATACCACGGAACAACGGTATGGATGTAACTACGTCTTTAGTGACCACCTCATGCCACCTTTAATATGTTCCGTACCAGTCTACCCCTTTATAAACCCCGTAATGTCTTTTGTATTGATTGTATTGTTTGTACTGATTGTATTGTATTGTCTTGTAGTTAAAAGAAGACATTGCCGAAACCATGATATCAGTAAACGGAAGATAGTCATGTAAACGGAATATATCCATGATTCGGTTCGGTTAATATAGATTGATATAGATTGAATAGACGGATTCATGTTGAATTGTAGTTTATACTTGAATCATATTCAAGTCGGATTTATTAGCTTGAGACTCAGTCTGAGTCAGACACTTTGAAAAGAAATTGAAATCCTGAATTAGTTTTGATGTTATCAGTGACTGCTGCATATGGACGGCAGAATTTGTGTCTTTTTCCAAGACAATTACCGTGTTAATAACGCCGTTTTTAAATTGTCTACCTTAGATAGGCAAGTACCCACTTTCTCCGACTCTCCGAGGCTCAAGAGAACTGGTTCCGCTTAAACCTATATTTACTAGGATCCTTATTATAATTTAGTATAACTTGGGGGGTTTATGTAAAAATAGTTTGATATATTTTTAAAATACACCTCAAGTATTTAATTATCGTCTTTATGGTTTTCATAGATGTATATTTTATAAAAGTGAAATTTTCTAGTGAGTAGAACCTAGTTTTCATTGTATATGGTATTTTAATGAAATATTGGAATTTGTATTAAATTGCGATGGTATTTCCATGAGCTTGTGATTCCTTTGATTTAGAAAACATGGAATATTTGTATAATATATTTAAAATAAATCTTTTGATAATATTCATATATATATTTATATATTAATAAAAATAAACTTTATTTATTTTGTAGAAATCTCATTTTCTTAAAAATAGTATTAAAAATTCCATCGAGATCGAATGCTCCTTGTGGAGGTCTGCATCTCGCTCTATTAGGCCCGAGGACGTGCGATAACCCGCACCATCCTGATCGGGGTTTCCCAAAATGGGTTGTAAAGGCATAATTGCAAGGAATTAGATAACACTCCTTTTAAAGAAAACGGTTTTGTAAGTTTAGGGTATTTATTCGTAAAAGCATATTCCCATAATCTGGAATTTCAAATTTCATCGTGATATGTCCAATATGTGTGTTGTGATGAGGTAGGTCCTTACCTCGTGAGTTTTCTAAAAGTAATGTTCCCGCCAAAAATTTCTGCGCAGAAGAGTCCAAGGTATCAAAGGGCAGCAATACGCTTAAGGAAATGCGAACCAGTATCTTCCGGCCTGTATTTTGATAAACTCCCGAAGGAGAAACTATTAAATTCTGATGGTATTGGAAGCATCTCGAAAAACCCTTCGATTTGAAATATTATGGGCTTCATAATTCATCCGGAATCAAAAGTTATTAGCAAATATACTATGCACTGTTCCGTGATTAAAAATCAGGAATTACCTCAATGAGGTGTCACGTGCTCATACGTAACCAATGGTCACATGTTGATACGTGATAGTTAAAACAGAAATAAAAAAACAAATGGCTAAAGGAAATACCTCAATGAGGTATCACGTGCTCACACGTGACCAATGGTCACGTGTTAACACGTGATGGTTAAAACTGAAGCATAAATAAACGCTGAGAAAATGACTCAATTGGGGGTCACGTGCTCACACGTGACCCTTCACGTGTCAGCACATGACTAGCTCCGAAAGCCTCACAGTGAATAGAATTAAAATTCTAAAAGCTTCTAAATCTTTCCAAATGGAAAAGGATTATGGGGACCGGTGGATTAAAGATCCAAGGGTGATTAAAAATCACCAATTTATGGAAAGATTTGATACAAGGAAAGATTTCCCTAAAATCTCACCAGAAATAACAAACATAATATCTTTGGATTTAAAATCCAACAGTGAATAAAATTCACTGAATGATCTAAAGGATCATATTAATTATGAAAACAAGCAAAATCTTTCAATGAAAGATTTGCTAAACAAATTGATTCTTTTCCTTCTCCTATAAATAGGAGCCAAGAAGAGAAGAGAAGAGAAGAGATCTACCTTTTTGGAGAGAGAATTTTGGAGAGGATTTTTGGGATCTTGAAATTTCCAAAAAGCAGAGAAAGAAAAGAAAGGAGAATTTAATTCTCAACAAAGAAAACCCTAGGTGAGAAAAGAAAGGGGATCAAGATTTCAAACAGAGAATTTAATTCTCAAAGATCTAAGAGTTTAACTCTTTTGCGAAAGAACTTAGTTCTTCCTCTGGTTGAAGATCTGCAAAGAGCACATCTCCCCATAAGTTGAGAATTTAATTCTCATCAGGTTGAGATCCTGCCATGCAGATCCCAAACTTAGAGGGGAAATTGAGTTTAGAGAATTTAATTCTCCCAAAACAAAACTGGGGTTTAACCCTAATTGAGAATTTAATTCTCTTAAATTCACAGGAATTTAATTCCTCTTAAAATGAAATTAGGGTTTAACCCTACAGAGAATTTAATTCTTTCATAATAGGAATTTAATTCCTCCAAAATCATGATTAGGGTTTAACCCTACAGAGAATTTAATTGTTAAAATAAAAAGACTTGAAAGATCTCCATGCACATAAAGAACATTGGTCACGTGATGACACGTGACCCCAATCCGCAGTGATCAGAAAAGAAGGAATAAAACTAGGTCACCTGCCCCCACGTGACCCCTGAAAAGATCCCTAAAAATGAGAAGGAAAGAGCTCAAAGGCAACGCCTCACGTGCTCCACGTGACCCCCGAAACACAGAAAGAAAAAGTAAAAGAAATAAAGGCCTTGGGCGCTCTCACGTGCTCCCACGTGACCCCTTGGCTCTAACAATCAGCGCACTAATCCTCCTCACGTGTCAGCACGTGATGCTCCAAAGAAAACATAAAAAGTGTTTAACGCTTACTTACAGAACGAAGAAAAGGAGATCTGGCCCAACCTTTGGGCGCCCTCACGTGTCCCCACGTAACTTTTCTTTTAAGTATTTTAAACACTAATTCAAGAGCTTTGTCCCCAGTGTTTAACACTGATTATCTTTTAGTGTTTAACACTAATTTGAGAGTCCTATTTCCAGTGTTTAACACTGATCATCTTCTAGTGTTTAACACTAATTCGAGAATCCTATTCCCAGTGTTTAACATTGATCGTCTTCTAGTGTTTAACACTAATTCGAGAATCTTACTTCCAGTGTTTAACACTATTATTCTCTAGTGTTTAACATTAATCTGAGAGCTCTATTTCCAGTGTATAACACTGATGTTCCCTATTGTCTAAATACCATTTTTGGCCAATTCGGCTAATTTCCCAGAGGCAAAGTCTCCCCTTCGAATGAATCTCAAAATTGAGGAAATCAAAGATGAAAATGTTTAGCATTGCTAAATACTATGGATTAAAACCAGACAAATGTCAAGCAGTCCAATAAAGGGTCAAAATCAGTTGGACTTAGCCCAAGTTGGCCATAAGTCCTCAATCCAGACTTAACTGAGCCAATGGGCTCACAATATAATTAATAGATCTTGGTTCCAAATTGGGCTACAGATCATTTAACCAACTTTGGTTCAAGGGTACATCTCTTCACTCCTTTGATATTTGTCATTGTAATTCCTCAACGTCTTCAAAGAGGTGACGGGTCCCGATAACCACACATTTCACGGACTGTGGGGTCCTTAAACTCATGGACTACGATGTCCTTAACCTTGACCGGGATGTCTTTAAACTAACATTGGACCACCATGTCCTTAAACTGGCAATGGACCACCATGTCCTTAAACTGGCAATGGACCACCATGTCCTTAAACTACCTATGGACCGCAATGTCCCTAAACTGGAACAATAGAGCCCCAAATGCTCTTTTGTCGGATTTAAACGATCTCGTTTAAGTTGATCTTAGCCTCAAATATGGCTAACGTATTCTTAAACCTTCAAACAGACTTTAGTCCCAGGGTACATCTCTGAACTCCTCTGACACCTGTCGTTGTAATCCTTCAACATCGTCAGAGAGGTGACGGGTCCCGACGGCCATACATTAAATGGACCACTATGTCCCTAAACTAGAACAATAGAGCCCCCAAATGCTCACTTGTCGGATCTAAACGATCCCGTTAAGTTGATCTTAGTCTCAAATTATGCTAACGTATCCTTAACAAACGTTTAAGTCGATCTTAGCCTCAAATATGGCTAATGCATCCTTAAACCAAAACTCCAAACCCAAATCTAAGAAAATACGGATTTGGACTAATCCACGTCCTACGGGCAACGACATAAATTAGTCTCCGTATACGATCCACGGGCAACCACAAACAAAACAAACACCCACGACACGAAGTGAAATTCTGGAGAAGGAGAAAGTTGTTACCGCGATGCGGTAGCGTAATTAACTGCAGGGGCTTGCGCCTGCAGGGAAAAGCATCCCCACAATCAAAAAACCCTCAAGCGATGGGGAATCTGACGAAGTCTGCTAAATCGGCCGCATCCGTCTAAACCTCCGATACACGGTGCCATAAATCAACTTGGCATCTTCGGAGACGTGGACGGATAGCACCTATTAGCATTTGCCCCGAATCTCAGGCAAGACGTCCATGTCTTGGCCGCCGTTCGGAGGAGAACAGATTCTGGCACGCCCGGTGGGACCTCTTCCTCTTTCCACTCCACACTTCGTGTGTCGTGTTCGCGAACGAATCGCGGTTTGCTGTGGTTGCATGTGGATTTGAGATACTTAGATTTGGTGCCTTGCTCCGTGCAGAAAACAGAAGATCAATGGCTTCAAACTGCACTACCTGCAACTGCAACTCTTGCTCTGTCCCATCTGGAGGAGTAACCTACGGGCCCCAAGTGGCCTCCCTTTTCACTATGCCAGGGGAGCAGGTAACTCAAGCCACCACTGGGCTATTCTTCGGGACCATGCTCCCACCAATGAGCTTCAATACCCCAATGACGTCGCAAGAAGCTCCAAAGAAGTCGGTCTTTGATTGGCTTGCTACTGCCGCGGCCCCTCTCAACGGGTCGCCCAACTTCAATACCTCAGTTTTCAACAGACTGGGCCAGAACGTCTACAAGCCCGCGATACCCGAAGCTGCCATCCCAAAGCGGATAGCCATCCCAGCTCAAGCGGACGAAATCATTGGAAAGGCTCCTCCTTCCAAGAAGTCAGTTTTTACAAGGCTGGCCATTCCGGTTTCTGCTCCAGGCGAGATCCTCAAAGCTGCTTCCTCTGCCCAGAGGTCTGTCTTTGACAGATTAAACATTGCTTCTCAACGGGTGTCAGTTTTCGACAGGCTAGCACCAATAACGGTCTCTCCTCAAAGCAGGGGGCATGACGAAGTCACCCTTATAGCTGAAACAACTCCATCCGCACGACACGCTCGACGTCGCCACTGGCGCCGAGTGAGGAAGGTTGGGGGCAACTCCCCCTCTGGGATAACTCCGCCAGCTCCAACGGTGGGGATCGATGCTGCTGTTCCAACCGGGAACAGTTTTGAACTGCTCGACAAGGTGCGCAGAAACTCTCCTACTGCAGTGCTGAAAAGATCCCCTCCACCTAGGGAGAAATCCCCAAAGGCGAAGTTGGAGCAGCCCCCTCAACGGCTATCCTCTGAAATTTTCAAAGTTTGGCAACGTGTCCAGGAGTCGGTGATTGATCAAGACTATCTCCTCTGACAGAAAAAGATGAAGGTTCGACAGGAGAAGGATCACTCCGTCAAGCCACAAAAAGCAACAGCCACTTGGGTGCCCACTACAACGGCCCCCTCAACTTCGACCACTCAAAAAAGGAGGTTGGGGAAGATCCCTGTGTCTTTGGCAAATCGCAAAGACACTGAATCTAAACGCCCCAAGTCTGGGGGCATAGTGGTGCATATTGTTTATATGGCTTCCGGAAAGGAGGAAAGCCGTGCTTCGGCGGGTCACCGACCGCTCACCCGATCCGTGACGAAAGCCCAGGAGCAGCAACAGAAGCTTCAGGAGATGATGACTGCAATGGCCGCACTCACCGGGCCAAAAGAAAGCCCGGAAGCATCGTCGGAGCAGCGTCACGAGCAAGAAACTGACGCTGACTTCTTACGCAGAGTCCTCGAAAAGAAGGACAAAGAAGCCGCAGAGCAAGAGGCTAACATAAAACAAATAGCGCTCCTCTTCCAAGATATGGTAGGAATGATGTTACAGCAGAATCCTCCAGCTGAAGACCCTCCGACCATTACTGAAGACGATAGAGGGGAGACATCCAATCCTCCTCCGGCTCTTTCAGCAGCCAAGGAGGAAACCATTTCCAAGGTCGCACTGGATGACTATATAGCTCATGAAATACGAGCTCATCAGGCGAGTGAAGCGGCTGGGCAAATTGTTAGAACCGGACGACCCTATCCGGGCTAGTACGACCAAATCAGTTACCCGCCGGGATATACGATCCCTAGATTCCACGTATATAAAGGGACAGGGAATCCACATCAGCATATCGCTCAACTCTGGGCCTTATGCGGCAACACTGGAGGCGATGACAAATTGTTGCTTCGCCAATTCGTCGGCAGCTTAGCAGAAACGGCCTTCGAGTGGTATTCGGAGCTACCTAACGACTCTGTCAAAACATTTGCGGAGATGGAGCTACTGTTCACACAAAGATTCGCGAGTGCTGGTAAACGTACCCCGATAACAGCACTGATCAATGCCAGGATAAGGCCAGGCGAAATGTGGGTTCAATACGCAACACGATGGCAGAATTTGTAGTCGAAATACGAATAGCGGATCGAAGAAGGACCTGCGGTAGGCATGTTCGTGGGCACTCTTGATCCGCAAGCAACCATCTCGCAATTCATGATTGTTGGGGTAAAAATTTACACCCCCGTTGACCGAGTCAAAGTCAAGGTCAACCCCAAGCCAGGTAGGCCCAAGCCCAGGTCAAGCGGGCCCAGGCCCAAGTCGAGCCCGCGGCCAGCCTCCTCCATGCTAAAATATAGATCATGTAATAAATAATTTTTATGTAATTTTTTATACATGAATGTATGCAAAATGGGCATAAAGCCAATATTTTGTAAGCTCATGGCTTATGTGCAAAAATGAAATGACACATGAGCCATGGAATGGCTAAAATGCCATTTTTGTAAAGCCCAAGGGGCTATATGTAAATATGTAAGCCTATAAAGGCAACATGATGAATAGAAAAAAAACAACTTTTCATTCTCTCCACAAAAAATTTTTAGATCTGAGATCTTTTGTGCCTCCTGCTCCTTCTACAAGGTTCTAAACCTTCTCATTTCTCTTGAATTAAATCAAGAGTTTTACTCTTTCTTTTCAAAAACTAAGAAGTCTTCCACCACAAAACCCACAAAGGGGAACTTGGATCTACCATTAGATCTCAGAAAGGAGAGATTTTTAGATCTCACATCTCTTGATCATCAAGATCCAGCCAACAAAGGAGGAAGAGGAAGAACCCCTTTCATCAACCAAAACATTTTAGGAGTTTAACTCCATATATTTACATACATATATATATATATATATATATAATAAATATTTCCTTTCTGAAGCATAGCTTCTGGTTCTGGGACTAAAAGCCCCCTTTGTCTCGCCAGCGCCCAGCGCTCGAGCGCAAAACGCCCACGTGCCGACACGTGGCGCGCTTGCGCTCAGGCGCACTGCGCTCGAGCGCAAAGCGCCCACGTGCCGACATGTGGCACGCTTGCGCACTGCGCTCGAGCGCAAAGCGCCCACGTACCGACACGTGGCGCACTTGCGCTCAGGCGCACTTGCGCTCAGGCGCACTGCGCTCGAGCGCAAAGTGCCCACATGCCGACACGTGGCGCGCTTGCGCTCAGGAGCACTGCGCTCGAGCGCAAAGCGCCCACGTACCGACACGTGGCGCACTTGCGCTCAGGCGCACTGCGCTCGAGCGCAAAGCGCCCACATGCCGACACGTGGTGTGCTGCGCTCAGGCGCACTGCGCTCGAGCGCAAAGCGCCCACGTGCCGACACATGGCGCGCTTGCGCTCAAGCGCACTGCGCTGGAGCGCAAAACGCCCACGTGCCGACACGTGGCGCGCTTGCGCCTGAGCGCACAACACCTAAGCGCACAACGCTCAAGGTGCTGGCCCCACGCATCCCTTGGATGCCTTTTGCCCCTCTTTTTATATACATACATATATATATACATATGTATAAATATTTACACACACATGTACCCCACGACACTGTCCCTGTTAGAAAAAAATTTCTAACGGGGCGCTGCCCCGCACCCCGCAAGGGGGCTGCTAGCCCCCTTGACCCCCAGCCCGCTATCCGGGTAGCGGGACCCCCGTAAAAACTCTGCGTGGCTCCCGATATATCCAAAACCCCCCTTTCAAAACACAACACACATACATTGCACATTGAGTTCGCATGGCCAGTTTAACCCGTCAATCGAAGGTTCCCTCGCTCCAAAGGCAAGGGGTAATTAACGGCAGCTTAGTCCGCGGCTGCCGGAGATTTGGATCCCCACAATCATTAAACCCCGGCCTACCCTAGGTAGGGGGAATCTGTAGTATACGCCTGACAAGCGCGCGCGTATTCCCATCTCAATGGAGTGACGAAAAACACCCTACAGATTCCGGCACGCCCGGTGGGACAAATCTCTCCTCCCATATTGCGGGTTAAACGTTCATGCGAACTCAATCAATATACATACCTGTATTTATACTAAAATAATGCTCTTTCATGCAGATTTTCAAACAATCACCTTCCGACGATGTCTTCGATGATGAACTCAGCTCCTGTCTCCTACACGATGAAGATAGACTCCAGGACGGTCCTTCCGGGCAGTCTCGGGCGACAATGGGAAGAGCCGCTGCTACCATTCGGCTCTATTATGTTCATGCCTGTTGGCACCATCCCGGCTCCTCAAGCCCCGGTGGCAGACATACCGGTCTCGAAAGGCAGGAGACCAAATGTGGTGGTCGCGAGGGCACCTCAGCCCAAGCGCAAGTCCGTTTCCGAACGACTCTCCATGGCCCCAGCTGGGGGCAAGGCCACCAACACCAATAAAGCTACAATGCGTCCCGAGCAAGCTCCAGCGGTGCCCTCGACCACTGCTCGATCGGGTGTCTTCTCTAAGCCCCCCTCTGATCAGCTCACAATGGCTTCCCGGATAGCGGAGGCCCGCCAAGCCTTCAAAATCGAGAAGCTGAGGGAGAAAAGGCTCAGATATAGAGCCAACAAAAGGGCTAGGGCTCCTGCCAGGCTGAACCTCATGAGGTTCGAAGAACAGGGTTATCCCGCCGAAGATGAGGGGATGGCTGAATGTGTTATCCACACTGTTTACGTGGTGGGCACGCGCAGCAAGAGCAAGGACGGGGCTACCACATCTCAAATCCAATCTGGCTTGAATGTAGTTGCCACTTCCCAAGAACAGCCGCCTCCGCTGGATGATGAAAACCCTCTCGATGAGGCAGATAGGCAGAGAGAGCCCTCAATTCATGAGGAGTCAGGCTCGGAAAGCGAAGATGAGCCAACTTTCCGTCCTAAGACCGCAGAGCAGCAACTTCTCCAAGAGCTCCGAAAGCAGCTTAGAAACAAAGACAAGGAGATGGCTAAGCTCTACTCAAAAATTGACGACTTGACAAACGTCATCTTACAACTCACGGCCCAGCTTGCCTCTCAGCCGCCCAATCAAGCGCAGGGCTCTCATGAACCAGGAAACGGTGTCTCGAAACAGCCGACGCCCGTTCCCTCAAATCCAAAAGTGGGCGGACCGCATGAAAATCAGTCGCATCCTATCTCGGGAAATGTCTTGGCTACCGATGACAGTAGCCCGCTAACTCAAGGTCAAATCATGGATTTGGTTGCCAGCAAAGTCAAAACACTGGTAGCCGAAGCTGAAGCGCAAAAAGATGTTAGCAATAGCGGGAGACCATATCCCGCTCAGTATGATCTGGTAGAATTTCCTAGCGGCTATGTCATCCCCAAATTCGGAAGATTCGATGGGACGAGAAATGCGAATCAACACATCGCCCACTTCAAAGCCTCATGCGGGAATACTGGGGGCAACGATGCGCTTCTCCTCCGCCAGTTCGTTAATAGCTTGACCGATGTTGCTTTCGACTGGTACGCGAGCATACCGGATGGCTCCGTTACTACTTTCGTCCAAATGGAATCTTTGTTTCGACAAAGGTTCATGAGCGTCAGCGATAAGATCACCATTGCCGAGCTCGTAAGGACCAAGCCCAAGAACAACGAAAGCAGCACGGATTTTATAACCCGATGGCGCAATCTCTCCGTCAAATGCGAACCGCCGATAGAGCAGGACCAATCTGTTAGTCTCCTCGTCGGAAATCTCAACAATTGGATGGCCCCGTTTTTATGCACCGCGGGTCTCAAAACATTCCAAGAGCTGACCAGGAAAGTCCAGATGCTGGAGCGCTCGAAGCAGGAGTCCTCCTTGGATTCCCAAAATAACAATAGGTCATGGAGAAACCGAAAGGACGATAATCTCAAAGGCGGAAATTCCGACGATTCTGAGTCTTTCAATGCCTCGGCCAACCGAAATAAGCAAGGGTTGAGCGGGCCTAATGCCAACCAGCTTCGGAAGCCAATGTTCGGAGAGGGAGGAGAATCTCCACTGAAAGAGAAGCTGGATAAGGTCTATTCCTTCAGAAGGGACAAAATCCGTAAAATATTCAAAGACGCCCTGAAGAACGGTCTACAACTGCCAGAGTCAAAAAGACCGCAGGAAGCGAATAGGACCGACGACCCCAAATACTGCCCCTATCACAGAGTGATAAGTCATGCCATTGAGGACTGCTTCGTCTTCAAAGATTGGGTCGAAAAGCAATACAAAGCAGGAGAGATAGAACTGTCCAAAGGCGTGTTAGTAAACAGTCAAGATGCGACCGCCAATTTCATACAAACGGAGACCGAAGTTCTTCGTGAAACTAATTCTCTCAGACATCTGCCTTTCTCTGAACACAGTCGACCACCACGTCATTAAACTGGGAATAATCGACCACCACGTCATTAAACTGGGAACAATCGACCACCACGTCATTAAACTGGGAACAATCGACCTCTAAGTCGTTAAACTGGGAATGTAAAAAAAATGTGTAAATAAGAAAAATGTGTAAATAAAAGAAAAATAAAGAAAAGCCGAAATGATGGGGCAACTCGCAATAAAAATCAGCGAGTAAAAATGAAAATGAAAATAAAGCCGAAATGATGGGGCAACCGCGAATAAATAGCCGAAATGATAGGGCAATCGCGACCTTCGCGATAAGAAAAGCTCAAAATGATAGAGCAATCGCGGTAAAACAAAAAAAAACAAAAAAAACAAAAAAAGGTGGCGAATGATGAGTCGCTCCTGATACCATATTCCAGTGCAGCGATACAGACGCCAACCAAAATCCAATTTCCCAAAATTCTTTCCGCCCTACGGCCAGTCCCTAAATTGACTACCGTATACAATCCACGGGCTCAAATAATTCTCATCATACCCATATCCCACCGTAATCACCAGTTACGCGGCTGGTCTCCGCCTGTGGAATTATGCTCCATTGAGAAGGCCCACTCATGTGTCCTCACGATACATGAGGAGAACAAACCTTTGTGGGATCCTTACGACTCACGAAGGAAAAACACACTTAGGAGTCCTCACGACTCCTAAGGAGAAAATACACCTGCGGGATCCTAACGACTCGCAGGGAGAAAATGCTTTTATGGGACCCTCACGGCCCATAAAATTGAAAAGCCTTAGGTGATAGGGATCCAAACCTGTCTCCTAAGCCATCGCTCCCCAATCCCCAACGGGGAATGATGAGTCACTCCTGGTACCATATTTCAGTGCAGCGATGCAGACGCTAACCAAAGTCCAAATCCCATACCCCAACGGCGAATGATGAGTCGCTCTTGGTACCATATTCCAGTGCAGCGATGCAGACGCCAACCAAATTCCAAATCCCATACCCCAACGGCGAATGATGAGTCGCTCCTGGTACCATATTCCAGTGCAGCAATGCAAACGCCAACAAAGCCCCAAAATTTTTATGGCCCTACGGTCTGGATCATACATCCTGTAAAACCGTATACAATCCACAGGCGTAAAACAATCCCAATCTCTCCAAAAATAAAAAAATAAAAAAATAAAAAAAAAGGTATGTCCACAAGCAAGATGGGCACGGATGAAAACCCGAAAGGGCTCCGTGAGTAAAAACAGCAGGACTGCCGTCGAGTTTGTGAAAACCCGAAAGGGCGCGAACTCGTAAAAAAGAATTGAAATGCACTCGCAAAGTCCTCTCGACTTTGTGAGGAGAAAATTCCCGCGTGAGATCCTTACGACTCATAAAGGAGCAACACACTTGGGAGTCCCCACGACTCCCAAGGAGAAAATGAACTTACGGGATCCTTACGACCCGTAGGGAGAAAATGCTTTGTGAGACCCTTACGGCTCACAAAATTGAAAAGTCTTAGGTGATAGGGACCTAAAACCCGTCTCCTAAGCCATCGCTTCCTGATAAGCAAGCGCAAATGATGATTCGCTCCTAGTACCATATTCCAGTGTAGCGATACTGATGCCAAACAAAAACCAATTCCCAAATCCTTCCGGGGCTAATGATGAGTTGCTCCTGGCATTATTCCAGTGCAGCAATGCAGATGCCGACCAAAACCAAAATTCCCAAATCCCTTCATGACCAATGATGATTCGCTCCTGGTACCATATTCCAGTGTAGCGATACTGATGTCAACCCAAATCAAATCAAACCAACAACCTCTACGGCGGAATCATGCTCCGTCCCAGAATTTACCCCGTGTCGAAATCATGCTTCGCCTCGGGATATCTACCCTCCCTGCCGGAATTATGCTCCGCCTCGGAATCAAATCAACCAACAAGCTCTGCGTCGGAATCATGCTTCGTCGCAGAATATGCACCCCGTGTCGAAATGATGCTTCGCCTCGGTGTATCTGCCTTCCCTGTCGGAATTATGCTTCGGCTCGAAATCAACAAACGACCTCCTCGTCGGAATTATGCTCCACCTCGGAATCAAGTCAACCAGCAAGCTCTGCGTCGGAATTATGCTTCGTCTCAGAATGCACCCCGTGTCGAAATGATGCTTCGCCTCGGTGTACCTGCCTTCCTTGTCGAAATTATGCTTCATCTCGGAATCAAGTCAGCCAACAAGCTCTGCGCCGGAATCATGCTCCGTCTCAGAATGTATCCCGTATCGAAATCAATGCTTCGCCTCGGAATATCTGCCTTCCTTGTCGAAATTACGCTTCGCCTGGGAATTAACCTCTGTATCGAAATTATGCTTCGGTCAAAATGTCTGCCGCTCTTCGGAATGATGCTCCGAATCCTGGAATGATGCTCCGCCCTTCGGAACGATGCTCCGATCCTTGGAATCATGCTCCGCCCTTCGGAATGATGCTCCGAATCCTGGAATTATGCTCCGCCCTTCGGAACGATGCTCCGATCCCCGGAATCATGCTCCGCCCTTGGAATTATGCTCCGCAAACTGGAATTATGCTCCGCTCTTCGGAATGATGCTCCGAATCCTGGAATTATGCTCCGCTCATCGGAATGATGCTTCGATCCCTGGAATCATGCTCCGCTCTTCGGAATGATGCTCCGAACCCTGGAATGATGCTCCGCTTCGGAATGATGCTCCGATCCCCCGGAATGATGCTCCACTCCTCGGAATGATGCTCCGACCTCTTGGAATCATGCTCCATGCTTCGGAATGATGCTCCGATCTCTGGAATGATGCTTCGATCCCTGGAATCATGCTCCGCTCTTCGGAATGATGCTCCGACCCCTTCGGAATAATGCTCCGATCCTTGGAATCATGCTCCGCTCTTCGGAATGATGCTCCGAACCCTGGAATGATGCTCCGATCTCTGGAATTATGCTCCGCTCTTCGGAATGATGATCCGAATCCTGGAATTATGCTCCGCTCTTCGGAATGATGCTCCGATCCTTGGAATCATGCTCCGCTCTTCGGAATGATGCTCCGAACCCTGGAACCATGCTCCGCTCATCAGAATGATGCTCCGATCCCCTGGAACCATGCTCCGCTCATCGGAATGATGCTCCGATCCTTGGAATTATGCTCCGCAAATCGGAATGATGCTCCGATCCCTGAAATTATGCTCCACAAATCGGAATGATGCTCCGATCCCCGGGAATCATGCTCCCCGGGATGATGCTTCGCCTCCGGAATGATGTTCCACCTCGAAGTTCAGCTTCAAGATCCATCAATTTCATGCACACAACTCAAATGTGCGGTGTGCATTTATTGATGGGGGGCACTTTGTTGGGGTAAAAATTTACACCCCCGTTGACCGAGTCAAAGTCAAGGTCAACCCCAAGCCAGGTAGGCCCAAGCCCAGGTCAAGCGGGCCCAGGCCCAAGTCGAGCCCGCGGCCAGCCTCCTCCATGCTAAAATATAGATCATGTAATAAATAATTTTTATGTAATTTTTTATACATGAATGTATGCAAAATGGGCATAAAGCCAATATTTTGTAAGCCCATGGCTTATGTGCAAAAATGAAATGACACATGAGCCATGGAATGGCTAAAATGTCATTTTTGTAAAGCCCAAAGGGCTATATGTAAATATGTAAGCCTATAAAGGCAACATGATGAATAAAAAAAAAAACTTTTCATTCTCTCCACAAAAATTTTTTAGATCTGAGATCTTTTGTGCCTCCTGCTCCTTCTACAAGGTTCTAAACCTTCTCATTTCTCTTGAATTAAATCAAGAGTTTTACTTTTTCTTTTCAAAAACTAAGAAGTCTTCCACCACAAAACCCACAAAGGGGAACTTGGATCTACCATTAGATCTCAGAAAGGAGAGATTTTTAGATCTCACATCTCTTGATCATCAAGATCCAGCCAACAGAGGAGGAAGAGGAAGAACCCCTTTCATCAACCAAAACATTTTAGGAGTTTAACTCCATATATTTACATACACACACATATATATATATATATATATATATATAATAAATATTTCCTTTCTGAAGCATAGCTTCTGGTTCTGGGACTAAAAGCCCCCTTTGTCTCGCCAGCGCCCAGCGCTCGAGCGCAAAACGCCCACGTGCCGACACGTGGCGCGCTTGCGCTCAGGCGCACTGCGCTCGAGCGCAAAGCGCCCACGTGCCGACATGTGGCACGCTTGCGCACTGCGCTCGAGCGCAAAGCGCCCACGTACCGACACGTGGCGCACTTGCGCTCAGACGCACTGCGCTCGAGCGCAAAGTGCCCACATGCCGACACGTGGCGCGCTTGCGCTCAGGAGCACTGCGCTCGAGCGCAAAGCGCCCACGTACCGACACGTGGCGCACTTGCCCTCAGGCGCACTGCGCTCGAGCGCAAAGCGCCCACATGCCGACACGTGGCGTGCTGCGCTCAGGCGCACTGCGCTCGAGCGCAAAGCGCCCACGTGCCGACACGTGGCGCGCTTGCGCTCAAGCGCACTGCGCTCGAGCGCAAAACGCCCACGTGCCGACACGTGGCGCGCTTGCGCCTGAGCGCACAGCACCTAAGCGCACATCGCTCAAGGTGCTGGCCCCACGCATCCCTTGGATGCCTTTTGCCCCTCTTTTTATGTACATACATATATATATACATATGTATAAATATTTACACACACATGTACCCCACGACACTGTCCCTGTTAGAAAAAAATTTCTAACGGGGCGCTGCCCCGCACCCCGCAAGGGGGCTGCTAGCCCCCTTGACCCCCAGCCCGCTATCCGGGTAGCGGGACCCCCGTAAAAACTCTGCGTGGCTCCCGATATATCCAAAACCCCCCTTTCAAAACACAACACACATACATTGCACATTGAGTTCGCATGGCCAGTTTAACCCGTCAATCGGAGGTTCCCTCGCTCCAAAGGCAAGGGGTAATTAACAGCAGCTTAGTCCGCGGCTGCCGGAGATTTGGATCCCCACAATCATTAAACCCCGGCCTACCCTAGGCAGGGGGAATCTGTAGTATACGCCTGACAAACGCGCGCGTATTCCCATCTCAATGGAGTGACGAAAAACACCCTACAATGATGTTCTTCAAACCGACCACGTTCCAGGCCTTAATTGATAAGCTCGCCCAGATGGATCAGATGGGACATAAACCGTCTCCTCCAAAGCCAGACTCTCGAACTGAGAAAGGGAAAGCGATCGTTGTTGCCAATACTCAACAACAGCCGAGCAACTTAAAGCCGGTTATCCGTCGAAACAATATGCATCCACGCCCATCCCTTAAGGAAAGACTAGGACGTCCTTACTCGTTTCCTCAGAATAAAACAAGGAGACTGTTCGAGCTGGCAGTGCGCAACAGACTCATAAATTTGCCGAATCCAAAACGTCCATTGCAGCCAGGTGATGTCAACGATCCTAATTACTGCCCTTACCACCAAGTATTGGGCCATCCGATCGAAAACTGCTACGTTTTCAAAAACTGGGTTGAAGACCAATACCAACAGGGCAAGTTCGCGTTATCCGAAAACTGGAAAGTGAGCCCGCCACAACCATATGCTCCGAAAAAGATGGATATGCCGGGGGCATCATGCTCATTCATAGAGAAAGCCCAACGGACCACTACTACCTAAAACTGGATAATAGACCGAAACGTCGTTAAACTAACAATGGACCACTATGTCCTAAAGCTGGATAATGGACCGAAACGTCCTTAAACTAACGATGGACCGCAATGTCCTAAAACTTGCAAATGACCGAAACGTCTTTAAACTACTACCGCAGCATCCTCAGGCTGGCGTAAAAAAAACGGTATGTCCATAAGCAAAATGGGGACGGATGAAAACCCGAAAGGGCTCCGTGAGTAAAAACAGCAGGGCTACTGGCGAGTATTCGTGAAAACCCGAAAGGGCGCGACCTCGTTAGAAAAAAGAATAAAGAAAAAAAATAATGAAAAAGAACGGTATGTCCATAAGCAAAAGGGGCACGGATAAAAACCCGAAAGGGCTCTGTGAGTAAAAACAGCAGGACTACCGGCGAGTGTTTGTGAAAACCCGAAGGGCACAACCTCGTTAAAAGACACTTACAAGGTCCTTTCGACCTTGTAAGGAGAAACCACCCGCGTGAGATCCTTACGACTCACAGGGAAGCAATACACTTAGGGATCCTCACGATTCCTAAGGAGAAATTACACTTGCGAGATCCTCACGACTCGTAAGGAGAACTCTCTTATGGGACCCTCACGGCTCATAAGATTTGAAAGTCTTAAGTTACAGAAACCTTAACCTGTTCTTAAGCAACCCCCACAACCTTCGGTATTGCCCTACAAGCGGCTCAATACTGACCCTTGTATACAATCCACGGGCGCGAATAAACATTTCCCTAACCAAGTCCCACCCGTGACTGGGATTATGTCCATACGGTGAACAACCCTTGTTAGTCCTCTCGACTTATAAGGAGAAAACCCTTTTGTAAGATCCTTACGACTTACAGGGGAACATACACTTAGGAATCCTCACGACCCCTAAAGAGAAAACACACCTACGAGATCCTCACGACTTGTAGGGAGAAATACCTTTGTGAGACCCTTATGGCTCATAAAGTCAAAAGCCTTAGTCGACGGGATCCTAACCCTGTTCGCTAAGTTATCTTTGTTCAATATCGATAGAGGCAAATGATGATTTGCTCCTGGTAATGTCCCAGTTGTAGCGATGCTGATGCCTAAACCGGTATCAAATTCCAAGTCCTGTCATGGCAAATGATGATTCGCTCCTGGCAATATCCCAGTTGTAGCGATGATGATGCCTAAACCAGTATCAAATTCCAAGTCCTGTCTTGGCAAATGATGATTTGCTCCTGGCAATATCGCAGTGGTAGCGATGTTGATGCCTAAAACGGTATCAAATTCCAAGTCCTTTTACGGCAAATGATGATTCGCTCCTGGAAATATTCCAGTCGTAGCGATGCTGATGCTAAGATTGGCATTAGATTCCAAGTTCCACACTCGCGATCAAAAAAAATCAGCGAGCCAAAAATGCATATGAAATAGCCGAAATGATGGGGCAACTTGCAACGAAATCAGCAAGTAAAAATATATGCATACAAAAATAGCCGAAATGATTGGGCAACTCGCAATAAAAAGCAGCGAGTAAAAATAAAAATAGCCGAAATGATTGGGCACCGCGAAAAATAGCCGAAATGATTGGGCAATCGCGATTTTCGCGATATAAAAAGCTGAAATGATAGAGCATTGCGGAAAGAATAAAAAAAATGATGAAAGAATGAAACTTTTTGCCCTGCAGGTAAGATCACATCGATCCCTGTATACAATCCAGGGGCACAAACAAAGAGAGAACCATACCTTCCCAACAGGCTCCATCAGAAAGAGAAGCCAAATCTCGACGGTTCACAGATAACCCAGAGACAATCTCGACATTTGTTGCAATATTGCAGACACAATGTCAACAAACGAAGCAAAGGAAGATCCCTAGCTTCAGGGTCTCGACGTCAATATCGACAATTTAGAGATCACCAATGGCGTTTCTCCTCACTCCAACCAGATGCAGACGTGACGTCAACAACCGACCTCAGAGTCGCAACGAAATGGAGCCATGGCAAAGTCCCTAGTTCCAAATCTCAATGGCCACATCCACAGCCTGGAGACCAACAACGGTGTGCATCCTCATTCCAGCAGGACACAGATGTTACACCATTAAACGAAGCCACGGCATAGTCCTTAGTTCTAAATCTCGACGGTTCGCAGACAGCCTAGATACCACCTCAGCATTCGTCTCGTTATAGCAGACACAATGTCGACAACGGCGTTCCTTCGCAGTCCAACAAGATGCAAAAGCAACGTCAACAAAAGACCCCATGGTCAGTAAAGCGGAGTGACGGCAAAATCCCAGCTCCACCTCAGCATTCGTCTCGATACAGCAGACGAGATGTCAACAACAGTGTCCTTCCTTCGACAGGATTCGGACACACCAAAGCAAACGAAGCGAAGGCCAAATTCCTAGCTTCAACGTCTTGACGGTAAGTCATATAAAGCCTGAAAGACAATCGGAGATCATCTCGCACCAGCGCGGAGTGGTCACCATCTCGACGATCGTCTCGATACAGCAGATGAAATGTCACCCCAGCGTTCTTCCCCCAGCAGGATTCGGACGCGCCAAAGCAAATGAAGCAAAAGGCCAAATTCCTAGCTTCAGGGTCTTGACGGCAAGTCATATAAAGCCTGAAAGACAATCGGAGATCATCTTGCACCAGCGCGGAGTGGTCACCACCTCGACGATCATCTCGATACAGCAGATGAAATGTCACCCCAGCGTTCTTCCCCCAGCAAGATTCGAACGCGCCAAAGCAAATGAAGCAAAAGGCCAAATTCCTAGCTTCAGGGTCTTGACGGCAAGTCATATAAAGCCTGAAAGACAATCGGAGATTATCTCGCACCAGCGCGGAGTGGTCACCACCTCGACGATCATCTCGATACAGCAGATGAAATGTCACCCCAGCGTTCTTCCCCCATCGGGATTCGGACGCGCCAAAGCAAATGAAGCGAAGGCCAAATTCCTAGCTTCAACGTCTTGACGGTAAGTCATATAAAGCCTGAAAGACAATCGGAGATTATCTCGCACCAGTGCGGAGTGGTCACCATCTCGACGTTCGTCTCGATACAGCAGACGCAACATGACCAAAAGGAGCCACGGCAAAATCCCTAGTTCCAAACCTCGACGGTTCACCAGCAACCCAGAGACAACCGCGACATTCGTCTCGATACAGCAGACGCAATGCCAGCAAACGAAGCGAAGGCCAAATTCCTAGCTTCAGGGTCTTAACGGCAAGTCATATAAAGCCTGAAAGACAAACGGAGATCATCTCGCACCAGTGTGGAGTGGTCACTACCTCGACGTTCGTCTCGATACAGCAGACGCAACATCACCAAAAGGAGCCACGACAAAATCCCTGGTTCCAAACCTCGACGGTTCACCAGCAACCTAGAGACAACCGCGACATTCGTCTCGATACAGCAGACGCGATGCCAGCAAACGAAGCAAAGGCCAAATTCCTAGCTTCAGGGTCTTAACGGCAAGTCATATAAAGCCTGAAAGACTATCGGAGATCATCCCACACCAGCGCGGAGTGGTTATGACTCATCGGGGCTCTCCAAAATGAGCCTAACCTCAAGTAAAAAGTGGCATGGCAAAATTCCTAACGCTTGCTCTTCCGACGGTCAAACTGCCTAGGAGGATTGCTTGAAGACGTCTTGTCCAGCCCCCGAAGGGATCAGAGACACGACAGTCGCAAGGCTACTCGAACAGCAAAACTGCCTATCGAGTAATACATCAGCCGATGCAACGGTACGACGGACAAAACCTTAAGTACCACAGACCCTAACGGACCTCTGTCGTAAAGAGCAAAGGTTAACTGTGACGTTAGGACATCCTTGCGAGAAATGCTCGACTCATTTCGACTCGTGAGGTAAAGCCTTAGGCGGCGGGGATTAAAAAAAACCTGCTTCCTAAGCACTGGGATTCTGCAAGTCGATTCAAAACGGTCTCTTGCATACTATCCATGGGTCACACTCTCCAAAGTCGAATCTCGACAAAGAGGGAAACAATCGCTTACGGGTCCTCTCGACTCGTAAGAGGGAAAATTCTCTTATAAGATCCTTACGACTTATAAGAGAAAACACACTTAGGAGTCCTCACGACCCCTAAGGAGAAAATACACCTACGAGATCCTCTCGATCCGTAGGGAGAAAAGTCTTTGTGAGACCCTCACGGCTCATAAAGTTGAAAAGTCTTAGGCTACAAGGACCCTAAACTTGTCTCCTAAGCCCTCAATTCCATGGCTACTCATAACTTTGCACTACTTCACCCACGTATATACTTACGTGGACAAAGTAGTGGGGGGCATTTGTTCCCGCCAAAAATTTCTGCGCAGAAGAGTCCAAGGTATCAAATGGCAGCGATATGCTTAAGGAAATGCGAACCAGTATCTTCCGGCCTGTATTTTAATAAACTCCCGAAGGAGGAACTATTAAATTCTGATGGTTTTGGAAGCATCTTGAAAAACCCTTCGATTTGATATATTATGGGCTTCATAATTCATCCGGGATCAAAAGTTATGAGCAAATATGCTATGCACTGTTCCCTGATTAAAAATCAGGAATTACCTCAATGAGGTGTCACGTGTTGACACGTGATAGTTAAAACAGAAATAAAAAACAAATGGCTAAAGGAAATACCTCAATGAGGTATCACGTGCTCACACATGACCAATGGTCACGTGTTGACACGTGATGGTTAAAACTGATGCATAAATAATGTAACACCCGAGCCCAATACTACTAATTTCAGTTACCGTTCGAACGTAGTGTGGCACTTATTTCATTTATCTTGCTTGATGGTTAATTATTGTAAATTCTACATGGAAATTAATTTCTGCATATAACAAATTTTGGCATCTAAAATAAAATTGAAAATATTCATCTTGGCCTACTTGACACCCCTAGCCTCGTGGTAGCGTCCGTGCATCGTGTTCTCATCCCGTTCAGTGAAACGAACGAGTTTGGACGGCTACATGCACGTACGTGTGTCCGTTTTGGGGGTATGCTTTTTTGATCATAAAACACTTCATTTTAAATTTTGGATCCCGTCTAAAATTCTATTATTTCAATTTCAATTTTTTGGACCCGACCCGGGCGCGATTTGGAAATGTTTTACTTTGCGCCAAAATCCCAGATTTTAATATTATTAAAACCATCGCATATATTTTTCTAACTAACCTGATATCTTACTGTTCATTACCTATCTTTTAAATCTTTAAATTAACCTATATATATATCCTACTGTTCTTTAAAATGTTTTGAATTTTTAATTAATATTTATCCTTAACTAACGATTCCCCTTTAGCCAATCGCGTTCCTTTTAATTCCGTGGGCCCCACCTGCAGCTCTCTCTTTCTCTCTCTCTCTCCCCCCCATAATCTCTCTCTCTCTCTCCACTTTCTCTCTCTCTCTCTCATATATTCTCTCGTACTTCTCTTTATCATTCTTTCTCTTCTTACTTCATGTCTCGTTTCTCATTTTTTTTTAACTGTTCTTTTGTTGCCGGAATTCCGTCGTGCCGGTGACGCTTCTCGACGTTCCAGCGAGATACCCCGACCCGTGTGGTTCCTTTGTTTATCGTTTGGGTTCATTCCGTGAACCGTGCGACCGTCGCGAGTTTTCCCCGCCGACGGTTAACGTTCCGTTTTCTCGATTCGTGACCCATCGAGACAAGTTAATCTTGCTACATGCTATATAATTCATTTTATACCTATTTAAATAAATACCATACCTATAGTTTAAATCTAGTGCCCCATGTTAAATTTTATAACGTTTCGATGTTCCGTTTACATCTGTTTATATCATATTAAATCTAGATCATGAAAACTTATCTTGTGACATACTAGAGTACATTATACTGCATCCATATCAATTAAAATATATATCGTCGTAATATTTCTTATTATTCTCTTTAATTATTTTATAATCTGCATTTTATAATATTATATATTTGAAAATATTATAGTTTACACATGAAACGTCGTTGAAAAAGCGGATACGACAAATCTGAAATTTACTGTACACCTTACCTTATAAAATTCATTATAAATCATAGAAAAATCATTAGTATACGTTATTTAGTTCGTTACGAAGCTAACTCAGAATACTATAACTCTTTAAAATATTTACTTGCAAAATAAATTGTTTAAATAACGTAAAATGCAAATGAAAATGTCTCCAAACTGCTGTCCAGGGAAATTCCAGCAGCAAACTTTCAATTTCGAATGTTCATAACTTTTTTTAGGGACAACCTGAGATGCTTATACTTATAAAAATGAAAAACTTATTGAATTATCTTTGTTTCGGTATAAGACACGTCCCTTTTGGAGAAAGTTTGTTATTTTTAAGCTATTTTACAAATTAGGGTGACGCTGAATTTCTGAACGGAACTTTCTTGTGCATGGTTAATCAATACCACTTTTATAGTTATTAATCGTTTTGAATATGCTATCCATATTAATATTATTATATCAATATTTATATCACATATTGCTTAGTTGTACATCCCACATTACCATTTTATAGTTTTATAACTTTTCGGATACCCGTTTGCATCCATCGCATTTAAGATACATATAATTGCATCCATAGATCACATTACTACATAATAATGTGATATTAACACTCCATGTTTAATAAATTGCATCTTAATTAATATTGGAACTATAAATGTAAGCCTAATCGATAACTGTGCATCCATATCCTTGAAATTATATCTATTTGCATATCATATTACATGTTCTAGTTTATTGTTCTGATAGTACTCATGCTTGTTTATTTATACACATGCTTATGTTAGTTTGATTATGAGCACCCGCATGACATCTTGTGCTTCCTGACATGACCTGTTAAACTTCCTACTTGACATGACATGGTACCGTACACTCTTGACATGACATGACACCTTTATATATTACCTAGCTGGACCTGATATACCATGGCTTTACCTGTTACCTGATCTTGTGTCTAATGCCAACAAACATAACATGTAGTCCTCATGGACCGTTCCTGTTGTCTATCCAGACAAACCTGTTTACCTCATCCTGTGTTGGCATTAGTTTCTTGAATTTTCGGAATACCTGACTTGACGTACACATATAACTTGGGGGTATGGGGAAATCAAAGGTGAAACCTGACTTGTAACTCGACAGTTCACTACCTGTTCTGGGTGTACACATTCTTGTTTTGTGCCTAGCGGCATGTCTCGGTTTCGGCCGAGAATATTGTGGCCGTGGTCCCGGGTATGTACGGGATACTATCGAGTGTACACATTCCTGTTTTGTGCCTAGCGGCATGTCTCGGCTGCAGCCGAGAATATTGTGGCCGTGGTCCCGGGTATGTACGGGATACTATTGAGTTACATCGATGATTCATCAATTGATTTCAAAGACTCTAGAATAGAAAACCTGATATAACAGTTTAGTTTACCCACTGCACACTACCCTGTACTGCTCTGATTTATATTATTGTTACCCTTACTTTATTCATGTTTATATTCGCATTGCCTGTTTACTATGTTATTACTTGATGACTTGACGCACTGACGTCTGGGTTTTGCATGGCCCAGATTCTTCTACCTTGCTGCAGACTGATTAGGAGTTTTGCCGCTGTTAGACGAGCGGTGAGGTTCCTGTCGGTACGTAGTTTCACTCCAGGTGTTTCATTTATTGTATCTTTTGGCTTCTGCATATTGTTATCTCTTGATTCTTTTACTCTGGCTTATGGACATGTACTAGGTAGTTAGTTTACTTTCCTGTTCTTGATATCTCCACAGCCGTAATGTGACTGTGGAAGGATTTTTCCTATCCACAGGTAGCATGGTTGGCTATGTCATGTGCCCACTTTAGCGTACATTGGGAAGCGGGGCGTGACATGGTTCTTTTGGTATCAGAGCCATAGGATAGTCGGGTTGATTCTTTTGTAGTTGGGTATTGTACCCAATACACGAATCAGAATACCCGTGTTTAGGAAACATGTCCTGCCACCTTGACCGTTTTACCATTCTTGAATCACATTCTTCCTGATTATATTTTTTACGATGTGTAAACTTCCTTTGCATATCGATTCGAAAACCTGATTCCTTGTTATCTCTAGGACTTAGGCGACTTGGATGGAGTTATGTAATTGTGGCTATGATACCGCGGCATAGTTACAATGCGGTACTCTATTTAAGTATCTTGGAGTTCTAGCCTTGATCTATATTCAAAATCTATCATCATGCTAATGTTGGGTATTTTGAGTTCAGGATTATGGCCGGTAAGAAATTAAAGACATACCAGAGGCGTGTGGATGAAGCCGCCATGCTTGGAGTGATAAGAGGAATGCTGGAGAATTAAAGAAACAGACCGAGCTTATCCAGCAGCAAGCGGACTCGTTTCGGGAAGGTTTGCAGATCGTTCAGCAGTCTGTGAACAATGTTGGAGCTACACCAGTTGACCGAGTAGGGCCCGTAGCAGATTTCAGACGGTTGGGTCCGTCTACATTTACTGGTTTAAAGGAGCCGTTGCCAGTGGAGCAGTGGCTAGTTGACACGGAGAATTTGCTGATTGCGGCATAGATTCCAGATGACAAAAGAGTTGATGTGGTACGCATTCATTTAGTGGACTACGCCCGAGAATGGTGGCTTGTGGAGGAGACCCGCTTGCCCAAGCCGATCAAGTAGGCGGATTTTTCTAAGAGTTTTCTGGAGAAGTTCTTCCCGCGGACTGCACGGGAGGAAATGGAAGAGAAGTTTATTGGGCTAAGGCAGAAGGGAACACCCGTAGATGTGCATGTAGCAGAATGGACGAGACTCAGTAGTTTCGCTGGACCTTTAGTTGCCAACGATGCAGACAGGGCACGGAGGTTCATGCGCAGACTGGACGTGGACATCCAGAGGCAGATTGTCTCCCTGGGTTTGACCACTTTCTCACAAATACGTGCAGCAGCCAAGAGCAGCAGAGTTTATCTGGGATGAAAGGGAGTTTGCAGCAGACAGCAGTTGCGTTAAGGAAGCAGTTCGGTCGGGCCGGTCGAGTTTAGGGCTAGGCCGACAAACAATATTCTTGCATCAATGGAAGTGATGAAAGTAAAGAGCCGCTGTTGTTCGTGATTTTATGGACGTGTTTGAAGATATATCGGGTTTACCGTCAAAGCGAGACGTGGAGTTCGCAAGTGATCTTATTCCTGGTGCAGCGCCAGTATCTAAAGCGTATTATCCAATGGCACCAGTAGAGTTGGAAGAAGTTAAGAAACAGGTTGCTGAATTGCTTGAGAAGGGTTGGATTCGAAGCGGTAACTCGCCTTGGGGTGCTCCAGTTCTTCTAGTAAAGAAGAAGGATGGCACAAGAAAGATGTGCATCGACTATCGAGAATTAAACCGGGTGACTATTAAGAACAAGTACCCGATCTCTCGCATTGGCGAACTTTTCGAGCAGCTTAGCGGCGCGAGGGTATTCTCGAAGCTGGATTTGCGATCCGGATATCATCAGGTCCGCGTGAAAACAGAAGATATTTGCAAGACGGCGTTTCGAACACGGTACGGGCATTACGAATACTTAATGATGCCCTTCGGAGTAACGAATGCGCCGGCAGTATTCATGGACTTGATGAACCGAATCTTTTCACCGTTCTTGGACCAGTTTATCATGGTCTTCATTGACGATATTCTGGTTTACTCGAAGAGTTTTGAGGAGCATGCTGAGCATTTAAAGATCGCACTGCAGACGTTGAGACAGGAGAAATTGTATGCGAAGATGAGTAAGTGCGAGTTTTGGCTGGAGGAAGTGAAGTTTCTGGGGCATGTTATGTCGGGCGATGGAATCGCCGTCGATCCCGAAAAGATTGCAGCAGTTCGAGATTGGCCTATTCCAAAGAATGTTGCTGATATAAGAAGTTTCCTTGGATTAGCCGGAAACTACAGGAGATTTGTAGAGAACTTTGCTCATCTGGCAGAGCCGTTGACCAAGGTTACGCGCAAGGAGGTACCTTTTGTATGGGCGGATAAGTGTGGGTTAGCTTTCGAGACGTTGAAGCAGAAGTTGATAACCGCCCATATTCTGACCGTGCCAGACAATTCCGGAGGATTAGTGATTCACAGCGACGCATCTGGGAAAGGATTGGGATGTGTTTTGATGCAGCATGGGAAGGTTGTAGCATACGCATCGAGACAGTTGAAGACCCATGAGAAGAATTATCCAACTCATGACTTGGAGCTTGCGGCTGTGATTTTCGCTTTGAAGATTTGGAGACACCACCTTTTGGGCGAAAGAGTCAAAGTTTTTACAGATCATAAGAGCTTTAAGTATGTGTTCACACAGAAAGAGCTTAACATGAGGCAGCGTAGATGGTTGGAGCTGATGGCTGACTACGATCTTGATCTTAAGTACCATCCGGGGAAGGTTAATGTTGTGCCGGATGCGCTTAGTCGGTTACCAGTAATTCAGGTGTTAACTACGCAGAAGGAGATCGTCGCAGATTTTCGAAGATTTGACTTGGAGGTTGTGCTACCGTGTTCTACGGTACAGTTGTTGCAGCTGCAAGTACATTCGTCTTTGATCGAGAATATTAAAGCAGCTCAATCGCAGGATCCTAGACTGCAAAAGTTTCGAGGACAGGTTGAAGCCGGACTACGAACAGATTTATTAATCCCCGAAGATGGTTCGTTGAGGTTTGGTACCCGTTTGTGTGTGCCAAAGGGAGATATTCGTGAATAGCTTATGAAGGAGGCACACAGTTCAGCTTATTCTGTACATCCAGGAGGCACAAAGATGTACCGAGATATTCGACAGCATTTCTGGTGGGAAGGCATGAAACGAGAGATTGCTCGCTTTGTGGCAAAGTGCTTGGTGTGTCAGCAAGTTAAGGCTGAACATCAAAGGGTTGCTGGTTTATTGCAACCACTTCCGATTCTTCAGTGTAAGTGGTAACAAATAACCATGGATTTCGTGACGGCTTTACCGCGAAGTCCAAAAAGCAACCATGCTGTATGGGTGATTGTGACCGATTGACCAAGGCAGCTCATTTTGTTCCTTTTCGGGTTGGTCAATCAACAGAGACTTTGGCAGAGCGGTACATGCAAGAGATTATAAGATTGCATGGAGTACCGGTGAGCATCGTGTCCGATCGGGACACTCGGTTCTTATCACACTTTTTGCGGAGTCTACAGGAAAGTTTGGGGACTCGATTGAAGTTTAGCACAGTTTATCATCCTCAAACTGATGGTCAGTCGGAGAGAACGATCCAAACTCTTGAGGATACGTTGAGAGCATGCAGGTTGGACTTCAAGGGGTCTTGGGAGGATCATCTACTTTTGGTGGAGTTGTCTTAAAACAACAGTTTTCAGGCAACTTTTCAGATGGCTCCATTTGAAGCTTAGTATGGTCGTAAATGCCGTTCACCTGTTTGTTGGGACGATGTCGGTGAACGAAGATTATTGGGACCAGATTTGGTTGTGCAGACAGTTGAGAAGGTTAACCCTATCAGAAATCATATGAAGGCAGCACAGGACCGACAGAAGAGTTGGGCAGATACGTCAAGAAGACCTCTAGAGTTCGCCGTGAGTGATTTGGTATTCTTGAAGATATCACCGACTAGAGGGGTGAGTCGTTTTGGAAGTCGAGGAAAACTTAGTTCTCGATTCGTTGGACCCTTTGAGATCTTGGAGCGTGTTGGTGAGGTAGCGTATCGTTTGGCGTTACCGCAGTCCTTGGCGAATGTGCACGATGTGTTTCACGTATCTCAACTCCGTAGGTATGTTCGAGATGAAACACACGTATTGGATCATTCGGAGCTAACAGTACGAGAAGACTTGACTTTTGAGGAGCGACCGATTGGAATCGTGGATCGAAGGGAAAAGGTTCTTAAGAACAAGGTAATCCCTCTTGTGCTTGTTTCTTGGGGTAATCACTCGGATGGAGAGTCCACTTAGGAACGAGAAGATGCAATCCGGCAGAACTTTCCTCACCTTTTCTTGTAGTTATCTATCTTTGTATTCTTGGAATTTCGAGGACGAAATTCTTTTTGTAGTTGGGTATAATGTAACACCCGAGCCCAATACTACTAATTTCAGTTACCGTTCGAACGTAGTGTGGCACTTATTTCATTTATCTTGCTTGATGGTTAATTATTGTAAATTCTACCCGGAAATTAATTTCTGCATATAACAAATTTTGGCATCTAAAATAAAATTGAAAATATTCATCTTGGCCTACTTGACACCCCTAGTCTCGTGGTAGCGTCCGTGCATCGTGTTCTCATCCCGTTCAGTGAAACGGACGAGTTTGGACGGCTACGTGCACGTACGTGTGTCCGTTTTGGGGGTATGCCTTTTTTATCATAAAACACTTCATTTTAAATTTTGGATCCCGTCTAAAATTCTATTATTTTAATTTCAAATTTTTGGACGCGACCCGGGCGCGATTTGGAAATGTTTTACTCTGCGCCAAAATCCCAGATTTTAATATTATTAAAACCATCGCATATATTTTTCTAACTAACCTGATATCTTACTGTTCATTACCTATCTTTTAAATCTTTAAATTAATCTATATATATATATCCTACTGTTCCATAAAATGTTTTGAATCTTTAATTAATATTTATCTCTAACTAACGATTCCCCTTTAGCCAATCGCGTTCCTTTTAATTCCGTGGGCCCCACCTGCAGCTCTCTCTTTCTCTCTCTCTCTCTCTCCCCCATAATCTCTCTCTCTCTCTCCACTTTTCTCTCTCTCTCTCTCTCATATATTCTCTCGTACTTCTCTTTATCATTCTTTCTCTTCTTGCTTCATGTCTCGTTTCTCATTTTTTTAACTGTTCTTTTGTTGCCGAAATTCCGTCGTGCCGGTGACGCTTCTCGACATTCCAGCGAGATACCCCGACCCGTGTGGTTCCTTTGTTCATCGTTTGGGTTCATTCCGTGAACCGTGCGACCGTCGCGAGTTTTCCCCGCCGACGGTTAACATTCTATTTTCCCGATTCGCGACCCATCGAGGCAAGTTAATCTTGCTACATGCTATATAATTCATTTTATACCTATTTAAATAAATACCATACCTATAGTTTAAATCTAGTGCCCCATGTTTAATTTTATAACGTTTCGATGTTCCGTTTGCATCCGTTTATATCATATTAAATTTAGATCATGAAAACTTATCTTGTGACATACTAGAGTACATTATACTGCATCCATATCAATTAAAATATATATCGTCGTAATATTTCTTATTATTATCTTTAATTATTTTATAATCTGCATTTTATAATATTATATATTTGAAAATATTATAGTTTACACATGAAACGTCGTTGAAAAAGCGGATACGACAAATCTGAAATTTACTGTACACCTTACCTTATAAAATTCATTATAAATCATAGAAAAATCATTAGTATACGTTATTTAGTTCGTTACGAAGCTAACTCAGAATACTATAACTCTATAAAATATTTACTCGCAAAATAAATTGTTTAAATAACGTAAAATGCAAATGAAAATGTCTCCAAACTGCTGTCCAGAGAAATTCCAGCAGCAAACTTTCAACTTCGAATGTTCATAACTTTTTTTAGGGACAACCTGAGATGATTATACTTATAAAAATGAAAAACTTATTGAATTATCTTTGTTTCGGTATAAGACACGTCTCTTTTGGAGAAAGTTTGTTATTTTTAAGCTATTTTACAAATTAGTGTGACGCTGAATTTCTGAACGGAACTTTCTTGTGCATGGTTAATCAATACCACTTTTATAGTTATTAATCGCTTTGAATATGCTATCCATATTAATATTATTATATCAATATTTATATCACATATTGCTTAGTTGTACATCCCACATTACCATTTTATAGTTTTATAACTTTTCGGATACCCGTTTGCATCCATCGCATTTAAGATACATATAATTGCATCCATAGATCACATTACTACATAATAATGTGATATTAACACTCCATGTTTAATAAATTGCATCCTAATTAATATTGGAACTATAAATGTAAGCCTAATCGATAACTGTGCATCCATATCCTTGAAATTATATCTATTTGCATATCATATTACATGTTCCAGTTTATTGTTCTGATAGTACTCATGCTTGTTTATTTATACACATGCTTATGTTAGTTTGATTATGAGCACCCGCATGACATCTTGTGCTTCCTGACATGACCTGTTAAACTTCCTACTTGACATGACATGGTACCGTACACTCTTGACATGACATGACACCTTTATATATTACCTGGCTGGACCTGATATACCATGGCTTTACCTGTTACCTGATCTTGTGTCTAATGCCAACAAACATAACATGTAGTCCTCATGGACCGTTCCTGTTGTCTATCCAGACAAACCTGTTTACCTCATCCTGTGTTGGCATTAGTTTCTTGAATTTTCGGAATACCTGACTTGACGTACACATATAACTTGGGGGTATGGGGAAATCAAAGGTGAAACCTGATTTTTAACTCGACAGTTCACTACCTGTTCTGGGTGTACACATTCTTGTTTTGTGCCTAGCGGCATGTCTCGGTTTCGGCCGAGAATATTGTGGCCGTGGTCCCGGGTATGTACGGGATACTATCGAGTGTACACATTCCTGTTTTGTGTCTAGCGGCATGTCTCGGCTGCAGCCGAGAATATTGTGGTCGTGGTCTCGGGTATGTACGGGATACTATTGAGTTACATCGATAATTCATCAATTGATTTCAAAGACTCTAGAATAGAAAACCTGATATAACAGTTTAGTTTACCCACTGCACACTACCCTGTACTGCTCTGATTTATATTATTGTTACCCTTGCTTTATTCATGTTTATATTCGCATTGCCTGTTTACTATGTTATTACTTGATGACTTGACGCGCTGATGTCTGGGTTTTGCATGGCCCAGATTCTTCTACCTTGCTGCAGACTGATTAGGAGTTTTGCCGCTGTTAGACGAGCGGTGAGGTTCCTGTCGGTACGTAGTTTCACTCCAGGTGTTTCATTTATTGTATCTTTTGGCTTCCGCATATTGTTATCTCTTGATTCTTTTACTCTGGCTTATGGACATGTACTAGGTAGTTAGTTTACTTTCCTGTTCTTGATATCTCCACAGCCGTAATGTGACTGTGGAAGGATTTTTCCTATCCACAGGTAGCATGGTTGGCTATGTCATGTGCCCACTTTAGCGTACATTGGGAAGCGGGGCGTGACAAATAAACGCTGAGAAAATGACTCAATTGGGGGTCACGTGCTCGCACGTGACCAAAGGTTACGTGTCAGCACGTGACTGGCTCCGAAAGCCTTACAGTGAATAGAATTAAAATTCTAAAAGCTTCTAAATCTTTCCAAATGGAAAAGGATTATGGGGACCGTTGGATTAAAGATCCAAGGGTGATTAAAAATTATCAATTTATGGAAAGATTTGATACAAGGAATGATTTCCTTAAAATCTCACCAGAAATAACAAACATAATATCTTTGGATTTAAAATCCAACGGTGAATAAAATTCACTGAATGATCTAAAGGATCATATTAATTATAAAAACAAGCAAAATCTTTCAATGAAAGATTTTCTAAACAAATTGATTCTTTTTCTTCTCCTATAAATAGGAGCCAAGAAGAGAAGAGAAGGGATCTACCTTTTTGGAGAGAGAATTTTGGAGAGGATTTTTGGGATCTTGAAATTTTCAAAAAGCAGAGAAAGAAAAGAAAAGAGAATTTAATTCTCAACAAAGAAAACCCTAGGTGAGAAAAGAAAGGGGATCAAGATTTCAAACAGAGAATTTAATTCTCAAAGATCTAAGAGTTTAACTCTTTTGCGAAAGAACTTAGTTCTTTCTCTGGTTGAAGATCTGCAAAGAGCACCTCTCCCCATAAGTTGAGAATTTAATTCTCATCGGGTTGAGATCCTGCCATGCAGATCCCAAACTTAGAGGGAAAATTGAGTTTAGAGAATTTAATTCTCCCAAAATAAAACTAGGGTTTAACCCTAATTGAGAATTTAATTCTCTCAAATTCACAGGAATTTAATTCCTCTTAAAATAAAATTAGGGTTTAACCCTACAGAGAATTTAATTTTTTCATAATAGGACTTTAATTCCTCCAAAATCATGATTAGGGTTTAACCCTACAGAGAATTTAATTCTTAAAATAAAGAGACTTGAAAGATCTCCATGCACATAAAGAACATTGATCACGTGATGACACGTGACCCCAATCCGCAGTGATCAGAAAAGAAGGAATAAAACTAGGTCACGTGCCCCCACGTGACCCCTGAAAAGATCCCCAAAAATGAGAAGGAAAGAGCTCAGAGGCAACGCCTCACGTGCTCCACGTGACCCCCGAAACACAGAAAGGAAAAGTAAAAGAAATAAAGGCCTTGGACGCTCTCACGTGCTCCCACATGACCCCTTGGCTCTAACAATCAGCGCACTAATTGATTGATCTAGAAAGAGTGTTTGTAGTAGTTAACCGCAATCAGAACGGTGTCGCGTGTAGCTAGACCGGGGTGAGTACGGGTCGTCCTCAGGGAAACGTTGAACCTTTTAATCTTACTTTAGATGTGTTGAGAAAGAGAGGAGGAAGAAAGAATTTTGTGAATGGTTTCTAGATCTACGTTAAGCAAGAATGCAAAAATATAGATCTAGATTATTTTAATGATGTAGTTAATATAATAAGGGGGCTTGTAGGGTTCGTTAGGATTTAGTAGTTATGGACGATTAATTAAAAGTTACCCTTTTTATCCATTAATAGATTTAAAACTAGAACGACGGTGATGCGTGTAGATTAGGGTTTCTGGAGGGAAAAGGAATCCCACTCTTAACCCTTATCTCGACACGGAACTCCGTTCATATCTAGCCTTTACCGAAACAATCATTAATCTAATCTCTAATCACGGTCGGAACTAGCAAAGAATTGCTAGCGCGCCCGATTAGGATGTTAATAATTCTTTTGATAAAATTCATAAACTTTATAGGACTTAAAAAGGGTTTAGGGATGTTCATCATCCATTAGCCTACCATAATCCTACGAACCCTAACAAGCGGATTATTACTCGCGCATGTTTGGAGAAAAAGAGATGGAAAGAAATTGCATAATTAAACTACGAAGAAATAGAATAAGAAAAAGAAAGCTACCTTTATTAATCAACAGAATCAATTACACTTTGTTCCCTTAGAAAATGATTACAAATACTAGTTTGCTTCTCGATCTCTTCTAAGGAGGTAGATGAACCGTTGATGATCAGCCTGGATGCGTGAGCCATCTTGGACTTCGTGATTTCTTCGGCTTGATAACATTTCCAAGAGGCTCTCGGTGCCCTTTTATAGTGCAAAGCCAGAATCTTTTGCTTCAAAAGTTGGTAAAATGTAGCAGAGAATCATGCCCCAAAATCTTGCCTCCTAATTCCCTAGAAGTGCGGCGGATCCGCGGCCAAAGGGGGGGTATGGCCGCGGATCCGCGGCCAATGGGTGAGATCTCTTGATCAATTTTCTTGTGCTTGCATCTTGTGACATGTGGCAATCCTAGGCACCTTCAGAATTCAGAAATCTTCTCTCGGTTGCTTCCAGACTTGGTCTCCAAGTTTTGCTTCTTAATTTGGCAAATTTTCTTCAACAAATTGATTTGTTTGATAAATTCTGCATAACAACTTGGAAAATTCTGCACCATAATCTCAAATAATATTTAGTAGACTTAGTTCTACTAGGATTTGGTCAATAGATTTATTTGCATACATTTTCCTACCAAATGATAATAAAAATATATTAACACATGGAAAATAATGTTTTTACACATAAACCCTCATATGTATAATATATCATATTAAAGTCCTTTTTTAATATAAAAATGGTAGGAAAAATATAATACAAATGTGCAGTTTTATCAACTTAACACTAATCCTCCTCACGTGTCAGCACGTGATGCTCCAAAGAAAACATAAAAAGTGTTTAACGCTTACTTACAGAACGAAGAAAAGAAGATCTGGCCCTACCTTTGGGCGCCCTCACGTGTCCCCACGTGACTTTTCTTTTAAGTATTTTAAACACTAATTCAAGAGCTTTGTCCCCAGTGTTTAACACTGATTATCTTTTAGTGTTTAACACTAATTTGAGAGTCCTATTTCCAGTGTTTAACACTGATCATCTTCTAGTGTTTAACACTAATTCGAGAATCCTATTCCCAGTGCTTAACATTGATCGTCTTCTAGTGTTTAACACTAATTCGAGAATCTTACTTCCAGTGTTTAACACTATTATTCTCTAGTGTTTAACATTAATCTGAGAGCTCTATTTCCAGTGTATAACACTGTTGTTCCCTATTGTCTAAACACCATTTTTAGCCAATTCGGCTAATTTCCCAGAGGCAAAGTCTCCCCTTCGAATGAATCTCAAAATTGAGGAAATCAAAAATGAAAATGTTTAGCATTGCTAAATACTATGGATTAAAACCAGACAAATGTCAAGCAGTCCAATAAAGGGTCAAAATCAGTTGGACTTAGCCCAAGTTGGCCATAAGTTCTCAATCCAGACTTAACTGAGCCAATGGGCTCACAATATAATTAATGGGTCTTGGCTCCAAATTGGGCTACAGATCATTTAACCGACTTTGGTTCAAGGGTACATCTCTTCACTCCTTTGATATTTGTCGTTATAATTCCTCAACGTCTTCAAAGAGGTGACGGGTCCCGATAACCACACATTTCACGGACTGTGGAGTCCTTAAACTCATGGACTACGATGTCCTTAATCTTGACTGGGAGGTCTTTAAACTAACATTGGACCACCACGTCCTTAAACTGGCAATGGACCACCATGTCTTTAAACTGGCAATGGACCCCTATGTCCCTAAACTGGAAATGGACCACCATGTCCCTAAACTGGCAATGGACCGCAATGTCCTTAAACTACCTATGGACCACTACGTCCCTAAACTGGAACAATAGAGCCCCCAAATGCTCTTTTGTCGGATCTAAACGATCTCGTTTAAGTTGATCTTAGCCTCAAATATGGCTAACGTATCCTTAAACCTTCAAACAGACTTTAGTCCTAGGGTACATCTCTTAACTCCTCTGACACCTGTCGTTGTAATCCTTCAACGTCGTCAGAGAGGTGACGGGTCCCGACGGCCATACATTAAATAGACCACTATGTCCCTAAACTAGAACAATAGAGCCCCCAAATGCTCACTTGTCAGATCTAAACGATCCCGTTAAGTTGATCTTAGTCTCAAATTAGGCTAACGTATCCTTAACAAACGTTTAAGTCGATCTTAAACTCAAATACGGCTAATGTATCCTTAAACCAAAACCCCAAATCCAAATCTAAGAAAATACGGATTTGGACTAATCCACGTCCTACGGGCGACGACATAAATTAGTCTCCGTATACGATCCACGGGCAACCACAAACAAAACAAACACCCACGACACGAAGTGAAATTCTGGAGAAGGAGAAAGTTGTTACCGCGATGCGGTAGCGTAATTAACTGCAGGGGCTTGCGCCGACAGGGAAGAGCGTCCCCATAATCAAAAACCCCTCAAGCGAGGGGGAATCTGACGAAGTCTGCTAAATCGGCCGCATCCGTCTAAACCTCCGATACACGGTGCCATAAATCAACTTGGTATCTTCGGAGAGGTGGACGGATAGTACCTATTAGCATCTGCCCCGAATCTCAGGCAAGACGTCCATGTCTTGGCCGCCGTTCGGAGGGGAACAGGTAATATGGTAAAAAGTGCATAACAATATCGTTTGTAAATATGATGGTATTTTACTGTAAAAGTGATATAAAAGTTGCAACATGAATTATTTTGAGATGAAACTTGTTCTAATATGTTTATTTATGTTTGTTAAATATTATGAAAGAATATGGTGATTTATTCTTTAAGAAATTTTGAATTTTTTTAAAGAAAAACGGATCGGAAGTTGGATTAACTCCGCTTCCGACGGGTTTTGCAAAAATGAAAGTTTTAGCCTAGAAATTGAGAAGGGGAGAGGGGACTTACAAGCTACAAAGATAGAGGGGAGGTATGGTAAGACTATGGAACCGTCGGGGCGTCGTTTCGTCGTCGGAATCTCCTCGGAACGTCGTCGAAACTTCGCCCTTTGCTAACTTCACTTGCATAACTTGGGACTTTAAAATTTTATAGAGTTTTGGCAGGGAATTTCTGAGTGAGGAGATGTAAAATGGAGTGTGGTATTTATAGGGAAAATTAGGTTTTTGGGGTAATGAAGAATGAATTAAAAATGCATTAAAATTTTGGTTTAATGCCACTTTTTAATTCACTGTTTATTTTTAATAAAAACAAACAGTACAGGAGTTAAGGGGGGAGGCCAAGGGGTGTAGAGTAAAGTTTTAGGGAGCATCCCCTACGGGAGGCCCGGCGGTGCCGGCCGTAGGGCATGAGTCGCCGGCCCAAATCCGGTGACGAGTGGTGAGATTTGTGCCACGTGTCAGTGTCGCTTTGTATACCCCAGTGCACGTGTTTGATTATTCTGTGTTTTTTCATTTTACGTGTAGTGCACGTGTAAACTATTAGGCTTCTAAAAGATTAAAAGAAAAATACAATAAAAATATATATGGCTGGGGGGATTCGATCACAAAGGCTACGTCACAGCAGTGCAAGGTTTTACCAATGAGCTACAAGTACTTTCTTACTGTTCAAAAGCAAATTTAATTTATAACCTGTGATCAGGCTCAGGTATTCCTTTCTGTATTTTTGAGAAATTTTGTACAGAAAGTGTTAGGGTTGTTACATTCTACCCTGCTTATAAAAATTTCGTCCTCGAAATTTGTAGAAGGAAAGTGTAACAGATTCAAAGCGATTTAGTGGTAGAACTATTAATAGTGCATGAAAAATATTTGGAAGAACGAGAGAATGCAAAAGTTTTGGAAAGATGTGAAGGAATTAACAGGGATACCTTGGTATACAGTCTCGGCTTCTACGACCGCTAATGTGAAAGCCTGACGCCGGAGTACATTCCTCCTAGCTGAAGGCACATTTCTCTGTCCTTAGGGCATGTTTCTTTGCCCTCAAGGCATGTTCCTCAGTGCCTGATGGAATTGGCGATTACGCTGTGCAGAAGGTGGAGCTGGGAGTGGAAGACGAGGTGCAGGAACTTGGATAGCTGGCCGCTGCGGATAAGGGTTGTGAGTTGAAACCGGGTTGCGTCTATAAGGACATGTTCCAATTCCATGATTGGATGTGCCACAAACTAAGCACAGACCTTTTGCGCGCCTATAGTCCTTCAAGTGTCCATCCCTTTTGCAGTAGAAGCAAAAATCCGGACTTGGCTGGTTATTTGTTACTTCCGGTCTCCTGGGTTCAAACGATGGCCTGGAAGAGGCTCCTCCTGCTATCTGGGTGGCAGAGTGCTTCACACCGGCAGATTGAGATCTGCCCTTCCTCTTCACTACTGCCTCATATCGACGGGCAGCTTTCAAAGCCAAATCATAGGTTGAGAAATCCCTTGTAGCTAATGCAGCTTAGATCTCCTGGTCCAACCCTTGCTGAAATCGTCTGGATCTGATCTCAGCAGTCGGTATGAGATGGACCACAAACCTGCTGAGCATGGTAAACTCAGCGTCATACTCATCCACGGACTTGGTCTATATAGAACCCTGTTGTAGGTGGATGAACTGATGTTCCATGTCAAATCGGGCAGTCTCTGGAAAGTACTTCGTGTTGAACATGTAGCGAAAGGTTTTCCATTCGATCGATTGTTCAAGACGGCTTTCTTCCACTTTCCACCATACTCGGGCATTGTCAGTGACTTGCAGCTTTGCAACTCGAACCGAAGCGATCTTTGGCACTTGTGCTGCTGCCAGATCATCCTCAATACTTTGAGCCCATTCTTCAGCTTCCAGGGGGCTCTCTTTTCCCAAAAATTGTTTTGGGTGCAATGCCCGGAATTGTTTTACGCCGGGCGCTTCCACTTCTGGACGGTTCATCAAAATAGTAGTCTGTTGCTGCTGTCTTTCCAGGAGCTACGGATTGCCTCAAGCAGTACCATCTGCTCATTGATCGGAGCAGCGACGGTAGGCGTAAGCGGTAGAGATGGTGATGTGTTGTTGAAATTGGTGCTGGTGTTGTTTGGAGAATCTATAAGCTTGAAAGAAAAATAGGGTTATGATAGATTCAAAGTATATGAAATTGTAAGATTCAAAGAATATGAAATGTAAAGAATGTTTTTAGTTGCTGATTCTTGTGTTATATTGCTTAGGACTTCATGCAGAATTGACCCGCATGTCCCTGCAGAACTGACCTACATGTCCATACATAGCAGACCTGCATGGGCCACCAAAAAAATTTGTCACGCCCCGCTTCCCAGTGTACGGGGAGGGGACGCGGCGAGGCTCGCTATGTATTTACTCTGAAGTAAATACACTAAGCGTATCTAAGCAATACAAAGTAAATGTACACAAAAAAATGACAATGGATGTAATTGAACAGCAACTTTTATTTATTAACATTTCTTTACAAGTACAACTAGAATATAAATATAAGGATGGAATGCAATGCCTAAACAATGGCATGAACTGAAATGAAAATATGTACAGGTGACTATAGCTCGGGGTCTTCAGTGTACTGCTCCAAGTGCTTCTGGCTGGTCTCGATCTCTAGTGCGTCCGATCCACCTGACAATATTCCAAAAAAGAAGAGAAATAAGAATGTCGTCAGCGAACAATCGCTCAGTAAGTCCCAAAGATGAGTAGAGATAGAATAAACAGAAAGAGAGTATAACTAGTAATATTTGATATTAACGCAGTTGTTTGTAACTTGGTACAGAATATGCCAGTGTATACGAGAGGAGTCCAACTTACACCGTGGACTTTGGTAACCCATAGTACAAGGCTCCGTAAAAAATACCACGGAACAACGGCATAAATGTAATTACGTCTTTAGTGACCACCTCGTGCCACTTTTAACATGTTCCGTACCAGTCTACCCCTTTATAAACCCCGTAATGTCTTTTGTATTGATTGTATTGTTTGTACTGATTGTATTGTATTGCCTTGTAGTAAATGGAAGATATTGCCGAAACCATGATATCAGTAAACGGAATGGATGTAAATGGATAGTCATGTAAACGGAATATATCCATGGTTCGGTTCGGTCAATATAGATTGATATAGATTGAATAGACGGATTCATGTTGAATTGTAGTTTATACTTGAATCATATTCAAGTCAGATTTATTAGATTGAGACTCAGTCTGAGTCAGACATTTTGAAAAGAAATTGAAGTCCTGAATTTGTTTTGATATTATCGGTAACTGCTGCATATGGACGGCAGAATTTGTGTCTTTATTCAAGACAATTACCGTATTGATAACACCGTTTTTAGATTGTCTAGCTTAGATAGGCAAGCACCCACTTTCTATGGCTCCCTGAGGCTCAAGAGAACCGGTCCCGCTTAAACCTATATTTATTAGGGTCCTTATTGTAATTTAGTATAACTTGAGGGGGTTTTATGTAAAAATAGTTTGATATATTTTCAAAATACACCTCAAGTATTTAATTAGCGTCTTTATGGTTTTCATAGATGTATATTTTATAAAAATGAAATTTTTTAGGGAGTAGAACCTAGTTTACATTGTATATGGTATTTTAATGAAATATTGAAATTTGTATTGAATTGTGATGGTATTTCCATGAGCTTGTGATTCCTTTGATTTAGAAAACATGGAATATTTTTATAATATATTTAAAATAGATATTTTAATAATATTCATATATATATATATATATATATTTATATCTTTAATAAAAATAAACTTTATTTATTTTGTAGAAATCTCATTTTCTTAAAAATAGCATTAATTATTCCATCAAGATCGAATACTCCTTGTGGAATTCTGAATCTCGCTCTACTAGGCCCGAGGATATGCGATAATCCGCACCATCCCAATCGGGGTTCCCTAAAATGGGTTGTAGAGGCGTAATTGCAAGGAATTAGATAACACTCTTTTTTAAAGAAAACGGTTTTGTAAGTTTAGGATATTTATTCGTAAAAGCGTATTTCCCATAATCTGGAATTTCAAAATTCATTGTGCTATGTCCAATATGTGTGTTGTGATAAGGTAGGTCCTTACCTTGTGAGTTTTCTAAAGGTAATACGGTAAAATGCGGATAACAATATCGTTTGTAAACATGATGGTATTTTACTGTAAAAGTGATATATAAGTTGAACATGAATTATTTTGAGATAAAACTTGTTCTAATATGTTTATTTATGTTTGTTAAACATTATAAGAGAATATGGTGATTTATTGTTTAAGAAATTTGGAATTTTTTAAAGAAAAACGAATCGGAAGTCGGATTAACTCCGCTTCCGACGGGTTTTGAAAAATGAAAGTTTTAGCCTAGAAATTGAGAAGGGGAGAAAGGACTTACAAGATACAAGGATAGAGGGGAGGTAGGGTAAGACTATGGAACCGTCAGGATATCGTTTCGTCGCCAGAATCTCCTCGAAACGTCGTCGAAATATCGCCCTTTGCTAACTCTACTTGCACAACTTGGGACTTGAAAATTTTATAGAGTTTTGGCAGGAAATTTCTGAGTGAGGAGGTGTAAAATGGAGTGTGGTATTTATAGGAAAAATTAGGGTTTTGGGGTAATGAAGAATGAATTAAAAATGCATTAAAATTTTGGTTTAATGCCACTTTTTAATTCACTGTTTATTTTTAATAAAAACAAACGGTACAGGGGTTAAGGTGGGAGGCCAAGGGGTGTGGAGTAAAGTTCTGTGGAGCATCCCCTACGGGGGACCCGGCGGTGCCGGTCGTAGGGCATGAGTCGCCGGCCCAAATCCGGTGACGAGTGGTGAGATTTGTGCCACATGACGAGTGGTGAGATTTGTGCCACATGTCGGTGTCGTTTTGTATACCCCAATGCACGTGTTTGATTATTCTGTGTCTTTCCATTTTACGTGCAGTGCACGTGTAAACTGTTGGGGTTCTAAAAGATTAAAAGAAAAATACAATAAAAATATATGTGGCTGGGGGGATTCGATCAAAATGGCTAGTAATAGCAGTGCAAGGCTTTACCAATGAGTTACAAGTGCTTTCTTACTGTTCAAAAGCAAATTTAATTTATAACTTATGCTCAGGCTCAGGTATTCCTTTCTGTATTTTGGGAAAAAATTACAGAAAGTTTTGGGGTTGTTACAGTAAATATTGGTGCATGCATATCTCCCTGACATCCGTTTGATTTTATCCGACATCCTGGCACCCGATTCCCCTTGAGCCCGGACAATTGAATTACCTTAGGCAGTTCACTTGATTTACCGTGAGCTTTGACTCTCTGTCACATGATTATTATAAGACCTTGGCACTAAACCCGATTACATGGTAGATGCTGAGTGATTCGTGATATGACATGTTATAGAACAACTCTTATTACTCATGATCTATACTGGATTATCATTGACATGGATTGATTATATTATCATGACTTTACATTATCATAAATTATAAATGGATTAGTCAGCATCTTGGATTATGATATTTTACCAGTTTGGACTTGTTGTTTATTGGGGAATTGAAGGGTGGAAATACCTGTGCACTCGGATGATATTCACGCTAGACAAATCTTCATCGTAGTCATGGGACACCTTTCGGGGATGTTCATGCTACTCCATTGATTCATATTATTATTGCCGTCCCAGGCACGAGCACCCTGCTTCCATCTAGTCATGGGATACCCTAAGTATACGAGTACGTCCATCTGTCAATTCTATCAATACACGCCATGTTTGATCTGATTCGACCCTTAGACTAATACCCGAATGGCTTGACTTCCAGATTGACCTTGAAATTGACTCTGTCCTGACTCTATTATTGACATCCAGTTTGACATCTTGTTCACCTGCATTAGTACTTCCTGCATGTTTACCTTTCTACATTCTTATTCATTTACAGCACGTGTTTTCACATTACCTTATATGCATGATTTTCCCATACTTTCGGTTTACCTATTTTCATATATTACTATGATTTACTGTTATTACGTGCATCGTACTCCTCTGCCTACTCCTTTTATATTGTTTTGCTTAATTCTGCACGTGTGATTTATAGTGAATTTTGCAAGTTATATGACACTAGCTGCTGTATTTCATTCGTATCATAATTGATTGCATTCTTATCATATCATGTAGCGTTATACCCTCATTGAATAGTAGTCATATATATTGATATCCTAGTGACCGTGTTATATGACCAAGTGATAAATGTTAGTGATTGGATTGTGGCAAGTACGTTAGTGTAAAAGCGTAATTGAATAATAGAAGCGACACATACTTGTACACAATCAGCGGAGCCAATTAGTTATTGCATTATAGACGCCTATGGGACATATATAAGTGTAACTATAACTGGTATGGGACGGGTATGGAAGCACTTATATTAGTGCCATAGGTAAAACATCAAGGACTGTCCACTTATCTTGGATACCGGTCGAGACATGCTTGATGGAGACCATGTCTTCAATTCTCGCGTAGACTTGTTATGGAGCGACTCATATTTAGATTCATGGTCGGTGTTTGATGTATATCGCGGGGTATGCGGTAGTTTGAGTGTGGGTTTGATCAACAGAATCTCAGGAGTCCCATTGTCGGTATATTTCGTGATTTCATGATTTTGATACGGATCGTGTTACTGATTCTTACTGATCGTGATTCGGGCATGTGTTTCCTTACCCCTGGGGCTTACCCTTGGGTTGGGAATACTCCTACGGTGGTTTGACGCTCACCCTTAGACTGACGATAAGTTTAGTGACTTGGACTTGGAGACTGATAGGTTTAGTGATATGGATATTGCATTGATTACTGATTCGATACACATACTTTATTGTTGACCTGTACCGGTTATTTCATGCTCACGTCATTATTCTATGTTTACTACTTCATGTTTATCATCATTTCACGTATTATATGTATATATATTGCTTTTGTGTCGCTCTGACGACCTGAGTATGCATGCTCAGAGCGAGAAGTGGACTTAGCTCGGATCAGGACCTGCCTTACCTCGATAATATTGTGGACATCTAGATCAGCGACGTCAACGCTATCATTTCCTTTGACTCTATCTGGTTAGTTTTATATCTGTTTTTATAGAATTAGTGAGAGAATTTCTCATTACTCGTGCTATGATTACTGCTTGCCATGTACTACTAGAAGTCGAAGTGTGACTATAGCGGGATATTTTCTTGACCGTAGGAGTTTGGCTGGCCTAGTCACCTTCTGTATTCCGTATTTCGGGAAGCGGGCGTAACACTTTCATATGTTGGATCAAGTATGATATATTTTCGGTGCTTAAAAACCATCCATTTAAATGCTTAATGCATCAAGTGTAACGCTTCAAATCAACCAAATTTTTTACACATTGATCACTTCATGTGTGGAACAAGGTGGACGGAGCGGACGGTCAATTTAATGGTCGGATTAGACTATATAACATGTTGGTTGGTTCTTCTGTCAAGTAATAGTTGATAAACTGTTTATATATATATATATATATATATATATATATATATATATAGAGAGAGAGAGAGAGAGAGAGGAGGGGTTTCCATACACACTAGAATTTGTGTACGTGTGTTACATGTATTAATTAAACAATTAATTATTTTTTGGAAGAAGAAAAAGATGATGTGGAGGATAATATATATATATATATTATATATATATATATATATATATTGGGAGAGAGATGATGTATGTGGAGGGTTCTAGATACTTTTATATAATTTTTGGGAGAGAAATGACATGAAGGGTTCTAGATAAACAATTAATTATTTTTAGGAGGGGGGAGAGAGGAGATATAATGTGGAGGCTTTGAGAGGGGAGGATTTTCTCTTTTTTTTTCTTTATTTCAAGAAAAAAAGAGCGGTATGGACTTTTAACCAAAAGGTATTTGCATTATATATAGAGATTATATATAGAAATAGATATATATATTGGGAGAGATGATATGGAAGGTTCTAGATAAGCAATTAATTGTATTTTAGGGAAGAGAGAGAGAGAGAGATGACGTGGAGAGCTTGAGAGGTGAGAGAGATGATGTGGAGGGCTTGAGAGGTGGGGATTTTTCTCATTTTTTCTAGAAAAAAGAAGAAGAGTGGACTTTTAACCAAGGGTATTTGCATATACTAGAATTTATGCACATGCGTTGCACGCATTAATTTAAAATTTTAAGAAGAGAGATGAAAGAGAAATATGGAGGGTTCTAGAGTCTTATTTATTTTTTTTAAAAATTGGGAGAGGGTCCTCTAACCAACTCCTATTTGCATTATATATATATATATATATATTGGGAGAGATGATATGTAAGATTTTAGATAAACAATTAATTGTTTTTTAGGAGAGAGAGAGAGAGAGTGTTGGGAGAGTTGATATGGAAGATTCAAGGTAAACAATTAATTGGTTTTTAGAAGAGAGAGAGATGACGTGGAGAGCTTGAAAGGTGAGAAAGATGATATGGATGGCTTGAGAGATGAGCATTTTTATCATTTTTTTATTTTTCTAGAAAAAATGAGAAGGTTGGACCTCTAACCAAGGGTTTTTGCATTATATATATATATATATATATATATATATATATATAAATATAGAGAGAGAGAGAGAGAGTAATGGAGGAAAGAGGCCATAGGAGGGAATTTTCTCCTATGGCGTCGAAAAAATACACCCTCCATCATTTTTTCCGACGATCGGCACCATCTTCATCGTTATCATCTAAGATGTGGGTACACCAAATTTCATGTGATTCTACAACTTTTTCACCGTTGATTTAGTAGGTTCAAAATTAACGGTTTACCGACAATAGAACTTTTTACATTGCTAAATCAACGGTGAAAAGTTGTAGAATCACATGAAATTTGGTGTACCCACATCTTAGATGATAACGATGAAGATAGTGGGTGCCGATCGTCGGTAAAAATGAGGGAGGGGGTATTTTTTAGACGGCATAGGAGGAAATTCCCTCCTATGGCATCTTTCCTCCATTATTCTCATATATATATATATATATATATATATATATATATATATATATATGTAATGCAAATCTATATATATAATGCAACTACCCTTGGTTAGAAGTCCACCATTCTCTTTTTTTCTAGAAATAAAGAGAAAAGGAGAAATTCTCACCTCTCAAGCCATCCAGATCATCTCCCTAAGCTCTTAAGCCCTTCACATCATCCCTTCCCCTTTTTTAAAATAAATACATAAATAAGACTCTAGAACCCTCCACATTTCTCTCTCTTCCCTTCTCAAGTTTTTTTAAACACGTGCAACGCACGTGCATAAATTCTAGTATATAATGCAAATACCTTTGGTTAGATGACATCCTCTCTCTTTTAGAAAAAAAGAGAAATTCTCCACTCTCTAGCCCTCCACATCATCTCTCTCTTTTCTTCAAAATAAATAATTAATTGTTTATCTAGAACCCTTCACATCACCTCTCTCCAAAAAAAATATATATCATCAGAGGAAAAGACAAAATTAATGATGTCTTCAAATGAAAATTTACATATAAACCCTCATTATTTATAAATTTACACATTTACTCGTTCTCAAATGAAAATTTACACATAAACCTTCATTATTTATAAATTTACATATATACTCATTCTCGTAAATATGAAATGTTATATTTAACACGTGCATCGCACATGCACAAATTCTAGTCTATATTATGCAAATACTCTTTGGTTAGAGGTTCGCCCTTCTTCTTTTTTATAGAAAAAAGAGAAAAATCATCGCCTCTCAAGGCCTCTACATCATCTTTTCTCTTTCTCCTCCTAAAAAATAATTAATTGTTTATCTACAGCCCTCCACGTCATCTCTCTTCCAAAAAACATATAGAAGATATTTAGTACACTCCACATACATCATCTCTCTCCCCAATATATATATATATATATATATATATATATATATATATATATATATATTGTCACGCCTCGCTTCCCAGTATACGGCGAAGGGGACGCGACGAGGCCGCTACGTATTTACTCTGAAATAAACACGCTAAGTGTATCTAAGCAATACAAGTAAAATGCACAAGAGACAGAGACAATAAATATATACTGAACAGCAACTTTATTTATTAACATTCTTTTTACAATACATCTGAAAAATAAATACATGGAATGGAAAGCAATGCCTAAACAGTGGCATAACAAAAATGGAAAGTACCGAAATGAAATGTACAAATAACTAGAGCTCCGGATCGAAAGCTAGCTGGTCCAAATTCTCGCTGGTGGGCTCGATCTCCAGAAGGTCTGAATCACCTGACGACATTCCAAAGAAGAAGAAGAAAGAGAATGTCGTCAGCGAACAAATCACTCGATAAGTCCTAAAGATGAGGAGAAATAGAATAGACACAGAGAGAGTATAACTTTTAAAGTTGTATTATATTGTTAACACTCTTGTTTGTAGCTTGGTACAGAAGAGACCAGTGTATACGAGAGGAGTCTCACTAGACCAGATACTACGGTATATAGAGTACAAGGCTCCGTCGATAATACCCGGAACAACGGCGATTGAATGCAGGTTAGGTGTCTTTATGGTCGCTGTCTCGTGCCACTTCTAACACCTTCCGTACCAATCTACCCCTTATTAACCCCGCGATATCTTGTTTGTCTTGTTTGTATTATTTGTATTGTATTGTCTTGTAAATTGAATTGTATAGATGGATGACTTGCCGAAACAATGATATCAATAATTGGATGTAACTGGAGAATCATGTAGATGGATGTATATCCATGGTTCGGTTCGATCCATATAGATTGATTAGATTGAACAGATTGAATATATAGATTTATGGATTCATGTTGAATTGTAGTTTGTACTTGGATCATATTCAAGTCAGATTAATTATAGTGAGACTCAGTCTGAGTCAGATAATTAGGAAAGAAATTGAATTCTGAATTAGCTTTTGGTGTTATCGGTAACTGCTGCACATGGACGGCAGGATTTGTGTCTTTCTCAAAGACAATTACCGTATTGATAACAACGTTATTTAGGTTGTCTAGCTTAGATAGGCAAGCACCCATATCTCCGGCTCCCAGAGGCTCAAGAGACTGATTCCGCTTAAACCTATATTTACTAGGGTCCTTATTGTAATTTATAGAACTTGAGGGGGTTTTATGTAAAAAATAATTTGTATAATTTTCAAAATACACCTCAAGTATTTAATTATCGTCTTTAGAGTTTTCATAGATGTAGATTTTATATATGTGACATTTCTAGTGAATAAAACCTAATTTTATAATATATGGTATTATTTGTAATATTGAAATTGTATGGTATTTTCTTGTAAATGGAATGTTTTTCTTGAATTTTGGAAATGTGGAATATTATAAATACTAAAAATAGATATTTTGATATTAATTACATATATATTTATTTATTAAAAATATAAGTTTTATTTATAATAGAAATCACATTTTCTAAATAAAATTGTATTTTAAATCTTTCGACACTGTATGCTCTATGCGAAGCTCTGCATCTCGCACTACTAAGCCCGAGAATGTGCGATAATCCGCACCATCCCGAACGGGTTCCCTAAAATGGGTTGTAGCTGTACATTGCAAAGATTTGTTAAAAATACACATCTTGTAGAAAAAGGTTTTTTTATAAGTCGGAGATAGTTATGTGTAAAATCGTATTTTTCCCAAATTTATGTTCCCAAATTTCATCGTGCTATATTACATATGAGTGTTGTGAGGAGGAAGGTTATTAACTCGTGAGTTTTCTAAAGCTAGCATGATTAAAAGGTATAAACATGTCGATATGAAACATAAATGTATTTTACTGTAAAACTGGAATAAAACTTGCTACGATTATCATTTTAATGTCAAACTTGTTCTATTATCTTAGTTAATGAGTATTAAACTATATATCAAAAGTTGTAGGTTTGTTATTAAGAAAATGTTGTATTTTTGAAAGAAATGATAATCGGAAGCCGGATAACTCCGCTTCCGACACATTTTAAGGATTAAGAATTTGAGAATAGTAAGAGAGAGAGAGAAGGGGGACTTACGGGTTTAGGGTAAAGATAGGAGGAAGAGGAAGATTGGAGAAACACTGGTGCATCGTTTCGTCTCCGGAAACTCCTCGGATCGTCGTCGGAAGTTCGCCGGAGTTTCACCCTTTGCTAACTCCACTTGCACACAAAAAGTCTAGGAATTTTTTTGAGAGTTTGGACAGAGATTTGGAAGTGAGGATGGGTGATTTTAGGTGTGGTATTTATAGGAAAAATTAGGGTTTAGGGTAAATGAAAGGGTGTGATAAAAATTGTATTTAATTTTGCATTAAAAATTTAAAAGGGGGTATTTTAATTTTCTGTTTAATTGCAGAGAATTTAAATAGTGCAGGGGGAGTGGGGTAGTCCAAAGAGTGCAGGGGAAAGAAGAAAAAATGGGATCGGGCCGGGTTGACCCGGTGGCGCCGGCCCGAGTCGACCAAGTCGAGGTCCATCTCTTCGCCACGTGTCGCTGACGCTTGGACTTGACTCGTGGACCCGTTTGTTTTATGTGTGACTCTTGATTTTTACGAGTTATGCACGTGTAGACTCTTGGGCTCCTAAAAGATTAAAAGAAAAATAATGAAAAATAATGTGTGGCTGATGGGATTTAAACTCTGTTGCTTTGGTTCAGTAGTGCAAGGTCTTACCAATGAGCTACAAGCTCCTTCTTATTGTTCAAAAACAAATCAAATTATAACTTGTGCTCAGGCTTAAGTACCCTTTTTCTGTATTTTTGAAAAAAAATTGTACAGAAAGTTTAGGGTTGTTACATTCTACCCTCCTTATAAAAATTTCATCCTCGAAATTTATAAAAGGAAAGTATAACAGATTCAAGAAAAGTTTGGTGATAGAACTATTAGTAGTGTCTGAAAAATATGTGAGAAAACGAAAGAATACGAGAGATTTGAAAAGAGTTGAGGAAATTACCAGGTTTACCTTGGTTTACGGCCTCTGCTTCTTCGGCCGCTAAAAGGAAAGTCTGACGCCGTGGTACATTCCTCCTAACTGGAGGCACATTCCTCTGTTCGTGGGGCATGTTTCTCTGTGCTCGAGGCATGTTCCTCAGAGCCTGATGGAATTGGCAAGTAGGCTGTATAGGTGGTGGAACAGGGAGTGCAATGCGAGGTGCAGGAGTCTAGATAGCTGGCCGCTGCGGGTAGTTGGTGGGTGTGTGAGCTGGGTTGCTTCTATAAGGACAGTTTCCAATTCCGTGATTGGATAACGCGAAGGTCGCAGGTTCGAGACCTGCATGGGCAACCAACAAAACATGTCACACCCCGCTTCCCAGTGTACGGCGAAGGGGGCGCGACGAGGTTGCTACGTATTTACTCTAAAGTAAACACGCTAAGCGTATCTAAGAAATATAAGTAAAATGCACTAGAGACAGAGACAATAGATATATATTGAACATCGACTTTATTTATTAACATTCTTTTTACAATACATCTGAAAAGTAAATACATGGAATGGAAAGCAATGCCTAAACAGTGGCATAACAGAAATGAAAAGTACTGAAATGAAATGTACAACTAACTAGAGCTCCGGGTCGAAAGCTAGCTGGTCCAAATCCTCGCTGGTGGGCTCGATCTTCAGAAGGTCCGAATCACCTGACGACATTCCAAAGAAGAAGAAGAAAGAGAATGTCGTCAGCGAACAAATCGCTCGGTAAGTCCCAAAGATGAGGGAGAAATAGAATAGACAGAGAGAGAGTATAACTTTTAAAGTTGTATTATATTGTTAACGTTGTTATTTGTAGTTTGGTACAGAAGAGGCCAGTGTATACGAGAGGAGTCTCACTAGACCAGAGACTACGGTATATAGAGTACAAGGCTCCGTCAATAATACCCGGAACAACGGCGATTGAATTCAGGTTAGGTGTCTTTATGGTTACTGTCTCGTGCCACTTCTAACACCTTCTGTACCAATCTACCCCTTATTAACCCCCACAATGTCTTGTTTGTATTGTTTGTATTGTATTGTCTTGTAAATTGAATTGTATAGATGGATGACTTACCGAAACCATGACATCAGTAATTGGATGTAACTGGAGAATCATGTAGATGGAGTATATCCATGGTTCGTTTCGGTCTATATAAATTGATTAGATTGAACAGATTAAATATATAGATTCATGGATTCATGTTGAATTGTAGTTTGTACTTGAATCATATTCAAGTCAGATTAATTATAGTGAGACTTAGTCTGAGTCAGACAATTAGGAAAGAAATTGAATCCTGAATTAGGTTTTGGTGTTATCGGTAACTGCTGCACATGAACGGCAGGATTTGTGTCTTTTTCAAAGACAATTACCTTATTGATAACACCGTTATTTAGGTTGTCTACCTTAGATAGGCAATCACCCATATCTCCGGCTCCCAGAAGCTCAAGAGACTGGTTCCGTTTAAACCCATATTTACTAGGGTCCTTATTGTAATTTATAGAACTTGAGGAGGTTTTATGTAAAAAATAATATGTATAATTTTCAAAATACACCTCAAATATTTAATTATTGTCTTTAGACTTTTCATAGATGTAGATTTTATATATGTGGCATTTCTAGTGAATAAAACCTAATTTCATAATATATGGTATTTATTTGTAATATTGGAATTGTATGGTATTTTCTTGTAAATGGAATGTTTTTCTTGAATTTTGGAAATGTTGAATATTATAAATAATAAAAATAGATATTTTGATATTAATTACATATATATTTATTTGTTAAAAATATAAGTTTTATTTATAATAAAAATCACATTTTCTAAAGAAAATTGTATTTTAAATCTTTCGAGACCGTATGCTCCTTGCGGAGGTATGCATCTCGCACTACTAAGCCCGAGAATGTGAGATAATCTGCACCAGACCGAACGGGTTCTCCGAAATGGGTTGTAGCGGCACATTGCAAAGATTTGTTAAAAATACACATCTTGTAGAAAAAGGATTTTTATAAGTCGGAGGTAGTTATATATAAAATCGTATTTTTCCCAAATCTATATTCTTAAATTTCATCGTGCTATGTTACATATGAGTGTTATGAGGAGGAAGGTCATTAGCTCGTGAGTTTTCTAAAGCTAGCATGATTAAAAAGTATAAACATGTCGATATGAAATATAAATGTATTTTACTGCAAAAGTGGAATAAAATTTGCTACGATTATCATTTTAATGTCAAACTTTTTCTATTGTCTTAGTTAATGAGTATTAAACTATATATCAAAAGTTATAGGTTTGTTATTAAGAAAATATTGTATTTTTGAAAGAAAAGAGAATTGGAAGCCGGATAACTCCGCTTCCGATACGTTTTAAGGATTAAGAATTTGAGAATAGTAAAAGAGAGAGAGAAGGGGGACTTACGGGTTTAGGGTAAAGGGAGGAGGAAGAGGAAGATTGGGGAAATACCGGTGCGTCGTTTCGTCGCCGAAAACTCCTCGGATCGTCGTCGGAAGTTCGTCGGAGCTTCGCCCTTTGCTAACTCTACTTGCACACAAAAAGTCTAGGAAATTTTCTTGAGAGTTTGGACAGAGATTTGGAAGTGAGGAGGGGTGATTTTAGGTGTGGTATTTATAGGGAAAAAATAGGGTTTAGGATAAATGAAAGGGTGTGATAAAAATTGTATTTAATTTTGCATTAAAAAATTAAAAGGGGGTATTTTAATTCTCTGTTTAATTGCAGAGAATTTAAATAGTGCAAGCGGAGTGGGGTAGTCCAAAGGGTGCAGGGGAAAGAAGAAAAAATGGGATCGAGCCGAGTTGACCCAACGGCGCCGGCCGAGTCAACCGCTCTGCCGGCCTGAGTCGGGGTCCATCTCTTCGCCACGTGTCGCTGATACCTGGACTTGACTCGTGGACCCGTTTGTTTTATGTGTGACTCTTGGTTTTTACGAGTTATGCACGTGTAGACTCTTAGGCTCCTAAAAGATTAAAAGAAAAATAATTAAAAATAATGTGTTAAAAGAAAAATAATTAAAAATAATGTGTGGTTGATAGGATTTGAACTCTGTTGCTTTGGTTCAGCAGTGCAAGATCTTACCAATGAGATACAAGCTCCTTCTTGCAATTTAAAAACAAATCAAATTTATAACTTGTGCTCAGGCTCAAGTACCCCTTTCTGTATTTCTGAAAAAATTTGTACAGAAAGTTTAGGGTTGTTATATATATATATATATATATATATATATATATATATATATATATATATATATATATAACCCATCACACCATCTCTCTTTTCTTTTCTAAAAGAGAAGTTAATTGTTTAATTAACATTTGCTAGTGTGTGTATCTATATATATTAGAATAACGGAGGAAAGAGGCCATGAGAGGGAATTTTCTCCTATGGCGTCGAAAAGGTACACCCTCCGTCGTATATTTCGACGATCGGAATCCATCATTTTCATTATTATCATCTAAGATGTGGGTACGCCAAATTTCATGTGATTCTACAACTTTTTCACCGTTGATTTAGTAATGTAAAATGTTCTATTGTCAGTAAACCGTTAATTTTGAACCTACTAATTCAACGGTGTAAAAGTTGTAGAATCACATGAAATTTGGTGTACCCATATCTTAGATGATAACGATGAAGATGATGGGTGCCGATCATCAGAAAACACGATGGACGGTATACTTTTTCGACGCCATAAGAGGAAATTCCCTCCTATGGCATCTTTCCTCCGTTATTCTCTCTCTCTCTCTCTCTCTCTCTATATATATATATATATATAAGGTTAAGGTAGGATAGAGGCCATATATAGGAGGGAATTCCCTCCTATGGCGCCGAAAAAATACACACCCACTCATTTTTTCTGCCGATCAGCACCCACTATTTTCATCGTTATCATCTAAGACGTGGGTACACCAAATTTCATGTGATTCTACAACCTTTTCACCGTTAAACGGTGAAAAGGTTGTAGAATCACATGAAATTTGGTGTACCCACGTCTTAGATAATAACGATGAAGACGGTGGGTGACAATCGTTGGAAAAAATGAGTGGGTGTGTATTTTTTCGACGTCATAGGAGGAAATTCCCTTCTATGGCATCTTTCCTCTATTATTCTCTCTATATATATACACGGACGGGGAGGGAGAGAGGGAGAGAGAGAGAGAGAATGAATGGGGTATCAGCAGCCGACCCCTTAGGGCCTGTTTGGTTGCAAAATTATGAAATTTGGATTCCACAATAGTACGGTTGAAAATTTCTGGATTTTGTAATTTGTTATTTGGTTGGTTTTGGATTTCTGGTTTTGGATTTCTAGTATTGGATTTGTAGATTCTTGTAATTTTTGTTTGGTTGGTGAAAATAAAGTGGGATTTGGATTTGAGGATTTTAGAGAGAGATAGATAGAGAGAGAATTATTAAATAAATAAAGTACACGGGTCCCATCTGATAGTAGAATGAATAGTGACAAATCCTTAAAAATTTAGGACTCGGGAATCCATGTTTTGTGGTGGCCCCCATTAAAAACAAAGGAATCCTAAAAATCTGAATTCTCCAACCAAACACAAAATTATGGAATGCTATAATTCCACAATCCAAATGCCCTTAGAGAAAAGGTGCCGCAGCTCACGTGGAGGCCTAAGAGCTGTCTCTTCTCGGCGATGGGTTCTCGAGTGGGTTACACGGGGGCTTTTTGCAAACAGGCCGCTCCTCTATACGCGTCTCTGAAGGAGAGGTGTTCTTTGATAAAATCTAATATTAAATAATCAATTAATTTAAAAGTAGTCCTCCCTTCTTGTGTGACACAGGATCTGACCTTGGGTTTTTAGGACTTGTATGCAAAAAAATATGTATAAACAACAAAATAATTTGACACAAGCCCAACTTCGGCTGGAGGAAAAAACTCTAAGTTTTGCATGGTCTCTTCCCAAAGAAGCCTTCTTCTCAGACGATTGAAAGGAAGTGAAAGCATAAACTGAAAAATGTTGAGAAAATATACAGAAAAAATATACAATGGGAAAGTGAGATTGGTTGCCGAAATTGTGAGACCGACGACATTGCTGGATTCTTTACTTTTTAAAAGATACAATTTTTGGTAGGGCAAGAACAAATCAAAAGTATCAATTCTTTCTTTGATGGTTTAATTTGTGAATACAAGTATGCCACTGGCTGAATTTGTAATTCAGTATGATAAAGCTGTAAAATATCGTTGAAGAACAGAGGAAGACGAAGATTTTAAGACCATAAACTCAAATGCCAGATTATTAATAGGATGGCCAGTCGAAAAACAGCTGGAAAATTATATACAAGAAAATTATTTCAAATGTTTTCTAATGAGGTTAAAGAAGCTATTCCAAACTATACATATAAAAAGTTAAGAAATGAGGGGTCATTGACTAAATATCTTGTGGACAAATAAATGCTAAAGAAAGTATTTGTAAAGTCCATAGTTATGATCCGAAGGAGCATATAGTTTCATGTCAATGTCAGATGTTTGAATCTACTAGAATTTTGTGAAGACATGCACTGAACATTATGCGGAAGAAAAACGTGGCACAAATTCCAAACCGATATATCCTGAATCGATGGACGATTGAGTCTCGACATCGTAATATCGCGTGTGTCAATGATGCAATGAAATCATTTGATGGGCGTAAGCATTGGGATCTTCGATCATTGTGCAATATTGCTATGGAAGAAGCTTGCCGTTCAAATTCATTTTATGAAGAATTTGACACATATTTATCAGCTGTAGTTGCAGAAATTGAGGATCAAAGAAAAGCTACTAAAGCAAATGAACTGTATGCTATATCTTTAGATGCAGATGGTGAAGAAAAGTCCAGTAGATCTAATATTTCAACTTTGGAGCCAAATATCAAATATACAATTCATGATCCAAAAGAACCAAAAAAAAACAAAGGCCGATCAGGTGGAGCAAAAGGTTACAAAGTGGTCTTGAGCTATCACAAAAGAAATAATATAAGGACCGAAGGAATTGTGGTTATTGTCGGGCCATTATCGTACTGGATGCAAAAAATTTAGGGTATTGTTGTCTTACATATTAAATTTAATTATAGAACTTGCATCATGAGTTGTTTGTTTTATTTTCAACGTTGCAAAATTGACTGCTGAAAAATTGGCGATATTATTAGATATAGTATCAGGTATTATGCTATGGGTATATCTTATTTTGTTTACGCTAAACTTGTGATTTATGATGATGTTATTTTTTTCTTGCAATCTTACGTACTTAACAATTTTTCAAAGGCGACGAAAGTTAATGCCGAATGTCAACTCCGGATGGAGATCTAGTATACCAATTCGGCTTGCTTTTTTGCCTAAACTTGAAGAGATCTAATGTTGATTTGAGGAATCTTTTTTATTACATATTAGAGAGTTTCTCAAGAGGAGATGGAATAAAAATCTAATCCCGTATTTTCTTTTGTATGAGTTATGCAATATGTTTTGTATGAGTTATGCAATATGTCCAAACGGGAATGATAAGAATCTTGAAGAATTAGTGAGTTGAGTATCATATTCTTAGAATTTTCTTTTTTAGTTTAAAAAGAGCGACTCAATATTGTTTGCGTTATGGTTTTGAGAGTTTGAATGTAATTATATTGGATTTCCTATATCTTTTAATGGCTATTTTGGATAGCATTTAATAACTGTTATTACTTTGCACATATGCATGACCCCTTATTTTTCTGATGGAATGCCTGAGCCCTTTAATTTTTTATGATCTCTTGAATCCTTAGTCTCTGTATTTGTGTTCTTACTTCTCTTGGTTTTTTCTGATGAAATGCCTGACCCAGGGCATTTTTATACAATTAAATATGCAAAGAACAGTGAACTTGAGACTCATTCTCCCAGATTTGACTGGTTTTTGAACATGATTTTTACTTTTTTCTTCTTACTAAGGTTTGGAATTCAAGGATGCTTTAGGTTGTTGACATAGATGAGAATGGCCATGATACTAATTAGTGACAATTCCGAATGCCAATTTCACAAAGATTCCTCGGAGTTAGTTACTCTCCATACTCTAACCCCGACTTCTTTAAGATGGTACACTTTTTCTACAGCAGATTATTGCTTGGAGGGGCTCTTTTGGGATGAATTTCTGCAATATATCATTTATTTCAATAAAATCATATCCAACTCAAAAACAAGAAGAAAAAAGAATACAACAATTAGTGGCATATTAATAAATCTAAGCATCCTCTTGTTCAATTCATTTCTAACTTCGATAGAATTAATAAAATGGGCAGTGACTGAACAAACAAAAGAGATGGCGCAAGCAACCATTTCATCTTCAACATTAATTAAAAAGGAAAAAAGAACAAGAAAATGTTGTTGAATCACTAAAAAAAGAATGAGAGAGAAAAAATCTAGGGGAGGAAAGAGAAAGAGGTCTCTCATGGGTTGATGAGGTGGGATGAGCACCTCTCGAGTCATGAGGATGGATGACCCTAATCTCGATGGGCCTACCGCCGAGTCTTCAAGTAGTCGAGCTTGCAGGATTTACAAGGGAGGATCGTGGCATGAAAGGACGATGCCATTAGCAGGGAGGAAATTGGGATGTAGAAGGAGACGAAGACCTAGAATTTGGGATAATGGAGAAGATATTGGGGGAGACTGGAGACCTAGGGTTTTTTTTTCCACACCACCATGTGAAGCCCAAGTTGGGCTTGTGTCAAATTATTTTGTTCTTTATACATATTTTTTGCATAAAAGTCCTAAAAAACCAAGGTCAGATCATGTGTCATAGAAGAAGGGAGGAGTATTTTCAAATCAATTGATTATTTAATATTAATGGCTTATTTACTAAAAACTACCGTTATCTTTAAAACAATCAAGAAACCACCACAAGTTAATAAGTTAACGGTGTTAAATTTCGCAGAAAAAGACCATTTTGCCCTTCTCATAAACAAATAATTAATTATTAACTATATTAATAATATTTTTATATAATTATTAATTATTAATTAAATATATTAGGATTTTTTTTGGGCCGGGGGAGATCAGGGGTTGGAGGAAGGGGACAAGGTCGGGGGTAGGGGAAGGGATGGAGGGAGGGGCGGGTTAGTGGCGGCGGCGGTGATGATGATTGGCGGTGGTGATTTTTGGGGGATGGAGGGAAGGAATGGGGTTGGGGTTGGGGTCGGGGGCAGGGAGGGGCCAGAGTGAGGAAGAGGAAGGGGGAGGATGCCGGCGCGGAAGGATATGATAATGGTGGTGATGTGAATAAGATGAGGAAGAAGAAGAAGAAGATGGTTGTGGTGCTGTGGATGTGGATGATGATGATGGTGATGATGGTGGTGGGTTGAAGAGGAGGAGGAGGATGGAGTGTTGGTGTTGTTGACGACGATGGTGGTGATGATGGCGGCGGCGGCAGGAAGAGGAGGAAGAAGGAGGTAGTGGCGGTGTTGTTAATGGTGGTGGTAGTGGCGGCGGTGTTGTTATTGATGATGATGATGACAGCGGCGGCGATGTGTCTTCATCGCCGACTGTGATAGTCAGGAAGGATGAGCAAATGGTTTTTTTTATTTGTGTATTTTTATTTATTTTATTTTTTAAAATTAGGGTTTAGGTTAGAATAGGGATAATTTGGGGTTTTAAAAAAAATGCCGACATGACAACTTAAATGATGTGGCATAAACGGTGGTAACGTGACACCGTTAACTTTGGTAAGTTTAAAAAATAATGGCAATTTTGTTAAAATAACCCACTCTTGTTGAGAGATTTTAGTAAATAAGCCAATATTAAATTTTATCAAAGGACACCTCCCTGAGAGAAAGGTGGCATCATGCGTATAGTGGAGGAGTGGCATGCTTGCAAAAATCCCCCGTGTAACCCACTCGAGAACCCATCGCGGAGAAGGAACAGCTCTTAAGCCTCCACGTGGGCAGCGACCCCCTACATGGAGGCTTAAGAGTCGTTCCTTCTCCGCGATGGGTTCTCGAGTGGGTTACGTGGGGGATTTTTGCAAGCAGACCTGTCACGCCTCACTTCCCTGTGTATGGGGAAAGGACGCGGCGAGGTCTGCTATATATTTACTCAGAAATAAACACGCCAAGCGTATTTAAGCAATATAAAATAAAATGTACACAAGAGACATAAATATGAATGAACAAGAACTTTTATTTATTCAACATTTCTTTACAATACAATACTGGAAGGTAAATACAAGTCTGGAATGCAATGCCTAAACAATGTTATAACCGAAATGAAAAGTAAGTACAAGTAAAGTCTGTTAGTGATATATATGCCCTAGAGGCCATTACTGTACATACGATGTATATTGTAGTGGATACCTGGACATATATATGGAGGACTTTCTTACTCTACATGATAGTATGCTATCTGGTTGCTCTTCATCTTAACATGTACACTGATTGTCTCTATGTTACATGTTGATAAAGCCCTTAGAATGAGTACTTGACTATCAGGATTATGATGCAGATCATACTAGTGGGGACAGTGTGGTCGCTAAGTATATCCTTCAAATGTTCCTAGTCGTAGGTGTATCGAGACATGGCATCGATATACCAGAGTGGAATAGCGTATAGCTTCTCGACCCATGTAGATGGGCGATGGACGATCCCATATCTATTGGTATTTGACATCAGAGACGATATATGGGTACTCAGTGGAGACTGGATACACTGGACGGACTCGCCGAGAATTCCCAGATGGTATTATACCTCACGTCAGATGGCAGTTCTTTGGTGACACTGGTACAGGTTAGTCTGTAGACCCGAGATCGTCATAGAGTCTTGTGTGATTCCCACTGTTCTTTGATTTCCACCTTACCACGTTCAAAAGAACGTGCAAAACGGTGTCTTTTGGATACAGTCCCAAGTCACATGGAGGCAATGAGCGATAGGAGGGGTTTCGTCTCTCCCGGTATTGGGAGTTGATGTTGCGCTGTGCTCGATTGGCTATAATAGGAAGTCCCTGGTCAGGGCTGCTTTAGAGATTTACTGGTAAGTGTTACCAGTAGTTTCTCAACCTGTTATGAGCCTCATATCGACACGACTTATCGAGTTATTGGGGTCTGACGTTTACCACCTCTAGACGAGATATGCGACATATCAGACGAAGAGACCGGACTGTACGGTAGTGTTACTGATTGGATTCGCAGGAGTACGAGCAGGCTTGCTTGTTGATCTTCTGATCGCTCAATACCCGGGTGGCCGTTGCGTTTAGCAGACCGCTTGCGGCTTGTGGGTGTTTGATATGATCATCACCTACTGCCGGCGTATTGACGAGTCTTTAGAGTCCTACACAGGGGTTTCCTGACTCAAGCGAAACGGAGTAGGAGCACATATGTGATATGTATGGGACCGAGATTAATACGATATGAGATACCGTATTATATTCTCGCGATTTATGACATTGATCGGTTATATGCGATATAGCCGGGTTATTGGATCAAGTGTTGATTCGATAAGTTGTTACATATGATATTAGTCGGTTATATGTTGTATAGCCGGATTATTAAATCAACAGTTGATTTGATAATCTAATGTATAATTATATATTTGATATATTACATTACATTAACTAGTATTAGCTCACTTATGATTCTTTTCTCACTAGATTGTGCATAAGTGTATAAGTGATATATATATTTGTGTACATAATTATGTGTCATGCTTGATGATACATGCAACAATGGTGTGTGTATGACTTGCACCATGTATGGTTTAAATTGCTAGGGTTTTATTTATTTTGGCAATTACAAAACTAATTGATTTTGTCATGGTTGATAAACTTGTAGAAGCTTGTAGTTCTTTGACTAAGTCTTCATATTTTGTTTTACCTAAGATATTTGTTAACCCTACCAATTAACCTAGCCTTGGTTAAGTTTCTATAAAGGTTAAGTATATGATACTTAACTCACCTTGGTTGCTTTACTCTCATTCTCTCTTGATAATTCATCATTTTCTTCTTCTTCTTCTTCTTCTTCAAAAGCTTTCTAGCTTCAATGGAGGTATGAGAAAAAGTGTGAGAAAATCAAATCTAAAGTGAGCCCACTTTCTATTTCATCATCCTCTACTACTTGCCATTTAGTATAGGGTGTTTGCTTCACTAATTCCGTAATTAGTGAAGAGATAGCTTGGGTTAGTGTCTCCTCGACGTAGATTGTCTTCGGCCTCGAAGACATCGAAGCAAGCATGTTTGTTTCTTCATGGGAGCCTCTCTAGAGTCCGGAGTTCATGATCGCAGCGAAGGGACTACTACTCGGAGCTATTGAAGTGAAGGACCGATCTACAAAGGTTGTATTTCTTGCTCACTTAGAATGTAAAATGTTTACATATGTCATTCCGTCGATTTCTAGTTAACGATTCTGGGGTTAGAGTTAGCTAGAACGGCAAATTTTTGAATTTGGTATGGACGATACCTCCCGAAACCTTGATGCCATTCTAGGGAACCCTGCAGTGGTATCAGAGCCATGCTAGAAATTTATACGGATTTTTTTTAGGATTACGAAACCGAAACAACTCCGAAACTTGAAACTACAAAATCCAGTTTCTGTCGATTTTAAATAATTGTCAAAAAAAATTTTAAACAAGTACAGAGTGCTATATGTGATATAACATGAACACTGAAAAAATTTGAGACAGTTTGGAGAATTTTTGGCCGGCCAGCATACCCTAGATCTCGGTCCAAATCCGAGCAGTATGCTTGAAATTTTGTCTGTGTTCCAGTAGCTTTGTTTTGATATTTCAGGCGTTGTTTGTTTTTGCTAATTTTGCATGTGATGTAATCTTACACTATAAACAATTCGGAGTGTTTTGTATTCGTAGTTTTAACAATATTTCGGGTTATTCACATATTGTCTAGGCGAAGTTAAAAAGTTCGATCGAATGTCAAAAACCCATTTTTTCTAAGTTTAACGTATTCGGAAAAACATGCAAGTGATCCTATGAACCCTCTAGAAGAATGAAACCCTAACTTGACTTTTTGGATCGCGGAACCGCGGTCAAACCCTAGGGTTTGCCGTAGTTCCGTGGCGACATGAGTAAGGCTTGGGTTTGCCCTTCTACGGCTGGTGCATAGGTACTGTGGCGTATTCTGGGTATTACTAAAACTGTGCTCAAGTGTTGAGCTGTCGGGAAATTGTGGGATTTTGATGAATCGATCGAAAAGTTTAACGTCGTTCGGATATTATGTGATGGGATATAATATTTGGAATCCACACGTAGTTATGAGATAACTAATTTGAATGTTATAAATCTAGCAATTTAGTCTCATTTGATCGGTTGCCACGGGATTTTGATGTGATCAAAAGTCCGTCGCAATCACGTAGCGTACGCGGATACTTGTCGGGTAAACTTAATAGATAGCCACGCCCCATAACCCCGACCAAGTGACTGTAGGAGAACCCCGTCGCCAAAAGCATCCGTTCGGGTGCTCGCAGCAGCGGTGTTCCGCCTTAGTGCACTTCGTCGACGGTATCGGGGGGTGCGGCCGTCTACTAAAGTTTCCGACGAGCATTCGATCAGGATGTCGGGAATCTTGTTGAATTGCTCGACTAGATATTGAAAAGTGTTTTCGAGATCGAGACTAAAATGCGGGGTTTATAATTGTTGGGCATGCGATGTCTAAAGAATTCATTTGGTTAGGCATGCAATATCTAAGATGGTTGCGAATTCCAACTGTTGTAGTCTTTCATTTTCTTTTCTGCGACCGTAAGTATAATATGTGGTGTATCGCCGGTTTCGTTCCTATATGTCAACGACAATTGGGATGCGCATATTTACTTACGTTGATGACATGTGATATTATGTGTTGCTCTGGTATGTTATATTGGATCGTCGTGATTGAATAGCCGGGGGTTTTATGTGAGATGAGAGTTTTTTATTTTCATTCATATAAAATTCATTGTATGTAATATTCTTTTATTGGGGCACTTCCGGGTTGAGGATGATATCACCATTGTATATTATTTACTTTTCCGCATTAGGATAGACCCAAGGCGGGGAGCACAAGTAACCGGGTTCTAGGGTCCAGTGGGAGACCATCTCGAGAAGTCGAGACCGGGTCTCCTAACTCTAGAATTGGTAGAGTTGCTTGCCGCTCTCGTAGGGGTCTAGGGGTGTGGGATTGGCTATTCATCACGATCGTGGAATCCGTGTTTTATACAGGCTTAATCTAAAACACGGAAATCCTAGTATATCTAATATTTCATATGTTGTGTTCTGCTGCGATATTCTGTGATGTGATCATTGATTATATCCTGAGACGAATGCTTATATTATATTATATATATATATATATATTATATATATTACTGCTTTCGTTTCATATGTGATACTTGGGAAGCATATTATAATGGGACTTCATTAATGAGATTAATGAAATAAAAGAAACCTAAAAGATGTTGTAGAAACTTGTCTCAAAAACTGGTAGCTCTAGTTCTTGCTTTGCATAGCGATATTCCTTGTAGAATATCCAGCACCTTATTCGATAAGGAAAAAGCCGAGATCTCTTTACCGGGAGTGACCTCTTTAGCGAAACTAGCAGATGCTACAAACTCAGTTTGTCTTTTGATTACTTTTATAGTTTTTGCTTTGCATGGTGGTATTTGTGAAATATCCCGCACCTTATTCGATAAGGAAAGAGCCGACATCCCTTCACCGGGAGTGACCTCTTTAGCAAAACTAGTAAAAACCTCAAAAACGCTCCTTTTCAAAATCACTCGATTCTACGACGATATCAAGTTCATTACGTAAAAGGTTTTTCTAAAAACCTGTCGTAGCCCTCCGTCATTTCAGATAAGTACTACTTAGTATTCGTGCTGCGGTAGTTTGGCATTCGGCAAGGCGTAGTGTATGGTAGCTAACTAGTGCTTATCTGGTAGCATATGATGCGATTGGATTATGGTATTCGTACGGCGTTGTTTGGCATTCGTCAAGGATCGTGCGGGTGGGTTTAATTCAATCAAGAAATGTACGGGTTGAACTTAACTAGCGGACTATGGGTTGTTTGGCATTCGTCAAGGTCATAGCACGTTAGGGGCAAAACATTATTGGGAATTTCAAGTGTTGAAATTTGCAATAAGATTGCATACCTTCTATAAGATAGTTGGATCCCGATACCCACTGCGAGTAAGAGTTACTCCTGGGAGAGTTTTACACATTACAATTAGCCGATCAAGTAGGTGTCTAGAAAGGTGTCAACGGGGTTACGCCCCTGGGAAAACGATGTTTATTTTAATTAGGTCCGTGCGAAAGCACGGGGAACCTCCTTCAAAATACCGGCATTGGCCTGGCTGAAAGATTGGCGAACTTGTAGGGTGTAATTAATCCCGGCTAGTCTTCCTTTTAGGGTTTGAAGGAAGATTTGACTAAAACAGTGGGAGCCATCCTGATTAGATAAATTAATAACCAATCTAATCTTGCAAGAGCATACGCTTAGTATTTTCTTCTCTCTCTCTCCAGGTAGCGACCATGTCACGCCTTAATCAAGATAATAATAAGAATGTATTGACCGAACCCGCTTGTTATACTGAGCTGGGGAACGTTGGTCCCGCTCCAACTTATAACTGTTATAAGACCTAGCAGGAAATAAGGGGATTACCAGGATTCTCGTGCCGTCCAAACAAAGAAAGTGTATGTTGATACATCTTCTTCGGGTGTGTTCATTACAGAGAACTGTTTCTCAGTTTCCTTTACGTCCTGGGTATGAGATACCTGATCAGGATCCCACATATGTAATCTGTTACATGGGCTACAGATAGATAGAGAACTGCGAATGGGTGATAAGTTTCAAGAGTTGGAAATGATGCAAGTGTTGCAGTCAAGTTGTTGTCAATTATCACCCTGTATTACCAAATACATTGATTCTGAACGAATGTTATTAGATACCGAACCTGATATACAATATCATATCGGTCTCTTTACTTAGTAAAGAATGTAACACCCTAGTTCATTTATACCAATTCCAGTTCTCGTATTTCTTTATTCGTGGTATTTTCTTGATTTATCGTATTTTGGGTGCGAATGGTATTTTACATTTTACATTGCATTCGACCCGACCAGCTTACTTGAAACTTGTTTGATTCATATTTATGAATCACCCTGACTTGTTACGTAGACTTGTGCATTTTCAACTTTATCGCATACTGGCATTTTATCTGGCATGTCATCTTTTACCATATAACATTTTAAGTCACGTAAAATATTTTAAAAATACATTTCATAGCCTACTTGATACCCCTAACCCCGTGGTAGCATCCGCGCATTTTGTTCTCATCCCGTTCAGTGAAACGGACGTGTTTGGATGGCTACGCGCACGTACGTGCATCCATTCTTGGGGTATGCATTTTCGTTACCTGAGCATTCATTTTGAAATTTGGACGTCGCATATATTTTTCATATTTTAAATCTGAATTTTTAGACCCGACCCAGGCGCGTTTCGGAATATTTTTGTATCCCGCCAACATTCAAATTTATTTAATATAATATTTATTTTAAAAATTCTGCAGTTAAAATATCCCTAACTAAAAATATTTTTTTCAAATTAAAATCCTAACTTTTAACAGCTTCTCTCTTTCCTTCTCTTTTTCTCCGCTGGGCCCCATACTCCAGCTCTCTCTCTCTTAGCCTCTCTCTTCTATTTTTTTCTCTCTTTCTCTCTCCCATCACTAAAATCCAATTTTATATCTCCTCCCCTCTCTCTCACTCCTCTCGATCTCTCTCCCCTCACTCTATCTCTCTCCCTGAATTCTTTCTCTCTCTCTTTCTCTCTTCCTCTCTCTTTCTTTCTCTCTCTCTCTCTCTATTTTATATATTTTCATTCTTTTATAAAACCCATCCCTATTTAACACACACACCCCTCACGTACTCTCTCTCTTATCTCTTCTTCTTCTCCTTCTTTATTTTCTTTTCCTGCCTCCGAGCCTCACGCCCCTGCCTCGCTTCGCCGTCGCCATCACCGCCGAACCTCGACCTAGTCCACTCCTCGCCCATCATCCTTGACCTCGCCTCCTCTCCGCCACCTCAACCTCACTTCTCTCCAAACCCCCGACGCAAGAAAACCCTCGTTGCAGCCCTCACCTCGCTCTCGCCGGATTTTCTCCTCCTTCACCGACACCCTCGCATCCACCATCTCATCGCCATCCCTCTTCTCTACCTTCCTCCTCTCCTCTCCTTTCCCTCTCCATCCCCTGCAACCTACTTTCATAAGAACACGAGCATCCATCCCCGCACACCCCGACCCCGACCCAACCTCCACCGCCGGCGACCCCTCGTCGTCACCCCCTTCTCCTCATTTCCTCTGGCCCCAAAACCAAGAACAACATAACCTCAGACCTTCTTCCCTGCACAAAAACCCTCACCTGACTTCTTGAAACCGTAGCCCTGCCTTGCCGGCAAACCCCATCGCCGGAAAACCCAAGCAACCTCGTCATCACCTCCTCACACCCTTCTCTGACCCCAGAACCACATCAAACTACAGCCTTTTCTTCTTCTTCTTCTTCTCTTTTCTTTTCTTCTTGATTTCTTGAATTTTCGTTTCCGGTGATCGCCGGAGCCGTGCTTGACGCCGATGACCCGGGAGATCCAGTGAACAACCCCAACCAGCGTGGTCGTGCTCTTGCCTTTCCTGGACCCGTCCCGTGCGCGCGTGTGGTTTTGCGACGTTTACCCGACGCCGGACGTGCCGTACGCATCCGTCGTGTGATCCGATCGAGGCAAGTTTATCTTGCTACATTCTACATTACTTTTATACATCTATTTTAATAATTATAACACTAGAATTCTAAATCATGCATCCCAAGTTCTCGTTTTACAGTTTTCCGACATCTGTATGCATCCGTACGTATTATTTTATATCTAGCGCATGCAAACCTATCTTGTTACATACTATATTACAATATACTGCATCCAATGGAATATTTACATCACATATTGCTTAGTTATACATCCCATATTACCATTTTATAGTTTTACTGATTTCGGATACCCGTTTGCATCAATCTCATTTAGAATATATATAACTGCATCCATAGATCACATTAATACATAACACTGTGATATTAACAACCCATGTTTAATAAAGTACATCCTAATTAGTATTGACCCTAATCGATAATTGTGCATCCATATCTTTGAATTTATATTTATTTGCATACAATATCACATTATTCCATTTTATTGTTATATTAGTACTCCATACTTGAGTTTGTGCACCCATACTTATTACAGTTTGATTATGAGCACCCACTCGACACTTGTGCACTACCTGACATGACCTGATACACTACTACTGACATGACTTGATACCTGTGCACTACTTGACATGACTTGATACATGTACACCACCTGACATGACCTGATGTACCACAGCTTGACATGTTACCTGATCTTGTTACTACTGCCGACAATCTTGACCTGTTGTCCCTACGGACATTTCCTGTTGTTTATATAGACAAACCTGTTCCTGCTTGATCCTGTGTTGGTATTAGTCTCAGATTTATAAATACCTGACTTACACACATGACTTGGGGGTATGGGGAAATCAAGAATATAGCTGAACGTAACTCAAAGGGCTATTATATCATTTTACCGTGGTCCCGTGGGGAATGAACGGGATATGGACTCACAGTCTATTACATCATTTTACCGTGGTCCCGTGGGGAATGAACGGGGTATAGACCGATGGGTTACGATGAGAATTATATTAACTGATTTCAAATAACTTTAGAGTAGATAACCCTATAGCACAGTTTAGACTACTCACTGCACTTCACCTATTTATATCCTGTTCACTGATCTATATTCATGTTACGGTTTACTTACTATTGATGACTTGTTACTGTTCATACTTCATTCCTGCATATTTCATCACATCCTGCTTGCTTAGAATTATTGATATTTTGACGCACTGACGTCTGGGTTTTGCATGGCCCAGATCTCTTATCTTTATCGCAGGCTGTTCAGGAGTATTTTGATCAACATGCCGAGCAGTGAGGACCTGTTATTAGTTTAGTTTAGTTTCCTTTCAGTATTTTCATTCCTGATGTGAGCCCGCATTATGGGGCGTACATTCCAGTTTATTATTGTATTGGATCTTTTTGCTTCCGCATTATTTTTATTCTTGACTCGTTATTCTGGCTCATGGACATGTATTAGATAGTTGTTTATTATTTTACTGTTCTTGATATCTCTACAGCCGTAATGTGACTGTGGAGGGATATTTCCTATCCACAGGTAGCATGGTTGGCTCTGTCATGTGCCTATCTTAGCGTACTCTGGGAAGCGGGGCGTGATAGGGTTTGTTTGGTATCAGAGACATAGGATCTAGGTTAATCGGGTTTGATTCTTTTGTAGTTGGGTATTGGACCCAATACACGAATCAGAATACTCGTGATTAGGAACATGTCCTGCCACTTTACCATCTTGTCATTCTTGAATCTTAACTTCTTCCTGATCCTTACCTTGACGATATGCAAACCTCTTTGCATCTCGACTTGAAACTTTTGGTTCCCTATTGTTTATGTCTAGGATTTGGGCGACTTGAGTGGAGTTATGTGATTGTAACCATGTACCGCGGCATGGTAACAACGCGGTACTCTATTTAAGTAACTTGGAGTTCTAGTCTTGATTCATATCCTTGATTCATGGTCATCATTCATCGCAAATTTTGAATCTTGTTCATCATACTAATCATCTTTAGTGTATTGGTTGCAGAATCATGACGGACAGAAGTTTGAAGACGTACCAGAGGCGTGTGGATGCCGCCACCTTACTTGGAGTAATTCGTGGCTTGCTAGAGAACCAGAAAAGGCAGACTGAGCTGAACCAGCGGTAAGCCGAAACTTTTCAGGAAGGTTTGCGGACCGTCCAGCAGTCCGTAAACAATGTTGTGGCCAAATCAATAGAGCGTGTGGGTACCGTGGCGGATTTCAGGAGACTTGATCCGTCCGTTTTCACTGGTCTGGAGGAGCCGTTGCCAGCAGAGCAGTGTCTAGTCGATATGAAGAATGTGCTCGTTGCAGCACAGATTCCAGAGGACAAGAGAGTGGGTATAGTACGCATCCAATTAGTAGACTATGCCCGTGAATGGTGGCTTGTAGAGGAGACCCGTTTGCCCAAGCCGATCAGTTGGGCAATGTTCTCGCAGAGCTTCTTGGAGAAGTTCTTCCCGCAGACTGCACAGGAGGAAATGGAAAAAAAGTTTATCAGTTTGAAGCAGAACGGTGTACCCGTGGATGTACATGCGGCTGAGTAGACACGGCTCAGTAGATTCGCTGGACCTTTGGTTGCCAACGATACTGATAGGGAAAGGAGGTTCATGCGCAGTTTGGACGTGGACATCCAGAGGCAAATTATCTCTGGGTTTGACCACTTTCTCACAAGTACTTAAAGCGGCTCGAGAGCAGCAGAGCCTATCAATGAAGACTAGAAATACGCAGCAGCCGACAGTTGCGGTACGGAAGCCGGCGTTTACGCCGAATCGAGCGCCTATACGCAGAGGTATTCCGGTGGACAGGCGTGGCGTTATACCAATGAAGAAGCTAGTTTTGCCCAAGTAAAAAGGAAGGGTGTTGTGCGATTACTGCCAACGACCGGGTCATTTCTGGAGAGATTGTCGAAGGAGACTTGGACTTTGTCTTATTTGTGGATCAGTTGATCATACCACTGATACTTGTCCATCGAAGGTTCGCATGAAAGATGATGTTCAGAGGTCACCGCAGAAGCAGTTTCGGGAGCAGGAACAGTTAACTCAGGGATCCAATCAAGCTCGAGCCTTACCCTGACGGCTGAAGTGGCCAAGGATTCAGATGAAGTTGTTTCAGGTATCCTACTTGTTCGTGATTTTTCCCGCATTAGCATTATTCGATTCTAGTACATCCCATTGTTTTTGGTCGTCCAAGAGTACTGCTACATACTCAATTACTTGCATGACCCTGTCTAGTTGTTGGGATATACACACTGGGAATGGGATGATCATAGCTAGTAGAGAATATAAGGATTGTTCTGTAGTTACTTGCGGACGGGAGTTATTCGCAGATTTCTTGGTGTTTGATAACCGGAAGTTATAAAGTTGTCTTGGAAATTGATGGTCTCACTTTCCACGCTCACATTGATTGTAGGGCAAAGAAAGTGATTTTCTAGATTCCCGGACATTCGGAGTTTGTTTTGCTGGAAGAAACTGTTCTATCGGACCAGTCGAGTTTAGGGCTAGGCCGACAAACAATGTTCTTTCGTCAATGGAAGTTGAAGCGCCAGCTGTAGCTCGAGATTTCATAGACGTGTTCGAGGACATCTTGGGTTTACCACCGAAACGAGATGTAGTGTTCGCGATCGACCTTGTTCCTGGTGCAGCGCCAATCTCAAAGGCGCATTATCCAATGGCACTAATGGAGTTGGAAGAAGTCAATTACTTGAGAAGGGCTGGATTCGCAGCAGCAATTCATCTTGGGGAGCTCCAGTTCTTCTAGTAAAAGGACGGCACGCGGATAAATGTGTGTCAGTTTTGAGACATTGTAGCAGAGATTGATAACCGCTCCTAATTTGACCGTACCAGACGGTTCCGGAGGATTGGTGATTCACAGCAATGCATCTGGGGAAGAATTGGGATGTGTTTTGATGTAGCTGCAAGTGCAGTCGTCGTTGATCATGAATATTAAAGCAGCGTAGTTACAGGACCCAAGATTGCAGAAGTTTCGAGAACAAGTTGAAGCGGACTTGTTGATTCATGAAGATGGTTCGTTGCGGTATGGTAGCCGTTTGTATGTGCCAAAAGGAGACATTCGAGAAGAAGTTATGAAGGAGGCACACAGTTCCACGTATTCCGTACATCCTGGAGGCACGAAGTTGTACCGCGATCTAAGACAACATTTCTGGTGGGAAGGCATGAAAAGGGAGATTGCTCGCTTTGTAGCAAAGTGCTTGGTGTGTCAGTAAGTTAAGGCTGAACATCAAAGGGTTGCTAGTTTATTGCTACCACTTCCGATTCCTCAATAGAAGTGGGAACATATAACCATGGATTTCGTGACGGCTTTACCGCGGAGTCCAAAGGGCAACAATGCAGTTTGGGTGATTGTTGATCGATTGACCAAGGCAGCTTATTTCATACCTTTTCGAGTTGATCAGTCAACGGAAACGTTAGCAGAACAGTATATGCAGAAGATTGTGAGATAACATGGAGTACCGGTGTCACGCCCCGCTTCCCAGAGTACGCTAGATTGGGCACGTGACATAGCCAACCATGCTACCTGTGGGTAGAAAGCATCCATCCACAGTCACATTACGGCTGTAGAAATATCAGGAACAAAATAAAACTATCTAAAAACATGTCCACAATCCAGAATAACAAGAGTCAATGATAAATAAATGCGGAAGCAAATGATCCAATACAATAACGGAAAAGTATGTCCCATAATGCGGGCTCACATCTGGAAAAAAAATGCAGGAAATAAAACTAACCACTACAGAACTCACAACTCAGCCTGCTGGCTGAAGACCTCCTGCTCGGACAGCGACAGTGGTAAAGAATCTGGGCCATGCAAAACCCAGACGTCAGCGCGTCAAGTCAACAAGTAATATAATAGGAACAGTGTAACAGGCAATGCAAAATAAACATGAATAAAACGAGAGCAGCAAATAATGTGAATCAAGCAGTGCAGGGTAGTGTGCAGTGGGTAACTAACTGTTCTATCAGGTTTTCTATTCTAAAGTCTTTGAAATCAATTTGAGTAATCCTCCATGTAACTCAAAGGATATGTCCCGTTACCCCTCGAGACCACGGATCAGGAATATGTGAACCAATAGTGGTTCTGTCCCGTTACCCCCCGGGACCACGGATCAGGAAAATGTAAGAGTCACGAATGGCTCTGTCCCGTTACCCCCCGGGACCACGGATCAAGTAATACCCTTTTAAGTTACACTTTAGTTTACACTTTTGATTTCCCCATACCCCCAGGTTATGTATGTCCGGTCAGGTATTCAGTAATCAAGAACTAATACCAACACAGGATCAGGTAACAGCAGGTTTGTCTGGATAGACAACAGGAATGGTCCATGAGGACTACATGTCAGGTTTGTTGGCATTAGGCACGAGATCAGGTAACAGGTCGGGTCATGGTACATCAGGTCAAGTCAATAGTGAACGGTACAATACCATGTCAGGTGTATCAATATATATCGTGTGTTACAAAGTCAAGTCAAGATGTAACAATATCGTGGGTGTGCTCACAACAGATATATAATCGAACAGGGGTTTAACAGCAGGAAATAAGCAATAAATTAAATAACAATAAGCAGTGCATTCGATCACAATAGTGTATTAATATAGTGCAGCCGTTTTATTATATTAACAGGTTTTGGGCACCCTTAGCGGTGCAACAGTTTAAATGATGATGCAATACAGTTATACCAAGCCTTTGAATACGAGTATTCGAATGTAATAGATCTACATGGGAAAGTGCTACAATCTATTAAACGGTAAAATGTGATTAACAGGTAAACTTGGTTCTTAGGTTAAAAGTGGCAAACTGTAATTTTATGTTACTGTAAAATGATATATGTCATATTGCAACCAAATGAGAAAATAACTATACCGAGTTAAGTTTTGCAGGTTTAAAGAGTCAAACATATATAATTGTATAGTATAGCATGTAGCAAGTGATACTTGCCTCGACGGGTCGCGAACCGGGAAAAACGGAACGTAACGTCGGCGGGAAACACGCGACGAACGCACGGTTCACGGATTGAACCCGAACAACGAACAATAGAACCACGCGGATCGGGGTACCTCGCTAGAACGTCGGATCAAGTCGTCGGCACGGCCGAATTCCGGCGAGATGCAAAAACAGCGACAATCAAGAATTGCAACAAGAATAGAAAGAAAACAAAGAAGAAGGGAAGGAGGATGGAGAAGGGACTGCTCACGAGGATCTGTGGGACGGGTGGTGATCGCCGACCACGGCGACGGAGCTCCGGCGAGGTACCTGCAGCGACGGCGGAAAATTTCCAGATCAAGAAACCTTAATCAGAGAAGGAAGAAGAAGAAAGGAGAAGATGGAGGATGAGAAGCTCACCGAGGGGGTGCTAGCGAGGCCGGGGGCGGATCGAGATCGCCGGCGGCGATCCAACGAGGTGTAGGCGGTGTGCAGGTAGCGTGCAGGCGGCGTGCAGGCGCTCGGGAAAGAGGGAAGAGGGGGAAGAAGGTGCAGTGGCTGCGACGAGGGCGAAGAGGCGAGGGTGATGGTGGCGGTGGCGTCGGCGTTGGGGCTGCGGCGGCGACGGGCACGGTGGCTAGGACTAGGGTTTGCGATGGGTTTTCTCGTGAAGGAAAAGATGCAGGGAATGTATATATATAGGGAAGAGAGAGAGAGAGGTAAAGAAATTAGAGAGAGAGAGAGATACGAGAGATGGAGAGAGAAAGAGAGAGAGAGAGAGATTGGAGGGGGCCCCACGGGGGTTAAGAGCCCCGTGATTGGCCAGAAAGATTTAAGGAATATAAAAAAAGATTTAATAGATTATATAAATTAGTAAGATTATATTATATATATAGTTTTGAATATTTTATTAATTTGGGATTTCGGCGCTAAATGAAACATTTCCAAATCGCGTCCGGGTTGAGTCCAAAAATTTGAAATTTAAATAATAGGATTTTAAGCGGGTTCCAAATTTTAAAATGAAATGTTTTATGATTAAAAAGTATACCCCCAAGTCGGACACCTGTACGCGCGCGTAGTCGTCCAAACTCGCCCGTTTCACCGAACGGGATGAGAACTCGACGCACGGACGCTACCACGCGGCTAGGGGTGACGAGTAGGCCAAGATAGATATTTTTAATTTTACTTTAGGGGCTAAAATTTGTTATATGTAGAAATGACTTTGCCAGATAAAATTTTACAGTAAGACCCAAACAAGCAAGATAAATGAAATGAGTAATATCTAACACTCAAGCAGTAACAGAAAATAGTAGTATTGGGCTCGGGTGTTACATTATACCCAACTACAAAAAGAATTTCGTCCTCGAAATTCCAAGAATACAAGATAGAAAACTACAGGAAAAGGTGAGGAAACTTCTGTCGGATCTCGTCTTCTCGCTCCCAAGTGGACTCTCCATGCGATCGATTACCCCAAGAAACTAGCACAAGGGGAATAACCTTGTTCTTAAGAACCTTTTCCCTTCGATCCATGATTTCAAACGGTCGCTCCTCAAAAGTCAGGTCTTCTTGTACTGTTAACTCCGAATGATCCAAGATGTGTGTTTCATCTCGAACATACCTTCGTAGTTGAGATACATGAAACACATCGTGCACACCTGCCAAGGACTGCGGTAACGCCAAACGGTACGCTACCTCTCCAACGCGCTCCAATATCTCGAAGGGTCCAACGAATCGAGGACTAAGCTTCCCTCGACTCCCAAAACGAATCACCCCTCTAGTCGGTGATATTTTCAAGAATACCAAATCATCCACGGCGAACTCTAGAGGTCTTCTTGACGTGTCAGCCCAACTTTTCTGTCTGTCTTGAGCTGCCTTCATATGCTTCCTGATTGTATTCACCTTCTCAACTGTCTGTACCACCAAATCTGGTCCCAGTAATCTTCGTTCACCAACATCATCCCAACAAACAGGTGAACGGCACTTACGACCATACAAAGCTTCAAACGGAGCCATCTGAATAGTTGCTTGGAAACTATTGTTGTAAGAAAACTCCACCAAGTGTAGATGATCCTCCCACGAACCCTTGAAGTCCAACATGCTTTCTCTCAACATATCTTCAAGAGTTTGGATCGTTCTCTCCGATTGACCATCAGTTTGAGGATGATAAGCTGTGCTAAACTTCAATCGAGTCCCCAAACTTTCCTGTAAACTCCTCCAGAAGTGTGATAAGAACCGAGTGTCCCGATCGGACACGATGCTTACCGGTACTCCATGCAATCTTACAATCTCCTGCATGTACCGCTCTGCCAAAGTCTCTGTTGATTGACCAACCCGGAAAGGGATAAAGTGAGCTGCCTTGGTCAACCGATCGACAATCACCCATACTGCATTGTTGCCCTTTGGACTCCGCGGTAAAGCCGTCACGAAATCCATGGTTATATGTTCCCATTTCCACTGAGGAATCGGAAGTGGTTGCAATAAACCAGCAACCCTTTGGTGTTCAGCCTTGACTTGCTGACACACCAAGCACTTAGCCATGAAGCGAGCAATCTCCCGTTTCATGCCTTCCCACCAGAAATGCTGTCGAATATCTCGGTACATCTTTGTACCTTCTGGATGTATAGAATAAGCTGAACTGTGTGCCTCCTTCATAAGCTCTTCACGAACATCCCGCTTTGGCACACACAAACGGCTACCATACCTCAACGAACCATCTTCGTGGACCAGTAAATCTGTTCGTAGTCCAGCCTCAACCTGCTCGCAAAACTTTTGCAGTCTAAGATCCTGCGATTGTGCTGCTTTAATCTTCTCAACCAAGGACGACTGTACTTGCAACTGCATCAACTATCCCGTAGATTGTGGTAGCACAACCTCCAAGTCGAATCTTCGAAAATCTGCAATGATCTCCCTCTGCGTAGTTAACACCTGAATCGCTGGTAACCGACTAAGCGCATCCGGCACGACGTTAACTTTTTCCGGATGGTACTTAAGATCAAGGTCGTAGTCGGCCATCAGCTCCAACCATCTCCGCTGCCTCATGTTCAACTCCTTCTGAGTGAACACATACTTCAAACTCTTGTGATCTGTAAAAACTTCGACTCTCTCACCCAAAAGGTAGTGTCTCCAAATCTTCAAAGCGAAGATCACAGCCGCAAGCTCCAAGTCATGAGTCGGATAATTCTTCTCAGGGGTCTTCAGTTGTCTTGATGCGTACGCCATGACCTTCCCATGCTGCATTAAAACACATCCCAATCCTTTCCCAGATGCGTCGCTATGAATCACCAGTCCTCCGGAATTGTCTGGTACGGTCAGGATAGGGGCGGTTATCAACTTCTGCTTCAACGTCTCGAAAGCTAACACACACTTATCCGTCCATACAAAAGGTACCTCCTTGCGCGTAAGCTTGGTCAACGGTTCTGCCAGACGAGCAAAGTTCTCCACAAATCTCCTGTAGTACCCGGCTAATCCAAGGAAACTTCTTATCTCAGCTACATTCTTTGGAATAGGCCAATCTCGAACTGCTGCAATCTTTTCGGGATCGACGGCGATTCCATCGCCCGACACAACATGCCCAGAAACTTCACTTCTTCCAGCCAAAATTCGCACTTACTCATCTTCGCATACAATTTCTCCTGTCTCAAAGTCTGCAGTGCGATCTTCAAATGCTCAGCATGCTCCTCAAAACTCTTCGAGTAAACCAGAATATCGTCAATGAATACCACAATAAACTGGTCCAAGAACGATGAAAAGATTCGGTTCATCAAATCCATGAATATTGCCGGAGCATTCGTTACTCCGAAGGGCATTACTAAGTACTCGTAATGTCCATACCGAGTTCGAAACGCCATCTTGCAAATATCTTCTACTTTCACTCGGATCTGATGATATCCGGATCGCAAATCCAGCTTCGAGAATACCCTCGCGCCACAAAGCTGCTCAAAAAGTTCTCCAATGCGAGGGATCGGGTACTTGTTATTGATAGTCACCCGGTTTAATTCTCGATAGTCGATGCACATCCTTCTCGTGCCATCCTTCTTCTTTACTAGAAGGATTGGAGCTCCCCAAGGCGAGTTGCTGCTTCGAATCCAACCCTTCTCAAGCAATTCAGCAACTTGTTTCTTAACTTCTTCCAATTCCACTGGTGCCATTGGATAATACGCTTTAGATACTGGCGCTGCACCAGGAATAAGGTCAATCGCGAACTCCACGTCTCGCTTCGGCGGTAAGCCCGATATATCTTCAAATACGTCCATAAAATCGCGAACAACCGCCGGCTCTTCACTACCATCAACTTCTATAGCTGCAAGAACATTGTTTGTCGGCCTAGCCCTAAACTCGACTGGCCCGGCAGAACTGCTTCCTCTAGTGAAGGTAAACTCAGGATGTCCGGGAATCTGGAAAATTACCTTCCTTGCCCTACAACCAATGTGAGCGTGGAAAGTGCCAAGAAAGTCCATTCCTAAGACGACCTCGTAGCTGCCCGTATCAATCACCAAGAAATCTGCAAAAAGCTCCCGTCCGCACACCATAACTGTACAGTCTTTACATTCCCTACTAGATACAATTTTCCCATTCCCAGTGTGTATGTCGTAGAAACTAGACAGGGTCGTGCAGGCAATCGAGTGTGTAGTTATAAACTTGGATGACATAAAGCAATGGGATGCACCAGAATCAAATAACGCCACTGCGGGAAAACCATGAACGAGTAGAATACCTGAAACCACTTCTCCTGATGCCTTAGCTTCCTCAGCTGTCAAGGTGAAAGCTCGAGCCTGATTAGGTCCTTGAGTCAGCTGTTTCTGCCCTTGGAACGGTTTCTGCGGAGGCTTCTGAAAATCATCCCTCGTACGAAGCTTCGACGGACAGGCACCAACTGCGTGATCAGCCGCTCCACAAACCAAACAAAGTCCCAGCTTCCTTCGACAATCCTTCTGCACGTGCCCAGGTAAACGGCAGTAGTCACAAATCATGCTCTTTCTTCGATCAACGATCACAGGCTTCTTCATGGGTGCTACACCTCGACGGTCTACTGGAATACCTCTATGACCATGAGCTCTGTTAGGTACAAATGCGGGCTTCCTTGCCGCAACTGCTGTCTGCTGCAAGCTCCCTTTCATCCCAGATAAACTCTGTTGTTCCCGAGCTGCCGTAAGAACCTGTGAGAAAGTGGTCAAACCCAGGGAGACAATCTGCCTCTGGATGTCCACATCCAAGCTGCGCATGAATCTCCGTGCCCTGTCTGCATCGTTGGCAACCAAAGGTCCAGCGAATCTGCTGAGTCTCGTCCATTCTGCTGCATGCACATCCACGGGTGCTCCATTCTGCCTCAGCCCAATAAACTTCTCTTCCATTTCCTCCCGTGCAGTTCGCGGGAAGAACTTCTCCAGGAAACTCTTAGAAAAATGCGCCCATTTGATCGGCTTGGGCAAGCGGGTCTCCTCCACAAGCCACCATTCTCGGGCGTAGTCCATTAGCTGAATGCGCACCACATCAACTCTTTTGTCATCTGGAATCTGTGCCGCAATCAACAAATTCTCCGTGTCAACTAGCCACTGCTCGGCTGGCAACGGCTCCTCCAAACCAGTAAATGTAGACGGACCCAAACGTCTGAAATCTGCCACGGTCCCTACTCGGTCAACTGGTTTAGCTCCAGCGTTGTTCACAGACTGCTGAACGATCTGCAAACCTTCCTGAAATGAGTCTGCTTGCTGTTGGATCAGTTCGGTCTGCCTCTTTTGATTCTCTAGCATTCCCCTTATCACTCCAAGCATGGCGGCTTCGTCCACACGCCTCTGGTACGTCTTCAAATTCTTACCTGCCATATTCCTGAAATCAAGAAAACACCCAATATTAGCATGATGATAGATTTGATATATAGATCAAGGCTAGAACTCCAAGATACTTAAATAGAGTACCGCATTGTAACTATGCCGCGGTATCATAGCCACAATTACTTAACTCCACCCAAGTCGCCTAAGTCCTAGGGATAACAAGAAATCAGGTTTTCGAGTCGACATGCAAAGTAAGTTTGCACGTCGATATAATCAGGAAGAATGTGATTCAAGAATAGTAAAACGGTCAAGGTGGTAGGACATGTTTCCTAAACACGGGTATTCTGATTCGTGTATTGGGTACAATACCCAACTATAAAAGAATCAACCCAACTAACTTATGTCTCTGATACCAAAAGAACCATGTCACGCCCCGCTTCCCAGAGTACGCTAGATTGGGCACGTGACATAGCCAACCATGCTACCTGTGGGTAGGAAGCATCCATCCACAGTCACATTACGGCTGTAGAAATATCAGGAACAAAATAAAACTATCTAAAAACATGTCCACAATCCAGAATAACAAGAGTCAATGATAAATAAATGCGGAAGCAAATGATCCAATACAATAACGGAAAAGTATGTCCCATAATGCGGGCTCACATCTGGAAAAAAAATGCAGGAAATAAAACTAACCACTACAGAACTCACAACTCAGCCTGCTGGCTGAAGACCTCCTGCTCGGACAGCGACAGTGGTAAAGAATCTGGGCCATGCAAAACCCAGACGTCAGCGCGTCAAGTCAACAAGTAATATAATAGGAACAGTGTAACAGGCAATGCAAAATAAACATGAATAAAATGAGAGCAGCAAATAATGTGAATCAAGCAGTGCAGGGTAGTGTGCAGTGGGTAACTAACTGTTCTATCAGGTTTTCTATTCTAAAGTCTTTGAAATCAATTTGAGTAATCCTCCATGTAACTCAAAGGATATGTCCTGTTACCCCCCGAGACCACGGATCAGGAATATGTGAACCAATAGTGGTTCTGTCCCGTTACCCCCCGGGACCACGGATCAGGAAAATGTAAGAGTCACGAATGGCTCTGTCCCGTTACCCCCCGGGACCACGGATCAAGTAATACCCTTTTAAGTTACACTTTAGTTTACACTTTTGATTTCCCCATACCCCCAGGTTATGTATGTCCGGTCAGGTATTCAGTAATCAAGAACTAATGCCAACACAGGATCAGGTAACAGCAGGTTTGTCTGGATAGACAACAGGAATGGTCCATGAGGACTACATGTCAGGTTTGTTGGCATTAGGCACGAGATCAGGTAACAGGTCGGGTCATGGTACATCAGGTCAAGTCAATAGTGAACGGTACAATACCATGTCAGGTGTATCAATATATATCGTGTGTAACAAAGTCAAGTCAAGATGTAACAATATCGTGGGTGTGCTCACAACAGATATATAATCGAACAGGGGTTTAACAGCAGGAAATAAGCAATAAATTAAACAACAATAAGCAGTGCATTCGATCACAATAGTGCATTAATATAGTGCAGTCGTTTTATTATATTAACAGGTTTTGGGCACCCTTAGCGGTGCAACAGTTTAAATGATGATGCAATACAGTTATACCAAGCCTTTGAATACGAGTATTCGAATGTAATAGATCTACATGGGAAAGTGCTACAATCTATTAAACGGTAAAATGTGATTAACAGGTAAACTTGGTTCTTAGGTTAAAAGTGGCAAACTGTAATTTTATGTTACTGTAAAATGATATATGTCATATTGCAACCAAATGAGAAAATAACTATACCGAGTTAAGTTTTGCAGGTTTAAAGAGTCAAACATATATAATTGTATAGTATAGCATGTAGCAAGTGATACTTGCCTCGACGGGTCGCGAACCGGGAAAAACGGAACGTAACGTCGGCGGGGAAATACGCGACGGACGCACGGTTCACGGATTGAACCCGAACAACGAACAATGGAACCACGCGGATCGGGGTACCTCGCTGGAACGTCGGATCAAGTCGTCGGCACGGCCGGATTCCGGCGAGATGCAAAAACAGCGACAATCAAGAATTGCAACAAGAATAGAAAGAAAACAAAGAAGAAGGGAAGGAGGATGGAGAAGGGACTGCTCACGAGGATCTGTGGGACGGGTGGTGATCGCCGACCATGGCGACGGAGCTCCGGCGGGGTACCTGCAGCGACGGCGGAAAATTTCCAGATCAAGAAACCTTAATCAGAGAAGGAAGAAGAAGAAAGGAGAAGATGGAGGATGAGAAGCTCACCGAGGGGGTGCTAGCGAGGCCGGGGGCGGATCGAGATCGCCGGCGGCAATCCGACGAGGTGTAGATGGTGTGCAGATAGCGTGCAGGCGGCGTGCAGGCGCTCGGGAAAGAGGGAAGAGGGGGAAGAAGGTGCAGTGGCTGCGACGAGGGCGAAGAGGCGAGGGTGATGGTGGTGGTGGCGTCGGCGTTGGGGCTGCGGCGGCGACGGGCACGGTGGCTAGGGCTTGCGATGGATTTTCTCGTGAAGGAAAAGATGCAGGGAATGTATATATATAGGGAAGAGAGAGAGAGGTAAAGAAATTAGAGAGAGAGAGATACGAGAGATGGAGAGAGAAAGAGAGAGAGAGAGATTGGAGGGGGGCCCACGGGGGTTAAGAGCCCCGTGATTGGCCAGAAAGATTTAAGGAATATAAAAAAAGATTTAATAGATTATAGAAATCAGTAAGATTATATTATATATAGTTTTGAATATTTTATTAATTTGGGATTTTGGCGCTAAATGAAACATTTCCAAATCGCGTCCGGGTTGAGTCCAAAAATTTGAAATTTAAATAATAGGATTTTAAGCGGGTTCCAAATTTTAAAATGAAATGTTTTATGATTAAAAAGCATACCCCCAAGTCGGACACCTGTACGCGCGCGTAGTCGTCCAAACTCGCCCGTTTCACCGAACGGGATGAGAACTCGACGCACGGACGCTACCACGCGGCTAGGGGTGACGAGTAGGCCAAGATAGATATTTTTAATTTTACTTTAGGTGCTAAAATTTGTTATATGCAGAAATGACTTTGCCAGATAAAATTTTACAGTAAGACCCAAACAAGCAAGATAAATGAAATGAGTAATATCTAACACTCAAGCAGTAACAGAAAATAGTAGTATTGGGCTTGGGTGTTACAACCGGTGAGTATCGTGTCCGACCGTGACACCCGTTTCTTATCACACTTCTGGAGAAGCTTACAGGAAAGTTCGGGGACTCTATTGAAGTTTAGCACAGCTTATCAGCCTCAGACCGATGGTCAGTCCGAGAGAACGATCCAAACTCTTGAAGACATGTTGAGAACTTGCATGTTAGACTTCAAGGGTTCATGGGCGGATCATCTACACTTGGTGGAGTTTCCTTACAATAACAGTTTTCAGGCGACTATTCAGATGGCTCCATTCGAAGCATTATATGGTCGCAAGTGTCGTTCATCTGTTTGTTGGGACGATATTGGAGAACGAAAATTGTTGGGACCGGATGTGATCGTGCAAACAGTGGAGAAAGTTAATACTATTCGGAATCATATGAAGGCAGCACAAGATCGGCAGAAGAGTTGGGCTGATACATCGAGAAGACCTTTAGAGTTCGCTGTTGGTGATTTGGTATTCTTGAAGATATCACCGACTAGAGGAGTGATTCGTTTTGGGAGTCGAGGCAAGCTTAGTTCTCGATTCGTTGGGCTTTTCGAGATTTTGGAACGTATTGGAGAAGTGGCGTATCGATTGGCTTTACCGCAATCTTTGGCGAATGTTCATGACATGTTTCATGTATCTCAACTCCGTAAGTATGTTTGAGATGAAACACACATGCTGGATCATTCGGAGCTGACTGTACGAGAAGATTTAACCTTTGAGGAACGACCGATGTCGATTGTGGATCGAAGAGGAAAGGTCCTTAAGAACAAGGTTATCCCACTTGTACTTGTTTCTTGGGGAAATCGCTCGCACGGAGAATCGACTTCGGAACGAGAAGACAAAATTCGACAGAAGTTTCCACACTTATTCTTGTAGTTGCATGTTTGTTCATCTTTTCTTGTCTTGAGAATTTCGAGGACGAAATTCTTTTTGTAGTTAGGTATAATGTAACACCCTAGTTCATTTATACCAATTCCAGTTCTCGTATTTCTTTATTCGTGGTATTTTCTTGATTTATCATATTTTGGGTACGAATGGTATTTTACATTTTACATTGCATTCGACCCAACCCGCTTGCTTGAAACTTGTTTGATTCATATTTATGAATCTCCCTGACTTGTTACGTAGACTTGTGCATTTTCAACTTTATCGCATACAGGTATTTTATCTGGCATGACATATTTTACCATATAACATTTTAAGTCACGTAAAATATTTTAAAAATATATTTCAAAGCCTGCTTGATACCCCTAACCCCGTGGTAGCATCCGCGCATCTTGTTCTCGTCCCGTTCAGTGAAACGGACGTGTTTGGATGGCTACACGCACGTACGTGCATCCATTCTTGGGGGTATGCATTTTCGTTACCTGAGCATTCATTTTGAAATTTGGACGTCGCATATATTTTTCATATTTTAAATATGAATTTTTAGACCCGACCCGGGCGTGTTTCCCCCAATCAGAGCAAAGCTCTGTTTTGAATTTCAAAATTCAAAAATTGAAGCAACGCTTCAGATCCAGCGCTATGCGCTGTGCGCCACATGTCAAACACAGATAGGCTAGCGCCACGAGCGCTGCGCCCTAGGCAGCGCACCCCCAATCAGAGCAAAACTCTGTCTTAAATTTTAAAATTCAAAAGTTGAAGTAACGCTTCAGATCCAGCGCTCTGCGCTGCGCGCCACGTGTTAAACACGGACGCGCTAGCGCAGTTGCGCTGCGCGCCACGTGTCAAACGCGGGCGCGCTTGCGCAAGGTGCGCCAGCGCTGAAATTAAAAATTCCCACCGTTAGATCAAAGGATCTAATAATAATGATAAATCATTAATTAACCAGAATTGAATTCTGTTAAGGAAGTATTCCTCAAAATCTTTCCATACAACAAGATTGTGCTTTAAGCACCGCTGGATCAACGATCCAATGGTAAATAAAAATTACCAAAGACAGAACAAATTCTGCATGAAAAGATTTCAAATCTTATTAAAACAAGAAGATTATCTTCTACAAAACAGAAGCCTTAAGATCAAAGATCCAACGGTGGGAAATATTCTCAAATCAATCAGAGAAAGATCTCTTAAACTGATTCAACAAATCATTTGGCCCTATATAAAGGCCCTAAGACCTCAAGTCTCATATAGAGAAACCCCCTGCAAAATTTGAGAAAAACTCGAAGAGAAAGAAGAGCAAGCTCTTAGAAAAAGAAGATCATTTTTTTAAGTTAAAGAATTAATTCTTGAACAACATAGATGAAATCATCTCATTAAAAAAAGAAAAACTATCTTCTTAAAGGATCATAGATCTACAAAAGACCAAGGTCTTTCATAAAAAGAAAAAGATCAAAAGATCTAATCATAAAAACTAAAAAGATGTATTCACTTCATTCATAGATCCTTGATCTACAAAGGCAGTGCCCTCTTTATAAACAAGAACTTTTGTTCTTGAATCTTGAGGCAAACCCTCCTTTAAAAGAAGAACATAAACTTATTCTCTGATCATAAATTTGGTCAGATGCGCTTTGCGGTACTGAACAGTGCCTTGCACTCATGAACTGTGCTTTTGCGCTCCTTGGATCGCCGCTTAGCGTCAAAACATGCCACGTGTCAAACACAGACCCAGCTTGCGCTTTGCGCTTCTGAAATAGCGCACTGCGCCCATGGACTGGCGCTCAGCGCCAAGCGTGCCACGTGTCACTCACTGGTGCGCCCCTAAACCAGCGCAAAGCGCTCATAAATTGAAAGCGCAATGCGCTAATAAACTAGCGCTAAACGCGACATGTGTCATCTTCGTGTGCGCTACCTGACAGAAGCGCAATGCGCTCTTTAATTGGCGCAAAGCGCCTGACGCGCCACGTGGCGCGCTGTCAGAACACACTTTGTTATGATGAATGCTATGCATTCAATACAAGACAGAAAATGTCAGGATCTAATGTTCGGCATTATTAAAAAGGCCAAGCCCAAACAAATGTTCAACAGCCCAGAACAATAAAATGTTAAACATTTTAATCTTATTGGATTTAGCCCAATTCTTGCCATAAGTCCTCAACTTATATTTAATTGAGCCCATCTACTCACGAATATTCAAAAGATCTTAGTCCCAAACTGGACTACAGATCTTTCAACCAACTCACACCAGTTCGAGGGTACATCTCTTTACTCTTCTGATATCTGTCATTGTAATCTTTCAACGTCTTCAGAGAGGTGACGGGCCCCGACAACCACACATTTTTTATGGACTGTGGGGTCCTTAAACTCATGGACTACGATGTCCTTAAACCTTATAGACTACGATGTCTCTAAACCGGACTGTGGGGTCCTTAAACTCATGGACTACGATGTCCTTAAACCTTATAGACTACGATGTCTCTAAACCGGACTGTGGGGTCCTTACACTCATGGACTACGATGTCCTTAAACCTTATAGACTACGATGTCTCTAAACCGAACTGTGGGGTCCTTAAACTCATGGACTACGATGTCCTTAAACTTCATAGACTACGATGTCTTTAAAGTACGGATTGTGGGGTCCTTAAACTCATGGACTATGATGTCCTTAACCTTGGACCACCATGTCCTTAAACTGGTAATCGACCGCAATTTCCCTAAACTAAACAATAGAGTTCAAATGCTCTTTCGTTGGATCTAAATGATCCTGTTAAGTTGATCTTAGTCTAAAATTAGACTAACATATCCTTAACAAACGTTTAAGTTGATCTTAGTCTCAAATGAGACTAACGTATCCTTAAATCCAAACCAAAACCCAAATCTAAGAGAATACGGATTTGGACTAATTCACGCCCTACGGGCGACAACATAAATTAGTCTCCGTATATAATCCATGGGCAACCACAAACAAAACAAACACCCACGACATGAAGTAACCATCTGGAGAAGGAGAAAGTTGTTACCGCGATGCGGTAGCGTAATTAATTGCAGGGGCTTGCACCTACAGGGAAGAGCGTCCCCACAATCAAAACCCCCTCAAATGAGGGGGAATCTGACGAAGTCTGCTACATCGGCCGTATCCGTTTAAACCTTCGATACATGGTGCCATAAATCAACTTGGCATCTTCGGAGAGGTGGACGGATAGCACCAATTAGCATCTGCCCCGAAATTCAGGCGAGACATCCTCCGCGTCTTTGCGCGTCTTTCGACGGGGAACAGATTCTGGCACGCCCGGTGGGACCTCTTTCTCTTTCCACTCTACATTTCGTGTATCGTGTTCGCGAACGAATCGTGGTTTGATATGGTTGCCCTTGGGTTCGAGGTACTAAGATTTGGTTTCTTGCTTGGCGCAGAAAACAAAACATCAATGACACCTACTTGCGTGAAGTGTTCCAGCTGCAACTGCAACTCACGTTCTGCCTCATCTGGAGGCATAGCGTACGGACCTCAAGCGGCCTCCCTGTTCACGATGCCGGTGGAACAGATCACTCAGTCCACCACCGGATTGTTCTTTAGGACTATGCTCCCACCGATGAGCTTCAGCACCCCTGTACCAACACCAGAAGCTCCCAAGAAGTCAGTCTTTGATCGGCTTGCAACTACCGCGGCCCCTCTCAACGGATCGCCCAAGTCCAATGCCTCAGTTTTCAGCAAACTGGGCCAAAGCTCAAGTGAGCCCATGAAGAAGTCCGCAATACCTAAAGCGGCCATCCCGAAGCAGATAGTTATTCCTGCTCTTAAAGTCGTCAAGGCAGCTTCCCCCGCTAAAGGGTCGGTCTTCAAAAGATTGTCCGTTTCAGCTCCTACTCCATGCGAAGTCACGAAGGCTGCTTCCCCTGTTCGAAAGTCGGCCTTCGCAAGAACGACTATCCCCTCTCAACGGACGTCAGTCTTCGACCGGCTAGCGCCAATTACAGCCTCTCCTCAAAACAAGGGGCATAACAAAGCCATCCCCATAGCTGAACCAACACCATCTACACGACATGCTCGCCGTCGTCACTGGCACCGAGTGCGGAAGGCTGGGGGCAGCTCCCCATCTGGACTAACTCCACCAGCCCCAACGGTGGAAGTCAATGCTGCTGTTCCAACCGAGAATAGCTTTGAATTGCTGAACAAGGTGCACAGGAACTCTCCTACCGCCGTACTGAAAAGATCCCCTCCACTCGTGGAGAATGTTACAAAAACAAAGCCGGAGCAGCCCCCTCAGCGACTATCCTCCAAAATCTACAAAGTCTGGCGACAGGTCCAGGAGTCGGTGATTGATCAAGATCACTCTTGCTGACAGAAAAAGGAGAAGGTTCAGCAGGAAGAGAACCGTTCTGTCAAGCCACAAAGGACGACAACCACCTGGATGCCCGCTGCAACGGCCCCCTCAAGGTCAATTGCTTAAAAGAGAAGGAGGCCAAAGAAAGCCCCGGTAACTATAGCAGACCACAGAGACGCTGAGCCCAAACACTCTAAGTCTGGGGGCATAAAGGTGTATACTGTTTACATGGCTTCCGGAAAAGAGGAAAGCCGCGCTTCGATGGGTCACCGACCGCTCACCCGATCCGCGACAAAATCCCAAGAGCAGCAGCAGAAGCTTCAGGAAATGCTGACGCAAATGGCCGCACTCACCGGGCCAAAAGAAAGCCCAGAGGCGTCATCAGAGCAGTGTCACGAACAAGAAACCGATGCTGACTTCCTACGCAGAGTCCTCGAAAAGAAGAACAGAGAAGCAGCAGAATAAACTGCCAACATAAAACGAATGGCACTTCTCTTCCAAGACATGGTCGGGATAATGTTACAGCCGGATCCTCCAGCTGAAGACCCTCCGATCATTATTGAAGACGACAGAGGGGAGACATCGAACCCTCCTCCGGCTCTGTCAGCAGCCAATGAGGAAACCATCTCAAAAGCCACGCTCGATGATTATATAGCTCAACAAATACGAGCTCACCGAGCGAACGAAGCGGCTGGCCAAGTCGTTAAAACTGGGCGACCATATCCAGGCTGGTATGATCAAATAAGTTACCCACTGGGATATACGATCCCCAAATTCCATGTGTACAAAGGGACAGGCAATCCCCATCAACATGTCACTCAGTTCAGGGCTCTTTGCGGCAATACTGGAGGTGATGATAAACTTCTACTTCGCTAGTTCGTCGGTAGTTTAGCAGACACAGCTTTTGAATGGTACTCAGAGCTTCCCGATGACCCCGTCAGAACGTTTATAGAAATGGAGTTGCTATTCACTCAACGGATTGCAAGTGCCAGTGAACGTACCCCGATCACGGCATTGATCAACGCCAGAGTAAAGCTGGGAGAGACGTGGGTGCAGTATGCAATCCGGTGGCGGAACCTATGGTCGAGATGCGAACAACGCATAGAAGAAGCTCCTTCCGTGGGCATGTTCATATGGACTCTTGACCCTCAGTCAACTATTTCCCAATTCATGATGTTCTTCAAGCCGACCATGTTCCAGGCCTTGATTGACAAGTTGGCCCAAATGGACCAGATGGGCCATAAACCATCCCCTTCAAAAACGGATCCTTGGAATGAAAAGGGGAAAGGAAAAGCGACTTTCGTCGCCAATACTCAACAACAGCCGAGCAATTTAAAGTCGGTTGTTCACCAAATCAATATGCGTCCACGCCCATCCCTCGAGGAGAGACTAGGACGTCCTTACTCGTTTCCCTAGGATAAAACGAGGAGATTGTTCGAGCTGGCAGTGCGCAACAGGCTCATAAATTTGCCGGATCCAAAACGTCCGTTGTAGCCAGGTGATGTCAACAATCCTAATTACTGCCCTTACCACCAAGCAGTAAGCCATCCAATCGAGGATTGCTTCGTCTTCAAAGGCTGGATTGAAGACCAATACCAACAAGGCAAGTTCGCATTATCCGAAAATTGGAAGGTGAGCCTGCCACAACCTCACGCCCCTAAAAAAGTGAACGTGCCGGGGGCATCGTGCTCATTCATAAGGGAAGCCCCATGGGAAGTTGTTCTTTCGGCAAAGACGAAAAGAATGCTGAAGGATCTCCAGACGTGCCCGGCAATCTGGTGGAAAAATCCGCTGGAACCCGAGATCGTCGAGGGAATGCTGAGACCGCACCCAACTACAAAAATTGGTGGTGATAGTCAAAGCGCTCACACCCAACCGCCAAAGTCTTCGAAGAAGAAGAAGAAGACCCAAAAGCCCGTGAAGCTTGACAACAAGCGCACAGACCTGCAAAAACAGATTGACGCTCTGGAAGAATACAACCAGAAGGCGCGGACCCCGGTCATACTCCAAGAATTTCTCAACAATATCCTTGAGAAAGGAGATGACGACAATAACGACAGGGATGACTCGTCAAAAGAATCTGAGGACTATATGGCAAGTTGCCACATGATCTCTCATTCGGCATTAACTAATGAACAAACGCACTCGGCGATAGAACACAGCACAAAAGAGCTGGGGGCAGGATCGAAGCCGAAACCCTTGGAAGCGTCTGACGAGATGATCAACTTGGTACTGAACGAAGCCCGTCAGAAAAGCAAAGCCAATCGAGAGCGTGAACTGGCTATATTTGAAAATGCCAAACGCCAACGACTGGAGGAAAAGGTCGAGACACCCCGACTGGAGCAAAGCATCCCTATCGCCAATAAAAGCAAGCTTAAAGTAAGGAATCGATTCGCTAGGGCCCTGGCAATAGGAATGAAGTTGCCCTCTCTTAAAGGAAATTCCCCTGGCGTTATACGTCTTGATGAAACGGACATACATCCTAACTTCTGCCTATACCATCAGAGGATTGCACACCCTACCGAAGAGTGCATAGCCTTTAAAAAATGGTGGCAGGGATATATTTCCCATCGACGACACGTTCAACGAGTGAAGCGCAAGGCTCATCGGGAACAGAAAAGCACGACAGATGAGCGTGAAAGAGCTGTTGACAACTGTCACATAGCCGACACCAAGGGATCGCAAAGCAACTCTGACGAAGAAATCGCCCTCAGCCCTCTCTTCAAGGAGTCCATCTCCGACACAAAACATGCGGAGATTTGTGGCAAAATCTAGCTGCATAATCGTACGATATGACCGAACGTCCTTAAACTACTACCAACCCGCGGCATCCTTAGGCTGACGTGGTAAAAAAAACTGTATGTCCATAACCGAAGAGGGCACGGATGAAAACCCGAGAGGGCTCCATGAGTAAAAACAGCAGGGCTGCCGGTGAGTTTTGTAAAAACCCGAAAGGGCGCAATCTCGTTAGAATAAAAAAAAACGGTATGTCCATAAGCAAAAAAGGGCACGGATGAAAACCCGAAAGGGCTCCGTGAGTAAAAACAGCAGGGCTGCCGGCGAGTTTTGTGAAAACCCAAAAGGGCGCAATCTCGTTAGAATAAAAAAAAGAGAAAAAAAAGAAAATGGTATGTCCATAAGCAAAATGGGCATGAATGAAAACCCGAGAGGGCTCCGTGAGTAAAAACAGCAGGGCTGCCGGCGAGTTTTGTGAAAACCCGAAAGGGCGCAACCTCGTTAGAATAAAAAAAAGAAAGAATAAAAAAAAACGGTATGTCCATAAGCAAAAAAGGGCACGGATGAAAACCCGAAAGGGCTCCGTGAGTAAAAACAGCAGGGCTACCGGCGAGTTTTGTGAAAACCCGAAAGGGTGCAATCTCGTTAAAAGACACTTGCAAGGTCCTCTCGACCTTGTGAGGAGAAACCACCTGCGTGAGATCCTTACGACTCACAAGGAAGCAACACACTTAGGGATACTCACGATTCCTAAGAAGAAATTACACTTGCGAGATCCTCATGACTCGTAAGGAGAACTCTCTTATGAGACCCTCACGGCTCATAAGATTCGAAAGTCTTAAGCTATAGGGATCTTAACCTGTTCTTAAACGGCCACCACAACCTCCAACACTGCCCTACAAGTGGCTCAATGCTGACCCTTGTATACAATCCACGGGCGCGAATAAGCATTTCCCTAACAAAGTCCCACCAGAGACCGGGGATATGCTTATATGGCAAAAGACACTTGTAAGTCCTCTCGACTTATAAGGAGAAAACACTCTTGTAAGATCCCTATGACTTATAAAAGACCATACACTTAGGAATCCTCACGATTCCTAAGGAGAAAAACGCACCTACAAGATCCTCACGACTCGTAGGGAGAAAAACCTTTATGAGACCCTTACGGCTCATGAAGTCAAAAGCCTTAGTCGACAGGATCCTAATCCTGTTCGCTACGCCACCTTTGTTCGACATCAACAAAGGCAAATGATGATTCGCTCCTGGAAATATCCCAGTTGTAGCGATACTGATACCTAAATCGGTATCAAACTCCAAGTCCTTTCATGGCAAATGATGATTCGCTCCTGGCAATATTCCAGTCGCAGCGATACCGATGCTAAAATTGGCACCAGATTCCAAGTTCCATACTCGTGGCAAAAAGTCAACGAGCCAAAAATGCATATGAAATAGCCGAAATGATGGGGCAACTTGCAACAAAATCAGCAAGTAAAAATGTATGCATACAAAAACAGCCGAAATGATTGGGCAACTCGCAATAAAAAGCAGCGAGTAAAAAGAAAAATAGCCGAAATGATTGGGCACCGCAAAAAATAGCCGAAATGATTGGGCAATCGCGACTTTCGCAATATAAAAGCTGAAATGATAGAGCATCGCGGAAAGAAAACGAAAAAAAGTAATATAAAATGAAACTTTTGCCCTGCAGGTGAGGTCATATTGACCCCTGTAGACAATCCATTGGTACAAACAAGAAGGGAACCCTATCGTCCCACCAGGCTCTATCAGAAAGCGAAGCCAAATCTCGACGGTTCATAGACAACCTAGAGACAATCTCGACATTTGTCGCAATATTGCAGACACAATGCCAACAAACGAAGCAAAGGAAGATCCCTAGCTTCAGGGTCTCGACGTCAACATCGACAACTTAGAGATCACCAACGGCGTTTCTCCTCACTCCAACCAGATGCAGATGTGACGTCAACAACCGACCTCAGAGTCACAATGAAATAGAGCCATGGCAAAGTCCCTAGTTCCAAATCTCAATGGCCACATCTACGGCCCGAAGACCAACAATAGTGTGCCTCCTCATTCCAGCAGGACACAGATGCTACACCATCAAAAGGAGCCACGGCAAAGTCCCCAGTTCCAAGACTCTACGGTTCACAGACAACCTGGAGTCAACCAATGACCTCCCTGCCGGATCAATGCTCCGTCTTGGAAACAAGTCAACCAACCCCAGGGAAATCAGCGTCCTTGGCAACCTCCTCGATTCAGGAAAATCAGCGTCCTTGACGAGAACATCTCGATTCGCGCCGACCCGCAGAGAAATCAGTATCTCTGCAGGAAGATGCAACATCAACAAAAGACCTCATGGTCGAAACAAAGCGGAGTGACGGCAAAATCCCAACTCTATCTCAGTATTCATCTCGTTATAGCAGATGCAATGTCCACAATGGCGTTCCTTCGCAGTCCAGCAGGATGCAGATCCAACGTCAGCAAAAGACCTCACGGTCAAAACAAAGCGGAGCGACGGCAAAATCCCAACTCCATTTCAGCATTCGTCTCGTTACAGCAGATGCAATGTCCACAACGGCATTCCTTCGCAGTCAAGCAAGATGCAGATCCAACGTCAGCAAAAGTCCTCACGGTCAAAACAAAGCGGAGTGACGGCAAAATCCCAACTCCATCTCAGCATTCATCTCGTTACAGCAGATGCAATGTCCACAACGGCGTTCCTTCGCAGTCCAGCAGGATGCAGATGCAACGTCAACGAAAGACCTCACGGTCAAAACAACGGAGCCACGGCTTAGTCCCTAACTCTAAATCTCGATGGTCCACAAACAACCTAGAGATCACCTCGACATTCGTCTCATTACAGCAGACGCAACATCACCAAACGGAGCCACGGCAAAATCCTTAGCTCCAAATCTCGATGGTCCACAAACAACCTAGAGATCACCTCGACATTCGTCTTGTTACAACAGACGCAACATCACCAAACGGAGCCACGGCAAAATCCCTAGCTCCAAGCCTCGACGGTTCACCGACAACCTAGAGAAAACCACGACATTCGTCTCGATATTGCAGACGTGATGCCAGCAAACGAAGCGAAGGCCAAATTCCTAGCTTCAGGGTCTTGACGGCAACTCATATAAAACCTGAAAGACCATCGGAGATCATCCTACACCAGCACGGAGTGATCACCACCTCGACGTTCGTCTCGATACAGCAGACGAGATGTCACTACAGCGTCCTTCTTCCAACAGGATTCGGACACGCCAAAGCAAACGAAGCGAAGGCTAAATTCCTAGCTTCAGGGTCTTGACGGCAACTCATATAAAACCTGAAAGACCATCGGAAATCATCTCACACCAGCGCGGAGTGGTCACCACCTCGACGTTCATCTCGATACGGTAGATGAGATGTCACCACAGCGTTCTTCCTCCAGCAGGATTCAGACGCGACAATCAAACAACGGAGCCACGGCAAAATCCCTAGTTCCAAAGCTCGACGGTTTACCAGCAACCTAGAGACAACCGTGACATTCGTCTCGATATAGCAAACGCGATGTCAGCAAACGAAGCGAAGGCCAAATTCCTAGCTTCAGGGTCTTGACGGCAACTCATATAAAACCTGAAAGACTATCGGAGATCATCCCACACCAGCGCGGAGTGGTTATGACTCATCGGGGCTCTCCAAAATGAGCCTAACCTCAAGTAAAAAGCGGCATGGCAAAATTCCTAACGCTTGCTCTTCCGACGGTCAAACTGCCTAGGAGGATTGCTTGAAGACGTCTTGTCCAGCCCCCGAAGGGATCAGAGACACGACAGTCGCAAGGCTACTCGAACAGCAAGATCGCTTATCGAGGAATACATCAGCCAACGCGACGGTACGACAGACAAAACCCTAGTACAACAAACCCTAACGGACCTCTGTCGTAAAGAGCAGAGGTTAACTGTGACGTTAGGATATTCTTGCGAGAACTGCTCGATTCGTCTCGACTTGTAAGGAAATTATTGTCTTTGCGAGAACTTCTCGATTCGTCTCGACTCGTAGGGAAAAGCCTTAGGCAATGGGGATAAGAACCAGTTTCCTAAGCACTGGGGCCCTGCAAGTCGGTCCAAAATGGACTCTTGCATACTATTCACGGGCAACACTCTCCAAAGTCGAATCTCGACAAGGAGGGAAACAACCGCTTACGAGTCCTCTCGACTTGTAGGAGGGAAAATTCTCTTGTGAGATCCTTACGACTCTCAAGAGAAAACGCGCTTAGGAATCCTCACGATTCCTAAGGAGAAAATACACCTACGGGATCCTCTCGACTCATAGGGTGAAAAGTCTTCATGAGACCCTCACGACTCATGAAGTTGAAAAGTCTTAGGCAGCAGATCTGAACCTGCCTCCTAAGCCATCACTACCCCTCGAAGAAGCCAAAATAAGATGTTCACTCCATCATCTGCCGGCTGTGTTTGTTAAGGTGACATGCTGATAACAAAAGAAAGAAGAAAGCAAAGAGGAGACATAAGACATTGTGAAAGAAATGTATCTTTTATTCATGAATTCAATCGGGTACAAAATACATCATATGAAAGAATAAAAGAATGAATACATTTTACTCAAAGTTACAATGGTACAAAAAATTGCTACTGAGAAGGAAGCGTTTTTAGCAAGGCCGCCAGCTGCTCTCGCACTTCTTTTAGCGCCCTCTCATGATCAGCCGCCACGGCCAGCTCCGCTTCAATTTGAGCCCTTTGCTGCAAGCACGATGAAAACTTCTCATCAATTTCCTGTTGAGCAGCTTCCTGACTCTGTGCAACCTGCTCACTAAGATCAAGCTTCTTCCTCAGCACCAGCCCGTCAGAAATACATCGTTGAAGGTTTTCAAAGATAGTGTTCAGCTGGGCAGCATTTGCTGCAACCTCAGCACGCAGTTGAACAGATTCAGCGGAAGTCGCCTCACGTTCCTTTAGCCTAAGGGTTGCCTCTCGTTCGAAATGGCGAAGGAATGGAACGCTCTGCTCAACCCATGCGGCCCGCTAGGAGTTCAAAGCCTGAACCTCAGGGGCAGGACGCATAAGCTCGAGCTCGTGTAGGTAGGCCTCAATCTTCCGGCAGTAGTTATCCTAAGACTCAACAACGCCTTCATTATGGAAGTTTACAAGCGTCGCTAGCATTAGGCTAACCTCCGTGGCAAAATCCACGGCAGATGTAGGAGTCTCCACTTCGAGCTCCTCGATATAGTCGCTCACCACGCGCAGATTATTCGCGGCACCTTTCGAGGATGGACGTCTAGAAAAGGGTCCGGCCGGCATTATGACGCGAGACTCGAACGAGGCCGGAGTCGATGTGACCGCTGCAAAACAAATCACAATCAAATGACGGTTCAAGAAGTATAAGAGGTTCATGAACAATGGAATTTACTATACCGGCTGCAGCAGGTGGCAAGGCCGGGAGTACCAGTGGCGCAATTGTTCTCTCGTCTCCTCCTTCAATCCGTAGTACCGCAATCAAGACAAAGAAGAATCAGAAATAATTTCACTGCCGGTAAAAGAAAGAACATTAACTGAAGGCTGTATTCACCCGCGCCACTAGATGAAGCAATCTCCGACCGAAAAGAGAAGTGTGGGTGCGGCACTTGATACAGTTGGTCAAAAAGGACTCCTACAAAGACGCAATAATGCAACGTCGGTACATAAATTATACAGCCTAGAGATAAGGTTGATAAGTCATAAATCCATACCTTCCAGCGTCTGAGACGGTACGAGAGAAGGTAGAGGAGTGGTCACCGTCAAGGCAGTAACTGACGGCGCTGCCTCGGGTAGCGCGACCTCAACGCTCGCCACGCCTGCATTGGAAATGAGATAAATACTGTCAGGAAGGATTAAAAAGGATTGCAGAATAAAAAGAAAGACAATGACCCAAAATCTACCTGATGAGTCGCCAGTCGGAACCGCGACGAGCGCGTCACTTGATACAGCGACGGCTTCTCCCTCCTCCATCGGGATGGTCTCACCTCCCGTTGCTTCATCCCCTGACTCCACGAGAGCCGTCGTCATGCTTGCGACGCCAGGAGATGGCAAAGAACCGTAGGCGGGAAGAGCGATGATCGGGGCGGTGCCCGACTCTTTAGAGAGAGCGGCTACCTCGGGCTCAGCAATTGTAACCATTTCACTCGTCCCCACCTCGGGCTCAGTAATTGTAGCCGTATCATCCACCGCCGTCTTGGGCTCGGCCATAGTAGCCGTCTCACCCACCGCCACCTCGGGCGCGGCAATGGTAGCTATCTCAGGCATAGCGATCGTGACTTCTCATCAGCCACTACCTCAAACTCGGCAATCACAGCCATCCCGCCTACTACCGCCTCAGGTTCGGCAATCGCGACTACCTCCTCTACCACTACCACAGGTTCAGCAATCGCCGCCACTTCTTCGGTAAGGCTCGGCCCTGCAAGATAAGATATATGAGAACTGATAATTTAAAACTTTGACAACGGAATCTCACGGCACGTTACCTTGAGTTGATTTACCGTTTGCTTCCCAAGCCGCACGTGCTACCCGTCTGTAAGCAGTAGACAAGGAAACCGGAGGTTCCTCTGAGGGAGCAGGGGCAGGGGTAGCGGTGCTCGAACCCGTACCCACGGCTAAGGAAGCACTACGCTCCCTTGCTGCACGCACTCGGCGTTTCCTTTCTGCTCGGGCCGTCAAAGTGGACCTTTTAGAAGCCTCCTTCAACAGGACGTTATCGTCCGCACCCAGGGTTACCTTTGGAGCCGTCAAGGCTTCCGTCATCGGTCGTTTGAGCAAGGCCTCTTTCGGCAGTGCCGAAGGGGGCGGGACTTCGGTGGCTGGCCCAGGAAGAATTTCCACATCACTTTGCGGGAGCGGCATTGTGGTCCCTGCGATAAGATAAAGACAGGGTCAGATTGTCTATAAGAAAGGAGAATGAAGATGCAATAAGCTGAGACATACCGATGCCCAACAAAGCACGATTCCTCTCTTCCTCTTCGAAGGACCTGAGGGAAGCCGCCAGAATCTCTTCAGTGGTAAAGCCTGTTACAAAAGGAGAAATGTCAATCAAAACATGACAGTAAAAATAAAGATATAATGCAATAACAAGACGCGACTAATGTTTACTTGATTGCACGAGGGCGGTTATTTCTGTTTGGTGAGTGGCGGAGCGCACAGAAGCTGCAATAGCGGCCTCGAGATCAGTGTCTTCTGGCACTATGAAGAGACCCTCATTTGTCCTATATTCACTCAGGCCCTCGTTATAAGGAGCCTGAGGCTCCAGGCCGAGTACAACATCTAGGGAAAGGATCGACTTCTTCTTCTTCTGTGCGCGAGTTCCAGTCGCAGCAAGTACAAGCTTATGCTTGGCGGGCACTTTGGGGCGATGAGTCCCGATATCTGAGCCCACGCCAGATTCGGGGGAAGCTACATTTACCGTCCCCGTGGAAGCATGGGGCACCAATGGTACATCCACCATCTCCACAGGAGCACGGGGCAACCCGCGCGTAGGGCTTAGCACACGTGGAGGCTCGACTGCAGCGACTTCTCTTAGCGGAGGGGGGACAGTGGTCCGTCGCTTCAAAAGGACTTTACGATCACTGGCAGTAGGTGCACTTTTGCGCTCAAGCAGCAACCGCCTTTCTTCCTTAATAACGGCGCCCGTCGAATGCTGGTACCATACCGTATACACATTAAGGATCCGTGGGACGCAACTCGGCTCGCTGATAAAGAAGTGAGAGCCCGTATTCAAACGCATGAAGTGATGCAGCGCGCTCCGCATCCCCTCTTCAGTGGAAGTGGGTTCCAGCAAGAAAACCTCCAGCGGCACTCCTTGATTATAGCTCAATTGTTGGGCAAAACGATACGGATTATATCTCATGAAAAGCGCCGCATCATTTTGCCTAAACACCAGGAAGCCTGGTCTAATAGAATATAAATGGAGGATCTCCCGAGCTGTCAGAACTTAGGCTCCATCTTTAAAAATATCCTGCAATAGCCGCATCGTTGTGGTAGACTCTTTTCCGATGGTTAACACCTTGTCGGTGAAGGTCATCTCGTCTCCAACCGTGCGGGGACGAAGGAGCAAACCTCTAGCATCCCGCGGTGACGGATTTACAATTGAGGCGCCGACTAATCGCATAATCCGGGGGAAGCTGCACCTGTCATAGAATGAAGGCCTTCTATGGATACCAAAAACGCTAAGTGCATGTAGCTCGAGCCATGACATGAAGTAATGCATCGAGAAGTTCACATGTTGTACTCCGGGTTCAGTAGTATCCGCCGCTTGACTAAGGCCGTAATACAGATGGGCTAAGCCGGCGACCCCGACAGCCACTTTCACCCCAATAGTCATTCGGTGAGCCGGATAAAAGACAGATGGCCTCATACGGCGAAGGTGCATCGGGAGCGTGAACCAGCTCAACCATAGCCCAAGAAATCCCAAAAAGAATGCTTCCTCATCCATCCCAGGGACTGCAATCTCCGCAAAAGGAACAACTGGAGAGTTGGGAAGGAAGAAACTCTTCTGATCTACCTCCGTCGTTGGCAGATTGTCTAAACCTAAGCCAAAAGGGTCGTCAAGCGTAGCAAATTTAACAGCTTCCTTCGAGAGGACTTTCGGGTGAAGAAAGTGAGCGATGAAATCCTCGAAACTAACCCCGCGGCTCCCAGATTTGAGGAAAAGACTCTCGTAGATATTCAACACTTTGATCAAACTAGGAAATTGGTGTTGAACGGCATTCACCGGAGTAAGGCCCGTTATCATTGGCTTGGCACCGAAGACGTATTCGTCCGTAGGAAGCATCTCCTCATAATGCTCCCCTACGACCGGTAAGCTAGAAACTTCTGCAAATTCCTCTAAGGAGATTGATACTTCTCGGTCCAACGAAAGGAAGGTGTGGGTAGGAATGTTCCACTGCTCCAGAAACGCCTTAACCCACCAGGTAGGAAGCGTAGGATACTGGAAGAGAGAAGCATAAACGGCGGTATACAACCCAAGCCTCAACAACTGCGACTTCTTCGCTGACAGAATGTAGCGGGCCCATTGCAAATAACCGGTCGGATGACGAGGAATCAGACCTATATTATATGGTTGCCCCCACGGCCTCGCCTCGCCTTGACAAATACGGCGTCCCAAGGTATCTAAAACCATGGGAGGCTGAACGGGAATCGAACCTATAGCGGGCTGAAGAAGGCCTTCTGAAGTCCAATTAACCATCTCCACGGCGTAGTTCACCGGGGGTGAGTTGGCATAATGGATCGCCATGATGGGCTCCAAGGGTACCACAAACGAAAAGCTTTGTCGACCCCTAATAATCTGATTGTACCATGACCCCCAGAGGTGAAGATTCTTATGTTCCGGATCATGGTCTCTGATTAAAGCAAGGACCTCCCAGTCTACAGGTGCTCCCGAAAATCCTCCCTCTGAACGAACGAACGGAAATGAAGCATCGAAAGACATGTTGCCTGCAAAAAGGGGGGACAGAAATTGATTGTCAGTGCTATAATTTAATTTTAAATTTCTGACACTCGGTACTTTAAAAGTTATACTACACTGCAATGCAGTGGGAATGGGACCAAAAGAGGACCCACAAAATCCAGATGATAATGCACCAATTAATAAAACAGCCTCATCATTGGATAAAATTGTTAATTAATGAGGAGATCCTCAAGGAAATTCTCATTGAATGAGAAATCCCTCGGGAAAAGGAGAAAATCTCCCTTTGAGAGCAAAACTCTATGACAGAGTGACACTTGTCAAACTCTGATCATGAAGGAATAAAATTCCTTAAAGAGCCTAGCTCTGTAATAATGATAGAAAGATCCATCAAGGATTAATTAAAATTAATTTTTGTGAATTAAAAATTTTGGGATCTTCAAGATCCATGAAAAACACTTAAGAGTTCTTCATCAAAGATAAAAAGATCTACATATTATCAAAAAGCAGAGCTCTGATTCATGGGCTAAGAAACCCCAAGAAAAGATCTCTTTAGATCTATGGGTTCATGAGAGCAAGGCTCTATTAATGAAACCCTAAAAGGGTTTTCTTTAGATCAAAGATCTATGAAAAGCAAGACTCTGTTGATGGGTAAAACCCTAATTTATTAAAAAAAATTAAACTTTACCTAAGTTTTGGTAGAGTTCTAACTCTTGAAAGTTCTTAAACAAAAGAGCTGCGCTCTGAATAAAAATTCTCAAGAAAGAAGATGATAATCATCTGAGGACCAAAGGTCCTATTTATAGGCACTAAGCCGCCTCTTCAACTTCTGAGTTGATCCAAGAGCTCAGATGTTGCCACCGCTGCGCTCACGTGTGGGCCACGTAAGCGCAACGGTGGGGGGGGGCATTTGTTTCCCCCAATCAGAGCAAAGCTCTGTTTTGAATTTCAAAATTCAAAAATTGAAGCAACGCTTCAGATCCAGCCCTATGCGCTGTGCGCCACATATCAAACACAGATGGGCTAGCGCCAGGAGCGCTGCGCCCTAGGCAGTGCACCCCCAATCAGAGCAAAACTCTGTCTTAAATTTTAAAATTCAAAAGTTAAAGCAACGCTTCAGATCCAGCGCTCTGCGCTGCGCGCCACGTGTCAAACACGGGTGCGCTAGCGCAGTTACGCTGCGCTCTGCGCTGCGCGCCACGTATCAAACACGGGCGCGCTAGCGCAGTTACGCTGCGCTCTGCGCTGGAATTAAAAATTCCCACCATTAGATCAAAAGATCTAATAATAATGATAAATCATTAATTAACCAGAATTGAATTCTGTTAAGGAAGGATTTCTCAAAATCTTTCCAAACAACAAGATTGTACTTTAAGCACCGCTGGATCAACGATCTAATGGTAAATAAAAATTACCAAAGATAGAACAAATTCTGCATGAAAAGATTTCCAATCTTATTAAAACAAGAAGATTATCTTCTACAAAACAGAAGCCTTAAGATCAAAGATCCAACGGTGGGAAATATTCTCAAATCAATCAGAGAAAGATCTCTTAAACTGATTCAACAAATCATTTGGCCCTATATAAAGGCCCCAAGACCTCAAGTCTCATATAGAGAAACCCCCTGCAAACTTTGAGAAAAACTCAAAGAGAAAGAAGAGCAAGCTCTTAGAAAAAGAAGATCATTTTTTTAAGGTAAAGAATTAATTCTTGAACAACAGAGATGAAATCATCTCATTAAAAAAAGAAGAACTATCTTCTTAAAGGATTATAGATCTACAAAAGACCAAGGTCTTTGATAAAAAGAAAAAGATCAAAAATCTAATCATAAAAACTAAAAAGAAGTATTCACTTCATTCACAGATCCTTGATCTACAAAGGCAGTGCCCTCTTTATAAACAAGAACTTTTGTTCTTGAATCTTGAGGCAAAACCTCCTTTAAAAGAAGAACATAAACTTGTTCTCTGATCATAAATTTGGTCAGATGCGCTTTGCGCTACTGAACAGTGCCTTATACTAATGAACTGCGCTTTTGCGCTCCTTGGATCGGCGCTTAGCGTCAAAACATGCCTCGTGTCAAACACAGACACAGCTTGCGCTTTGCGCTTCTGAAATAGCGCACTGCGCCCATAAACTGGCGCTCAGCGCCAAGCGCGCCATGTGTCACTCACTGGCGCGCTCCTAAACCAGTGCAAAGCGCTCATAAATTGAAAGCGCAATGCGCTAATAAACTAGCGCTTAGCGCTAAGCGCGACACGTGTCATCTTTGTGTGCGCTACCTGACAGAAGCGCAATGCGCTCTTTAATTGGCGCAAAGCGCCTGACGCGCCACGTGGCGCGCTGTCAGAACACACTTTGTTCTGATGAATACTATGCATTCAATACAAGACAAAAAATATCAGGATCTAATGCTCGGCATTATTAAAAAGGCCAAGCCCAAACAAATGTTCAACATCCCAGAACAATAAAATGTTAAACATTTTAATCTTATTGGATTTAGCCCAATTCTGGCCATAAGTTCTCAACTTATATTTAATTAAGCCCATCTGCTCACGAATATTCAACAGATCTTAGTCCCAAACTGGACTACAGATCTTTCAACCAACTCACACCGGTTCGAGGGTACATCTCTTTACTCCTCTGATATCTGTCGCTGTAATCTTTCAACGTCTTCAGAGAGGTGACGGGTCCCGACAACTACACTTTTTTTCGGACTGTGGGGTCCTTAAACTCATGGACTACGATGTCTTTAAACCTTATAGACTACGATGTCTTTAAACCGGACTGTGGGGTCCTTAAACTAATGGACTACGATGTCCTTAAACCTTATAGACTACGATGTATCTAAACCGGACCGTGGGGTCCTTAAACTCATGGACTATGATGTCCTTAAACCTTATAGACTACGATGTCTCTAAACCGGACTGTGGGGTCCTTAAACTCATGGACTATGATGTCCTTAAACCTTATAGACTACAATGTCTCTAAACCGGACTGTGGGGTCCTTAAACTCATGGACTACGATATCCTTAAACTTCATAGACTACGATGTATTTAAACTATGGACCGTGGGGTCCTTAAACTCATGGACTATAATGTCTTTAACCTTGGACCACCATGTCCTTAAACAGGTAATCGACCGCAATGTGCCTAAACTAAACAATAGAGTTCAAATGCTCTTTTGTTGGATCTAAATGATCCTGTTAAGTTGATCTTAGTCTAAAATTAGACTAACGTATCCTTGACAAACGTTTAAGTTGATCTTAGTCTCAAATGAGACTAACGTATCCTTAAACCCAAACCAAAACCCAAATCTAAGAGAATATGGATTTGGATTAATCCACGCCCTACGGGCGACAACATAAATTAGTCTCCGTATACAATCCACGGGCAACCACAAACAAAACAAACACCCACGACACGAAGTGACCATCTGGAGAAGGAGAAAGTTGTTACCGCGATGCGGTAGCATAATTAATTGCAGGGGTTTGCGCCTGCAGGGAAGAGCGTCCCCACAATAAAAAAAACCCTCAAATGTGGGGGAATCTAATGAAGTCTGCTACATCGGCCGCATCCGTTTAAACCTTCGATACATGGTACCATAAATCAACATGGCATCTTCAGAGAGGTGGACGGATAGCGCCAATTAGCATCTGCCCCGAAATTCAGGCGAGACGTCCTCCGCGTCTTCGCGCGTCTTTCAGCGGGGAACATGGCACGTTTCGGAATATTTTTGTATCCCGCCAAAATTCAAATTTATTTAATATAATATTTATTTTAAAAATTCTGCAATTAAAATATCCCTAACTAAAAATATTTTTTTTTCAAATTAAAATCCTAACTTTTAACTGCTTCTCTCTTTCCTTCTCTTTTTCTCCGCTGGGCCCCATACTCCAGCTCTCTCTCTCTCAGCCTCTCTCTTCTCTTTCTTTCTCTCTTTCTCTCTCCCATCACTAAAATCCAATTTTATATCTCCTCCCCTCTCTCTCACTCCTCTCTTCTCGATCTCTCTCTCTCAGAATTCTTTCTCTCTCTCTTTCTCTCTTCCTCTCTCTCTCTCTATTTTATATATTTTAATTCTTTTATAAAACCCATCCCTATTTAACACACACACCCCTCACGTACTCTCTCTCCTCTCTCTTCTCCTTCTCCTTCTTTATTTTCTTTTCCTGCCTCCGAGCCTCACGCCCCTGCCTCGCCTCGCCGTCGCCATCACCGCCGAACCTCGACCTAGTCTACTCCTCGCCCATCATCCTCGACCTCGCCTCCTCTCCGCCACCTCAACCTCACTTCTCTCCAAACCCCCGACCCAAGAAAACCCTCGTTGCAGCCTTCACCTCGCTCTCGCCGGATTTTCTCCACCTTCACCGACACCCTCGCATCCACCATCTTATCGCCATCCTTCTTCTCTACCTTCCTCTTCTCCTCTCCTTTCCCTCTCCATCCCCTGCAACCCACTTTCATAAGAACCCGAGCATCCATCCCTGCACACCCCTGACCTCGACCCAACCTCCACCTCCGGCGACCCCTCGTCATCACCCCCTTCTCCTCATTTCCTCTGGCCCCAAAACCAAGAACAACATAACCTCATACCTTCTTCCCTGCACAAAAACCCTCACCTGACTTCTTGAAACCGTAGCCCTTCCTTGCCGGCAAACCCCATCGCCGAAAAACCCAAGCAATCTCGTCATCACCTCCTCACACCCTTCTCTGACCCCAGAGCCACATCAAACCACAGCCTTTTCTTCTTCTTCTTCTCTTTTCTTTTCTTCTTGATTTCTTGAATTCTCGTTTCCGATGATCGCCGGAGCCGTGCTTGACGCCGACGACCCGGGAGATCCAGTGAACAACCCCAACCAGCGTGGTCATGCTCTTGCCTTTCCTGGACCCGTCCCGTGCGCGCGTGTGGTTTTGCGACGTTTACCCGACACCGGACGTGCCGTACGCATCCGTCGTGTGATCCGATCGAGGCAAGTTTATCTTGCTACATGCTACATCACTTTTATACATCTATTTTAATAATTATAACACTGGAATTCTAAATCATGCATCCCAAGTTCTCGTTTTACAGTTTTCCGACATCTGTATGCATCCGTACGTATTATTTTACATCTAGCGATGCAAACCTATCTTGTTACATACTATATTACAATATACTGCATCCAATGGAATATTTACATCACATATTGCTTAGTTATACATCCCATATTACCATTTTACAGTTTTACTGATTTCGGATACCCGTTTGCATCAATCTCATTTAAAATATATATGATTGCATTCATAGATCACATTAATACATAACACTGTGATATTAACACCCCATGTTTAATAAAGCACATCCTAATTAGTATTGAAACTATAAATGTAACCCTAATCGATAATTATGCATCCATATCTTTGAATTTATTTCTATTTGCATACCATATCACATTATTCCATTTTATTGTTATATTAGTACTCCATACTTGAGTTTGTGCACCCATACTTATTACAGTTTGATTATGAGCACCCACTCGACACTTGTGCACTACCTGACATGACCTGATACATTACTGCTGACATGACTTGATACCTGTGCACTACTTGACATGACTTGATACATGTCCACCACCTGATATGACCTGATGTACCACAGCTTGACATGTTACCTGATCTTGTTACTAATGCCGACAATCTTGACCTGTTGTCCCTACGAACATTTCCTGTTGTCTATACAGACAAACCTGTTCCTGCTTGATCATGTGTTGGCATTAGTCTTAAATTTATAAATACCTTACTTACACACATAACTTGGAGGTATGGGGAAATCAAGAATGTAGCTGAACGTAACTCAAAGGGCTATTATATCATTTTACCGTAGTCCCGTGGGGAATGAACGGGATATAGACTCACAGTCTATTACATCATTTTACCGTGGTCCCGTAGGGAATGAACGGGTCATAGACCGATGGGTTACGATGAGGATTACATTAATTGATTTCGAATAACTTTAGAGTAGATAGCCATATAGCACAGTTTAGACTACTCACTGCACTTCACCTATTTATATCCTGTTCACTGATCTATTTTCATGTTACGGTTTACTTACTACTGATGACTTGTTACTGTTCATACTTCATGCCTGCATATTTCATCACATCCTTCTTGCTTAGAATTATTGATATTTTGACGCACTGACGTCTGGGTTTTGCATGGCCCAGATCCCTTATCTTTATCGCAGGCTGTCCAGGAGTATTTTGATCAACAGGCCGAGCAGTGAGGACCTGTTATTAGTTTAGTTTAGTTTCCTTTCAGTATTTTCATTTCTGATGTGAGCCCGCATTATGGGACGTACATTCCAGTTTATTATTGTATTGGATCTTTTTGCTTCCGCATTATTTTTATTCTTGACTCGTTATTCTGGCTCATGGACATGTATTAGATAGTTGTTTATTATTTTACTGTTCTTGATATCTCTACAGCCATAATATGACTATGGAGGGATATTTCCTATCCACAGGTAGCATGGTTGGCTCTGTCACGTGCCTAGCTTAGCGCACTCTGGGAAGCGGGGCGTGACAAAGAAGTATATAATTTTGTATTGTTGGATAATGATTTGAACATTTCCTATATCAAGAGTTGATCGGTTCAGGCACGTTATCTAAAAGCATATACGTTCTAAATCAAACTACAGTTCTTAACGTACAGAACACACACAAGAGAAAGCGTTCAGAAATGAACAAATCCTTCTTGAGGTATTGTAGACTAGGTCATATCAATGCGACCCGACTAGCTAAGTTACATAAAGATGCATATTTAAATCAGTTTGAATTTACATCTTGTGAAACTTGCCAGTCATGTCACAAAGATAAAATGGCCATAGCTCCGTTTAATGGAAACAGAGAAAAAGTTAATGAACTCTTGGGATTGATACATGATGATGTATGAAGGTCCCCTGTCTACACATGTCAGGACTGGTTCTTTGTACTTCATTACATTCACTGATGATCTCTCAAGATTCGCACATGTGTTCCTGTTGAAACACAAGTCTGAAGCTTTTGAGAAATTCAAAGAATATAAGTTAGAAGTAGAGAACCAAAACGGGTATAAGTATTATGTCCTTTGATGTGATCAAGGAGGAGAATACTTAAGCACGGAATTCCTGGACTATTTTAAAGGAGAATGAGATTCTCTCTCAGCATTACTCCTCCGTATACACCACAACACGTTGGTATATCGGGGCAGAGCAATCGCACCCTATATGATATGGTGTGCTCTATGATTAGTACTACTGAGTTGCCTATTTCCTTTTAGGGGTTATGCACTTGAGAAGTTGCATACCTATTGAATAAGGTTCCAACCAAATCAGGTGCCTACCACTCCATATATGATATGGTATGGGAAGAGCCCATCTCTTAAGGATGTTAAGATTTAGGGTTGTCTGGCCTATGTCTAAAAGCAAGATCCGGATAAGCTCGAGGCAAGATCAGTTCTGTGGAAGTTTGTTGGATATCCCAAGCATTCGCAAGGGAATATCTTCTACCATACTGAAGAGCAAAAGGTGTTTTGTTTCTCAGCATGCCACCTTTGGGAAAGAGAATTTCTTGTGAAGAAATTAGTGGTCATGAGGTAGAACTGGAAGCAGTTCCAGCTATACAAACTGCAGCTGATAATTTGGTAGAACCGGAGGATTCAATAGTTCCTAACGAACCTCAGCCTCTCCGCCGATCTGGTAGGGTTCCTCACCCACCTAAAAGATACTTCGGTTTTCTCTATGATAGTGGGAGAGAAGATTGCATCATGAGATGATGACCCAATTAGTTTTGAGCAGGCCATCAAGAGTGGGGACTCTGTGAGAATGGATGGATGCTATGCGATCTGAGATGGAATCCATATACACCAACAAAGTATGGAGGTTGATTTATCTGAAGGGTGAAATCCCCATCAGGAGAAAATATATCTTGAGAAGATTACTTGGTGTACATGGAAAAGTTGAGACTTTCAAAGCTAAGACTAGTTGTAAAAGGTTCTCGTCATCCACCAGGTGTGGATAATGATGAAACCTTTTCTAGTGCCTATGTTTAAGTCCATCCAGATCCTACTTGCCACTACTACATACCATGACTACGATATCTGGCGGTTGGGTGTCAGGATTGCTTTTCTAAATAGTGATTTAGAAGAGAGCATCTATAAGTACACAGCCAGAGGGCTTCGTAGACAGTGGGAGCAGAGGAAACGTGTGCAAGTTGCTTTATGAGTTAAAGCAGGCATCGTAGAGTTGGAATATCTGTTTTGATGTGGTAGTCAAAGAGTCTGACTTCATCAAAATGGTAGATGAACCTTATATATACAAAAAGGTAGTAGGGAGTATGGTGATGATCCTCGTATTGTACGTGGATGACATACTCTTGATAGGAAAGGAGTTTTCTATGCTACGCTCGGTCAATCTCCTCTTATCACATAGATTCTCCATATAGGATCAAGGTGATACCTCCTAAATCCTGGGTTTTGGATCTATGAGATAGATCTAATTGGATGTTAGGATTCTCACTAGGTGTAGTGAGAAGGTATCAATCGATCCTGGGGAGAATCACTAGATACCTTCCAGGGTGGTAAGCTCGACTGAATGTCAGTCACATGCATTGTTTTTACCCTCAGTGGAGGGACGGTATGTTGGAAGAGTTCCAAGTTAGAAACCGTGATAAACTAGACGATAAAGGCTGGATACATTGCTACCAATAATACTACCAAAGAGGTAGTCTGGATGTATTAAAGTTCATGAGATGAACTTCGTTCCTACCATTGTGTGACAATGGAGTTGTGGTTTTGGCTTAGGAACCCCCGTCCTATCAGTGATTCGGACATATTCTTAGGCAGTATCACCTGATCATGGAGATGGTTGATCTTCAGGAAGATCAAGGTTAGGAGAGTAGACACAGAGGACAACAACGCGGATCCACTCAAAAATGCCTATTTCCTAGTAGAGACTTTTATGGGATGGTTGAGTATGAGATACTACAAACATTGCTGCTTGTTGGGTATGAGATACTACAACAGATGGTCCTAGTGCAAGTGGGAGATTGTTAGTGATATATATGCCCTAGAGGCCATTACTGTACATACGATGTATATTGTAGTGGATGCTTGGACATATATATGGAGGGCTTTCTTGCTCGACATGATAATATGCTATCTGGTTGCTCTTTATCATAACATGTACACTGATTGTCTCTATGTTACATGTTGATAAGGCCCTTAGGATGAGTACTTGACTATCAGGATTATGATGCAGATCATACTAGTGGGGACAGTGTAGTCGCTAAGTACATCCTTCAAATGTTCCCAGTCGTAGGTGTATCGAGACATGGCATCGATATATCATAGTAGACTAGCGTATAGCATCTCGACCCATGTAGATGGGCGATGGATGATCCTATATCCATTGGTGTTTGACATCAGAGACAGTATACGGGTGCTCAGTGGAGACTGGGTATACTGGACGGTCTCGCCGAGAACTCCCGGATGGTATTATACCTCACGTCAGATGGCAGTTCTCTGGTGACACTGGTACAGGTTAGTCTGTAGACCCGAGATCGTCATAGAGCCTTGTGTGATTCCCACTGTGCTTTGATTTCCACCTTACCACGTTCAAGAGAACGTGCAAAACGGTGGCTTTTGGGTACAGTCCCGAGTCACATGGAGGTAATGAGCGATAGGAGGGGTTTCGTCTCTCCCGGTATTGGGAGTTGATATTGCGATGTGCTCGATTGGCTATAACAGGAAGTCCCTGGCCAGGGCTGCTTTAGAGATTTACTATTAAGTGTTATCAGTAGTTTCTCGACCCGTTATGAGCCTCATATCGATACGACTTATCGAGTTACTGGGGTATGACGTTTACCACCCCTAGACGAGATATGCGACATATCAGACGAAGAGACCGGACTGTACGGTAGTGTTACTGATTGGATTCGCAGGAGTACGAGCAGGCTTGCTTGTTGATTTTCTGATCGTTCAATACCCGGGTGGCCGTTACGTTTAGCAGACCGCTTGCGGCTTATGGGTGTTTGATATGATCATCACCTACTGCCGGCGTATTGACGAGTCTTTAGAGTCCTATACAGGGGTTTCCTGGCTCAAACGAAACGGAGTAGGAGCACATATGTGATATGTGTGGGACCGAGATTAATACGATATGAGATACCGTATTCTATTCTCGCGATTTGTGACATTGATTGGTTTTATGCGATATAGCCAGGTTATCGGATCAAATGTTGATTCGATAAGTTGTTACATATGATATTAGTCCGTTATATGTTCTATAGCCGGATTATTAAATCAAGAGTTGATTTGATAATCTAATGTATAATTATATATTTGATATATTACATTACATTAATTAGTATTAGCTCACTTATGATTCTTTTCTCACTAGATTGTGCATAAGTGTATATGTGATATATATATATATATATATATATATATATATATATATTTGTGTACATAATTATGTGTCATGCTTGATGATACATGCAATAATGGTGTGTGTATGACTTACACCATGTATGGTTTAAATTGCTAGGGTTTTATTTATTTTGGTAATTACAAAACTAATTGATTTTGTCATGGTTGATAAGCTTGTAGAAGCTTGTAGTTTTTTGACTAAGTCTTCATGTTTTGTTTTACCTAAGATATTTGTTAACCCTACCAATTAACCTAACCTTGGTTAAGTCTCTACAAAGATTAAGTATATGATACTTAACCCACCATTGTTGCTTTACTCTCATTCTCTCTTGATAATTCATCATTTTCTTCTTTTTCTTCTTCTTCGTCAAAAGCTTTCTAGCTTCAATGGAGGTATGAGAAAAAGTGTGAGAAAATTATATCTAAAATGAGTCCACTTCCTATTTCATCATCCTCTACTACTTGCCATTTAGTATAGGGTGTTTGCTTCACTAATTCCGTAATTAGTGAAGAGATAGCTTGGGTTAGTGTCTTCTCGACGTAGATCGTCTTCGGCCTCGAAGACATCGAAGCAAGCATGTTTATTTCTTTATGGGAGCCTCTCTAGAGTCCGGAGTTCATGATCGCAGCGAAGGGACTACTACACGGAGCTATTGAAGTGAAGGACCGGTCTACAAAGGTTGTATTTCTTGCTCACTTGGAATGTAAAGTGTTTACATATGTCATTCCGTCGATTTCTAGTTAACGATTTTAGGGTTAGGGTTAGCTAGAATGGCAAATTTTTGAATTTGGTATGGACGATGCCTCCCGAAACCTTGCTGCCGTCCTAGGGAACCCTGCAAAGTCAATGCTCAGGGTCTTCTGTGAACTGCTCCAAGTGCTCCTGGTTGGTCTCGAACTCCTCAGAGTCGGGTCCTCCTGACAACATTCCAAAGAAGAAGAGAAATATGAATGTCGTCAGCGAACAATCGCTTGGTAAGTCCCATAGAAAGAAGGAGAAGAATAGACAGAGAATAGAACAGGTGAAATAGATATATTATATTTGTTATACTAACGTAGTTGTTGTAGCTTGGTACATAATATGCCAGTATATACGAGGGGAGTCTAACTTACATCGTAGACTTTGGTAACCCGTAGTATAAGGTTCCGTCGATAATACCACGGAACAAAGACATGGATGTAATTACGTCTTTTAGTGACCACCTCGTGCCACCTTTAACATGTTCCGTACCAGTCTACCTCTTTATAAACCCCATAATGTCTTTTGTATTGATTGTATTGTATTGTCTTGTAGTAAATAGAAGACTTGTCGAAACTATGATATCAGTAAACGGAATGGATATAAATGGATAGTCATGTAATCAGAGTATATCCATGGTTCGGTTCGGTCATGTTCATATTGATATGGATTGTATTCTGGCATTCATGAATTCATATTGAAATGGAGTTATACTTGAATTGAATTCAAATTAGATTATAATCAGATTTGATCATGACTCGAACTGAGTCAGACTTTTAAATAAAATTGAAGTCCTATTTTAAGTTTTGATGTTATTGGTAACTGCTGCACATGGACGGCAGGATTTGTGTCTTTTTTTAAGACAATTACCGTGTTGATAACACCGTTGTTAGATTGTCTACCTTAGATAGGAAAACACCCATATTCTCCGGCTCCCTGAAGCTCAAGAGAACCGGTCCCGCTTAAAGCTATATTTACTAGGGTCCTTATTATAATTTAGTATAACTTGAGAGGGTTTTATGTAAAAATAGTTTTGATATATTTTCAAAATACACCTCAAGTGTTTAATTATCATCTTTAAGGTTTTCATAGATGTATATTTTATAAAAATAAAATTTTCTAGTAAATAGAACCTAGTTTTCATTATATATGGTATTTTAATGAAATATTGGAATGGTATTGAATTGTAAAGATAGTTTCATAAAATTTGTGATTTCTTTGATTTAGAAAACATGGAATATATATTTAATATATTTAAAATAGATATTTTGATAGTATTTATATATATATATATATTTTATTTATAAAAAATAGAATTTATTTATTAAATAGAAATCACATTTTTCTTAAAAATTGCATTAAAAATTCTATCGAGATCGAATGCTCCTTGCGGAGATCTGCATCTCGCTCTACTAGACCCGAGGATATGCGATAACCCGCACCATCCCGATCGGGGTTCCCCAAAATGGGTTGTAGAGGCACAATTGTAAGGAATTAAATAACACACTTTTAAAGAAAACAGTTTTTGAATGTTCAAGGTACTTAAATGTAAATTCGTATTTTCCTATAAACTAATGTCCCAAGAGTTATTGTGCTATATTAAAAATGTGTGTTGTGATGAGGTAGGTCATTATCTCGTGAGCTATCTAAAGGTAATATGGTTAAATTGAACAATTATAAGTTGTATGTAAGATGATGGTATTTTACCGTAAAAGTGAAATAGAAATTGCAACATATATTATTTTGAGATGAAATTTATTCTAATATATTTATTTATATTTGTTGATCATTATAAGAATATATGGTAATTTATTGTTTAAGAAAAAATAAAGTTTTTTAAAGAAAAACGAACCGGAAGTCGGAATAACTCCGCTTCCGACGAGTTTTGAAAAAAAGAAGTTTTAGAATTGCAAAAGAGGAGTGGAGAGGGGATTTACAGATTTGAATCAAAGAGAAGAGATAGGGAAATACTTTGGAATCGCCGTGAAGTCGTTTCGTCGCCGGAATCTTCCCAAAATGTCGCCGGAACTTCGACCTTTGCTAACTCCACTTGTATAACTTTGGACTTGAAAATTTTAGAGAGTTTTTGTATGGGATTTCTGAAAGAGGAGGGATGAAATGTAGTGTGGTATTTATAGGAAAAATTAGGATTTAGGGTAATGAAGAATAGAATTAAAATTTGCATTAAAAATGAATTAAAGAGAGGAATTCTTACTCTCTGGATGTTTTCAGAGTAAACAAACAATATGGGGGTAGTGGGGGTAGGCGAAGGGGTTCTAGGGTAAAATTTTGGGAGTATTTGCCATGGGGGAGACCGGCGTCGACCCCAAGCTTAATCTCGTCAGTCGTTTGGTGGGGTCGGGGGCTTGGATCTCCGCCACGTGTCAGGGTCCGTTGGTATAACATTTCCCACATGTTGGTTTAATCTGTGACTTTTCATTTTACGTGTAGTGCACATGTAAACCTTTGGACTTCTAAAAGATTAAAAGAAAAATTAATTAAAAATATATGTGGTTGGGGGATTCAAACATAGGGGTTAAATTACAGTAGTGCAAGAGTTTACCAATGAGCTACAAATGCTTTCTTGCTATTCAAAAGCAAATTAAATTATAACTTGTGTTCATGCTTATGTATGCCTTTCTGTATTTTGAAAAAATTATGTACCGAAAGTTTAGGGTTATTACAAGGCCGCTCCTCCACTATACGCATGATGCCATCTTTTTCCCATCGCGGAGAAGAAACATCTCTTAAGCCTCCACGTGGGCATCTAAGAGGCCGACTACTCATACCCCTTTATATATATATATATATATATATATATGGCCTTTTACTTTAAAATAAAACTCATTCATACTTCATATTTACTTAAAAGACCCTTCCCCCTCCTTCTTATATATTTAAGTTGCGCTAAATAAAAAAAACTCTCTAGTTTTCCATTCAAATTTAACATCTTGTAAATAAGATGGAATTAAAGCTTGAGCTGCTCTCTTACCTTGTATCTAGATAGGACTTTCTCTCACAAAGATAATTCACATCCTCACTTAGTTATAGATTAGGATTTAGGGCAATTAAACATTTGCTATCCTTTCGAATGAGATTGTCCACTAACTCCAAGCTTGTAGTTGAAGAGACAACGACACTTGACAAGCTTGTTGCTGGGGAAGTTTGAAAAAAACAAGTCGGTTTCCATGATCAATTTTAGAGATTTTTGATCGAAATCCAATTTGATAGAGTTCTTTGATTGAAACCCTAATCCTAATGTCAATTTAGGAGAAAAAATAGGAATGTGGGAGAAGAAGGGTTGGGGTAGTTTAAAACCCTAGCCCGATACTCACCATTAGCTCCCTAACAGAGTAATGGAAAATGTCAAAAAGATTCTCTTTTTGTCATGTTAGGTTTTTTTTTGTGCAGCTTAAATGTATATGGGTCTTTTAAGTCAATACGAAGTATGTGATGTTTTTTTTAGTAATTAGCAAAATATGAAGTGTATTTCAGTAGAAATCGTGTGTGCGAGTGCACGCATAAACACGCGCTTTCGTGAGAGAGAGACCTATAATTATGCATCTTGTTATGCCACCTTATACGCACCTTTGTGTTGAGACTGATTAACATAAGGGGAAAAATGCACTTTTGTTGACATGGCCAAGATTAAATTGGGGGAATATGCGATTGTGCCATCTTCATCAACCTTGAAAGCTACATCTCTCCAACCTATCCAGATAATGAAAGTGTGGCCATGCAACTTCAGCATAACTTCTTTCTCTAAAGTAAAGCTCTGTTAGATTATCAAAACATCTTCCTTAATTAATTCTTTGCATACTTTCAGAGTTACAATGCTGCCAAAAAAATTTTTAAGCAGCATGACAATTCGGTTTATCTGCATATATTTGAATTCATGATTGAGAAATCACGATTGGAGTAAAAGCGAATGACATTAAAATACTAGTTAACCGTGTTAATATGAGCATCAAAAAGTAGTTGCCAAGGTCCCCAAAAAATAAATATTTTTTTTATATGTCCAATAAAATATTAGATATGAAAAAGATTCAAACAGGTAAAAAAAAGTTTAAAGGTTAGCACAAGCGACAAAATGCATGGACAGAATCAATGAGCCAATGATCTCCAATGGTTGTAGGGAAAAATAAAAGAAAAGTATCCTGAAAGGCACAACACAAGAATTTCTTAACTGGCTTGATAGGACGGGGGAGAATAATAAAGAATTTTTCTCATGTGCAATGGAATTTCATTACAACATAATGACATATTCCTATATAAGAAACATGAAAAGTAGAGATAGATATGTCATGTAAACATAACATGCACATGTTAATAATCCTATCAATGGGAAGGAAAAAACTTTTATACATAAACTAAATGCATGCGTCAGACAGATTACGAGAGAAAACATATTATATTATATAATTACCTGTTCAAAAGTATTAATTTCTTTTTATTTACAGATAAGATATTGAAGTTAATGATTAAAGCATAATGAAACAATTCTATTGATTGAACTCTCGTCTATAAGTGAGGCTACGAAGAGATGAAATATTATGTCATGATTTGCAGATTATGATATTTAAGCTAAAGATTAAAGCCCGGTGGAACAATTCTATTGATTGAACTTTCGGCTATAAGTGAGGGTATGAAGTTATCGTTTTTCCATATGGATGCTATCAAGCTTTTTGCTTTATTGTGGTTCTGTTATTTTTACAGAACGAACGAACGAACCATGAAGCATCATTTTTTGGCATTGCTAAGTTGATTCTATAAATGGGTGTATGAGAATGGACATGGTTACTCCAAAGAAAATTGGAGTTTCTTATATTTTGTAAAGAAAACACTGTAGTTAACTTTTCTCAATTTTGCTTTAGATTTTTTTGACTGTAGTCAGATATGATTAGATGATGTTTAATCGCGTGGATTTACTATATAACTAACTTCTTAAAACCACATCTCAGTATTAAAAAAAGTTTTTTGAAGAGTCAAAGAAGAAAACTTTATATATTGTATTTGAAACGTATAAATTTCTCTAATTTATTTATAAGTTAAGGATTAAAAAAATGGTAAATTATCAAAAACCCCCGGTAAGTTTTTGACTGCCAAAAATCCTCTGGCTCAAAGAATCTTGCCAAAAACCTCTTTGGCTGCCAAAAACCCTCTCGCTCAAAGAATCTTGTCAAAAACCTCTTGGAAAAGTTTTCCACTGTAAAACCCCCCATGTAATATCTAGTTTACTGCGATTATATGCATTTTACCGATATATCCGTATTGTTCCCTGCAATATGTATGTGCTTTTACATGCAGTATATTGCAGGCATTGGGCTTTTGACAGCTGAAAACTTTTCCAAGTATTTTGACAAGAAAGTTTTGGGCCATGGGTTTTTTTTTTGAGGGCCGAAAACTTCGCTGGTTTTATCGACTTCTATAAAAATAGACCAAATGATAGTCCTGAAAGCTTAGAGAGAGATTCCAGGAAATTTCCTTCCTATCGACCAACAAGGTCAGTCACCACCCCACAAAAGTCATCTCCTTTCTCAAGTCTCCCCTTTTGATCCTTTTCTTAATCCTCTAATTTGGAAAGTTCGGTTTGAAAAGAGAAACACTCCTTTTTTTACTCGTAAAACACTTCTCCTTTCTTAATTTTTCTTCTCTCTTTTTTTATATTAAAAAATTGCCCACAGAAATTAGTAAATTAATTAAGTAGCGCCGTTACTCATTCCATCTCTTTCATCTGCGAATGCGATCGATTTCTCTCTTCAGGTACTCTTCGCTCTTCTTTCAACGCAACGAATTCTGAAAAAAGTTATATTTCGCCCCCTCAATTTTAATGATTATTTTAGTCGATCATCTCCTTCAATTGATTTTTTTTTAAAGTTTAAATAAAAATAGCATTTCGTGCTTATCTTGTTTTTGTCTTGGTGGCGAAGTATTTGGCAAGTTGCGTGCTCAATTTCTCAGAACTGTTTTTGGAAGTTTACTATCTTTTTTGGTTAATTTTCTTGTAGGCTTCAAAATTGCTGAGTCGATTCGATCTATCGAAAACCCAACAGCGACATTTGTCTCAAAAAAATTTCCACACCAAACCCTAGCAAGATCCCTAAATTCCCCTTTGTTTCCTCATTAATTAACTACCCATTTCACCAAGACTTTAGCTTTGAGCCTTGTGGTTTGATTTGAACTTGTTTGATGGGAGGAAAGAGCTCGAGGCCGTCGTTTCAAGATCGAAGCTTTTCGAGGGAGCAGTCATTGAATCGGAATGCTGATTATCAGAATTACCCCTCTCTGTCTCCGTCTTCGGGTTCTTATTATGGTCAGAATTACCCACCACCGCCACAGCAAGCTTATTCTGAGCCTTATGCTTATCCCTCAACTCAGAGTTATGTGGAACCACAGCAGAATCAGAAGCCGAGTTCTTCGTCTAATGATTGGCAGACGCATAAGAGATTGGATAGGAAGTATTCGCGCAAGTATTCGCAGATAGCGGATAATTATCGATCTTTGGAACAGGTATGTTTTGGGTTGATAGAGATTTTAGGAGATTGATAGAATGCGAGAAAATTTCCCTATTTTCCTGCTAAATGAGTATCATGCGTCCCCAAATCAGATAATTAGGTTGTTCATTATACGTCTGATGAACAATATCCAAACTCATTGTAGGAAATTGCCCTAGTGAACTTTCCGTAAATATTTTCCCACGAAAGGAATATCATATGTGTGCATATCATGATAGGTTGTTCATAATACATCCGATGAACAGTATCCAAACTCTTTTTTTTAGGGGGGGGGGAGAGGAGGGTGGATCCGGTGGCAAAATTCAAGGTCATTTCCCCCCTTGAAATGTATACAAGATGAAGGCTAGATTACTCAAGCGCTTCCTTCATTTTTAACCTAATACTGCCATCCCTTTTCAAACGGAAATAGGCAATGTTTTTCTCCATTTTCCTCAACTTTTTCTTGGTGAAATATCATATATGCATTGCGAGAGAAAAATTGAAAAATAGGGCACAAAATCAATAATATTTTGGGGAAAAGGTATAAAGTAGGGGGTAAGGGATAAATTCCACAAAAAGCGGGTGATGTCTCATTTGATAGCTTTTGGTATTTTCCCTCATTCTTAAATTGATTCGAAGTGCTGGATTTTTGTTCGGAATTTTTTTATGCTTCAATTATTGTGCTGTGTTGTGCCAAGAATGCCTTATGTATTGCGAAAGAAAAACGTGATAAGATGTCATTATTAGCCGAAAATATTGAAGTTGCCATGAAATAGATGTGTGGACTATTAGTTTCTTACTAGAATATTGTGTAATTGAGAAAGTCGATGCCTAACTTTTTACTTTACTTTCGATTAAGCAGCAATGTTTTTATAATAAATAAAAAAGGCTATGGATTCCACTTCTGAAATGCTAATTCTTTGATGTTTACAAGGACAATTATATGTAATAGAGTAGTAAGAGCCCCCGCGCAATGCGTGGATACCAAATCCAAAGTCAAGAAAAATTATAATAATTAAAAATTTTATTTTTATATGATTTATAAGTTGTAATATTTCCTATTTATGAACTTCATATGTAAAATATACGAAGTATTAACTTGTAAAGCATGTCGGTATTTTTCTTTAGCTTTATAGTATATTTCTTGCTATAGCATATGAAAATTGCGAATTTTTAAAAATCTCAAAATATTTTTTCTTCTGTAGTTCTATATTTTGTTTGATATATGGTCCATGAGAATCATGAAATGTACAAAAATCCCAAAACTATTTGTTTTCATCAAATTTACAACATTTTGCATGGTATGGCATGCGAATTTAGCGAAATTTTAAAATCTCAAAATTTCCGTTTTTCCGGTTTTCCAATTTTTCCTTGCCACAAGAAAGTCATGAAATTTTCAAAAAATAAAATATTTTTTGTTTTTCAATATTTTCCATGATAGAGCACACGAAAAATCGCAAACATTTCAAAAATCTTAAAATTTTATATTCTCTTTTTTGTAATATATTGCATGCTATAGTAGCACACGAAAATCATGAAATTTTCAAAAATTTTGATTTTTTTTCTTTTCTTTGGTTTTTGAATATTTTGCATCATAGAGCATATAACAATCGCGAAATTAAAAAATATCCTAAAGTTATTTATTTTCTTCAAATTCACAATATATTGCACGGTACCATACGAAAATTGCGTAATTTTAAAAAATCTCAATTTTTTTGGTTTTTCAATATTTTGCTTGCATAGCACATGAAAATCGTGAAATTCTCAAAAATTTTAAGTTCTTCGATTTTTCATACTTTGCATGCTATATATAGCACACGGAAACAGAGGAAATTTCAAAAATCAAAATTTTCCGTGCTTTTCATTTTTCAATATTTTGCTTGCTATATGAACTTAATATGTAAAACCGCGAACTTTAGAAACCCTAAAATTTTCTGTTTCCTTCGAGTGTTCAATGTTATGAATGCTTAGCACACGAAAATCGCGAGTTTTTAAAAAATTCAAAAGATTTCTGACTTCTTCAAATTTTCAATATTTTGCATGCTAGTACACAAAAATTGCAAAAATATCAAAAATCTCAATATTTTTTGTTTTATTTGGTTTTTCAATATTTTGTTTACTTTTATAGACCACAAAGATCGCTAATCATTCAAAAATATCAAAATTATGTTTTTTCTTTCCGTTTTTCAATATTTTGCTTCTTAGCATATGAAAATCGCAAAATTTTAGGACTCAAATTTTTTCGTTTTCTTCTATTTTACAATTTTTTGAATGAAATTTTTTATTATCTCAATTTTTTTGTTTCTTCAGTTTTTTATTTATTGCTATAGTATGAAAATTCTAATATTTTAAAAAATCCTAAGATTTTATGTTTTTCTGGTTTTGCAACATTTTGCTTGCTATACAAACGAAAATCGCAAATTTTTTAGAAATCTCATTTTTTGGGTGTTCTTTCACTTCAATATTTTGCATGATATATCACGTGAAAATCATAAAATTTTCAAAAATATCAAAATAGTACGTTTTCATTCTTTTCCATTATTTTGCATGCTATATCCCTCCGCAATGACAGTGACGGATATGATGGTTCTGGACGTCCTTTCCATGGCAAGCTATCTATTTCGTTTGGGATAGGTCCAAAAATCTAAGAATTTTCTGTTTGATTTGGTTTTATAATATTTAGTGGCTCATACTTTTGGAGAATTTTCGGATATCAGGGGAACAAAAAATGTGAAATAAAAGAAGGTTGCAGATTGCTACGAAGAACTTAACCGAATAAAGAAATTCGGTCTGAGTGACTGGGAATCCCTAGCAACATACGCAAATCATGAAATTTTAAAAAATCCTAATTTTTTTAATTTAAATTTCCAATGTTTTTCACGCACACGGACATCATGAAATTTATAAAAATCTCAATTTTTTGTTTCTTTGGGTTTTTAATATTTTGCTTATTATATAGCATATAAAAAACGCAAAATCTTCAAAATTCTTTAGAATTTTCTTTTTTAGGGTCAATATTTTTTGTTTGCTAAAACATCAAAATCCTGAAATTTTCAGAAGTCTCGTTAGTTTTGTTTTCTTTTGTTTTTCTATATTTTTCATGCTATAACAAAAAATAGTAAAATTTTCAAAAATCTCAAAATTTTCTTCTGTTTCGTTTTTTCTCAATATTATGCATGCTAACACATGAAAATTGCATAATTTTCAAAAATCTTAAATCTTCTGTTTCCTTCAAAACCCTAATATTTTACGTGCTATATAAAATATGGAAATAGCGTTTTTTTGAAAAATGTCAATTTTTGTTTTATTGGGTTTTGTATATATTTTTTGCGATACGTAACGAAAATCATGAAAATTTTAACTTGTGAGGTTTTTCTAGATTTTTTCAATTTTTTGCATGCTACAGCACATACTAGAATCGAGAATTTTTTTAATATTTTGCCAGTAAAATGTAAGTAGTGAAAAAAATAGAAATAGATTTTAAAGAAGGGGCCGATCAAAATTTTTCACCATATAACCATAGTCATACGAGATAAAAGAATGATGAATATTGAGTAGTAGCCAATGAAATTTTTTCTGAGACCCAAATATAGTAAGGGAATTAAATATGGGTTAGATAACAATTTTTCCACTAAAGTCCAAACTAGATAAGGGAATGTCCCCTCATATAGCTTTATATAAATTATATAGATAGATAAGAAATGAGTTTGTCCTTTTCATGTCTTTGTTTTGAATATATATATATATATATATATATATATATATATATATATATGAGAAAATAAATAGAAAAGTAATTGACAGAGAGAGATAGAGAGAGGAGTTGGTCCCAAATTATTTTTTATTCAAATTCAAAGCCAATTCATGGCTTTTCCAGCACAAATAAGAGCTAAAAGCTTTTATTTGATTCTCTAATTTTCTTTGTTGGCATGGAATATTGGTTAGTATATTTTATTGGAAACATAATAAGGGATTTGCCCAAATTCATGCTTTAACGGTGCTTAGGGATCCATCTTTCCAAGCCTTTTACTTGCAAACAAATATACCTTACAACTAAGTTGGCATCCGCAATCCTTAAATTTTTTAGTGTAACTTGGTAAGTGTGCTTGAAGAAAGTATTAGTGCAATTGGATGAAGCTTTCCAAACTATTTTATACCAATTTTGGTATTGGGATCGATGTCGAATGGTCATTTTTGAGATCAGAATCGGCAATTTCGGCCGTATCATATTGTATTTGATAAAAAGAATTTTAAGAACCCGGAAAAATTTCTAAACAAACTTTTTAAGTAACTCTAAACAATTTGTCAAATTCTTTTATAATTAGTGATGCTTAAAGTCATGCTAATGATGTCAAACCAGCTCTAATAACCCAATAACCTATAATCAATCAAATTAAATCATTAATGGACCTATCAGTAAACCCTCTAACCATTAATAAACTTAATACGAAAAACCCTTTTTAAAACGGTGACACAATATTAGTATCAGACGGTATCTGCCTCAGAACTCGGTTGGTCATTTTTAGCATCGAAATTAGCCACCTCGGATTGGGATCATCCAAGATTTCAAACCATGTTTTGTGCTCATAATCAAGAATGCTTATAGCCTAGGTGCCTAATGAACTCTTTAGACTAGGTTTCCTAAATTTTTTGGCGGTTGTTCTGTGAAAGAGTAAGACAAAATCTTTAAATGATTGAGCAGTGGTTTAACATGCACTCTCAAAATGGATTGTATGAACAACACAATAACAAAAATTGTGTTGCACCATTGCACCATTCATGTTTGCTAGCGAGGGTGGGTGGGGTGTTATAGGGTGGGGTGGGGTAAGAATTTTGAAGATGATATTGTAGGCGTGTCATGTCCTGCTTCCCAAAAGACTGTAGCGAGGACGCGATAAGGCTCACGACATATCCATACCGAGAAGCATACCTTCCCGGTATGCACGTTAAGCATCTAGCATGCAATATGTATCACAAGAATTTAACTAATCACAAGAGTTTAAAAACAAGGACACAAGTCTCAAGTTACAAAAGATAAAATGCCCAAAACACGAGTTATTACTTATTACGACTGAAACAGAAAGATAATGAGGAACGTGTCGATGAGTACTTCTAAAATGTCTGGAGGTGAGCGAAGTCTTTAGCTGTAGGGACCGCCTCGCCCTTGTCGGTGTCTAGATCTGACGGAATTTTTCAAGGTGGCTCTATATTCATGGGTTGGTGCGGCGGATACCATGCTTATGATGTCAACTAGGCAGGTTAGTCACTAGATGCTGAGTCCTAACTTGTTACCACAATTATTCTTTACAACCTTCTTCAAACTCACAGGTCATCAAAACAAAAATAAACTATTTTACTTTTACTTAAACAATCTATAATTTTATGTAGGGCTTTAGTCATATATATGCATTAGCGCAATCTATAATTTTCAGCATAATCATCTTAGCCTTTTCCATTAATCTGAGATAGGTTATGAAACAAATTTCCATTAATAAGATTGACAAAAATTTATACCCTGTTGTCATGTGATGCCAATCTTCTCATAATTAGTTTCAACTCCTAGCCAACAAAACTATGGACAAGAGAATGATTTGTTATAATCCTAAAATTCTCAAACTTATGTGGTGGCAACAGTGGATAGGAGAGAAGGTTGAGAATATAAAGAAAAGAAACGGAAGCAATTGCAACAATGGATAGGAGAGAAGGTTGAGAACATGAAAGAAACGAATCGGAAGCAATTGCATTGCAAGGCATGCTTGTTTTAGAGGAAAAGCAAAGGTTTGAAAGTGGGTCCCAAAACATTGTAGCAATATGATTTTGGACAAATCTCTTGCTTGTTTTCAATAAAACACCAATTTTCCATGAATAAGATAAAACCGGAAGAGGAAATCAGAGCTTGCTGTGATTTGTGTTGGAAAAGTGATGGAGTAACTTGAATAAAAAAAATAATTGGGACCCACTCTTTTTTTCACTCTATTGTTTTTCTATTTTTTCCCACATATATCTTTTCATTTACAACAAACACATGAAAAGAACATCCCAACTCCAAACTAGTATTTTCTATCAACTTTACTTGGAACATAAAATTTGTATTTAAGGAAAGATATGAAACTATACTTAAAAATAAAATTCTACTGTACTTGATATCATTTATCATGCCTTTTGATTTATGGTTTATCACGTCACCGCGGACATTAACTTTTCTAGAATTGCTATTTTATTATGCAAGTCCTTTCTTTAATTGGAAACATCCTTCGTGCAAGCATGATTTGGTCCAATTTGTGCCAATTCTACTTTCATTACCTTTACCAATGCATCACCTTTACATCAATAGGAACCTCTCTTTCGTTGGCAAAAATAATTAAAATAAAAATAGGAGCCTCTCTTTCAAGTAACCACTATTTAATGTTTCCTAATCATCAAAAGCTAAAATGTTGTAGTTGCCATTTGTCTATTTTGGATACTACTGTTTCCCTGTAATTTTCTATTTTGGTGAAGCATTAGCTGACTGTATGACTTGATGGTGGGGGGTGGGGGGTGGGGGGGATCCAACTATGCCATTTTCTTGATTCTCATGTTGGCTTATGAAGAAGGGGGTGAAGGCATTTGTCCAAATGAATGGAAACTGCTATAGTAAATAATATCAAACATCTTTTTTCCTTGACTTGATTTTACAATTATTTTTATGATTTCATCTATATATTCAAATTTAGTTTGAGAACATGGGTTGAATGTCTAAATTCCACATGTTATGTTTCAATTTTCTGACTATTAATTACTTATCCATGTTACACGTTAATTCAACTAAGGTCGCTTTCGGATGTTGAAAAGAAATTTTAACACTTCATATTGGATGATTGCTAGCAGTTGCTTTGCTTATTATATTTCCTTCTAAATCCCAGTCTGCATTCTTTTAATCTGTAGGTTACTGAGGCTCTTGCACAAGCTGGTCTTGAGTCTTCAAATCTTATTGTTGGTATCGACTACACCAAGAGCAATGAGTGGACAGGTTATATAATTCATATACTAAAAAAAATTCCCACATTTTGGCTCATTAATTTGAAATTTGATTCTAATTTCTTTTAATAATCAGGTAAGCATTCATTCAACAACCGCAGCCTGCACCACATTGGTGATGTTCAAAATCCCTATGAACAAGCAATCTCTATCATTGGCAGAACATTGTCAGCATTTGATGAGGATAACTTGATTCCTTGTTTTGGCTTTGGAGATGGTGAATATTATATCCCTATTTCTCTAATAAATCAATTCAATTTTTTCTGGTAAATCAAGGTGTAAATATTTCTTTGCAGCTAGTACGCATGACCAAGATGTCTTTAGTTTCTATCCTGATGAGAGGCCATGCAATGGGTTTTCAGAGGCTCTAACACGGTACAGAGAAATTGTTCCGCAATTACGATTGGCTGGTAAGTTTTTAAATTTATTTTGGATTTATAATTGGACTAGCTGTTTTTTCCATTTAATCATTGGGTAAATTTACTAAACATCACGAACAGTTATTTTTTTCAAATAAAACCATTAAACTTTGTAAATATTTCATCATGCTTGCCTTCTCCTATAGTGTTATCTGTAATTAATGAAGTTCAAAGGTTTTGTCTGAAAACAGTGGAAAGTTCATGGGGGTTTAATAATTTTACCCTTTATTATATTCAATTATGGATTCATAATCTTTCTTTGTTCTAGGGCCAACATCGTTTGCCCCGATAATTGAGATGGCCATGACAATTGTAGAACAGAATGGTGGGCAGTACCATGTTTTATTGATAATTGCTGATGGACAGGTATAATTCCTTAATTTTTAAAATTAGCAATGGAGGACAAAAAGAGAAATCATAATATTTAGTTCATACGATATACTGCCATACTTTGGATTATCTCATATCTTATTTTTCATTCCACATGTTATTTCTTTTTTCTTTGAGAAAATTTTCAATTTGTCCACTAGGGGAACTATTTGTTTATGTTTTTGGTTTATTTTCTTAGAGAGCTAAATGTTTTGTTATGTGCAGGTCACAAGAAGTGTAGATACAGAGTCTGGGCAACTGAGCTCCCAAGAACAGAAGACCGTCGATGCTATTGTAAAAGCTAGGTAAGTCTTATTAAGGCGGAAAAATATAAAAGCATCTTGTTTAATGATTTGGTCGAATTTATTCAATTGTTGAATTCATCAATGTAAATATGGTAGCTAAATATTATTGCTCATCTGTTAATGTATCAGTAAGTTTTCCATACAAGGAATCTAAAGGTACAATTATTCCTTAATTCTTAATTTGTATGTTTTTCCATTGCATTTTGCAGCGACTTTCCGTTGTCAATTATATTAGTTGGAGTTGGGGATGGCCCTTGGGATATGATGAGAGAATTCGATGACAACATTCCTGCGAGAGCCTTCGACAATTTCCAGGTAAGCGTTGAATATTTCTAAAAAAAATGAGTTTTTCACATGCTATCATTTCTTCTCTTGATTTAGTGGTCTATTTAATTTACCTCGCCCTTTATGGTCGAGGCATCGTTACGTTCGCTTCCCTCACTTTACTTGTTTTGGTAGTGTTAACTTTCATCGAATTTTCTCAGTTTGTAAATTTTACGGCGATCATGTCCAAAAACGTGCCCCAAACGAGAAAGGAGATGGAGTTTGCTCTTTCAGCATTAATGGAAATACCTTCACAATACAAAGCAACTATAGAGCTTGGAATCTTAGGGTATGATAAGTTTTTCTCTTTTGTTAGCTTTATATCATCATCATCATCAATGGTTGGTTTGGATATCGCAGCCCAAATGCCCCTTATTTTTGTATTATTATAATACCTCTTAATCTCAGTATTTTAATCTTCCATCATGTAATATTTTAACTTACTACATATCAGCCCTCATCCTAGTTTTGCCCAATAATGAACATGCCATCAGCTTAATCCAAGCTATCATTAACTAGTATTTTGCTCATGTGATGCATTCAAATATGTTAGATATCATGAAAAATTCTAATTAAAATATGTAGTTAAAATAGTAGAGGTTGTCAAATTTTTTTATAAAGATTATTTAAAGTTATAAGAAAGCAATAAACTCGATCAATCTTATTAAGAGATAAATCATCTCAATTTATACACCTCCTAACATAACTAACAGATAACTAATGATTCTAATAATCTAACACACTAATCATAATCTCAACAACATAAATCAAAACTTATTAAATTTATGATAACCATAATATCTAATACAGTTATATTCAAACATCTCATAATCTAACCAACTTCCTCAAGCTCACGGTGGATAACTGAGAGTTTGAATAATATCTTGAACCAAAATATGCAACTTGTAGAACGACGGAGAAGAACAACGGATCTAAAACATCCAGCATGGCGGACTAATATCCTTTGGTCTCTTTCGCGCATTGCAAGATGGATCGAATAATCTGCAGTCCCTTTCGCTGGAAGTGCTAAAAGAAGATCATGCTGCTAGAAGACGTCATAAGAAAAGAATAGCCGCTTGGACGGAAGAAGATTATGCTGCTAGAAGACGTCATAAAAAAGAATAGCTGTTTGGATTTGATATTGATGGAGACAACTGCTTATAATCAAGCTGAGAGAACTCATTTCAGAATTAGATATTATTGACGCAACTTTATTTATTTTGGAATAATAAATTAAAAATATAAATGAAGATAAATTTTGGATCGAGCCGTTGGTTTTGATACCATGATAAGAAAGCAATAAACTCAATCAATCTTATTAAGAGATAAATTCAATTTATACAGCTCATAACATAACTAACTGATAACTAATAATCCTAACAATCTAACACACTAATTATAATCTAACATAATGTTTTGAAAAACTTTTATATAAACAGTTAAAAATAAAGTTTGCAATTGTTTATTCCCTCGAAAATTACGAGGAACTTACTTGACACGTTCATGCTGATGAAATTTTAATTTGAGACCCTCTTCCCTTTGAATGAAAATAATAGAGATTGTTCCTGAGATCTTCCTATGCAGACTGTCAAGGCACTAAGAGAATATGCTGAAAATTGAACTTGGAGTAGCAAAGAGATTTAAGGCTGAAATATTAATATACTAAGATTAGTGGATATTTTTTTTAAAAGAAATAAGTGAGAATTTGGGGTGTCAGTGCAATTTAAGACCCTTTTGTTTAGCAGCATGTGTCAATAACTCTGAATCTGTGGTTGAAACAGCCACACGATAGTGAAATCTCCAGAGAGAGTCCCTCTTCCTCCACCATTTGGAACTTATAATAGTACCCCTTCATTTGGTTCTAAATCATTTGGATCGGCGAGTTACCCTCAACAGAGCACATCATCTTATCCTCAATATCAACCACCACAAAGCACTGCTCCACCCGCTGCGAGTTCTTCATGGAATGATCAGGTACAAATTTTTAGAATGTATTTGTTTCACATTTTTTACAATTATACTATTGAGTTTTGATGGTGGTTAGGTTGACAATTTAGGCTTTAGGCTTCGTATTATATCAAACTTGTTTTTTTTGGCAAAGACAACAAAAACAAAAATGTTTGAATTGGTGGTTCCCGGGATAATTATAATTTTTCTCATGAAAATATGCTTTCTTATTACTTTTATAGTTCTTATGCAAAAACTATATGGAAGGTTTCAACTTGAATTCCAAAATTGCAAACCTTCATTTCATCATCATAATAAAGATCTGTAACGCGCGCGCGCGCGTGTTGTTACTTTTTTCAATAGCTTGTGATACATCAGTTCAGATTTACAATGCACAAATAACTTGATTAAGGAATGCACTGCATAGTTTAATTATGTCGTCAATATACTCCAGCATTTTAATTTTGTGCTAACTAGTTTGAACCATGTTGGATATTCAGCAGGTTTGCCCCATCTGCCTTACAAACCCTAAGAATATGGCCTTTGGCTGTGGACATCAGGTAAAGTATTTATATGTAGATTAAGTGTGTTATAAGCATGGTTTTACATCTTGAATGATTCTGGCCCTAGATTGCCGGTTGCAATCCCAAATATGCCGTCCAAGTTCTGATACCGAGATCTTAAACCTTAGTACACGGTTCACTAATGGATTATTGGTATTTTAGTATTAGCTTTATTGATTGATTAGCGGGTTTATAAATGAGTTTATGGGTTTATCAATGGGTTTTTGGTTTATCACTAATTACTAAAGAACAGTCAAGAGGCTTTTAGTCATCTTTACGGCATATTTGAAAGACCGCTCTGACATAATTAATTACTAAACAATATGTCAAATTTGTTTTTTGTTATTTTCTACTATTTATTTAGAAATTTTATTACTTTTTAGAAATTTGTTTATTCAAACAATAAAAAAACCGATATTTTGATCTAAGATGGTTGGACACAGCCGAGATGGCTGATTCTGATCCAAAAGTGCCCATTTGATACCAAATCGAGATATTAAACCTTGGTTATAAGCAATTAGCCCTATTTTTTTTATGGTTAGTAGAGCATATCACCCGTTAGCATATCTTGTCTAGCACTCAACACTCCCAACTGATTTGTCGTCATGGCACCCTCGAGATACTCGGCTATCAGATCAAATTCATCTTCCAAGTCAAATTGAGACTGAGCCTAGTAGGGTTGTTGGATGAGATATATATGAAGCGAGTTATATGTTATCAACCATCCTTTTCTTTATAGTTTATACCCATACAGGATCCATACTTGCTTATTGTTTTATAATTTTGTTGTCACTCTACTAACAGAAACGTTTTATTCGTGGATATGCAGACATGCTACGAGTGCGGACCAAGCCTTCAAACCTGCCCTATATGTCGAAGTGAAATTGTAACAAGAATAAGGCTCTATTGAAATTAGAAGCACTTGTGCTGTCAACTCTTCTATCAGTTCTGAATCGTGTCTGTGGATTTCCTTAAATTGTCTATATCTGCTTGTACATTAACTATATTAGAAAACGATTTGAGAAGGATTCATAAGAAGCAGAATTCAGATTGAACTCAAATTCCGGCAATCATATGACAGGTGATGTTAGCCAAGGCAGATGGTTCAGAAGCCGCAAGAGTAAAACGTGTGGTGTATTTTATACATTTTCTTGTATATGCCAACGTTATTTTTGTATCCTGTTCCAAAATTACAGTTCTCCCTTTTAAGTATGCGATTGGATCGTTTTATACTGGTGTTTGAGTGCGACGAGTGTAAAGATTAGTTTTTTCCTGTATGTTAAAAAGCAATTAGTAAATGCAGTTTATATTGCTGGTCTTGTGTCGATTCTTTCACATGATGCAATTGATTTAATATGGTGACTGCGACCTGGGAGGTACTTATCAACATATACTGCCAAAGTGTCAGACAGCTTATTTCGTTTTATTCTTTTCAAATTTCTTTCTTGGCGTTATTAATCCAAACAACAAGGAGGAGCCCTTTAGTAATGACTACTTTCCCATTTGCTCTAATTGTTTCGGCAAATGTTATAGTGGGTGAAGTCTCTTTGTCTTTATTTGCAGGGAGTATGGCTCCAATCCCTCTCATTACTCCACATAAGATTGGGAAATCCGATCTTTCTCACAGGTAAGTTAGAATCTGCTTTGATTGTATGGATCGTATTCACTGACTATGTATTTCACCTCTGATCATAATTGCAAAGTGTTCAGATTCGTCTTAGATCGATTTTATGCCCAAAAGATATATATGTTTGCCTCATTCATCTTGTGACGTTTCGAAAGATATATGTACAAGTTTTAATGGTTAGGTTTCTATAATCAATTCAGAGTAGTTCTTGCACCGCTAACAAGGCAAAGATCATTTGGCAACGTTCTGCAGCCACATGCCATCTTGTATTATTCTCAATGCGCTTCTCAAGGCGGCCTGCTGATATCCGAGGCCATGGGAGTTTCAGGCATGGTTCAAGGGTGAGAATTTTTCTTATTATTTTATATTTTTTTTCTTTTATCTAGCATATTGAAATTATTCAATGTTGATGGTAGTAAAGGTTCTAATATGCATCTTTTCATTTTTGTATAAGGTATCTGCACACACCTGGCATTTGGACTTAAGAGCAAGTGGAAGCATGGAAACCTATTGTTGATGCAGTTCATAAGAAGGGAGGGATATTCTTTTGCCAGATTTGGCATGTTGGAAGGGTTTCTAATTATGGTACATCTCCTTCATGTAGAAAGAGATTGAAATTTCGTGATGTTTTTAAAAATTTAGATTTAATGATTTTGATCTCTTTATACTAAACTAGAGGAAGCTACTTCAATTTTTCCTGTATAGCAGGATTTTTCTTGTTCTTTTTGTCCTTTTTTTTAACGAAAAGCTGCACTTTGCCTCCTATTTTTTTATATCTCAAGTTTGATCCCCCCTACGTATAACATTTTATTCCCAATAACAGTATCTACTATGCAGTATCTACTATGCAGAGTTGGTTAAAAATGGTAGAAATTTGGAACTAACCTTGGGATAGAAAACTTGTAGAAACGGAACAAGCTATTATAATAGGGATTAGGTATGTACTTTTAAAAATTTCTTTCGTATTTTTGAAGAGGCAAAAGGTAACTAGTTTCCTGCAATTTAGCCTCTTTATTTACTATTGTTAAGAAAGATATATATTAGGTTTAATTAGATTTAGATTTAATTACATTGGTAAGATTTAGATTTGTTTGGTTTATTTGTATTTTCTATTTTCAGAAAAACAATAATATATATATATATATTAGAGAGTATTCTCTACCTATCTCATAATTTTTTCTAATTCTCTGATTCCATAGTAAGAGCCTAACTCCAGTGCCCAGCCATCACCCCCCCCCCCCCCCCCCCCCCCCCCGGCCATCAACCGCTGCCGCCGCCTCGTGCTACCCAATCGCTGCTACCAAAATCGCCCTCGCTACCCAATCGCTATCGCTAGCAACGATTCCTCTGCGATCCCACCAACGATCTGGGAGACTCCTTCCTCTGCGAATCCTCTGCGATCTGGGAGACTTTTCCCATGGCTATTATTATGCGATTCCTCTGCGATCTGGGAGACTCCTTTCCCCATGGCTATTTGATGTGATTATTTTTATGTGATTGGTGATTGGCTCCTTAGCAAACTTCTTTGTCTTCGAGATCTGGATCGCCACCAATTTTATTTATTTATTTTTAATTTCCCCTGAGACTCCTTCCCGATCTGGTTTTATTATTGGATTTGTGGGATTTGTTATTGGATTTGTGTTGGTGATTGCTTGGTGTTCCGGGTGGTGGAGGAGGTCGATGACCTTTTGGAGGAAGGGTGCGAGGAGCTGACCGTTTCTGTTCACACTGTGAGATGACTGGGCACACTAAGGATTATTGCTATTCGCTTCATCCGGAACTTTGATTTCACTGAGCTACTAGAATAGCTATATCTGATATAAAACCTGCCACTTCTACTTCTCAAGGTGTTTCTAGACTTTCCGAGGAGGAGATATTGTGACTTAGGTCTCTTCTAACAGATCTATTTTCTCAAGCTCCACTACCGTTCTGGTTAAAGGCAATAAATGTGTAAATCCCCAGTTCTTTGTATATTTTTTCCATATTTTCCCCTAAATATTTTCCTAATTTTTTAATTCTATATTCTCTTTTAACCCTAATCAAAATTTTCTTATTTAAAATTTTTCTAAAACCCAAACCCACTTCTCACCCGACCCAACCCGACCCTTTCCTCCCCTCTCTTTCCTCTTCTTCTCTTTTCTCTCTCTTCCCCACTTCTTTTAAACCCAACGGTTCCTTCTCCCCCTTCTCTTGCACTCATCCCCGACCTCGTCCTCGCCACGCCAACGACACCCGCGATCTTCATGGCCATCTCCTCCATCTCCTCAACATCTTTTCTCTCCTCCCTCGTTCTCTCTCCCCAACGTCGTCCTCCTCTCTCGCAACGACGCCCGCAAGATCCGCTCCCCCACGACCTCGTCTCACCCTCAACAACCACCGAACCCCTCACCGTTCCTCCTTTAACTCTCTCCTTACTCTAAATCCCTAACCCTCATTCTCTCTCTCTTCACCTCTCGTTTACTCTCTCTCTCTTTCCCTAACCAAAAACCCCACCGAGCTTTTCCCTACCGCCTCACCGCTGAGCACCACTCATCGCCGACGAACCCCTCTGCCAACACACCATCTCTTTCTTCTCAACCAAGCAGCCTCTACTCCCTCATCAACCCAGCTAAGCTCCTTGACTCATCACCACCGCCGCCAGAGCCCTCCACCATCTCCATCACCTCAACCCATCGCCGGCAACCCCGAGATCCTCTGCAAACTCCTATGCAAACTGTCAACATCATCATCATCGACGTCGTCCCTCTCCTTCCATCCAGCAACCGACGACCCACTGCACCCCGTCTACTTCCCTCGACCCCATCAACTCCGGCCGCACCACTCACCGCCGGCCACACCTTCCCTCAAGTCATACCCGAGACCCCTGGCTGCCGCTGTGCCAAGCTCCGTGCCCACTTCCCTGAACCACCGTGCCCACTCCAATCCGCTCTTGTGCCCACCTCCGCATCGGCGCTGTGCCACGACTGCACTACCGCCATGCCCATTCCAGTGCCTCCTGTATGCCCAGACGTGCCGCGACTCATGCCCGCTTCGTGCCCATCACCGTGTCTAGTAGCGTCCAGTACCGTGTCACGCCGTGCCATACCCGCACTACGCACTAAGCCAAGACCGTGCCCAGTACTGTGTCACGCTCGCATCATCACTACGCCCACTACTGTGTCATGCTCGCGTCATCACTACGCCCACTACTGTATCACGCCTGCGTCGCCTCCGCATCCAGTACCGAATCACCACGCATCGCGCACGCGCTATGCACCGTGTCCAGCATTGTGCCATCTTGTGTGTCGAGGCGAATCCTGCACGTTGCATCGTTTCTATATCAGCGACCCAAGACAAGTAAAATCCCTCACTTATTTATCATGCTATTTTTAGCGTTAACCAAAAGCGCTTTTGTAATAACTAGATATACATAACTAGTTTAGATCGTAACTATCTTCGAAATTGCATAACTGTCACGACCTGAAAATATTGTTCGTGACCGGCACTTAAACCATGCAACGTCTAAAGGAGTAATGTTCATATCAGAAAACAGCATTTTAATACCGCCCATTCATTATCTGTTTGTTGTATTTATCGGTACTATTAACCAGTGTCTGCTCAGTAATACAGATTACAGGTATCCGTGACAAAATACTGGAAATACATTTAAAAGCACGGATATATCAATTGAGAGCCGACACTGCAACCAGAATCGCAATCCGACCGATACTTCAGGAGTCCCTTTTTGCAACAAGTTTGTGTACACATTTTTCTATCTAAATGGTCCAACACAACAAGTGTGTACACAAGACTTTTAGGCACATATGGATATAATATATTCAAGGCTAAATATTATGTGCATTCAATGCTGAGAATTATGTGTCAATTTGAAGATTCAAAACTTCCCTTCAATAATAAGTGCAAAATAAAATCACATGGACAAATCAACAAAACCATAATGGGGGCAGCCATGATTTAGGTACATGTGGGAATGGAGTAATGAGCATTTAATGGTGAAAATTATGTGTTGAATTCAAGTTTCAAAATTCCCTCCAAAAGCTGGGTACAAGTCAGGTTGAAACAGAGGAAATAAACTGGACCAAAGAGACATCGGGGACCTAACAAGTCAACACACCAAGTACGGGACCCACCCATCGGACTTGGACCGGCCACATCAGCACTTGGGCCGGCCTGGCCGGCCCCACCTCCTCATGTGGGCCCCACCTTCTCACTGACCCCTCCTTGATGCCATGTAGCTCTATTTTTATTGTTTATTTTCTTTTCTTCTTTGCCTATAAATAGCAGGCAGAGGGAAGGGTTCATGGTCATTCTTTTGCTTACATTTCCACACTTTGTAACTCTTTTATTTTCTTTTAGTTCTTGTAAATAGCCTCCCCCTTGAGCTCTCTATCTTAACTTGATCTTGCAACCTCTTCATTGAGCTTGCAAGTTTAAGCTTTGGTCATTGATCTCAAGGGGTTGTATCTTCGTATGGAATGAATAAAGCTCTTCTCTTTTGTGCCTTCATTTCACATGAGTTCTTTACCCTTCTCTTGATCTTGCAACCCCTTCATTGGGCTTGCAAGTTTAAGGGTTGGTTATTGATCCCATGACTTGTGTTTTGTTCCATGGTTCCTAGTTCTCTTTCTTGCTTATTTCTTTCTTGCTTTACATTCATGCTTTACTTTCATGCACTTAAATTCCATGCACTTTAATTACTTGCTTGTAATCTTTTCTTTTCTTTGTTCTTCTCTTTTGTTATCTCTTTTTGGTTTGTTTTGTGAATGGTGTGAATATTGTTGTTAGGAAAAGAGAAAGATGTTGTAAGTTAACATTTCGTTTTTCATTTCCTTTTCCCGTCTTTTCCATTTGAAACTCTGCCCAAACCTTACGCAAGCGCTCCGTTAGGCACCCTACCCTACCAAGGTAAAGGTGATTCCTAACCGTGACCGGTTGCATTCGGTTTGGCCGGAGGCGAAAGCAAGAGACAAGAACGGACGGACAAGGGTCAATAAGCTGGATTCCATGAATACCGTGCTTAAGTCCCCTAATCCACGTTGTTGCCGATTGTTCTAGCTTCATTGGTTAAGTTCGGCTCAAAGTACTTGAATACGGAATCCATTAACCTACACTATCCTATCGTTTCCTAACAAGCCTTATACTTGCATATAACACATAGGTTAGATAACGAACAAATCCGCCACGTTGTTAACTCGTTAAAACAAGAACATAAAACTTACCATCTCCCTGTGGATCGACCCGTGCTCATCGCGGCTAGCTGCAAAGCGACACCGTCCTGATCGCGGTTAAACTTTAGAACTTTTAATTATCCGACATGCTTTTGGCGTGCGACCAAATGGCGCCGTTGCCGGGGAGGCGGTAACGTTTTTAGTTTTTGTTATTTCGGGTTAATCTTGTGAATATCCATCTAACACTTTTTCAAAACAAACTAAAAATCTCAAAATTTTCAAAGCCAAACAAAAAAAAACTAACATTCTTAACTCATTTTGCTCTCTGGATTTTATACCTGCAAGCACTTTGGATCTCAATAGAAAGGATAAACAATACCAATGTGGCATTAGTGGAATACTGAGACTACTGTTGAAATTTGGTGCCCTGCCTCATCAAGTTGGCCAGCGACATCATCACCAAAACCGGCGACGCGGGCCCCTTCACCACCTTTTGCCTCCAATTTCTCCTCTGTACTCCAGTATTTTATTTTTGTCCTATTTGTATTGTTTGTTTTTTTATAATTTTTAGTGTGCAGGTATTTGGGCATTCGTATCGCTTTTTCGCAATAATAATCCGTTTTTCCGACATTTCAGATTTTGCGGATTTGCAAACAGCGAGCGTGGGGAGCAAAGTGCATATTCAAAATTAAGGTGGTTACGAAGAACAGTGCCAAAGATCCGGGTAGTTTGACCCGCGCAAGCGAACTTTTCAAGCTTACCGGATTCGATTCAATGGGGGTTTCTTAACCCACAACTTAACGGTACGCACTTTACTAACACCTTCTTCTCAAATCCGACGTTTCCAATATAATATCTTTGCAGGATTCTTTGCAAGTTCGCTAGCAAACGCCAAAAAAATTGACTAACCCGTATTTGTTGCAGTGCTGTGCTTAAAGTAAAAAAAAACGATTGTTTGATTCTTTATAGAATTTTTATTGAATTGTGCATTGCATACATTAATACGGACTTAAGGGCAAGCGAACCCCACAACATACGGTAAAGAATTTCATCACCTTTTCCGTGGCCCACAAATCATGAAACTGTGCATAAACGTTAACCCACACAAATTTTAAAAGAAACTAGACTTTAAGCCTTTAAGGACTTCGCGCTCACTAGGAGAGGTTAACTGTGTTTAGAACACCGCTTAACGGTATATTGTTTATGGGGTGTCCAGGAAAGTGTTAACGGCGAAACCGCCAAAAGATAAAAGGTTATTTAATTAAGGACCTTCGCGAAAGCGTCGGAAAACCTCCCCTTATCTTTGCACTTACTTGGCCTCGTGATCAGTATATCTTGAGCCTGTTTCTCGACACAGTTTTACTTCGACAATCAAGTTCTTGAGCAGGTCTAGTTGATCTAGGTGAACCCTAGACCGATTAGGTGTGTGGTATTTTGTGTCGTGATTGTTTTTGGTCCAGATTTTTTTTTTGTATATTTCATTCTTTTGTTAATAACTAACTATAAAAAATAAAAAAAATAAAAAATCACATTCTTTTTCCCCTCCTTTTCTCTTCCTTTCTTTCTTTCTCTCTTCATATCATGGGTACCCCATCTCGAAAAACCCTTGCCGAACTTTGGTACCCACAACCAGACATAACTTCCTACGGTTCTTGCTTTGGCCGAACGTCGAACGACCCCTCCATGCCCAAAATTTCATTGAAAGATCGCATAGACGCGTCTAGGACAAACACTTGCACTCAGCAATCCACTTTGTATCAACCGTTTCAACCTCCCCCACCCTCTTATGTTGATACCCCTTTTACTAGTCGTTCTTTGTCCATCGCTGAACATATTAAACAATCCCGTAGCCGATCTTTCACCCCTTTTACCACTACAAATTCTTTGGATCAACAATTCAATTCACCTTCTTATTCGTATGTTGATCGTACCCCTGTCCAACCATTAAATTCATACCAGTCCTACCCAACTTTTGCACCTGCCCTAGACATTGCGTCTGAACAGCCTTTTGGGAGTTTTCAGTATCCAAACAACTTTGAATCTTTTACTGAAACCCCTTCACAACCCATATCTAGTCTAGAACAGTTGCTGGAAGACTTTAGGGTAGCGTCATGCCAACAGATGATGGATTTGAATGCGTCCATGGCCGCCCTCATACAACCTAGTGACCCGGTAGCTAGTTTTCAACTAGCTCCACATTTTACAATGTATGATGAGGCGGTAGGACAGGCTGAGAATTTGAGTAGTGAAAGTGAGCTGTACACCCTTCCTAATCAAACCTACCCATTGCAAATTGAATCACACAACTCCAGTTTTGAATGTTTATCTAGTGTCCCAAAAGATTTACCGATTAAAGATAGAACGTTTAATGAGTTGTGTGACTTTGTAGTATTTGATTTACCCGATTGTGAAGGGTTCATTCCAAGTGAAACCAGTCCTAAACCTTTTGACCTCTACACCTCCATCTTAGAACCAGAATCGATTGAAATCCATGTTTTGATGAGGAGTCTGAGAATATTAATTTTCACTTGATTGAGGATATTGACGCAGGGAGTATTTTGGATGATGAACCCGTATATTTGACTGAAATTTTCTCTCCAATTCATCATCCCGAGTCATTAAATGTTTCTCCCGAACTTCATATGCGTCTTGATTTTGATGAGATTTGCATGGATGAAATAATTTTTGAGGAGAATTATGAGGATAGTATTAAGGAGAGTATTGAGGATAGTATTGAGGATGAACCATTTTTGTTTGATGTCTCGGATTTTCCAATTCATCCTCCTGAACCTTTAACCGTTAAACTTCCTAAATCACCCTCCATCCTTTCCATCGTTCCGACCACGCAAAAGATCATGCAGAAGGACTGTGAGTTTGAAAAATTTCTGTTCAATCACAGCACATTTGACGCCACTAGTACGTTCCTCCTTGAATCTGACACTCTTCTCACAGCCGATGACGATTATGTGTGTTTCACTTTTTCGGACGATGTTGAAGGCTCACCGCCCGAGTTTGAGTCCTTTGAATTTTCAGATGAGTTAGTTGAACCATCAAACTCGGTTGCTCACAGTCATCTCGAACCATTGATGGAATCTTTCGAGTTCGAGACAGTTTACTTAGGTGAGAATAAGACTATCCCTAAATCACTCTCCTTCGTCCCTTCCATCGTTCCGACCTTGCAAGAAACTGTATCACTTTCATTTCCTATATCTGGTTTACCGAGTTCGGCGTGCCCATGTTTTCTCGCGAATCTTGAGGAATTTGACCCCATTTCTCGACGGGTTAATACATTAGCACAAACGCTTCTTACACATCGGTCATTACAAATTGTGCTAATTTATTCACTCCATTTTCACCCTCAAGTTCGTATTCCATTTCTTTCTCCCTTCCACCGTTCTCCTCCTCCACCGAGACCGTATACCACTTCTATCTTCATACGGTCTCGCGTATTCTCCATTTCTTTTCTCTTCATCTTCTTTCACCAACCCGCATATTATCATGATAGAATTTTTGAATGGTTGGTGCTCACTTTTGGCCTTTGTAAGGCCTTGTATAGCTTGATATTGTTGTCTTTCCCTCCTAATCCTGAACTTCAACGTTTAACAGTGGAAACACTGTTTTACTTAAGTTTGGGGGGGGGGGAACCTTTTTGTGTATATATGTCACGCCCCGCTTCCCAAAGTACACTAAAGTGGGCACGTGACATAACCAACCATGCTACCTATGGATAGGAAAAATCCTTCCACAGTCACATTACGGCTGTGGAGATATCAAGAACAGGAAAGTAAACTAACTATCTAGTACATGTCCATAAGCCAGAGTAAAAGAGTCAAGAGATAACAATATGCGGAAACCAAAAGATACAATAAATGAAACACCTGGAGTGAAACTACGTACCGACAGGAACCTCACCGCTTGTCTAACAGCGGCAAAACTCCTAATCAGTCTGCAGCAAGATAGGAGAATCTGGGCCATGCAAAACCCAGACGTCAGCGCGTCAAGTCATCAAGTAATAACATAATAAGCAGGCAATGCGAATATAAACATGAATAAAGCAAGAGTAACGATAATATGAATCAGAGCAGTGCAGGGTAATGTGCAGTAGGTAAACTGGACTATTCTATCAAGTTCTCTGTTCTAAAGTCTTTGAAACCAAATTGATGAATTATCGATGTAACTCAATAGTATCCCGTGCATGCCCGGGACCACAGTCTAAGACTCTCGGGCTGAAACCGAGACGTGCCGCTAGGCACTAACAAGGAAAGGATAAAAACCAACGATGTCAGCAGCATCGTCACGAGGCGGGCCTGGCCTCTAAAACTGATCAGTACAGGTAGTGAACTGTTGAGTTACAAGTCAGGTTTCACCTTTGATTTCCCCATACTCCCAAGTTATATGTGTAAGTCAAGTCAGGTATCCCGAAATCAAGAAACTAATGCCAACACAGGATCAGGTAAACATGTTTGTCTGGATAGACAACAGGAACGGTCCATGAGGACTACATGTCAGGTTTGTTGGCATTACACACAAGATCAGGTAACGGATCAGGTCATGGTACATCAGGTCAAGTCAAGCAGAATACGGTACCATGTCGGGTAGATCAATATATATGTAGCAAGTCAGGTCAAGATATAAACAATATCATGGGTGTGCTCACAATCAGTTATACAAGCAAGCATGGTTATCATCAACATGATATAAGCAATGAATTAAGCAATAGGCAGATTTACTCAATTTGAAGTACAGTTATCAGTTGTGTCACAGAGATGATTTCAATGTTATGCGAATGCAGTATGATAATTATGGCCTTTTAATCATGTTAACAAGTTTAAGAACTTTAGAGGTGCAATGATTCATATAAGGGTTCAATACAGCTATTACAGGTTAAAATGCGTACGAGTGTCCGAATGGAACATAACTATAGAGATAAATGCCATAAGTTATGTCAATATTAAAAATGTGATTAAACAGGTAAATGTGGTTATTAGGTTTAATTGCAAACTGTAGGTTCCAAGTTTAAAGATAAAATGATATATAACAATATTGTACATGAAAAAGTGGGAAATTATAATACCAAAGTTAAATTGCGGGTTTTAGGATGTCATTAATTATAAGTAAATATTGATTAGCATGTAGCAAGGGGTACTTGCCTCGACGGGTCGCGAACCGGGAAAAACGGAACGTAAAACGTCGGCGGGGAAACTCGCGACGGGCGCACGGCTCACGGAATGAACCCAAACGACGAACAATGGAACCACACGGGTCGGGGTACCTCGCTGGAACGTCGGGTCACGTCGTCGGTATCGTCGGATTCCGGCCAAGGAATGAACAGTAAAGATCAAGATATGCAATCAAGAAGAGAAAGAAACTAGAGAAGAAAGGAAGGAGGAAAGAGGAGAAGAAGGCTTACGGTAAATAGCATGTTAGAGCAAGTATTTGGACACGAACATGCAAAAGACAACACGACGCAATCTCGGCTAGGATTTCGGCTCGGATACTGGGATGCGGCCAAGCTCTCTTATGAGTCTCGACTTGTGATCTGGATTGCAGCCGAGAGAGAAGACGTCGGCGATGAAGACGACGATCACGGCAATGATGAAGTGAGGCGATTGCTGGAGTTGGGTAAAGGTTTGTGCTCGAGTTTGGTTGACGGCGAGGAGGGAAATATGGCTGCGGTTTGGATCATCTAAGGATGAAGAAGGCGACGGCAGTAGGGGTGTTGATGGGTTCTCGGTTGAGGGAGGTGGCGTAGATGCAGGTCACGGCTAGGGTTGAAGGGAGATGGCAACGGTAAGGTGAGGAGGAGAGGTAAGGTTTGCGGTGGTCTAGAGGAGGTTGCTGCTGTGCTGGGCGGGTGATGGGAGATGGAGACGAGGGCGAGGAATTGAGGGATGGAGCTCGGACGAGACTACAATGGTTTGGTCGAGGTTGAAGATGGGATGAGGCTCGGTTAGGGCTTTGGTTATTTAGAGGAGAGAAAATTTGATGAGAGAGGGAGAGAGATAAGATGGGTTTTAGCATATATAGCATTTTAAAATAGATGAGAGAGTGGAGAGAGAGAGATAGAGAGATAAGAGGGAGAGGGAGAGAGATACGGGAGAGAGAGGGAGAGAGAAATAAGAGGTGGGGCCCACAGTTTTTTTGAGAGCCGTGATTGGCTGGGGAGAGAATTGTTTGTTAGAAAAAATATTAATATAAAGATTTAAAAGATTATAAAATTTAGATGGTTAATATATATATAAGTATACGGTGGTTTAAATATATTAAAAATTCGGGATTTTGGCGCAAAGTAAAACATTTCCAAATTGCACCCGGGTCGGGTACAAAAATTTGAAATTGAAATAATAGAATTTTAAGCGGGATCCAAAATTTAAAATGAAGTGTTTTACAACCAAAAAGCATACCCCCAAAACGGACACACGTACGTGCACGTAGCCGTCCAAACTCGCCCGTTTCACTGAACGGGACGAGAACACGATGCACGGACGCTACAACAGGGTTAGGGGTGTCAAGCAGGCCAAGATGAATATTTTTAATTTTATTTTAGATGCCATAAATTGTTATATGCAGAAATGAATTTGCCGGGTAAAATTTTACAGTAAGTAACAATCAAGCAAGATAAATGAAATAAATGCCACACTCCATTCATAAAGTAACCGAAATTAGTAGCATTGGGCTCGGGTGTTACATTATACCCAACTACAAAAAGAATTTCGTCCTTGAAATTCCAAGAATACAAAGACAGATAACTACAAGAAAAGGTGAGGAAACTTCTGCCGGATTTCATCTTCTCGTTCCCAAGTGGACTCTCCATGCGAGCGATTACCCCAAGAAACAAGCACAAGAGGGATCACCATGTTCTTAAGAACTTTTCCCCTTCGATCCACGATTTCAATTGGTCGTTCCTCAAAAGTCAAGTCTTCTCGTACTGTTAGCTCCGAATGATCCAATACGTGCGTTTCATCTCGAACATACCTTCGTAGTTGAGATACGTGAAACACATCGTGCACATTCGCCAAGGACTGCGGTAACGCCAAACGATACGCTACCTCACCAACACACTCCAAGATCTCAAAGGGTCCAACGAATCGAGAACTAAGCTTCCCTCGACTTCCAAAATGAATCACCCCTCTAGTCGGTGATATCTTCAAGAATTCCAAATCGCCCACGGCGAACTCTAGAGGTCTTCTTGACGTATCTGCCCAACTCTTCTGTCGGTCTTGTGCTGTCTTCATATGATTTCTGATAGTGTTAACCTTCTCAACTGTCTGCACCACCGGTCCCAATAACCTTCGTTCACCGACATCATCCCAACAAACGGGTGAACGACATTACGACCATACAATGCCTCAAATGGAGCCATCTGGATAGTTTCCTGAAAACTGTTGTTGTAAGAAAACTCCACCAAATGCATATGATCCTCCCAGGAGCCCTTGAAGTCCAACATACATGCTCTCAATATATCTTCAAGAGTTTGGATTGTTCTCTCCGACTGACCATCAGTTTGAGGATGATAAGCTGTGCTAAACTTCAATCGAGTCCCCAAACTTTCCTGTAAACTCCTCCAGAAGTGTGATAAGAACCGAGTGTCCCGATCGGACACAATGCTCACCGGTACTCCATGCAATCTTACAATCTCTTGCATGTATCGTTCTGCCAAAGTCTCTGTTGATTGACCAACCCGGAAAGAAATGAAGTGAGCCGCCTTGGTCAATCGATCAACAATCACCCATACAGCATTGTTGCCCTTTGGACTCCGCGGTAAAGCCGTCACGAAATCCATGGTTATATGTTCCCACTTCCACTGAGGAATCGGAAGTGGTTGCAATAAACCAGCAACCCTTTGGTGTTCAGCCTTAATTTGTTGACACACCAAGCACTTAGCCACAAAGCGAGCAATCTCCCGTTTCATGCCTTCCCACCAGAAATGTTGTCGAATATCTCGGTACATCTTTGTGCCTCCTGGGTGTACAGAATGAGCTGAACTGTGTGCCTCCTTCATAAGCTCTTCGCGAATATCTCCCTTTGGCACACACAAACGGCTACCATACCTCAACGAACCATCTTCGTGGATCAATAAATCTGTTCGTAGTCCGGCTTCAACCTGCCCTCGAAACTTTTGCAGTCTAGGATCCTGCGATTGTGCTGCTTTAATATTCTCGATCAATGACGAATGTACTTGCAGCTGCATCAACTGTCCCGAATAATGCGGTAGCACAACCTCCAAGTCAAATCTTCGAAAATCTGCAATGATCTCCTTCTGCGTAGTTAACACCCGAATTGCTGGTAACCGACTAAGTGCATCCGGCACGACATTAACCTTCCCCGGATGGTACTTAAGATCAAGATTGTAGTCAGCCATCAGCTCCAACCATCTACGCTGCCTCATATTAAGCTCCTTCTGTGTGAACACATACTTGAAGCTCTTGTGATCAGTAAAAACTTCGACCCTTTCGCCCAATAGGTAGTGTCTCCAAATCTTCAAAGCGAAAATCACTGCTGCAAGTTCCAAGTCATGAGTTGGGTAATTCTTCTCATGGGTCTTCAGCTGTCTCGATGCGTACGCTACAACCTTCCCATACTGCATCAAAACACATCCCAATCCTTTCCCAGATGTGTCGCTGTGAATCACCAATCCTCCGGAATTGTCTGGCACGGTCAGAATAGGGGCGGTTATCAACTTCTATTTCAACGTCTCAAAAGCTAACGCACAGTTGTCCGTCCATACAAAAGGTACCTCCTTGCGCGTAAGCTTGGTTAACGGCTCTGCCAAACAAGCAAAGTTCTCCACAAATCTCCTGTAATATCCGGTGAGTCCAAGAAAACTTCTTATCTCCGCAACATTCTTTGGAATCGGCCAGTCTCGAACTGCTGCAATTTTTTCTGGATCGACGGCAATTCCATCGCCAGACACAACATGCCCCAAAAACTTTACTTCCTCTAGCCAAAACTCGCACTTACTCATCTTCGCATATAACCTCTCTTGTCTTAGCGTTGCAGTGCGATCTTCAAATGCTCAGCATGCTCTTCAAAACTCTTCGAGTAAACCAGAATATCGTCGATGAAAACCACGATAAACTGGTCCAAGAACGGAGAAAAGATTCGGTTCATCAAGTCCATGAATACTGCCGGCGCATTCGTTACTCCGAAGGGCATCACTAAGTACTCGTAATGTCCATACCGAGTTCGGAACGCCGTCTTGCAAATATCTTCTGCTTTCACTCGGACCTGATGATATCCGGATCGCAAATCCCGCTTCGAGAATACCCTAGCGCCACTAAGCTGCTCGAAAAGTTCGCCAATGCGAGGGATTGGGTACTTGTTCTTAATAGTCACCCGGTTTAATTCTCGATAGTCGATGCACATTCTTCTTGTGCCATCCTTTTTCTTTACTAGAAGAACTGGAGCTCCCCAAGGCGAGTTACTGTTTCGAATCCAACCCTTCTCAAGCAATTCAGCAACCTGTTTCTTGACTTCTTCCAACTCTACTGGTGCCATTGGATAATACGCTTTGGATACTGGCGCTGCACCAGAAAATAGATCAATTGCGAACTCCACGTCTCGCTTCGGCGGTAAACCCGATATATCTTCAAATACGTCCATAAAATCACGAACAACAGCCGACCTTTTACTTTCATCACTTCCATTGATGCAAGAATATTGTTTGTCGGCCTAGCCCTAAACTCGACCGGCCCGACAGAACTGCTTCCTTACCGCAACTGCTGTCCGCTGCAAACTCCCTTTCATCCCAGATAAACTCTGCTGCTCTTGGCTGCTGCAAGTATTTGTGAGAAAGTGCTCAAACCCAGTGAGACAATCTGCCTCTGGATGTCCACGTCCAAGCTGCGCATGAACCTTCGTGCCCTGTCTGCATCGTTGGCAACTAAAGGTCCAGCGAATCTGCTGAGTCTTGTCCATTCCGCTGCATGCACATCCACGGGTGCTCCATTCTGCTTTAGCCCGATGAATTTTTCTTCCATTTCCTCCCGTGCAGTCCACGGGAAGAACTTCTCCAGGAAACTCTTTGAAAAAATCCGCCCACTTAATCGGCTTGGGCAAACGGTTCTCTTCCACAAGCCACCATTCTCGGGCGTAGTCCACTAACTGAATGCGTGCCACACCAACTCTTTTCTCATCTGGAATCTGTGCTGCAATAAGCAAGTTCTCTGTGTCCACTAGCCACTGCTCTGCTGGTAACGGTTCCTCCAAACCAGTAAATGTAGACGGACCCAAACGTCTGAAATCTGCTATGGTCCCCACTCGATCAACTGGTTTAGCTCCAACATTGTTCACAGACTGCTGAACGATCTGCAAACCTTCCTGAAAAGATTCCGCTTGCTGCTGGATCAGTTCGGTCTGTCTCTTTTGATTCTCCAGCATTCCTCTTATCACCCCAAGCATGGCGGCTTCGTTCACACGTCTCTGGTACGTCTTCAAATTCTTACCGGCCATATCAAACACCCAACATTTGCATGATGATAGATTCGAAATATAGATCAAGGCTAGAACTCCAAGATATTTAAATAGAGTGCCGCATTGTAACTATGCCGCGGTATCATAGCCACAATTACATAACTCCACCCAAGTCGCCTAAGTCCTAGAGATAGCAAGGAATCAGGTTTCGAGTCGATATGCAAAGGAAGTTTGCACATCGTAAAAGATATAATTAGGAAGAATGTGATTCAAGAATGGTAAAACGGCAAGGTGGCAGGACATGTTTCCTAAACACGGGTATTCTGATTCATGTATTGGGTACAATACCCAACTACAAAAGAATCAACCCGACTAACCTATGGCTCTGATACCAAAAGAACCATGTCACGCCCCGCTTCCCAAAGTACACTAAAGTGGGCACATGACATAGCCAACCATGCTACCTGTGGATAGGAAAAATCCTTCCACAGTCACATTACGGCTGTGGAGATATCAAGAACAGGAAAGTAAACTAACTATCTAGTACATGTCCATAAGTCAGAGTAAAAGAGTCAAGAGATAACAATATGCGGAAGCCAAAAGATACAATAAATGAAACACCTAGAGTGAAACTACGTACCGACAGGAACCTCACCGCTCGTCTAACAGCGGCAAAACTCCTAATCAGTCTGCAGCAAGGTAGGAGAATCTGGGCCATGCAAAACCCAGACGTCAGCGCGTCAAGTCATCAAGTAATAACATAATAAGCAGGCAATGCGAATATAAACATGAATAAAGCAAGAGTAACGATAATATGAATCAGAGCAGTGCAGGGTAATGTGCAGTAGGTAAACTGGACTATTCTATCAGTTTCTCTGTTCTAAAGTCTTTGAAACCAAATTGATGAATCATCGATGTAACTCAATAGTATCCCGTGCATGCCCGGGACCACGGTCTAAGACTCTCGGGCTGAAACCGAGACGTGCCGCTAGGCACAAACAAGGAAAGGATAAAGACCAACGATGTCAGCAGCATCGTCACGAGGCGGGCCTGGCCTCTAAAACTGATCAGTACAGGTAGTGAACTGTTGAGTTACAAGTCAGGTTTCACCTTTGATTTCCCCATACTCCCAAGTTATATGTGTAAGTCAAGTCAGGTATCCCGAAATCAAGAAACTAATGCCAACACAGGATCAGGTAAACATGTTTGTCTGGATAGACAACAGAAACGGTCCATGAGGACTACATGTCAGGTTTGTTGGCATTACACACAAGATCAGGTAACGGATCAGGTCATGGTACATCAGGTCAAGTCAAGCAGAATACGGTACCATGTCGGGTAGATCAATATATATGTAGCAAGTCAGGTCAAGATGTAAACAATATCATGGGTGTGCTCACAATCAGTTATACAAGCAAGCATGGTTATCATCAACATAATATAAGCAATGAATTAAGCAATAGACAGATTTACTCAATTTGAAGTACAGTTATCAGTTGTGTCACAGAGATGATTTCAATGTTATGCGAATGCAGTATGATAATTATGGCCTTTTAATCATGTTAACAAGTTTAAGAACTTTAGAGGTGCAATGATTCATATAAGGGTTCAATACAGCTATTAGAGGTTAAAATGCGTACGAGTGTCCGAATGGAACATAACTATAGAGATAAATGCCATAAGCTATGTCAATATTAAAAATGTGATTAAACAGGTAAATGTGGTTATTAGGTTTAATTGCAAACTGTAGGTTCCAAGTTTAAAGATAAAATGATATATAACAATATTGTACATGAAAAAGTGGGAAATTATAATACCAAAGTTAAATTGCGGGTTTTAGGGTGTCATTAATTATAAGTAAATATTGATTAGCATGTAGCAAGGGGTACTTGCCTCGACGGGTCACGAACCGGGAAAAACGGAACGTAAAACGTCGGCGGGGAAACTCGCGACGGGCGCACGGCTCACGGAATGAACCCAAACGACGAACAATGGAACAACACGGGTCGGGGTACCTCGCTGGAACGTCGGGTCACGTCGGATTCCGGCCAAGGAATGAACAGTAAAGATCAAGATATGCAATCAAGAAGAGAAAGAAACTAGAGAAGAAAGGAAGGAGGAAAGAGGAGAAGAAGGCTTACGGTAAATAGCATGTTAGAGCAAGTATTTGGACACGAACATGCAAAAGACAACACGACGCAATCTCGGCTAGGATTTCGGCTCGGATACTGGGATGCGACCAAGCTCTCTTATGAGTCTCGACTTGTGATCTGGATTGCAGCCGAGAGAGAAGACGTCGGCGATGAAGACGACGATCACGGCAATGATGAAGTGAGGCGATTGTTGGAGTTGGGTAAAGGTTTGTGCTCGAGTTTGGTTGGCGGCGAGGAGGGAAATATGGATGCGGTTTGGATCCTCTAAGGATGAAGAAGGCGACAGCAGTAGGGGTGTTGATGGGTTCTCGGTTGAGGGAGGTGGCGTAGATGCAGGTCACGGCTAGGGTTGAAGGGAGATGGCAACGGTAAGGTGAGGAGGAGAGGTAAGGTTTGCGGTGGTCTAGAGGAGATTGCTGCTGTGCTGGGCGGGTGATGGGAGATGGAGACGAGGGCGAGGAATTGAGGGATGGAGCTCGGACGAGACTACAATGGTTTGGTCGAGGTTGAAGATGGGATGGGGCTCGGTTAGGGCTTTGGTTATTTAGAGGAGAGAAAATTTGATGAGAGAGGGAGAGAGATATGATGGGTTTTAGCATATATAGCATTTTAAAATAGATGAGAGAGTGGAGAGAGAGAGAGAGATAGAGAGATAAGCGGGAGAGAGATACGGGAGAGAGAGGGAGAGAGAAATAAGAGGTGGGGCCCACGGTTTTTTGGAGAGCCGTGATTGGCTGGGGAGAGAATCGTTTGTTAGGAAAAATATTAATATAAAGATTTAAAAGATTATAAAATTTTAGATGGTTAATATATATATAAGTATACGGTGGTTTAAATATATTAAAAATTCGGGATTTTGGCGCAAAGTAAAACATTTCCAAATTGCGCCCGGGTCGGGTCCAAAAATTTGAAATTGAAATAATAGAATTTTAAGCGGGATCCAAAATTTAAAATAAAGTGTTTTACAACCAAAAAGCATACCCCCAAAACGGACACACGTACGTGCACGTAGCCGTCCAAACTCGCCCGTTTCACTGAACGGGACGAGAACACGATGCACAGACGCTATAATAGGGTTTGGGGTGTCAAGCAGGCCAAGATGAATATTTTTAATTTTATTTTAGATGCCATAAATTGTTATATGCAGAAATGAATTTGCCGGGTAAAATTTTACAGTAAGTAACAATCAAGCAAGATAAATGAAATAAATGCCACACTCCATTCATAAAGTAACCGAAATTAGTAGCATTGGGCTCGGGTGTTACAATATATTTTTAGTTTTCTTTTTGTTTTGTATATAATTTTCTTTTAAAGAGCGCCGACAATTTTGACCCTCTTGGTTTAGCCTGACAGAGAGGGCACTGTTAAGTTTAAGTTTGGGGGTGTGCTCGGTAAGCTTTCTACCTTCGTATTCATTTGTACATTCTGCATTTGCATACTTATTTAAAAACCCATAAAAATCAGAAAATTTTCTAAAAATATAAAAACTTTGTCTTCAAGTTAGCTAGTGGGAGAATTTAGATTCAATATTTCGACGGTTTTGTTTGATAAGATAGGAAAAGCTAAATCCTATTTTTAGATTTTGAAAACCTGAAAGATAACCCTCATTTGAAGTTAACTATAGCTAATATACGTCTTTACATTACACTACACGTGTCGTGAGTTTTTGAAAATTAGATGACAAGTCTATTATGTCTGGAAACTTTTAAATGGATAAATTATTTTCTGAGGATCAAATAGATTTGTTCTGAAATAAGTAATATCAAGAATAGTTTATGAAGTGAAGCGGATATGAAGGGATGTTATTGATGCCTTGATAAGAACTAATTCTGAAAAATAACCCATCTGGAACTTGATTGGAATGATTACACACCTGACCCACTAGACACGTCTTTTATCCAAAAAATAATTGAACTACCGATTATATCTCCGTTCGCATTAAATCGTTATGATTTTCACGACAAAATTGTCTTTTGTTTTTGGGCCTAGGTAACTTGAGTAATTAAGTCCGCTGGGGTGTCTCTACACCTAATGCCCTAAAGCCAACTGGTTTGGGAGTATTGGCCCAAAGATCGCTAAGAAGCCTAGAAAGTCCATATTAAAACAAATTCAAGCAAGTATTCTCTCCGAGTTAAAATTCCTAACGGTTCTTTGTGTGAGAATAATCTTGACAAAAGACAGGTTTTTATAAAAAAAGTATTTCTAGCGGAGATATGAAGGTTTTATTCTATGATAAAGACTATTGCACGTTCACAGAGGTGTGTATGAAATGAAAACAAGAAAAAGGTGGAGTGAAAAATAAGACCTAGTTTCCTGTTAAGGAAGATAGAAATTCTGAATTTGAAACCTAACTGGAAAACGAAACTTGAGAAATACTTAACTCTTTATAAAACTTATGTGATCCTCTTTAAATTTTTATCTGGGCTTTATTTTGTGACATGACGACTTTAATCGATCCTTCTGAAACTTAACGACACTATTTGCACTGCACGTTAAGACATATAAAATATTAAGTTAAATGAGAAGCGAGGTGTGAAAAATAAAGGTTCGACAGTCTAGAATTAGGATAATAGAATTGCTATTTTTGAAAACAAAACCTTAGGGTTTGAATTACAGGTAAATCGCAAAACTAGCTTGACGGGATTTTGTGGGTAGTATCCGCTGAAAACCCTCAGGAGACAACACTCCTCCTACTAGGGACACCTAGAGTTTTAACGGCTTGTTGCACATGCTCAGTGCAATCGCGTTCCCTGCGAAAGTGCGGTTAGGATTTTCTTTTGTGAATAAATGGTTTTGCTCGGGACGAGCAAAAGATAAGTTTGGAGGTATTTGTTCATATCAGAAAACAGTATTTTAATACCGTCCATTCATTATCTATTTGTTGTATTTATCGATACTATTAACCAGTGTCTGCTCAGTAATACAGATTACAGGTATCCATGACAAAATACTGGAAATACATTTAAAAGCACGGATATATCAATTGAGAGCCGACACTGCAATCAGAACCACAATCCGACCGATACTTCAGGAGTCCCTTTTTGCAACAAGTTTGTGTACACATTTTTCTATCTAAATGGTCCAACACAACAAGTGTGTACACAAGACTTTTAGGCATATGTGGATATGATATATTCAAGGCTAAATATTATGTGCATTCAATGCTGAGGATTATGTGTCAATTTGAAGATTCAAAACTTCCCTTCAATAATAAGTGCAAAATAAAATCACATGGACAAATCAACAAAACCATAATGGGGGCAGCCATGATTTAGGTACATGTGGGAATGGAGTAATGAGCATTTAATGGTGCAGATTATGTGTTGAATTCAAGTTTCAAAATTCCCTCCAAAAGCTGGGTGCAAGTCAGGTTGAAACAGAGGAAATAAACTGGACCAAAGAGACACCGGGGACCTAACAAGTCAACACACCAAGTACGGGACCCACCCATCGGACTTGGACCGGCCACATCAGCACTTGGGCCGGCCTGGCCGGCCCCACCTCCTCATGTGGGCCCCACCTTCTCACTGACCCCTCCTTGATGCCATGTAGCCCTATTTTTATTGTTTATTTTCTTTTCTTCTTTGCCTATAAATAGCAGGCAGAGGGAAGGGTTCATGGTCATTCTTTTGCTTACATTTCCACACTTTGTAACTCTTTTATTTTCTTTTAGTTCTTGTAAATAGCCTCCCCCTTGAGCTCTCTACCTTAACTTGATCTTGCAACCTCTTCATTGAGCTTGCAAGTTTAAGCTTTGGTCATTGATCTCAAGGGGTTGTATCTTCGTATGGAATGAATAAAGCTCTTCTCTTTTGTGCCTTCATTTCACATGAGTTCTTTACCCTTCTCTTGATCTTGCAACCCCTTCATTGGGCTTGCAAGTTTAAGGGTTGGTTATTGATCCCATGACTTGTGTTTTGTTCCATGGTTCCTAGTTCTCTTTCTTGCTTATTTCTTTCTTGCTTTACATTCATTCTTTACTTTCATGCACTTAAATTCCATGCACTTTAATTACTTGCTTGTAATCTTTTCTTTTCTTTGTTCTTCTCTTTTGTTATCTCTTTTTGGTTTGTTTTGTGAATGGTGTGAATATTGTTGTTAGGAAAAGAGAAAGATGTTGTAAGTTAACGTTCCGTTTTTCATTTTCTTTTCCCGTCTTTTCCATTTGAAACTCTGCCCAAACCTTACGCAAGCGCTCCGTTAGGCACCCTACCCTACCAAGGTAAAGGTGATTCCTAACCGTGACCGGTTGCATTCGGTTTGGCCGGAGGCGAAAGCAAGAGACAAGAACGGACGGACAAGGGTCAATAAGCTGGATTTCATGAATATCGTGCTTAAGTCCCCTAATCCACGTTGTTGCCGATTGTTCTAGCTTCATTGGTTAAGTTCGGCTCAAAGTACTTGAATACGAAATCCATTAACCTACACTATCCTATCGTTTCCTAACAAGCCTTATACTTGCATATAACACATAGGTTAGATAACGAACAAATCCGCCACGTTGTTAACTCGTTAAAACAACATAAAACTTACCATCTCCCTGTGGATCGACCCGTGCTCATCGCGGCTAGCTGCAAACCGACACCGTCTTGATCGCGGTTAAATTTTAAAACTTTTAATTATCCGACACACTTTTGGCGTGCGACCAAGTAACGTAATTCAAGTAAGCCGAAGCCCAAAAATCTAAATCTTTTTAAGAAAATAAAAGAGGTGAAGTTTTGAAATAAATGTATGATGAAATCAAATGTTTTCTTAAATGCATAGAAATGTTTTCTTAAATGCATAGATAAAAGAACATGAAAAATGCAAGTGGATTTTACTAGTTGAAAAACATGTTTCGTCTTTTAAAAATTTGGGTAGCACCTCCTTTGTATATTTTGATCCAAAACCACATATACATGATAATATAAAAAGCATCCCCAAGCGGCAGCTAACTCTTCGCCAATCGACGGAAGCACAACCACGCAAGACAGAAATATATGTATACGACGCCCAACGGAGAAGATCAACACAAGAATAAAGAATAAATCAAGACATCAACCCACCAAGCGAACATATAACCCATCGCTCTAAGTCTCGCAACCACAAGTCTTGCTAAGTCTCACAACTTATACAAATACTAGTTTCTGATTCATGGAGTTGACTAGATACAACAGAAATAATAATACAAGAGTGGCACGATCCAACATGTACCACCTACCAAAGTAAATCACCCGAACGCAACCTGTGTGCCAGCGATACCACTACTGATCCATGCGGTCAACCTGCAAGAACTGTGGCACAACGGGGATGAGTTGCCAACTCGTGAGTAGAAAACATCATCGGGTAGAAATCGAATAAAACAACGATTCCTAAGTCAACTATATCATAAAGATAATACTATGATATCTAGGATGACCGTATCTGCATATGTGCCAACAATAATCAATGCCTATCTGCATGTGGATAATATCTACGTGTCCATCAATGACACAACAACATCATGCATGTAAATATCATGAAAGCATATGCATATAAATATGAGGATATCAACCAACGTGTGTCCATCCACGACACACCTAAATCATGGAACCTGCGTGTCCAACATCGACACTCGAAATATCATGAAACTCGTGTTCAGTATCGACACGTAAATCCTTACATCTCAGGCGTCGCATCCTTAGATCGGCCCTTAGGCGCCGCATACTCTGGTCGGCCTCATATCCATCTCACGACTCCGGTCGGTATCCTCCAGATAACCGTCGAGCTCAAATACTATCACCGGTAGGTAGTATTCCCTCCGCCAGGCTCATCGTATACACCACGAAAATCATTTCTTACTCCGGGATACCATACCGGGTCCACCATGTACCCGCAGACGATGCCTCCCACTCCTCAAATCGGGTTTCACATGCCAATCTCAGAACCGAGAAAACACATGGTGGACGTCTCGAAATATCATATCAAGAGAAACCGGGTTTTTAAAACAATACATGATTTCTTTTGAAATATAACCACGGTTTTCAAATCCAGAATCTCATGAAAACAGCATCTCAATGCGTAAAATCGTAAAGCATGGTATATGCAAACATAGAACAAAAGTGTGAGCATATCAAGTATATCATCCGACATGGTATAGTGATGTGAGCATAGCAATATATCATAGCATGATGTAGCAATTCTACTGTGTAAGTGACATAGCAATTATCGATGATGAAAGTGTGTGAGCCGGCAATCTGTGTAAGTGTAACATACGTATCAACGATAATGGTGTAGGTGTACTAGCACAGGTATATATAATGCAATGAGAATATCATGAACGTAGCATAAAGTACATCGTAAGCGAAATGCTACAAGGTATACGTATCTAACATGACCGAGTCGGTGAATCTATCAATCGGCATCCAGCCTCACAACATCACGTACGGTACAATACGTCGTACGGCATCCTCTAGTCGAGAGTATGGATCAATCATCGGCTAAAGCTCATCACGTACGGTAACCCATCATACGGCGGCATTAAACAATTTAGGATCATATCAACCTATATGACAATGAGGGTACGGACCTGACATCTTATACGGCATATCACTCATGATTCACAACATTATATATGTCTATATACCTATATCATAGGTCACATCTGTATCAATTTCATATCATGGGACCGGCAAAGGTATCAATTATCACATATCGACTCGCATCCGTATAACGACATATCAAACCTAGTCATCATATCTCATTGTATACTCTTTTCATCACATCAAGTTATTTTACATATACATTCTATCTTATAAATCTCATGTCTTGCTACTCAAAATCTCATACTTACTCTCTTACAACTACATATCTATATGTCGTGATTCATATTCACTTTTCCTATCCTAATATATCAATTCGAGACATCATTTCTATCATATCATGTCAAAGAGTCATATCCCTAAGGCTTTCATCTCATATCCCGATATATATATTCAATCATCCATATCATCTCTAACTATCTTTTTAACCATATCTATAGTTTTCTAATATAGGTTTCTATGACTGTATTCTATAGATTGGTTTCCATTCATAATTTGCGGGGGTGCTATACGCCATCCACCCGACTTCCCCCGTAGATATAAATCTACTCACCTGCAGAACTTTTTATTCAGCCGTAGTCGATGTGCTTCGTCGTCTAGGAATCCACGCGAAAGTACCTATAATTAATACATATCGCAATACCATTAAAATCAATGTCCGAAAACCGAAACGGCACACGAAAAGCCTATAGGTTAGAACCCATAAGTTAGGCATGCAAAAACAATCAAACAACTCTTGTTGTTGACGTACAAACGCCCAACAACCAAATGCAAATCCAAACATCAAAACCAATAATCTCAATATCGGAAAACATAACCAAAAACACCCCAATATGCTCCCAGATTTTAGCTTAGGTTAATTTATACAAAACTAGCAAGTACAGGGGATAGCATATGAGATAAGTGAGCTACAAAACCAATTCCAACACCAAATAGCACAATTGGCCCGGCGACATCGCCTGAAAAACCGGCCTGCTCAGCCCAATGGAGGAGTTGGGGTTTCGTCTTCTCAGGGTGGTCTCCTAGTGTCTTAAATAGGTCTCTGGAGTTGCTAGTTTTTCTCATAAGTGGCCCAGGTTACTCTAGATTCCCTGTAGGCTAAAAACCAATACAAAACCGACACGGGACAAATCATAAGTTCGTATTTTGGTTTTTTTCTTCTCATTTCTAGGTTAGGGAATCGATCTCTAAGGCTTTAGAACAGCCACTAAATAACCCAAATCTACACAATCACCTAAACCCTCTCTTGAATTTTCCAAACTTCACATACCCTAACCAAATCACATTCTAAACTAAACTAGGGTGCAAGAAACTAAAACTAAGCTAAATGAAAAGAATTATACCTCATGGATGCAACTTAAGCAAAAACCCTAGCTTCCCAAAGTCTCCAAAATCCAAACTTGCAAGGTCCAATGTGTTGAGGATGAAGTGGGGATCATTTTTAATGAAGAGGGTGTAGGGTTTTGGTGAAGAAATGGAGATGGTTCTTGGAGGTAGAGGTGAAAGGAGATGAGGAGGAAGAAGATGAAGCAAACAATGAGGGATGAAGGAAATGGCAGCCCCCCTCTCTCTTATTCTCACCCTCTCTCTCTCATGCCATGTCTTATGTCATGATGTGGTCCCCCCCTCTCTCTCCTCAATAATTCACTTTTTCTTTCCTTTTCTCTTTTCTTTTCACAATAATAAAACCAAATATCACAAATGCAAATGAAACAACATATGACATGTCATGGTGCACTGACTATGGAAAAATGTAGAAACACGGATTTGGCTTAATCGCGATTAGTAGTGCACTAATCAGGTTAAATTTCAAACTTGCATATAATAAATTATAAAAATGGCAAATCCGATAAATATATATTTAAATGAATAAATCATCTTAATCTCCAATTATTTCATAATTATTGGTATATATTTATACCGTTTTACGAAAACCACAAATTCGCAAATCGGGTAGTTTTCGTGAAATATATTATTTTAATATTAAATTCCAAAAATAATATTTTATATTTTCTGAAATGTTACAATCTTCCCCCCTTAAATAAGTTCGGTCCCCGAATTTAAATTTAAACCCCCAAATGCTAAAACATTTCAATAATCAGCTCAAAACAACGGGGCTCCGAAATCACGGAAGATATAGAAATACCGCAGCGCATCGTGTGCGCCTAAAAACGATTACGAAACTCAAAAATCGAATTCCGTCACGCAAATCATCGGAGTTAAAATGGAGATACAGATCTCGAAATCCACTACTGAAATCCAATATGCACTAGTCAAATATTATAATACGTGTATAGTACGCATCCTTGGAAAAACCTTCAAAAACTGAATAAAACATATGCAAAATCTTTTTTGAATCGCCGTGTGATGCGTAACTCACGGTACAAGTGATGGACGCTCATTTGTAAAGTAATAAATATACGTTCATATATGTTTTGCTCAAATATATGTTCCGCCGTTTTAAAATATCCCAAAAGGTTTTCCTTTATAACGTTCGTGTCGCTCGCGGACACGTAGGAAATAGCGAGACTATAGCTCCTTTTTGAAAACCTCTTGGTAAACTTTTAATGCATGCAAAGTACTCAGGTACTGTCATCAGATCAGTCATGTTCGGCTACTATATAATATAATGCCCATCATGAAAACAAAGTGCTCAAGAGCAAAATCAGCCTCAAAAAGCGTATCCAACATCACGTACGTCTGGTGTGCATGGAAATCAAATCCAATACAAGTGCCATGATATACATAAAAGAAAAACTAAGTGCAACGGATATGCACGAAAGCATCTGTTCAGTGCAACGGGTGTGCACGACAATAACATCTAGTGCATTTATAGTGCACGAAAATCTCAACCCAGTGCAACTAACATGCACGAATGATAATCCCAATTGAGTGCATCCGGTGTGCACAAAATCACATCTCATATCATGCGCCCAACATGCGCGAAATCCAAATCAAGTGCATCCGTCATGCACGAATAAAATCTAACTCATGTGCATCCGATGCTCACGAAATCCAATACCAAGCGCCTAATATGCGCAAAAATCCAACCCAAGCGTGTCAGGTCCGTAAAAAGCGTCTAGTGCAGTAGCATGCATGAAAACGAACGTCAGGAGCAAACGCACACAAAAACATAAATCTGGTAAAACAAATGCTCAAGACATAAATCGGGTGCAATCAAGGTATGGAGTATAAATCTAGTGCAACCAATGCATGAAAACCCATCTGGTGCAACAAATGCAAATCTAGTGCAACAAATGCACGAATTACGAATATGGTGCAACAAATGCACAAAATACAAATCGGGTGCATCTAGTGCACGAAATACAAATCCGGTGCAGCCAATACATGAAATCCCATCAATAACTCAAATGCGTATAAAAGCAACACCGAGTGTACCAAGGTATATAAAATCATAAACGTGGGCAACTGCGTGCACAAAACACGTATCAATACACTGCAAGCATATATAAGCTATACCGAGTGCAAAAACCAAATCGAATGCGTACCACATGCACAAATCAAATCAACCGTATGAAATCCACGAAATCATAAACACGTGCAGCCAAGGCACAAAACCGATATCAAGTGCAATCAATATGCACAAATCATAAACCAACACAATGGTGTATAAAACATATATCAAGTGCAATAACTATACACAAAAATATAAATACCCAGTAGGTGCAGCCATGGTGCACGAAAACAATATCATGAAACTCAACCATCAAAACTCAAAAAGAGATATAAGCATGATACTCGGATCACAAATGCAAATTGCAACAAATGACATTGAGGTACACCTCCTACAATGTCGAAAAATATCGGTGCGCCTCAAACTGGCAGAGCAAGAATATCTGCTTTCCTCCGCTCACGGTCTGGCGTCCTCTGTCTCAGGATCTTCATTTCTTTGTGGATTACCAATCTCGCAATCCATCGGCTCGTCGGCCCGATCAAGTGTACTAACGGAAATGATTCCGCTCTGACACTCCTCTGGTCAACTCTCGGCCAATTAGCATGACCACTCATAAAGCAACACGTCACTGGCGTCGGCTTCTGGCCCTCTGAATACACGTGACACAACTGATCCTCGGTGCAATCTTATCGCAGCAGTGTTCTGGAAGGAACCTGCTCAAGGTCTCTTCCGATCTTGCTTATGCCGAACTATACGGAAGTTGGTACTCTTGCATAATCTTTTCTCGCTTTCTGGACATCTGCGTTCTCAGCACAGCATTTCCTCGGGAACTGGCCGTATCCCAACGTCTCTGTATACATATCCGATCTCTAATCTCAACGAGGAGTAACAACAGCTCATTAACATCTCGCACGAACCTCTTGCTCCACTCGTCTTTATTACCGTCCACTTCGACGTCACGTCATGCTATCTGCATACTGCAATTGTTCTCGGCTACAGTCAATCCGGAATCTCTCATACAGATTCGAAATTACAAACTCGGTATCTTCACCACTCTGTAGAAGATATCTAGCCGAACACGTCCTTGGGACTCGTCCCAACTATCGAAGGAATATACTTTATTTATCCGCTCTCGATCAACTCACAACGCATCTGGGTGAGGTCCTCCATCTGAAGCTGGTCTACTTACCGATCTCCTATCGGATCATCCAACGAACAACGTCATCTCTGGATCGATCTACTCTAGGTTTGAGTAAGATTCTCCACACTGGAAATCTTCAACTCAACTGGGCATGTGTCGGTGCATCAAATCAGACGAATCATCTCAGTCGCTCAACTCAACTCAAGATAGACTAGCTATTATCTATCGCATCTTTGCCTGAAAACTCCAGTGATCTCAGCTCATAAGCTCTGAAAGTGACATCCCATCAATCTCAGCAACAGCTGGGTCATCTGTCTGCACGGTAGACGATATCACAAACTCTGAGGTAGGCTGTACATCCACAGTGCTCTCATAACTGGAAGCCTCTATCAGTGGCCCGATCATCCGGTGCAAAACCGAACCCTCGCCTCAAACGAGAGGTCACAACACAACACTACATCGAGACGTTCCCATGTCACCAAAAAAACACGATGGTCAGTTCTCGTCCATGACGAGCTCGCCCTGACCGCATCACTAGCAGCAGCTCAATCTGCGTTCAAACCATGGTGACAGGAACCTCAATCAAGTATCGACGAAAAATAGATCAAAGGGATGAAAAGAATCAACTGATCCTAAAATGGATACATGATCATGTAGGGTGTTTTTCGTCACCCCATTGAGATGGGAATACGTGCGCGCTTGTCAGGCGTACTACAGATTCCCCCTGTCTAGGATAGGCGGGGGTTTATTGATTGTGGGGATCCGAATCTCCGGCAGCCGCGGACTAAGCTGCCGTTAATTACCCCTCGCCTTTGGAGCGAGGGAACCTCCGATTGACGGGTTAAACTGGTCATGCGAACTCGATGTGCAGTGTACGTGTGTTGTGTTTTGAAGGGGTTTTTTGGATATATCGGGAGCCACGCAGAGTTTTTTACGGGGGTCCCGCTACCCGGATAGCGGGCTGGGGGTCAAGGGGGCTAGCAGCCCCCTTGCGGGGTGCGGGGCAGCGCCCCGTTAGAAATTTTTTTCTAACAGGGACAGTGTCGTGGAGTATGTGTGTATGTAAATATGTATACATATGTACAGATATACATGTATATATATAAAAAGGGGAAAAGACATCCAAAGGATGCGTGGGGACAGCACCTTGGGCGCTGTACGCCTAGGTGTTGTGCGCTCAGGCGCTAGAGTGCCACGTGTCGGTAGGTAGGCGCTCTGCGCTTGAGCGCTGGGCGCTGGAGCGCAAGCGCGCCACGTGTCGGCACGGGGGCGACTTGCGCTCGAGCGCTTGCGCTGGAGCGCAAGCGCGCCACGTGTCGGCACGCGGGCGCTCTGCGCTTGAGCGCCGGGGAGAAAAAGAGGCTTTTAGCCTAAAAAAAAATTTCTCAGAAGAGAAATCAGAGAGGAGTTGGACTCCTGAGTGTTTTTTTTTTTTGGTTTAGCGAACGATGTTCTTCTTCCTCCTCCTCTGTTAGCTGGATCTTGAAGATCAAGAGATATGGGATTTCTAAAAATCTCTTCTTTTTGAGATCTAATGGAAGATCTGAGTTCCCCTTTATGGGTTTTGTGGTGAAAAACTAATTTGTTTTATAAAAAGAAGAGTAAAACTCTTGGTTTAATTCAAGAGAAAAAGGAAGGTTTTGGAACCTTGATGAAGGAGAAAAGATCTCAGATCTGAAGAAAAAATTGAGAGAGAGAAAAAGTTGGGATATTTCATTATCCTTGCCTTTATAGGCTACACACTTTACACATAGCCCCTTGGGCTTCACAAAATGGCATTTTGCCTATCCCATGGCTCATGTACCATTTCTTTTTGCACATAAGCCACGGGCTTTACAAAAATTTGGCTTTATGCCTATTTTTCTTACATTTATCCATAAAATAAAATAAAATAAAAGAAATACAACAAAATTATTTATTACAAAATTTTTATCTTGGCATGGGGGAAGGCCGGCCGCTTCATGTTCGAGCTCGACCCGGGCATGGGCCCACTGGATCTGGGCATGGGCCCACTTGGCTTGGGGTTGACTTTGATTTTGACTTGGTCAATCGGGGTGTAAATTTTTACCCCAACAAATTGCCCCCCATCAATAAATGCACACCACATATGTGGGTCGTGTGCATGAAATTGATGGATCTTCTTTCACGTGGAGGCGACTTGATTCGGTTCCCACCTTTCGGAAAATTGGCACTGCCCTTTTTACGACATGGACGGTCGATGCGGCCCTTTTTGCGACTTGGACGGTCGGTGCTGCCCTTTTAGCGACTTGGACGGTCGGTTCTGCCCTTTTTGCGACGTGGACGGTCGATGCTGCCCTTTTTGCGACTTGGACGGTCGATGCTGCCCTTTTTGCGACTTGGACGGTCGGTTCTGCCCTTTTTGCGACGTGGACGGTCGATGCTGCCCTTTTTGCGACTTGGACGGTCGATGCTGCCCTTTTAGCGACTTGGACGGTCGGTGCTGCCCTTTTAGCGACTTGGACGGTCGGTTCTGCCCTTTTTGCGACGTGGACGGTCGATGCTGCCCTTTTTGCGACTTGGACGGTCGATGCTGCCCTTTTAGCGACTTGGACGGTCGGTTCTGCCCTTTTTGCGACGTGGACGGTCGATGCTGCCCTTTTTGCGACTTGGACGGTCGATGCTGCCCTTTTAGCGACTTGGACGGTCGGTGCTTGATTTGACTTGCTCTGCTTCTTGCAGTGTCAGGGGTAGACTTGACTTGCTCCGCTTCTTGCGGCGTCGAGATTGGATTCTGACTTGCTCCGCTTTTTGCGGTGTCGGAGTGAAAGTTGACTTGTTGATTTTGATTTAGTTTGACATCAGTATCGCTATACTGGAATATGGTACCAGGAGCGAATCATCATCTGTCATTTAGAGGATTTTGGGATTTTGGTTTTTGTTTGGCATCTGCATTGCTGCACTGGTATAATGCCAGGAGCAACTCATCATTTGCCCCGGGAGGATTTGGGATTTTCTTTTCTTTTTTTCTTTTATTTTTTTTCTTTTTTTTGGGGGGGGGACTTTGAATGTGGTCTCACCGGTAGGACTTGGGAGAGGTTGGGATTGTTTTACGTCCGTGGATTGTATACGGTTTTGCAGGATGTATGATCCAGACCGTAGGGCCGGAAAAATTTCAGGGCTTTGTTGGCGTCTGCATCGCTGGACTGGAATGTGGTACCAGGAGCGACTCATCATTCGCCGTTAGGGTATGGGATTTGGAATTTGGTTGGCGTCTGCATCGCTACACTGGAATAATGCCAGGAGCGACTCATCATTCGCCACTTTGGGGTTGGGGACTTGGAATTTGGATCTTGTTTGGCATCAGCATTGCTGCACTGGAATAATGCCAGGAGCAACTCATCATTTGTCTTGGGAGGACTTGGGATTTGGGTTTTTGGTCGGCATCAGCACTGCTAACACTGAAGCGAAATGCCAGGAGCGACTCATCATTTGCCGTTGCCCGTTGGGGAACGATGGCTTAGGAGACAGGTTTGGGTCCCTATCACCTAAGGCTTTTCAATTTTATGGGCCGTGAGGTTCCCATAAAGCATTTTCTCCCTACGAGTCGTAAGGATCCCGCAGGTGTATTTTCTCCTTAGGAATCGTGAGGATTCCTAAGTATGTTGCTCCATTGTGAGTCGTAAGGATCTCACGCAGGGGTTTTCTCCTCACAAGGTCGAGAGGACTTTGCGAGTGTATTTCATCTCTTTTCACGAGTTTGCGCCTTTTCGGGTTTTCACAGACTCGCCGGTAGTCCAGCTGTTTTTACTCACGGAGCCCTTTCGGGTTTTCATCCGTGCCCGTTTTGCTTGTGGACATACCGTTTATTTCTTCTTCTTTTTTTTTCTTTTTCTTTCTTTTTTCTTTTTTTTTTGCCGCTGGTGGGACTTTAAAAGTAGTCTCACTGGCAGGATTTGGGAGAAATAGGGGTCATTTACGCCCGTGGATTGTATACGGTTTTGCAGGATGTCTGATCCAGACCGTAGGGCTGATGTGCTCAATTCGCCTGCGACTTGGAGCATTCATGTGTAGTATTTCTTGAGATATCGGCCATTGATGGGTGGCATGGGCCTTTCTCCCTCGGCACTTATTAGTTGGTAGGATCCTCCGTCAAACACTTTCTCGATGACGTATGGTCCTTCCCAGTTCGGCTCGAATTTTCCCTTGGCATGTCGATTGGGGATGATCGGTCTTTTGAGGACCAACACCAATTCACCTTTCTTGAAAGCGCGGAGACGGGTTATCTTGTCATAGGCCCGTGACATTTGGGCTCGGTATAGCTTCAGATTTTGCTGCACCGCGAGCCTCTTTTCTTCGAGGGCATCGAGTTCTTCAAGTCGAAGGAGCACGTTTTCTTCCTCCGTCAACTCATGTTGGACGGCCATTCTTAAGCTTGGAACTTCAACTTCGAGGGGGAGGACCGCCTCCACTCCGAAGAGCAATGAGTATGGAGTGGACTGAGTTGGAGTACGGTGCGTGGTACGATATGCCCACAACGCCTCGTGAAGTTTGAGATTCCAGTCTCTCTTGTTGGCTGAAGCATTTTTCCTCAGGAGCTTGCATAGAGTCTTATTGAAGGCTTCGGCTAGCCCATTGGCTCTTGGATTATAGATGGAGGAATATCTCCAGTCTATCTTGTGCTGAGTAGCGAATCTTGAGACATCGAAGCTCTTGAAAGAAGGCCCGTTGTCAGAAATGATTCTTCTTGGTGTACCGAAGCGGTATAGAATATTATGCTGGAAGAATGTCAGAATATCTTTTGTCTTGACTTCTTTTAGCGGGACAGCTTCAGCCCATCTGGAGAAGTAATCTGTCGCGGCCAGTATGAACCGATGGCCTTTGGATGATGGAGGATCAATTGGGCCAACAATGTCGGTGCCCCAGACTTCGAAGGGCCACGACGCCACCGTAGGATGCAATGGATTGGGATGCTTGTGAATAAAATCACCGTGAATTTGGCAGATATAACATTTCTTTGCATGCTCTCCGCAATCCCGTATCATGGTGGGCCAGTAATAGCCAAGCCGTTTAATTTGCAGTCGCATCTTGGGGCCAGATTGGTGAGCACCGCAAACGCCTGAGTGAACTTCTTTCATGACTTTTTGGGCTTCGGCCGATGACAGGCACCTGAGCCAGAGTTGGTCATATGACCCGCGGTATAACGTGTCATTTACAAACACGTATCGGAGAGCTCTTTTCTTCAGCTGAATCCTCGCAGATTTTTCTTCGGGCAGCTTGTTGTATCGGAGGTACTCTATGAAGGGTTCTCTCCAATCGGGCTCATTTTGGATAATCGAAGTTTCTTCGGCAGGACTGCTCTTCTGTTCCGCGCTTTCCTCTTCTCGTAGAGAGACTGGGGGTAGAATTTGTCGGCTCCTGACTGTGATCAGAATTTGGTCCATGTCAGGATCAGCCAGCTCCTTGGCTAGGCGAGCGAGTATGTCGGCTTTTCCGTTCAATGCTCTGGGGATTCTCATAAGTTCAATGTGAGTGAACCGTTTCATGAGTTCCACCACTCGGCCTCTGTACCGAGCTAACTCGGGTTTGTATATCTTATAGTCTCCGCTTACTTGGTTGACGACAAGCTGGGAGTCACCGTAAACCCGTAGCCGACGGATTTCCATTTCTATGGCGAGTTCCAAACCAGCTATCAGGGCTTCATACTCAGCTTCGTTGTTCGTTCGAGGCTCGGTGAGAGCGAAAGAACGCCGTAGGGTTCCCATTGATGGTGTGATAAACACCAATCCTATCCCTGCTTTTATCTCCGGGACGCTTGATTTACTGGAGGTCCTTATTGATGAGGCTCCATCGAAGTAAAGCTCCCAACATGGCTCATCTTCCTCGAGGTGCAGCACTTGTTCGTCGGGTAACTCACAATTTAGCGGCGACCCTTCTGGTATGGGATGAGCAGCGAGAAAGTCTGCAAGAGCTTGCCCTTTTACTGCTTTCTGAGGAGTGTAAACTATGTCAAACTCAAGTAGCATAACAGCCCATCTTGCCATTCTGCCGGCTAGGCTCGCTCTGGTCATCAAGTGTTTGAGTGGGTCGACCTTGGAGATCAGCATAACCTGATGAGCGAGCAGATAGTGCCTCAGTTTCTTCACAGCAAATATCAGAGCCAGACATTGCTTTTCGATTGGGGAATAGTTGTGTTCCGCCCCGACTAGAGTTCGACTGAGGTAGTAGAGGGCATTTTCTTTTCCCTCCTCGTTATTCTGGGCAAGGAGCGCACCGAGTGACTCATCCAGCACGACAGTGTAGAGAATCAGCGGTTTATTTGGAATGGGAGCGGCCAGCACTGGAGGGTGCAACAAGTACTGTTTGATGCTTTCGAACACTGCTTGACATTCAGCATCCCAGATAAAAGGAGCTCCTTTCTTCATGAGCTTCGAGAAGGGCCTACATCTCCCCGATAAATTTGAGATAAACCTCCGTATATAAGCAAGCTTTCCTTGAAAAGACCTTAGCAGCGTCAGACTCTTCGGAGGGGGCATCTCCATGATGGCCTTTATCTTTGATGGGTCAACTTCGATCCCTCGATGCCGGACTATAAAGCCCAGGAATTTTCCCGATGACACGCCAAAAGCACACTTCAGAGGATTCATCTTCAGATCGTATTCCCTCAGTCTGGTGAGAATGGTCCTAAGATCTTGGATGTGGTCGGCCTTGGCTTTAGTTTTGATGACCAGATCATCAACATAGCATTCAACGACTTTATGGATCAGGTCATCAAAGATATTAGTCATTGCCCTTTGATATGTAGCGCCTGCGTTCTTTAGTCCGAACGGCATCACTTTGTAGCAGTATATTCCGATCGGGGTTCGAAATGCTGTATGCTTCTCATCCTCAGGCGACATCTTGATCTGATTGTATCCAGACGAGCCATCCATAAAGGTGAACAGCTCGTAATTTGAGGTGTCATCGACCATCATTTCCATGACCGGTAGCGGGAAGTCGTCTTTAGGACATGCTTTGTTGAGGTCCCTGAAATCGACACAAACTCGGATCTGCCCATTTTTCTTCTTCACTGGGACTATGCATGCGATCCAGTCCGCATATTTCTCTTCCCTGATGAAGCCGGCATCGATGAGCTTCTTAGTTTCCTCGATGACCTTTTCTTCTAGTTCCCATCTCATTCTTCGAGGAGCTTGTTTGACTGGCTTAGCATCAGGAGATATAGCCAACTTATGTACGGCCACTTCAGGGGAAAAGCCAGGCATTTCTTTGTATGTCCACGCGAAGCAGTCGACGAACTCATGCAGCAGGGCAATTATTTGCGCTTTCATTTCCTCTGACAAGAGCGAGCTGATGTAGGTCGGCCTTGGATTATCGGGCGTTCCTAAGTCAATCTCGGTTAGCTCGTCAAAGGTTGCTTGTCCACCATCTTCGAGCTCTTGAGGAGCTTCTTCTGGCTCGGCTATCTCGTCATCACCATTTGATCTTTCGCTGGCCTCACCAACATGGATCATGTAGCACGTTTTGGAATCAGGTTGAATGTAGCCTATGCCCCGTCTATCTGGAATTCGTCCATCGATGAGTGCTCGGACCTGGGGCGGATACCATAGCCCTTCGTAAAACTTTGCTTCGGACTCCGTTTGATATAACCGGCATCCGCACTTCTTAAAGTATTCCCGCATCTCGGGCGCATAGTATCTGGAATTGAGGACGGCTCTTATGCCTCTCTCATATGGAAGGCACGCGACAGACAAATCGTCCGGGTGCACAACGGGGTTTGACCCATAAAACAGGATGCCTTTCTGTCCACTTTTCCTCCCGGGAACGTAGAAAGTTTTCAGCTGGTCCACGGTGGAGACTGATAACGCATCGAGCTCTTTGCACATCTGCTCTGGTACCCTTGTGACGGCTAAGGACCCTTCTGTAACTTCGAAGGTCTCTCGTAGTTTCGCTTGTTGCATAGGGGTCCAATCTGCATCGCTATTGCACGGCAGGTCCTCTTCCTCCGACTCTTCAGTGTCGCTGCCAAGATGAGGGCGGACTTTGCTGCTAGATGGGCCTTCAGTAACAGATTCGTCCGTATCGCTGCCGAAACGAGGGCGAGTTTTACAGAAGGACGGGCTTCCAGCGTCAGACTCATCAGTGTCGCTACCGAAATGCGGGCGCACTTGGGCGTTTTTGCTTTTGAAAGTGACAGCCGGCGCAGATTTGCTTTTGAGTCTTGGGGCCGATCTATCCTCAGTCAGTTGTGGCTTAGCATTTTGGTGGTTCATAAAGTACCGAGAATCTTCATAGCGGACTTCATGCACACCGAATGGCTGGATGTCTCCGTTGATGCGTTTTTCTTCGCCATTTTTAGTATACTTCATGCATTGATGGAGAGTTGACGGGACAATGCCATAATCATGGAGCCACGGCCGTCCCAAGAGAATCTTATAAGACGTCGGCATCGATCACGTATATCTTAGCTTCGGTCTGCAGATCCCCGAATTTGATTGGCAAAGCTATAGACCCCAGAACTTGCTGGCAATTTTGGTTGAAGCCTTGAATGACAATCCTTTTCCTTGACAGGTGTCGGACGTCCATTGACAAACACTTCAGAGTTCGCAAGTTCATGATGTTCACTGAGGACCCCGGATCAATCAATATGCGATTAATTCGATCTCCGTCGCTGTACCCGGTCACGTAAAGCGGCCGATTATGCTCAGCCGTTCCCAGTAGCAAGTCTTCATCCTTAAATGTGACTGCGGTGGCATGCAAAGCGTGCTGGGCTTCTTTCATATTAATTTCCGCAAAGTGAGCCTGATACCGTTCGGGGTTTTGTAGAGCGTGAATGAGAACATCTCTAAGCTCCTTAGACAGGACCAAGGCGTCATAGATGCTCAGGAGAGATGGAAGCTTCCGGAGATGTGCCAAGACATTATAGTCCACCGAGGAAGGACTTATGTTTTCATCGGCCGGTTCTCTGCCATCTTCTTCATTAGCGACTTGTTTTTCCTTCCCTTTTGGGGCGTTGCCCTGATTTGGCGGTAGAGCCCTGCCGCTTCTGAGCTGGATTTGATTGGCCGTTGTGGCGAGCTCTTCGTCCTCTTCGGGAAAACAGAGCTCCTCTTCCGAGTCGCTGCTAAGATGGATGGCGTAGCAGGTCACTACTGGGATCTCTTCATTGGGGTCTTCTTCTAACTCCTCCAGAATTTCAGCCGCTTGTACAGGGAAGAACTCCTTCAATTGAATCAATGTTCTTTCCTTTTGTTCATATTCTTCGAGGGAATCGATATATTTTTGAATGGTCGATTTCCCTGCAGACTCTTTTCCGCGCCGAGCTGCACTTTTCTTCTTCTTGAGCTTCTTGGATTTTGAGCCTGATGGAGCCGCATTGGCAGCTGGACTGGTAGGCTTCTTCTGTCCTTCCCATTCCATCCTGGGCTCTTTCTGAAGTAGCTTTAGCATCTTCTTCGTCTTATTAGATATGTGCGTACTCCACAGAGGCCGCGATGAGTCAGTTTCGTTTGTCAGGGCAGCAGGCTCAGCTGTCTGCTCCCAGAAGGCTTCAACTTCTGTCTGTATAAAGTTGGCGGTTGCAACTTGATTGTTCACCAACACGCTTTTGGACAGCTCGATCTCTCCAGCCTTGTACTGCTTCTCGACCCAGTCTTTGAAGATATAGCAATCCTCGATCGCATGGCTCACTACTCGGTGGTACGGGCAATACAGGAGATTGTTGGTCATTTTTGCTTCTTGGGGTCTTTTCGACTCCGGCAATTGTAGGCCGTTGTTCAAGGCATCTTTAAATATCTTACGGACCTTGTCCCTTCTGAAAGAGTAAACCTTGTTCTTCTTCTCCTCTAGGGAAGGCCCATCTCCTCCCAGCAATGGCTTTCGAGACCGGTTAGTTTTGGATTCGGCCGCCCTTCGCTTTTCTTCATTGTCGGACGCATTGAAGACATTGGTACTGCTGGAACTCCCGCTTCTACGGTTGTCGTCCCGCTTGCTTTTCCAAGTTTTCTCTCTCTGAGAATCCGGCGGGGATTCTTGCTTCGAGCGTTCCAGCATTTGGACTTTCTTGGTTAGCTCCTGTAATGTCTTGAGGCCCGCTGTACACAAGAATGGGACCATCCAATTGCTGAGGTTCCCAATGAGAAGGCTGACGGACTTGTCCTGCTCCAGCGGCGGTTCACACTTGACTGTGAGATTACGCCATCGAGCGATAAAGTCGGTGTTGCTTTCATTCTTCCCCGGCTTGGTCCTCACAAGGTCGGCAATGGAGATTTTATCACTGACACTCATGAACCTTTGCCGGAACAGAGACTCCATTTGGGCAAAGGTAATGACGGACCCGTCTGGTATGCTCGCGTACCAGTCAAAAGCGACACCGGTCAGACTGTTGACAAACTGACGAAGAAGGAACGCATCATTGCCCCCTGTATTTCCGCACGATGCTTTGAAGTGGGCGACGTGCTGATTTGCATTCCCCGTTCCATCAAATCTTCCGAACTTAGGAATGACATAGCCGCTTGGGAACTCAATCAGATCGTACTGCGTAGGATATGGCCGCCCACTACTGCCGATTTCTTTCTGATCTTCAGCTTCGGCCACCAATGTTTTAACCTTGCTGGTGACCAAATCCATTATCCGATCCTGTGTTAGCGGGATAGTGCTATCTGGAGCCAAGGCGTCCCCAGAAGCGGAATGTGGCCGGCTTTCATGCGGCTCGACCAGTCTTGGTCCCAAAGGAACAGGCATTGGCTGCCTCGGATTGTCATCACCCGGCTGATTAGTAGCGGCTTGTGCCTGATTGGGAGGCGCTCGAGCAATTTGAGCCGTAAGCTGCATCACAACGTTTGTTAGGTCGTCAATTTTCGAATAGAGCTTGGCCATCTCTTTATCTTTGCTCCTGAGCTGTTTTCGAAGCTCTTGAAGCAGCTCTTGCTCCACAGTCCTGGGACGGAAAGTCGGCTCTTCCTCGCTGTCCGAGCTTGACTCTGCGTGGACCGAGGGGTCTTTCTGCCCATCTTCTTCCTCGGGAGGGTTTTCTTCATCCAACGGAGGCGACTGTTCTTGGGCAGCGGCAACCACATTCAGGCTAGATTGGGCTTGGGATGTGGTGGCCCCATCCTTGCTTTTGCTGCGAAGGTTGTCGCTGGGGCGCCTGCCCGCCATATAGACTGTATGGATGATATATCCGGCCGTCTTTCTATCATTAGCAGCTGATTTCACGGATCGCTGTCTTGACCCCCTTGTTTCGGTAGCTGGTAGTCGATTGAAGGCGGCTGGCCTAACCAGGTTCTTGAATGGTGCTGGCGCTTCTTTTCTGGGTTTGCCCCACTGCTTTCGTGCGGCACAGAGTGCTTGATAGACTCTTGAAGAGACAGTGTCATACTTTTTCTGTTGGGGCCAGGACACGTCTCTTTGTGGCACTGTTCGGACCGCCGTCTTCTTGATTCTGGCGGTCATGGCATTTTTCTGAACCCACTTCAGAGGCTCGAAGGAATTGCTGATTCTTACGTCCGACTCAGCCGTCATCGCGGGGCAACCCTGCACTTGGAACTTCACACGATTCCATTTGGCCGAAGCTTTGGCCCTCTTGTTGGCTCGATACCTGAGCCGCTTCTGCCTTAACTTTTCCGTTCTAAGCACCTGGCAGACTTCGGCTCTTTGGGAAGACGCCGCGGACCGAGCGATGGAGGGCCTTGGAGAAATGCTCGATTGTGCATTTGTTGGAGTCATCGCCTGAGCTCGTCCGCAACATTTGATGTTGCCCTTTGTACCGAAGTTCTTGCCCCCCGCTGGAGCAACAGAGAATCGTTCAGATACCGTCTTAAGTTTCGGTTGTGGTGCCTTGGCGATCACGACATTCAGCCTCTTACCCCTTGAGACCGTCTTGGCTACCTGTTCCGCCGGGATCTCCGCCAGATGAGCGCTTCCGGCAGGGTAGATGATGACGGAGCCAAACTGGCGGGGCGGTTCCTCCCACTGTCGACTGAGGCTCGCGGGGAGAACCACACGAGCGTTGATCTTGACCACGTACGGAATCGGGGTCATGTTGGAAGCTGAATTCGTCTGGGGAGACATTGTCATCGAAGGTTGATTGCTGCATGGAAAAAAGAACATCATTTCAGTATAGGCAATCGATATGTATATGGATTGAGTTCGTATGAACGTTTAACCCGAAATATGGGAGGAGAGATTGGTCCCACCGGGCGTGCCAGAATCTGTAGGGTGTTTTTCGTCACCCCATTGAGATGGGAATACGCGCGCGCTTGTCAGGCGTACTACAGATTCCCCTTGCCTAGGGTAGGCGGGGGTTTATTGATTGTGGGGATCCGAATCTCCGGCAGCCGCGGACTAAGCTGCCGTTAATTACCCCTCGCCTTTGGAGCGAGGGAACCTCCGATTGATGGGTTAAACTGGTCATGCGAACTCGATGTGCAGTGTACATGTGTTGTGTTTTGAAGGGGGTTTTTGGATATATCGGGAGCTACGCAGAGTTTTTTACGAGGGTCCCGCTACCCGGATAGCGGGCTGGGGGTCAAGGGGGCTAGCAGCCCCCTTGCGGGGTGCGGGGCAGCGCCCCGTTAGAAATTTTTTTCTAACAGGGACAGTGTCTCGGAGTATGTGTGTATGTAAATATGTATACATATGTACAGATATACATGTATATATATAAAAAGGGGAAAAGACATCCAAAGGATGCGTGGGGACAGCACCTTGGGCGCTGTACGCCTAGGTGCTGTGCGCTCAGGCGCTAGAGTGCCACGTGTCGGTAGGTAGGCGCTCTGCGCTTGAGCGCTGGGCGCTGGAGCGCAAGCGCGCCACGTGTCGGCACGGGGGCGACTTGCGCTGGAGCGCAAGCGCGCCACGTGTCGGCACGGGGGCGCTCTGCGCTCGAGCGCTTGCGCTGGAGCGCAAGCGCGCCACGTGTCGGCACGCGGGCGCTCTGCGCTTGAGCGCCGGCGAGAAAAAGAGGCTTTTAGCCTAAAAAAAAATTTCTCATAAGAAAAATCAGAAAGGAGTTGGACTCCTGAGTGTTTTTTTTTTTGGTTTAGTGAACGATGTTCTTCTTCCTCCTCCTCTGTTAGCTGGATCTTGAAGATCAAGAGATATGGGATTTCTAAAAATCTCTTCTTTTTGAGATCTAATGGAAGATCTGAGTTCCCCTTTATGGGTTTTGTGGTGAAAAACTAATTTGTTTTATAAAAAGAAGAGTAAAACTCTTGGTTTAATTCAAGAGAAAAAGGAAGGTTTTGGAACCTTGATGAAGGAGAAAAGATCTCAGATCTGAAGAAAAATTTGAGAGAGAGAGAAAAAGTTGTTGGGATATTTCATTATCCTTGCCTTTATAGGCTACACACTTTACACATAGCCCCTTGGGCTTCACAAAATGGCATTTTGCCTATCCCATGGCTCATATGCCATTTCTTTTTGCACATAAGCCATGGGCTTTACAAAAATTTGGCTTTATGCCTATTTTTCTTACATTTATCCATAAAATAAAATAAAAGAAATACAACAAAATTATTTATTACAAAATTTTTATCTTGGCATGGGGGAAGGCCGGCCGCTTCATGTTCGGGCTCGACCCGGGCATGGGCCCACTGGATCTGGGCTTGGGCCCACTTGGCTTGGGGCTGACTTTGATTTTGACTTGGTCAACCGGGGTGTAAATTTTTACCCCAACAGATCATAAGAAGGAACGGAATCAGTGAGAGTATGATCATAGAAACGAATAGAATCAAGGATCTCAAATAGATGTATGATCAAGGGAACGAAAAGAATCACAGATCTCAAAATATGTATATCCCAAGGTTTTTTAAGTGGAGTATCGTATCGTAAATATGCCGCGGAACATACGTATGGTACGTTACTCTACTCAATCTACCTACTCCATCAATCAGGGTCAGCCTATGTAACGAAAGTTCGGGTTTAATACCCACCTGTTCAAGTCTAAGTTCCGCAAGGTCAAGCCTAGGTTCCGAAATAGATTACGCCCCAGACTCCACATAGTCAAACCTAGACTCGAACCAAGGTTAAACCTAGCGCTCTTATACTAACTTTGTCATGACCCGAAAATATTGTTCGTGACCGGCACTTAAACCACGCAACGTCTAAAGGCGTAACGTAATTCAAGTAAGCCGAAACCCAGAAATCAAAACCTTTTTAAGAAAATAAAAGAGGTGAAGTTTTGAAATAAAGGTATGATGAAATCAAATATTTTCTTAAATGCATAGATAAAGGAACATGAAAAATGCAAGCGGATTTTACTAGTTGAAAAACATGTTTCGTCTTTTAAAAATTTGGGTAGCACCTCCTTTGTATATTTTGATCCAAAACCACATATACATGATAATATAAAAGGTATCCATAAGCGGGAGCTAGCTCTTCGCCAATCGGCGGAATCACAACTACGCAAGACAGAAATATATGTATACGACGCCCAACGGCGAAGATCAACACAAGAATAAAGAATAAAGCAAGACATCAACCCACCAAGAGAACATATAACCCACCGCTCTAAGTCTCGCAACCACAAGTCTTGCTAAGTCTCACAACTTATACAAATACTAGTTTCTGATTCATGGAGTTGACTAGATACAACAGAAATAATAATACAAGAGTGACACGATCCAACATGTACCACCTACCAAAGTAAATCACCCGAATGCAACCTATGTGCCAGCGATACCACTACTGATCCATGCGGTCAACCGCAAGAACTGTGGCACAACGGGGATGAGTTGCCAACTCGTAAGTAGAAAACATCATCAGGTAGAAATCGAATAAAACAACGATTCCTAAGTCAACTATATCATAAAGATAATACTATGATATCTAGGATGACCGTATCTGCATATGTGCCAACAATAATCAATGCCTATCTGCATGTGGATAACATCTACGTGTCCATCAATGACACAACAACACCATGCATGTAAATATCATGAAAGCATATGCATATAAATATGAGGATATCAACCAACGTGTGTCTATCAATGACACACTTAAATCATGAAACCTGAGTGTCCAACATCGACACTCGAAATATCATGAAACCCGTGTCCAGTATTGACACGTAAATCCTCATATCTCAGGCGCCGCATCCTCAGATCGGCCCTTAGGCGCCACATACTCTGGTCGGCCTCATATCCATCTCATGACTCCGGTCGGTATCCTACGGATAACCGCCGAGCTCAAATACTATCACCGGTAGGTAGTATTTCCTCCGCCAGGCTCATCGTCTATACCACAAAAATCATTTCTTGCCCCGGGGTACTATACCGGGTCCACCATGTACCCTCAGACGGTGTCTCCCGCTCCTCGAATCGGGTTTCACATGCCAATCTCAGAACCGAGAAAACACATAGTGGACGTCTCGAAATATCATATCAAGAGAAACCGGGTTTTTAAAACAATACATGATTTCCTTTGAAATATAACCACGGTTCTCAAATCCAGAATTTCATGAAAACATCTCAATGCGTAAAATCGTAAAGCGTGATTTATACAAATATAGAACAGAAGTGTGAGCATATCAAGTATATTATCCGACATGGTATAGTAATGTGAGCATAGCAATATATCATAGCATGATATAGCAATTCTACTGTGTAAGTGACATAGCAATTATCGATGATGAAAGTGTGAGCCGGCAATCTGTGTAAGTGTAACATACACATCATCGATAATGGTGTAGGTGTACTAGCACATGTATATATAATGCAATGAGAATATCATGAACGTAGCATAAAGTACGTCGTAAGCGAAATGCTACAAGGTATACGTATTTAACATGACCGAGTTGGTGAATCTATCAATCGACATCCAGCCTCACAACATCACGTACGATACAATACATCGTACGGCATTCTCTAGTCGAGGGTATGGATCAATCATCAGCTAAAGCTCATCATGCACAGTAACCCATCGTACGGCGACATTAAACAATTTGGGATCCTATCAACCTATATGACAGTGAGGGTACAGACCTAACGTCTCGTACAGCATATCACTCATGATTCACAACATTATATATGTCTATATACCTATATCTCAGGTCACATCCTTATCAATCTCATATCATGGGACCAGCAAAGGTATCAATTATCACATATCGACTCGCATCCGTATAACGACATATCAAACCTAGTCATCATATCTCATCGTATACTCTTTTCATCACATCAATATCTCACATCAAGTCATTTTACATATACATTCTATTTTATAAATCTCATGTCATGCTACTCTAAATCTCATACTTACTCTCTTGCAATTACATATCTATATGTCGTGATTCACATTCACTTTTCCTATCCTTATATATCAATTCGAGACATCATTTCTATCATATCATATCAAAGAGTCATATCCCTAAGGCTTTCATCTCATATCCCGATATATATATTCAAATATTCATATTATCTCTAACTATCTTTTTAACCATATTCATAGTTTTCTAATATAGGTTTCTATGACTATATTCTATAGATCGGTTTCCATTCATAATTTGCGGGGGTGCTATATGCCATCTACCCGACTTCCTCGTAGATATAAATCTACTCACCTACGGAACTCCTTGTTCAGCCGTAGTCGATATGCTTCGTCGTCTCGGAAGCCACGCGAAGGTACTTACAATCAATACATATCGCAATACCATTAAAATCGATGTCCGAAAACTGAAACGACACACGAAAAGCCTATAGGTTAGAATCCATAGCTTAGGCATGTAAAAACAATCAAACAACCCTTGTTATTGACGTACAAACGCCCAATAACCAAAGAAAAATCCAAACATCAAAACTAATAATCCCAATATCGGAAAACATAACCAAAAACACTCCAATATGCTCCCATATTTTAGCTCAGGTTAAATGATACAAAACTAGCAAGTACAGGGGATAGCATATGAGATAAGTGAGCTACAGAACTAATTCCAACACCAAATACCACAATTGACCCGGCGACATCGCCTGAAAAACCAGCCTACTAGGCTCAATAGAGGAGTTGGGGTTTCATCTTCTCAGGGTGGTCTCCTAGTATCTTAAACAGGTCTCTGGAGTTGCTAGTTTTTCTCATAAGTGGCCCAGGTTACCAATACAAACCGATACGGGACAAATCATAAGTTCGTATTTTGATTTCTATTCTCATTTCCAGGTTAGGGAATCGATCTCTAAGGCCTCAGAGCCACTAAATAACCCAAGTCCACACAATTATCTAAACCCTCTCTTGAATTTTCCAAACATCACATACCCTAACCAAATCACATTCTAAATTAAACTAGGGTGTAAGAAACTAAAACTAAGCTAAATGAAAGGAATTATACCTCATGGATGCAACTTAAGCAAAAACCCTAGCTTCCCAATATCTCCAAAATCCAAACTTGCAAGGTCCAATATGTTGAGGATGAAGTAGGGATCATTTTTAATGAAGAGGGTGTAGGGTTTTGGTGAAGAAATAGAGATGATTCTTGGAGGTGGAGGTTGAGGGAGATGAAGAGGAAGAAGATGAAGCAAACAATGGGGGATGAAGGAAATGGCAGCCCCCGCTCTCTGTCTCTCTCTCTTATTCTCACTCTCTCTCTCATGCCATGCCTTATGTCATGATGTGGTCCCCCCCTCTCTCTCCTCAATAATTCACTTTTTCTTTCCTTTTCTCTTTTCTTCTCACAATAATAAAATCAAATATCACAAATGCAAATGAAATAACATGTGATATGTCATGGTGCACTAACCATGGAAAAATGTAGAAACACGGATTTGGCTTAATCGCGATTAGTAGTGCACTAATCGGGTTAAATTTTAAACTTGCATATAATAAATTATAAAAATGCCAAATCCGATAAATATATATTTAAATGAATAAATCATCTTAATCTCCAATTATTTCACAATTATTGGTATATATTTATACCGTTTTACGAAAACCTTAAATTCGCAAATCGGGTAGTTTTCGCAAAATATATTATTTTAATATTAAATTCCAAAAATAATATTTTATATTTTCCGAAATGTTACAATAGCGAACCATGGTGCCGTCTTGTTGATGAAAGCTCGACTAGGTCATTTTTCCATGTTAGTAATGCATAGATATTATATGGATAACATTTAAATTCAACTGGTTAAAGAAAACTCGTGTTTCGATCGTTACCAAATGCTACCCTAAGTATTTGATGCAAACTGTGAATGATAAATAAATCAAATATGGCGGAGTTTGTTATAGATAGATCCGTTTACTAATAACGAACATCATGCCAGAAATTGGGTTGAAAATAGTGAAGCTTACGTCAAGTAATGACGCCTTAAAAAGGCGACGTTGAATCTGAAATTCACCGCACATGCCTCGTTCAAAAATTGATATTAAACTGAATACAACTCGTAACCTAATATTCTAGGGCTTATATCGAAGCCAACAGATAAACCTACAACACCCCATAATCAATCTCTTAATTTTTATAATCTGTGACAATGAAAACTGCGGCGATTCATGGCTCTGGACTGCAATCCAGAGCCAGAATCTTTACCTTTACTCGTTTTAGAACGCATGTTTCTCCTTGTTAAAATGCGCAAGTGTGCAGAACCATACATAGAAGCGTAGAGGAGTGAATTATCTTTCTAACGGTACTGATCTCACTGCATTCCAGTTCCGTTTGATATTTAAAACACTTTTTAAACGGTCGAAGTGTACTGCAGTCCCAAGCAGGGACAGAACGGATGTTCTGACCTTGAACAGAATGTATCTCCCAGCACACAGTGGATATTGTCGATCCGTCTGGTGCGTTGCAAACCTAATTAAAAGATCTAAATTTCACTCAACTGTATCTTTGCCTAATTATGAATCCAACAGGGTGAAAAATGTGTCGCGTATTGGACTTTCAGTCCAGGAACTGAATTTCCAGCGATGAAAACTTAAAATGAAACGACCGCATCTCGCAAATTTGAAACTCAATTAACCTGGAACCAATTTTTCTAGATCGCTGGTTGAATTTACTTACCGCCTCTTTTGCAGCATCATTTCTATATACGATCGTATGAATTAATATGCTTTTCTGAACTCGTAATATACATTGTGTTTCGCATTATACATGACTTGACATATGGCATCTTTCCGTATTTTTACCCGAACATGAAACTTTTAGTGATAGAGAACGTTCATAGTGATTTATAGCGAACTTTGTATTGTCGAACGTGAGCGGTATTGGATTAGTTGTGTCAAGCACGCCAGTGGTAAATAATTGATTCGTGAAAGCGAACGGTGTAATGAAAGTGAATGAGATCGTGATTTGGCGCGTGCTTGTACACAAATAGTCATATATGTATAATTATTATGACCTGGGGACAAGGGGAAATCAAGGTGGAATTGAACTCATATTTAGCGAGGTACAGTAATTTAGAGAATGATCATTCGATATATATATTAGGTCGTGGTCCTAGCGGCACGGCTGCATGGTTATATCTCGGGCAACAGTGGACTGTAGTCTCGGGCATGCACGAGACCCTTGTTAAACACGAGCATCCTTTCCACTGATTGATTTCATTTGACTTAGCGACTGATAGGTAATGATATATATATTGTGTGAATTGCTGACATGATATATATACCGTACTGTTCATATTCACTTAGTATTCATTATTCTCATGTTTCTGTATTCTGCCGCATATTTCATGTTTAATAACATTGTATATATTTATTGCTATATGTGTCATCCCGACGATCTGGGTGTGCATGCTCAGAGGACGAAGTGGACCCAGCCTAAGAGCAGGACTTGCCATTCGAGATCACGGAGGTTTAGATCGCGATATCAGCGCCATCGCCTTTTCTTGCTATAAGAATACTGTTATTTCTTTGGTTAGTTATTCTTTTCATGCAAATAAATGTGTCCTGAACTTTGTTATTTTAATGTAATAAAGTTGTGAACTGTGATTTCTTTTACTCTAGTGCTATGTTTACTGATTACCATGTAATGCTAGAAGCCGAAATGTGACTACGGCGGGATTATTCCCTGACCGCAGAAGCATGGCCGGCCTAGTCACCCCTCGCATTCCGTATTTTGGGAAGTGGGGTGTGACAACATGTCTTCTAACCCCATCCTCACAGATTATATACTCAGGAGCATCAAATCATATGACTGGAACATCGGGTGTTTTCTGCTCCTTGTCTAAAATTGCATATACCGGCGGTATTACACTTGCAGACGGTTCACTCTTTAAAGTAAAAGGGCATTAGTCCTATTTCTCTTACCTCATCTCTGTCTTTATCATCAGCATTATATGTCCCTTCATTTCCTTTTAACCTGATGTCTGTAAGTAAACTTGTTCATAGCTTGAACTGTTCAATAACCTTTTCTCTTTCTGGTTGTGTCATGCAAGATCTGAAGATAGAGGAGGTGATTGGTTCAGGATGTGAAATTGGAGGTCTTTATTATTTTGATGGACAACTAGCAAAAGTTGCTTTCTCAACAAATAGTGATCTATTGGTTAACCATTGTCGGTTAGAATATCCTAGTTTGTTTACTTTATAGGAATTGGTTCCTTCTTTATCCAGTTCGCCATCGTTACAGTGTGTCGCTTGTGAGATGGGAAAGCACACTTGTGCTTCCTATCAGTCTAGAGTCAACAAACGTGCTGAGAAACTGTTTGATTTAGTGCATTCTGATATTTGGAGGCTATGTCCCATTACGTCAAATTATGGTTATCGATATTTTGTTATTTTCATTGATGATTACTCGACTGACATGGATATATTTGTTGAAATCTAGAACTGAAGTCTTTGATGCCTTTAAGTCATTTGTAACTGAGGTGAAAAATCAATTTGGTACTAATATCAAAACTTTGAGAAGCGATAATGCAAAGGATTATTTTAATAAAAAGTTTACTCAGTTTTTTGACACCTTTGTCCTCGTGTCTCTATGCACCTCAACAAAATGGTGTTTCTGAACGAAAGAATAGATATGTGTTAAAGGTCACATGTTCTTTTTTGTTCCACATGAATGTTCCTAAACGTTTTTGAGATGATGTTCTCACTGCTTGCCATCTTATCAATCATCTACCAAGCTCAGTTTTATAGGAAGAAATTCCAATCTCTATTTTATTTCCCTATAAACCTTTATTTTCTCTTCCTCCACGTGTTTTTGGTTGGACTTGTTTTGTTCACAATTATCAACCCGGCTTATCAAAACTCGATCCTAAGTTTGTTTTCTTAGGATATCCTCGGAGTTAAAAGGGATACAAGTGTTATAGCAAAGAACTCAATAGAGTCTTCGTCTCTGCTGATATGACCTTTCATGAAAATACCTTTTTTCTTTGGTGCTAATGTAATACCCAAATCACTTAGAGAGGATTTTTCTATTAATGAAAATGATGTTCTTGTTGTCGAATCTTCTCTAGCCAACCCTCGTGTCTCAGCGGCACCAAATATTTCAGAACTAGATGATCACTTAATTGAGCAACCAACTCAGGTGGAAGAAAACGAGGAAGAGGGGCCTCCAGGCATTGAAAAACCTACACCTGTTCCAGACCCAGATTCGATTCAAACTGATCTTGATATTTTAATTGCTCTTCATAAAGGTACTCGTACCACTAATCCTCTCTATCCTCTATCAGATTATGTCACGTAAGCTAGACTTTCTCCCTCGTATTGAACATTTGTTGCCGCTATTGATTTCTATGCTATTCCTTTTTCTACATCTGATGCTCTCGTTCATCTTGGATAGAGGAAAGCCATGGCAGAAGAAATGTTAGCCTTACGTTTGAATAGTATATGGAAGCTTGCTCAGTTGCCTGTTGGAAATAGAGCAGTTGGTTGCAAATGGGTATATACCATAAAGCTTAATCCAGATGGCTCATTGGCTCGTTTGAAGGCCAGACTTGTTACCAAGGGCTATTCTCAGACTTATAGAGAAGATTATGATGAGGCTTTTTCTCCTGTGGCAAAGATGGCGTCTGTACGTATATTCTTATCACTTGCAGCTATGTGCAATTGTCTCTATATCAGCTTGATATGAAGAATGCATTTCTTCACGGTGATTTGAAGGAGGAAGTATATATGAAGCAACCACCTGGTTTTGTTGCTCAGAGGGGGTTTAGAAAAGTCTGCAAACTTCAGAGATCTTTATATGCTCTTAAATAGTCTCCGCGTGCTTGGTTTGGAAGACTAACTAGCATTGTTCGAGCTTTTGGGTTATGCAGAAGTAACAATGATCATTCTGTTATTTTAGAAATTGAGGATGCTGCAAAATTTTGATGGTTGTTTATGTTGATGATATTGTGATCACAGACAATGATGCGAAAGGTATTACTAAGTTAAAAACTTAGCTTTTGAAGAAGTTCAACACTAAAGACTTAGGGGAATTGAAATACTTTCTTGGGATTGAGGTGGCGCGTTCTTCTCCTCAAGGCTGTATCTTTGTAACTCAAATGAAGTATGTTCTTGATATGCTTAAGGAAGCAAAGATGTCTGATTGTAAGCTTATTTACTTTCCTATAGATTCTAATGTCAAGCTATATCCAGGACAGGAGGAGCCACTTACCGATCCAGGACGATATCATAAATTGGTTGGCAGGCTTAATTATTTGACCGTGACAAGGCCTGCCATCTCTTTTCCTGTTAGTATAGTTAGCCAGTTTATGGAGGATCCTAGAGATTCATATTGGAGTGCAGTGATACGTACCCTTCGCTATTTGAAACCTACACCAGAGAAAAGTATTATGTATAAGAACTTTGGGCATTCTAAAGTTACATGATTTACAGATGCAGATTGTGCTAGATCGCCAAGTGATCGAAGATCCACACAGGTTTTTGCGTGTGTGTTGGAGGCAATTTGGTATCGTGGAAAAGTAAGAAACAGAATGTTGTCTCACGTTCAAGTGCTGAATCAGAATATAGAGCCATGGTTAATACTACGAGTGAGCTAGTATGGATAGTTTCTCTTCTTCGGAAACTTGGTTATCAGTCTAAGGAGCCGGTAAAACTTTATTGTGACAAAAAAACTATCATTTATATTGCTAACAATCCAGTTTTTCATGAACGAACAAAGCACATCGAAATAGATTGCCATTTTGTTTGAGAAAAGATTGAAGAAGGGATTATTGATACAGTCCATGTTAGCAGATCTATTCATCATGTCTTTGTGAAGGAGTCGAGTATAGTTTATTTGTACCAAGTTGGATATGCGTGATATATATGCTCCAACTTGAGGGGGAATGTTAAAAAAAATATATATTAGGTTTAATTAAATTTAGATTTAATTAGATTTAATTAGATTGGTAAGATTTAGATTTGATTAGATTAGATTATTTGTATTTCCTATTATCAAAAAATTAATAATATATATATTATGTAGAGGGGATTCTCTAACTACCTCATAATTTCCCCAGATTTTCAGATATCAACTATAACATAATAATTAACTTAAAATCAAACCATCAAATATCTGTAGGTTTTCAGCCAGATGGGCAGGCTCCAATTTCATGTACCGACAAGAGAGTAGCCCGTGCTGATGGCACTTTTAATGATAAATTCTCTCCTCCAAGATATACCATTGATAGTTAATGATTTCAGAGCTGCTGCAAGGGATGCCATTGTTGCTGGTAAGAATCAAAACTGGGGTAAAATACACTAAGACCCCCTGACCTTTCTCCGATTTCAAGATAATACCACAACCAATATCATTCTGTCTTTTTGTCGCAAGAATTGATGTTGGAGCTTTCTGTGTGCTGAAAATCGACCTTCCCAAAGCTTATTGTTTTTTAAAATAAGGGGGTAATTTCTAATAGACATGGTTCTTGGATGGTATTTGTAGTAATTGATTGCAAAGGTTGTTATCTGAAAGATAAGGAAATGTCAGGGGATTTAGAGTAATTTACCCTGCAACCTATGAAAGAAGACGAAGACTTTCCTCCTGATATAGGTTTCCACTACATACATACAGGATTTGATGGAGTTAGAGATCCACGGAGCTAACGGATATCTAATCGATCAATTCTTGAAAGACAAAATAAATGACCGCACGGATATATATGGAGACAGCATAGGGAATCATTGCCTCTTCGCATTGGAAATAGTTCAAGCTGTTGTCGTTGAGATTGGAGCCGATAGAGTTGGAATAAAGCTCTCCCCCTTTTTCTAAGGATTCGAACCCAACTGCTCTAGCTCTATATATGGCCACCTCTTTAAATGAATTCAGAGCAGTTTATTGCCATATGGCTCAGCCTTGGAAAAAAAGTAGGAGAAAAAATGGAGCTTTCGCATTCTCTTTCTCCGATGAGGAAAGCCTTTTTTTTTTATTGTTGCCGAGGGATTTGGTAGAGAAGAAGGTATTGAAGCCATCGAAAGCAATCATGCGGATCTTGTTGCTTATGGAAAATGGTTCTTGGCAAATCCTGATTTACCTCGAAGATTTGAATTGAATGCTCCTCTCAATGCTTACGCTTACGATCGAAGTACTTTTTATCTTGCCGATCCTGTTAAGTTGGATATACAGATTACCCGTTTCTTGATTCAAGGGAAGTAGAGTCGGATTCATCATGAACAAAGAGCAGGAGATTTCTTATAGGCTTTTCTTGATGATAACCATCTCTTGATTTGTCTATTTCATTAGATTCAGTTGTCTTGATTCATCACAGGTTGGTGGTGGTTTACTTAATATTTTATGATTTTCGTGGGTTGCCATGGGTTCTCAATCATCCGGAGTCTCGGTCATTCGGACCGGATTTTCTTATCATATTAGGTTATATATTAGTATTAATCGATGGCCTTTCTTCTTTTACTAAACATAGTTTTTTGGTTCCTTAATACTCGGAAGTTCTTCAAAAATATGAATAAATAAAATATTGGGAAAACCAGAAAATTTTGAGATTTTTGAAATTTCACTATTTTCTTGTGCGATATAACATGCAAAATAATGAAAAAGATACAAGCAAAATTTTGAAAAACAAAATTTTGAAAAACTGAAGAAAAAAGAAAAAAATTGATTTTTGTGATACCCGAAAGTTCTTGAAAGGCACGAGCAAATAAATTATTGCAAAACCAAAAAAAACAAAAAAGTTGAGATTTTTAAAAATTCATGATTTTCATTTGCATTATAGCATGCAAAATAATGAAAAGAAGAAGAAAACAGTTTTTTTTTCTTTCAACTTTTATGATTTTCATGTGTCATATCATGCAAAATATTGAAGAAGTGAAGAAAATAATTTTTTTAAAGATTTCTATAACTAAATATTGAAAAATCGAAATAAAAATAAATTTTCGTAATTTTGAAAACCCTTGCAATTTTCTTGCTCTATATAGCAAGCAAAATAATGAAAAAACAAAAAAATACTGGATAATTGAGATTTGAAAATATCATGATTTTCATGTGTTGTTCTCAACATACAAAAAATTACAAAATCAAAGAAAACAAAATATTGAGATTTTTTAAAATTTAACGATTTTCGTGTGAGAAGCAAAATATTGCAAAATGGAAGAAATACAAAAGATTTTGATATTTTTGAAAAGCTTGAAATATCTGTGCTATAACAAGTAAAATATTAAAAACCAAATAAAACAAAAAATGTCGAGATTTATAAAAAGTTCGCGATTTTTCGTGTGTAACATGCAAAATATCGAAAATTTGATGAAAATAGAAAATATTTTAATTATAAAAAAATCGCAATACTCGTGTGCTAACTTGCACAATATTGAAAATTTGAAGAAAATAGAAATTGTTAGGACTTTTAATAAGATCGTGATTTTCTTGTATAACAAGCATTATATTGAAAAATCGAAGAGCATGGAGAAATTTTAGATTTTTGAAAATTGTCATTTTTGTCATGAAATTTTTTTAAAAATCGAAGAAAACTGAAATTTTTTAAGATTTTTTAAAATTTCACGATTTTCATTTGCTCAAGCAAAGGATCGAAAGTGTGAAGAAAATAGAAAAAAATTGGATTTTTAAAATTATGCAATGTTCGTGCGGTAGTGTGTAAAATATTATAGATTTGAAGAAAACAAATTATTTTTGGATATTTTTTTGTAAATTTCGCAATTGCCATTCTCTATAGTATGCAAATTATTAAAAACATGAAGAAAACATAAAAAAAAATTGAGATTTTTGAAAATTTTATGATTTTTGTGTGCTATGTATGTCTAATAAAAAAAATCAAGCAAACTGGAAATTTTGCGATTTTCGTTTTCTTATCATAGAAATATTTAAAAACCGAAGAACATAAAAAATATTTCATGATTTTCTGTAGCAAACAAAATATTGGAAAACCAAAAAAACAAAAGTTTTGAGAAACTTAAAATTTCGCTATATTCTTGAGCTATATAACATACAAATGATTGATATTTTGAAGAAAAAAATTTGGGATTTTTTTACATCTCGTAATTCTTATGTGCCAAGCATGGTTGTCATCTTACGACATATGATTCATATCCTATGCTATGATACGATATGGTAGCTTTTTGATTCGATAGAAAATGATACAATATAAAATAGTGCACGATACCAAAATTAGGTTCTAAATTCTATTTCGGTTTGGTACCGCTCATATTGATTAATTATCTTATATATGAACTACAATTGTTCATTTGAAATTTTCTTGACTCACGTATTTTGTATTTACATTTATGTGGTTGTGTCACTTACTTGATTGGCACTTTACTAACCATTATAATTTTCTTTATATATCGTTCTACATTTACTAATTTGAACAAATATTTATTAACTATATAGTTGGATACTTAATAGTATGGTTATTTAAAGAAAAATATCTTACGACATAATACAATACAATATATTATGCGATATGATATGAAAGACAAACGATATGCAATATATATCATGATTCGACAACTTTGGTGCCAAGAAATTTTTTGAAAAACCGAAGAAAAAAAGAAATTTTGAGATTTTTTAAACTTGTTCAGAAGTTCTTCAAGAGTATAAGCGAATAAAATACTGGAAAACCTAAAAAACAGAATTTTTTTTGAGATTTTTGAAATTTCATGATTTTCGTATATAACATGCAAAATAATGAAAATATTAGAAGAAAACGATTTTTTTTTGAAACTTTTGCGATTTTCATGTATTGTATCAGGCAAAATTTTGCAGAAGCGAAGACAAAAGAATTTTTTAATATTTCTAAAATTTTTGCAGTTTTCGTTTATTATATCAAGCAAAATGTTGAAAAATTGAAATAAACAGAAATTTTGGTTGAAAACCTTGCAATTTTCATGCTCTATATAGCATGCAAAATAATAAGAAATTGGAAAAACAGAAAATTGATATCTTTAAAATTGAACGATTTTCATATGCAAATTACAAAACCGGAAAAAACAAAAATTTTGAGATTCTTTAAAATTAGCGATTTTTGTGTGCTAGCAAAATAATGCAGAACGGAAGAAAAACATGAAATTTTGATACTTTTGAAAGGCTAGCGATATCTGTGCTATATAGCAAGTAAAATATTGAAAAACCAAATAAATATGAAAATATTGAGATTTTTATAAATTTCGCGTTTTCCGTGTGTTATATAGCATGCAAAATATTAAAATTTGAAGAAATCGAAAATATTTGAATTATAAAAAAATAACAATTTTTGAGTTCTATACCTTGCACGTTTTGAAAATTTGAAGGAAACTTATAAATTTTTTGGATTTTTGGAAGATATCGTGATTTTCGTGTATAACAAGCAAAATATTAAAAAATCGATAAGCATAGAAAGTTTTTTTAAATTTTCCATTTTCGCTTGTTATAACATGGAAAATATTAGAAAACAAAAAAATGAAATTTTTTAAGATTTTTGAAAATTTCATGATTTTCGTGTGCTCAATCAAAATATTGAAAAAGAAAAGAAAACAGAAAAAATTGGAATTTTTAAAATTACGCAACTTTCGGGCAGTAGTGTTCGAAATATTATAGATTTGAAGAAAACAAATACTTTTTGGATTTTTATAAATTTCGCGATTGCCATATTCTATAGCATGCGATATTTTTAAAAACCGAAGAAAATAGAAAAATATGAGATTTTGAAAATTTCATGATTTTTGTATAGTATGGATAATAAAAAATGAAGAAAAATTATTTTGTGATTTTTTTTGCTTAGCATGGAAAATATTTAAAAACCAAATAAAACAAAAGGTGATACTTATTTTTGAAATCTTCATAATTTTCTTATGTTATATAGCAAACAAAACGTTGAAAAACCGAAAAAGACAAAAGTTTTAAGATACGTAAAATTTCGCCATATTCTTGTTCTATATATTTTTTTGAGGTAAAAAGTAGGGTCGGGACCCTACTATAAAATTCTTGTACTATATAGCATACAAAATATTGAAATCTTGGAGGAAAAACTTGTGAGATTTTTGTACATTTCGTGATACTGGTGTGTTCTAACAAATAAAATTTTGAAAACCGAAGAAAAAGGAAACTTTGAGATTTTCGTGATATACGGAACTAGCAAATAATATATTGGAATATCAGAAAGAAAAGATATTTTTTAGATCTCTGAAATTTCATTATTTTTATGATTTTAATGTGCTATATCATGCAAAATATTGAGAAGGTGAAGAAAACAAAAAATTTTAAGATTTCTAAAAATATTGCGGTTTTCTTTTGTTATAGCATGCAAAACGTTGAAAAACCAAAATAAACTGAAATTTTCTGCATTTTGAAAACCTTGAAATTTTCATGCTCTATATCGAAAACAAAAGAATGAAAAAACAGAACCTTGAGAATTTGAATTTTTACGATTTTCATGTGCTAATAAGCATACACATATTCACAAAATTGAAGGAAAAAAAATTGCATTTTTTATAAAAAATTTAGCGATTTTCATGTGCTTATAGAAACAAAATATTGAAAAATGGAGGAAAAACAAAAAAAAATTATACTTTTGAAAAGCTCGCGATATCTGTGTGCTATATAACAAATAAAGTATTGGAAAAACTAAATATTTAACAGAAAATATTGAGATTGAAAGAGCCAAAAAAACAAAAAAAAATCGGAAATTTTAAATTACGCAACTTTCTTGTTGCAGCGTGCAAATTATTGATTTTTGAAAATTTTGCGATATTTGTTTGCTTATCATGGAAAATATTTCAAAATCAAAAAAGATATTTATTTTTGAAATTTTCATGATTTTCTTATGCTATAAAAAGCAAAATATTGAAAAATCATAGATAACAAAAATCTCGAGATACTTAAAATTTTGTTATATTCTTGTGCTATACCATACAAAGTATTGAAACTTTGAAGAAAAATCTTTTGCGGTTTTTGTTAGTTTCGTAATTCTCGTATGCTGGCTAGCAAAATTTTGAAAAATCGATGAAAAAAGAAAATTTAAAGATTTTCGTGACAATTACTCAAAGTATTAGTAAATAAAATATTTAAAACCCACAAAAAACAGAAAAATTAAAGATTTTGAAATTTCATGTGCAAAATAAAGCAGTTTTTTTTATAAAACAATTTGTGATTTTCATGTTGTATATCTTGCAAAATTTTGGAACAATGAAGAGAACAATTTTTTTTAGATTTCTAAAATTTTAGCGGTTTTTGTTTGTTATGGCAAGCAAAATGTTGAAAAATCAAAATAAATAGAAGTTTTGGGAATTTTGAAAACCTTGCAATTTTCATGCTCTATATAGCAAATGAAATAATGAAAAATGAGAAAAACAAAAGAATTGAAATTTTGAAAATTTCGCGATTTTCATGTCTTATTAGCAACATACAAAAAATTATAAAACCGAAGAAAACACAGAATATTATGATTTTTTTTAAAATTTAGCGATTTTCGTGTGTTATATATAAGAAGCAAAATATTACAAAACGGAAGATTGACCAAGTGTTCAGAAAAAGCGTGAGGGTTTCACAACGGGACTCAGGGTCTCATCAAAGTTCAATCCAATTTGTTGACTGTAGTCTTTTGTTTAGCATTACGCTTTCTTACTAGTGGGTCGTATGCGAATGAGATTTTCCGATCTAGAGCTGCTTACAGTCTATCCCTAACAAAAAAAAATTGATTTTTTTGAAAGGCTTGCAATATATGTGTGCTATATAGCAAATAACATAAAAAAACCCAAATAAAACGGAAAATATTGAGATTTTAAAATTTTCGCGATTTTTCATGTGCGCATGCAAAATATTAATAATTTAAAGAAAAAATATTTTAAATATAAAAAATTCACAATTTTCATGTGCTATATATAGCTTGCACGTTATTGAAAATTTGAAGGAAACATAAAATTTCGGGATTTCTGGAGATATCGTGGGTTTTGTGTATTATTACAAGCAAAATACTGAAAAATCGAAGAACATACATAATTTTTAGCATTATTAAGATTTCGTTATTTTCATGTGTCTAAGTATGAAAAATATTTTTAAAATAGAAGAATTGAAAATTTTTAAGATGATTAAAAAATCCATGATTTTTCGTGTGTTCAAACGAAAATATTGAAAGAGAGAAAAAACCAAAAAAAATTAGGATTTTTAAAATTTCTCAACTTTCATGTGGCAGCGTGGAAAATATTGATTATTGAAAATTTGCGATTTTTCGTTTGCTTATTATGGAAAATATAAAAAAACAAAAAATATTTATTTTTGGATTTTTCATGATTTTCTTATGCTATAGCAAGCAAAATATCGGGGAAAAAATAGAAATTTCTAAATACTTAATTTTAGCTATATTCTTATGCTATAGCATCTAAAATATTAAGATTTTGAAGAGAAAACTATTGGAATTTTATACATTTCGTGATTCTCGTGTGCTATAATAAGCAAAATTTTGAAAAAAAATGATGAAAAAAGGAAAAGATTAAAATTTTCATGATTTTCGTGATACTCAGAAGTTCTTCGAAAGTATAAGCAAATAAAATATTGGAAAACTTGAAAAAACAGAAATTTTTAGATTTCATGATTTTCATTTGCAATACCATTCAAAATAATAAAAAACGGAAGAAAACGGATTTTTTTATAAATAATTTATGATTTTCATGTGTTATATCATGTAAAATTTTGAGAGAGTGAAGAAAACAGAAATTATTAAAGATTTCTAATAATTTTGTGGTTTTTGTTTCTTATGGCAAACAAAACGTTGAATAACATAAGTAAATAGAAATTTTAGGAATTTTGAAAACCTTGTAATTTTCATGCTCTATATAGCAAGCAAAATAAAAAAAACAGAAAAATTTAGCGATTTTTTGTGCTATGGAAGCAAAATATTGCAAAACTGAAAAAAAACAAAAAAATTTGATACTTTATCTGTGTTATTGCAAGTAAATATTGAAAAACCAAACAAAACAATAAATATTGAGATTTTTAAAAATTTTGTGATTTTTCGTATATTATGCAAAATTTGAAAATTTGGGGAAAATAACCCAGAAACTATTTGAATTATAAAAAAATTCACAATTTTCTTTTGCTACAATATTGAAAATTTTAATGATATAGAAAATTTTAGGATTTTTGAAGATATCGTGACAAGCAAAATATCGAAAAACCGAAGAGAACTGAAAATTTTTGAAAACCAAAAATTATTTAAAAATCGAAGAAATTTGGAAAAAATTTAAAATTTATGAAAATTTCACGATCTTCGTGTTCTCAAGCAAAATATTGAGAATCAAAAAAAAGAAAAATGTGGGATTTTTAAAACGTCGTAGCTTTCTGTGGCAACTTGTACAATATTATAAGTTCGAAGAAATAAATAAATTTTTGAATTTTATAAATTTTTTGATTGCCATGTTCATACAAAATATTAAGAAACTGAATAAAAGAAAAAATGAGATTTTTTGTATGCTATAAATAAAAAAATGAAGAAAACTGATGATTTTGAGATTTTTCGTTTGTGTGTCATGAAAAATATGAAAAAACCGACGAAAACAAAAAATATTTATTTTTAAAATTTTCACAATTTTCTTCTGTAGCAAACAACATATTGGAAAACGAAGAAAATAGAAATTTCGAGATACTTAAAATTCCTCTATATTCTTGTGCCATAATATTGAAATTTTGACGAAAAACTTTTGGGATTTTTATACATTACATGATTCTCGTGAGCTATATATAACAAGTAAAATTTTGAAAAAACCAGAGAAAAAAGAAAATTTTTAGATTTTAAAAAATTTCTTTATTTTCGTGATACTCGGAAGTTCTTCAAAAGTATGGGCAAAAAAATTATTGGAAAACCAGAAAAAAATTTGATTTTTGATATTTCATGATTTTCGTGTGCAATCTAGCATGCAAAATAATGAAATGGGCAGAATACGTTTTATTTGAAATTTTCATAATTTTCATGTGTTATATATCATGCAAAATATTGAAAAAGCGAAGAAAAATAGAAATTTTTATAGATTTCTAAAAATTTTGCGGTTTTCCATTTGTTATAGTATACATTGAAAACCGTAATAAACATAAATTTTGGGAATTTTAAAAATCTTGCAATTTTCATGTTCTATATAGCAAGCAAAATAATGAAAAAAGAAAATTAAGATGTTTAAAATTTCAGGATCTTCATGTGCTATTATTTGAATACAAAAAAAAATTACAAAACCAAATAAAAAAAAAATTTAAGATTTCTGAAACATTAACGATTTTCTTGTGTTGTAAGAAGCAAAAATATTTTGCAAAATGGAAGAAAAATAAAAAAAATTTGATACTTTTGAAAGGCTCATGTTATCTTTGTTCTATTGTAATTAAAATATTGAAAAACCAAATAAAATTTAAAATTTTAAGATTTTTAAAAATTTCATGATTTTTCGTGTACTATATATAGCTTGTACAACATTGAAAATTCGAAGGCTGCAGAAAATTTTGGGATTTTTAAGATATCGTGAATTTCATGTATTAGTGACATATCCCCAAGAAGACCGTAGACATCTCAAAAAGGCATGGCAAACGTCTTTCCAAATAACAGAGCAAAAACAGACGTCTGAAGAAGGACGTGGAAAACGTCTGCCATACGTCTGCCCAAATACTATAACAGGGCCAAGCGTTTGAAAAATAAGGTCCAAACGTCTGGGTGTAAGTTCTCAGTTAAAACAGAGAACACGAAGACGTCTGACGAAAACAAGTCAGACGTTTGGCCAATATGAGAAAAGGAATATACCGGTTCCTCAAATCTTGGCAAGATCGCTGGAGATTAGAAAAAGACTCTATTTATTTGTACTAGAATCTTAATTGATTTTCTTATTTCCATCATATAATTGTAATTATATATATATATGTGTGTGTGTGTGTGTGTGTGTGTGTGTGTATCTTGTAAAAACTCAATAAATCATCAAGTTAAAATCCCCAACTTCAACTACTTTATATGGTATCAGAGCTCGGGTGTTTATTTGTTTGTCCACGTTGCACATGAGATTTGACCCCTCGCACGTGAAGTCCTCATTGCACATGCACGCTTGCACGTAAGGGGGAGTGTTGAGAATATGGTTAACATAATCCCATATCGGGAAAATTGTGGGATGCAGCTGAGTATAAAATATAAGTTGAGATAAATCTCCATAAGGCTTGAGTCTTTTGGATAGAGTCCTACTATATTAAAAAGCTCATGTACATCCATGTGTAGACCCATGTGTTGTGGGGCTAAATCGAGTTTTACATAGTATCAGAGCCTTGCGATTAAAAGCTCAATTTTTTATCCATGAATTCCTCTGAAAACTCAATCCCAATCATTTCCAATTCCATTTTCCAACAAAGCTTACCCACACAAATTTCACTTTGTGGAGATTCCAAATTCAGTCGGCCTTAATCGGTCACGATCTCCTTGGTTACATCGACGGCTCTAGATCTTCCCCTCTGAGGACCATAACTGACGTCGATGCCAACACCAAGCGTGTTGAAAATCCAGACTATTATTGTAATAACCCAAAAATCTTTATACATTTGTATTATCCCTCTTCAAAAATATACCGTATTTATTTGTACTTGGTATTTTCCTTATTCTATTAAATTTATTATTATTTTATTCCTCAATCTATTATGTATTTTTCTGTGTACAATTTCTTTTTCTTATATTTAAGTTTTTAACTTCTCATTCTTATTTTTTCTTTCATAAATATTTAACCCAAATCTATTATTCTTATTCTCTAAAGCCCATCTGGAAAGCCCACTTTCTTTTTAAGCAACAACATATATTTAATTCTAATTAAATATGTGTATGAATAACCTTGTAGCTCATTGGTTAAGTTTTTGTATTGTTATTCCATAAGTCACATGTTCAAATCCCCATTCTTGCGATTATTTTTTATCATTTTTTTTATTCTTCTCATAACCTACAAATAAGACCTTTCATTTCCAAAATGAATGGCGGCCTTTCATTTCTCTTTTAATTCTCATGTTAAATGCATATATTATTATACACAATTCACCATTACACCATCTTTATCTGTCCTCCTCTATCTTTTCCTTCCTCACATTTTTTATCTCTCACTTCTCCCTCTTCACCTAGAGTTTAAGAAGAAGAACATGAAGAAGTCTTCAAGAAGGTCTCGCTAGTAACGCGAGGCTATCGGCGGATAGACAAGCCCGGTGACAATACCGGCTTATGTATGTAAGTCCCTTCTCTCTCCTTCCCGCGATCTCTTATTTCCTCTTGTCATACCTCGTGAACCCCCTATTCTTTTCATATCGTAATCCGTAAGAGAAGATAAACATAAACATATACATATATATAAGTCTAGATACATATGGTTATATATGGTTTAATAATACCTTATTACATCTTGTTCAAATTAAAGTGTTTTTAATTCTTTGTTCATGACTATGAATGTTTATTACAAGTTGTGAGAACACAAATTTCATACCACAATATATTTATAATGTCTAATTAAATCGATTTGTTTATTAAAAGAAAAATAGAAGCCTGCATAAAATACTAGTTAATCTTTTTGCCGATTTTAGTGTACACATCAATACCTTTAGTTTTAAAATAATTTTTAGAAATTAATTTTTACTTCTGAAAATTTCAGAAAATTTAGATATGATAGAGTATATTATTTTGTACAATGCTGTAAAAATTTTTAGATCGAATCACTTAACTGTTTAGAAATTATATCGTTTTTATTCACTGTTCGTAAAATAGAAAACTGCAGTTATTGGTCAACTTCTAGGACACATAACTTGGTATACCGTTATCCAAATTGAGCAAAATTAGGTGTTTTAGATATCTACATTGAATAATCTATATTTTATTAGTTTTAAGTTTTTACTGAAAACCAACGTAAGATAAAGAAAACTGCGTTACAACATTAGGATCTGGACAGAATCTGTTCCGATTCGCACACTGTTTTTAAATTGGACATAACTCGAACACCCGATATCCGTTTGTGACAAAATTTAGATCTGTATATGCACAATTGATAGAAATATAATTTTATGTATATTAGATTACTTAGGAATGCATGAAACAACCTGATATAGGCTTTGCAATACAATATATATTTGTTGTCCAGAAATCTGAATTTCTGTTTTAAACGCTGATGTTAAAATGATCATAACTAGAGTTAAAGAAATTCAAATCGTACGAATCTTTGTTTTTTGGATAAGTATATTGAAAGACCTACAATTTTCTAATAATCATCGTAACCTGAAACCTGATGGAAATTAACTCAGACTATGTTTTAAAAATATGCGACGGTACTGGACAGATTCTGATCTGTTCTGCGCGACAAAACGAAAATGAGTATATCTCCCAAACCGGTAGTCGTATTTAGGCGCGACTGGAGCTCACACGTGCATAACACTTAGATCTATATTTTTGTTTATATTTAGAAATTGATTGACTTGATTGATTAGTCGTACATAATATTTCTTTACAGCATTGTTTATGGTAGTTACTCGAATAATATACATGACTCATTTCATACTATTCGAACATGTATACATATTTATCTTGATCATTAAATTGTTGTATGTACATAAAGATGATAATTAAATACTTGAGTTGTATTTTGAAAATTATACAAAAGTATTTTTACACATAACCCCCTCAAGTTCTATGAATTACAATAAGGACCCTAGTAAACATAGGTTTAAGCGGGACCAGTCTCTTGAGCCTCAGGGAGCCAGAGATATGGGTGCTTGCCTATTTAAGATAGAAAACTTAACAAACGGTGTTATCAACACGGTAATTGTCTTTGAAAAAGACACAAATCCTGTCGCCCATGTGCAGCGGTTACCGATAACATCAAAACAATAAGGACTTCAATTTACTTTTCTAATTGTCTGACTCAGTTTGAGTCTCATTATAATCTAACTTGAATATGATTCAAGTACAATCTACAATCTACAATCTACAATATTACAATTCAACACGAATCCATGAATCCATTATCAATCGGATCAAACTATTCAATCTATATTGACTGAATCGAACCATAGATATACATTCCATTTACATGATCATCCAGTTTACATGATTCTCCAGTTACATACATGATTCTACAGTTACATCCGTTTACTGATATCATGGTTTCGGTCAGTCATCCAATTATACAATCAATACAATTTACAATACAACAATACAATCAATATAACACGGGGTTTAAGAGGTAGATTGGTACGGAAGGTGTTAAAAGTGGCACGAGGCTTCAAGATTAAGACACCTAACATGAATCCAATTGCCGTTGTTCCGGGTTGTATAACGGAGCCTTGCACTTACATTTGCCTCTAGTCTCTGGCATATAGAGACTCCTCTCGTATACACTGGCATCCTTCTGTACCAAGCTACAAACAACAACGTTAATACTAAATACAACAATATAACAATATAATACAACTGTAAAAGCTACTCTCTCTCTTTCTTACTCTCTGTCTATTCTACTTTCCTCTTATGTTTGGGACTTACCGAGCGACCTGTTCGTTGACGACATTCTCTTTCTTTCTTCTTTGAATGTTGTCAGGTGTTTTGGACCCGTCAGAGATCAAGCCCACTGCTGAAGACTTGGACCAGTTCAGTGAAGACCCCGGGCTCTAGTCATTGTACACTTTCCATTCAGTACTTTTCTTTTTCTGTTATGCCATTGTTTAGGCATCGCTTTATTCCATGTATTCATTGTACAAAAGAATGTTAATGAATAAAGTTGCTGTTTTATTATAACTTTGTAGGGTGTTTTTCGTCACCCCATTGAGATGGGAATACGCGCGCGCTTGTCAGGCGTACTACTACAGATTCCCCCTGCCCAGGGTAGGCCAGGGTTTATTGATTGTGGGGATCCGAATCTCCGGCAGCCGCGGACTAAGCTGCCGTTAATTACCCCTCGCCTTTGGGGCGAGGGAACCTCCGATTGACGGGTTAAACTGGTCATGCGAACTCAATGTGCGGTGTGCGTGTGTTGTGTTTTGAAAGGGGGTTTTGGATATATCGAGAGCCACGCAGAGTTTTTACGGGGGTCCCGCTACCCGGATAGCAGGCTGGGGGTCAAGGAGGCTAGCATCCCCCTTGCGGGGTGCGGGGCAGCGCCCCGTTAGAAATTTTTTTCTAACAGGGACAGTGTCGTGGAGTACGTGTGTGTGTAAATATGTATGCATATGTACATATATATATATATATGTATGTATACATGTATATATATATATATATAAAAGAAAGAGGGGGAAAAGACATCCAAAGGATGCGTGGGGGCAGCACCTTGGGCACTGTGCGCCTAGGTGCTGTGCGCTCAGGCGCTAGAGTGCCACGTGTCGGCACGTGGGCGCTCTGCGCTTGAGCGCCGGGCGCTTGAGCGCAAGTGCGCCACGTGTCGGCACGGGAGCGACTTGCGCTTGAGCGCCTGCGCTTGAGCGCAAGCGCGCCACGTGTCGGCACGGGAGCGACTTGCGCTTGAGCGCAAGCGCGCCACGTGTCGGCACGGGGGAGACTTGCGCTCGAGCGCGTGCGCTTGAGCGCAAGCACGCCACATGTCGGCACGGGGGCGACTTGCGCCTGAGCGCTTGCGCTTGGGCGCAAGCACGCCACGTGTCGGCACCGGGACGACTTGCGCTCGGGCGCTTGCGCTTGAACACAAGCGTGCCACGTGTCGGCACCGGGGCGACTTGCGCTCGGGCGCTTGCGCCTGAGCGCAAGCGTGCCACGTGTCGGCACCGGGGCGACTTGCGCTCTGGCGCTTGAGCCTGAGCGCAAGCGCGCCACGTGTCGGCACGGGGGCGACTTGCGCTCGGGCGCTTGCGCTTGAGCGCAAGCGTACCACGTGTCGGCACGCGTGCGCTCTGCGCTTGAGCGCCGGCGAGAAAAAGAGGCTTTCAGCCTAAGAAACAGAAGCTATGCTTCAGAAAGGAAATATTTATTGTTATATATATATATATATGTTATGGAGTTAAAACTCCTAGGACGTTTTGAAGCTGATGAAGGGGGTTCTTCTTCTTCCTCCTGTTGTTTGGCCGGATCTTGAAGATCAAGAAGTAGGAGATTTTAAAAATCACTCCTTTTTGAGATCTAATTGGAGATCTGAGTTCCCCTTTGTGGGTTTTGTGGTGGAAAACTACTTAGTTTTGGAAGAGAAAGAGTAAAACTCTTGATTTAATTCAAAAGAAATGAAAAGGTTTAGAACCTTGGAGAAGGAGCAGGGGCACAAAGAACCCTAGGTTTTTTTTTGAGGGGAATGAAAAGTATTATTTTATTCATCATCATGTTGCCTTTTATAGGCTTACATATTTGCATATAGGCCCTTGGGCTTTACAAAAATGGTATTTTAGCCATCCCATAGCTCATGTGCCATTTCATTTTTGCACATAAGCCATGGGCTTACAAAATATTGGCTTTATGCCCATTCATGCATAAACAATTACATAAAAATTATTTATTACATGATTTTGTTATTGGCACGGAGAGGCTGGCCGCGAGCTCGACTTGGACATGGGCCCGCTTGACCTGGGCTTGGGCCCACCTAGCTTGGGGGTTGACCTTGACTTGCTCGGTCAACCGGGGTGTAAATTTTTACCCCAACAAACTTGTCTCTTGTGCATTTACTTTTATATTGCTTACATACGCTTAGCGTATTTACTTCAGAGTAAATACGTAGCGGCCTTGTCGCGTCCTCTGCCCGTATACTGGGAAGCGGAGCGTGACAGGTTTTGTTGGTGGCCCATACAGGTCAGAGTTGTATGGAACACTGCCATGCAATTCTATTCTGCATGAACAACCTAAGCAATATAACACAAAAAACAGCAACTGAAAACATTTTTTACATTACATATTCTTTGAATCCATCTTGAACTCCACCTTTGGTTTCTTTGAAGTCTATCTCAAGACTTTTGAATTCTTAACTCTTATTCACCCTTTCTATTTGTATCTCGTTGGCATATTAGCTCAATTGGTTAGAGTATCAATCGACGGAGCTCGAAGACGACATCATCCTAATCATGTTTCCTTACTCTGTTATATCATCCTTCTTGGTAATTTCGAGGACGAAATTATTTTTAAGGAGGGTAGAATGTAATGACCCAAAAATCTTTATACATTTGTATTATCCATCTTCAATAATATACCGTATTTATTTGTACTTGGTATTTTCCTTTTTCTATTAAATTTATTATTAGTTTATTTCTCAATCTATTATGTATTTTTCTGTGTACAATTTATTTTTCTTATATTTAAGTTTTTAACTTCTCATTCTTATTTTTTCTTTCATAAATATTTAACCCAAATCCATTATTCTTATTCTCTACAGCCCATCTGGAAAGCCCACTTTCTTTTTAAGCAACAAAATATATTTAATTCTAATTAAATATGTGCATGAACAATCTTGTAGCTCATTGGTTAAGTCTTTGCATTGTTATTCCATAAGTCACATGTTCAAATCTCCATTCTTGCAATTATTATTTATCATTTTTTTATTCTTCTCATAACCTACAAATAAGACCTTTCATTTCCAAAATGAATGGTGGCCTTTCATTTCTCTTTTAATTCTCATGTTAAATGCATATATTATTATACACAATTCACCATTACACCATCTTTATCTGTCCTCCTCTATCTTTTCCTTCCTCACATTTTTTATCTCTCACTTCTCCCTCTTCACCTTGAGTTCAAGAAGAAGAACATGAAGAATTTTTCAAGAAGGTCTCGCTAGTAACGCGAGGCTATCGGCGGATAGACAAGTCCGGTGACAATACCGGCTTGTGTATGTAAGTCCCTTCTCTCTCCTTCCCGCCATCTCTTATTTCCTTTTGTCATACCTCGTGAACCCCTATTCTTTTCATATCGTAATCCGTAAGAGAAGATAAACATAAACATATACATATATATAAGTCTAGATACATATGGTTATATATGGTTTAATAATACCTTATTACATCTTGTTCAAATTAAAGTGTTTTTAATTCTTTGTTCATGACTATGAATGTTTATTACAAGTTGTGAGAACACAAATTTCATGCCATAATATATCTATAATGTCTAAAGAAATCGATTTGTTTATTAAAAAAAAATAGAAGACTGCATAAAATACTAGTTAATCTTTTTGCCGATTTTAGTGTACACATCAATACCTTTAGTTTTAAAATAATTTTTAGAAATTAATTTTTTATTCTAAAAATTTCAGAAAATTTAGATATGATAGAGTATGTTATTTTGTACAATGCTGTAAAAAATTTTAGATCGAATCTTAACGGTTTAGAAATTATATCGTTTTTATTCACTGTTCGTAAAATAGAAAACTGCAGTTATTGGTCAACTTCTAGGACACATAACTTGGTATACCGTTATCCAAATTGAGCAAACTTAGGTGTTTTAGATATATATTTTATTAGTTTTAAGTTTTTACTGAAAACCAACGTAAGATAAATAAAACTGCGTTACAACATTAAGTGACGGATCTGGACAGAATCTGTTCCGATTCGCACACTGTTTTTAAATTGGACATAACTCGAACACCCGATGTCCGTTTGTGACAAAATTTAGATGTGTATATGTACAATTGATAGAACTATAATTTTATGTATATTAGATTACTTAGGAATTCATGAAACAACATGATATAGTCTTTGCAATACAATATATATTTGATGTCCAGAAATCTGAATTTCTGTTTTAAACGCTGACGTTAAAATGATCATAACTAGAGTTTAAGAAATCCAAATCGTGCGAATCTTTGTGTTTTAGATAAGTATATCGAAACACCTACAATTTTCTAATAATCATCGTAACCTGAAACCTGATGGAAATTAACTCAGACTATGTTTTAAAAATATGCGACGGTGCTGGACATTCTGCGCGACAAAACGAAAATGAGTGTATCTCCCAAACCGGTAGTCGTATTTAGGCGCGACTGGAGATCACACGTGCACAACACTTAGATCTATATTTTTGTTTATATTCAGAAATTGATTGACTTGATTGATTAGTCATACATAATATTTCTTTACAGCATTGTTTATGGTAGTTACTCGAATAATATACATGACTCATTTCATGCTATTCGAACATGTATACATATTTATCTTGATCATTTAATTGTTGTATGTACATAAAAATGACAATTAAATACTTGAGTTGTATTTTGAAAATTATACAAAAGTATTTTTACACATAACCCCCTCAAGTTCTATGAATTACAATAAGGACCCTAGTAAACATAGGTTTAAGCGGGACCAGTCTCTTGAGCCTCAGGGAGCCGGAGATATGTGTGCTTGCCTATTTAAGATAGACAACTTAACAAACAGTGTTATCAACACGGTAATCGTCTTTGAAAAAGACAAATACTGCCGCCCATGTGTAGCGGTTACCGATAATATCAAAACAATAAGGACTTCAATTTACTTTTCTAATTGTCTGACTCAGTTTGAGTCTCAGTATAATTTGAATTGAATATGATTCAAGTACAATCTACAATCTACAATCTACAATATTACAATTCAACACGAATCCATGAATCCATTATTCCATATAATCAATCGGATCAAACTATTCAATCTATATTGACTGAATCGAACCATGGATATACATTCCATTTACATGATCATCCAGTTTACATGATTCTCCAGTTACATACATGATTCTACAGTTACATCCATTTACTGATATCATGGTTTCGGTCAGTCATCCAATTATACAATTAATACAATTTACAATACAACAATACAATCAAGATAACATGGGGTTTAAGGGGTAAATTGGTACGGAAGGTGTTAAAAGTGGCACGAGACTGCAAGATTAAGACACCTAACATGAATCCAATTGCCGTTGTTCCGGGTTGTATAACGGAGCCTTGTATTTACATTTGCCTCTAGTCTCTGGCATATAGAGACTCGTCTCGTATACACTGGCATCCTTCTGTACCAAACTACAAACAACAACGTTAACACTAAATACAACAATATAACAATATAATACAACTGTAAAAGCTACTCTCTCTCTCTCTCTCTCTCTCTCTCTCTTGCTCTCTGTCTATTCTACTTATGATCATTTTAATATCAGCGTTTAAAACAGAAATTCAGATTGGACAGCAAATATATATTGTATTGCAAAGCCTATATCAGGTTGTTTCATGCATTCCTAAGTAATATAATATACATAAAATTATATTTCTATCAATTGTGCATATACATATCTAAATTTTGTCACAAACAGACATCGGGTGTTCGAGTTATATCCAATTTAAAAACAGTGTGCGAATCGGAACAGATTCTGTCCAGATCCGTCACTTAATCTTGTAACGCAGTTTTATTTATTTTACGTTGGTTTTCAGTAAAAACTTAAAACTAATAAAATATATATTATTCGATGTAGATATCTAAAACACCTAAATTTGATCAATTTGGATAACGGTATACCAAGTTATGTGTCCTAGAAGTTGACCAATAACTGCAGTTTTCTATTTTACGAACAGTGAATAAAAATGATATAATTCCTAAACCGTTAAGTGATTCGATCTAAAATTTTTTACAGAATTGTACAAAATAATATACTCTATCATATCTAAATTTTCTGAAATTTTCAGAAGTAAAAATTAATTTTTAAAAATTATTTTAAAACTAAAGGTATTGATGTGTACACTAAAATCGGCAAAAAGATTAACTAGTATTTTATGCAGGCTTCTATTTTTCTTTTAATAAACAAATCGATTTCATTAGACATTATAGATATATTGTGGCATGAAATTTGGTTCTCACAACTTGTAATAAACATTCATAGTCATAAACAAAGAATTAAAAACATTTTAATTTGAACAAGATGTAATAAGGTATTATTAAACCATATATAACCATATGTATCTAGACTTATATATATGTATATGTTTATCTTCTCTTACGGATTACGATATGAAAAGAATACGGGGTTCACGAGATATGACAAGAGGAAATAAGAGATGGCGGGAAGGAGAGAGAAGGAACTTACATACACAAGCCGGTATTGTCACCGGGCTTGTCTATCCGCCGATAGCCTCACGTTACTAGCGAGATCTTCTTGAAGACTTCTTCATGTTCTTCTTCTTGAACTCTAGGTGAAGAGGGAGAAGTGAGAGATAAAAAATGCGAGGAAGGAAAAGATAGAGGAGGAAAAATAAAGATGGTGTAATGGTGAATTGTGTATAATAATATATGCATTTAACATGAAAATTAAAAGAGAAATGAAAGGCCACCATTCATTTTGGAAATGAAAGGTCTCATTTGTAGGTTATGAGAAGAATAAAAAGAATGATAAAAAATAATTGCAAGAATGGGGATTTGAATATGTGACTTATGGAATAACAATGCAAGGACTTAACCAATGAGCTACAAGGTTTTTCATGCACATATTTAATTAGAATTAAATATATGCTGTTGCTTAAAAAGAAAGTGGGCTTTCCAGATGGGCTGTAGAGAATAAGAATAATGGATTTGGGTTAAATATTTATGAAAGAAAAAATAAGAATGAGAAGTTAAAAACTTAAATATAAGAAAAAGAAATTGTACACAGAAAAATACATAATAGATTGAGGAATAAAATACTAATAAATTTACTAGAAAAAGGAAAATACCAAGTACAAATAAATACGGTATATTATTGAAGAGGGATAATACAAATGTATAAAGATTTTTGGGTCATTACATTAAGATTTTTGGGTCATTACAATTATTAATGGTACCGTTAGGATCAACTCATCCTCAATGCCATTCTCGGCAGCTGTGTCGAAACGATCCAGCCTCACATCTCCTCTGTTCCTCATCCAAGGAAGCATGGGATCGACTCGTCATTCTCCTTGCGAACAAATCTTGATCACGAGTTATGTGGCTCAAAGAATGCATCATCAACAATCAGCGCGGCTCACGATCTATAAGTGTGTACCTACAAGAGATGATATCTATCTCCGATGATCTTGCTCTCGTCGACCACCCTCTTTCTGAAAATGGTCTTGTTCTCCACATATTCACTGGTCTCGGACATGAATTCAAAGAAGTCGCAGCTACTATCCGAATATGTGATAACGCCATCACCTCCGACGAGCTCTATAACAAGCTCATAAACTATAAACTCCATATCAAGAAGGAAGATACAGGTGCGTCCCTCTCTCTTTCGCAACCGCCAACTATACCAACCAACAAAATCGCTCCTCCTATCGCCCTCCTCAACAACGTAGAAGTATCTTCTACAATCGCAACAACAACAACAACTTCGCTTGCAACAACAACAATCAATATTCTGTCGCACACAACAATAACTTGACTCTGCCCAACTCTTACTGAAACTTCTGCATAGCGTCCCGGTCATAACACCAAAGACTCTCGACAACTCGCTCGTTTCCTTAAAACGCGGTGCAAATCAATCCACCACAGCATCCATCATGGACTTGCTCTTAACCTTTTGCAAACACCGTGAATGTCAATTGGCCTGCTCTCTCTTCCTGGCTATTAGACAACGGTGTTTCTCACCACGTCACGTTCGATATTGGGACCCTTCACAGCTACATCGATTACGGTGGCCCCAATGATATCAACATAGGTGATGGTTCAGATTTGAAAATCTCTCACATCAGTAAAACAAAACTGCACTCTCCCCAACAATCCTTTCTTTTAGATAATGTTCTAAGTGTACCACCTATCACTCAAAGCTTAATTTCCGTCGCAAAATTTTGCAAATAAAACACAGTCACACTTGAATTTTTTCCCTTTTATTTTTTGGTGAAGGATCTTTGCACGGGGGTGTCTCTTCTTCGTGGGGATAGCCATAATGATGTCTACTATCTCCCACGTTCCATCAAACCTCAAATTCACGCTATCTCCAAATCATTAATAAATGAGTGGCACTGTTGTCTTGAGCATCCCTTCATTCGAACCCTTCAATCTATTGTTAGGAGCAATAGATTATTGTCTAATGTCTCCGTCGTTAATAATTTTCAATGTAACTCCTATGATTGCAATAAAAGTCATAAACTTCCATTTTCTGAAAATTCGCCCCGCACTTTCAAACCTTTGCAGTTAATATACACTGATGTTTGGGGACCCATTGAATTTTTGTATGATGGTTTTCGTTATTATGTAATCTTTGTCGATCATCACACAAAATATATCTGGTTGTATCCTATGAAATGTAACTTCGATGTTGCCACCATTTTCCCTCAATTTAGAAAACTTATCGAAACGTTCTTTCAATTACTTCTAATAGCAATATACTCTGATAATGGTAGTGAATATACATTTCTTGCCTCCACTCTCACCTCCTATAGTGTGCCTCATCTCACCACTCCTTCACACACTCCTGAACATAATAGCACATCAGAACGTCGTCATCGTCATGTTGTCGAAACCGGTCTTACACTCTTGCATACGGCCTCTCTTCCCTTTAAGTATTGGAGTCATTCTTTTCAAACAGCCGTCTATCTCATAAATTGTCTTCCTACTTCGGTTCTCAATTTTCAGTCTCCATTTGAAAAACTCTTCCAACGTACACCGAACTACAACCGTCTCAAAATATTTGGGTGTCTCTGCTATCCTTGACTAAGGTCGCACACCTCCTCCAAACTTCAATATAGATCTACTCGCTACATTTTTCTAGATTAATCAACATCTCAATCTACTTATAAATGTCTATATCGCATTACCCACAGGCTTTACAATTTTCTTCATGTTAAATTCGTCGAAACCACCTTTCGCATGCAATTCTCTAGTAGACATCAAGGAGGCTCTCCCGCAAAATTTGGACTCACCCGGCACAGCTTCACACCAATCCATGACCAACAAACCCACCAAACTTCACATCCTCCTCACTTCAACTAACCCAACCCCCTCTGAAACCCGATCATTAACTTCTCATACCTTAGACTTATCCTTCCGGCCGACTCCTTACAATCCTTACTTTCCAATCTCAATCATACCGCCACTCTCCCCGACCCTACCTCCTCGTCCTCTTCTATAACTGCTTGTTGGGTTCCTGGCGCTCGCGCAGCGGAAGCAAAGACCGAAGTCGGAATGCAAAATGAAAAATTTTCATGCGAGCACAAGGAACCGCAACCTAGAAATCGATCCAAACACTAAACCAGGGAGCTAAACAAGATATCTAGCTACAATTTTGTAACAACCCTAATTTTCCTATACACTTTTCTACACAAAATTTTAAAATTTTGTGTAGAAAAGTGTCCTGAGCACAAGATATAACTAATTATTTTGTTTTTAATTACAAGTTACAAGAATTTAATAACTCTATTTTTAATGTACAAAAAATTACTTTAAATTTAATGTATACTTGGAGTATTTACTCTTGCTGCTATCATTTTAAGTAATTAAATAACTCCATAATTACAAGAAAGAGCTTGTGGCTCACTGGTAAGACCTTGCACTGCTGAACCAAGCCACCAGAGTTCAAATCCCATACCCCACATTATTTTTAATATTGATTTTTTAAAAAACCTTTAGAATACCAAGAGTTTACACGTGCATATCTCACAAAAACCCCACTACACCCAAACATGTAACACTTGCAGGAGTTAGATGAACCGTCGGGGGGGATCCAGGCCACCGGACTCGGCCGGGAATCGGCCAACTCGGCCTTGACTCGGCCGACTCAGTGCTCCGACCGAGTCACGGCCGAGTCACCCCCGATTCGGCTGATTCCGGCGATGGTCACAACATGAAAGTTGTGTCTTTTCATATTCCCTATGCACCTGCAAAGTTTCAGCCTCATACCACTTCCAGAGCTCTTAAAAAACCCCAATTACTCTACTTTTAATACATTTTTATTACATTTTATTACATTTTTATTTTTAACTTTTCATCTACCCTAACCCTAGCCTAACCCTATAAATACCAACCCTACACACTACCCTTTCACCCCCAAAATCTTGAGCCACTCTCTCAAAAGTTTTCCAAGAAGTGTGTGCTTTGAAAACAAGTTCGCGGCGAAGCTCCGACGAGATTCCGGCGGGAATTCCGGCGACGTTTTTAGAAACAACCGGCGACGAAGCAACGCCTCGACAACTTCTTTAGTTCCCCTATACTCTTTAGTATAGATCGAAACCCGTAAGTCCCATTCTATCTCCCTTTCTAATTCTCAAAAATACGAAATTACGAAACCCGACGGAATCGGAACAAATCCGATTTCCGATTCGGTTTTCTATAAAATTTCACTTCTAATCAATTCAAACATGTCTAAACATCTTTATCATGATTATTAAACTTGTAAAAATCAATTTGAATAAGTTTTCACACATGAAATGATAACCTTTTTAACTTACCGTATTTTTTTCACTTTAATACCATCATGTTTCAATTTCACATTTAACCCTTTAACATTGCTATACCTTAAAATAGATCACGAGGTAATGACCTACCTCCTCACACACACATATGCAACCATAATACGCTATCTTGAAAACTCCTAATACGATAAAACAAGATTTTACATTAAAATACAATTTCCTTAATAAAACCTTTTATAAAAGTTTAGGTTTGATACATTTGTTTAAACAATATCTTTAATAGGAAAAATACGATAAGTTGTGGATATCGATCGTTTATCTAAACCTGACTTTGTGGTGTCTAGGCAAGTGTGTCTAAGGCAAGTGGTTACTTAATTAGGGCCACTACTTGTAGTGGAGAGCCTCCCACTTACCTGGCACTTACCTGGCCGCAATTGGCGGTGAAGAGACGATTTGAGGTTTCTAACGACTTGTCATTTAGACCATTTAGAAATAGGCTAGTTGGTTTAGGAAACCCTAGAATCTAAAATATGGAAAATTACACTTTGCAAATAAATACCTTTTACTTTATAAAAACCCGTTTTCTAAAGGATTAGTATTTTACAATCTTTGTAAAGCGCCGCTACAACCCATCTTTGGGGAACCCGTTCGGGATTGTGCGGTTTATCGCGCATCCTCGGGCTAGTAGTGCGAGATTCAGACCTCCGCAAGGAGCATTCGATCTCGAAAGGTTTAAAATACGACATCTTAAGAAAATGAGATTTTTGGAATATAAAATATTTATTAAAATTATTTTTTGTATAAATATATGTATATTTATCATTTAAATATCTATTTTATTATAATATAAATATTCCACCTTTTTTCTAAAAATCACAATAATAAATTTTACACTAAAATACCATGAACTTCAAATAAATCAATATTACAGATAAATACCCTTATTTATAAAACTAGGATATTTTCACTTGAAATGTCACAACATAAAATCCACCCTCAGTACAACTCTAAAGAAGAACAATAAATACTTGAGGTGTATTTTGAAAAGTATATAAAAGTATTTTTACATAAAACCCCCTCAAGTTTTATAAATTACCCTAAGGACCTTACAATTATAAGACTTCGATTCACATTTCTGATTGTCTGATTCGGGTTTGAGTCTGATTAAGCTGACTTGAATATGATTCAAGTCAATCTATAATCTACAAGTTTACACTTCAATATGAACTCATGAATTCATGAATCCAACTATACAATCTATACAACTTGACCGAACCGAACCATGGATATACCTATTCCTTTTACACGATCTCAGTTATTCCATTTACATGACTCTATGGTTACAACCGCTTACTGATATCATGGTTTCGGTCAGTCAATCAATCTTACAACAAATACTGTTTATCCCAATCAGAGCAAAGCTCTGTTTAAATTCCAAAGTGGAAAAAGAAGCAATGCTTCTGTACTTTCTCCAATCAGAGCAAAGCTCTTTCAAAAAAAAAAAAAAAAAAATTGCGCAGTGCGCAACTGCGCAGTGCGCGACACGTGTCAGCGCAGCTGCGCAGTGCGCTGACAGCTGCGCAGTGCGCGACACGTGTCAGCGCGCAGTTGCGCAAGCAAAAAAAATAAAATAAAAAAAAAAAATCAGTTGCGCGACACGTGTCTGCGCAGTTGCGCAAGCACAGCTGCGCGATACGTGTCACGCGCTGGGGGAGTTGCGCAAAACAGAATAAATTTTTTCTGTTCTTGTTAAAACAAGAAGATTTTCTTCTGTAAAGCAGGGGCCTTTGGATCAAAAATCCAACGGTGGGGAAAATTACCCAAATCACTCAGAAAACGATTTATGTAACAAATTATAACTAATTCATGGGTACTATAAAAAGGACCCTAGACCTCATTTCAAAAAAAAAGAGATCGGGCTAAAAAAAAAAGAGAGAAGAGAACTCTTGAGAACTCTTGAAGAATAAAAAAAAAGGTAAAAACCTTTAAAAGAAGAGAAATTTCTCTTATGAACAAGATCATGGATCTTCAATAAATAAATAAAAAAATAAAAATAGTGCCTTGCACTTGTTTTATGAACCATCGGTTCTTGAACCTAAAAGGTTCTTAAATTAATAGTGCTTTGCACTTTCATGAACCTTTGGTTCTCTGAGATAAGAAAAACAAGAAAAAACTTGTTTTTTCTTAGATCTAAATCAAATAGTGCCTTGCACTTGTTTTATGAACCATCGGTTCTTGAACCTAAAATGTTCTTAAATTAATAGTGCTTTGCACTTCTTATGAACCACTGGTTCTCTAAAACAAGAAAAAAAAAACAAAAATAAAAAAAATAGTGCATTGCACTTTTATGAACCTTTGGTTCTTGAAATAAAAAGAAAAACGTGTTCTTCTTTGATCTAAATTAGATCAAGAAATCAAATAGTGCTTTGCACTTCTTTTATGAACCATTGGTTCTTGAATCTAAAAGATTATCAAATTAATAGTGCTTTGCACTTATAAATTTGCACTGTTGTGCTTTTTGATTGGCGCAAAGCGCTTGATAAATACAATGCATTTTCTAAAGGGCCAGGCCCAAACCAAAATGACCTGACAGGCCAAAATAAATTGCAAGGCAATAAATGGGCAGAGCCCAAATAAATTGATGCTTTGCATCCTTTATACAAGGGCAGAGCCCAAATAAAATTGATGCCTTGCATCATTCCTAAAAGGGCAGAGCCCAAAACAAATTGATGCTCTGCATCCTTTCTGGGCAAGGCCCAAATAAAAATAAAAAAAGAAATGCAATGCAAAAGCAAATAAAATGTTGAACATTTCAACTGGACTTAGCCCAATTTTGGCCATAAGTCCTTAAATTAAATTGACTGAGCAAAATTGCTCTTCTAAATCAATTTACATCCGGTTCGAGGGTACATCTCCGAACTCCTTTGACATCCGTCGTTGTAATTCATCAACGACGTCAAAGAGGTGACGGGTCCCAACGACCACACATCGATATGGACTGCGGGGTCCTTAAACTCGTGGACCGAAATGTCCATAAACTAATATCGGACCGAGATGTCCTTAAACTAATATCGGACCGAAACGTCCTTAAACTAATATCAGACCGAAACGTCCCTAAACTAATATTGGACCGAAACGTCCTTAAACTAATGATGGACCGAAATGTCCATAAACTAATATCGGACCGAGACGTCCCTAAACTAATATCGGACCGAGACGTCCCTAAACTAATATTGGACCACCATGTCCCTAAACTGGAACAATAGAGCCCAAATGTTCTTTTGTCGGATCTAAACGATCCCGTTAAGTTGATCTTAGTCTCAAACTGGACTAACGTATCCTTAACAAACGTTTGAGTCGATCTTAGCCTCAAAAATGGCTAACGTATCCTCCAAACAGACTTTAGTCCCAAATTGGACTATGAATCTCCCAAACTGGAACAATAGGGCCCAAACGCTCTTTTGTCGGATCTAAACGATCACGTTAAGTTGATCTTAGTCTCAAACAGGACTAACGTATCCTTAACGAACGTTTAAGTTGATCTTAGCCGCAACGCGACTAACGTATCCTTAAACTAAAAACACCAAACCCAAATCTAAGTAAATACGGATTTGGACTAATCCACGTCCTACGGGCGACAGCATTACTCAGTCTCCGTATACAATCCACGGGCAACCACAAACAAAACAAACACACACGACACGAAGTGAAATTCTGGAGAAGGAGAAAGTTGTTACCGCGATGCGGTAGCGTAATTAACTGCAGGGGCTTGCGCCTGCAGGGAAGAGCGTCCCCACAATCAAAAACCCCTCAAGCGAGGGGGAATCTGACAAAGTCTGCTACATCGGTCGCATCCGTCTAAACCTCCGATACACGGTGCCATAAATCAACTTGGCATCTTCGGAGAGGTAGACGGATAAAACCAAATAGCATCTGCCCCAAATCTCAGCGTCAGGACATCGCGGTCCTGTGCGGCCGCCTTTCGGAGGGGAACAGATTCTGGCACGCCCGGTGGGACCTCTTCCTCTTTCCACTCCACACTTCGTGTGTCGTGTTCGCGAACAAATCGCGGTTTGCTGTGATTGCCTGTGGATTCAAGGTACTAAGATTTGGTGTCTTGCTTTATGCAGAAAACAGAAAATCGATGGCTTCGAACTGCACCGCCCGCAGCGATAACTCTCGCTCCGTCATTGCTGGAGGAGTGACTTATGGGCCCCAAGCGGCCTCCCTTTTCAAAATGCCGGTGGAGCAGGTGGCTCAAGCCACCACTAGACTATTTTTTGGGACCATGCTCCCACCAATGAGCTTCAACGCCCCAATGACATTGCAAGAAGCTCCAAAGAAGTCGGTCTTCGATCGACTCACCACTGCCGCGACCCCTCTCAACAGGTCGCCCAACTCCACTGCTTCAGGTTTTAATGGATTAGGCCAGAGCTCCATCGGGCCCATGAAGAAGCCTGCCATACCAGAAGGCGTTATCCCGAAGCGGATAGCCATCCCAACTCCCGTTCCTGGCAAAATCACCAAGGTTGCTTCCCATGTTCAGAAGTCCGCTTCTGACAAGTTGGCCGTCCCCGTTCAACGGACGTCGATCTTTAAAAAGCTGGTACCGGTATATTCTGACCAACACATGGGGCATGAGGAGGTCACCCCTATAGCTGAAACAACTCCATCAGCACGACATGCTCGACGTCGCTACTGGCGCCGAGTTAAGAAGGCTGGGGGCAACTCCCCCTCTGGACTTACTCGTCCAACTCTAATGGTTGGGATCGATACTGCTGTTCCAACCAAGAACAGCTTTGAACTGCTCAACAAGGTGCGCAGAAACTCTCCTACTGCGATGTTGAAACGAACTCCTTCACCTGTGGAGAATACTCCAGAGAAGAAGCTAGAGCAGCCACCTCAACGGCTGTCCTCTAAAATTTACAAAGTCTGGCGACAGGTCCAAGAGTCGGTGATCGATCAAGACTGTCTCCGACGACAGAAAAAGATGAAGGTTCGGCAGGGGAAGGATTACTCTGTCAAACCACAAAAAGTAAAAGCTACTTGGGTGCCCACTATAAGGGCTCCCTTAACTCCAATCACTCAAAAAAGGAGGCCACAAAAAGCCCCTGTGAACATGGCGAAGCATAAAAGCGCCGAACACAAACGCCCCAAGTCTGGGGGCATGGTGGTGCACACTGTTTATATGGCTTCTGGAAAGGAGGAAAGCCGCACTTCTACGGGCCACCGACCGCTCACCCGATCCGTGACGAAAGCCCAGGAGCAACAACAAAAGCTTCAGGAAATGATGACTACAATGGCTGCACTCACTGAGACAAAAGAAAGCTCTGAAACGTCTTCGGATGAGCGTCAAGAACAAGAAACCGACGCTGACTTTTTACGCAGAGTCCTCGAAAAGAGGGACAAAGAAGCTGCAGAGCAAGCGGCTAACATAAAACAGATGGCGCTCCTCTTCCAAGATATGGTAGGGATGATGTTACAGCCGGACCCTCCTGCTGAAGATCCTCCGATCGTCCTTGAAGACGACAGGGGAGAAACGTCAAATCCTCCGCCGGCTCTATCAACAGCCAAGGAGGAGGCAATCTCCAAAGTTGACCTAGATGAATACATCGCCCAGCAAATACGGGTGCATCAGGCGACTGAAGCAGCCGGTCAGGTCGTAAAGACGGGGCGGCCATATCCGGGTTGGTACGATCAGATTAAGTACCCGACAGGCTATACAATTCCTAAGTTCCATGTCTACAAGGGGACGGGCAATCCTCATCAGCATGTCGCTCAATTCAGGGCCTTATGCGGCAATACTGGAGGAGATGACAAATTGTTGCTACGTCAATTCGTCGGCAGCTTAGCAGAAACAGCCTTTGAATGGTATTCGGAGCTACCTAACGACTCTGTCAAAACATTTGCAGAGATGGAACTGCTGTTTACACAAAGATTCGCGAGTGCTAGTGAACGCACCCCGATAACAGCACTGATAAATGCCAGGATAAGGCCAAGCGAAACGTGGGTTCAATACGCAACACGATGGCGGAACCTATGGTCAAAATGCGAACAACGCATAGAAGAGGCACCTGCGGTAGGCATGTTTGTGGGCACTCTCGATCCGCAGGCGACTATCTCGCAATTCATGATGTTCTTCAGGCCGACCACCTTCCAGGCCTTGATCGACAAATTAGCCCAAATGGACCAGATGGGCCATAAACCGTCTCCTCCAAGACCCGATCCCCGAAATGAGAAAGGAAAAACGATCGTCGTCGCCAATGCTCAACAACAGTCGAGCAACTCAAAGCCGGTCGGTCGCCAAAACAACGTGCATCCCCGCCCATCCCTCGAAGAGAGGCTAGGACGTCCTTACTCGTTTCCTCAGAATAAAACGAGAAGACTGTTCGAGCTGGCAGTGCGCAACAGACTCATTAATCTGCCGAGTCCAAAGCGTCTGTCGCAGCCAGGCGACCTTAATAATCCCAATTATTGCCCTTACCACCAAACGGTAAGTCACCCGATTGAGGATTGTTTCGTCTTTAAGGGATGGATCGAGGATCAATACCTGCAAGGCAAGTTCACGCTGTCTGAAAGCTGGAAGGTAAACCCCCCACAGCCGCACTCTCCAAAGAAGACGGACACGCCGGGGGCAACTTGTTCTTTCGTCGAGGATGAAAACGATGGAGAAAACTTATCGGATGAATCCGAAGACTACGTAGCGACTTGTCATGTGATTTCTCATTCACTGACGGATGATGAGGAGGATCCTTGCGCTGAGAAATCAACGGCGGACCCTGAAACAGAAATTCCGTGGCCGTCAGACAAGTTGATCGATGCCTTCCTAAATGAAATTCGTCTGAAAGCAAAAGCCAATCAAGAGCATGAAATGGCCATACTGGAAAGAACCAAGGTATTCCCGTCAAATCAAAAGCCATACACTGCGGGTAAAAACAAATTCAAGACGAGGAAACGGTTCGCCAAAGCTCTATCAGTAGGAATGAAGCTACCGCCCTCCGAAGAAAATCCTTTCTCTGAGATAGAGATGCACCCTAACTTCTGTTTATATCATCAGAAGATCATACATCCTACCGAAGACTGCGAGTCCTTTAACTGTTGGTGGCAAGGGTATGTCTCTCAAAAGCAACACTTCGACAGGACAAAGTGTGAAGCTTGTGGACATCGGAAAAATGCGATATATGAGCGCAAAGGAGCCGCCGCAAACTGTCATAAAGCCGACTTCAAGGGATCACAAATTATCACCTTTGGAAGCGACTCTGACGAAGAAGCTATCCCCAACTTTTCCCTCGGGGAATCTATTTCGAAAATAAAGGAATTGAGAAGCTGCGAGAACGTTCAGCCATGCAATCGCATGCTACTCGGAAAAAATCTCGACCCCGCAAACAACGGAGCGAACAAAAAGGATAAAAGAAAAGGAAAAAAGGCCCTCGTCGCCAGCGCTCAACAACAATCGGGTGACCCTAGACCGGTTGCTCGCCAAAGCAACAAGCGGCAATCCCTCCAAGAAAAGTTGAAACGTCCTTACTCGTTTCCGCAAGATAAAACAAGGGGACTGTTCGAGGTGGCAGTGTGCAACAGACTCATCAATCTGCCGGCTCCAAAACGTCCGTTGCGGCCAGGCGATGTTAATAATCCTAACTATTGCCCTTACCACCAAACAGTAGGTCACCTGATCGAGGACTGCTACGTCTTCAAAAACTGGGTTGAAGACCAATACCAACATGGCAAGTTTGCGCTGTCTGAGAACTGGAAGGTGAGTCCGCCACAACCGCACGCTCCGAAGAAGATGGATACGCCGGGGGCATCATGTTCATTCATGGAGAAAGACTCATAGACCGAAAAGTCAATAAACTAGATATTCGCCTCAAATACGGCGACAACGGACCGAAACGTCCTTAAACTAACAACGGACCGAGATGTCCTTAAACTAATGATGGACCGCAATGTCCTAAAACTTGCAAATGACCGAAATGTTTTTAAACTACTACCGCAGCATTCTCAGGCTGACGAGAATATAAAAAAAAAACAAAAAAAAAAACGGTATGTCCATAAGCAAAATGGGCACGGATGAAAACCCGAAAGGGCTCCGTGAGTAAAAACAGCAGGACTACCGGCGAGTGTTCGTGAAAACCCGAAAGGGCGCGACCTCGTAAAAAAAATTATTAAAAAAAAAATAAATAAAAAGAATAAAAAAAACGGTATGTCCATAAGCAAAATGGGCACGGATGAAAACCCGAAATGGCTCCGTGAGTAAAAACAACAGGACTACCGGCGAGTGTTTGTGAAAACCTGAAAGGGCGCAACCTCGTTAAAGAACACTTACAAGATCCTCTCGACCTTGTAAGGAGAAACCACCCGCGTGAGATCCTTACGACTCACAAGGGAGCAACACACTTAGGGATCCCCACGGTTCCTAAGGAGAAAATACACTTGCGAGATCCTCACGACTCGTAAGGAGAACTCTCTTGTGGGACCCTTACGGCTCATAAGATTTGAAAGTCTTAAGTTGCAGAAACCTTAACCTGTTCTTAAGCAGCCCCCACAACCTTCGATATTGCCCTACAAGCGGCTCATAATGACCCTTGTATACAATCCACGGGCACGAATAAATATTTCCCTAACAAAGTCCCATCCGTGACTAGGGATATGCTTGTACAGCAAACAACACTTGTAAGTCCTCTCGACTTATAAGGAGAAAACCCTTTTGTAAGATCCTTACGACTTACAAGAGAACATGCACTTAGGAATCCTCACGATTCCCAAGGAGAAAACACACCTACAAGATCCTCACGACTTGTAGGGAGAAATACCTTTGTGAGACCCTTACGGCTCATGAAGTCAAAAGCCTTAGCCGACAGGACCCTTAATCCTGTTTACTAAGCCACCTTTGTTCGGGATCGACAGAGGCAAATGATGATTCGCTCCTGGCAATATTCCAGTTGTAGCGATGTTGATGCCTAAATCGGTATCAAATTCCAAGTCCTTTCATGGCAGATGATGATTCGCTCCTGGCAATATTCCAGTTGCAGCGATGCTGATGCCTAAATCGGTATCAAATTCCAAGTCCTTTCATGGCAGATGATGATTCGCTCCTGGCAATATCCCAGTTGCAGCGATGCTGATGCCTAGACCGGTATCAAATTCCAAGTCCTTTTAAGGCAAATGATGATTCGCTCCTGGCAATATTCCAGTCGCAGCGATGCTGATGCCAAGATTGGTATCAGATCCCAAATCCCCTACTCGCAAAAAAAAATAATAATAATAAAAAAAAAATCAGCGAGCAAAAAAAATATATATATATATATATATGCATACGAAATAGCCGAAATGGTGGGGCAGCTTGCAAACAAAATCAGCAAGTAAAAATGTATGCATGCAAAATAGCCGAAATGGTTGGGCAACTCGCAATAAAAAGCAGCGAGTAAAAAGAAAAATAGCCGAAATGATTGGGCACCGCGAAAAATAGCCGAAATGATTGGGCAATCGTGATTTTCGCGATATAAAAAGCTGAAATGATAGAGCATCGCGGAAAGAATAAAAAAAAATAAAAAAAATGAAACTTTTTGCCCTACAGGTGAAATCACATCTATCCCTGTATACAATCCAGGGGCACAGATAAAAAGGGAACAATACCTTTCCAACAGGCTCCACCAGAAAGCGAAGCCAAATCTCGACGGTTCATAGATAACCTAGAGACCATCTCGACATTTGTCGCAATATTACAGACACGATATCAACAAATGAAGCAAAGGAAGGTCCCTAACTTCAGGGTCTCGACGTCAATATCGACAACTTAAAGATCACCAACGGCGTTTCTCCTCACTCCAACTAGATGCAGACATGACGTCAACAACTGACCTCAGAATCGCAACGAAACGGAACCATGACAAAGTCCCTAGTTCCAAATCTCAATGGCCACGTCTACAGCCTAGAGACCAACAACGGTGTGCCTCCTCATTCCAACAGGACACAGATGTTACACCATCAAGCGGAGCGATGGCAAAATCCCAGCTTCACCTCAGCATTCGTCTTGATACAGTAGACGCGATGTCAACAACAGCGTTCCTCCGCAGTCCAGCTGGAGGCAGATGCAACGTCAACAAAAGACCTCACGGTCGAAACAAAGCGGAGTAACGGCAAAATCCCAACTCCACCTTAGCATTCGTCTCGTTACAACAGACGCAATGTCAACAACGGCGTTCCTTCGCAGCCCAGCGGGGTGTACATGCAAAGTTAACAAAAGACCCCATGGTCGAAACAAAGCGGAGTGATGGCAAAATCCCAGCTCCACCTCAGCATTCGTCTCAATACACCAGACGCAGTGTAAGCAAACGAAGCGAAGGCCACATTCCTAGCTTCAACGTCTTTACGGTAACTCACATAAAACCGGAAAGACGATCGGAGATCATCTCGCATCAGCACAGAGTGGTCACCACCTTGACGTTCGTCTCGATACAGCAGACGAAATGTCAACCCCAGCGTTCTTCCCCCAACAGGATTCGGACGCGCCAAAGCAAACGAAGCGAAGGCCAAATTCCTAGCTTCAACGTCTTTACGGTAACTCATATAAAACCGGAAAGACAATCGGAGATCATCTCGCACCAGCACAGAGTGGTCACCACCTTGACGTTCGTTTCGATACAGCAGACGAAATGTCAACCTCAGCGTTCTTCCTCCAGCAGGGATTCAGACATGACAAAGCAAATGAAGCGAAGGCCACATTCCTAGCTTCAACGTTTTTTACGGTAACTCACATAAAACCGGAAAGACAATCGGAGATCATCTCGCATCGGCACAGAGTGGTCACCACCTTGACATTCGTCTCGATACAGCAGACGAAATGTCAACCCCAGCGTTCTTCCTCCAACAGGATTTGGACACACCAGAGCAAACGAAGTGAAGGCCACATTCCTAACTTCGACGTCTTGACGGTAACTTATATAAAACCGGAAAGACAATCGGAGATCATCTCGCACCAGCACAGAATGGTCACCACCTCGACGTCCGTCTCGATACAGCAGACGAGATGTCACCCCAACGTTCGTCTCGACACAGCAGACGCAATGTCATCAAACAAACGGAGCCACGGCAAAATCCCTAGTTCCCACCGCAACATTCGTCTCGATACAGCAGACGCAATGCCAGCAAACGAAGCAAAGGCCAAATTCCTAGCTTCAGGGTCTTGACGGCAACTCATATAAAACTCGAAAGACTATCGGGGATCATCCCACACCAGCGCGGAGTGGTTATGACTCATCGGGGCTCTCCAAAATGAGCCTAACCTCAAGTAAAAAGCGGCATGGCAAATTCTTAGCGCTTGCTCTTCCGACGGTCAAACTGCCAAGGAGGATTGCTTGAAGACGTCTTATCCAGCCCCCGAAGGGATCAGAGACACGGCAGTCGCAGGGCTACTCGAACAGCACGATTGCCTATCGAGGACTATATCAGCTTATGCGACGGTACAATGGCCAAAACCCTAAGTACCACCAACCTTAACGGGCTTCTGTCGTAAAGAACAGAGGTTAAATGCGACGTTAAGATGTTCTTGTGAGAAACGTTCGATTCGTCTCGACTTGTGAAAAATTGTCGAGACGGCTCGACTCGTGAGATAAAGCCTTAGGCAGTGGGCATAAAAGAAGCCTGTTTCCTAAGCATTGGGACCCTGCGAGTTGGCCCAAAACGGTCTCTTGCATACCATCCACGGGTCTCACTCTCCAACGTCGAACTTTGACAAGGAGGGAAGCAACCGCTTACAAGTCCTCTCGACTCGTAAGAGGGAAAAATTCTCTTGTAGGATCCTTACGACTTACAAGAGAAAACCACACTTAGGAATCCTCACGATTCCTAAGGAGAAAACCCACCTACGAGATCCTTTCGATCCGTAGGGAGAAAAGTCTCTATGAGACCCTCACGGCTCATAGAATTGAAAAGTCTTAGGCAGCAGATCTGAACCTGCGGCCTAAGCCCTCGCTATCTCGTGAAGAAATCAAGAAGCTTACTCTATTACCTGCTAATTGTTACGACATGCTGAGAAAGAGGAAAAGCAACAGAAAGAGCATCCGATTTACATTTGATCAAGCGTTCAAGACACAATCATTCATGCATGGGCAAAAAGACTCAGGACAAAAGATATATAATAAAGACAAGCTGGGATATAAAAAAATTTCCATTAATATTGCTCGAAGTTCTTACAGTCATAAAAACAATAAATGAAAGTTACAATGGAATAACCTCAGATCCAGGGCATGGATTGAGGAATTCAAAAGCGACCCTATCTATGACTTTCCAAGACTCGCGGACCATCCTAGTGTGCTTCCTTTCGCGAACACAAGCGTCAGGGTCCCTTCCGATGTCTTCCACCCTCCGATAAGCAGCGAGTATGGCAGACTGTTGAAAGACCTTGTGCAAGAGGTCGATAAGACTGTCTCGCCGTCTCTTCGAGATAAAGTTCAATAGGTACACAGAGTGCACCTTTTCCTCAGCGGCATCCAACGCCCTAAGCGGCACGCCGGAACAGAATAGGGGAAGCGCTTCCCAGATAGCTCCCACGATAAGTTTAAGAAGAAAGGAACGTCGGGGATGCAGTGGACCGTTGTATGCGTCGAAGCGACTCATTATTTCAGCACACTCCTCGTTTGTGAACTCCCGATTTTAAGAGCGGCCAAATCGGCGGATGCCCTCATGAGAGATGATCTCGTTAAGAGCATACATGTGGGCGTTCATTGTTCCTGTGAAAGAGGATCAACAGAATTATCAGAAAGACTGATTAAGCAAAACGATATAATGCACTGAGGAATAAAATGCCATATTTAAGTTCCAAGATCCATGAAGAATCCTTAAGAGTTCTTCTATATGATTTGGGAGGAGCAAAGCTCCATTAATGAATTAAGAAAATCCAAGAAAAATCTTTCAGAGAGCAGAGCTCTATGGAACCCTAGTTGGGTCCCCTTTAGTTCTCTTTAGATCCTTTTAAGACCTGTAGAGCAAAGCTCTGCTAAGTGAAACCCTAAATAGGTTTCCTTTAGATCAGGGATCTATTGAGAACGATGCTCTATCAACAAAAATTAATTTAACTTAATTTAATCCAAATTAAAATTTTCACCTAAAAGTTTTAAGAGTTTAACTCTTAAAATTTTTGAAAATAAAAAGCGGGGCTCTGAGTTCTGAAAGTAAAAATTTGGAGATAAGAATCATCTAAGGGACCAAAAGTCCTATTTTTAGGCATTAAGTGCCCTTTCAGCTTCCAAGAGATGGCGCGACGGTTCGGAGTCTGCCACCGCTGCGCTCACGTTAGGAGGCCACGTAAGCGCAACGGTGGGGGGGGCATTTGTTTATCCCAATCAGAGCAAAGCTCTGTTTAAATTCCAAAGTGGAAAAAGAAGCAATGCTTCTGTACTTTCTCCAATCAGAGCAAAGCTCTTTCAACAAAAAAAAAAAAAAAAAGATTGCGCATTGCGCAACTGCGCAGCTGCGCGACACGTGTCAGCGCAGCTGCGCAGTGCGCGACACGTGTCTGCGCAGTGCGCAACTGCGCAGTGCGCGACACGTGTCAGCGCAGCTGCGCAGTGCGCTGCGCGACACGTGTCAGCGCGCAGTTGCGCAAGCAAAAAAAAATAAATAAATAAAATAAAAAATCAGTTGCGCGACACGTGTCTGCGCAGTTGCGCAAGCACAGCTGCGCGACACGTGTCACGCGCTGGGGGAGTTGCGCAAAACAGAATAAATCTTTTCTGTTCTTGTTAAAATAAGAAGATTTTCTTCTGTAAAGCAGGGGCCTTTGGATCAAAAATCCAACGGTGGGGAAAATTACCCAAACCACTCAGAAAACGATTTATGTAACAAATTATAACTAATTCATGGGTACTATAAAAAGGACCCTAGACCTCATTTCAAAAAAAAAGAGATCGGGCTAAAAAAAAAAGAGAGAAGAGAACTCTTGAGAACTCTTGAAGAATAAAAAAAAAGGTAAAAACCTTTAAAAGAAGAGAAATTTCTCTTATGAACAAGATCATGGATCTTCAATAAATAAATAAAAAAATAAAAATAGTGCCTTGCACTTGTTTTATGAACCATCGGTTCTTGAACCTAAAAGGTTCTTAAATTAATAGTGCTTTGCACTTTCATAAACCTTTGGTTCTCTGAGATAAGAAAAACAAGAAAAAACTTGTTTTTTCTTAGATCTAAATCAAATAGTGCCTTGCACTTGTTTTATGAACCATCGGTTCTTGAACCTAAAAGGTTCTTAAATTAATAGTGCTTTGCACTTCTTATGAACCACTGGTTCTCTAAAACAAGAAGAAAAAAAACAGAAATAAAAAAAATAGTGCATTGCACTTTTATGAACCTTTGGTTCTTGAAATAAAAAGAAAAACTTGTTCTTCTTTGATCTAAATTAGATCAAGAAATCAAATAGTGCTTTGCACTTCTTTTATGAACCATTGGTTCTTGAATCTAAAAGATTCTCAAATTAATAGTGCTTTGCACTTATAAATTTGCACTGTTGTGCTTTTTGATTGGCGCAAAGCGCTTGATAAATACAATGCATTTTCTAAAGGGCCAGGCCCAAACCAAAATGACCTGACAGGCCAAAATAAATTGCAAGGCAATAAATGGGCAGAGCCCAAATAAATTGATGCTTTGCATCCTTTATACAAGGGCAGAGCCCAAATAAAATTGATGCCTTGCATCATTCCTAAAAGGGCAGAGCCCAAAACAAATTGATGCTCTGCATCCTTTCTGGGCAAGGCCCAAATAAAAATAAAAAAAGAAATGCAATGCAAAAGCAAATAAAATGTTGAACATTTCAACTGGACTTAGCCCAATTTTGGCCATAAGTCCTTAAATTAAATTGACTGAGCAAAATTGCTCTTCTAAATCAATTTACATCCGGTTCAAGGGTACATCTCCGAACTCCTTTGACATCCGTCGTTGTAATTCATCAACGACGTCAAAGAGGTGACGGGTCCCAACGACCACACATCGATATGGACTGCGGGGTCCTTAAACTCGTGGACCGAAATGTCCATAAACTAATATCGGACCGAGACGTCCTTAAACTAATATCGGACCGAAACGTCCTTAAACTAATATCAGACCGAAACGTCCCTAAACTAATATTGGACCGAAACGTCCTTAAACTAATGATGGACCGAAATGTCCATAAACTAATATCGGACTGAGACGTCCCTAAACTAATATCGGACCGAGACGTCCCTAAACTAATATTGGACCACCATGTCCCTAAACTGGAACAATAGAGCCCAAATGTTCTTTTGTCGGATCTAAACGATCCCGTTAAGTTGATCTTAGTCTCAAACTGGACTAACGTATCCTTAACAAACGTTTGAGTCGATCTTAGCCTCAAAAATGGCTAACGTATCCTCCAAACAGACTTTAGTCCCAAATTGGACTATGAATCTCCCAAACTGGAACAATAGGGCCCAAACGCTCTTTTGTCGGATCTAAACGATCACGTTAAGTTGATCTTAGTCTCAAACAGGACTAACGTATCCTTAACGAACGTTTAAGTTGATCTTAGCTGCAACGCGACTAACGTATCCTTAAACTAAAAACACCAAACCCAAATCTAAGTAAATACGGATTTGGACTAATCCACGTCCTACGGGCGACGGCATTACTCAGTCTCCGTATACAATCCACGGGCAACCACAAACAAAACAAACACACACGACACGAAGTGAAATTCTGGAGAAGGAGAAAGTTGTTACCGCGATGCGGTAGCGTAATTAACTGCAGGGGCTTGCGCCTGCAGGGAAGAGCGTCCCCACAATCAAAAACCCCTCAAGCGAGGGGGAATCTAACAAAGTCTGCTACATCGGCCGCATCCGTCTAAACCTCCGATACACGGTGCCATAAATCAACTTGGCATCTTCGGAGAGGTAGACGGATAAAACCAAATAGCATCTGCCCCGAATCTCAGCGTCAGGACATCGCGGTCCTGTGCGGCCGCCTTTCGGAGGGGAACAAATACAATTTACAAGATAACAATACAAACAAGAGATCGCGAGGTTTAAGAGGTAGACTGGTACGGAATATGTTAAAAGTGGCACGAGGTGGTCACTTAAGACGTAATTACATCCATGTCGTTGTTCCGTGGTATTATCGACGGAGCCTTGTACTACAGGTTACCAAGGTCCTCGGTGTAAGTGGGACCCCCTCGTATACACTGGCATCTTCTGTACCAGGCTACAAACAACAGCGTTAATACAACATTACAATATTATAATACAACATTAAAAGCTACTCTCTCTCTCTTTTTCCTACTCTCTGTCTATTTCTCCCTTATCTTTGGGACTTACCGAGCGACCTGTTCGCTGACGACATTCCATTTCTTTCTTCTTTGAATGTCGTCAGGTAGTTTGGACCCGGCGGAGATCGAGCCATCTCAAGAAGACTTGGAGCAGTTTGCCGAAGATCCAGCACTTTAGTTCATTGCACACTTTTCCATTAAGTATTTTACATTTCCTGTTATTCCACTGTTTAGACATCTTTTTATTTCAGTTGTATTTCCTTTTCATGTATTGTACAAAAGAATGTTAATAAATAAAAGTTGTTGTTCTTTTTATTTCTTGTCTCTTGTGTATTTATTTTATATTGCTTAGATACGCTTAGCGTATGTACTTCTGAGTATATACGTAGCGGACCTCGTCGCGTCCCCTTCGCCGTACACTGGGAAGCGCGGCGTGACAAATTTTGTGAACATACAACCTTTGTATCATGTCCACCCAATCGTGGAAGACCCCTCCAAGCTCCGTAGGCTATCGGGAATGTACTTGAGAGTCGATCGCCCTTGCCGAAGATGATCCACCAGAGGTAAACCAATCCAAGCTCCAGCTTTGCTCTAAAGCGAAATTTAAAGAAGCAACTGATACTCTAAACTGGTTAGGAATAGAATGTGAGGGATGCAGAAACTTATCATTTTCATTTACTCTCAAATCTCTAACTCAAGAAATCAAAATCTCAAGAGAGAAGGAGGAGGAGAAGAGAGAGAGTACATGAGGGAATGAAACCATCTAATGAGAAATGAGCCGTACAAAAAAAAATAGTTTTATCCAAATGAATTTTACAATAAAATATAGTGCCCATTCCTCTCAACCATGCTCTCTACCATGCCTCTTCCTCCACCTCATTTATTTTCTTTTTCAACAAAAAGAAAATCGTAATGAGGTGTCCCCTTCTAGATGTATTTTGTATAAATACAAAATACAACTCCCGGTATGTGTATCAAAATACATATACGCGTATCCGTATAAAAATATGAATAGCCAAGAGAGAGAATGAATAATGAACATAATACTAGAATATATATATATAAATTATTAAATCAACGCTTGATTTAATAATCCGATTTAATCGTAAGCTGGCTAGTATTCTCAAATATCCGATTAAAGTCCGTGTAGCTAGTACACATATTTAATCAGACTTCTGCACGTATCAACATACGACCTCTAAATCATATCGCCTGAATCAGAAAAATCCTCTGTGTAGGACTCTAAAGACTTGACAATACGCTGGCAGTGAGTTACTGGAAAAATTCATAACTACAAGCACATCAACGGCACTAGTTGTACGTAATGATTACCTAGGTATATATCGAAAAGGAGGTCGACAATCAAGTTCGTCCGTACCCTACCGAGCTTGTAAGTGACAATCTCTGTACATTCCGGTCTTTTCGTCTGAGAGTGTTGTATAACAGGTCTAGGGGGTGGATAACGTCAGACCCTTAATAACCTGATAAGTCGTGCCGATGTCAAGCTAATCACCTACCGAGAAACTACTGATATCCTATCAGTAAATTTCATCCACCCTGGCCAGGGATTTATGGTGATGGCTATCCGAACATAACACGACATCAACTCTCTATACCGGGAGAGAAGAATCCTTTCCGATCGCTCACTACCTCCATGTGGCTCGGGACTGTATCCAAATAAAACCTATTTGCATAACTCACTTGAGCCGTGGTAGGGTAGTAATCTAGGTACAGTGGAAACTCACACGAGACAAATGACAATCTCAGGTATAAAGACCACCCGTACTCATGTCACCAGAGAACTACCATCCGACGATAGGTATAATACCATTTAGGAGTTCTCGGCGAGTCTATTCTGTGTACTCACCTCCAGTGAGCACCTGTATACAATCTTAGATGCCAAAACACCAATGGCTTGTGAGATCGACCATCGCCCCTCGTCAAGGTCTAGAAAGTATACACTAGTCTACTCTGGAATATTGATGCCCAGTCTCGATAGTCCCACGACTAGGAACATTTAAGGATGTGCGTATGGACTATCCAGCTCCCACGTATATGATTGCCATCATAATACTGCTAGTCAAGTAAGGATCCTATGGGCTTTATTATTATGTATTAGCGACACGTAATAGAAAGTAAAACGTATACATATAAATGATAAAGACAAACCAGATAGCATACTATCATCTCATCAAGACTGTTCTACTTGTATAGGTCATCCTTCAATTATTATCTCGAGCAAGACTGTTCTACTTATATAAGTCCTCCTTCAATTATCATAATTTCCTACCTGCAATTATAATAATTGCCTTGAGGGCACTATATCCAACAATCTCCCACTTACACTTAAGGCCACTTATTGCAGTATCACATACTCACGGCTCTGTGTGCTATCGAATACCCAACTTCTCTACTAATCAGTTTCGCAAATCGTATTTGAGAAACAACCGTGATCGAGAAATAGCCTCAGTGAGTGGATTCGCTACAATGTTCCTTATTTTATCTCTCTATTTCTCAACTTCGCGGAGATCAATTATCTCCCGAACTGAGCTATACCCTGCCTTAGAATTTGTCTAGATATTTGATAGTACCAAGTTCATAAATGAAAAATTTTATCCAACAAACCTCTTGGGCTGTATCCTCCACTGATCATAATCAACAACCTGTGCCATGTCTATCTCAGTATTCCGTTTGAAACCCTTTCCAATATATTGTCCCTCAGAAGAGGGTAAACTTATAACTTTGACAGCCACTCTGCCATCCAGGTCACTTTGGAAGCCAGAACCGGTAACCGTCTCCTGTAGGAGGCTATCATTACCATACTCCAAGAACATCATGATATGTTTTTCACTGCTTTCCTTTGTTTCTCCATGATTGTATTAATATCCGCTTACTACAGCAAGTGCAAAAACAATATCTAGTATGGTACATGACATCGCATGATTGACCTAATAGCCAAAGCAATTGAAATGTCATTCAAGCAAGTCTCTCTCCTCAACATTCTAGAAGATATCTCTTTAGAGAGGGTGACTCCATCATATGCGGATACACCGCCATGCTAGGAGTCATCCATTCTAAACCCCTTTAGAATAGTATCTAAGTACCATGATCGGGACACTTCCCAAATCAAGATCCATTGCCATAGATATAGTTATCAGAATCCTTGATATATTATCCATATCATATGTGGAGAAAAAACTTGTGACAACCATAGTTTGACCGATTGTAATATAGGAACATCTCTTTCTATCAGGAGTCTTTCATCTATGTACCATATGACAGTACTCCCTACCCTTTCTTACCAGGTTCATCTGTTGAAGTCAAACACCTTGACTCTCATATTAAAACAGATGATTTGTCTCCGCTATGCCTTCTTTAGGGCTAGCTCGGGTGAGCGGTGTGAAACCATGGCTTTGAAACCAAACCATATTTTAGGGTGTGTTCGAAGGAGTAGTATGAAATCATGGTTTTGTAATTATGGAATGTTTGGATAATCTAAACCATGGTTTTGTAACCATGATTTTAAATATAAATTACCAAAAAGGACATGCATCTATTATAAGTGTATTACTAATATTTTTATTTATTTTAAACATTAATAAATAATATAATAATGTCATAACTATTAATAAAATAACATGTATGTATATATGTGTGAGTGCGCGCGCGTGTATTAAAAATTTTAATATATTAAAAATGCATATGCTTCCAGTATCTATTTGTTTCCCCCAATCAGAGTAAAGCTCTATTTGAAATTCAAATTTCAAAATTGAAGCGACGCTTCAGATGCAGCGCTAAGTGCGCTGCGCCCTAAGCAGCGCACCCCGCTAGGTGCGCTGCGTTCTAAGCAGCGCACCACGTGTCAAACACGGATGCGCTAGCGCTGGGTGCGCTGCGCTCTAAGCAGCGCACCACGTGTAACACACAGATGCGCTAGCTCTAAGAGCGCTGCGCTCTAAGCAGCGCAGCACGTGCAAAACACGGATGTGCTAGCGCTGGAATTAAAAAACTCCCCACCGTTAGATCAAAAGATCTAATAATAATGATAAATCATTAATTAATCAGAATTAAATTCTATTATGGAAAGATTTTTCAATCTTGTTAAAAACAAGAAAATTGTCTTCTGTAAAACAGAAGCTCTAGGATCAAAGATCCAATGGAGGGGAAACATCCCCAAATCAATCAGAGAAAGATCTCTTTAACTGATTCAACAAATCAGCTTGCCCTATATAAAGGCCCCAAGACTTCAAGTCTGATATAGAGAAACCCCCCCCCCCATAAACTTTGAGAAATTCAAAGATAAAGAGTAAGCTTTTGCAAGAAGATATTTTTTTTCCAAGGTAAAGATGAAGGATGATGAACATAGAGATGAAATCATCTCATAAAAAGAAAAATTCATTTCTTTAAAAAGATCATAGATCTACAAGACAAAAAGTCTTTCACAAAGAGATCAAAAGATCTCATCATAAAATAAAAGAAGAACATAATTCTTCTCATAGATCATGGATTTATAACGGCAAAGCCTTTCATCAAAATAAGGGATTGGAAATATCTCCTGCAAAATAAGAACTGTTGTTCTTAGATCTTGAGACAAAGTCTCTTTTAAAAGAACATAAATTTGTTCCCAGATCATAAAATTGATCAGATGCGCTTTGCGATTTTGAAATGCGCCTTGCGCTCTTGAAATGCGCCTTGCGCTCTTGAACTGCGCTTCTGCGCTCTTTGGACTGGCGCTTAGCGCCAAATGCGCCACGTGTCAACCACGTATGCGCCAATTAACAACTTGCGCTTTGCGCTTCTGAAATAGCGTACTGCACTCATGGGCTGGCGCTCAGCGCCAAACGCACCATGTGTCACTTATGTGTGCGCCACTAAATTGAAAGCGCAATGCGCTCATGGTTTAACGCTCAGCGCTCATAAAATGACATCATGTGCTCATCATCTGGCACCTAGCGCTGAGCACGACACGTGTCCCTTACATGTGCACTACTTGGCAGTAGCGCAATGCGCTCTTTGACTGGCGCAAAGCGCCTGGCGCGCCACGTGTTGCGCTGACAGAACATAAATTGTTCTTTAATAAGCCAGAGCTCTGATGAATGCTCAGCATTCAATACAAGACAAAAAAATTTGTCAAGATATAATGCTCAGCATTGTTAAAAGGGCCAAGCCCAAATAAAGGCTCAACAGTCCAGAATAAAAATGTTAAATGTTTATTGGACTTAGCCCAAGATTGGCCATAAGTCCTCAACCCATATTAATTGAGCTCATCTGCTCATAAATATTTTAACAGATCTTAGTCCTAAATTGGACCACAGATCTTTCAACCAACTCACATCGGTTCGAGGGTACATCTCTTTACTCCTCTGATATTTGTCGTTGTAATCCTTCAACGTCTTCAGAGAGGTGACGGGTCCCGACAACCAAACATTCCACGGACTATGACGTCCTTAACCTTGACTGTGAGGTCTTTAAACTACAAACTATGATGTCCTTAACCTTGACTGTGAGGTCTTTAAACTTACGGACTATGATGTCCTTAACCTTGACCGTGATGTCTTTAAACTAACATTGGACCGAGATATCCTTAAACTAACAGTGGACCGTAATGTCCTTAAACTAATCGACCGCAATTTCCCTAGACTAAACAATAGAGCCCAATTGCTCTCTTGTTGGATCTAAACAATCCCGTTAAGTTGATCTTAGTCTAAAATTAGACTAACGTATCCTTAACATATGTTTAAGTTGATCTTAGTCCCAAATGAGACTAACGTATCCTTAAACCCAACCCCCAAACCCAAATCTAAGAAGATACGGATTTGGACTAATCCATGCCCTACGGGCGACAACATAAATTAGTCTCCGTATACAATCCACGGGCAACCAAAAACAAAACAAACACATACAACACGAAGTGACCATCTGGAGAAGGAGAAAGTGGTTACCGCGATGTAGTAGCGTAATTAACTGCAGGGGCTTGCGCCTGCAGGGAAGAGCGTCCCCACAATCAAAAACCCCTCAAATGAGAGGGAATCTGACGAAGTCTGCTACATCGGCCGCATCCGTTCAAACCTTCGATCCATGGTGCCATAAATCAACTTGGCATCTTCGGAGAGGTGGACGGATAGCACCAATTAGCATCTGCCCCAAATTCAGGCAAGACGAACCCGCCCGGTCGCGTCTCCGCGTTTTCGGCGGGGAACAGATTCTGGCACGCCCGGTGGGACCTTTTCCTCTTTCCACTCCACACTTCGTGTGTCGTGTTCGCGAACGAATCGCGGTTTGATATGGTTGCCCTTGGGTTCGAGGTACTAAGATTTGGTGTCTTGCTCCGTGCAGAAAACGAAAGATCAATGGCTTCTAACTGCATAAAATGTTCCAGCTGCAACTGCAACTCCCGTTCCGCCTCATCTGGAGGTGTAACTTATGGGCCCCAGGCGGCCTCCCTTTTCACAATGCCGGTAGAGCAGATGACGCAGACTACCACCGGGTTGTTCTTCGGGAACATGCTCCCACCAGTGAGCGTTAACATCCCGCTGCCGCAAGAAGCGCAGAAGCAGTCGGTCTTTGATCGACTCACTACCACCACGGCCCCTCTCAACGGGTCATCCAATGCCAAGCGGACAGCATCAGTCTTCGATAGGCTGAGCCTGAACTTCAATGGGCCCGTCAGGAAGCCTACGATACCTGAAGCGGCCATCCCAAAGCGGATAGCCATTCCTGCTCTTGAGGTCACTAAAGAAGCTTCTCTAGTCAAAGGATCAGTCTTTACGAGGCTGACCACTCCGGCTCCCGTTCCTGCTCAAATGTCTGTCTTTGACAGATTGGATACTGCTGCTCAACGGACGTCGGTCTTCAAGAGGCCGGTACCAGCAGCGCCTCACCAGAACAGGGGGCATGACAAAGCCATCCCCATAGCTGAACCAACACCATCTACGCGACATGCTCGCCGTCGTCACTGGCGCCGAGTACGGAAGGCTGGGGGCAGCTCTCCGTCTGGATTTACTCCACCGGCTCCAATGGTGGAGATCGACACTGCTGTTCCAACCAGGAACAGTTTTGAACTGCTTAACAAGGTGCGTAGGAACTCTCCTACTGCAGTGCTGAAGAGATCTCCTCCACCCGTAGAGAATGCACCGAAAGCGAAGCCGGAACACCCCCCTCAGCGGCTTTCTTCCAAAATTTACAAAGACTGGCGACAGGTTCAGGACTCAGTAATTGATCAAGATTACTCTCGCAGACAGAAAAAGATAAAAGTTCGGCGAGAAAAGGACCATCCTGTCAAGCCACAAAAGGCGACAGCTACCTGGGTACCCGCTGCAACGGCCCCCTCGACTTCAACTACTCACAAGAGAAGAAGACCAAAAAGCCCGTGAAGCCTGGTGATAAGCGGACGGACCTGCAAAAACAGATTGACGCGTTGGAAGAATATAATCAAAAAACACGAACTCCAATCACACTCCAAGAATTTCTCAGCCACGTCCTTAAGGACGGAGATGATGACAATGGAGAAGACTCGTCGGATGAATCTGAAGATTATGTAGGAAGCTGCCATGTGATCTCTCACTCGTAAATAGACAATGAAGAAGCTCTTTATATAGAGAAACCGGGGGCAAATTCTAAGCTGGAACTTCTAGGGCCATCAGACGAAATGATTGACGCATTCCTGGACGAAGCTCTTCTTAAAAGCAAAGCTGCTCGAGAGCGTGAGATGGCCATATTTGAAAAAGCCAAACGCCGGCGACTAGACGAAAGGGTTGAAACACTCCCGCCAGATCAAAGTACATCCGCCGTAAGTAAAAGTAGGTTCAAAGCGAGGAAGAGGTTCACCAAAGCCATATCAACGGGAATGAAGCTGCCACCCTCCGAAGAAAACATTCTTGGTGAAGTGGAAACACATCCTAATTACTGCTTATATCATCGAAAGATTGCGCACCCCACCGAAGAGTGCAACGCTTTTAAAAGATGGTGGCAGGGATATGTTGCTCACCGGCAACATTTCAAGCGGATGAAACGCAAAACTCGTCGGGAGCAAAGAAATACGACCGAGGAGCGTAAAAGATCTACCGGCAACTGTCACATGGTCGACATTGGGGGATCGCAAGTTCTTACCTTCGGGAGCTACTCTGACGAAGAAATGACTCTTGGCCCTCTCTTTAAAGAATCCACCTCGGGAAAATAGGAAGAACCGAAGACCTGTGAAAATATTCAGCCGCGCAATCGTATGCTGCCCGAAAAGAATCTCGGGCCCGCGAATAGAAAAGATAAGGGAAAGGAAAAAGTCCCTGAGGATATCATCCTTGATGACAAAGCCGTTGAAGAGCTGACAGTCAAGGACCCGCCAAAGAAAAGTAAGGTGGACTACAACGTTCTGGCACACTTGAGAAAGATACCTTCGCAGTTAAGCATTCTCGACGCCCTTCTGTTATCCAAAGAGGCGAGAGATTCATTGATCAAGGCACTATAAGAGCCAGAGCAATTCCAAGCTTTCCTCGCCGAAGAAAAGATGAAGGACGAGCTGGAAGAAGTGCACACAGCCGATATCACCTTCGGCGATGAAGATCTCCTCCTTGGGACGTGCGAGCACAACCGTCCCCTTTATGTCTCCGGATACTGTCACGTTATCAAGATAGGTAAAATCCTGGTCGACAATGGGTCCTCCGTCAATCTACTTAACGTAAGGGTGTTAAAGGAAATCTGCATGAGCGTTCAACACCTTTCTCGTGATAAAATCACCATTTCCGGATTTGACTCCCAGTCATCACGGGCGCTCGGGTCTGTAATATTGACACTATGCTTTGGGTTGCTCGTCACAGACATTAAATTTCACATCATTGACGCCAAGACATGCTACAATGCTTTGCTCGGCCGGCCCTGGTTACACAAGTACAACATCATCCCTTCTACACAACATCAGTGTATGAAGTATTTCAAAGATGGTCTCGAGTACACTGTGACAGGGGAACTAAACCCGTTCTCCGTGAACGAAGTCCGAAAGTATGAAGATGCAAAATACTTCCTGCCAAATTTCGAGGACACAGAAAGATGTCGCAAACCGGATGATAAGAACAAAGCTATCACCACTATTCCAGTCTTTGGAAGTGATACTGAGGAGGAAGAAGAAATAGTTTATTCAGGTCCGCTCCAGGGCAACAAGCCGGGACCGTCCGCTCCTATGTTGATCTTCGACAGCGACTCGGAAGATGAGGTCAATACCGTATTCTCTGCTCGGCCATCAATACAAGCCTTCACTGATGAAGATCAAAGTTTGCAAGTTGCCATGGTTTCGCCAAAGCATCATAAAGAGCTAGATGCGCTTGATACCTACAGTGTGGAAGAACTGCAGACATTCTATGTCCCTCCCAGGCGAAAAGGTGAAAAAGTGATCCTATTCTACCGATCCGGGGAAACCAAATGTAAGTGCACGGCGGCGCCCCGGCCGTCAATCCGACGCCGGAAAGCGGAAGCGGTGAATAACTTAAATTTTGCGGACTTTGCAAACCGACACCACCGCGCACTAAACTCCGGATCGTAACCATTAACTAGTCTAGCTAACTACAAGTAAGGGAATAGAGATATACCGACTGATCCGAGTCCTCCGATCTTCATCTCCACTCCAATCTCCTCGCGGGATCTCCGTCCGTCTCCTCCTCGTCGGAAAGGGGCACCACATCGCCTGTAGCTTTTACGGGCTCCCACCTCAATACCGAGGCAACTCGGGCGCGAAGCTGGCGAATCGACGCGTCCAAGATTTGCTGTAGGAAGTGTAGTGTAGAGTGGATGTCTCACTTTGGGGTTTGTTGCCATTTGTAGATGATGGAGGAATCAAGAAGAAAAATGGTGCTTGCATTTTTCTTGGCATGAAAAGAGATTAAGAATGATAAACACTCTCAAAGATGAAGCTCTCTCCTTCTCTTCTTTTATTCTCACTCAACCATGGTAAGAACTTATGCATCAAGTGAGAATAAGGGTGGAGGAAAAACAATATGAAGCAAGAAGGGAGGTGAGTGTAGGAGTGAAGAAAAGGTGACCACATCAAGAGACAAAGAAACATACACCATGCTTCATTTAAAACCAACCATACCCTTTTCAAATCTCATTAAAGCAAAAGCATGGATGAAAGATATGAAGCTATCATAATCAATCATTATGCAAGAAAACCCCTCCACAAATGTAATTTGCAAAACTGCAAATTACCCCCTCCATCGGAAAAGTCCGGCCGGGAAAGAACAAAGGAAAACCGGCCGGAACGGAATGCAAACTGGCAACTCCAGAAAACTGGTCCTGTAATAAATTACAGGAAAACCCCGATACTGTGCATACACACCCGCATCTGTATTCCGTCCGGATACAAATGCAAAGAGACAAAATCTACACTGTACTGAACTAGGACCGGCTTAAACCAAAGCCGGCTAGTAATGTCCGTTCGATCCTGATCCGTGCAATACCGCACGTATCTGATCGAACCCTGCCATATACCTATACGGCTACTAGTACAAACCGTCCGATCCTGATCCGTGCAATACCGCACGTATTTGATCGGACCCTGCCATATCTCCATACGGCCTCTACAGCGTTTCGCCCGAAACTTGAGTAACTGAAAGTGTGGTGGACTCTAAAGACTCGTCAATACTATGGCTATGGATTTAACCACTAGCACGTCAGAGGTATAAGCCAATACGTGACGGGCCACCAGCTATTGACTAAAAGGGACGTCGATGAGCGAACTCATCCTGACACCCTACTGAGCCTGTCAGTGACAATATCCGTGCAGTCCGGTCCGTTCGTCTATGAGCATCGCATGGCGGGCCTAGGGGGTTGGTAAAAGTCAGACCCCCAAAAGCGGTACAAGTCGTGTCGGAGTGTAGCCCAGAACACCCTGAGATACTACTGGAATACCTACCAGTAAATCTCCTTGCCTTGGCCAAGGACTTTGTGTAATGGCTCTCCTAGACACAGCGCGACCTCACCCCCAATACCGGGAGAGACGAACCCCCGAAGATCCGCTCACTGCCTCCATGTGGCTCGGGACTGTACCCAACTAAAACCTGTTTGCACGACTCCTTTGAGCCGTGGTAGGGTAGTAATCAAAGCACAGTGGGAACTCACACGAGACAAATGACGATCCCCAGGTCGATGAACTAACCTGCACACATGTCACCAGGGAACTGCCATCTGACGTCTGGTATATGACCAACTAGCATGTTCCCGGCGAGTCCTGTCCGGTGTACTCATAACCCAATGAGCACCTGTATACATCTTAGGTGATCCAACTGACACCAGTGGCTTGTGAGACCGGCCACCGCCCCTCATCGGGGTCTCGACTGTATACACTAGTCTACTAATGGAGTATCGATGCCCGGTCTCGAAACTCCCACGACTAGGGACCTTTTAAGGATATGCTTGTAGACCCCCAGCTCGCACTTATATGATCGCCCTCATACTGCTGGTGGTCAAGCAAGAATCCTAGGGGCTCTATCAACGTGTAATAGCGACGTGTCAGGTCACCTAAAACAGTACACGATGATAAAGGTAAACCAGATAGCATACTATCATCTCGAGTAAGACTGTCCTACCGGGATAGGTCCTCCCTCAATCATTACAATCACGTACCTGTGACCTAATAATTGACTCTGAGGGCACTATCACCAACAATCTCCCACTTGCACTCAAGGCTAATTATTGCGATGTCGCATACTCACAGCCCGTGTGATACCGAACATCCAACTCCTCTACTAGTCAGTCTCACAAAGCTCGTTTGCGGAACTATTGCGTTCGAGGAATAGCCTCAGTGAGTGGATCCGCCTAGTTGTTTCTTTCTATGTCTCTCTATATCTCAAGTTCGCGGAGAAAGCCATCTCCCGAAAAGAGTAATACCTGTCTTAGAATATGTCTGGATGTCTGATGGGACATAGCTCATAAATGAACTCCAAATCCAAACTTCTTAGACTGTATCGTCAACTGAACTTAATCAGTATCCTGCGCGCCATGCCTTCCTCAGTATTGCCTTGGATCACCTGTCCAAAATACTGCCCCTCGTCAGAGGGAAAATTATAACTCTGACAACCTCCTTGTCGTCCATGTCACCTTGGAAGCCTGGAATGATAACTGTCTCCTGTATGAGGCTGTCGTTATCATATCCCTAGAACATCCACTTATGTTCTAAAACTGCTTCCAACCGTTTCTCCAGGATTGGATTAATGTCAACTTATTGCATCTAGTGCAAGAACAACATCTGGTGTGGTACTTGACATCACATGATTGACTCAATTGCCTAAGCAAGTGATCTGCCAATCATGCACATCCCTCTCTACTTTAGTCTATAAGACACCTTTAGAGAGGGTGACTCCATTACCTGCAGGTACACTACCGTGCCAGGAGTCGTCCATTCTAAATACTCTTAGAATGCTGTCTAAGTACCCTGATTGGTAAACCACCCAAATCTAGATCTAATACCCTAGATCCAGTAACCAGTATGTCAGATATAAAATCCACTTCCTTTGTGGAGAAACCACTGTGTGACGACCAAAGTATAACCGATTGTAGTGTAGGAGTTTCTTTTCCTATTCTGTGTATGTCATCCAGATACCAGGACATCACACCCTACTACCTTCTCAACAGATCCATCCCCTTTTCTGATGAAGTCAAACCCATGACTGTCACGTCAGAAATAGATGATCTATCTCCGCTGCATCTGCTCTAGTCTATAAATAGACATAAGCTACCTGTCCACCAATGCTTCCGCTGCTCCCACTGACTACGACAACCCTCTGGCAGAGTCATATAGACGTACACTTCTAAAGCAAGTTTAGAATGACGCTATACTCATCCTCCTGCCGGGTCTCGTAGCCTGGAACAACAGCAATGGTAATTGTGGGCAAACAAGAACTTCCCTGTAACCGTCCTTGAGGCTACTATAGTACCTCTCGGGTGCCTGAAGTTACCCACCTTATCTGCGGAGTGGCCAATGGAATGTCAATCCAGATTGAATCTTTAGGTTCCTTATCAAATCTTCAGTAATCGTTTGTGGTTCTGGAATCACTTCCAGTTCTACCATACTCCCACTACTGTTTTCTGAAAAAATCCATTTTTAATAAAACTGTGGCGAGTCTAGAACAATATCGCTATTGTTCATCCAGATGGTAGAAAGTCAACCCTCGTCATAGCCTGGGTCAACCCACAAACAGCCATTACAGAAACGTGCCTTGAGTTGTCCAGTGTCTGGTTTTAAGCATAAACCGAACAACTCCCCGTACCTTAACAATGTTAAGATATGAACTGTTCTATATCCCATATAGGACCAGAGGCACTGATTTAATTGAATCAGATTCAAATCATGCAGCCATCTCCAGTGCATGTCAACTAAATGGAAGGAGGCCAATCAGCGTTACTCAACTTAGGAATGCTTCCAATTATGAGTAACCTGAAAGAGAAGCAAGATCTCTTTATCATCACTATCAACTGAATACCATACACAAGTATCTACATCTTCGATCTCTTTGAAGAATCCCGATACTTGCTATACCTGGTTCTCTACTCTATTCAAATACCTATAACTTCTCAAAATTTGGACCCTGTGTTTCCACGAAAACACCTGTCTAAAAACTAGAGAAGTCATAAGTAAACCGAATATAGTACGAGGACCACCCCCTCTGTCCTGATGGACCCTGGACAACATGCAATACTCTGTATAAGTCCCTTGAGTCTGATAACTCATTCACTGTGTGTCGTAGGTTGAAAACTGTACTTATGGTTAAGAAGAATTACACCGCTGTTTAATGCTCCTTACCTAACCATCCACTGATATAGGTAAATGTCGTAGACATAATTTCATAAAGGTATATCTCACTCTATGAAAATAGACGTACAGATATATCAATTTGAAATTGGTGCATAACAGCGGATATTCAAAACCAAATATTTGCCAACCGGCAAACGACCCAGGTGACTTCCTCAAATATCACCGATTACAACGAATCCCGATATAATGAGGATGATCACCCAATTCCCAATAACTTACTCCCACTCATCATCTGTAAAACCATACAGATGTGAGAATCATACTTGGTAAATACATACCCTGGAGTAAGTATCTAATCGGGAAACCAGTTTTCCTTTAACATTACACAGTTGAACTGAAACATTGAAATGTTCCGATGGGGTATTCTGGTATTCCTAGTAATGCCTCTTCCAGATTCACGACTGTAACCGCATAGTTCTTTGCCACCTCTCCAAATCCCTTCATATGTCTTTAGTCTTTACCTTCTGCACACCCTTTTAGGCCAAATGGTTTTCTTCCTTCCCTACCGTTCGGCACCAGCCTATGGTTTGGAAGAAGACTATCCAATAAGCATAATGGGTGTACTGTCCCAATCCTAGGAACACTCGCAATGAGGGAGGGTGAAGATAAAAGACAACCGAATAAACCTTATTCCTATTTCTCCTGAACCAGAATCCATCCCCGAACTGGAACAAGTTCCATTCGAGTTCGTATATAACCATACGATGGAGTATCCAAATAAACTGTGGATCTTCGTAGTGATACGGAGTGTCCTGGAGAAATACAAAGGTGATGTGGGAGTGGTAACGAAATATTTGGTTTGGTCGTGAATATCTGTTGCAATTTACTTTGCCCTCTTACTAATCCCTTGCTTTGTCTGAACTTAATACCTTCTGCACACCATCGTTATGCTAATTGGTTTTCTTCATTCCCTACCGGTCGGCACCAGCCTAAGGTTTGGAAGAAGACAATCCAATTTGCGTAATAGGTGTACTACTCCTAAACCAAGGAGTACTCGCAACCTGAGAGAAGGTGAAAAGAAGAGACAACTGAATAATCCTATTCGTTTTCTCCAGAACCGGAAACCATCCTCGAATAAATCCTTTCGAGTTCGTATCTAACCATACGATGGTTTTGTCCAATGGAAGTGGACGTTCGTAGTAATACGGGGTGTCCTGGAGAAAAGGGTAAAAGTAGGAGTGGCAATGAGGTTCGCAACTCTGACAATCCAAAAGCCGGAGTTTAAGAAGGTTCGGTCAACTTGGTCACTGAGTCATAGTCTTAGGGTCGGGTCAATGGTCGCTGCCAAAGAGAGAGAGAAGAAACACTCAGCGTGCACTCTAACCTAGATCAGAATGGTCACCAATTTATCTAATCTGGAAACCTCCCACTGTACCTCAAATTCTCCTCCAAACCTGAAAGAAGAATTAGTCGGGGTCACCCGAGGAGTAAACCAACTCATCAGTGGGAATCGGGATCCAACTATCATCGCATGATAACGTGACGGAATCCGCTCACGGTATAACACTCCAGAAGGTATGCGCATATCTGGCAAGTTTCAGTTCTTTTGAAACTCCCGATGTGATTTCTGCCCCATGCTCTTATGACCTTGGCGAAGGTCAACAAATCATAAGTCACATGTCAAGTTCTACCCGTCATTATCCAGGTTAATTTGAATCCACCCGTACAAGCCCTTGACGAAGGTCAACAAGGCTGTACGACTGTCCCAAACCAACGCATCTATCTATGCAGCAGAAAGGTAACAAGCAGCTACCATACACTATGCCTTGACGAAGGTCAACAAACATAGCATGAATACTACGTGCTACCCGTCTGAAACGACGGAGGGCTACGAATGGTTTCTGGCGAAAACCTTTAACGTAAAGAACTTGATATCGTTGAAGGAACTGATAGCTTTTTAGAAATATAGTGACGAAAACCGTTGCTAAAGAGGTCACTCCCGGTGAAGGGATCTCGGCTCTTTCCCCGTAGAATGAGGTGCAGGATATTCCAAATGAATACCGCGATGCAAAGCAAAAGTAATCGGCTATAGTGAAGTTAATGCCCTGACGCAAACTTCTGTCCAAGGGGTCACTCCCGGTGAAGGGATCTCGGCCCTTGCCTCGTCGACTGAGGAGCAGGATATTCCAAATGAATACCACGATGCAAAACAAAAGTGAACGTCCTTGCAATAACAGCTTTTTGAAAAAGTGTTCCAACAACATCAGATTAGGTTTGTTTAACTTGCATTGATCCGAATCAATGCAGTCCCATCAATTGATCACACCACAAAGAACGAAAATATACTGACGTACGTATATGCCATCCGCATTCGCCACTGGGTCCCGTCATCACCCGTTAGGTTAGCTAACTAACGGCAGAGCGGGGACTGGACTAGCGCGGATGAAAAAACATATACAACATCTACTAATATATATACCAATATATTATATTTCTCTCAAGGCGTGAAATAAAATGCAACATCACAGAAATGTACAGCATCACAGAACAATACAGATATCTGGGATCCCCGGGTTTCACAGAGCCACTACTGAAACCCGACGTTCCCCTGGTCGTGTGGATAGCCTGTGCAATGAAATCCTATACCCCCTACGAGTGCGGCGAATAGCCAGCCAATCCCGGAGTGAAGCCCCCTCCGTCCCAATGCCATGAGATGCGGGCTTGTTGCCTTCTAGAACCCGGCTATCCGTGCACCCCTCCGCGGGGTAACCCTAGTACAGAAAGTAAAATATACATACACCGGGTACATCGACCGCAACCAGGTCGTGCCCCAAAAGAATAATACAATCCGGCAGTGACGGCAGTCCACAAGTCGGACGCTCGCCCCGCAATATCAAATGTACATAATACAACAGAACTGTACTAGTATTGCATCCAGGCTATCCCCCACGACCGATCCGCAACATCACAGAAAAAACAGAACATCAACGTGAAAGTCACGTTCGCAAATCCGTCTAACCGGGCTATAGCAGTTAGACCGGATTTACCGATCGAGTGACATTCACGGTCGCAGATATAATGTAAATACTGTGAAAAATGTGTTTTAAAATTTTCCGATTGATCAAACAATTAACAAGTGGGCCCCAAAGAAAACTGTAGCACTCACAGAAATAATTGGCCCAAATTTAATATTCCAGGAACCACATTTCTCACTCAGGAACACACTGCAAAAATTTGGGGTGGTGAACAGTTATATCCGCGGCGGAAGCGCGGCGGAAGCGCGGGTTTGGCCGCCCTTCCGCGGCGGTTTGGTGAGCTCGTTGTACCAAATTTTTACAGTGACCTTAAAATTCCCTGCACATCACTCTGAGACAACCTGAAAAATTTTTGGACTCAAAAAAAATTCGACAGAAACTGATGTGCATGAAAAATGCGGTTTCGGGATTTTGTTCGATCGGAAACGTAAAACACATTAAACCAAGCTAGACGAAGTTAATGGCGAGGCTCTGATACCACTGTAAGTGCACGGCGGCGCCCCGGCCGTCAATCCGACGCCGGAAAGCGGAAGCGGTGAATAACTTAAATTTTGCGGACTTTGCAAACCGACACCACCGCGCACTAAACTCCGGATCGTAACCATTAACTAGTCTAGCTAACTACAAGTAAGGGAATAGAGATATACCGACTGATCCGAGTCCTCCGGTCTTCATCTCCACTCCAATCTCCTCGCGGGATCTCCGTCCGTCTCCTCCTCGTCGGAAAGGGGCACCACATCGCCTGTAGCTTTTACGGGCTCCCACCTCAATACCGAGGCAACTCGGGCGCGAAGCTGGCGAATCGACGCGTCCAAGATTTGCTGTAGGAAGTGTAGTGTAGAGTGGATGTCTTACTTTGGGGTTTGTTGCCATTTGTAGATGATGGAGGAATCAAGAAGAAAAATGGTGCTTGCATTTTTCTTGGCATGAAAAGAGATTAAGAATGATAAACACTCTCAAAGATGAAGCTCTCTCCTTCTCTTCTTTTATTCTCACTCAACCATGGTAAGAACTTATGCATCAAGTGAGAATAAGGGTGGAGGAAAAACAATATGAAGCAAGAAGGGAGGTGAGTGTAGGAGTGAAGAAAAGGTGACCACATCAAGAGACAAAGAAACATACACCATGCTTCATTTAAAACCAACCATACCCTTTTCAAATCTCATTAAAGCAAAAGCATGGATGAAAGATATGAAGCTATCATAATCAATCATTATGCAAGAAAACCCCTCCACAAATGTAATTTGCAAAACTGCAAATTACCCCCTCCATCGGAAAAGTCCGGCCGGGAAAGAACAAAGGAAAACCGGCCGGAACGGAATGCAAACTGGCAACTCCAGAAAACTGGTCCTGTAATAAATTACAGGAAAACCCCGATACTGTGCATACACACCCGCATCTGTATTCCGTCCGGATACAAATGCAAAGAGACAAAATCTACACTGTACTGAACTAGGACCGGCTTAAACCAAAGCCGGCTAGTAATGTCCGTTCGATCCTGATCCGTGCAATACCGCACGTATCTGATCGAACCCTGCCATATACCTATACGGCTACTAGTACAAACCGTCCGATCCTGATCCTGCAATACCGCACGTATTTGATCGGACCCTGCCATATCTCCATACGGCCTCTACAGCGTTTCGCCCGAAACTTGAGTAACTGAAAGTGTGGTGGACTCTAAAGACTCGTCAATACTATGGCTATGGATTTAACCACTAGCACGTCAGAGGTATAAGCCAATACGTGACGGGCCACCAGCTATTGACTAAAAGGGACGTCGATGAGCGAACTCATCCTGACACCCTACTGAGCCTGTCAGTGACAATATCCGTGCAGTCCGGTCCGTTCGTCTATGAGCATCGCATGGCGGGCCTAGGGGGTTGGTAAAAGTCAGACCCCCAAAAGCGGTACAAGTCGTGTCGGAGTGTAGCCCAGAACACCCTGAGATACTACTGGAATACCTACCAGTAAATCTCCTTGCCTTGGCCAAGGACTTTGTGTAATGGCTCTCCTAGACACAGCGCGACCTCACCCCCAATACCGGGAGAGACGAACCCCCGAAGATCCGCTCACTGCCTCCATGTGGCTCGGGACTGTACCCAACTAAAACCTATTTGCACGACTCCTTTGAGCCGTGGTAGGGTAGTAATCAAAGCACAGTGGGAACTCACACGAGACAAATGACGATCCCCAGGTCGATGAACTAACCTGCACACATGTCACCAGGGAACTGCCATCTGACGTCTGGTATATGACCAACTAGCATGTTCCCGGCGAGTCCTGTCCGGTGTACTCATAACCCAATGAGCACCTGTATACATCTTAGGTGATCCAACTGACACCAGTGGCTTGTGAGACCGGCCACCGCCCCTCGTCGGGGTCTCGACTGTATACACTAGTCTACTAATGGAGTATCGATGCCCGGTCTCGAAACTCCCACGACTAGGGACCTTTTAAGGATATGCTTGTAGACCCCCAGCTCCCACTTATATGATCGCCCTCATACTGCTGGTGGTCAAGCAAGAATCCTAGGGGCTCTATCAACGTGTAATAGCGACGTGTCAGGTCACCTAAAACAGTACACGATGATAAAGGTAAACCAGATAGCATACTATCATCTCGAGTAAGACTGTCCTACCGGGATAGGTCCTCCCTCAATCATTACAATCACGTACCTGTGACCTAATAATTGACTCTGAGGGCACTATCACCAACACCAAAGTGGAGAAAGAAATCTGGCATGGCGCGGATTCTACACTTGACCGGCTCCAGCCCATCCGTTTGCCCAGATATTACACGGACGGACTAAAGAGACTCTTGAGACGCCAAGGTGTACCCCTTAAGCAAACTGCTCGACAAGCACGGTTCTATAACAGGATCTGGAATGTTCCCGGAACTCAACGAAAGTTGCCCAACGGGAGAATGGAAACGATCGGGCTTGGATATGTTCGATCCAAGAAACGGGAGCTGTTCCGCGACTGCTATGTCATACATGACTTTGATGGAGAAGGAGATGCTCTGTGGGAAGATGGTAACCCTGAACCAGAAAGAGCTCCCGCCGTGAAAATACCCAGTCCGTCGTTCGAAGAACAAATGGACAAGCTTATAAGGGAAGCAGGTCAAAAGGTTCGAGACGACCATAATCGCGAAATAGCCATCTACGAGAAAGCCAGGACGCAACGCCTCCTTCAGCAGGCTGCGAAAAATGAAAATGCTCTTCCTTGTCAACCCGTTGTACAAAAGGCTCGACGCAGAGGCAGAAATAAACCAAAGAACGGGAAAGGCATTCGACAGCGACAAAGCGGGTCCAAGAAGCCCCGAGATCAAGAATCGAGCAGTCCAGATTCGTCTCTTATAAAGAAGATGGGTTGAGCATATTCTTTTCTCCAAGACAAGACAAGGAAGATATTCGATCTTGTCATAAAATATCAGATGATGACACTCCCGGAGTCCAAGCACCCCGAGCAAGCAGGCGAAGTCTCTCACCCGGACTATTGCTCCTATCATAGGGCAATAGGACATCCTATTGAAGACTGCTTCACATTCAAGAATTGGGTCGAAGACCAATATCAACAAGGCAGGCTCGCTCTTTCCAGCAGTTGGAGAATAACCCCGCTGCAGAAGCATGAACCGAAGACCACGAGAGTAGAACCAGATCAACATCGGTCTTGGAAGCGATCTTGTACTTGTCATATGATAACGCTGTCAGAATAAGAGCCCGAGAATATGGATGACCTCCCCTGGTGCTTCGAAAACGATGATGACGAGGTAATCTCAGAGTTTCCACCAGCCCCAAAAGATCTGGAAGATGGGATGCATACTACTGCAGATAACCTCAAGAAAATTGATTTGGGGACGGCAAGTGACCCGCGGCCGACATTCGTCAGTGAGCTGTTGTCTGAAGAAAGGGTGGATGCGCTAAAGGACGTGCTCATGCAGCACAAAAATTGCTTCGCATGGAACTATTCCGAGATGCCAAGACTAGATCCAGAGATTGCTGTATACAAGTTAGCAATATCCCCGGATGTCAAGCCGATCAAACAAGCACCGAGAAGAATGCGGCTCGAACTTGAGATGAGCATCAACGCTGAGGTCAAGAAACTAATCGACTCCGGCTTCATCCAAGAGGTTCAGTATCCTGATTGGATCGCCAACATTGTCCCAGTAATGAAGAAAAATGGGACGGTGCGCATATGTGTGGACTTTCGGGATCTCAACAAAGCTTGCCCGAAGGACGACTTCCCAGTACCGGTCACGGAGCTGATGATAGATAATACGTCCACTCACGAAGTGTTCTCCTTCATGGACGGATCATCAGGGTACAATCAGATAAAGATGCATCCTGAGGACCAGAAGCACACCACTTTCCGGACCCCTTTGGGTATATTCTGCTACAAGGTGATGCCTTTTGGTCTAAAGAACGCCGGTGCCACCTATCAGAGGGCCATGACGAAGATCTTCGATGACCACATACATGAAATCGTTGAATGTTATATTGACGACCTTGTAGTTAAAAGAAAATCATACGAGGAACATTTAGAGCATCTGAGGATCGTGTTTCAGCGCCTTCGGAAATACAACTTGAAGATGAACCCTCTCAAATGCGCGTTCGGAGTGTCCTCGGGAAAATTCCTAGGATTCATCTTCCGACACCGAGGTATCGAGATAGATCCGTCAAAGATCAAGGCGATAATGGAAATGCCTCCGCCAAGGACTCTCAAGCAACTGCGGTCTCTCCAAGAGAAGCTCGCGTATATCCAGCGATTTATAGCCAACCTCTCTGGCAAGTGCCGCCCCTACAGTCACTTGATGAAAAAGGGAACCCCGTTCGTCTGGGATCAAAAATGCCAAAGCGCACTGGACGAAATCAAGAAGTACCTGCAGAATCCGCCAGTGCTGGCTGCTCCAGTCAAGGGAAAGCCTCTCATTCTATATACAACAGCCCTCGAAGGTTCTTTAGGCGCGCTGTGGGCACAAGAGAACGACCAAGGGAAAGAAAGAGCTCTCTACTATCTGAGTCGAGTTCTCCTGGGGGCAGAAAGCAACTACTCCCCGATCGAAAAACACTGCCTGGCGTTGATCTTCGCGATAACGAAGCTCAGACACTACGCATTGGCACATGAGGTCCATCTCATATCAAAGGTAAATCCTCTCAAATATTTAATGTTAAAGGATATATTAACGGGACGACTTGCTAAATGGGCCCTGCTCTTGATGGAGTTCTCGATAACTTATCGACCCCTCAAGGCAGTGAAAGGCCAGGCCATCGCTGACTTCCTCGCTGAGCATCCGATACCTGCCGAATCTCCCTTGAACTGTGAATTGCCAGACGAGCACGCGTTTGACACGATCGACGAAGAGAGAAGAAAGAATGATACCCAATGGGAACTCTATTTCGATGGAGCATCTTCCATGAAGAGGCGCAAACAAAGCACGCCCATAATCAAATCAGGGGTAGGCCTCATCTTCGTGACTCCACAAGGAGGGATAATGCGCTTTGCCTTCTCCTTAACAGAGCCGAGGACGAATAATGAAGCCGAATACGATGCTTTGATAGCAGGTCTCGAGATCGCTATCGACATGGGAATTGAAAACCTCCTCATATACGGAGACTCCCAGCTGGTCGTTAGCCAAGTAAACGGCGACTATCAGACGTGCAAACCAGAGCTAGTGAAATACGGCAAGAGAGTGCAGCAACTGCTGACTCAAATTCCTTCCTACGCCTTGGAAAGCATACCGTGTGCAGAAAATAGCAAGGTGGATGCGTTAGCCAAGCTCGCTAAAGAATTGGCCGACAAGAACCTCGATGACGTGAGGATCATTGTGCAAAACCGTCGGGTTCTCGCACCAGCAGAAATATCTCCAGAGTCGTCTGAAGAGAAGGGAGCGACCGAGCAAACGACTCTATAAATAAAAGACCGGGAAAAGGTTATAGATTGGAGAGAAGTCTTTAGAGACTACTTCAAATCCCGTCGAACACCTGAAGATGCGTCCTCAAGACATCAGCTTATGAAACGAGCTCTGTCTTTTGCTTTCGTCAATGATACTCTGTACAAAAGATCATTTGATTCTCTGTGGTTAAGATGCCTGGGACCTGAAGAAGCAAAGAGAGTCGTTCAAGAAACTCACGATGGACTCTGCGGTTCTCACCAAGCCGGGCCGAAGATGAAGCTAAAGATCAAAAGGATGGGCTACTACTGGCCCACGATGATCCAAGACTGCCTCAAATACGCGAAGCAATGCCACTCGTGCCAGATTCACGGGGACTTCATCCATCAGCATCCAAATCCACTACACCCGACAGTGGCTAGCTGGTCGTTCGAAATGTGGGGAACTGACATAATCGGCCCCATCGAACCAGCATCGTCCAGAGGACATCGATTCATTTTGGCGACAACTGATTACTTCTCCAAATGGGAAGAAGCAGTACCGCTGAGGGAAGTGAAGACGAAGAATATCCTCCATTTCTTCAAGACGCATGTCATTTATCGGTTTGGAACTCCGCGACGGATCATCTCCGATAACGGGCCAGCCTACAGAAGCCACAAGATCAGCCGCTTCGCACAACGGCATAACATAGACTGGAGATACTCTTCGGTCTATAATCCCTGAGCTAACGGTCTAGTTGAGGCTTTCAACAAGACCTTGACGAAAATCATGAAAAAGATGGTGTCTCGAAATAAGAGGGACTGGCATGAGAGACTGCATGAAGCTCTCTGGGCATATCGAACTATGTTCAAAACGGCCACAAACACAACGCCGTACGCATTGGTATTCGGCACAGAAGCGGTACTCCCTCTTGAGATAGAGTTGCCCTCTCTACGAGTGGCGGTTCATTACGAGCTAACGGACGAAAAGAATGCTCACCTTCGGCTTGAGGAGCTCGATGCCCTTGATGAAACCCGGCTCATGGGGCAGCAAAATCTGGAGGCTTATAAAGCAAAGATGACGTGCTCATATGAAAAATTGACTAGGCCGAGAACGTCCCGCCAAGGCGAACTCATGCTAGTAGTTAAAAGACCTATGATCCCCAATCACGCCAAACGGGGGAAATTCTAGACGAACTATGAAGGCCCGTATATCATAGACAAAGTTTATCAGGGTGGAGCCTACCTACTCATGGACATGCATGGTGAAAGACCTTTTAGGCCAATAAACGGTCGCTTCCTAAAGAAATACTATCTCTGACGAGTCACAGCTTAGGTCAACGATAGATGACGACGACTATGTCCGCTCGTTATCTTCCTGAGCCCAGACTCTATAAGTATAGCCGGCTATCGGACCAAAATGTTCTAAAACTAACAATGGACCACTATGTCCTAAAACTGGCGTCGGACCGAAATGTCCTAAAACTAACAATGGACCACTATGTCCTAAAACTGGCGTCGGACCGAAACGTCCTTAAACTAACGATAGACCACTATGTCCTAAAACTAGCTGTTGACCGAAACGTTAATAAACTACTGTAGACTGTAGCGTCCCAAGTGACAAAAAAAGGAAGAATAAAAAAAAAGAAAAAGAAAACGGTATGTCCATAAAAAAAATGGGCACGGATAAAAACCCGAAAAGGCTCCGTGAGTAAAAACAGCAGGGCTACCGGCGAGTTTTTGTGAAAACCCGAAAGGGCGCAACCTCGTTAAAAGACACTTGTAAGGTCCTCTCGACCCTGTAAGGAGAAACCACCTGCGTGAGATCCTTACGACTCATAAGGGAGAAACACACTTAGGGATCCCCACAATTCCTAAGGAGAAATTACACTTACGAGATCCTCACGACTCGTAAGGAGAACCCTCTTATGAGACCCTCACGGCTAATAAGATTCAAAAGTCTTAAGCTACAGGGATCTGAACCTGTTCTTAAGCGGCCACCACAATCTCCAATGCTGCCCTTCAAGTGGCTCAATGCTGACCCTTGTATACAATCCACGGGCGCGAATAAACATTTCCCTAACAAAGTCCCATCCGTGACTAGGGATATGTCTACACGGTGAACAACCCTTATAAGTCCTCTCGACTTATAAGGAGAAAAGCACTCTTGAAAGATCCTTACGACTTACAAGAGACCGTATACTTAGGAATCCTCACGATTCCTAAGGAGAAAACACACCTACGAGATCCTCATGACCCGCAGGGAGAAATACCTTCATGAGACCCTTACGGCTCATGAAGTCAAAAGCCTTAGTCGACAGGATCTTAACCCTGTTCGCTAAGCCACCTTTGTTCGACATCGACAGAGGCAAATGATGATTCGCTCCTGGCAATATCCCAATTGCAGCGATACTGATGCCAAAATCGGCGTCTAATTCCAAGCTTACAGCGAAAAGCCAGCAAGCCACACATGCATACGAAATAGCCGAAATGATGGGGCAACTTGCAGATAAAAAGTAGCAAGTAAAAATGTATGCATACAAAATAGCCGAAATGATTGGACAACTCGCAATAAAAAGCAGCGAGTAAAAAAAATAAAACAAATAGCCGAAATGATTGGGCAATCGCAACTTTCGCGATATAAAAGCTGAAATGATAGAGCATCGCGGAAAGAAATAAAGAAAAATAAAATTTATGCCCTACAGGTGATATCAGATTAATCCCTGTATACAATCCAGGGGCGCAAACGAAGAAGGAATCACACCTTTCCCCCCAGGCTTCATCAGAAGAAGAAGCCAAATCTCAACGGTTCACAAAGAAGCCTGGAGATCATCTCAACATTTGTCTCATCACAACAGACGCAACATCAAGCAAGTCGGAACCGTGGCAATTCCCAGTTCCATGACTCGGCGGTGCGCAGATGACCGAGAGTCAAACCCCGACTCTGTGAAATGCGGATAAAGTAAACCCTTCCTGGTCACGTGGAACGCGACTTAAAGTCAATCCTGACTCCGTAGGAAACGTCCAGAGCGGAGCCTGGTCCTCGCAGAACACGGCTATGACCCCGTGGGAAACATCCAGATCAAAATTCCTGGTCATGTGGAACGCGGCTTAAATTCAATCCTGATCCCGTGGGAAACGTCCAGAGAGGATCCTGGTCCTCACAGAACACGGCTATGACCCCGTGTGAAGCACCCAGATTGGAGCCTGGTCCTCGCAGAACACAGCTCAGAGCAAAATTCCTGCTTATGTGGAACGCGGCTTATGTCAATCCTGACCCCGTGAGAAACGTCCAGAGCGGAGCCTGGTCCTCTCAGAACACGGCTATGACCCCGTGGGAAGCATCCAGAGCAAAATTCCTGATTACGTGGAACGCGGCTTATGTCAATCCTGACCCTGTGGGAAACGTCCAGAGCGGAGCCTGGTCCTCGCAGAACACAGCTATGACCCCGTAGGAAGCATCCAGAGCAAAATTCCTGGTCACGTGGAACGCGGCTTAAAGTCAATCTTGACCCCATGGGAAACGTCTAGAGCGGATCCTGGTCCTCGCAGAACACGGCTATGACCCCGTGTGAAGCACCCAGAGTGGAGCTTGGTCCTCGCAGAACACGGGTATGACCCTGTGGGAAGCATCCAGAGTGGAGCCTGGTCCTCGCAGAACACGGCTATGACCCCGTGGGAAGCATCCAGAGCAAATTCCTGGTCACGTGGAACGCGGCTTTAAGTCAATCCTGACCCCGTGGGAAACGTCCAGAGCGGATCCTGGTCCTCGCAAAACACGGCTATGACCCCGTATGAAGCACCCAGAGCGGAGCCTGGTCCTCGCAGAACACGGCTATGACCCTGTGGGAAGCATCCAGAGCAAAATTCCTGGTTACGTGGAAAGCGGCTTATGTCAATTCTGACCACGTGGGAAACGTCCAGAGCGGAGCCTGATCCTCGCAGAACACGGCTATGACCCCGTGGGAAGCATCCAGAGCAAAATTCCTGGTCACGTGGAACGCGGCTTATGTCAATCCTGACCCCGTGGGAAACGTCCAGAGCGGAGCCTGGTCCTCGCAGAACACGGCTATGACCTCGTGGGAAGTATCCAGAGCAAAATTCCTGGTCACGTTGAACGCGGCTTATGTCAATCCTGACCCTGTGGGAAACGTCCAGAGCGGAGCCTGGTCCTCACAGAACACGGCTATGACCCCGTGGGAAGCATCCAGAGCAAAATTCCTGGTCCTCGCAGAACATAGATATGATCCCGTGGGAAGCATCCAGAGCGGAGCCTGGTCCTCGCAGAACACGGCTATGACCCCATGGGAAGCATCCAGAGCAAATTCCTAGTCACGTGGAATGCGGCTTAAAGTCAATCCTGACCTCGTGGGAAATGTCCAGAGCGGATCTTGGTCCTCGCAGAACACGTCTATGATCCCGTGTGAAGCACCCAGAGCGGAGCCTGGTCCTCGCAGAACACGGCTATGACCCCGTGGGAAGCATCCAGAGAAAAAGTCCTGGTCACGTGGAACGTGGCTTATGTCAATCCTGACCCCGTGGAAAACGTCCAGAGCGGAGCCTGGTCCTCGCAGAACACGGCTATGATCCCGTGGGAAGCATCCAGAGCAAAATTCCTGGTCACGTGGAACGTGGCTTATGTCAATCCTGACCCCGTGGGAAACGTCCAGAGCGGAGCCTGGTCCTCGCAGAACACGGCTATGACCCCGTGGGAAGCATCCAGAGAAAAATTCCTGGTCACGTGGAACGCGGCTTATGTCAATCCTGACCCCGTGGGAAACATCCAGAGCGGATCCTGGTCCTCGCAGAACACGGCTATGACCCCGTAGGAAGCATCCAGAGCAAATCCTGGTCCTGTGGAACACGGCTAAAGTCAATCTTGACCCCGTTGGAAACGCCCAGAGCAACTCCTGACTCTGTGAAATGCGGATAATGGCAACACCATCAATCACTTACGGGTCCTCTCGACCCGTAAGGAAGAAAACTCTCTTGTAAGATCCTTACGACTTATAAGAGAAAACACACTTAGGAATCCTCACGATTCCTAAGGAGAAAATATACCTACGAGATCCTCTCGACTCATAGGGAGAAAAGTCTTTATGAGACCTTCACGGCTCATAAAGTTGAAAAGCCTTAGGCAGCAGATCTTAACCTGTTTCCTAAGCCATCGCTACCTCTCAAAGAGTTCAAGACGGAATGATTCTATCATCTGCAGGCTATGCTTACTAAGGTGACATGCTGATAACAAAGAAAAAAAGAAAGCAAAGAGATGACACATGACATTGCGAAAGAAATGTATCTTTTATTCATAAATTCAATCGGGTATAGAATACATCTTATGAAAGAATAAAAAATGGATACACTTTATTTAAAATTACAAATGGTACAAAAAATAATTATTGGGAGGGAAGCGCTTTCAATAGTCCAATCAGCCGCTCGCGCACTTCCCTCAGCCCTTTTTCTCGGTCAACTGTCGCGGCCAACTCTGTTTCGACCTGAGCTCGTTGCTGCAAGTAGGACGAAAGTTGCTCTTCGACGGCCCGCTGAGCTGCCCCATGATTCTGTGCATCCCGCTCGACGATGTCGAGCTTCTGCCTCAGTGTTAGCCCGTCAGAGATGCATCGCAGAAGGCCTTCAAAGGTAGCTTTCAACTGTGCAGCATTTGCATCAACCTGAGCGTGCAGCCGAGCAGACTCGCTTGAAGTCTCTTCGCACTCCTTATGTTTTAAGGCCGCTTCCTGTTCAAGATGGCGGAAGTAGGGGGTGTTCTACTCAACCTATGCAGCCCGTTGAGAGTTCACAGCCATGACCTCAGGAGCAGGACATCCGAATTCGAGCTCGTGGAGACAGGCCTCAATTTTCCTGCAGTGATTAACCCAAGACTCAACGACGCCCTCACTATGAAAGTTCACGAGCGTCGCCAGCTTAGGATTAACCTCCGTGGCAAAATCTGCAGCGAATGTGGGAGCTTCTACGTCAAGCTCCTCAATGTAGTCGCTCAACATGCTGTTCACACCATAATATTGTATTATTATATTCCTCATTCTTAGTCGTTTTAGAAATAAACAGGTGCTTTTGATGCATGTCTGCTACATATTATAGGTTACAGGTTCTTGAATCTAAAACAGTGAAAAAGAGAAAAGACGATGCAAAAGTGGAACTACAACCAGCAAACAGAAGGATCTTGATCAAGCCTACATCAAAGATAAAATTCACAAAGTACAAGGCAATGCAAGGTCCAAGATTACAAAGCGAACGGTTAAAAGTCCACCGCAATTATTCACTGGAGATCTGGAAGAAACATAGAAGCTATTTTAATAAAAGAACCAAATAATAAGAAAGCCCAAAGACAGAAGAGCCAACAAAGGAAATTTCAAGGCCCAATACTTCCTTTTAAAGAGACAGAGACATAAAATTTTACCAAAGCTTGGAGTTTACTTTGACTAGGTCTTCCTAAGGATATTTTGGTAAATGTAGACGTGCGAATCAATTGTAACCTAGGGTTTCCTATCCTCCATAAATAGGAACTCTAAATCATTGTAAAGGCTATGCCTCCCTATGCCTCTTTCTATGAATAAAATTTAGAATTCTTTTGGAGAGCATCGATGCCTCTTTTCATTTCAGAAATTCAGATCTAACAAGTCTTGTATTGATGTTTGGAGAGAGCCATCTGTAAAGTAAGTAGGTAATTTCAATTCTTGCCCTAGGTAATTTTTCATTTTCTGTCCTAGATTAAATTTAATTTCTTGCCCTAGTTAGATAGTTAGATCTTTAATTCAATTGCCCTAGATTAATTTAGTTTTTAGATTTAATTAATCCATTCACACCGTTTGAAATTAACTCGTAAGAGCGATTAGGAAATTCACAACATCCCTGTGGACCGACCCGTACTCACTGGCTAGCTACATGCGACGCCGTTCTTGATTGCGGTAATAGATAGTTTTTGAGATCAATCAAATGGCGCCGTTGCCGGGGATGGCGTAAAATTTCCTTTTTGTAATTTCGGGTTAATATAAATTTTATAAAAATCATAAAAATCTGAAAATAGAAAAAAAATACAAAAATTTTTATCAATTTTTATCTGTTTGAAGGGTTTATCGTTTGAATTTTGCAGGAACAGCGAAGAATCTCGGATCTGGAAAATTCCAGTGTGAGAAACAGAAAACGCTACATCAGAACAGAGAGGAAATTCCACAAAAGAACTGTACAAATTTTCCAGAGACCTGATCCCTCCATTCAACCGTGAAAACGCGGCCGAAACCTACCTCAGACCGCGGAAGGGCGGTGACTTAGCGACGTCATCCTCTGGAATTTTTTCTGGGGAACTGTGCTTTGTATTCAACCGCGGAAACGCGGCAGGAACGCTCTTGGGCCGCGGATCCGCGATCTGGTGACCTGATCTGTTGACCAAATTTGCACTGTAAGATCTTTTCTCTCTCCTCTGAAATCTCCCGATATATCTTTTGCCAAATTTTCTGCAGGATTCTTTGCGCATAAAAATAAGAATATCTTTCCCCTTCTCAATAATAGATTTTCTGCAGGTTTCTTTGCGCCGTGCTTAAAAATAATTAATTGCAAGTGAATTTACTGTTTTGCATAATTTAATTGGACTTTAAGGGGCTATTGACCAACTCAGATTGGATGGGGATTTCATCACCCTCCCCAGGACCGCAGAAAGCACTTAAAGCATTTGCATTGACCACTCTTAATTAAAAAATACTAGACTCAGCCCTAAGGACTTCGAGCTCAATAGGACAAAGGACTAGTTATAGGTATCGACCGTTTATCCTAACCTGACTTTGCGGTGTCTAGGCAAGTGTGTCAAGGCAAGTGGTTACTTAATTAGGACCGCTACTTGTAGCGGGGAGCCTCCCACTTACCTGGCACTTACCTGGCCGCAATTGGCGGTAAAGAGGCGGTTTGAGGTCCTATTTCTAGCCCTTTGGAACAGTTAGGAGCTGTCTAGCTGACCTAGGTGACCCTAGATCTAGGCCTGATTGTGCATTTTTGGTTGATCGAAAGTGTGTCTTAGCTCTTTTCTCGAAAATCTTTTTGCAAACAGTTCTAAATAAAGAGAAAAAGGAAAAAGGAATTTTTTTTAACAACTTGCAAATTTTTGCCGCTAAGAAATCCTTGTACCACCTACCTACTTTCTCTTTCTTCCATCATGGGTACCCCACATCATAAATCACTTTCCGAACTTGGGTATCCCGAACCTAACTTTGCCTTGTACGTCAATTGTTTCGGTCGATTTAAAGAAAACCCCTCCGTGCCCAAAATTTCGTTGAAGGATCAAATAGAAGCGTTTAGGAGAAACAGTTCGACTTTGCAACCCACTTTGTGTCAACCATGTCAACCTTCACCACCTTCGTACGTTGATACCACTTTTTCAAGTCCTGTTGTAACTCCTAAACCGATGTCTATTGCTGAGCATATTGCTCAATCTCGTAGCCGATCTTTCACTCCTCTCCACACATCTAGTTTTAGGGATCAACAAGTCCATTCACCTTTTTATCCACATGTTAACCCTACTCCTGTCCAACCATCCAATTCCTACCCGACTTTTCCACCTTCACTAGACACTGTTTCTACACAGCTTTTTAGGAGTTTCATGTATCCAAACAATTTCGAATTTTTTACCGAAACCCCTTCACCACCCATGTCTAGTTTGGAACAGTCGTTGGCAGCTTATATTTCAGCAACAAACAAAATGGTTAGGAATGTGGATGCGTCCATTGCCGCCCTTATACAACCTAGTGAACCGGCAGCTAGTTTCCAACTGGCTCCAAATTTTTCAATGTATGAGGAGGCGGTTGGACAGAGTGAGAATTTGAGAGGGGCGAGTGAGTTCTACACATTCCCAAATCAGACCTACCCATACCCAATTGAGGCCCACAACTCCGGTTTTCCATCGATTGTCCCAAATGATTCACCAGTTGAAAATAAAAACGAGTTGTGTGATTTTGTAGTGCTTGATTTGCCAAATTGTGAAGAACCCCTTTCGAGTGAAACCACACCTAATCCTTTTGAACTTTACACCTCCACTCTAGAACCTAAATTGATAAATATCCATGCTTTTGATGAGGTGTCAGAAAAAATTGATTTTCACTTGATTGAAGATATAGACGCCGGGAATATTTCGGATGATGAACCTGTCGATTTGATTGAAATTTTATGTCCAATTCATCATCCCGAGTCATTAAATGTTTCTCCCGAACTTCATATGCGTCTTGATTTTGATGATAATGGCATGGATGAGTTAAATATTAAGGAAAAATATGATGATAGTATTGAGGAGAGTATTGAGGATAATATTAAGGTTGAACCACTTTTGTTTGATGTGTCGGATTTTCCAATTCATCCTCCTGAACCTTTAATTGTTATATCACCCTCCCTCCTTTCCATCGTTCCGACCACGCAAAAGATCACGCTTGAAGACTGTGAGCTTGAAAAATTTTCCTTTGAATCTGACACAGTTCTCCCAGCCGATAACACTTACGAGTGTTTCACTTTTTCGGACGATATTGAAGACTCACCGCCCGAGTTTGAGTCCTTTGAATTTTCAGATGAGTTAGTTGAACCATCAGACTCGGTTGCTTACAGTCGTTTGGAACCATTGATGGAATCTTTCAAGTTCGAGACAGTTTACTACGGTGAGAATGAGACTATCCCTAATTCACTCCCTTTCGTCCGTCCTATCGTTCCGACCGTGCAAGAGACCGTTATGCTTTCATCTCCTATACCAAGTTCGGCATACCCATGCTTTCTTGCGAATCTTGAGGGATTTGACCCCATTTCTCGACGGGTTGATAGGTTAGCACAATCGCTTTTAACACATCGGTCATCATAAATTGTGCTAATTTATTCACTCGATTTATACCCTCAAGATCGTACTCCACTTCTTTCTCTTTTCCGCCATTCTTCTCCTCCGCCGAGACCATATTCCACTCTTCTTTCCACACGGTCTCTTATGCTTCTCATTTCTCTTCTTTCCACTCCATTCTTTCACCAACTCTACCATTACTACGATAAGATTTTTGAATGGTTGGTGCTAACCTTTGGCTTATGTAAGGCCTTGCTTAAGTTTGGGGGGAACCTTGTTGTATATATATTTTTTGTTTTTCTTTTAACAATAAAAAAAATAAAAAATGAAAAAATTTATAAATAAATAAACAGGGGAGTGCCGACATTCTCAACCCTCTTGGTGTAGCATGACAGTGAGGACACTGTCAAGTTTAAGTTTGGGGGTATGCTCGGTAAGTCTTCTTCCTTCGCATTCATATGTACATTTTTGCATTTGCATAATTATTTTAAAATCCATAAAAATTTAAAAATTTCAAAAATTATAAAAATTAATGTATTCAATTTTGGCCGTATTTGACTTGAGTTTAACAAATAGGTTAACTGGTTAGGAACAAATAGATCTTAGACTTGGTAAATTAAAAACCCTAAAAATAACCTTTCTTAATGTTTAACGGTAGAAAGTATATGTTTTTGTAGTTTATTTAGAAATAGGCAAATTTTGGGTTCACTTCTTGGGCTAAGTCAAAGCAAAGGAAAAGTATTGATATTTTTATTAGAGTATGAGTTTGAAAAATAATTCCTACCTTAAGTCTAGATTCTGAAAATGTATATCCTACAAATTGCACAAACACGCACCTTGAAACGTGGAATAGTAGAGGAGACCTTGAAATGCTCTTGTCTAAAGTCCTTAGTACAATGAAAAATAAAAGAAAAAAAGTGAATAAAGAGATAATAAAAAAATGAACACTGGTTATTGTGATTACTTAAGGCTGCAAAAATAGAAAAATATTTAGCGAGGGTGCTTCATCACCTAGTGCCTTAGACCAACTGGTTTGGGAGTCGCTGCTAAAGCCTTAGGTGTTACAAGACTAGGAATTACGCTTTAATGTGTAAACACATCTTATAATCGGTTGTTGGTACCTCAAGAAGTATTAACGGTCGCATGAAGGATGTGTAAGCAAAATTCATTTAAAAATTCACCAATTAATAAGTGCTTTGGACAACGGACAAGAGTACGATTGCTTGATTTGAATTTCCAAGTGTAGGGGTGATTTATACACACACGTGGGGATATGTGATTGGGATTTAGATAAGAGAGAGGAATGAAGAATAGAACTTGTATCTTTAATAGAGTTGATAAAAATTCCTAAGTGGAGATGGAACCCTAGAAGGAAAACTTAAGAGATGCCGAAAGTTAAGTAAGTCTATAGAACATATATGATCTTAAGTTAAATGATGAGGAAGTGTAAAGAATGTGGGTGGATAATTTACGAGTCGAAGATAATAGAGTTCTTTGTTAGAAACCCTAATTGGAGAATTAAAGTCGAAAAAGCCAAATTGATAGGATTTTGTGGGTAGTATCTGCTGAAAACCCTCAGGAGACAACACTCCTCCTACTAAGGACACCTAGAGGTTTAACGGCTTGTTGCACGAGCTCAGTGCAATCGTGTTTCCCTGCGAAAGTGCGGTTAGGTCTTTGTAGAGAATAAAAATAAGTTTGCTCGAGGACGAGCAAAAGATAAGTTTGGGGGTATTTGTTCACACCATAATATTGTATTATTATATTCCTCATTCTTAGTCGTTGTACAAATAAATAGGTGCTTTTGACGCATGTCTGCTACATATTATAGGTTACAGGTTCTTGGATCTAAAACAGTGAAAAAAAGAGAAAAGACGATGCAAAAGTGGAACTACAACCAGCAAACAGAAGGATCTTGATCAAGCCTACATCAAAGATAAAATTCACAAAGTACAAGGCAATGCAAGGTCCAAGATTACAAAGCGAACGGTTAAAAGTCCACCGCAATTATTCACTGGAGATCTGGAAGAAACAAAGAAGATATTTTAATAAAAGAACCAAATAATAAGGAAGCCCAAAGACAGAAGAGCCAACAAAGGAAATTTCAAGGCCTAATACTTCCTTTTAAAGAGACAGAGACATAAAATTTTACCAAAGCTTGGAGTTTACTTTGACTAGCTCTTCCTAAGGATATTTTGGTAAATGTAGACGTGCGAATCAATTGTAACCTAGGGTTTCCTATCCTCTATAAATAGGAACTCTAAATCATTGTAAAGGCTATGCCTCCCTATGCCTCTTTCTATGAATAAAATTTAGAATTCTTTTGGAGAGCATCGATGCCTCTTTTCATTTCAGAAATTCAGATCTGACAAGTCTTGTGTTGATGTTTGGAGAGAGCCATCTGTAAGTAGGTAATTTCAATTCTTGCCCTAGGTAATTTTTCATTCTCAGCCCTAGATTAAATTTAATTTCTTACCCTAGTTAGATATTTAGATCTTTAATTCAATTGCCCTAGATTAATTTAGTTTTTAGATTTAATTAATCCATTCACACCGTTTGGAATTAACTCGTAAGAGCGATTAGGAAATTCACAACATCCCTGTGGACCGACCCGTACTCACCGGCTAGCTACATGCGACGCCGTTCTTGATTGCGGTAATAGATAGTTTTTGAGATCAATCACATGCGCAGACTATTCACAGCACCTTTGGAAGATGAACGTCGAGAAAAGGGGCCTGCTGGCATTATGACTCGAGATTCGAACGGAGCTGAAGTCGGTATCACCCCTGCAAAACAAATCACAGTCAAATCACGGTTCAAAAAATAGATGAGGTTCATGAATAATGGAGTTTACTATACCGGCTGTAGCAGGTGGCAAGGCCGGGAGTACCAGTGGCGCAGCTGTTCTTTCGTCTCCTCCTTCGATCTGTAGTGCTGCAATCAAAACAAAGAAGAATTAGAAATGATTTGGCTGCCCGTAAAAGAAGAGACATTAGCTGAAGGCTGTACTCACCAGTGCCACTAGATGAGGCAACCTCTGACTAGAAAGAGAAGTGTGGGTGTAGCACCTGATACAGGTGATAAAAAAGGATTCCTGCAAGGACGTAGTAATGCAACGTTAGTACATAAAGTATACAGCCTGCAATGAAACTGATGGGTCACAAATTCGCACCTTCCAGCATTTGAGATGGTACGAGAGAAGGTAAAGGAGCGGTCGCCATTAAAGTGCCAACTGGAGATGCTTCCTCGGGTGGCACAACCCCAACGCTCATCATACCTGCATTAGAAATAAGAGAAATGCTATCAAAAAGAAATTAAAAGGGATTGCAAAATAAAGGGGAAAGTAATGATCCAAAATCTACCTGGTGAGTCGCCGGTCGAGACCGCGACAAGGGCGTCACTGGAGGCAGCAAATGCTTCACCCTCCTCCATCGGAATGGTCTCGCCACCCGTAGCCTCATCTCCCGATTTCACGAGAATCGTCGTGACACTCGCAGCGCCCGGCAACGGCAAGGAGCCACAGGGGGAAAGAGCGACGATTGGAGCAGTGCCCGACTCTTGTTAAAGAGTGGCTACCTCGGGCTTGGTGACTGTAGCTATCTCACCCACCGCTACTGTCACGCCCCGCTTCCCAGAGTACGCAAGATTGGGCACGTGACATAGCCAACCATGCTACCTGTGGGTAGGAAGTATCCATCCACAGTCACATTACGGTTGTAAGGATATCAAGAACAAGATAATAAACTAATCTAATACATGTCCAAATCCATAATAACAAGAATCAATAAACAATAAGTGCGGAAGCTAATGATCCAATACAATGAATAAACAGTACGTCCCATAATGCGGGCTCACATCTGGAAATGAAAAGCAATAAATAAACTAAACCCTAAGGACTCACTGTTCAGCCTGCTGGCTGAAGTACTCCTGCTCGGTCGTCGACAAAGGTACGGAATCTGGGCCATGCAAAACCCAGACGTCAGCGCGTCATGATATCAAGTATATGGTATAAACATGGTAATAAGCAATGCAAGTATGAACATGAATAAAGCAGTAACAAGAAATAACAAGCAGGGTTCTGTGCAATGGTGTCCAAACTGTCCTATCAGGTTTCTACTCTATAGTCTTTGAAATCAATTTGATGAATCGTCGATGTAACTCAATAGTATCCCGTGCGTGCCCGGGACCACGGTCATGACCCTCGGGGCTGAATCCGAGACGTGCCGCTAAGCAGTAAAAGGTAACAAGATGGACGAGTAGTGTCAGCATCACCACTCCGGAGCTGGCCAAGCCCGTAAGACTGATCAGAACAAGTATCGAACTGTTGAGTTACAAGTCGGTTTCACCTTTGATTTCCCCATACCCCCAAGCTATGTATGTCAGGTCAGGTATTCAGTAGTCAAGGACTAATGCCAACACAAAATCCGGTAAGAGTAGGTCTGTCTGGATAGACAGCAGGAATGGTCAGGTTTGTTGGCATTAGGCATGAGATCAGGTAACAGGTAAAGCCATGGTACATCAGGTCAACCAGGTAATGTATAAAGGTGTCATGTCATATCAAGAGTGTACGGTACCATGTCATGTCAAGTAGGAAGTGTAACAGGTCATGTCAGGAAGCACAAGATGTCATGTGGGTGCTCATAATCAAACTAACATAAACATGTGTATAAATAAACAAGTATGAGTACTATCAGAACAATAACTGGAACATGTAATATGATATGCCAATAGATATAATTTCAAGGATATGGATGCACAGTTATCGATTAGGGTTACATTTATAGTTCCAATATTAATTAGGATACAATTTATTAAACATGGAGTGTTAATATCACATTATTATGTAGTGATGTGATCTATGGATGCAATTATATGTATCTTAAATGCGATGGATGCAAACGGGTATCCGAAAAGTTATAAAACTATAAAATGGTAATGTGGGATGTACAACTAAACAATATGTGATATAATAATATTAATATGGATAGCATATTCAAAGCGATTAGTAACTATAAAAGATGTATTGATTAACCATGCACAAGAAGGTTCCGTTCAGAAATTTAGCGTCACCCTAATTTGTAAAATAGCTTAAAAATAACAAATGTTCTCCAAAAGAGACGTATCTTATACCAAAACAAAGATAATTCAATAAGGTTTTCAGTTTTATAAGTATAAGCATCTCAGGTTATCCCTACAAAAAGTTATGAATATTCAAAGTTGAAAGTTTGCTGCTGGAATTTCCCTGGACAGCAGTTTAGAGACGTGTTCATTTGCATTTTACGTTAATTAAACAATTTATTTTGCAAGTAAATATTTCATAGAGTTATAGTATTCTGAATTAACTTCGTAACGAACTAAAGAACGTATCCTAATGATTTTTCTATGATTTATAATGAATTTTATAAGATAAGGTGTACAGTAAATTTCAGATTTGTCATATCCGATTTTTCAACGACATTTCATATGTAAACTATAAGATTTTCAAATGTATAATATTATAAAATGAAGATTATAAAAGTATATAGCATGTAGCAAGATTAACTTGCCTCGATGGGTCGCGAATCGGGAAAACGGAACGTTAACCGTCGGCGGGGAAAACTCGCGACGGCGCACGGTTCACGGAATGAACCCAAACGACGAACAAAGGAACTACACGAGTCGGGGTATCTCGCTGGAACGTCGAGAAACGTCACCGGCATGACGGAATTCCGGTAACAAAATAACAGTTAAGAGAAATGAGATATGAAGCAAGAAGAGAAAAATGATAAAGAGAAGTACGAGAGAATATATAAGGGGTAGAGAGAGAGAGAAAGTGGAGAGAGAGAGAAGAAGGAGAGAGAGAAAGTGGGGCCCACGGGGTTAAAGGGGATGTTGTGATTGGCTGAGAGAATAAATTGAGAAGGATATAAAATATTGTAAAAATATTATATGGTTAACTTAAAGATTTAAGAGATAGGTAATGAACAGTAAGATATCAGATTAGTTAGAAAAAATATATGCGATGGTTTTAATAATATTAAAATTTGGGATTTTGGCGCCAAATAAAACATTTCCAAATTGCGCCCGGGTTGGGTCTAAAAATTCGAAATTCAAATAATAGGATTTTAAGCGGGTTCCAAATTTTAAAATGAAATGTTTTATGATTAAAAAGCATACTCCCAAAACGGACACACGTGCGTGCACGTAGCCATCCAAACTCGCCCGTTTCACTGAACGGGACGAGACTACAATGCACGGACGCTACCACGAGGCTAAGGGTGTCAAGTAGGCCAAGAAGAATATTTTCAATTTTATTTTAGGTGCTAAAATTTGTTATATGCAGAATGACTTAGCCGGTTAAAATTTTGCAATAAGAACCAAACAAGCAAGATAAATGAAATGAGCAATGCCAAACACTCAACCAGTAACAGAAATAGTATTATTAGGCTCGGGTGTTACATCATACCCAACTACAAAAAGAATTTCGTCCTCGAAATTCCAAGAATTCAAGATAGATAACTACAGGAAAAGGTGAGGAAACTTCTGCCGGATCTCGTCTTCTCGCTCCCAAGTGGATTCTCCATGCGATCGATTACCCCAAGAGACTAGCACAAGGGGGATAACCTTGTTCTTAAGAACCTTTTCTCTTCGATCCTTGGTTTCAACCGGTCGCTCCTCAAAAGTCAAGTCTTCTCGTACTGTCAACTCCGAATGATCCAAGACATGAGTCTCATCACGAACATACCTCCGTAGTTGAGACACATGAAACACATCGTGAACTCCTGCTAATGACTGTGGTAACGCCAACCGGTACGCTACCTCTCCAACACGCTCCAATATCTCGAATGGTCCAACGAATCGTGGACTAAGCTTTCCCCGACTTCCAAAGCGAATCACCCCTCTAGTCGGTGATATCTTCAGGAATACCAAATTACCCACGGTGAACTCTAGAGGTCTTCTTGACGTGTCGGCCCAACTTTTCTGTCTGTCTAGAGCTGCCTTCATATGCTTTCTGATTGTATTCACCTTCTCGACTGTCTGCACCACCAAATCTGGTCCTAGTAACCTTCGTTCACCAACATCATCCCAACAAACCGGTGAACGGCACTTACGACCATACAACGCTTCAAACGGAGCCATCTGAATTGTCGCTTGGAAGCTATTGTTGTACGAAAACTCCACCAGGTGTAGATGATCCTCCCAAGAACCTTTGAAGTCCAACATGCAAGCTCTCAACATATCTTCAAGGGTCTGGATCGTTCTCTCCGATTGTCCATCAGTTTGAGGATGATAAGCTGTGCTAAACTTCAATCGAGTCCCCAAACTTTCTTGTAAACTCCTCCAAAAGTGCGACAAGAACCGAGTGTCCCGATCGCACACGATGCTCACCGGTACTCCATGCAATCTTATGATCTCCTGCATGTACCGCTCTGCCAAAGTCTCTATTGATTGACCAACCCGGAAAGGAATAAAGTGAGCTGCCTTGGTCAATCGATCGACAATCACCCATACTGCATTGTTGCCCTTTGGACTTCGCGGTAAAGCCGTCACGAAATCCATGGTTATATGTTCCCACTTCCACTGAGGAATCGGAAGTGGTCGCAACAAACCAGCAACCCTTTGGTGTTCAGCCTTGACTTGCTGACACACCAAGCACTTAGCCACGAAGCGAGTAATTTCCCGTTTCATACCTTCCCACCAGAAGTGTTGTCGAATATCTCGGTACATCTTTGTCCCTCCTGGATGTACAGAGTAAGCTGAACTGTGTGCCTCCTTCATAGGCTCTTCACGCACATCTCCTTTTGGCGCACACACACGGCTACCATAACTCAACGAACCATCTTCGTAGACCAATAAATCTGTTCGTAGTCCGGCTTCAACCTGCTCTCGAAACTTTTGTAGTCTAGGATTCTGCGATTGTGTTGTTTTAATCTTCTCAACCAAGGACGACTGTACTTGCAACTGCATCAACTGTCCCGTAGAATGTGGTAGCACAACCTCCAAGTCGAATCTTCGAAAATCTGCAATGATCTCCCTTTGTGCGGTCAATACCTGAATTGCTGGTAACCGACTTAGCGCATCTGGCACGACGTTAACTTTTCCCGGATGGTACTTAAGATCAAGGTCGTAGTCGGCCGTCAGCTCCAACCATCTGCGTTGCCTCATGTTCAACTCCTTCTGCGTGAACACGTACTTCAAGCTCTTATGATCTGTAAAGACCTCGACTCTCTCGCCCAAAAGGTAGTGTCTCCAAATCTTCAGGGCGAAGATCACGGCTGCAAGCTCTAAGTCATGAGTCGGATAGTTCTTCTCATGAGTCTTCAGTTGTCTCGATGCGTAAGCGACGACTTTCCCATTCTGCATTAAAACACATCCCAATCCTTTTCCAGATGCGTCGCTGTGAATCACCAGTCCTCCTGAATTATCCGGTACGGTCAGGATAGGGGCGGTTATCAATTTCTGCTTCAACGTCTCAAAGGCCAATGCACATCCATCCGTCCAAACAAACGGTACCTCCTTACGCGTAAGCTTGGTCAGCGGTTCTGCCAAACGAGCAAAGTTCTCCACAAATCTCCTGTAGTATCCGGCTAATCCAAGGAAACTTCTTATCTCAGCTACATTCCTTGGAATAGGCCAATCTCGAACTGCTGCAATCTTTTCGGGATGGACGGCGATTCCATCACCCGACACGACATGTCCCAGAAATTTCACTTCTTCCAGCCAGAATTCGCACTACTCATCTTCGCATAAAGCTTCTCCTGTCTCAACATCTGCAGGACCTAATGATATCCGGATCGCAAATCCAGTTTCGAGAATACTCTCGCGCCACTAAGCTGCTCAAAAGTCCTCCAATGCGAGGGATCGGGTACTTGTTCTTAATAGTCGCCCGGTTCAATTCTCGATAATCAATGCACATCCTTCTCGTGCCATCCTTCTTCTTTACTAAAAGAACTGGAGCTCCCCAAGGCGAGTTGCTGCTTCGAATCCAACCCTTCTCAAGTAATTCACCAACTTGCTTCTTAACTCCTTCCAATTCCACTGGTGCCATTGGATAGTAAGCTTTAGACACTGGCGCTGCACCAGGACTAAGGTCAATCGTGAACTCCACGTCTCGCTTCGGCGGTAAACCCGATATATCTTCAAACACGTCCATAGAATCACGAACAACAGCCGGCTCTTTACTTTCATCACTTCCATTGATGCAAGAACATTGTTTGTCGGCCTAGCCCTAAACTCGACCGGCCCGACAGAACTGCTTCCTTACCGCAACTGCTGTCTGCTGTGAACTCCCAATTTTCCTGATATGCTCTGCTGTTCTCGAGCTGCCGTAAGAACCTGTGAGAAAGTGGTCAAACCCAGGGAGACGGTTTGCCTTTGGATGTCCACATCCAAGTGCGCATGGACCTTCGTGCCCTGTCTGCATCGTTGGCGACTAAAGGTCCAGCGAAACTGCTGAGTCTCGTCCACACTACTGCATGCACGTCCACGGGTGCTCCATTCTGCCTCAGCCCAATAAATTTCTCTTCCATTTCCTCCCGTGCAGTCCGCGGAAAGAACTTCTCCAGGAAACTCTTAGAGAAATCCGCCTAACTGCTTGGCTTGGGCAAACGGTTCTCCTCCACAAGCCACCACTCTCGGCGTAATCCACTAGTTGAATGCGCACCACATCAACTCCTTTGTCCTCTGGAATCTGTGCCGCAATCAGCGAATTCTCCGTGCTGACTAGCCACTGCTCGGCTGGCATGGCTCCTCCAAACCAGTGAAAGTAGTAGGACCCACACGTCTGAACTCTGCCACGGTCCTTACTCGGTCAACTGGTCTAGTTCCAATCTTGTTCACAGACTGCTGAACGATCTGCAAACCTTCCTGAAACGAGTCCGGTTGCTGCTGGATCAGCTCGGGCTGTTTCTTTGATTTCCAGCATTCCTCTTATCACTCCAAGCATGGCGGCTCCGTTCACACGCCTCTGGTACGTCTTCAACTTCTTACCTGTCATAATCCTGAACTCAAAACACCCAATATTAGCATGATGATAGATTCTGAATATGGATCAAGGCTAGAACTCCAAGATACTTAAATAGAGTACCGCATTGTAGCTATGCCGCGGTATCATAGCCGCAATTACTTAACTCCACCCAAGTCGCCTAAGTCCTAGGGATAACAAGAAATCAGGTTTTCGAGTTGACAATGCAAAGTAAGTTTGTATGTCGACATGATCCGGAAGAATGATTCAAGGATGGTAAAACGGTCAAGGTGGCTGGACATGTTTCCTAATCACGGGCATTATGATTCGTGTATCGGGTGCAATACCCAACTACAAAGAATCAACCCAATTAACCTATGGCTCTGATACCAAAAGAACCATGTCACGCCCCGCTTCCCAGAGTACGCAAGATTGGGCACGTGACATAGCCAACCATGCTACCTGTGGGTAGGAAGTATCCATCCACAGTCACATTACGGTTGTAAGGATATCAAGAACAAGATAATAAACTAATCTAATACATGTCCAAATCCATAATAACAAGAATCAATAAACAATAAGTGCGGAAGCTAATGATCCAATACAATGAATAAACAGTACGTCCCATAATGCGGGCTCACATCTGGAAATGAAAAGCAATAAATAAACTAAACCCTAAGGACTCACTGTTCAGCCTGCTGGCTGAAGTACTCCTGCTCGGTCGTCGACAAAGGTACGGAATCTGGGCCATGCAAAACCCAGACGTCAGCGCGTCATGATATCAAGTATATGGTATAAACATGGTAATAAGCAATGCAAGTATGAACATGAATAAAGCAGTAACAAGAAATAACAAGCAGGGTTCTGTGCAATGGTGTCCAAACTGTCCTATCAGGTTTCTGAACCATGTCACGCCCCGCTTCCCAGAGTACGCAAGATTGGGCACGTGACATAGCCAACCATGCTACCTGTGGGTAGGAAGTATCCATCCACAGTCACATTACGGTTGTAAGGATATCAAGAACAAGATAATAAACTAATCTAATACATGTCCAAATCCATAATAACAAGAATCAATAAACAATAAGTGCGGAAGCTAATGATCCAATACAATGAATAAACAGTACGTCCCATAATGCGGGCTCACATCTGGAAATGAAAAGCAATAAATAAACTAAACCCTAAGGACTCACTGTTCAGCCTGCTGGCTGAAGTACTCCTGCTCGGTCGTCGACAAAGGTACGGAATCTGGGCCATGCAAAACCCAGACGTCAGCGCGTCATGATATCAAGTATATGGTATAAACATGGTAATAAGCAATGCAAGTATGAACATGAATAAAGCAGTAACAAGAAATAACAAGCAGGGTTCTGTGCAATGGTGTCCAAACTGTCCTATCAGGTTTCTACTCTATAGTCTTTGAAATCAATTTGATGAATCGTCGATGTAACTCAATAGTATCCCGTGCGTGCCCGGGACCACGGTCATGACCCTCGGGGCTGAATCCGAGACGTGCCGCTAAGCAGTAAAAGGTAACAAGATGGACGAGTAGTGTCAGCATCACCACTCCGGAGCTGGCCAAGCCCGTAAGACTGATCAGAACAAGTATCGAACTGTTGAGTTACAAGTCGGTTTCACCTTTGATTTCCCCATACCCCCAAGCTATGTATGTCAGGTCAGGTATTCAGTAGTCAAGGACTAATGCCAACACAAAATCCGGTAAGAGTAGGTCTGTCTGGATAGACAGCAGGAATGGTCAGGTTTGTTGGCATTAGGCATGAGATCAGGTAACAGGTAAAGCCATGGTACATCAGGTCAACCAGGTAATGTATAAAGGTGTCATGTCATATCAAGAGTGTACGGTACCATGTCATGTCAAGTAGGAAGTGTAACAGGTCATGTCAGGAAGCACAAGATGTCATGTGGGTGCTCATAATCAAACTAACATAAACATGTGTATAAATAAACAAGTATGAGTACTATCAGAACAATAACTGGAACATGTAATATGATATGCCAATAGATATAATTTCAAGGATATGGATGCACAGTTATCGATTAGGGTTACATTTATAGTTCCAATATTAATTAGGATACAATTTATTAAACATGGAGTGTTAATATCACATTATTATGTAGTGATGTGATCTATGGATGCAATTATATGTATCTTAAATGCGATGGATGCAAACGGGTATCCGAAAAGTTATAAAACTATAAAATGGTAATGTGGGATGTACAACTAAACAATATGTGATATAATAATATTAATATGGATAGCATATTCAAAGCGATTAGTAACTATAAAAGATGTATTGATTAACCATGCACAAGAAGGTTCCGTTCAGAAATTTAGCGTCACCCTAATTTGTAAAATAGCTTAAAAATAACAAATGTTCTCCAAAAGAGACGTATCTTATACCAAAACAAAGATAATTCAATAAGGTTTTCAGTTTTATAAGTATAAGCATCTCAGGTTATCCCTACAAAAAGTTATGAATATTCAAAGTTGAAAGTTTGCTGCTGGAATTTCCCTGGACAGCAGTTTAGAGACGTGTTCATTTGCATTTTACGTTAATTAAACAATTTATTTTGCAAGTAAATATTTCATAGAGTTATAGTATTCTGAATTAACTTCGTAACGAACTAAAGAACGTATCCTAATGATTTTTCTATGATTTATAATGAATTTTATAAGATAAGGTGTACAGTAAATTTCAGATTTGTCATATCCGATTTTTCAACGACATTTCATATGTAAACTATAAGATTTTCAAATGTATAATATTATAAAATGAAGATTATAAAAGTATATAGCATGTAGCAAGATTAACTTGCCTCGATGGGTCGCGAATCGGGAAAACGGAACGTTAACCGTCGGCGGGGAAAACTCGCGACGGCGCACGGTTCACGGAATGAACCCAAACGACGAACAAAGGAACTACACGAGTCGGGGTATCTCGCTGGAACGTCGAGAAACGTCACCGGCATGACGGAATTCCGGTAACAAAATAACAGTTAAGAGAAATGAGATATGAAGCAAGAAGAGAAAAATGATAAAGAGAAGTACGAGAGAATATATAAGGGGTAGAGAGAGAGAGAAAGTGGAGAGAGAGAGAAGAAGGAGAGAGAGAAAGTGGGGCCCACGGGGTTAAAGGGGATGTTGTGATTGGCTGAGAGAATAAATTGAGAAGGATATAAAATATTGTAAAAATATTATATGGTTAACTTAAAGATTTAAGAGATAGGTAATGAACAGTAAGATATCAGATTAGTTAGAAAAAATATATGCGATGGTTTTAATAATATTAAAATTTGGGATTTTGGCGCCAAATAAAACATTTCCAAATTGCGCCCGGGTTGGGTCTAAAAATTCGAAATTCAAATAATAGGATTTTAAGCGGGTTCCAAATTTTAAAATGAAATGTTTTATGATTAAAAAGCATACTCCCAAAACGGACACACGTGCGTGCACGTAGCCATCCAAACTCGCCCGTTTCACTGAACGGGACGAGACTACAATGCACGGACGCTACCACGAGGCTAAGGGTGTCAAGTAGGCCAAGAAGAATATTTTCAATTTTATTTTAGGTGCTAAAATTTGTTATATGCAGAATGACTTAGCCGGTTAAAATTTTGCAATAAGAACCAAACAAGCAAGATAAATGAAATGAGCAATGCCAAACACTCAACCAGTAACAGAAATAGTATTATTAGGCTCGGGTGTTACAGCTACCTCGGGCTAGGCGATTGTGGCTGTCTCACCTGCCGCTACCTCGGGCTCGGCGATTGTAGCTGTCTCACCCACCGCTACCTCAGGCTCGATGGTTGCCGCCACTTCTTCGGCAGGACTCGGCCCTGCAAGATAGGATATATGAGAACCTAAAAATTAGAACTTTGACAAAAGAACCAATGTCACGTTACCTTGAGTTGGTTTTCCGATTGCTTCCCGAGCAACACGTGCTTCCTGTCTGTGAGCGGTGGACAAGACAGCCGAAATATCCTCTGATGGAGTAAGGGCAGGGGTAGCGGAGCTTGAACCCGCACCCACATCCAAGGCGGCGGTACGCTCCCTTGCCACGCGCATCTTACGCTTCCTCTCCACCCGGGCCGTGAGGGCAGATCTTCTAAAGGCCTCCTTCAACAGAACATCCTCGTCCGTGACAATTGTTACCTCTGGAGCCGTTCTGGCATCCGTCATCGGTTGCTTAAGTGAAGCTTCTTTCGGCAATACTGGCGGAACTGAGATAGCCGACTCGGGAAGCGTCTCCGCACCACCCTGTGAACTCTGTGCCACGCTTGAAATAACCTGAGTAGAGGTAGTTCCTGTGATAAGAAGAAAAAGAGGGGTCAGATTACCAATAAGAAACGGGAGCGGAGACACGGTGAACCGAAATGTACCGATGCCTAAGGATGCTCGAAGTCTTTCCTCTTCCTCAAAAGTCTTGAGAGAAGCTGCGAGAGCTTCTTCGGTGGAAATGCCTGTTAAAGAAGGAAAAGTGTCAGTCAAAACATGATGATAGAAATACGATGCAATGATGAAAGATACAGCTGATGGTTACCTGATCGCGCAAGGATAGCCAGTCCCGCTTCGTGGCTTGCCAATTGCTCAGAAGCTGCAATGGCAGCCGCCAGATCAGTATCATCTGGCGGCATGAATAGACCCGCTTTTGTCCCATACTCGCTCAGACCCTCGCCATAGGGAGCATGAGGCTCCTGGCCGAGTACAACGTCGACAGAAAGGATCGACTTTTTCTTCCTCTTCTGCGAGTGAGCTCCGGTCGCAGCTAACACAAGCTTACGCTTGCTAGGCACTTTGGGGCGACGAGTCCCGATGTCTGAACCCATGCCAGAATCGGAGGAGGCTACAGTCACCTTTTCTACAGGAGCCCGGGGTATCGGTAGCTCGGGCCTGTCATGCAGAACTTCGATTACCGCAGATTTTCTTAAGGGAGGCAGGACAATGGTCCGTCGCTTCAGAGGGACGTTTCGATCACCAGAAGGGGGTGCACCTGTGCGCTCGAGCAATAGTCGCTTCTCTTCCCTGATAACGGCGCCCATTGAATGTTAGTACCAGGCCACGTGTACATTAAGGGCCTTTGGGACACAGCTCGGTTCGCTGATAAAGAAGTGAGATCCTGTGTTCAGGCGCATAAAATGATGCAGTGCGCTCCGCATTCCCTCTTCGGTAGTAGCAGGTTCTGCCAAAAAGGCCTCAAGTGGGACGCCCTAATTATAACTCAGCTGCTGGGCGAAATGATGCGGGTTGTATCTCATGAATAATGCCGCATCATTTTGCCTGAATACGAGAAAGCCCGGCCTGATGGAGTACAAATGAAGAATCTCCCGGGCTTTCAACACAGAGGCCCCGTCTTTAAAGATGTCTTGTAATGGCAACACCGCTTTTGAAGTTTCCTGGCCAATGGTCAAGACTTTGTCTGTGAAAGACATACCATCTCCAACCGTGCGCGGATGAAGGAGCAAGCCCCTAGCTTCCCGCGGTGACGGACTCACGATGGAAAAAGAAGGTCTTTTGTAGACACCGAAGATCCTAAGCACGTGCAGCTCCATCCATGAAGTGAAGTAATGCATTGAGAAGTTAGCAGGATGCACCCCTGGTTCAGTGGTATCCACTACTAAGCTGAGGTCGTGATATAGGTGGGCTAACCCGGCGATCCCGATGGCCACTTATATTCCGGCAACCATGCGATGCGCGGGGTAGAAGACAGAGGGCCTCATGTAACGAGGGTGCAGAGGAAGCGTGAACCAACTTAACCATAAACTGAGAAACCCGAGAAAGAACGCTTCCTCATCAATGCCCGGAGTAGCGATTTCTGACAAGGGGACGATCGCGATGTCGGAAAGAAAGAAACCCTTTTGATCAGCTTCCAATGTTGGCTGACGGTCCAAGCCAAAGCCGAAAGGATTGTCAAGTTTAGCAAACTTTTCGCCTTGTCGCGACAAAATTTCTGGGCAAAGAAAACGGGCAATGAAGTCCGCAAAGCTGATCCCCCGGCCCTCGGATTCAAGAAAGAGGCTCGCATACATGTTCAACACCTTTATTAGACTTGGGAACTGGTGCTGAATGGCGTTCTCTGGGGTAAGACCCATCACCACTGATTTGGTGGCAAAAAACATATTCATCCGGAGGAAGCAGCTCCTCGTAGTGCTCCCCCCTAACTGGTAAACCAGAAACCTCGGCAAATTCTTCCAAGGAAATGGAGACCTCTCTATCTAATAGGAGGAAGGTGTGGGTCAGAATGTTCCACTGCTCTAAAAACGCCTTGATCCACCATGTGGGAGGTGCAGAATACTGGAACAAGGAAACGTATATCGCAGGGTATAAGCCAAGCTTCAGCAGCTGCGATTTCTTTGCCGATAAGATATATCGGGCCCACTGCAAGTATCCGGCTGGATGACGGGGAGTTAGCCCGATGTTGTAGGGCTGTCCCCAAGGGCGCGACTCGCCCTGACATATACGCCACCCTAGGGTGTCCAAAGCCGCCGGCGGCTACACAGGAATCGCAGCCATAGAAGGCTGAAGGAGACCCTCCGAAGTCCAATTAACCACCTCCACGACATAGTTCACCGGGGGTGCATCTGTATAAGGGATCGCCGAGATAGGCTCCGAAGGTGCCGCGCAAGAAAAGCTCCGACGGCCTCTGATAATTTGATCATACCATCTACCCCATAGGTGAAGATTCTTGTATTCCGGGTCGTGGTCTCTGATCAGCGCAAAAACCTCTCGGTCTACAGGCGCCTCAGGAAATCCGCCTTCTGAGCGGATGAACGGAAAAGAAGTGTCGAAAGACATGTCGCCTGCGCGAAAAGGGACAAAAGTCAACTGTCAGTGCTATAATTTAATTTAAATTCTGACACTTGGTACTTTAGAATTTGTACCACACTGCAATGCAGTAGAGAGGGACCAAAGCGGGCCCACAAAATCTAGATGACAATTCATCAATTAATAAAACAGCCTCATCATTTGATATGACTGTTAATTAAATGAGAAAATCCACAAGAAGATTCTCATTAAATGAGACATCTCTCGGGCAGAGGAGTAAATCTCTCTTTGAGAGCAATGCTCTGTGACAGAGTGACACTTGTCAAACTCTGATCATGAAGGAATAAAAATTCCTCAAGAGCCTTGCTCTGAAAAAATGATGATGAAAGACTCCATCAGAAAAATTAATCAGAAAAATTAAAATCATTTTTTTATGAATTAAAAATTCTAAGATCTTCAAGATCCATGAACAAACTCTTAAGAGTTCTTCATGGGTTCAAGAGAGCAAAGCTCTGGTAATGAAACCCTAAAAAGGGCTTCTTTTAGATCAAAGATCTATGAAGAGCAAGGCTCTGTTAACGAGTAAAACCCTAAATTATTAAAAGATTTAATCTTTACCTAAATTTTGACAGAGTTTTGACTCTTGAAAATTTCTTAAAATGAAGAGCTATGCTCTATGAGAGAATTAAAATTCTTAAAAGAAAGAAGATGAACAGAATCATATAAAGGACCAAAGGTCCTATTTATACGCATTGAAATGCCTTTTCAACTTCTGAGTTGATCCAAGGGCGCAGATGCTGCTACCGCTGCACTCACATGTGGGCCACGTGAGCGCAATGGTGGGGGGTATTTATTTCCCCCAATCAGAGCAAAGTTCTGTTTGAAATTCAAATTTCAAAATTGAAGCGACGCTTCAGATGCAGCGCCAAGTGCGCTGCGCCCTAAGCAGCGCAACATGTGTGCGCTAGCGCTAGGTGCGCTGCGCTCTAAGCAGCGCACCACGTGTCAAACACGGATGCACTAGCGCTGGGTGCGCTGCGCTCTAAGCAGCGCACCACGTGTAAGACACAGGTGCGTTAGCGCTAAGAGCGCTGCGCTCTAAGCAGCGCACTACATGCAAAGCACGGATGCGCTAGCACTGGAATTAAAAAACTCCCCACCGTTAGATCAAAAGATCTAATAATAATGATAAATCATTAATTAATCAGAATTAAATTCTGTTATGAAAGATTTTTCAATCTTGTTAAAAACAAGAAGATTGCCTTCTGTAAAACAGAAGCCCTAAGATCAAAGATCCAATGGAGGGTAAACATCCCCAAATCAATCAGAGAAGGATCTTTTTAACTGATTCAACAAATCAGCTTGCCCTATATAAAGGCTCCAAGACTTCAAGTCTGATATAGAGAAACCCTCCCATAAACTTTGAGAAATTCAAAGATAAAGAGCAAGCTCTTGCAAGAAGATATGTTTTTTCAAGGTAAAGATGAAGGATGATGAACACAGAGATGAAATCATCTCATAAAAAGAAAAATTCATTTCTTTAAAAAGATCATAGATCTACAAGACAAAAAGTCTTTCACAAAGAGATCAAAAGATCTCATCATAAAATAAAAGAAGAACATAATTCTTCTCACAGATCATGGATCTATAAAGGCAAAGCCTTTCATCAAAAAAAGGGATTGGAAATATCTCCTTCAAAATAAGAACTGTTGTTCTTAGATCTTGAGACAAAGTCTCTTTTAAAAGAAAATAAATTTGTTCCCAGATCATAAAATTGATCAGATGCGCTTTGCGCTCTTGAAATGCACCCTGCGCTCTTGAACTGCGCTTCTGCGCTCTATGAACTGGCGCTCAGCGCCAAATGCGCCACGTGTCAACCACGTATCCACCAATTAACAACTTGCGCACTGTGCTTCTGAAATAGCGCACTACGCTCATGGGCTGGCGCTCAGTGCCAAGCGCACCACGTGTCACTCACGTGTGCGCTACTAAATTGAAAGCGCATTGCGCTCGTGGTTTAGCGCTCAGCGCTCATAAACTGACATCATGCGCTCATCATCTGGCGCCTAGCGCAGAGCGCGACACGTGTCCCTTATATGTGCGCTACTTAGCAGTAGCGCACTGCGCTTTTTGACTGGCGCAAAGCGCTTAGCGCGCCACGTGTTGCGCTGATGGGACATAAATTGTTCTTTAATAAGCCAAAGCTCTGATGAATGCTCAGTATTCAATACAAGACAAAAAAAATTGTCAAGATATAATACTCAGCATTGTTAAAATGGCCAAGCCCAAATAAAGGCTCAACAGCCCAGAATAAAAATGTTAAACATTTATTGGACTTAGCCCAAGATTGGCCATAAGTCCTCAACCCATATTAATTGAGCTCATCTGCTCATAAATATTTTAACAGATCTTAGTCCCAAATTGGACCACAGATCTTTCAACCAACTCACATCGGTTCGAGGGTACATCTCTTTACTCCTCTGATATTTGTCGTTGTAATCCTTCAACGTCTTCAGAGAGGTGACGGGCCCAACAACCAAATATTCCACGGACTATGACGTCCTTAACCTTGACTGTGAGGTCTTTAAACTCACGGACTATGATGTCCTTAATCTTGACTGTGAGGTCTTTAAACTCACGGACTATGATGTCCTTAACCTCGACCGTGATGTCTTTAAACTAACATTGGACCTAGATGTCCTTAAACTAACACTGGACCGTAATGTCCTTAAACTAATCGACCGTAATGTCCCTAAACTAAACAATAGATCCCAATTGCTCTCTTGTTGGATCTAAACGATCCCGTTAAGTTGATCTTAGTCTAAAATTAGACTAACGTATCCTTAACATACGTTTAAGTTGATCTTAGTCCCAAATGAGACTAGCGTATCCTTAAACCCAACCCCCAAACAAATCTAACAAGATACGGATTTGGACTAATCCATGCCCTATGGGCGACAACATAAATTAGTCTCTGTATACAATCCACGGGCAACCAAAAACAAAACAAACATACACAACATGAAGTGACCATCTGGAGAAGGAGAAAGTGGTTACCGCGATGTAGTAGCGTAATTAACTGCAGGGGCTTGCGCCTGCAGGGAAGAGCGTCCCCACAATCAAAAACCCCTCAAATGAGGGGGAATCTGACGAAGTCTGCTACATCGGACGCATCCGTTTAAACCTTCGATACATGGTGTCATAAATCAACTTGGCATCTTCGGAGAGGTGGACGAATACACCAATTAGCATCTGCCCCGAAATTCAGGCAAGACGGACCCGCCCGGTCGCGTCTCCGCGTTTTCGGCGGGGAACTCTATTTAAAAAATTAAAATAAAAATACTAAAATTCTAGCATTCAGCTTGGTGGAGATGATGGAAGTAAAAGGTAAGGTAAAAATTTTGAAGTGTTGCAGAAAAAATAAAGGATTTTCCATCAATTTATAGGCAAAAAAATTATTAAAAAATTAAAAACTCATTTAAAACAATTTAAAGTTGGCTAATGGCCATTTTTTTCAAATTCAAGGAGGCAATGGTAAAAAATTTGACCGTTGCCTTTTAAAATAAAAAAACCAAAACTAAAGAGGTGGCCCCATCATATTTTTTAAGTGGCTAAAGGACAAAAAAACAAAACTTTTAATGGAGTCCACTGGCCCCCTTTTTTCCCCACCGCTCATAAGGAGCGGCGGGAAGAGCGGCGGGCGTCGCTCCCCTGAACGAGGCCTTATTGTACAAATTGATATAAGTATCTTGCACACCTTCCGCTGCTCCCACTAACTATGACAACTCTCTGGCAGAGTCATATACATGTGCAGTTCTAAATTCCCATTTGGAAAAACGTTATAGTCATCTACCTGCCAGATCTCATAGTCATGAATAACAGCAGTAACAAGTCATATCCATATGGACTTTAACATAAATACTGAAGTAAAAGTTTCATCCCAATCCACGTCGGGTATCTGATGAAAACCTCTTATGACAAGTCTAGCCTTATTAGGTTACTACCTTTCCATCTGCACTAATCTCGAAAGATCTACTTGCTCCTAATGGGTATTACCCCTTTCAAGAGTATCCAGCAAAGTCCAAAATCTATAATTTGCTGGAGCGCGCGGAGTCCAACTTGGATATCTTGCATATGGCCATCTGAAAGTCACCACTTCTTATGACATGTTGAAAATTAGTAGGGCCACCATCACTATGATGCTGACCTCCCTTTCACCGTCTACGAGGAAACCGAAGTATCTCTCGGATGGCTGAGGTCACCTACTAAATATGCGGAGTGACTACGGTTTATCGATTCCAATTGAATCTCCAGGTACTACTAAATTTTCAGTAACCATTTGTGATTCTGGAATCACTTCTACTTCTACCATATTTGTCACGCCCCGCTTCCCAGAGTGCGCTAAGATAGGCACGTGACAGAGCCAACCATGCTACATGTGGATAAGAAATATCCCTCCACAGTCACATTACGGCTGTAGAGATATCAAGAACAATAATAAACAACTATCTAATACATGTCCATGAGCCAGAATAACGAGTCAAGAATAAAATAATGCGGAAGCAAAAGATCCAATACAATAATAAACTGGAATGTACGCCCCATAACGCGGGCTCACATCAGGAATGAAAATACTGAAAGGAAACTAAACTAAACTAATAACAGGTCCTCACTGCTCGGCCTGTTGATCAAAGTACTCCTGGACAGTCTGCGATAAGGATAAGGGATCTGGGTCATGCAAAACCCAGACGTCAGTGCGTCATAATATCAATAATTCAAGGCAAGCAGGATATAATGAAATATATGCAGGCATGAAGTATGAACAGTAACAAGTCCTCAGTAACAAGTAAAACGTAACATGAATATAGATTAGTGAATATGATATAAACAGGTGAAGTGCAGTGAGTAGTCTAAACTGTGCTATAGGGTGATCTACTCTAAAGTTATCGAAATCAATGAATGTAATCCTCATCGTAACCCATCGGTCGATGCCCCGTTCATTCCCCACGGGACCATGGTACAATATATAATAGACTGTGAGTCTATATCCCGTTCATACCCCACGGGACCACGGTACAGAATGTAATAGCCCTTTGAGTTACGTTCAGTTACAATCTTGATTTCCCCTATACCCCCAAGGTTATGTGTGTAAATCAGGTATTGATAAATCTGAGACTAATGCCAACACAGGATCAAGCAGGTACAGGTTTGTCTGTATAGACAACAGGAAATGTCCATAGGGACAACAGGTCAAGATTGTCGGCATTAGTAACAAGATCAGGTAATATGTCACGCTGTGGTACATTAGGTCATGTCAGGTGGTGTACATGTATCAAGTCATGTCAAGTAGTGCACATGTATCAAGTCATGTCAGTAGTAGTGGATCAGGTCATTTCAGGTAGTGCACAAGTGTCGAGTGGATGCTCATAATCAAACTGTAATAAGTATGGGTACACTTAGAGTACTAATGTAACAATAAAATGGAATAATGTGATATGGTATGCAAATAGATATAAATTCAAAGATATGGATGCACAATTATCGATTAGGGTTACACTTATAGTTCCAATACTAATTAGGATGCACTTTATTAAACATAGGGTGTTAATATCACAGTGTTATGTATTAATATGATCTATGGATGCAGTTATATATATTCTAAATGAGATGGATGCAAACGGGTATCCGAAAAGCTATAATATGAAACATGGGATACTAGATTTAAAATACAGGTATGATATTTATTTAAATAGGTATATAATGAGTTATATAGCATGTAGCAAGATTAACTTGCCGTGATGGAACGAGAACGGATGTGTACGGAACGTCCTACGTCGGCGAAATGTCGTGACGCGCGCACGGTACACGGAACGGGTCCAAATAACGCACGAGGGTGATCACGCAGGTCAGGTACGTCGTATGGATCGTCGGTGCCACGTCCAGCTCCGGCGATCTACAGAAATCAAGAATTAAAGAAAAGAAAAGAAAAGAAAAGAAAAGAAAGAAAGAAAGAGAAGAAAAGAAAGAGGAAGAAGAAGAATGAGAAGAAGAGGGATTGCTCACTAGGTTTGCAGAGAGGGGCGGTGATGTCGACGGTGATGAATGGAGCTCCGGCGAAGGGGTTTGATGTTAGGGTTTCGGTTAGGGTTTGGGTTTTGTTTGCGGGGGTTTCTTGGTTGGTTTGTGGGTGCAGGGTTGGTGCTCGAAAGAAAGCAGAGGAGAGGAAGAGGAGGAGAGGAAGGAGGTGGTGACGGGATGAGGTGGTCGGCGGCGATGAGGTGGTGGTGCTGGGTTCTCGGGTGCAGTGGGGTTGCTTGGGAATGAAGGGATAAGGCAGAGGAGAATGAAGGAGATGATGGAGATGAGGGTGGAGGCGAGATCGAGAGAAGAGAGGCACGGGAGTTAGGATTAGGGTTTGAGAAGGAATGAGGAGTGATGGGTTCTCGTGGCGAGGCTGCTGGGTTTTTTTTATAAAAGAAAATGGAGGAGGAAGCTGAGATATGGGAGGAGAGAGAAATATATGGGGATCTTATGAAGGGAGGTGACGGGATTCAAAGAGAGGTGACGAGACCTAAAACTACCGTGAGAGGAGAGAGATAGAGCGGGAGCGAGAGGAGAGAGATAGAGCGAGAGCGAGAAAGTTGGAAGGTAGCGGGGGAGAGAGAAAGAGAGAGAGAGAGAAGAGATGGGGATGTCCTGATTGGTTTAGGAGTTAGGGAAAGATTTTAATTTGTTAAATGAGTTAAGATTTTAATTTAATAATATATTTAGTTAGTTATAAATAAAATTTAAACTGTTAAACGAAAAATTTAATATAAATATTAAATAAATTTGAATTTTGGCGGGATACAAAAATATTCCAAAACGCGCCCGGGTCGAGTCTAAAATTCAGATTTAAAATATAAAAAATACATGCGACTTTCAAAATTCAAAATGAATGCTCTGGTAACGAAAATGCATACCCCCAAGAACGGATGCACGTACGTGCGCGTAGCCATCCAAACACGTCCGTTTTACTGAACGGGATGAGAACAAGATGCGCGGATGCTACCACGGGGTTAGAGATATCATGCAGGCCATGTTATGTAATTTTAAATTATTTTACGTGACTTAAAATGTTATATAGTAAAAGATGCAATGTTAGATAAAATGCCAGTATGCACTAAACATGAAAATGCACCAATCTACGTAACAAGTCAGGATAATTCATAAATATGAATCAAATAGGTTCAAGCAAGCAGGTCGGGTCGAAAGCAATATAAAATGTAACATACTATTCGCATCCAAAGCACGATAAATCAGGAAAATACCACAATTAAGGAAATACGAGAACTGGAATTGGTATAAATGAACTAGGTTGTTACATTATACCCAACTACAAAAGAATTTTGTCCTCGAAATTCCAAGAACAAAAAAGGATAAACAATTAAAAAACTACAAGAATAGATGTGGAAACTTCTGCCAGATTTCATCTTCTCGTTCCCAAGTTGATTCTCCATGCGAGCGATTTCCCCAAGAAACAAGTACGATAGGGATAACCTTGTTCTTAAGAACTTTTTCTCTTCGATCCACAATCGACATCGGTCGTTCCTCAAAGGTTAAATCTTCTCGTACAGTCAGCTCCGAATGATCCAGCACGTGTATTTCATCTTGAACATATTTACGGAGTTGAGATACATGAAACATGTCATGAACATTCGCCAAAGATTGCGGTAAAGCCAATCGATACGCCACTTCTCCAACACGCTCCAAAATCTCGAAAGGCCCAACGAATCGAGGACTAAGCTTTCCTCGACTCCCGGAACGAATCACCCCTCTAGTCAGTGATATCTTCAAGAATACCATATCACCTACAGCGAACTCTTGAGGTCTTCTCGATGTATCGGCCCAACTGTTCTGCCGATCTTCTGCTGCCTTCATATGATTCCGGATAATATTAACTTTCTCCACAGTTTGCACGATCAAATCCGGTCCCAACAATCTTCGTTCTCCAATATCGTCCCAACAAACAGGTGAACGACACTTGCGACCATATAATGCTTCGAATGGAGCCATCTGAATAGTCGCCTGAAAACTGTTATTGTAAGAAAACTCCACCAAGTGTAGATAATCTTCCCATGAACCCTTGAAGTCTAACATGCAAGCTCTCAACATGTTTTCAAGAGTTTGGATCGTTCTCTCCGACTGGCCATCTGTCTGAGGATGATAAGCTGTGCTAAACTTCAATCGAGTCCCCAAACTTTCCTGTAAGCTCCTCCAGAAGTGTGATAAGAAACGGGTGTCACGGTCGGACACGATGCTCACCGGTACTCTATGCAATCTTACAATCTCCTGCATGTACCGTTCTGCCAATGCTTTCGTTGATTGACCAACTCAAAATGGTATGAAATGAGCTGCCTTGGTCAATCGATCAACAATCACCCAAACTGCATTGTTGCCCTTTGGACTCCGCGGTAAAGCTGTCACGAAATCCATGGTTATATGTTCCCACTTCCATTGAGAAATCGGAAGTGGTTGCAATAAACCAGCTACCCTTTGATGTTCAGCCTTAACTTGCTGACACACCAAGCACTTCGCTACAAAGCGGGCAATCTCCCGTTTCATGCCTTCCCACCAGAAATGCTGTCGTAGATCTCGGTACATCTTCGTGCCTCCTGGATGTACGGAATATGCGGAATTGTGCGCCTCCTTCATAACTTCTTCGCGAATAACTCCTTTTGGCACACACAAATGTCTACCATATTGCAACGAACCATCTTCATGGATCAACAAGTCCGTTCGAAGTCCAGCTTCAACCTGTTTTCGAAACTTTTGCAATCTAGGGTCCTGTAATTGCGCTGCTTTAATATTCTCGATCAACGATGACTGTACTTGTAGCTGCATCAACTGTCCCGAAGAATGCGGTAGCATGATCTCCAAATCGAATCTCCGAAAGTCTTCAATAAGTTCCTTTTGTGCAGTCAACATCTGAATTGCTGGCACCCGACTAAGCGCATCCGGCACAACATTAACTTTTCCCGGATGATATTTAAGATCAAGATCGTAGTCAGCCATCAGCTCCAACCATCTACGCTGCCTCAAATTAAACTCTTTCTGTGTGAACACATACTTCAGGATTTTATGATCGGTGAATACTTCGACCCTTTCGCCCAATAAGTAGTGCCTCCAAATTTTCAAAGCGAAAATCACAGCTGCTAGCTCCAAATCATGAGTTAGGTAATTCTTCTCATGGGTCTTCAACTGTCTCGATGCGTAAGCTATAACCTTCCCATGCTGCATCAAAATACATCCCAATCTTTTCCCAGATGCGTCGCTGTGAATCACCAATCCTCCGGAACTGTCTGGCACGGTCAAAATAGGAGCGGTTATCAATCTCTGCTTCAACGCCTCAAAAGCCGACGCACACTTATCCGTCCACACAAATGGTACTTCCTTGCGCGTAAGCTTGGTCAGAGGTTCAACCAAACGAGCAAAATTCTCCACGAACCTTCTGTAGTATCCTGCAAGTCCAAGAAAACTTCTGATCTCTGCAACGTTCTTCGGAATCGGCCAATCTCGAACTGCTGCAATCTTTTCGGGATCAACGGCGATTCCATCTCCGGACACGACATGCCCCAAAAACTTCACTTCTTCAAGCGAAAACTCGCACTTGCTCATCTTTGCATACAACCTTTCTTGCCTCAATGTCTGCAGTGCGATCTTCAAGTGTTCTGCATGCTCTTCTATGCTCTTTGAGTAGACCAGAATATCATCAATGAACACCACTATAAACTGGTCCAAGAATGGTGAAAAGATTCAGTTCATCAAGTCCATAAATATCGCCGGTGCATTCGTTACTCCGAAGGGCATCACTAAATACTCGTAATGTCCATACCGAGTTCGGAACGCCGTCTTGCAAATATCTTCTGATTTAACTCGGACCTGATGATATCCGGATCGCAAATACAGCTTCGAGAATACCCTCACGCCACTAAGCTGCTCGAATAATTCGCCAATGCGAGGGATCGGGTACTTGTTCTTAATAGTCACCCGGTTTAATTCTCGATAATCGATGCACATCCTCCTTGTGCCATCTTTCTTCTTGACTAGAAGAACTGGAGCTCCCCAAGGTGAATTGCTGCTGCGAATCCAACCCTTCTCAAGTAATTCGGTAACCTGCTTCTTGACTTCTTCCAACTCCACTGGTGCCATTGGATAGTACGCCTTAGATATTGGCGCTGCGCCAGGAATAAGATCGATCGCGAACTCCACATCTCGTTTTGGTAGTAAACTCGAGATGTCTTCGAACACGTCCATGAAATCTCGAACTACCGCTGGCGCTTCTTCTTTATCAACTTCCATCGACGAAAGAACATTGTTTGTCGGCCTAGCCCTAAACTCGACTGGCCCGACAGAACTGCTTCCTCCAGCAAAAACAAACTCCGGATGTCCGGGAATCTGAAAAATTACTTTCTTTGCCCTACAATCAATGTGACATGGAAAGTGCCGAGAAAATCCATTCCCAAGACGACTTCATAGCTGCCGGTATCAATCACCAAGAAATCTGCAAATAACTCCCGTCCGCAAACAACAACTGAACAATCCTTACATTCTCTACTAGCTATGATCTTCCCATTCCCAGTGTGTATGTCCCAACAACTAGATAAGTTCGTGCAAGGAATCGAGTGTGTAGCAATAAACTTGGACGACATAAAACAATGGGATGCACTAGAATCGAATAACGCTAATGCGGGAAAACCATGAACAAGTAGGATACCTGAAACAACTTCTTCTGAAGCCTTAGCTTCCTCAGCTGTCAGGGTAAATGCTCGAGCTTGATTGGGTCCCTGAGTCAACTTCTTCTTCCCCTGAAACTGCTTCTGCGGTGGTCTCTGAACATCATCCTTCAATCGAAGCTTCGACGGACAAGTATCAACGGTATGATCTGCCGATCCACAAACAAGGCAAAGTCCAAGTCTCTTTCGACAATCTTTCCAGAAATGACCCGATCGTTGGCAGAAGTCGCAAAATGCTCTTCCTTTCTGCACGGTTGCGACGGGCTTCTTCATAGGTACAACACCACGCCTATTCACCGGAATACCTCTGCGTGTATGCGCTTGGTTTGGTGTAGACGCCGACTTCCGCACTGTAACTGCTTGCTGCTGCGTACCCGCAGTCTTCATAGATAAGCTCTGCTGCTCTCGGGCCGCTGTAAGCACTTGTGAGAAAATGGTCAAACCCAGAGATATAATTTGCCTCTGGATGTCCACATCCAAACTGCGCATAAACCTTCGTGCCCTATCAGCTTCTTTAGCCACCAAAGGTCCAACGAATCGACTGAGCCGTGTCCACTCAGCCGCATGTACATCTACGGGTACGCCGTTCTGCTTCAAACTAATAAACTTTTCTTCCATTTCCTCCCGTGCAGTCTGCGGGAAGAACTTCTCCAAGAAACTCTTCGAAAAATCCGCCCAATTGATCGGCTTAGGCAAGCAGATCTCTTCCAGAAGCCACCATTCACGGGCATAGTCCACCAACTGGATGCGTACAACATCCACTCTCTTGTCCTCTGGAATCTGTGCCGCAATGAGTAAATTCTCCGTATCAACCAGCCACTGCTCCGCTGGCAACGGCTCTTCCAGACCAGTAAAGACGGACGGACCAAGTCTCCTGAAGTCCGCCACGGTACCCACACGATTAACTGGTCTGGCTACAACATTGTTTACGGACTGCTGGACGGTCCGCAAACCTTCCTGAAAAGCTTCGGCTAACTGCTGGTTCAGCTCGGTCTGCCGTTTCTGGTTCTCCAGCATTCTACGGATTACCCCAAGCAAAGCGGCTTCATCAACATGCCTCTGGTACGTTTTCATATTTCTGCCTGCCATATTCCTGAAACCAAAACACCAAAAGGATTAGTATGATAACAAGATTCAAACTATAGATCAAGGATAGGGATCAAGACTAGAACTCCAAGTTACTTAAATAGAGTACCGCATTGTAACTATGCCGCGGTATATAGCTACAATCATAAAACTCTACCCAAGTCACCTAAATTCTAGAGATAAACAATAGGAAACCAAAGTTTCAAGTCGAGATGCAAAGAGGTTTGCATATCGTCAAGGTAAGAATCAGGAGGAAGTTAAGATTCAAAAAATGGCAAGATGGTAAATGGTAGGATATGTTCCTAATCACGAGTATTCTGATTCGTGTATTGGGTCCAATACCCAATTACAAAAGAATCAAACCCGATTAACCTAGATCCTATGTCTCTGATACCAAATAAACCCTGTCACGCCCCGCTTCCCAGAGTGCACTAAGATAGGCACGTGACAGAGCCAACCATGCTACCTGTAGATAAGAAATATCCCTCCACAGTCACATTACGGCTGTAGAGATATCAAGAACAATAATAAACAACTATCTAATACATGTCCATGAGCCAGAATAACGAGTCAAGAATAAAATAATGCGAAAGCAAAAGATCCAATACAATAATAAACTGGAATGTACGTCCCATAATGCGGGCTCACATCAGGAATGAAAATACTGAAAGGAAACTAAACTAAACTAATAACAGGTCCTCACTGCTCGGCCTGTTGATCAAAGTACTCCTGGACAGCCTGCGATAAGGATAAGGGATCTGGACCATGCAAAACCCAGACGTCAGTGCGTCATAATATCAATAATTCAAGGCAAGCAGGATATAATGAAATATATGCAGGCATGAAGTATGAACAGTAACAAGTCCTCAGTAATAAGTAAAACGTAACATGAATATAGATTAGTGAATATGATATAAACAGGTGAAGTGCAGTGAGTAGTCTAAACTGTGCTATAGGGTGATCTACTCTAAAGTTATCGAAATCAATGAATGTAATCCTCATCGTAACCCATCGGTCTATGCCCCGTTCATTCCCCACAGGACCACGGTACAATATATAATAGACTGTGAGTCTATGTCCTGTTCATACCCCACGGGACCACGGTACAGGATGTAATAGCCCTTTGAGTTACGTTCAGTTACAATCTTGATTTTCCCATACCCCCAAGGTTATGTGTGTAAGTCAGGTATTGATAAATCTGAGACTAATGCCAACACAGGATCAAGCAGGTATAGGTTTGTCTGTATAGACAACAGGAAATGTCCGTAGGGACAATAGATCAAGATTGTCGGCATTAGTAACAAGATCAGGTAATATGTCACGCTATGGTACATCAGGTCATGTCAGGTGGTGTATTTGTATCAATTCATGTCAAGTAGTGCACATGTATCAAGTCATGTCACTAGTAGTGTATCAGGTCATGTCAGGTAGTGCACAAGTGTCGAGTGGGTGCTCATAATCAAACTGTAATAAGTATGGGTACATAAAATCAAGTATGGAGTACTAATGTAACAATAAAATGGAATAATGTGATATGGTATACAAATAGATATAAATTCAAAAATATGGATGCACAATTATCGATTAAGGTTGCACTTATAGTTCCAATACTAATTAGGATGCACTTTATTAAACATAGGGTGTTAATATCACAGTGTTATGTATTAATATGATCTATGGATGCAGTTATATATATTCTAAATGAGATGGATGCAAACGGGTATCCGAAAAGCTATAATATGAAACATGGGATACTAGATTTAAAATACAGGTATGATATTTATTTAAATAGGTATATAATGAGTTATATAGCATGTAGCAAGATTAACTTGCCTCGACGGAACGAGAACGGATGTGTACGGAACGTCCTACGTCGGTGAAATGTCGCGACACGCGCACGGTACACGGAACAGGTCCAAATAACGCACGAGGGTGATCACGCAGGTCAGGTACGTCATCTGGATCGTCTAGATCGTCGGCGCCACGTCCGGCTCCGGCGATCTACAGAAATCAAGAATTAAAGAAAAGAAAAGAAAGAAAGAAAGAAAGAAAGAGAAGAAAAGAAAGAGGAAGAAGAAGAATGAAAAGAAGAGGGATTGCTCACTGGGTTTGCAGAGAGGGGTGGTGATGTCGACGGTGATGAACGGAGCTCCGGCGAAGGGGTTTGATGTTAGGGTTTGGGTTTTGTTTGCTGGGGTTTCTTGGTTGGTTTGTGGGTGCAGGGTTGGTTCTCGGGAGAAAGCAGAGGAGAGGAAGAGGAGGAGAGGAAGGAGGTGGCGACGGGATGAGTTGGTCGGCGGCGACAAGGTGGTGGTGCTGGGTTCTCGGGTGCAGTGGGGTTGCTTGGGAATGAAGGGAGAAGGCAGAGGAGAATGAAGGAGATGATGGAGATGAGGGTGGAGGCGAGATCGAGAGAAGAGAGACACGGGAGTTAGGGTTATGGTTTGAGGAGGAGTGAGGAGTGATGGGTTCTCGTGGCGAGGCTGCTGGGTTTTTTTTTAAAAAAGAAAATGGAGGAGGAAGTTGAGATATGGGAAGAGAGAGAAATATATGGGGATCTTGTGAAGGGAGATGACGAGACCTAAAACTACCGCGAGAGGAGAGAGAAAGCGAGGCGAGAGGAGAGAGATAGAGCGAGAGCGATAGGAGAGAGATAGAGGAGGAGAAAGAAAGTTGGAAGGTAGCGGGGGAGAGAGAAAGAGAGAGAGAGAGAGAAGAGATAGGGATGTGCTGATTGGTTTAGGAGTTAGGGAAAGATTTTAATTTGTTAAATGAGTTAAGATTTTAATTTAATAATATATTTAGTTAGTTATAAATAAAATTTAAACTGTTAAACGAAAAATTTAAAATAAATATTAAATAAATTTGAATTTTGGCGGGATACAAAAATATTCCAAAACGCGCCCGGGTCGGGTCTAAAATTCAGATTTAAAACATGAAAAATACATGCAACTTTCAAAATTCAAAATGAATGCTCTGGTAACGAAAATGCATACCCCCAAGAACGGATGCACGTACGTGCGCGTAGCCATCCAAACACGTCCGTTTTACTGAACGGGACGAGAACAAGATGCGCGGATGCTACCACGGGGTTAGGGGTATCATGCAGGCCATGTTATGTAATTTTAAATTATTTTACGTGACTTAAAATGTTATATGGTAAAAGATGCAATGTCAGATAAAATGCCAGTATGCACTAAACATGAAAATGCACCAGTCTACGTAACAAGTCAGGATAATTCATAAACACGAATCAAACAGGTTCAAGCAAGCGGGTCGGGTCGAAAGCAATATAAAATGTAACATACTATTTGCACCCAAAGCACGATAAATCAGGAAAATACCACAATTAAGGAAATACGAGAACTGGAATTGGTTTAAATGAACTAGGTTGTTACAATATTCCCACTAGTTTCTTTTGCAAAAAGATTCCTTTTATAAAAAGGTTGAGAGTTAAGAACAAACCAAATTTTGATCTTGAAAATGGTAGAAATTAAACCCTTACTAAATCTTAGGATAACCCACAAACTGCTATTTCTAAAACGTGCCTTGAATTTATCCGGATTCTGCTTTTAAACAGAAACCATATAACTATATATCTAAACAACCTCAAGATATGCTCGCATTATATATCCATATAAATCAAAAACGCTAATTTAAATGGAACTATATTCAATTGGCATGCGGCTGTTTCCAGCATATCACCTAAATGGAAAAGGCCATACAACATTACTCATCAAGAAGTGCAATCACGGAAGAGTAATCTGAAAGAGAATTAAATTCTCAATGTTACTACAACGGAATACTTAGCATACGTATCTATATTTTCGATCACTTCGAAGAATCTTGATACTTCCAACGTTTGGTGCTTTATTTTATTCTAATACTCTATGAACTTCTCAAAATATTTAGACCTTACATTTCGACGAATGCATGTATAAAACCAGAGAACTCATAGGTAAAACGGAATGAAGTAAGAGCACAAACCCTTCGTTCTACAGGATGTCGGACAACATAAATTAATATGTATGAGTCCCATGAGATCATTAACTCAAATTCCATGTGTCGTAAGTTGAAAATTGTATTTTGGTTAAGAACGTATATACCGTTATTCAATGCACCTTATCTTATCCTCAACAGATAAAGGTAAATGTGCAGAACATATTTTAAAAATTTATTTATCCCTCTTTATAAAATAAAAAGGTAGATATATCAGTTTTAAAAAAAACTTGGTGCATAACAACGGTTATTCAAAACCAAATATTTACCGTTAGGCAAAACCAGAGGTTTCAATCCAATATCGTAAATTTCTACAAATTCTGATATTAAGGATCAAATCACTCCAATATTCTACTTCTCCTCAACATCTGTAACGTCCTACAGATGTGGGATTCTAATCCAGTATATATAAACCAAAGGGTCAGAATTAATTAAGAAACGATTTTCAATTACAACTACACAGAAAACTGAAGCAATAAAAATGTTTTAAGGGGGTGGCCGGGTATTCCTAGTAATGCATCTTCCATTGCCCAATTCATGACACTAGTTGCAATTTCTTTTGCCCTCACTTCAACCCCTTTATATGTTTCTACATCTTACCTTCTGTACACCATACTTAGACTAGTTGGTTTTCTTCCTTCTTACCTTTTAACACCAGCCTAAGGTTTGAAAGAAGACTATCCAACAAGCGTAACTGGTGTATACTCCTAATACAAGGAGCTCTTAACTTGAGAGAAGGTAAAGGGAAAATACAACAGAATTATACAATTCAATTTCTTCAGAACATGTGACCATTCTCGGACTGAAATAAATTTCTTCGAGTTCGTATGTAACTATGTGAGATGGTCTTTCCAAGTAATATGGATCTTCATAGTGATATGAAGTGTTCTGGAGAAGGCAAAGGGGAAGTAAGAGCAATAGAGATATATGCAACTTTGTCATGAATCATGACATTCCAAAGCCAGATGGTAAAAAGGTTCGGTCAACTTAGTTTACGAGTTTTAGTTTAAACTCAGTCATGATCGCAAACCAGAGAGAGAAAAGAAACACTCAGCGCGCACTCTATCAAAATTAGATTGGTTTATTAATTTATCTAATCATGATAGCTCCTACTGTTTTCTCAAATTCTCCTTCAAATCCTAAAAGGAGAACTAGTTGAGATCATATACACCGTACAAGTTCGCTAACCGTTTAGCCAGGCCGGTGTTGGTACTTCGAGAGAGGTCCCCCGTGCTTTCGCACGGACCCAATTTAATAACCCCATTTTCGCAAAGGTATAACCTCATTAACACTTTCTAGAAACCTACTGGGTTAGCTAGTTACGAAGTGTAAATCTCCCGGGAGTAATACCTATTCATCAGTGGGAATCGGGACCCAACTATCATCGCGTGATAACCTTAATGGAAGCCAACCTAAGTCACCACACTCAAGAAGGTATGCGCATACTTGACAAGTTTCCCTTATATTTGAAACTCCCGATACGGTTTTTGCCCCAAGTAGCTTATGACCTTGGCGAAGATCAACAAATCATAAGCCACAAGTTAAGTTCTACCTGTCATTGTCCTGATTAATCTAGACCCACCCGCATGAGCCCTTGACGAAGTTCAACAAGACTATACGACTGTCCTAAATTAATGCATTTCTATGCTGCAGAAAAGCAACACTTGCTACCATACACTATGCCTTGGCGAAGGTTAACAAACATAGCATGAATACTAAGTGCTACTTAACTGAAACGACGGAGGGCTACGACTGGTTTTTGACGAAAAAACCTTTAACATAATGAACTTGATATCGTTGAAGGAACCGAGTGGTTTTGAAAAGAAGTGGTTTAGGCTCCGTTTTTAAAATGAGTGGTTTTGAAGAAAACCCAGCGGTTTATAGTAACATAAAATTTTACTTAAGAGCGAACTCTCCATCAAGGGATCAAGGCTCTTTTCTCATCGAATAAGAGGCAGGACATTCCTAATCGAATACCGCTATGTAAAGCAAAAGAATACGATTATAAACTTCTTTGAAAAATTGGTTCCTGCAACATCATTTTAGGTTTATTTTCCTTTGCATTAAACATATAATGCAGTCCCATCATTAAAGTTTCTAGCCACACCAGAAACAACCAAAATAGCATGCTTTTATATGCCATCTGCATTCGCCACGAGATCTCGAGTCTTCACCGTAAGGTTACTTAACTTACAGTAGGGCGGAGGTAGGGCTAGCGCGGATGCAAAACATATAGAAGTATCTTATATATATATATATATATATCACAGGCATGTAATAACATAATAACATCACAAGCATGTGGCAAACAACAAGCAATATGGAATAGCGAATAAACTAGGAACCCTGCGTTTTATTTGAGCCACAAATGAAATGCGATGTTCCCCAGTCGTGTGAATAGCCCATACAACAACGAACTAAGACCCCTATGAGCGCAACAAGCCACCCGCCAATCTAAGAAATGGGGCAACCCGGCCTCAATGTCATGAGTGGGCCACCCGGTGCTTTCTAGAATCCGGTAACTTGAGCACTCCTTCTTGGGTCTATCTTAGAACCTCTACAAGTGTGGCGAGTGCCACGCCCCGCTTCCCAAGATACGTAAATATGGCACGTGACAGAGCCAACCATACTACCTATGGCTAGAATTAATCCCTTCATAGTCATATTACGGCTGTCAAGCAGACATCATGAACAGTAAAATAAAATCTAGCTAACACATGTCCATCTGCCATAGTAAATAAAATCAAGAAATCCATATAGCGGAAATGAATCAAGATCCAATAAAAATAATCTCTTAATCACGTCCCTTATGGGCTCACATCGATAAAAATAAAACTACGGAATAAAATAAACTAAGTATCTCTAAAACTAAACATCTAGCTCCTCATTACTCGGCTTGCTTGCTAATATACTCCTGATCTGTCTGCGACAAAGTCAAAGGAACTGGGCCATGCAAAACCCAGACATCAGTGAGTCATAATATTAAAATAATAGTAATAACCAAGATATGATGCTATTATTAAACATGTGTATGAATAATAAACACAAGTGTAGAACAGTGAGATGTATGTATGTGATGTGTATCCTAAAGTCTATGCTTCTAGATTATCAATTCTACAAGTCTTTGAAATCAATTTAATGGAATCGTCGATGTAACTCAATAGTATCCCGTGCGTGTCTGGGACCACGGCGGGCTGAATCCGAGATGTGCCACTAAGCAGTAAACAGGTAACATGTACAGATGAATGATGTCAACAGCATCATTCCGGGGCTGGCTGAGCGCGTAAAGACTGATCGGTATAAGTATCGAACTGTTGAGTTACAAGACAGGTTTCATTATTGATTTCCCCTTACCCCTAAGGTTGTGTGTTCAAGTCAGGTATTGATGATATAAATCTAATGCTAACACAGGATCAAGCAGGTGCATGTCTTGTCTATGTAGATAACAAGTCACGTCCGTCAGGACAACAAGTCAGAATTGTCGGTATTAGCAATAATATCCAAGCAACAAGTCTGGTAGTGGGTTGTGAACATGTCATGCAATGTATTTTAACCAGAATAGGCACCAAATATAAAACTGTAACCAATATCTAAATACGGTAACCATAACTAATACTAGGATGTATATGTATATATCTGTAATAACCGTTATACGTCCATTACCATGTATATTGCAATCTAGATAACATATTGAACTAATGTTGTAGTATGATAATATTGTGATGTTCCGGCATGCAACTAGATAAACTATTATCAGTACGAATAAAGACGGATACTATGAAACTGTAAATCGGTAATTTCTTCTGAATAGTAAAACACATGCACTATAATTTATCGAATAAATATTGATATAATAAGATAGCATGTTGCAAGTTTAGAACTTGCCTGATCGAAACTCACGTCGAGATACGGATGTCTCGTCCCGACGTTGAAATAAAGTCATGACGCAAAACTTACACACGCAGAACTGGACCTGGCTGAGCAGCTGCGTGATGCGGTGACTGGGCTAGATGACGCGGTGACTGGGTCGTCCGGATCGTCGGCGACGTGCGCAACTCCGGCGAGACGGATCAGGAAAAGAGAAGAAAAGAAAGAAGAAGAAGAAGAAGAAGAGAAGAAGAAGGTGATGGCGGGGTTGCTGGTGTTCTAGGGGTAGGCGAGGACAGAAGAGATGGTGGCGATGTGGTGACGGGGATGAGACGAAGTCGTCGACGTCGAGGTCGTCATGGCCGTGAGTCTTGGTGTGCTCGGGGATGAGCAGAGGCGGGAGAAGAGGTGTGGTGGTGGTCTAGGGTTGCCGGGAGACGAGAGGAGGTGACGGGGTGCTAGGGAGGTGATCGGTTTTCCATCGACGATGAGGTTGCCGGCGAGGGTGAAAGTGGGTTCTTGGTGTGGGGTCGGGTTAAGAGCTTGGGTCGTCGGAGAGAGGAGGAGAGGGGGAGGTGATGATGACGGTGAGGCAGGGAAGAGGACGACGACGTCGCTAAGGCGGCGACAACGATGAGGAGTGGCGAGGAGTGTTGGGTTCTTGCTTCGGGGTCCTGGGTTAGGGGGTGTTAGGGAAAAAGAACAGGAGCAGGTGATGGCGAAGGTGACGAGGAAGAGGAGGTGAGGACGAGGATAAGAGAGGGACGACGACGATGAGAGCGGCAGCTAAGCGTGGGTTAGGGTTCGCATTCGCGGTGGGGACATAGAGAAGGAAGGAGAAAGAGAGAGGATGTTTGGGTTTTATAATTATTATATTATAAATAATATATATATATATATATATATAGAGAGAGAGAGAGAGGAGAGAGAGATTATTATTTTATATAATTAATATATTATATATATTATATATAACAGTATATATATATTAGTTATATAAAATATTATATATATATGGGATTTTACAGATAATACCAGATTACTCCGAATATTACCCGTACCCCTTCAAAAAAACTAGTTTTTAAATATGGAGAATATACGTAAGGGTTTAAACCATAATGTGATATCCAGTAAATAAAAACATATACCCCAATAAAAGTCTACGTAAATATACGTAGCGGTCCAAATACTAGTCTGTGTAACACTTAGGATATGAACATGATATATGGGTGCAACCACATGATATGTTGTACTATGACTGTTAGTAATATGTATGCCCTAGAGGCCATTATTGATGATATAGTGGATACTTAGACATATATATAGAGGACTTTCTTGCTCGACATGATAGTATACTATCAGGTTACCTTTATCTTAACATATACACTGGTATTTATACTGTAACACCCGAGCCCAATAATACTATTTCTGATACTAGTTGAGTGTTATACATTGCTTATTTCAATTATCTTGCTTGTTTGGTGTTTTTGCTAAATTTTAACCGGCTAAGTCATTTTTGCATATAACAAATTTTAACACCTAAAATGAAATTAAAAATATCCATGTTGGCCTACTCGTCGCCACAAGTCGCGTGGTAGCGTCCGCGCATCGAGATTTCATCCCGTTCGGTGAAACGGGCAGGTTTGGACGACTACGCGCGCGTGCAAGTGTCCGACTTGGGGGCATGCATTTTAATCACAAAACATCTCTTTTTAAAATTTGGAACCCGCTTAAAATCCTATAATTTGAATTTGAAACATTTGGGCGCAACCCGGGCGCGATTTGGAAATGTTTCATTTTAGCGCCGAAATGCCCATTTAATTAAATATATTTAAAACTATAAAAATATACTCAGTTACTAAATTTAACGAGAAAATCCTTTTTAAATCTTTAAAATTTTTCCTTTTACAATTCCCGTACCCATCCCAGCCAATCACGAGCGCCTATAACCCTCGTGGGCCCCATCACCTATCTCTCTGTCTCTCTGTCTCTCTCTATCTCTCTAATCTTCCTCTCTCTCTCTCTCTCCTAAAATCTCTCTCTCCCTCTCTCCTATAACTCTCTCTCTCTCTATTTTATTTTTTACGCAACTGTTCCTCGTCTTCACGAGAACCCCATCGACGAAGCCAAACCCTTCTCGTCGCCGTCGCCGCCGAAGTCCCCGCGCCGACAACACCACCACCACCGTCTTCCTCGCATCCTCGGCCTCGACAGCACCATTTTCTCCTCTCCTCCCTCCTTCAGCGCCTGCAACCAACCCCGTAGCCGCACACGCCGTCGCTGCTCGCCGTCGCTGCCTCGCCGGCGCCCCATCGCCGTCGAACCCGTCGTGGTTGCCCCCTGGTTATCCCTATAAGCCTCTCTTCACCATCTCCCTTCGCGTATACCTTCGCCGATCGTTTTCTCGCCTTGATTTGTATTTGCTAACATAATCGCCGTTTTGACAGTTCGCCGGATTCCGGCCGTGCCGACGACTTGACCCGACTCTCCAGCGAAGTACTCCAGTCCGTGTGGTCCCGCTGTTCGCTGTTTGGACTTGATCCGTGGCCCGTGCATCCGTCGCGTGTTTCCGCCGACGTTGCGTTCGTGTTTTCCGGTTTGCGAAACCGTCGAGGCAAGATTTCTTGCTACATGCTACGTTAAACTAATTAAGTGTTTGACTCTTAAAACTTGCAATATTAACTAAGTATAGTTACTTGTCTCATTGGACGAAATATGATGTACATCATAATACTGCCATCTAAATCGTATTTTGCCACCATAACTTTAATAACAACTACCTGTTAATCATTCTGTTATTTAGAGGACGATAGTCGTACACTTATATCTTCATTACTTGTTATTAATATTGCGCTACCCTGTGATTATTGCACCCCAAGGGTGCTCGAACCTGTTAATATAATATAACTGCACCATATTCATGTGCCATTGTGATTAACTGAACCGTTATTGTTGTTTACTTTATTCCTGTTGTTGTTCCTTATTCGACTATATACCTGTTGTGAGCACGTACTCGATTGCACTACATATTGACCGGACCTTGCTACATATGACATATATTTACACACCGATGCACCGGACATGATACCCTGTACATACCGACTCAACCTGTTGTACCACGACCTGACTTGTTACCTGATCTCATGCCTAATGCCAACAAACCTGACTTGGGGTCTTCATGGACCATTCCTGTTGTCTATCCAGACAAACCTGACCTGTTACCTGATCCTGTGTTGGCATTAGTCCTTGATTATTGAATACCTGACCTGACATACATAACTTGGGGGTATGGGGAAATCAAAGGTGAAACCGACTTGTAACTCAACAGTTCGATACCTGTTCTGATCAGTCTTACGGGCTAGGCCAGTCCGGGAGTGATGATGCTGACATCACTCGTCCATCCTGCTACCTATTACTGCCTAGCGGCACGTCTCGGATTCAGCCCCGAGGGTCTTGACCGTGGTCCCGGGCATGCACGGGATACTATTGAGTTACATCGACGAGTCACCTATTGATTTCAAAGACTTTAGAGTAGAAACCTGATAGGACAGTTTAGTTACCACTGCACATTACCCGGCACTGTTATTTCATAGTACTGCTTTATTCATGTTCATCCCTGCATTGCTTATTACCATGTTTATATTATATTATTGGTTGACATGACGCGCTGACGTCTGGGTTTTGCATGGCCCAGATTCCTTACCACTGTCGACGACCGAGCAGGAGTACTTCAGCCAGCAGGCTGATCTGTGAGTTCCTTAGTGATTAGTTCATTTATTTCATTTCATTTCCAGATGTGAGCCCGCATTATGGGACGTACTATTTATTTATTGTATTGGATCATTTGCTTCCGCACTTATTGTTTATTGACTCTTGTTATTATGGATTTGGACATGTGTTAGATTAGTTTATTTATCTTGTTCCTGATATCTCTACAACCGTAATGTGACTGTGGATGGATACTTCCTACCCACAGGTAGCATGGTTGGCTATGTTACGTGCCCAATCTTGCGTACTCTGGGAAGCGGGGCGTGACATGGTTCTTTTGGTATCAGAGCCATAGGTTAGTTGGGTTGATTCTTTTGTAGTTGGGTATTGTACCCGATACACGAATCAGAATACCCGTGATTAGGAAACATGTCCTACCACCTTGACCGTTTTACCATTCTTGAATCACATTCTTCCTGATTATATCTTGTACGGCGTGCAAACTTACTTTGCATTGTCAACTCGGAAACCTAATTTCTTGTTATCTCTAGGACTTAGGCGACTTGGGTGGAGTTAAGTAATTGCGGCTATGATACCGCGGCATAGCTACAATGCGGTACTCTATTTAAGTATCTTGGAGTTCTAGCCTTGATTTATATATTGAATCTATCATCATGCTAATGTTGGTTGTTTTGATTTCAGGACTATGGCAAATAAGAATTTCAAGACGTATCAGAGGCGCGTGGATGAAGCCGCCATGTTAGGAGTGATACGTGGGATGTTGGAAAATCAGAAGAGGCAAACTGAGCTGATCCAGCAGCAAGCAGATTCATTTCAGGAGGGTTTGCAGGCCATTCGGCAGTCTGTAAATACCGCTGTAGCGAAGCCAGTTGACCGAGTAGGGACTGTGGAAGATTTCAGACGTTTGGGTCCTACTACTTTCACTGGTCTGGAGGAGCCGTTGCCAGCCGAGCAGTGGCTAGTGGACACGGAGAATTTGCTGATTGCGGCACAGATCCCAGAAGACAAGAGAGTTGATGTGGTGCGCATTCAGCTGGTGGATTACGCCCGAGAGTGGTGGCTTGTGGAGGAGACCCGCTTGCCCAAGCCAATCAGTTGGGCGGATTTCTCTAAAAGTTTCCTGGAGAAGTTCTTCCCGCGGACTGCACGGGAGGAAATGGAAGAGAAATTTATTGGGCTGAGACAAAATGGAGCATCTGTGGACGTACATGCAGCTGAATGGACGAGACTCAGCCGCTTCGCTGGACCCTTAGTCGCCAAGGAGGCAGACAGGGCGCGAAGGTTCTTGCGCAGTTTGGATGTGGACATCCAGAGGCAGATTGTCTTCCTGGGTTTGACCACTTTCTCGCAGGTTCTTACGGCAGCCCGGGAGCAGCAGAGTTTATCTGGGATGAAAGGGAACCTACAGCAGACAGCAGTTGCGGCCAGGAAGCCCGCATTTGTACCAAACCGAGATCATGGGCGCAGAGGTATTCTAGTGGACCGTCGAGGTGTAGCACCCATGAAGAAACCTGTGATCGTTGATCGAAGAAAGAGCGTAACCTGTGACTACTGCCATTTACCTGGGCACGTGCATAAGGAGTGTCGAAGGAGACTGGCACTTTGTCTGGTTTGTGGAGCAGCCGATCACGCAGTTGGTGCCTGTCCGTCGAAGCTTCGCACGAGAGATGATATACAGAAGCCTCCGTAGAGACCGTTCCAAGGGCAGAAACAGCTGACTCAAGGACCTAATCAGGCTCGAGCTTTCACGTTGACAGCTGAGGAAGCTAAGGCATCAGGAGAAGTGGTTTCAGGTACTTTACTCGTTCATGGTTTTCCCGCATTGGCATTATTTGATTCCGGAGCATCCCACTGTTTTATGTCATCCAAATTTATAACTACACACTCGATTACCTGCACGACCCTGTCTAGTTTTTGGGACATACACACTGGGAATGGGAAAATCATAGCTACTAAGGAATGTAGAGATTGTACGGTTGTTGTGTGCGGACGGGAGCTCTTTGCAGATTTCTTGGTAATAGATACGGGCAGCTATGAAGTTGTCTTGGGAATGGATTTTCTTGGCACTTTCCACGCCCATATTGACTGTAGGGCAAGGAAGGTAATTTTCCAGATTCCCGGACATCCTGAGTTTACCTTCACTGGGGGAAGCAGTTCTGTCGGGCCAGTCGAGTTTAGGGCTAGGCCGACGAACAGTGTTCTTGCAGCAATGGAAGTTGATAGTAAGGAAGATCCGGCAGTTGTTCACGACTTTATGGATGTATTTGCAGATATATCGGGCTTACTGCCGAAGCGAGATGTGGAGTTCGCGATTGACCTTATCCCTGGTGCAGCGCCAGTATCGAAATCTTATTATCCGATGGCACCAGTGGAATTGGAAGAAGTTAAGAAGCAAGTTGGTGAATTACTTGAGAAGGGTTGGATTCGAAGCAGCAACTCGCCTTGGGGAGCTCCAGTTCTTTTAGTAAAGAAGAAGGATGGCACGAGAAGGATGTGCATTGATTATCGAGAATTGAACCGGGTGACTGTTAAGAACAAGTACCCGATCCCTCGCATTGGAGAACTTTTTGAGCAGCTTAGTGGCGCGAGAGTATTCTCGATACTGGATTTGCGATCCGGATATCATCAGGTCTGAGTGAAAGCGGAAGACATTTGCAAGACGGCGTTTCGAACTCGATATGGACATTTCGAGTATCTGGTGATGCCCTTCGGAGTGACGAATGCGCCGGCAATATTCATGGATTTGATGAACAGAATCTTTTCACCATTCTTGGACCAGTTTATTGTGGTATTCATTGACGATATTCTGGTATACTCGAAGAATCCGGAGGAGCATGCTGAGCATTTGAAGATCGCACTGCAAACGCTGAGACAGGAGAAATTGTATGCGAAGATGAGTAAGTGCGAATTCTGGCTGGAAGAAGTGAAATTTCTGGGACATGTCGTGTCGGGCGATGGAATCGCCGTCGACCCCGAAAAGATTGCAGCAGTTCGAGATTGGCCTATTCCAAAGAATGTTGCGGAGATAAGAAGTTTTCTTGGACTCGCCGGATACTACAGGAGATTTGTGGAGAACTTCGCTCGTTTGGCAGAGCCGTTAACCAAGCTCACGCGCAAGGAGGTACCGTTTGTTTGGACGGATGGATGTGCATTGGCCTTCGAGACGTTGAAGCAGAAGTTGATAACCGCCCCTATCCTGACCGTACCAGATAATTCAGGAGGACTGGTGATTCACAGCGACGCATCTGGAAAAGGATTGGGATGTGTTTTGATGCAGAATGGGAAGGTCGTAGCTTACGCATCAAGACAACTGAAGACTCATGAGAAGAATTATCTGACTCATGACTTGGAGCTTGCGGCCGTGATCTTCGCCTTGAAGATTTGGAGACACTACCTTTTGGGCGAGAGAGTCGAAGTCTTTACAGATCACAAGAGTTTGAAGTATGTGTTCACTCAGAAGGAGTTGAACATGAGGCAACGCAGATGGCCGACTACGACCTTGATCTTAAGTACCATCCGGGAAAAGTTAACGTCGTGCCGGATGCGCTCAGTCGGTTACCAGCGATTCAGGTATTGACCGCACAAAGGGAGATCTTTGCGGATTTTCGGAGATTTGATTTGGAGGTTGTGCTACCACATGCTACGGGACAGTTGATGCAGTTGCAAGTGCAGTCGTCCTTAGTTGAGAAGATTAAAGCGGCACAAACGCAGGATCCTAGACTGCAGAAGTTTCGAGAGCAGGTTGAAGCCGGACTACGAACCGATTTACTGATCCACGAAGACGGTTCGTTGAGGTATGGTAGCCGTGTGTGTGTGCCAAAAGGGGATGTGCGTGAAGAGCTTATGAAGGAGGCACACAGTTCAGCTTACTCTGTACATCCAGGAGGGACAAAGATGTACCGAGATATTCGACAGCACTTCTGGTGGGAAGGTATGAAACGGGAGATTGCTCGCTTCGTGGCTAAGTGCTTGGTGTGTCAGCAAGTCAAGGCCGAACACCAAAGGGTTGCCGGTTTGTTGCAACCACTTCCGATTCCTCAGTGGAAGTGGGAACATATAACCATGGATTTCGTGACGGCTTTACCGCGGAGTCCAAAGGGCAACAATGCAGTATGGGTGATTGTCGATCGGTTGACCAAGGCAGCTCACTTTATTCCTTTTCGGGTTGGTCAATCGACGGAGTGTTTGGCAGAGCGGTACATGCAGGAGATTGTAAGATTACATGGAGTACCGGTGAGCATCGTGTCCGATCGGGACACTCGGTTCTTGTCACACTTCTGGAGGAGTTTACAAGAAAGTTTGGGGACTCGATTGAAGTTTAGCACAGCTTATCATCCTCAAACTGATGGACAATCGGAGAGAACGATCCAGACCCTTGAAGATATGTTGAGGGCTTGCATGTTGGACTTCAAAGGTTCTTGGGAGGATCATCTACACCTGGTGGAGTTTTCGTACAACAATAGCTTCCAAGCGACTATTCAGATGGCTCCGTTTGAAGCGTTGTATGGTCGTAAGTGCCGTTCACCTGTTTGTTGGGATGATGTTGGTGAACGAAGGTTACTAGGACAGATTTGGTGGTACAGACAGTCGAGAAGGTGAATACAATCAGGAAGCATATGAAGGCAGCTCAAGACAGACAGAAAAGTTGGGCTGACACGTCAAGAAGACCTCTAGAGTTCGCCGTGGGTGATTTGGTATTCCTGAAGATATCACCGACTAGAGGGGTGATTCGCTTTGGGAGTCGGGGAAAGCTTAGTCCTCGATTCGTTGGACCCTTCGAGATATTGGAGCGTGTTGGAGAGGTAGCGTACCGTTTGGCGTTACCACAGTCATTGGCAGGAGTGCACGATGTGTTTCATGTATCTCAACTACGGAGGTATGTCCGAGATGAGACTCACGTCTTGGATCATTCGGAGTTGACTGTACGGGAGGACCTAACTTTTGAGGAACGACCAGTGGAAATCAAGGATCGAAGAGAAAAGGTTCTTAAGAACAAGGTTATCCCTCTTGTGCTAGTTTCTTGGGGTAATCGATTGCATGGAGAATCCACTTGGGAGCGAGAAGACGAGATCCGGCAGAAATTTCCTCACCTTTTCCTGTAGTTAGCTATCTTGTATTCTTGGAATTTCGAGGACGAAATTCTTTTTGTAGTTGGGTATGATGTAACACCCGAGCCCAATAATACTATTTCTGATACTAGTTGAGTGTTATACATTGCTTATTTCAATTATCTTGCTTGTTTGGTGTTTTTGCTAAATTTTAACCGGCTAAGTCATTTTTGCATATAACAAATTTTAACACCTAAAATGAAATTAAAAATATCCATGTTGGCCTACTCGTCGCCACAAGTCGCGTGGTAGTGTCCGCGCATCGAGATTTCATCCCGTTCGGTGAAACGGGCAGGTTTGGACGACTACGCGCGCGTGCAAGTGTCCGACTTGGGGGCATGCATTTTAATCATAAAACATCTCTTTTTAAAATTTGGAACCCGCTTAAAATCCTATAATTTGAATTTGAAACATTTGGGCGCAATCCGGGCGCGATTTGGAAATGTTTCATTTTAGCGCCGAAATGCCCATTTAATTAAATATATTTAAAACTATAAAAATATACTCAGTTACTAAATTTAACGAGGAAATCCTTTTTAAATCTTTAAAAATTTTCCTTTTACAATTCCCGTACCCATCCCAGCCAATCACGAGCGCCTATAACCCTCGTGGGCCCCATCACCTCTCTCTCTCTCTCTCTGTCTCTCTCTATCTCTCTAATCTTCCTCTCTCTCTCTCTCCTAAAATCTCTCTCTCCCTCTCTCCTATAACTCTCTCTCTCTATTTTATTTTTTACGCAACTGTTCCTCGTCTTCACGAGAACCCCATCGACGAAGCCAAACCCTTCTCGTCGCCGTCGCCGCCGAAGTCCTCGCGCCAACAACACCACCACCACCGTCTTCCTCGCATCCTCGGCCTCGACAGCACCACTTTCTCCTCTCCTCCCTCCTTCAGCGCCTGCAACCCAACCCCGTAGTCGCACACGCCGTCGCTGCTCGCCGTCGCTGCCTCGCCGGCGCCCCATCGCCGTCGAACCCGTCGTGGTTGCCCCCTGGTTATCCCTGTAAGCCTCTCTTCACCATCTCCCTTCGCGTATACCTTCGCTGATCGTTTTCTCGCCTTGATTTGTATTTGCTAACATAATCGCCGTTTTGACAGTTCGCCGGATTCCGGCCGTGCCGACGACTTGACCCGACTCTCCAGCGAAGTACTCCAGTCCGTGTGGTCCCGCTGTTCGCTGTTTGGACTTGATCCGTGGCCCGTGCATCCGTCGTGTGTTTCCGCCGACGTTACGTTCGTGTTTTCCGGTTTGCGAAACCGTCGAGGCAAGATTTCTTGCTACATGCTACGTTAAACTAATTAAGTGTTTGACTCTTAAAACTTGCAATATTAACTAAGTATAGTTACTTGTCTCATTGGACGAAATATGATGTACATCATAATACTGCCATCTAAATCGTATTTTGCCACCATAACTTTAATAACAACTACCTGTTAATCATTCTGTTATTTAGAGGACGATAGTCGTACACTTATATCTTCATTACTTGTTGTTATTAATATTGCGCTACCCTGTGATTATTGCACCCCAAGGGTGCTCGAACCTGTTAATATAATATAACTGCACCATATTCATGTGCCATTGTGATTAACTGAATCGTTATTGTTGTTTACTTTATTCTTGCTGTTGTTCCTTATTCGACTATATACCTGTTGTGAGCACGTACTCGATTGCACTACATATTGACCGGACCTTGCTACATATGACATATATTTACACACCGATGCACCGGACATGATACCCTGTACATACCGACTCAACCTGTTGTACCACGACCTGACTTGTTACCTGATCTCATGCCTAATGCCAACAAACCTGACTTGGGGTCCTCATGGACCATTCCTGTTGTCTATCCAGACAAACCTGACCTGTTACCTGATCCTGTGTTGGCATTAGTCCTTGATTATTGAATACCTGACCTGACATACATAACTTGGGGGTATGGGGAAATCAAAGGTGAAACCGACTTGTAACTCAACAGTTCGATACCTGTTCTGATCAGTCTTACGGGCTTGGCCAGTCCGGGAGTGATGATGCTGACATCACTCGTCCATCCTGCTACCTATTACTGCCTAGCGGCACGTCTCGGATTCAGCCCCGAGGGTCTTGACCGTGGTCCCGGGCATGCACGGGATACTATTGAGTTACATCGACGAGTCACCTATTGATTTCAAAGACTTAGAGTAGAAACCTGATAGGACAGTTTAGTTACCACTGCACATTACCCGGCACTGTTATTTCATAGTACTGCTTTATTCATGTTCATCCCTGCATTGCTTATTACCATGTTTATATTATATTATTGGTTGACATGACGCGCTGACGTCTGGGTTTTGCATGGCCCAGATTCCTTACCACTGTCGACGACCGAGCAGGAGTACTTCAGCCAGCAGGCTGATCTGTGAGTTCCTTAGTGATTAGTTCATTTATTTCATTTCATTTCTAGATGTGAGCCCGCATTATGGGACGTACTATTTATTTATTGTATTGGATCATTTGCTTCCGCACTTATTGTTTATTGACTCTTGTTATTATGGATTTGGACATGTGTTAGATTAGTTTATTTATCTTGTTCTTGATATCTCTACAACCGTAATGTGACTGTGGATGGATACTTCCTACCCACAGGTAGCATGGTTGGCTATGTTACGTGCCCAATCTTGCGTACTCTGGGAAGTGGGGCGTGACATATACTGTCTGTCTCTTATATGTTGATAAAGCCCTAAGGATATGTACTTGAATACCAGGACTATGATGAGATCATACTAGTGGGGCCAGAGTGGTCTAAAAGTACATCCTTTAATAAGTTCCTAGTCGAGGGAATATCGAGACTAGGGCATCGACATTCCAGAGTAGACTAGCGTATACGCTTCTTGATCCATATAATGGGCGATGGATGATCCCACATCCATTGGTGTTTAACATCAAAGATGGTATACGGATGCTCAGTAGAGACTGGGTACACTGAACAGGACTCACCGAGGACTCCTATGTGGTAGTATACCTATCGTCAGATAGCAGTCCTCTGGTGACACTGGTACAAATTAGTCTGTAGATCCGAGATCATCATAGAGTCTTATGTGGCTCTCACCGTGCTTTGATTTCCTCCCTACTACTGCTCAAAGGAGTCGTGCAAACAGGTAGATTTTGGGTACAGTCCCGAGTCACATGGAGGCAATGAGCGATAGGAGGGGTTTCGTCTCTCCCGGTATTAGGGGTTGATGTTGCGCTATGCTCGATTTACTATAACTGGAAGTCCCTGGACAGGGCTGCTGCCGAGATTTACTGATAAGAGTTATCAATAGTTTCTCGAACCGTTATAGGCCAGACATCGGCATGACTTATCACGTTACTGGGGACTGACGTTTACCACCCCTAGACATGATATGCGATATATCAGACAAAGAGACCGGACTGTACAGTAGTGTTACTGATAGGCTTCATGGAGAGTATGGACGATCTTGCTTGTTGATCTTCATATCGCTCAATACCCAGGTAGCCGTTACGTCCAGCTAATACCGCTGACGGCTTGTAGGTGATTGATATGATCATCACCTACTGCTGGCGTATTGACGATTCTATAGAGTCCCACACTGAAGTTTCCTGGTTCAAGCGAAACGAAGAAGGACACATATATGATATGTGTGTGGGCCCGATTAAATACGTGTATGTGATACCGTATTGTAATCTGGCAGTTATCTGTTATCTGTTCGGTTATATGTGATATAACCAGATTGTCGAATCAAGTGTTGATTTGATAATGTGATATACAGATATATGATATTAGTCGGTCATATGTGATATAACCGGATTATTAAATCAAGTGTTGATTTAATAATGTGATATACATTATATGTGATATAATTATATCTTAACTAATATCATTAGCTCACTAATTATTCTTCATAATATATATATATATATATATATATATATATATATATAATGAAGCATGGCATGATTTCTATTTTTGAGAAAAATAGAAAAAGAGGTGGAAAATGAGAGTATGGTTGTAAGCATGGGCTTTATTCATAGTTTATTCATCTTGACTCACTATTCAAGTATGGTTGCAATTTTATATTGCAAAATTCCATGCTTGAATGAGTGGGGGTCAAGAGTTGCCATTCATTCTAGTCTCATTCTCAACACTGACATTTTTCTTGAGTTTCACCCATGGTTGCTCTCTAGCTTCATCTTCCTCCTCAAATATCATGGTTCAAGCTTCAACCCTCACATGAGATGTGAATCATGAAGCTTGAACACAATCTTGTGAGCTTTTAACATCCCCTACTTCACCATTCCACACCAAACTAGCAATTTGGTGTGGTGTGTTTTCTATACTAAAGGAGTTTAGTGTAGAGTTAGCTTGGCCTAGAGGGACTTCGGATGGATCGTCTTTGGCGCGAAGATCACGAAGGAGGGTCGTTCAACTCGAAGAGGAGCCTTGTAAAGTCGCGTGGACTTCAACCCGGAGCTTTAGAAGAGAAGGACTAGAACTACAAAGGTTGTATGCTCTTTTCTTCTCTTGAGTTAATCACATCACAAAGGCAAACCCTAATAATCTAGTAATGATCTTGTTAGTCTAACTTAGCACCTAATAAAAATTAAAATGCGGCATGCTTGATGCCTCTAAAACCTCATGGTGGTGTTAAGGTAAACTTTCATGGTATCAGAGCCAAGCTAGAACATTAGGATAACTTGTAGCGACGTTAGAAATCCGTCGTTTTTGTCGCGCAAAAACTGTCGATAAAAACAGTTTCGAAATTGATGTTTTGAGTTGTTTGCACACCCCGCGGGCTCACGGTTTGAACCAAGAAGACGCGGGGTGGAGAATGCGCATCCCGGGGACACCCCGGGGGGACCGAACGGCTGGGCCTACTCCCCAAGACCACCACAAGGCGGTCTTGGTGGTGGGGACCCGAAACTGCCCCACCATAGGCAGTTTCGGGTCTGCCTCACCCCCTGGCCACCTCGTGGTGGCCTCGGGGGTGGGTTAACCTCTCTAAGCCCCCCATTCGATAGTTTATTTTGGGTCTTCGCCCCCGCAAAGATTCGAACGGGTTTCGGGTTCGTTTCGACTCCCGGATTGGCTTAAAACAATCGATTTTGGAACTTTAGCTCACTGGATTTTTCGTGTTTTGGAAAAATTGGTTAAGTTTGCTAATTGCGTGCGGAATTCTAATGTCGCGGTTTCTTTACATGCTTTGTGATGTGTGTGATACAATTATTAGAATTCAAATTAATTAGTTTTATGAAAACCAGTTAGTATATTGTAAAGCTAGCCGTTTAGTCTCAATTGATCGATTGCCACAAAGTTTTGATTCGGATCAAAACTCTGTTGCAATTGCGTATTGTACGCGATCACTAAGTCGGGAATCTTGTTGAATTATCCGACAACCAATTGAAAAGAGTTTTCAATTTGAGACTAAAATGCAAGTTTTATAAGTTAGGCATGAAATTCGGAATATGAGATATTCCGGGTTTATGATGTCTAAGGAGATTGCAGATTCTAATTATTGTGGTTTTCTGTTTTCTTTTCCGCGACCGTAAGTGTAATATGTGGGGTATCCCAATCTCGTTGCTATATGTCAACAAGTTTTAGGGATACACATATTTGCTTACGTTGATAATATGTGATATCATGTGTTGCTGTTGATATGATTTATTGGATCGTCGTGAAAGAATAGCCGGGGGTTTTATGTGAGATGAGGGTTTTTATTTTCATTCATGTAAAATCTGTATATAATATTCTTTTATTGGGGCACTTCCAGGTTGAGGATGATTTCACCACTGTTGTATATTATTTACTTTTCCGCATTAGGATAAACTCAAGGCGGGGAGCAAAAGTAACCGGGTTCTAGAGTCCAGTGGGAGACCATCTCAAGGAGTTGAGACCGGGTCTCCTAACTCTAGAATTGGCAGGGTTACTTGCCGCTCTCGTAGGGGTCTAGGGATGTGGGTTTGGCTATTCATCACGACTATGGAATTCGTGTTTTACATTATTGGCTAAATTTAAAACACGGATATCCTAGTATATCCAATATTTCATATGTTGCTTCTGCTGCTTATTTCTATGATGTTGATCATATAACTGCGTGAGACGAATGTAATATTATATATATGATATATAATAAACGTTGCTTATGTTTTGCACCCGCGCTAGTCCAGCCCCCGCTCTGCCGGTAGTTAAGTAACCTAACAGTGCATGATGGGGCCCCGTGGCAAATGCGAATGGCATAAGCGTTCGTTCTATTTTCGTTTTATTTTTCTGTAATGTTTAGGAAACATTAAATGATGGGACTTCATTAATGAGATTAATGAAAAGAAAGAAACTAAAAGATATTGTAGAATCAAATTTTCAAAAAGGGTAGCTCTAGTTTTTGCTTTGCACAGTGGTATTCCTTGATGAATATCCAGCACCTCATTCGATGAGGAAAGAGCCGAGATCCTTTCACCATGAGTGACCTCTTTAGAAAAACTAGCAAATGCTACAACCCACTCGGTTTTGTTTTTTGATTGCTTTTTTAGTTCTTACTTTGCATAGCAGTATTCCTTGTAGAATATCCAGCACCTCATTCGATGAGGAAAGAGCCGAGATCCCTTCACCGGGAGTGACCTCTTTAGCGAAACTAGTAAAAGCCTCAAAAACACCCCTTTTCAAAATCACTCAATTATACAACAATATCAAGTTCATTATGCTCATGGTTTTCTTAAAAACCTGCGTAGCCCTCCGTCATTTCAGATAAGTACTATTTAGTATTCGTGCTGCGTTTGTTGACCTTGTTAAGGCGTAGTGTGCGGTAGCTGATTAGTACTTATGTGCAGCATGTGATGCGATTGGATTAGGGTAGTCGTACGGCTTTGTTGACCTTGTTAAAGGTCGTACGGGTGGGTTTAATTCAATCAAGAAATGATGGGTTGAATTTGGCTATCGCTTATGATTTGTTGACCTTGTTAAAGTCATAAGTGGCTTAGGGTAAAAACCATTATCGGGAATTTCAAGTGTTGAAATTTGTAATGAGATTGCATACCTTCTATATGATAGTTAGATCCCGATACCCACTATGAGTAAGAGTTAATCCTGGGATAATTTTGCACATTACAATTAGCTAATCTAGTTGGTGTCTAGAATGGTGTCAACGGGGTTATGCCTCTAGGGAAACGAGGTTTATTTTAATTAGGTCCGTGCGAAAGCACGGGGAACCTCCCTCGGAGTACCGACACTGGCATGGCCAAACGATTAGCGAACTTATAGGGTGTAATTAATCCCGGCTAATCTTACCTTTTAGGGTTTGAAGGAAGATTTGATAAAAACAGTGGGAGCCATCCTGATTAGATAAAATAACCAATCTAATCTTGCAAAGAGCGCACGCAAAATGATTATCCTTCTCGCTCTCTCCTGGTAGCGACCAATGACATGCCTTAATCAAGATAATAATATGAATGTATTGACCAAACCTACTTATTATACTGGGCTAGGTTCCTCTCTACCTTATGATTGTCATAAGTCTGAGCAAGGAATAGGGGAATATTCGGATTCCCACGCCACCCAAACGAAGAATAAGCATGTTGATACATTGTCTTCGGATGTGTTCGTAACTAAGAACTGTTTCTCAGTTACCTCTACGTCCTAGGTATTGGATACGGATCAGGATCCCACACATGTAATTTGTTACATGGGATATAGACAGGTGGAAAACTGGGAAAGGGTGATATATCTCTAGTAGTAGAGATGGTGCAATTGTTGCAGCCAAAGCAGTTGGAAAATATCACATAATGTTACCAACTGGTAATACATTGATTCTTAGTAACTGTTATTTCGTACCAACAAATATTGTGAATATTTTCCTAAATCAAGTGTTGATTGGGTAAGGTGTATTGTATAACAGTGTACACGTTTTGAATCAAACTACAGTTCTAAACGTACACACACAAGAGGAACAATTCAGAAATGAACGAAGTCTTCTTGTGGTATTGTAGATTGGGTCATATCGATAAAACAAGACTAGCTAAAGTTCCATAAGGATGCATATTTGAATCCGTTCGAATTTACATTTTATGAAACTTGCCAGTCATGTCTCAAAGACTAGGTGACCAAATCTCCGTTACTGAAAACGGAGAAAGATCTACTGAACTCTTGGACAAATACATGGTGATGTATGCAGTCCTATGTCTACACATGCCAGGGATGGTTCCACATACTTTATTACATTCACCGATGTTCTCTCAAGATACGGACATGTGTTCTTGTTGAAACACAAAATTGAATCTTTTGAGAATTTCAAGGAATATAAATACGAAGAAGAGAACCGGATGGGTAAAGGTATTCAAATCCTTCGATATGATCGGGGAGAAGAATACTGGAGCACGGAATTCTGAGACTATTTAAAAGAGAATGAGATTCTCTCTCAGCTTACTCCTCCGTATACACCACAGCATAACGGTATATCGGGATGGAGGAATCACACCCTATGAGATATGATGCGCTCTATGATGAATACTGCTAAGTTTCCTATTTCCTTTCAGGGACATGCACTTAAGAAGCTGCATACCTATTAAATAGAGTTCCGATCAAATCTATTACCTACCACTCCAAATGAGATATGGAATGGAAAGAGACCATCTCTTAAAAGAGTTAAGATATGGGGTTGTCCGGCCTATGTTGAAAAGCAAAATCCGGACAAGCTTGAGGTAAGGTCAGTTCTGTGCAAGTTTGTAGGATGTCCCAAACATTCACGACGGAATATCTTTTACCACACCGAGGAACAAAAGATGTTTCGTTTCTCGACATGCCACCTTTTTAGAAAAGGAATTTCTTGTGGAAGAAATTAGTGACGATGAGGTAGAACTAGAAGAAGTTCCAGCAAAGCAAACTATAACTAACGATTTGGTGGAACCGGAGGATTCAATAGTCCCTGATGAACCGAAGCCACTCCGCAGATCTAGTTGGGTTCCTCTTCCACCTGAGAGTTCCACCTGAGAGATACTTCGGTTTTCTCATAGACGGTGGGAGCGAGGATTGCATCATGGAGATGGTGACCCAACTAGTTTCGAGCAGGCCATCACAAGTGGAGACTATGTGAAATGGCCGGGTGCTATGCAATCTGAGATGGAATCCATGTACACCAATAAAGTATTGATTTTGGATGTTGCTCCTGAAGGGGTAAAACCTATCGGGAGCAAGAGGATCTTTGAGAAAGATAATTTGGTGTAAATGGAAAAGTTAAGACTTTCAAAACTATGCTTAAGTCCATCAGGATCCCACTTGCCATTGCTGCATACCATGACTACGAAATCCGGCAGACTACACGTCAAAACTGCTTTTCTAAATGGTGATTTAGAAGAGAGCGTGTATATGACACTGCCAAAGGGGTTCGTAGACAGTGGGAGCAGCGGAAGCATGTGCAAGCTGCTTAAACCTATCTACGGGTTAAAGCAGGCATCGAGGAGATAGAACATCTGTTTAATGAAGCTGTCAAAGAGTTTGACTTCATCAAAAAGGTAGATGAACCATGTATAAATAAGAAGGTTGTAGTGAGTATAGTTGTCTTTCTCGTATTGTACGCGGATGACATATTCTTGATAGGAAAGGGTGTTCCTATGCTACACTCGGTCAAGCACCTCTTATCACACAGGTTCTCCATGATAGATCTAACCGATACCTCCTACATCTTGGGGTTATAGATCTATAGATATATATCTAAATGGATTTGGGATTGTCCCAATCCAGGTACATAGACACCATGCTAAAAGGGTTTTAGTATGGATGATTCTTAGCGTGGTAATATACCCGCTTGTTCAGGAACCACTCTCTCCAAAGATATGTCTCTCGAGACTGATTTGGAGAGGGCTCGCATACAAGGGATACCCTATGCTTCGGCAGACAGGTCAATCATGTATGCGATGTTATGTACCGGACCAGATGTAGCTTACTCACTAGGTGTAGTGAATAAGTATCGAAAAGATCTTTAGGAAAACCATTGGACAGCTGAAAAACATTCTTAAGTACTTAAGAAGGACTAAAGAGATGTTCTTGTTTTATGGTAACGGTGAACTCCAGTTGGAGTCCTTTACCGATTCGAGCTTCCAGAGTGATAAGGACGACTGAAAGTCAGTCTCGGGTTTTGTCTTCACCCTCAGTGGAGGGACGGTATGTTGGAAGGGTTCCAAGCTATATATCATAGCAGACTCGTTGATAGAGGCTAATTACATCAATACCAACGATGCTGCCAAAGAGGTTGTCTGGATGAATAGAGTGCATGAGATAAACTAGGTTCCTACCATTGGGGATCCAATACCTGTGTATTGTGATGACAATGGAATTGTGGCTTTGGCCTAGGAACCCCGGTCCCGTCAGCGATCCAGACATATTTTTAAACAGTATCACCTGATCAGGGAGATAGTTGATCTCCGGGAGATCAAGGTTAGTAGAGTTGACACAGAAGATAACACAGCGGATCCACTCACCGAGGCCACCCCCCAGATGCTATTCGAGAGACTTTTGGACGTTGGGTATGAGATACTACAACAACTGGCCTTAGTGCAAGTGGGAGATTGTTAGTAATATGTATGCCCTAGAGGCCATTATTGATGATATAGTGGATACTTGGATATATATATAGAGGACTTTCTTACTCGACATGATAGTATGCTATCAGGTTACCTTTATCTTAACATGTAGACTGGTATTAATACTGTCTGTCTCTTACATGTTGATAAAGCCCTTAGGATATGTACTTGACTACCAGGACTATGATGAGATCATACTAGTGGGGCCAGGGTGGTCCAAAGTATATCCTTTAATGTAACACACTAGTTCATTTATACTAATTCTAGTTCCCGTATTTCCTTATTTGTGGTATTTTCTTGATTTATCGTGTTTTGGGTGCGAATGGTATTTTACATTTTACATTGCATTCGACCCGACCCGCTTGCTTGGAACCTGTTTGATTCATGTTTATAGTTTAACTTGACTTGTTACATAGACAGGAGCACTTTCATGTTTACTGCATACTTGCATTTTATCGGGCATTGCATCTTTTACCATATAACATTTTAAGTCATGTCAAATATTTTTAAAATACATTTCATAGCCTTCATGATACCCCTAACCCCGTGGTAGCATCCGCGCATCTTGTTCTCGTCCCGTTCAGTGAAACGGACGTGTTTGGATGGCTTCGCGCACATACGTGCATCCGTTCTTGGGGGTATGCATTTTCGTTACCTGAGCATTCATTTTGAAATTTGGACGTCGCATATATTTTTCATATTTTAAATCCGAATTTTTAGACCCGACCCGGGCGTGTTTTAGACAAAGTTTGTTTTTACCGGAAAATCCAATTTTAATTAATATAATATCTTTATTAAAAATTTATATAACAGTAAAAGATTTCTTAAACCACTAAAAACAAATCCATCTCTCCTCTCTCTCTTTCTCACTCCTCTCGATCTCTCTCATCTCTCTCTCTCTCACCGTTTATCTCTCTCTTCTCTCTCTCCTCAACACACACACACATACACACACACACACATATTATATACAAATCCTTATTTTAACTTACCCTCACGTCTCTCTCTCTCCCCCTCACATTTTCTTTCCTTCTTCTTTTTCCTTCGCGCGTTCGAACCCACGTCCCTACCTTTGCCCGTGCTCGCCCGTCGACGCCTTGTCTCGTCGACGTAGCCTCAACCCACTCCTACTCCTCGACCTCTTCAACCTCCCTCCTCCAAAAATAATCACCGAGCCTTTCCTCCATTGCCACAGCGTTCTTCCGATCCCTGCACCCATACCTCCGACCCCAGCCTCGCGCCTTCTTCGCCGTCGTCGCCTCACCCTCGCCTCCACCATCTCATCGCCATCCCCAACATCACCTTCTTCTTCCCCACAACCTATCGCGACCCCAAGCCAAACCCCTGCAACCCATCACCACGACACCCATCGCCTCCCGTTGCCGGCGACCCCTCACTGTCGCCACCATCCCCGTCGCTACCATCATCTCGACCTCCTCTCATCCTCCCTGCACTCCAGACCACCCTACACCGAGCCTTCCCTGCACACTACAACCCTCACCCTAGCAGCCACTTGCCTCACCTGCACCTCGCCGGAGTTCCGACCACCTTGCCGACTATCCTAACCTCATCACCCCCTTGCAACCTCCTCTGACCCAGAGCCATACCAGAGAACCCCAGCCTTTTTCTCCTTTCTCTCTCTTCTCATTCTTCTTGTTCTTCTTGGTTTTCTTATTTTCACCTTTTCCGGTGATCGCCAGAGACCCGTTGCCATCGTCACCCTCTGTCCTCGCCTTTGTTCCAAACCCCAGAGCCACAACCCTTATCTTCTTCTTCTTCTTTCTTCTTCTTTTTCTTTCTCTTTCTCTTTCTTGATTCCGTTTTCCGGTCACCCGCCGGAGCCATGCCGTCGCCAACGATCCGAGTAATCCAGTGAACAATCTCAACCAGCATGGTCGTGCTCTTGCCTTTCCTAGACCCATCCCGTGCACGCGTGTTGTTTTGCGACGTTTACCCGACGTCGGACGTGCCGTACGCATCCGTATCGCGATTCATCGAGGCAAGTTGTGGGCCCGAGATCATCATAGAGTATTGTGTGGCTTCCACTGTGCTTTGATTTCCTCCCTACCACGGCTCAAAGGAGTCGTGCAAACAGGTGGATTTTGGGTACAGTCCCGAGTCACATGGAGGCAATGAGCGATAGGAGGGGTTTCGTCTCTCCCGGTATTAGGGGTTGATGTTGCGTTATGCTCGATTGGCTATAACTGGAAGTCCCTAGCCAGGGCTGCTGCCGAGATTTACTGATAAGAGTTATCAGTAGTTTCTCGAACCGTTATAAGCCAAACATCAGCATGACTTATCACGTTATTGGGGACTGACGTTTACCACCTCTAGACATGATATGCGACATATCAGACAAAAAGACCGGACTGTACGGTAGTGTTACTGATAGGCTTCATGGAGAGTATGAATGAGCTTGCTTGTTGATCTTCATATCGATCAATACCCAGGTATCTGTTACGTCCAGCTAGTACCGCTGCCGACTTGTAGGTGATTGATGTGATTATCACCTATTGCTGACGTATTGGCGAGTTTTTAGAGTCCCACACTGAAGTTTCCTGGTTCAAGCGAAACGAAGTAGGACACATATGTGATATGTGTGTGGGCTCGATTAAATACGTGTATGTGATACCGTATTGTAATCTGGCAGTTATCTGTTATCGGTTAGGTTATATGTGATATAAGCAGATTGTCGAATCAAGTGTTGATTTGATAATGTGATATACAGATATATGATATTAGTCGGTCATATGTGATATAACTGGATTATTAAATCAAGTGTTGATTTAATAATGTGATATACATTATATGTGATATAATTATATCTTAACTAATATCTTTAGCTCACTAATTATTCTTCATAATATATATATATATATATATAATGAAGCATGGCATGATTTCTATTTTTAAGAAAAATAGAAAAAAAAGATGGAAAATAAGAGCATGGTTGTAAGCATGGGCTTTATTCATAGTTTATTCATCTTGACTCACTATTCAAGAATGGTTGCAATTTTATATTGCAAATTTCCATGCTTGAATGAGTGGGGGTCAAGAGTTTCCATTCATTCTAGTCTCATTCTCAGCACTTAGCCATTTTTCTTAAGTTGCTCCTATGGTTGCTCTCTAGCTTCATCTTCCTCCTCAAATGTCATGGTTCAAGCTTCAAATCTCACATGAGATGTGAATCATGAAGCTTGAACACAATCTTGTGAGATTTTAACATCCCCTACTTCACCATCCCACACCAAACTAGCAATTTGGAGTGGTGTGTTTGCTACACTAAAGGAGTTTATTGTAGACTTAGCTTGGGTTAGAGGGACTTCGGGTGGATCGTCTTTGGCGTGAAGATCATGAAGGACGGTCGTTCAACTCGAAGAGGAGCCTTGTAGAGTCGCGTGGACTTCAATCCGGAGCTTTAGAAGAGAAGGACTGGAACTACAAAGGTTGCATACTCTTTTCTTCTCTTGAGTTAATCACATCACAAAGGCAAACCCTAATAATTTAGTAATGATCTTGTTAGTCTAACTTAGCACCTAATAAAAATTAAAATGCGGCATGCTTGATGACTCTAGAATCTCATGGTGGTGTTAAGGTAGACTTTCAATTACATGCAAGGCTAGATAAGAGAATATGTTATCTGGTTTTATATTGTATTTTAAAAAGATATTTAGAGTCTAAATTATATTATATACGTATATAAAATCTAGATTTGCATAGATACTCTGTACTAGCAAATTTTTGATGCAATCTCGAATCACGTTGGGTTTCAACCATGAGGGTCGGGTCAGATAATAACCACAACTACTCATTGCACCATCCGCACCCAAAAGCAACAATAATAAAGAATTTTACCGCAAGATTAAAAATACCCCAAATAAATACAGTTTAACAGTACTAGGGTGTTACAGCGAGCAACCCGCCAATTCTAGAGCGAGGTGGCCCGGCCTCAACTCCATGAGATGGCTACCTTCCACACTCTAGAAGCCGGTAACTCAAGCACTTTTCCGTGGGTTCATCCTAATACATATAATGAAAAATAGACAATGGCAACAACGCCTGCATCCTGCACGTGTCCCAATAAAAGAATATATATCAAGCGCCAACAACAGCCACAAGCCGGTCATTCGTCCCAAACAAATGAATACATATAACAAAATTGTACAAGCAACACACGAGGGGCTATCCATCACGACAATCCGGCTAAACCATAACAATGATATATAAGAACATAACAAGCAACATATGTGCAACCCCGTCTAATCGAACATATAGCAATTAGACGACGTTTAACAAACACAAATACACAAAAACGGATAATAAACGATGCTACAATTTTGACCGAAAAGTTTCTCGTATTGCCCCGAAAGCAAAAATAATGCTACATGAAATCTGGGGCAAAAAGATATGCATCAAAAATCGAGTGTCCTAAATTCCAAGCGACTGCATGAAATTCGAGGCAGACTGTTGCCTTCTGGCATCCTGGGTCGGTCTTCTGGTCGCCTAGGTCGGGCAGACTGCAACAGTCTGGCCTCGGGTTTCGTATTTTTCTTAATTGTCCAAAAACAAGTCCTCTGGCATACATTAAAAATTGTTCAAGTGTCGTTTTAAAATCTGGACAGAAACTTAGAATTTGAAACTCGACCCGGTTAAATTTTCGATTTCGAAACGTAAGTATCTTCTACAACTAGTTCTAGTGTTTGGTTGGCTCTGATACCACTACTAGGTTTCTGGCGCTCGCGCAGCAGAAGAGAAGACCGAAGTCGGAATGCAAAACGAAAAATTTTCATGCGAGCATAAGGAACCGCAACCTAGAAATCGATCCAAATACTAAACTAGCGAACTAAACAAGATATCTAGCTACAACTTTGCGAACATAAAACCTTTGTAGCATGTCCACCCAATCGTGGAAGACCTCTCCAAGCTTCGTAGGTCGTCGGGAACGCGCTTGAGAATCGATCGCCCTTGCCGAAGATGATCCACCCCAGGGAAACCAATCCAAGCTCCAGCTTCATTCTAAAGCGAACTTTGAGGAAGCAACTGACACTTTAAATTTGCTAGGAATAGAATATGAGGGATGTATGAATTTATCATTTTCATTTACTCTCAAATTTCCAACTCGAGAGATCAAAATCTCAAGAGAGAAGGAGGAGGTGGAGAAGAAAGGAAAGAGAGGGAGGGAGAGAGAGAGAGTGCATGAGAGAATGAAACCATATAATGAGAAACGAGCCATACAAAAAATTTGTTTTATCCAAATGAATTTTACAATAAAAAATAGTGCCCATTCCTCTCTACCATGCCTATGCCTCCACCTCATTTCTTTTCTTTTCTAATAAAAAGAAAATCCTAATGAGATGTCTCTTTCTAGATGTATTTTGTATAAATACAAAACACAACTCCCGGTATGTGTATCGAATACATCTACGCATATTCGTATAAAAATACGAATAGCCAAGAGAGAGAAAATAAATAGTGAACATAATACAAGAATATATATATATATATATATATATATATATATATATATATATATTATTAAATCAATACTTGATTTAATAATCCGTAATTCTAAGCCAGATAATATTATCAAATGTCCAATTAAAGTCCGTGTAGCCAACATACGTATTTAATCGGACCCCTGCACGTATCAACATACGGCTTCTACATCATATCGTCTGAACCAGGAAAACCCTCTGTGTGGGACTCTAAAGACTCGACAATACGCTGGCAGTGAGTTACTGGATAAATCCATAACCATAAGTACAATAGCGGCACTAGTTGTATGTAACGGCTACCTAAGTATATGTCGAAAGGGAGGTTGATAATCAAGTTCGTCCGTATCCTACTGATCCTATAAGTGACAATCTTCGTACAGTCCGGTCTCTTCATCTAAGAGAGCCACATACCGGGTATAGGGGCGGATAACGTTAGACCCTTAATAACCCAAGAAGTCGTGCCGGTGTCAAGCTCGTCACTTACCGAGAAACTACCGATCTCCTATTAGTAAATCTCATCCACTCTGGCCAGGGATTTATGGTGATGGCCAACCGAACACAGCGCGACATCAACTAGCTATACTGGGAGAAATGAATCCCTTCCGATCACTCACTGTCTCTATGTGGTTCGGGACTGTACCCAACTAAAACTTGTTTTCACGACTCCTTTAAACCGTGGTAGGGTAGTAATCTAAGTACAGTGAGAACTCACACGAAACAAATGACGTTCTCAGGTCTAAAGACATCCCTTTACTCATGTCACCAGAGAACTGCTATCTGATGATAGGTATAATAACATCTAGAAGTTCTCGGTGAGCCCGTTTTGTGTACTCACCTTCAGTGAGCACTTATATACAATCTTAGCTGCTAAAACACCAATGGTTTGTGAGACCGGCGATCATCCCTCATCGGGGTCTAGAAAGTATACACTAGTCTACTCTGGAATATCGATGTCCAGTCTCGATACTCCCATGACTAGGAACATTTAAGGATGTGCTTATGGACTATCTAGCTCCCACGTATATGATCGCCATCATAATGTTGGTAGTCAAGAAAGGACCCTACAGGCTTTATCATTATATATTAGCGAATGTAATAGCAAGTAAAACATATACACATGAATGATAAAGACAAACCAGATAGCATACTATCATTTCGAGCAAGACTGTTCTGCCTGTATAGGTCCTCCTTCAATTATCATAATTGTCTATCTGCAATTACAATAATTGCCTTGAGGGCACTATATCCAACACTGCTCAACCCTATTTCCCCTCTCCACAACTCTCCCCTACTCCTTCTGCCCCAAATCTCCAAACCACTAATGAACAAAAACCGAATCCTAAATACTTCAACTCTCTATACATCAACCATACAACCGTTCACCCAATACCCAAACTCTTAAACCAACATGCGTCTTTCAAGCTGTGAAGGATCCCTAATGGTGTGCTTCAATGTCCGAAGAATTTGACGCCCTCATGAAGAATAGCACATGGAACCTTTTCCTAAAATCAAATCAAAAACTTGTTGGCTGCAAATGGGTCTTCTGAATTAAGCAAAACTCCTATGGCACCATTTCTCGATACAAAGCTTGCCTTATGGCCAAAGGTTCCACCAACAGCCTGGCCTGGAGTATTCCGCCACATTCAGCCAGGTTATCAAACCGATAACACTTCATGTAGTCTTATGCCTTACACTCTCTCATGGATGACCCCTCCGTCAACTCGATATTAATAAGCCTTCCTCAACGATACTCTCCATGAAGATGTGTATATGATTCAACCACCCGGCTTTACCTACTCCTCCCCAATCATGTATGCAAACTATAAAAAGCCCTCTACGGTCTTAAACAAGCGCCTAGGACTTGGTACCAGGAACTCAAAGGCCGTCTCTTCCAAATTGATTTTGCAAACTCCATGGCAGATGCGTCTCTTTTCGTCTACTCCAAGAAAGCCACCGTGACCTACTTCTTGGTGTATATTGATGACATCATCCTCACTGGCAACAACATTCAGTTCGTTCAATCTTTTGTTCGTCGACTTGGGCAACGTTTTTCTCTAAAGGATCTCGGCAACCTTCATCTCTTCCTTAGTATAGAAGCCATTCCCACATCATAAACACTATTCCTATCTCAATATCGCCACATCACCGATATACTGAATAAGTTCTCCATGGTAGGAGCTAAAGAAACCACCACTCAAATATGCAATACCACTCATCTTCTCCGCCATAACGGGTCTTCCGGTCTTCCTCCGTCGACCCCACACCATATCGGCAACTAGTTGGTGCTCTTCAATATCTCTCTCACTCGGTCTAACGTCTCATTTTCCGTCAATCATCTATCACAATTTATGCACTCCCCCACTTAACTTCACTGGATAGCACTGAAATGTGTTCTTCGTTACCTCAAAGGCACAATACATCATAGTCATTACCTTCGTAGAGGATCTCCTCTAACTCTTCAGGACTTCAGTGACTCTGACTAGAGTGACAGTCGCGATGACAGCCGCTCCACCACTGCTTATATCCTCTACCTACGCTTGAATTCAATATCATGGAAATCGGTTCGACAAAAGTCTGTTTCTCGATCCTCCTCCGAAACTTAATACAAAACCCTTGCGAATGCCACGGCCGAAGTACTCTGGGTGCAAAATCTTCAACATGAACTCAAGATAATACCCAGAAAACCACCTTCTCTATATTGCGACAATACCGGGGCTACTTATCTCAGTGCGAATCTCGTCTTCCACTCTTGAATGAAACACATTGCTCTTGACTACCACTTCGTTCGGGAGTGCATTGCAGATGGAACCATTCGTGTTCACCATATCAGCATTCATAATCAACTTGCGGATGCTCACAAAAGTGCTTGGACGCATGCCATTTCTCAAACTTTACTCTAAGATTGGAGTCTCTAATGGAGCCTCAATCTTGCGGGGACGTGTTAGTGACATATCCTCAAGAAGACTGCAGACGTCTGAAAAAGTCAAGGCAGTTGTCTGCCAGACGTCTGCCCAAATAACAGAGCAGAGTCAGACGTCTAAAGAAGGACGTGGCAGACATCTACCAAATAACAGAACAGGGCCAGACGTCTGAAGAAAAAGACCCAGACATCTGGACGTAAGTCCTCAGTTAAAACAGAGAACATAAAGACGTCTGACAAAGATATGTCAGACGTCTGGCCAATACGAAAAAGGAAATATATCGGTTCCTTAGATCTTAGCAAGATCGCTATGAATTAGAAAAAGAGTCTAATTGATTTGTACCAGAATCTGAATTGATTTTTTTATTTCCATCATACAATTGTAATTATATATATCTGTGGTAAAAACTCAACAAATTATCAAGTTAAAAACCTTAACTTCATCTATTTTATATCGTGAATAGCAAGCAAAATATTGAAAAATCAAGGAAGCATAGAATTTTTTTTTGATTTTTGAAAATTTCGTCATTTTCGTGTATTATGTAAAACAATTAAAGTAAACTGAAAAATTTTAGGATTTTTGACAATTTCACAATTTTTTTATGCTCAATCAAAATATTGAAAGAGCAAAAAGAAAAGAAAAAATTGAGATTATTAAAATTACGCAACTTTCGTTTCGTAATGTGCAAAATGTTATAAATTTGAAGAAAACAAATGATTTTTGGAGTTTCTTAAATTTCGTGATTTTGTTCTATAAGCATACAAAAATATTTAAAAGCTGAAGAAAACATAATAGTTGAGAGCCTTGAAAATTTCATGATTTTTGTGTGGTAATATAGATAATAAAAAATGACGAAAATTGAAAATTTTGAGATTTTTGGAAATTTTTTGATTTTTAGTTTGTTTATTATGGAAAATATTAAAAAACCGAAGTAAACAAAAAATATTTATTTTTAAAATTTTCATAATTTTCTTATGCTCTTGCAAGTAAAATATTTGAAAATCGAAAAAAAAACAAAAATTTTGAGATACTTAAAATTTCTCTATATTCTTGCGGCATATAAAATATTGAAATTTTGAAAAAAAAACTTTTGGGATTTTTGTACAATTCTTGATTCTTGTGTGCTGTAACAAGAAATTTTTTGAAAAACCGAACAATAAAATTTTGAGATTTTTAAAAATTTCGTGAAATTCATATGGTATATAGTAAGGAAAATATTGAAAAGCTAAAAAAAAATACCAAAGTAATTGCAAGTTAATTCTTCATATATTTTATATATGAGGTACATAAATATGAGATTTTGCGGCTTACACGTCATATAAAAATAAATTCTTGATTTTAGACTTCGTGCTTCCTACACGGTGGCCCTTGCTAGTACAAAGTTAAGCATCAAAGAACCACTCTCTTTAACAAAGTTATGCCTCTTGTTACACTCTCATAAGGAAATTTAGATGAAAAGAGATGCAGCATTTGTGCAAAACACAGAAGAACAATATACAATGGAACACAAGTAGAGCCTACACTTTGTGCAAAACACAGAAGAACATACAATTGAATAAAACGAGGTAGCAAGCAGAAGAAAATTGAACAAGTCTTGCGAACAGTATTTATTTATGGGTTATGGATATGGTGGAAATGTAGAAACTACGAACTTTAAGAATGAAGTCATAGTAAACTAAACACAAGCATATAGGTTTTATCAAGGTTAAAATGCAAGCAGGAAACCTACAATTTCTTGCCCGAAAAGCAGACAAACCTTTACCCCTCAAATTTATCACCATAAGTATTTTCTGATTTATATTTCCCAAAATACTTTAATATATCTCCACATCTTTTTTACCCTGCTTTCTAGCATAAAACATTTTCCCTCTATTTTTCCCCTTCTTTCTTTCCCAAAATCTCCGATTCAAAACTGCTCCTACATTCTCTTCTCCTCTCCAAAGAATTGAGTGTAGATTTCAGAATAATGACGAAAAAGATAAGAAAATAATTATGTTAGTCAATTAAATTTACTTGAGAGGCATTTTATATGGGGTCTATGGGGTTTATTGGATAAAATACAGGGTTTTCTTGATTTACAGGCAAGAATGAGAAAGGTGTCCTGCATTTTAGCCTTTTATTAATTCAGGTTACAACACTAGCAAAACAAGGAAATGTGGAAGAAAGTCCTGTAAAATGAAAGTTGTGCCAGAATGCTATATACTCAAAGCAAACAATTCTGTTTTACAAATTAATCATTGCACAATACTAAAGTAAACATACACAAATTACATTCCCAATTCAAATGAATGAGACTCTACAACGTAGAAGCATAATAACCCTAAACTTTACAAAGGTCAAAACAATACATGCTTGGATCTATCATCAGCTTCTACAATCAACCAAAGAATCGGAGGAGAGAAAAATGACATAAAATGAAACAGAAAAGAAAAGGAATAAAAGACCAAAAATCCACACATTTACATCACAACATAAGAAAGGCCACGAGAGGACACATTTCACAAAATTTATAATCTGCGACGTCGAGAGAAACTTGGTGAGCTTACAGTTTGCTGCTGTTGTTTTCTGTAATTTGGAGAAGAAACTGGTGCTTGGAAGGAAGAAGAATATGCAGGAGGCTTGAAAGGTCCAGGTACTGAATTTGGTTGAAGAGACGCCTCCATAAAACATGAGATATTGAGGCGAGTTCGTTCCAGTTCGCCTTCGAGAAGTTCTGTGCTATATTGATGTGACAACGCCTAGGCAATTGTACAAATATAACTTACGCAAAATGAATTGTAAGCTTTTTTTAAAAAAAGTATGACCTCGCATTTTTATTGGCTAATAATCTGGTGGGTCGTTTGTAATCTTAAACTTAAAAGGCTTCTAAATGTTTGCTTTGGTTAGTAAATATTCAGATTACAGCATGATTTGCAAATGCAATCTGCAATTATACCTTCAAACAATTTTTACTGAATTGAATATCACTGCCAAAAGGTCACATGATGTCACCTTCCATGTTTTGGAGTTATACTGTTACCTCCAAATACAAGCAATCAAACATAAGTAGTTTAATTTTGTGCATTACGCCTTTAGAAGGAACAAAAAAATTGTTTTGGATTTGCAACCTCTTGGATTCAACAATTCTCAGAAACAAGAATTCCAAATCATTTGGTTTTCCAACTACAAGCAACCAAATGGACCCCGAATCTAACAGGATAGTATTCAAGTATATGTGGGTCATAAGAAATAAAGGTGTGAGTTATATGCAACACATTATATTAAATGGTTTTATCAGTGTAAGGCATATTTTAAAGTGAACCATTTCCATAATCCCTAATTTATAGTTGGCATCTACTAAATTCATCAAAACCGGGGAAGTAAGTTCCAAGGGGGGAATAACCAAAAGATGATATACTTTCTATAGAAAATTATGATCGCTCTAAGGTAGAGATAAGAGATAACGTCAGGAGCAAAATAGAACATTTTCCCAATTACAAGTGAAGTATACAACCCTAAAATGAATGGATGTTTGTAATCCTGGTTTCTTAGTTCTTATCATTATTTATGTTATGTTTTGCCCACAACATTGGCAACATTATGCAGAAATTATTTGTTTTCGAACTTCCATGATTCCAAATTAAAGATATGCAAGACAAGGATATTTAATATAATATCTATATGGCTAAATTACAATAAAATACCCTTAAAAAATGCTATTTTGCTAAACTACTTTAAAATCTTATGAAAATAGTCTTTATACCCCTAATAGATACAAGCAATTAGTGGAGGTCCTTGGGTCCGAAACTCATGAAACATTCCTAGCACCAATGATTCCTTTGTTTAATTCTCAGCAATACAATTTTAGTAAGAGTATTTACCAAAAACAACCATGTGGTTTGACCCTTTTATGAGAAACTACTGTGCGGTTTTTTCCCGTTAACGGTAAACCACACTGAAGTATACCGAGTTAGCAAAAAACCACCATGTCGTGAATACTTCAGGGTGGTATTTTGCTAAAACTATCAAACTATAAGGTGTTTTTTCATGAACATTTAATTTTTTGAGTATTGGAAACTATAAGGTGGTTGCTCATAGAAGGGTAGTTTTTTTGTAAAGACCTCATTTGAGTAATATTTATTATATTTGTATGTTCTAAAATTCTAATTACCGGATTGCCCTACTCTTTCTCTCAAGCCGCTCCTTGATTCTCCTCTCTGTCTCTTCTTATCTCCTAATGGCTTTCCCATCTAACCCAATTTCTCAACAAATCAATACCTAACATTAACAACCATCATACTATAAAAAAAATGTAGACAACTCTTGTGAAAGAAATCCAAAACTTTGATCTTTCTTCTTTCTCCTCCTCTTTCGTTTGTCAAAACCTAAAAGTAATAAAAATCCACTCTTTTTTTAATCAATTTATAGCCTTTTCCACCACAAGGAAAACTAGCTCATTTTTCTCATTTTAATCACCTTATACAACAACTGAGCCTTTATCCCAAGCATATGAGGCAGGCTACATAAACCAACATGAGAATCACACCGGATCGATCACATGAATCCTTCGCCTCCACTCACTCCTATTGAACAATAAACTTTTATTAAGGCCTTTGGCATCCATATCTTTTCGTATCGCTTCTATCAACGTTTTATTCGATCTCCTTTTCGTTCTTTTGACTTAGCATAAATCGATAATATCCATTCGTCGAACCAATACTTCCGTAAGTCTGCGGCGCACATCACCGAACCATCTTTAGACGGTTTTCCCGCATCTTTTTCTCCAAAAGTGCTACACCAACCTTTCCATAAATATCCTCATTTCGCATCTTATCTTTTTAATGTTGCCACACATCCAACGAAGCATGTGCATCTCCGCTATATGAATTTTCTGTGCATGATTTTTCTTCGAAGCCCAGCATTCTGTACAGTATAATAAGGCAGACCAAATAGCACTTCGATAAAACTTTCCTTTCAACCTTAACGGAAAGTTACAATGGCACAAAATCCCAGTTGCCCTCCATTTCAACCAACCAACCAGAATTCTCTGGTTAACATTGCTATCGATCTCCTCATCCTTTTGGATCATGAAACATAGATATCTAAATTGACCACTCGATGATATCTTACACATCAAGTGTTATACTACCGTGATCTCAACTTCTCTGTTTATTCAATTTGCATTGCATATATGTTGTCATGGACCTACTCAATCTACACCCCCGAGATTTCAATGTTTGCCTCTATAACTCCAATTTGGTATTAACCTTTGATTTTGTTTCATTTTCCAGAATAATATCATCAGCGAATAACATACATCAAGACATCTCATCCTGATAGTTCTAGTAAACTCATCTATCACTATGGCATGCATGAATGGAGTTAACGCGGATCCTTGATGCAAGCCAATTATGATCGGAAAATCACTCGTTAGACAGCCGCAAGTCCTTATATTTGTCGCTACTTCATCATACATGTCCTTGATTATGTCAATGTACCTGATTGGGACTTCCTTTCTCATCCTTGTCTGTCATAATACCTCTCTAGTTACCTATCGTAAGCTTTCTCTAAGTCAATAAAAACCATATGTGAATCCCTTCTCTCTCGAAAACGTTCGACAAGTTGATGAAATAAATAAAGTCTCTGTCGTCGATCATTCAGGCATGAACCCAAAGTGGTTCTCTGTTATCATAACATCCTGCATTAGCCTGCGTTCAATCTCTCCCAAAACTTCATGATGACACATGAGTTTTATTCCATGATAATTTGAGCAACTTTAAATGTCACCCTTGTTCTTGCAAAAAGGTACAAGGGTACTCCACCCATTTGGCATTTTTTTGGTTTGCGAAATTTTATTAAACAGGCTTGTTAGCCATCTAACGCCCATCTCTCATAAGTATCTCCATACCTCAATAGAAATTCCGTCTGGACCAACAGCTTTCCTTAATTTCATCTTCTTCAAATCCTCTGTAACCTCAGGTATTTTTATTCTACGCATAAAATCACGGTTTATATCTTGAAATTGAATGACTGATCCTTCCAAATCCTTAATAAAACTCTCATCGAACAACTTGTCAAAATAATCTCTCCAACTTTCCTTGATATCATCTCGAACTAAAACTTTCTACTTTTCATCTTTGACACACTTTACTGCACCTAACTCTCTGGTCTTCCTTTCTCTCATCCGAGCAATCATGTATATATCATTTTTAGCCTCCTTGGTATCCAACTTCTCAAACACCTCTTTATAGACCTTATCTTTGGCTTTCCGAACAGCTTTCTTAAGCTCATTTTTAGTTGTCTTATACTTCTTAAATCTCTCTACATCTCTGCTCTTCTTTAAATCTATATATGAATCCCTTTTGATAGCAGAGCTTACTTCTTCATTCTATGATATGTCCTCAACTGGTGGAACACCACCCCTCGACTCACTAAGTAGCCTTTTAGCTACCCTCTTAACGCAACTAGTCATCGTGTTCCATGTTGTGTCTGAATCGTTTTCGAACTTTCAATCAGCCCCTTGAACTACATGATCTACAAAATCTTCTTAGTTACATTCCTTTAGTCGCTATCACTTAATTCTAGACTCTACCCTACGTCCAATCTTCCCATGTCCTTTTCTAAACCGAACATTTAAAACTAAAAGTCTATATTGAGTGGTTACACTATCACCCGGCACTACCTTATGCAAAAACCTCTATCCTTCTGGTCAGAAAAAAGTCTATTTGACTAGCACTCGATCCACTCCTAAAGATGATCAAGTGAGACCATTTTTTCCTAAACCAAGTACTTGCCAAGATCAAGTCATAAGACAAGGAAAAATCTTAAATCGAGTTGCCTGCTTCATTCCTCTTTGCAAACCAAAACCTCCATGAATAGTATCAAACCCACTACGATTAATACCTATATGTCCATTGAGATCGCCACCAATAAATAACTTCTCTCTATTTGGTATCTTTTGCACCATCTCGTCTAAATCCTCCCAAAATCGATGCTTACTTGCATCATCAAGACCTATTTGAGATGCATAAGCACTAATAACATTTAGGATATACCCATCTAAATTAAGCTTAACTAGTATAAATCTATCATCTTTTTTCAACTATATTCTCAAGTAACCATTTATCTATGATCATGCCTATCCCATTATGTTTTTTATCTCTACCCGTATACCAAAACTTATAATCTAGGGCTCTATAACTCAACCTTTTTCATCTACCGATTTAGTTTCTTATAAACACATAATACTAACTTCCCTCCTAATCATCGCCTCCACTAATTCTATTAATCTACCCGTAAGGGAACCTATATTCCAAGAGGCTAGACGGATCTTATGAAACCCTTACTTATGTGGCAATGATGTTTTAATCACCTCATCTCATCATTATTACAAGCCATGTTTTAAATGCAGAAAAGAAAACGGAACGGCCGAGGAGCCAAAACGCTCACGCTGCCACTCAAGCTGGTAGAATTCAAAAGAGTGGTGTTTCATCAATTTTCTTTTTCTTGTCAATAAATAATGATTCTCATTAGGTTCTAATTACTTTTATATTCCTTTTGTACTACCAAATGTCTAAATTTAACCCAAAATTTAATAAATTTACTCGGACAATATATTATTTATTAGAATATGCTCAAATAATTCAATGCAAAATTAAAATTTTCTTAGAATTTATAAGCATATAATGCTTATAAGCTTTTCAATACTCAACATCAAGCATTATAGCTCAAAATAGTAAAAAATACTTAACAAATTATTTTAAAAGTACCTAAAAGATTGTAGCCCGAAACAAGTCGAAATTGAATTGGAATTTCAAGATCGAAATTCAAAAACTACTCGAAATCGAAATAGAAAACTTTAGGGTTGTTCGAAATCGATTAAGATCTCAATTTCTTGAAGTTGATAAATCTAAAATTTTAGAGTTTCGAAACCCAAATCTTAAAGTGTCTCAAAGTCGAGCAGCTCGACAACTTGGCCTTTATCGACTCGAGCAAGAAGGATGGAAAACGAGAAAATGAAAAGACGGAATATTGTATTAATTAATATTTATGTTATTCTTACTCCAATAACAATACTGTATACCCATTATAACACTTATGAGGTTTATACATCAATAAAAATAGGTTATACAATATCACCCGCTTAAGTAGGATAAAGCGAAGCGGCGAAACCTGCTCGGTCTCTTCAGCGGCCGCTTTTTAAAACACTGATTACTAGCTTTTATAGCCATCGTTAACAATTAAAAACCCATGATGAAAATCCAAACATTTTCTTATCAACTTATTGCCTTGTTACCAAAGAAAAACCTACTCTAGTTTCTTTTTCGAATCACCAAATCATCATAAGCTTTCTACCATGGTTTAAAATTTCGGGATCGTAATCGAAATCAGTATCCGGTGGGTACTTTTTGCATCGGAATCGGCCAAATCGGCCACCGCGGATCAGAAATGTCAGATTTTATATTATTTGACAGAACAAAAAGTTTAAAATTAGATTTTTTTTAAATAAATAGTAAAAGCAACTAGTACAATTTGGCTAATTCTACACCACTTATTTATGTCTATAATGGTTTGTCATAATACTAGGTAAAAATAACCAATATTTTTTTATAGACCTTTTAGTAATAAATGATGTCAAATAAACCGTAATTCAATAGCATTTTTTTAATCCACTTGGCCACTAATAAACTTAATGCTCGAACCCTTCTAATTAAATGATAAACCCACTATAACTCTGTACAGGACAATATTGGTATCGAAACTCAGATGGTCATTTTTTTGATTGGAATCGGCCATCTCGGATCGTGATCAACCGAGATTTCAAACCATGCTTTCTACACCATCGTTATCATGATCTTCAAGTTTTTGTAGAGATCTTCAATTATTTATTCTCACATAGGATTTCATAAAGAGATCTTATCGCCACTAGACTGGTAGCTTCATTGGATGGTCAACGAATCACAGATTAAATGGAAAATGTAAAAAACTGGTGCCTGATCGATAGAAGTTTTTTTGATGCATTTTTAAGGGTTTTGTTTTACTAAGATAACACTTTTTATACTACTAGCTTACGAAGATAAAAGAATGGAATTTGGAAAAGTTGATTATGAAAACGTAATAGTTTTTTATGGAGCACGTTGTCATCAAACATATTATTTAACAATTATATGTAGCATTTTATTCATCAAAGTAGTTGTGAATAGTCAAAGCGAAAATTTTAGCTATCAATTGTATCGGTTATCAGTTAAATGTAGCATTTTACAGATAAATGAATGTGTGTTTGTTTGTGTGTAAAGGATATATATATCAAATATTAACAATTTAATTAAGTTGATCTGATCAACTATGGTAACAATGTTCAAAATTACATCTAGGTGTATATTGTGTTCTGTGTAGGAGCCTTATTTAACATATAATAAGTGTAATTGATATTTAGTAATTATGCTTTATATGTATTTAGTGTACCTTAAGTATAGTATAATGTCATAATTATATTAGCTTTTGATATATGTAGTAGCTTACAATCAAAGTAGTAGCTTACAATCAAAATTAAGGCATAATTCCAAAAAACTACCAAATAGTTTGGTTTAATTACGAGAAATTACCAAATTTTTGTTAAATATACAAGAAACAACCACAAACTTTCAAAAATTACATAAAACTACCATAAAACTTTCAAAAACTACGAAAAAAACACCATAAATAAGGTGCCACATCAGCAATAATTGCAAGAAACTACCACAAAACATTCAAAGTATGGTAGTTTCACGTAATTTTGAGAGAATTTGGTAGTTTCTCGTAATTGAGGCAAAGAATTTGGTAGTTTTTTTAAATTAGCCCAAAATTAGATATAGTGTTGACATACGGGTCGCATTCTCTTTAATTTTGATTATTTTACAAAAACCATATTTCAAAGATACAGTATGTTACTAACAATGCAAGATATGTTAAAATGCTAAAAGCAATGGATTTAGTCAAGCAAGAGAACAATCAACACTTCAACTGGCATCACAACAGTAACATCGAACAACTTTGAAGACCAAATTGCAAGTTCAAAATAAATATCGAAGAAGTCACACAACGGACGTATTCAAGACTTTATATTTTCTTTGAGTCTAGAGTCGATCTTAATGGTTAGAATCTCTTTTCTGATCCTAATGGTTTATACTAGATACCTCTTTACTTAAAATGATATCTACACTTTTTATTAGAGTTCCAAAATGCAGGGCTTGAGAAGATCTTTCTAACGAGCCCAAAAACGTCGAAATCGGATAACCGAGCAAAAAGTTATGATGGTTTCAGTTTCAGTATGTGATATTTCAGAAATAGACGTTTATTGAGGCGTCTATAGGCTATAGACATCTATAACGCCATAGACGTCCTTAGGACGTCTATAACATGTATCAACTTTCAAATTCTGATTTTTTTATGGGAATTTCAGTTTTACAACGGCTATAAACCGTCAATAACTGTCCTAAATTTTAGGAGCGGTTATTCTAACCGTCTCACTCAATTTCTATAAAAAGGACCTATTTCCAAAGAGTTTTTGACCAATTTTTTATTGCTTTTACGTTTTCAAACTTCTATCATTCTCTAATCTTTTAGTGAAAATATTCTCTCTCGGTTCTTTAAACTTTTAGTATTCTTTTTTAGAGGAGATTTTTCAGGGCTTTAGATTTTTCTAGTATTAGAAACGAAAAAAGTTTTGTTTGTGTTAAAAAAAAATTAGTCCTTCTGAAAAACTTCTTTGAATCGTTCTCAAGTTTTTTTACTATTCTTTTTGAAAGAAAAGATCTTTCGATGATTTAGATTTTTCTAGTCATTAGAATCGAAGGATTTTTAAATTGTCGAAGAAGTTTCTGTTTTAAACTTTTCTTATTCCTTTAAAAAACTTCTTCGAAACGATTTTAAACTTTCCTAATCTCCTAAACACAATCCGTTATTTTCTTCGATTCGAAACTTGATTTATCTATTGAGATTATTAAGATTGTATAGTTGGTTCTGTAAAGATTTGTTAAAATCTTACTTTGTACGACCTAGTGAAGAAATGTCTAAAATCTTCACATTGTAAAGGTTTGGAGTTGAGCCTCGGAAAAGATTTAAGTGTTTACCGCTTGCAAGTGTAAAGGTTTGGATCTGAGCCTGGATAAAAAATTTGAGTTTCTCCACCCGTAAGGAGTCACCGGATAGTGTGTTGAATCCTGAAAAAGAGTTCTCAAGCGGGAATTAGCCACAGGATTGGTGAATCTTGAAAACAATCCTCTGTGTCCATTTACTTTTCTCTGATTCTGTGTTGTCTCTGTGACTTTGTGTTGTGATAGTATTTATATTTTAGACTCTGATTTTATATTCCGCTGCATAATTTTTAAATTGTTACAAATCACGCTGAGTTTGCCATAAAGCCTTATTCACCCCCCCCCCCTCTAAGGCTGCTTTCATATAGCATCTTGTGTATCAATTTTAGTAGATTATTGATAAGAGTAGAATTTTAGTCCTAGATGGAGTAAGTCTACCATCAAATACACTAGTTCATAGTTAATTGTAGAAGTTTATTCAACAATTATAGCGGTTAAATATGTATCAATTTATTTATAAATATAGGATTTAACAATAAACAACGCATTTACTGATTAGAAACAAGGATTTTATTTATTTATTATTTTTAAATAAAAATATAGCTGCTTGCATATTCAGGCAAATGCAGCACTATCTTGATAAATCTAGCACATAATATATGTTACTACATACTCTTGGCTAAAAATGGCTATTTACTTATATATAGTCAAGATAAAAGTTGTAAAATGCAGTAGTTATGGTTATCGTACACTGTAGGTTGGATTTGATGTGAAGAAATTAGAAAAATCTACAGGAGCATTGGTCTTAAAGTAGACTAGAGAAATATAGCACTATAAGCACAAATTCAGGCACAGGGAAAAGCACAAGGTAGGTAAACTAGGTAGCGTATAAGAGGGACTCTGACAAAGGAATCTTTATACCAAGAGAGTTTTTAGAAAGTTCTTTTTCCGAGGCAGAGACTAAAGCCTATTGCTTTTGACTCCTAGAGCAATAAACACATTTTTCGCCACACTTTTTACTAAGGTAAACTACTTCAAAACATTGCTTCAACTTTCAAGGGAGTATATTTAACTAAAACCCCCTTAAATGTAGATTATAGTAGAGCACCCTTAACTACTGTCCTTTTAGGCCAAGATACTGTTACCAGACGCATGGAATTAGCTAAACATTTTATTCTATTGTTCTTTTCCACTAAACTATCATTAAAAAATTATTACAGTCAATTCCTGTAAATGATAAGATTCTGTTTAAGAGCCTTTTCACTAAAAATCTGCTTAAATTTAGCACTTTAAGAGCCTTACTGTAACTAAAAAAAATTAAGGTAGTTTAGTGAAAAAAGCAATAGTTGTATTTTAGTGTACTTCACCCAATCTATTAAGTTACTAGATAAACTAAGTGAATAGAAAAGGAACCTTACAAGCAGATCATCTGGCGATACTGTCGGTGTTGGTTGTTTATCATCTGCCATTGCATCTTCGCTACCCCGGGTCGGCCGGCGGTTGTGCCCAGCATTTTCATTTGGCTCACTGGAACTCTCACAGGCTTTCTCTAACAATAGTCCATGTAGAGACTTGAGAGCTTCATGAGCTTCAGGCGAGAAATAAGCGTGCAGGACTGTTTCAAAATATTCCAACTGCAATAGAGTAGCAAAAAATTTCTTTAGTTGTTTCATATAGAAAATTGCCCAGAAACTGTGTAGCTGAAATGAGAATGTGGAAATCAATGAATGAAAATATTTTAAAGATAATATAAGGAACGAGTTTATTTGGTATTAGAGGTACCTTCTACAAAGGATAAGATGAAGGAGAACCGACTGAGATGATTTGGGCATATGCAACAAAAACCAATGTATGCTCCAAATAGAAGTGCTAAGTTTTAGTTTATATTAAAACTAGGGCTAGGGTAGACTAAACAAACATGTATAACGGCAGTAAAAAAGTATATGGTAGCTGTCAATTTCACCAAGAAGATAAACTCTGACAGAGCATAACGGAAGAAAAGGATTTTTATAGCTGACCCCCAAAGTTTGGGGCAAAGGCTTGTTCTTGATGCTGCTGCAACTGCATGAAGTCAATTTCTCACACTTGCATCACAGAACGATTATTATCATAGTCATAAGAACTTTTCCTAAACATAGGGCCACGATGAAGCAAAGCTCCATGAAATTTTTTGACAAAGTTTATAACCAACTGTGTGCTTGACATCAACTCTCTTTTCAATGGTGCCAAATTCCTAGATGAGGAACTATAGACAGAGAGGGACTTTGTCCTAATCCTAAATGCCTACTTGGCATCATTCAAAATTCTCCTAGACCAGAAAAGAAGTCTAGAAGAGACGTACATATGAAAGATTTGCTATAGGAAATTGTGTTCAACTTTAAGGAAGAAATAAAACCAAAAAACAAAGCCAAACGTATCCCACTAACATATTCAGTTCCCGGGAACTGTATTTGAAGGACCAAAATGTTGCACGATATTAAGTGCTTAACAAGAAAACAAATGCACAAGGAGAAAATGTGTCTGAGATTGCATTTCACCTCAAGCATAAGTTGGCAGAAACCATTTGCGTCAAATAACTTGAGGTCTTTGGCTTTGTGTTCATGGAAAAGGCTGAGAAATGTGTCGACCAAGCCCTCCACTAAGATACCCAGTATCTTCTCTAACAATGGCTTTGAACCAGAAAAGACCTGCAATAAGATATAGCTAGAGTTCCTCAACAAAGAATTAGCTAACAATAGTGTGTATAACTGGAAGCTTGAAAAGAAAAAACTAGGCAAAGGTAATATTTTTTATTTAATATTTTTTGTACGGACAAAGAAATAATTAACAAAATACCGCCCACCAAAAATCAAAAGCCATCAATTTTTACGAGAATTTTCAAAGTGGTACTTAGCTCACACAGATACATACCAGTTGTACGCTTGCAATCACACAAAAAGATTATAGTCACGATAGAGTGGACATAAAGATAATTTGCTGTTCAACCTATAACATTATGCATTAATACTAAAGAAGATCATAGTCACAATACAGTGGGCATAAAGATAATTTGCCATTCAAGAATCAACAAGGCATCAATCCGCTAGCTACTTCTGGTGATTTTGTTAAGTGGAATTTTTTAGCCGCATACATCTAAGCTTGCACAATACTGGAAAGAAATAATGGAAAAACTTCACTTTATACTTTTCGCCATTGGAAACCTCCTGATATTTACAAATTCAACCTACAACCTAATTTCCAGGATGCTTGTTCCTTTGTTTAACAATAAAAGTAATCAATTTCTAGTCATGTTACATGACACTGTTTAGAAAGGTCAAAAATGGGCAGGAATCACAGGAAGCCAGAACATGTACGCAGATTGGTTGATGACAAGGTTGCACAGATACGGATACGGAGACACGATACGATGTGACGGCGATACGCAAAAATCCCAAAATAAAAGATACGGGGACACGCGCGCGTGTGTAAGAAATATCATATCATATCATCGCAACAACATATTCGACAAAAACTTTAGCATTTCAACATTTTTTGTTGTATTTACCAAAATTCAGCAAAGAACTTAATTATTTTAGGCTTTTAGCACAACTTTAGCAATTTCCATAAGAGAAATATGATTTTAGCATTTTCTTACATGTATTTAACATAATTTCAGCAACAACAATATAATTTTAGTAGTTTCCTAATTGTACGTAACATAATTTTGGTAAAATCATATAATTTCAGTATTTTCCTAACAACTTTAACAAAAATACCTTATATATTTCATATAGAAATTATATTAAGCGGCAAAATTGAGTTATAAAAAAAGTCAACAAATCAAGAAAATTATAACAAAATTATGGTTTTCTCGCTTTTAATTGAAAAATAGGTTTTTTGGGTGTCGTGGTTTCACTAAAACATGTCTGATACGTGTCTCTCACATATCCAAATCCAAAGCAACTTTATTTCGAAGTCGAACACGGAAAATATGTGTCGGACACGTGTCGGGCATGAATATGTGTGTCTGATACGTGTCCGACACGGATACGATAACAAAAAAGACGTGTCCGTGCAACCTAAATTGATGATTACCGAAAGAAAAAACAATCAATTTCTGCTCATTTTCCATTGGTCTGCACCCGATAAATCTAAAACTGGCCAGGATCATGGAAAGCAATTATAAATTAAATTAAATTAAAAAAAGAAAATGATGTGCGACGAATCTAGCCAAGTAGCAATGAATCTTGAAGAATTCTCACACAATTGGACATTTTTTAAGAGATTGCCCAGCAAATACAAACTTCCGGTTAAAAATCTATTTGCATATATATATACACAAAATTTAAGTTAGCATTTGATAAAATATTCGGGTTACTTCAGAAATATTCGGTTAATTTAGAAATGCTACAAATAATCCCTGAGTAATCTAAACTTGCCTGCTCATGTGAGATTATGCAGGAACAGAATTATAGATGTCTAGGTCCAAAAGACTTGACTTTTTATTCAACTTGTTAGCGTTTCTGACAAAACAGGCAACTACTTACTTTTGCAGATACAATAAGTATTTTATTATAATAATAACACAACATTATTTAGTAATTGATTATATCGAATAAGTAGTAGGAGCACATATAAGTTTACAAATAGGAGAATTGTAGGCGTATTTGGAAATACCTCCGCATGCACAGCCACAAGACAATGAAGCAATTCAAGGGTTGCATCTCGAATACCCTGCATGACACTGTTAATTAGTTCTCTGAAGTAAAACCAAATCTATAGGATACGGCACTAAATACATGAGGCAAGGACGAGGAAATAATCAACAGGCTGACTCCATTTACCTTGACTGCAGGTGCAGCTCCCCATTGAACACCAGAATCCAACAAATAGTTTGAAGCAGCAATTCTGATCAGGTTTGACTGATACATATTATAGAGAGAATGTTAGGGTGGAAAAGGCTGGGAAAAAAAAATTAAACCTAACTCAATATTTCTGCTAAAATAGCCTATGGCTCAACCATGAGCTACTTCCTATAAGCTGATGTAAAGACATGGTGTTTGAAGGTCCTCTGCCAAATAAGCCAACATTGATGTTTAAAAATGCAATGTAAAGTGCTAAAAAATACAAAACAAAGCGGAAGCTGTATAGGGCCTTCAGGCCCACCAGGACTTCAAGATTAAGAAGGAAAAAACATGTTCTCTATAAATGTAATTATAAATAAAAATAGATGAAAAAACATAAAGTCAATAATTATAAGTTCTAAATTCAATAAATATCGAAAACGTTGTGTGTGTGTGTGTAGGAAGCTGCTCCTATGAGATCCGACATCATTTCTTATTTTGAGGTCTACTTCTCAAACACACAATCCGTCGTATTTTTCGCCGATCCGCACCGGTCATCATGATCTACGTATGTTAGATGGATTATGTATCGAATTTTATGAGATTTGGAGACCTCTAGTACATCCATCAAACAATCTTGTTTTTCATGCATTGTAAAGCCATCGATTTTTTAGTCCGTTTGATGGATTAGTTTGAGTTCTCCAAATCTCGTAAAATTTGATAGAAAACCTATCTAACACACGTAAATCACGATGATCGGTGCGGATCGGTAAAAACACAACGGATTGTATGTTTAAGAAGTGAAACTCTAAATAAGAAATAAGGCCGGACCTCATAGGATCGCTCCCCTATATGTGGTGTGGGGGATGTTCCTAAGGTGACAGCTTAGGGTGTAAATTAAGGGGTCACCTACGTGACACTTCATTTCAAGCCCTACGTCATAAATAAATGCTAATGTAATTAATGAAGGCCCCTGCATTTTTGAGTTAATTTTCCATATATATATATATATATAGCTGATCCTATGAGGTCCGGTCTCATTTATTATTTTGAGGCCAACTTTTCAAACATCCAACCCTCCATGTTTTACACCGATCCAAACTGGCCATCTTGATTTTCATGGCACAGATAGGTTGCGTTTCAAATTTCATAAGATTTCGAGACCTCTAACACATTCATCAAGTGGAGTAAAAAATTATCGGTTCTTCGATGCATGAAAAATGTGATCACTTGATAGACATGCTAAAGACTTCAAATCACTTGAAATTTGAATCATAAGCTAACTATACCATGTAGATCAAGATGACCGGTTTGGATCGATGTAAAACATGAGGGTTTGGTGTTCGAAAAGTTGGCTTCAAAATAAGAAATGAGGCCGGACCTCATAGCAGGGAATTTCCTCCTATGGCGTTGAAAAAATGCACCCTCCATAATTTTTTTCGACGATCGACACCAATCATCTTCATCTTTATCATTTAAGATGTGGATACATCAAATTTCATATGATTCTACCACTTTTTCACCGTTGATTTAGTGGGAATAAAATTAACAATTTACCAACAATAGAACTTTTACATTGCTGACTAAACGATGAAAAATTGGTAGAATCATATGAAATTTGGTGTATCCACATCTTAGATGATAAAGATGAAGATGATGTATGCCAATCGTCGGAAAAATCGTGGAGGGCATATTTTTCGACGCCATAGGAGGAAATTCCCTCATATGGCACCTTTTATATATATATATAGAGAGAGAGAGGGGGGTATGAGCCGGCGGCCTTTTTTAAAAAAATGAACCATCGCCCCAAAATACACATCCTCGTGTATTTCATCGATCCAGACCGGCCATCTTGATCTACGTATCATGAAACCCCTATATACAAAAAATCTCGGGATTTAAAGATTTCTAATGCATTCATCAAGCAAATAGAAAAATCAACGGCTTGCCGGTATAGGAAAATTGCGTCGCTTGATGAACGCATTGGAGATCCTTAAATTCCGAGATTTTTATACATAAGGATTTCATCATACGTAGATCAAGATGGCCGCGGATCGGTGAAATACAAGGGGTATGTGTGTTTTGGGGAGATGGCTCATTTTTCAAAAAAGGGCCGCCAGCTCATATGAAGACCGGTGAAGAAACCCCTTGTTCAGTTAAATGTTGTTCACATAATGACTAATTAAGGGAACAGATGTTAGGAAATGGGTGTATTTACACATTTCACGAGGACAATGGATTTGATGATGAGCACAAAAAAAAAGACCATGCATCCATCATACAAGAGCTACCTTCTGTAGGTTGATGCAAGGATATGGTGTATGAAATATGAAGATCCTTTCCCAAGCCAACCAACATGGGTGTCAAGGAATACAATGTAAAGGAAATGCTCAAAAATGAAAATCCAGGCCAGAACAATTCAGGCCTACCAAGGCTTCAAGGGCTTAAGCAGAAAAAAGCAGCATGCTTTCTTTAAATATAAATACATAGTATATTCACCATTATTCAGAATTTTTGGGGTCAGCTACATAAATCTTTTTTGCACATTCAGCCAAATTAAAAGGATCTTCTCTACTAAGCTAGCACATACTGTAACAGAATTTTTGGGGCCAGCTGCATGAATATTTTTTGCATAGAAACTTCATGCATTTGATTGCTAAGAAAGCTTTACCAGCTTTAACATTTCAATAAAAAATTTGCAAATCAAGCACCAGATTGTAGACTTGTAATGATGGGGATGAGAATATAAGGTGCTATTTTGTTGGCTGAGTAATAGAACATGGAAATTGAGTAATAGAATGAGAAAATGAACTAGTAAATAACAATATTGGCCAGGAGCACTAGTGTGGGGGGTTGAAAACAATAATCATGATCCAAGCATGGTACCAATGGGTATAAAACCCTAGAAGCTCAAGTCTCTTTTCATCCAAGAAATGGGCAATCATATTCCCAAATAGAATGAAACTTAAATTGAATGAAACTCCAATGGATTCTCTGTTACAATTAATGCAATCCACACTAACCTTAGCATATGTATAATTTTCAAGCATTTTCTCCTCCAGTGCAGAAAAAGACGAGACAAGATCTTGTATATCAGCATATTCCTCGTCCTTTTCCCTGTGATTAAGTAAAATATGAGTATATAACTGGAGAAACTGAATGACAATCATAGTCAATTATCTACTGATGCAACATTTATTCTTACTCATGCAGTTCCAACTTAATGCCACAAACTATACAACTTGGTTCATGGCATGACCATTAAGATTACATTACAGCATTATACAAGAAGATTATTGCACTATAATCTGGCAGAGCAAACATACCTCACCAAATAAGAAGAATGACACACGGTCCATATTGTAAAATTATACTCCATGTAGTTACTTGCTCAAAAGATTTATGGAGCATGTTAATAAAATATGATTATCATGCCCCAAGAGACATTTATATTTGTTAGATAGAGGTTATTGTATCGATTGTAAGGTAGTGTCAAGTGAGTGTGTAACCACTCAATACAGACTTTTAGTTCTAGATGTTCGATTTAGAAGAGGGCCTAGGAAGATTAGACGTAAGGTAGAGTCTAGAATTAAATGGTAGCGACTGAAGGAAGGTTAACCAAAAAGACTTTATAGATTGTGTAGTTTAAGAAACGGATTGGCAGTCTGAAAATGATTCAGACGCAACATAAAACAAGATAGCTAGTTGTATAAAAAAGTTAGCTAGAGATCTACTTGGTGAGTCGAGGGGTGGTGCTCAACCATCTAAGAATACGTCATGGTGGAATAAAGAAGCAAATGCTGCAATTAAAATCAAGTGAGATTCTTATAGCGATTTGAAGAAAATCAGAGATGCGGAAAGATTTGAGAAGTATAAAATAACTAAAAAGTACGTTAAGAAAGCTGTTCGGCAAGCTAAATCTAAGGTCACAAAGGCGTACAAGAAGTTGAACACTAAGGAGGCTGAAAATGATATATAAAAGATTGCTCGGATGCAAGAAAGAAAGACCAAAGACTTATGTGTAGTAAAGTGTGTCAAAGATGAAGATCAGAAGATTTTAGTTCGAGATGAGGATATGGGCGGAAAGATTATTTTGACAAATTGTTCAATGAGAGCTTTACTACGGATTTGGATGGACTTGTCATTCAATCTCAAGATATAAACCGTGATTTCATGCGTAAAATAAAAATACTTTAGGTTAAAAATGGTTTAAAGAGAATGAAATAAAAAAACGGCTGGTCCAGACAGGATTCCTATCAAGGTTTGGAGATGTTCAGGAAAGATAGGCATTAGATGGCTAATAGATCTGTTTAATAAGATTTTGCAGACCAAACAGATGCTAAATGAGTAGAGAAAAAATACCCTTGTACCTATCTAAAAGAATAAGAGTGACATTCAAAGTTACTTAAACTACCGTGGAAAAAAACTTATGTATCACAGCATAAAGTTTTGGGAGAGAGTGATTGAACACAGGCTAAGGATGTTAAGATTAACAGAAAATCATTTTGGGTCCATGCCTGGACGATCGACGATAGAGGCTATTCATTTACTTCGTTAACTTGTCGAGCGTTTTCGAGAGAAGGGAAGAGATTCGCATATGATATTTATTGATTTAAAAAATACGTACGACAAGATACCTATAGAGGTGTTATGGAGGACAATGATGAAGAGAGTCACGGTCAAGTACATTGACATAATCAAGAACACGTACGATGAAGTAGTGGCAAATGTCAGAAATTGCAGCAGCCTAGCAAGTGATTTTCCGATTATAATTGGTTTGCATCAAGGATCTGCATAAGTCCATTCATGTTTACCATCGTGATAGATGAGCTTACTAGAACTATCCAAGATGAGCTACCTTGGTGTATGTTATCCACGGATGATATTGTTCTAGTACATGAGACGAAACCAAGGATCAATGCCAAATTGGAGTTATGGAGGCAGAAGTTGGAATCTCGGAGATTGAGATTGAGCTGGTCCAAGACAACATATATGAAATGCAAATTTAGCAAATAGAGAAGTCGAGACCACGGTGGTATAACACTGAATAGGCAAGAGATATCACCAAACAATCAGTTTAGATATCTAAGTTCCATCATCCAAAAAGATTGGGAGATCGATAGCGATGCCAACCAAAGAATACATGCTGGTTAGTTGAAATGGGGGACTCCAACAGGAATTTTGTGCGATCATAACTTTCCATTAAGGTTGAAAGTGAAGTTTTATCGGAGCGTTATTCGGCCTTACCTTATTATATAGTACATAATGCTGGGCTCCTAAAAATTATCATACACAGAAGATGCGCATAGCGGAGATACGCATGCTTCGTTGGATGCAGTAACACTAGAAAAGATAAAATGCGAAATGAGGATATTCGTGCAAAAGTTGGTGCAGCACCTGTGAAGGAGAACCGGGAAAACCTGCTGAGATGGTTTGGTCATATGAGACACAGACTTATGAAAGCACCGGTTCGACAAATGGATACTCTCAATATAGGCAATGTCAAAAGAGTGAAAGGGAGACCGAAGAAAACGTGGATAGAAGTGATACGAAAAGATATGGTTGCCAAAGGCCTCAATGAAAGTATGTTGTTCGATAAGAGAGTGGAGACAGACGATTCATGTGTTGGACCCGGCATAATTCTCATATTGGTTCATATAGCCTACCCCATATGCTTGGGATAAAAGACTCAGTAGTATTTGTAACTAACCCAAAATCCGTCCAAATCAAGTGCCTCAATCCTGGATGATTGGATGGTTGATTGGATATATCTCTTAGTTGGACTAAGAGAACAGATTTGGAATCAACAGAATATCTTTCGGTTGAGATAGTGGATAATGTTGTTGAGATAACTCAACAGTATTAATCTCTATAAAAGGAAATAAAGCATCCTCTATTCCTACTATTCCAATCACTTTAAGGATAACCATCTCCTAGAAGAAACCCTAGCTCTTTCTCCTCTCCCGATCAAGCTAGCACCGCAGTGAAGAGTGAAGGCTTCTCGCTGAAGCTTTAGTGTGGTCGCCTCTCGGCCTTTGCAGGAGCATCGCAAATTCGTGGCATGGGTAAAACAACCATCCAGGGTGTAAGGTATGCCTAATTTCCGCTTCTAGAGTGCATTGCTAATCTACTCATGTTCATACTTTTTAAATTAAACACTACATTGGTATCAGAGCATACCTTAATAAAAAAAACTATTGTGACATTTGACAAATGGCTGCAAAAATGCCATTGCCAACCTCACCAAGAGTGAGAAACTGCGTACCGGTCCAGAATATCGCAGGCAGGCTAAAAAGTACAAAGAGTGGTCTTAAAAGGATCGATCAACACAGTTTACAATGTTAGCTACGATGAGGAATGACCTTATCGCCGAGTTCGAGGATTATACTATAGCAAAGAGCCTCATGGATGCTCTGAATGAACGGTTTGGGCAAGCTTCGGCGACAAGGATTTTGTCCTTCACTTTAAAGCTAGACGCTTATAAGATTCCTGCTGGGCAAGATATCAAATTCCATTTTCGTATGTTGGCATCCTTGATCCGGGATCTAGAAATAGTTGGAGTACCTTTGACTGATGAACAGGTGCAAGTAGTTATTCAAGCACTTCCCGACTCTTGGAATGATATGAAACCAGTCTTGTCCCATGCCGAGAATGTGAAAACGTTCAAGGACGCATGGGGCAAGGTCGAGTTTGAAGCAGAGCGCAGGCAAGTGCTTAAGCCCAAAAACGCCAAAGCCTAGGTGGTGGAAGGACCTATGCGTAAGGCCAGGGACCTAACCGTAAAAGGTATGCCAAGAAATTCAAGAAGAATGACTCGAAACCAACTAAGCCGAAGAAGCATAGAAAGAAAGTGCAAGATAGGTCTAAAGCTTATTGTTTTAACTGCAGCAAGCTAGGTCACTATGCACTTGAGTGCGCTGAACCTCAACAACCTACAACCTCGACAGGTAATCTCTCATCTTTCTTCTTTAGCATTGATTGCTAGCTCAGTCTTAATGGTTGACTCTACAAACTTTTGGATTGTAGACTCGGGAGCAATAGACCATGTCTCTCGAGAAAGGGAGGGATTCGTAGAGTTCAGGAGGGTACCAGTCGAGAGAAGAAGACTATACATGGGGAATGAGTCTTACGCGGAGATGCAGGGCATCGGCACATACAAGCAACCATTGGGTTCTAAGAACGAGTGGATGCTCCGAACATACGACGAAACTTACTCACAGTGACGAAATTGATGGGTTTAGGACTTAGCATTTGTTTTAGGAATAATTCCGTGTAATTTTATTCAAACTCCTCTCTATTTTGCGTTGGGCGTCAAGTTAATGGCTTTATTGTTTTAGACAGTGATTGTGTTAATAATAATAATTTGTCTTCGTTTTCCTATGCTATTGTTAATTCAGTTGATGAATCAAATTTATGGCATAGAAGACTAGATCATATTGGCATAGATAGAATGGCAAGGCTAGTCAGCAGCGGCCAACTTTGGCACACTTACCAAGGTCGATCTATCTACTTGCGAATATTGTCTCGTAGGAAAGGCCACAAGAAAGCCATTTGGAAAAGAAATGAGAGCAACTGCTCCATTGCAGCTAATTCACCTTCTGACATCTGCAGACCAGTCAATGTAAAAGCACGTAGCGAAGCGTCTTATTTTATAACCTTTATTGATGACTATTCTAGGTATGGACACATGTTTTTGATTTCTCACTGATATGAAGTATTGGACTACTTCAAGCCCTATCTTAACGAGATGGAAAATCAACTAGGCAAAAGCATTAAGGCTTTGCGCACGGATCGCGGAAGGAATACTTATCAGAACAGTTCAAAGAACTGCATGAGGAAAAGAGGATTGTTAGACAGCTGACAATGCCCTATACTTCGCAACAAAATGGTGTTGCGGAGAGACGAAATAGAACACTGCTAGATATGGTTAGGAGCATAATGGCATAAGCCAATCTTTCTATATTATTTTAGGGAGATACGATGTTGACAGCGACTTATGTTCTAAACTAAGTGTTTTCTAGGTTGGTACAATCAACCTCTTATGAGTTAATGGGCAGACAATAAGCCAGTGTTGGACCACGTACGTCCTGGGGTTGTGCTGCCTATTTGCACATCACTTCTCATCGGTATGGTTAGTTAGGTCGTAGAGAGAGTGTATTTTCATACGACATTTCAAGCATTCGAAAGGATGTGCGTTCTTAGATGAGCATAAGGATGGGATTGTGACTGAGATCGAGTCACGAGATATTCAATTTCTCGAGGAGGATTTCCTGCAAAGAGGTTAAATAGGTCAAGATTTAGGTTTGTACGAAATTGAGGATAGCTCCCGTCAACCGATAATGGAAGAGGAATTAGTTCCTCCACCAGCTGGGGACAGTGGAAGCGTGATACCGGTAAATGACTTGGAGCCATTTACGGAATCTCAACAGCCTCGAAGATCGTCACGTGGAACTGTACCCCGACGTCGTTTTGAGATCGAGGGGGAAGTGTTCATGGTAGCGCCACATGATATTGTGGAGCCTAAGTCATACTCGGACGCTATTTTAGGTGATGCGGCTAAAGAATGGATAGCAGCAATGGAAGACAAGTTGGACTCTATGAAGTAGAATCAAGTCTGTGACTTGGTAGATCTTCCCACCGGACGCAAGACCATTGCAAACAAATGGGTTTTCAAGATCAAACGAAAGGAGGATGGGACAATTGAGCGATGCAAGGCACGCTTAGTAGCGAAAGGGTACATCCAAAGGAGTGGGGTGGACTATGAGAAAACATTCTATCCAGTTGTGAGAATAGCCTCAATTCGCATAATATTACCATTGGTTGCGCAAATGGATCTTGAATTGGTCCAAATGGACGTCAATACAGCCTTTCTTTACGGATAACTGGAAAATAAGATCTATATGGATCGGTCAACTGGTTTTGTAGCAAAGGTCTTGAGCACAAGGTGTGCGAATTAAATAAGTCCATTTAGTGCTTCAAGCAGTCTTCCAGAGTATGGTATTTTCGATTCCATCGAATCGAATGATCGATCATAACAATTGTGTCTACCTATAACAAGCTGCAAAGAGTTCGAGATCTTGTAATTATATGTTGATGACATTTAGTTGGCTGGGAACTACATAGAGACCATAAATGTCATTAGGAGTTGGTTGTCATCCAACTTTGAGATGGACGTGGGTGATACTCGCTTTGTACTTGTTCAAATTATGAGAGACAGTTCTAAGAAAACCTTAGGTTTGTCTCAAGAGACTTGCATTAAAAATATCTTTGAACAATTTGGCATGAGCGGATGCAAATCCATTGGTTAAGCTTGGAGCAATGTCCCAAATCAGAGGCCGAGAAGAAACAAAACCAGAATGTTCTGTATAGAAGTGCTATTAGTAGTCTAATGTATGCTATGATGTATACAAGGCCTGATATATCATTTTTCGTAGGGTTGTGTAACACCCCAGCACGATTGTACGTTATTTAATTATATTAAATAATTATATTGGGCAAAATAATAATTGTCAGCGTTACTAAGTATATCGGATAGTGGGTTATGTTCGTTTATGCGAATTGATCATGTTTATACCCGACCCGTTTGCATGAAATATGTAATGGAGTTAATATTTAGATGGAACACATTATGGTTATGTAAGTTGGTTATTAAAGGATAATTGGTATCTAACAATTGGTTGCTACTGTGTTATTATCTTATTTAAAGATTCATGCGATATTTTATTAATCTATTGTTTGTAAATCTGTAATACCCTAGTTCATTTATACCAGTTCTAGTTCATGTGTTTCTTTATTTATGGTATTTTCCTGATTTATTGTGTTTTGGGTGCGAATAATGTATTTGACATTTGTATTTGCATCCGACCCGACCCGCATGCTTGAAACCAGTCTTGATTCATGTTTATGATTATCCTGACTTGTTACGTAGACTGGTGCATTTTCATGTTTAGTGAATACTGGCATTTTATCTGGCATTTGCATTTTTACAATATAATATTTTAAGTCACATAAAATATTTTAAAAATACATTGCATGGCCTGCATGATACCCCTAACCCCGTGGTAGTATCCGCGCATCTTGTTCTCGTCCCGTTCAGTGAAACGGACTTGTTTGGATGGCTACGCGCACGTGCGTGCATCCATTCTTGGGAGTATGCATTTATCGTTATCCGGACATTCATTTTTTTATTTTGGTCGACATGTATATTTTTCGTATTTTAAAACTGAATTTTAAACCCGACCCGGGTATGTTTTGGACTATGTTTATATTTACCAGAATATCAAATTTTATTTATATAATATTAATTTTATAAATTGATACAAATTAAAATTTAGTTAACTAATAAAAGATTTTTTAAATTTGAATCTAAACTAATTTCCTAACAAACTAACAACCCCTTTCTCTCTCTCTCTCCTCTGCATATATATATTTATATATATTTTATTTATTTAATTTTTCTTTCCTTATTTATTACACAGCCTCTTCTTCTTACTTCTTTCTTCTTTCTTTTTCTTGATCTTGTTTCTTGACTCCGGTGATCACCGCCGGAGCCGTGCTCGTCGCTGACGATCCGAGTGATCCAGTGAACGTACCTGACTTGCGTGATCACCCTCGTGCGTTGTTTGGAACCGTTTCGTGTACCGTACGCGCGTCGCGACAGTTCGCCGACGAAGGACGTTCCATACATATCCGTTCTTGTTCCGTCTAGGTAAGTTAATCTTGCTACATATTATATAACTCATTATATACCTATTTAAATAAATATCATACCTGTATTTTAAATCAAGCATTGCATGTTTCATATTACAGCCTTTCGACGTTCCGTTTACATTTGTATAGTGCATTTCAGATCTAGGGCATGCAAACCAATCTTAATTACATGCTACATTACTTTAGACGCGTCTATTTTAACAATGGAATACCTGTATTTAAAATCATGCACCCCATATTTAGTTTTATAACTTTTCGATATTCCGTTTGCATCCATTCATATCATTTCAGATCTAGGTCATGAAAACTTATCTTATTACATACTATGCTATCATATACTGCATCAAATTGAATAGTTACATTTCATATTACTTAGTTATATGTTCCGCAGTTGTTAGTTTATCATTTTACGATTATGTGATACCCGTTTGCATCCATATCATTTAAAATATATATCGTCGTAATATTTCTTATTATTATCTTTAATTACTTTATAATCTGCATTTTATAATGTTATACATTTAAAAATATTATAGTTTACACATGAAACGTCGTTGCGAAGCGGATACGACAAATCTGAAATTTACTGTACGCCTTACCTTATAAAATTCATTATAAATTATAGAAAAATCATTAGTATACGTTCTTTAGTTCGTTACGAAACTAACTCAGAATACTATAACTCTATGAAATATTTACTTGCAAAATAAATTGTTTAAATAACGTGAAATGCAAATGAAAATATCTCTAAACTGCTGTCCAGGGAAATTCCAGCAGCAAATTTTCAACTTCGAATGTTCATAGCTTTTTGTAGGGACAACCTGAGATGCTTATACTTATAAAAATGAAAACCTTATTGAATTATCTTTGTTTTGATATAAGAGACGTCCATTTTGGAGAACGTTTGTTATTTTTAAGCTATTTTACAAATCAGGGTGACGCTGAATTTCTAAACGGAACTTTCTTGTGCATGGTTAATCAATACCACTTTTATAGTTATTAATCGGTTTGAATACGTTATCCATGTTAATATTATTATATCAATATCTATTTAATAAATAATAGTGCTTGTGTTTTAATATTCAACAAATTTTACCGATTTACAGTTTTATAGTATCCGTCTATATCCGTACGATTTATTACATATCTAGTTGCACGCCGAGAGCATATTATTTTATGTTACTGTTGTATTAATGCACCATGCTTGATAATTGTGCATCCTACATAGTCATGATGTAACCCCTGACAAAATATTTGTGCATCCATGTTTTACAATGCATCTGTACTTGCTACAGTTTTAGTATGAGTATCCGCTTGACACATGTGCACTACCTGTCATGACCTGGTATACTACTGCTTGACTTGATACCTGATACACCACTACTTGACATGACTTGATACATGTACACTACCTGACATGACCTGATATATCACTACTTGACATGTTACCTGATCCTGTTTCTAATGCCGACAATCCTGACATGTTGTCCCGATGGACATATCATGTTGTCTGTACAGACAAAGCTGTTCCTGCTTGATCCTGTGTTGGCATTAGTCTCAGATTTATAAATACCTGACTTACACACATAACTTGGGGGTATGGGGAAATCAAGAATGTAGCTGAACGTAACTCAAAGGGCTATTATATCATTTTCCAGTGGCCCCGTGGGGAATGAACGGGACATAGACTCACAGTCTATTACATCATTTTACCGTGGTCCCGTGAGGAATGAACGGGGCATAGATCGATGAGTTACGATGAGGATTACATTAATTGATTTCGAATAACTTTATAGTAGATAACCCTATAGCACAGTTTAGACTACTCACTGCACTTCACCTGTTTATATCCTGTTCACTGATTTATATTCATGTTACTGTTACTTGTTATTGATGACTTGTTACTGTTCATACTCATGCCTGCATGACTTGTTACCCCCTGATTATATTATTGTTGATATTATGACGCACTGACGTCTGGGTTTTGCATGGCCCGGATCCTCTACCTTTGTCGCAGGCTGATCAAGAGTATTTCCGCCGTCAGGCCGAGCAGTGAGGATTCTGTTAGTATCCAGTTAGTTATTTCCTTACTTTCCAGATGTTATTGTTACTTGGATTTATTACTTCCGCATATTATTTCTCGACTCGTTTATTCTGGCTCATGGACATGTACTAGATAGTTTATTTACTTTCCTGTTCTTGAAATCTCTACAGCCGTAATGTGACTGTGGAGGGATTTTTCCTATCTACAGGTAGTATGGTTGGCTTGTCACGTGCCTATCTTAGCGCACTCTGGGAAGCGGGACGTGACAAAATCTATTTGCATCTTAAATAATATGCATACAATATATTGTCTAGGATATTTGGTAGCCTTGATATTATGGCTTAGCATGTTGTGAGGATAATATGAATATAAATTAGTTGTTTGATAATCCCTAAATATATTCTTGAGATTCTGGTACCAGGTTGACGGGAGTTTTACAATATCTTTTATAGTATTATATTTGTTTACTAATCGAATGATATTTTTATTAATTCATATAATATATTGTATTTTATAAAATTAGATATGTAACGATTATATATATATATATATATATATATATATTAGTATGATAATTTTAAGATATACAAGATATGCTAGGATATTATGAATCCTTTTAAAATCTTTTAAAAACAAATTTTGGGGTAGATTGTGGGTAAACCTAACAAGGAGGGGGTTTTAAGAAATTTTGGCTTTAAAATCCTATTTAAACTCATCATCTTTCTCTAAATCTCACAAAGTTTCGCTCCCTCTCTCGACTTCATCTCCCTCCTCATCTCAACACTTCCTCATTTCAAAACCGAGCAACCCATCACCCTCGTCGCCTCAACCGCTCGCTCGTTCTCATCTTGCCGAGACCCATCGCACCAGCACCCATCGCTGACCTCCTTCCCTGCAACCTTCCCTCTAATCATACTTGATTCCCCGAGCACCTTGCCATCGATACCATCACAGCAAACCCATGCCAGCCGTGAATCTCACTTCTCTGTTGTAAGTTTGATCTCTTCTCTGTAACTGTGAAGATAATAAAAAAGAATATATAATAAAAACCCTAGTTTTATATATATTTTTTGTGTTTGGAGATGACTATGATGGTATCTACAAATTATTGAGAGTTTGTACAGTTTAACCGATGATAAAATTTATCTAGGCGGAGCACAAGTCAAGCCATAGTCGATATCGTGCCTCGCATCTAAGTTTTGTCGTCTTTCCCTTGATCTATCGTACGAGGCAAGTATTTCTAAATACTTGTTACATGGTAGTTATAGCCGGATCATGTTTGGCGTAACAATATTATTTTTATTATATTTATTTTCGGGTAAATTATTGAGATCTAATTAATTAACATTAATTAAAGATTATTTTAATACAATCAATTTGGTATAATAAACGTATAGGAAGTTATATGAGTATCGTTACAGCTATCTAGTTAGTGCAAGTGTCGCTAATTTGATAGTATCACAGTAGAATAGAAATATTATATATATGGTAAAAAGATTAAATAGTTGATATCATATTTACTCGTAGTAACACATTATCCGACTTTTTATAATATGTGTTACCTGATTGTCTATACATACTATTGACATAATTCCCGATATGATGTTACTGTTATTGCTATCATGCTAGTGCCTATTTGACTTTAATGCTTACTGAAGCCAACAATCCTGACTTGTTGTCTTGATAGACATAACCTATACCTGCTTGTTCCAATATTGGCATTAGGTAGATATCATTTCTATACCTGACATGAACATAAAACCTGGAGAAATGGGAAAATCAAGAATATAACTGAATTGTAACTCAAGAGTTACTTGCGTCCGTGATTCCGGAGGGTGACGGGATATATACTGTTGAATTACATAGAGTACATTAATTGATTTTAAATAACTTTATGATAGATAATATAGCGACTTGAACCCTTAGGATACACGTGAAATGGTTGATAATGATATTTTGCTTGTTGCATCACATGTACTGTTATCGCTTATTGTTTATACTCATGACATCCCATTCTTGCACATGACATACTATATCACTTATCGTTCATATTATTATTATTATGATATTTATGATGCACCGACGTTTGGGTTTTGCATGACCTAAATCTTTTGACCTTATCATATGAGGATCATGAATACTTTGACAAGATTGCCGAGCAGTGAAGAGTTTTCCGCTTATTTTAGTTTAGTGATATTTTAGATTTATTTTCTAATTCTGGATTTATCGTTTTATCGTTGTGATTTCATAAAGGACGAGCCTAGGATATTGTCTCTTATTACCTTGGATCCGTATTTGTTTCCGCTACCATTCTCGTTATTATTTATTGTGGCAGTTTGGACATGAGATAGATAGAAGATATTTATTTTCTGCTCTTGATATCTGATTGATAGTCATAATGTGACTATAGAAGGATATTTCATCACCATATGTAGCATGGTTGGCTTTGTTACGTTCCCGTATTTATGTATTTTGGAAAGCGGTGCGTGATAGGTTGATGAGCAGGTATCAGTCCAATCCCGGAGTCGCTCATTGAAAAGGAATTAAGCGGATTTTGAGGTATCCAAGTGTTACGACGGTTCAGACACTCAACTGATAGGATATTTAAACGCCAACTGGGCCAGCGATTTGGATAAACGAGCCTCGACGTCAGGATATGTTTTCTTACTCAATGGCAGGGACATCTCTTAGAGTAGTAAGAAACAAGAATGCATAGCCCTTTCTACCATGGAGGCGGGGTACATAGCAGCTTGTGCTGGAGCGCAAGAGGCGGTTTGGCTATGTAGGTTTTTGGAGAGTTTGAGCATTGTGCCACATACGAGGGACATAGTGACCTGTGACAATATATCGGCAATCGCTTACTCCAATGACCCATGGAAAGTCGAAACACATCGAGATCCGATACCATTTCCTTAAGAAGCAGGAGAAAAATGAGGTCCTGCTGAAGTATATCGCTACGGGTCAAATGGCAGTGGATCAACTGACAAACGGTATAGCCGAGGATTGGTTCATGCAACACATTAGAGCTATAGGACTCCGTCCTTGGTGACGTTATCCATGTATTATGATGGATCTCTATTTCCTTTCTACTTTTGTTTAGATTTATTATGGATGGCAATAATGTAAACATTTATTGATAATTTAGTCTGTTTTCTTTTCATATATTTTTTAGAAAATACATATGCTTAAATTATTAGAATATTATTTGCAGGAGTACATACAAAGTGTACAAGGTACACATGTACAAGGTACATAACATGTACAGGGTACACGAAACGCAAATAAGAATAACTATTTAAAGTTACATCAGCAGGTATGAACTCACTCACACGAGAGATCCCCTTCAACGCTGTGTCAGCATTGTGAAAATGAGAATAAGTGTTGTTTGTTCTTATTGGGAAGCAATGACTTCACTGTTACGTTACTAGATACAATGACAGTGGGAGCACTTAAATAAGTCGCCTTGAGTAGGTCAGGATGAGATCGAAAGGTATCGACAAAATTACGATCGAGTGGAAGCTCCCATAATCCACTTTACCTGTTAATAAAAGCCAAAGATAGGGTTTGACTCGTCGTACAGGATGCGAACTTGTCGATAAATCCTAGTCATGTCACAAGGCGATAACGACAAAACAAGTCTGTCACAAGGTGGTGGAGCTTGAGATCTATATGGTATACTACAAAATGACGTAAGCTCTTAGGGAAAATTTATATCGTAGCACGTTAGCCATACAACGTGTGCAAGCGACCACATGTAAGGAGGTTGAGGGATGGATCCTATCTCCCTCACTGTGTACGCTTTTAAAGGTAACCACCAATAGGTAATTAAAAAAGTACCCTTAGAGACAATGGGTTATCTGGAAAGGAATGTTGTGAGCGACTGCTATTTTGGTTGTTGTTTCCTGATGCGATGAGATAATACCGAACATACGGGGCAATGTCAGGAAAACGGATGAATAGCAGACCTAACTATTCAGAGCCAGAGAAAGATCGATTTGCATGTCTCCTGATCATATCACGGACCCATCTCTTATTAAGAGAGTGATGGATTGAGGATAGAACCATGTTGTTCGACTATGCGTCTAAGAGGGATTGACGGTACTCGAGCAGACTAGGACGGGACTCCCGAGTTTCCTGAAAGGAAACGAATAGGTTCGCCATATGACTAATTATAATATGGGGTATGAGAAACCAATTGATTAACACTTTTAAGTGTTTCTTTGTTAAAGAAGATCCATGTATCAGTCCTAAGGGATCTAGCTGCAAGGCTACCCAAATGCAGATTCTCGAAGGTTGCATGGCATGCTAGCTACATATAAACGATGAAGAGGTAAAGGAGACTTGAAGGGTGAATCACTCTGGGAGTCGGCTTGGGAAGTCAGTAGTCTGAACCACTTGTTTGTGTGAGTGGGAGTATGTTAGTATCTAAACCAAAATCCGCCCAAAGCAAGTGCCTCAGTCCTGGGTGATTGGGAAGTTGATTGGATAGATCTCTTAGTTAGACTAAGAGATCAGCTTTGGAATCAACAGAATATCTTTCTGTTGAGAAAGTGGATAATGCTGTTAAGATAACTCAACAGTATTAGTCTCTATAAAAGGAAACATAGCATCCTATATTCCTACTATTCCAATCACTTTATGCATAACCATCTCCTACAAGAAACCCTAGCTCTTTCTCCTCTCCCGATCAAAAGCTAGCACCGCTGTGAAAAGTGGAGGCTTCTCGCTGAAGCTTCAGTGTGGTCGCCTCCCGACCTTTGAAGGAGCATCGCTGATTCGTGGTATGGGAAAAACTATCCATGGTGTAAGATATGCCTAATTTCAACTGCTAGATTGTATTGCTAATCTACCCATGTTCATACCTATTCGGTTAAACACTACAATATTATTCCAGTTGGATGTGTCCATGGCTGTGTGCAAAAAGACTTGCAAAGTTAAACCAACATGCACATGGTGCCGTTAAAGAGTGACCAAAATTATATGACTGAAGTCAATTAGTTACCACTTCAATAACCTTCATAGGAAATTCAATCAGGAAATAGGATCAAGAGAAAGGCTTGTCATTGATCATGGAAGGCTGGTTGACAGATAGGAAAGCTTTCCTACTTATTTATGGACTTAAATCAAGCAACCAGCAACACATGATAATGCAAAACGCATCAAACCTAAGATTGAGTCTAAATTCCTTGACTGGCAGCTCCTAGAAATATAGATTTTAATATCAATCGTTATTTTCTGAATTCTCATTAAAATCGAAGAGTCTAAAGTACTACTCTTTCAAAAATACTACGTCATAATATAAGAATGATGAGAGCAAGGGTGCGCTTGGCAGAAGATAATCTATGTGGTAATCTTTGATTACCATGAAATATTACCATACTTTTTTAGGTGCAAACGGTATTCCCAGAAATATAGGATTGCCATGGTAATCAAATGCCCTCATTTCATAATAATCTTATTCCTCCCAAAACATGTGTTTATCCTAGATTACCACGAAATATCCCCGCTTAACATGAAAAGAGCCATGCCGGCCGGCTTCGCCGTCCATAGTCGGTCGTCCTCTGTCCAGCCCACCGCCAATCAGCCATTCGCCGCCGGCCGGCCGGCAGTTATCACCGATTGTTCACCGGCCAGTAGTCATCACCGACTGTTCACCGGCCAGCCTGCCGCCGATCGGACGTTCGCCGCCAGCCGTAGTCTGTCGCTAGTCGTCTACCGGTTGGCCCCATCGCCAGCTGACCCCGCCGCCCGTTGCCGGCAGCTCGCCAGCCCGCCGCCGATTGGCCATTCGTCGCCGGCCTCGCCGCCATCCACCGATCCTCCTCTAACCTCGCCGCCAGTTGCACGTACATATATTGCCGAGAATGATTAAAGTATACCAAGCATGTTAATGCAAGATTCCTTGAAATTAGATGCCCGGTCATCCCATTTCCGGGAATGCAAGGATTCCCGGTAATCTTCCATTCCATGTACTAAGTGCAACCTAAAGAGAATTTTGGGGAATTCAGAGTATGGTGATACATAAGTACAGATATTTAGAATGGATGCACAGTTAATTAGCGTAAACACACAACCGATATAGAGATCACTGGTGGAGCATGACTAGTGGACTACTGCTCAAGAACACTTATAAGATGTCCTAGTTTGCAGTTGAAGGAACAAATTGGATATAAGACGTGAAGGAATATAGAGCCTCCACTTGGTCAACTACCAAGGAATTTTTTCTGGAACTCCTTGTAAATAGACCGCAGTTTCTTTACTAAACTCTCATTTGAACACAATAAAATTGTGGAGAAAAAAGGCATGGTAACCATAATGAATTCTTTTAAAAATCATTATGTTTGGTTGAATCTCATAATAACAAAACAGGGGAGTAATACAACAGTTCCAACGATCCTATTTGACCAAATGATGCTAATGCTACTGTCATACCTATCGTGAAGCCAGATGTGTTTGTACTTGTTATACAGTCCCTGACAAAGTTCGTCTTTGCAATATCCAATGTTACTCAGGACAATTAATAACTTTTTCTGGGAATCACCAACGACGCCACCAGAATGAACACCAGGCAATTCACTTTCAAACCCATGCATATATCCATTTTGTAAATGGCTTTCTTTGTTTGATCTACTTTCAGCGAGTTCACTTCCAATCCGTTCAAGATAACCTGATCATTGCACATATTGAAACTAACATTTTTAATATGAAAAATAAACAACTTCTGCAATGAACTGCAGAAAGAAAAATAGTAGACTTCATGTTTCAGCATACCAGCAAAATCCACAAAACAGTTCAAAAATGCAATTCTCACAGATTCTTGAATTTCATGAAGTTGCCCAAACATGTTTTCCAGCCTGGTAGCCTCGCTCCTCAGATTCTGAATCATTCTAGAACAAAGAATGAGATTAGTTAATTTATTTTTCTTTTGCCAATGGTAAATGGGTGTTTTGACTACATAACTGAGATAAGCAAATGCCTCATAATTTGATACATTTTATTTGAAATATAACCACAAGTTTGAAACAGACAAATTAAATTCCAAACATCAGAGGGGAGGGGGGGGGGGAGAGAGAGAGAGAGAGAGGAAAAGGTGTTGACGAGCATTTAGGAATAATCTCTCCAGTTTTTTTGTTTTTTTTGTCTTTTGAGATTCACTATATCGCCTTACCATTACTCTGTATATTTGTATATGTAAAACAGTATAACTGTAGTTATGCGTCCCGGTGTCCTAATTTTAACAGAATCTTTGCGTTCCATGTTTAGTCCTATTTCATGTCCAAGTTTGTGCTTCCTAGAAGGAAAACAATGGATTTTCTACAGAGGCCGACAATCAAAATTTGTAAATTACACAACCTGTATTTTAAATGTCTACCAAGTCTTCTCCAAATAATCAAGGTTTAGGAACCCCTCTTAACTAATCATTTCATTTCATACTCCCGAAAGATTCATCACGATATTTAACAGCTGCAGCTAAAGTTATAAACTGCTCTCCGCACCCTCTTTCCTGACCCTTCAGGAAATGCATGAGCACCTTTACATATGCAGGCCCAGTATCGATGCCTAGTCGTCACCTTATCCTTGAATAATGCAACTCTGCATATAATTAGGTCACCCCATCTTGTTTCTGACAATTTTAAGCCTAGAATATAGACTTATGAGAAGGTGAAGAATTGTTGGCAAGCAAATTTTTGTTTATTACAAATAGCAAGAAAGACGCTGAGCTATCAAAATTAAGGAACAAAATTTAAATGACAGTTGTTCTTGATCATAGGTAAAGACTTACAGATCAATCTGATTCATTGCCGAAATTGTCATTGCTCGAAATGCTAGGGGCAAGTAAGAAATTGCATATGAAGATTTATTCCTCTCCAAGGTTGATAAAGGAATCCAAACTTCCTCTTTGGATAACTCCTCAGTTGTTGCCCGCATCCATGTGCACAGTCTAAGTATATGGATCTTTGTAATTTCAAAATGAAGAGCACGCAAAGATTTGACTGCAAGAATCATGAAGAACAATCAGACAAAAGCTTCCTAGTACCATGAAGAATTTGTAACTTAAAAAAAATTAAAATATTTACCGGCAATTAGAGGAGCAGATTCTTTCCCCTCAAGAGCCAGACATGCTTTAGCTATTTCCTTTATAGCATCACTCATGTATGAGCAAAGAATATTAGATCCTTCAAAATCACGAAATGTACTATGAACCTGTCGAGAAAAGGAACTACTCACTTTTTTCGTAAAGCATGATTTTATGGGTAAACAGTGGACTGGATTGGTAACTGACTTTTAGAGTGAAGCAGATTTATTTGGAAATTAAGGATGCAAAATAAGCAACAAATAGCAATACCCATGATTCATAGGACAAAATATTCGATGGCTAATTTAAGAGCAAAATAAGTAAAATAAATGTAGACTCATGTATCAAACGCATTTCAGTTAAAGAACCACATTACTGCTACAGAAGGGGATTCACCAATGATGGGGGTCTTTAGACATCAAATTCACCATGAAGAGGTGATAAGCAATTATTTGTTTGTTTGTTTGTTTTTGTTTTTTTGTTTTTTTTTTTTTTTTGGGGGGGGGGGGGGGGGGTTCAACATTAAATGCACGTGTTTTTATGCAAAGCAAAAGTGAGATTTTTATACCTTAAGCTCATATGCAGAGACCGTTCCTTGGACCATTTCAGCAACTTCTTCTAGAGAATGGCTTGAATACTTCATGTCACCAGCCTTATCCTCGCTCTTATTCGGGCCAGATCTGGCATTTACGTCAGAATCAAGCAGCACATTCCCAGCAGTCACCTGGAAAGACAAGCAAAACAAAGAATAGCAGAAGAGTGAAAACTTTTTGCTATTATGTTTTTGGTGGTGGGTGGGGGGGAGGGGGGAAGGGGGGCAAAATCTTCAATTATAAAAGAAAAAAGAACCACTTTGCAGCTTTAATACACTGGGAACAATCTTTGTTCAGGTTGCAAGGGAAAATTAAACAAAATAAGTTTATTGCAACAGGTAGACCAATTAAATTGACCAAATTTTCATCTGTGGAGACAATCATGCAAGCATAATAGTTTTGTAGGGCTATACAGGATAGAATTGAGTGAAATTCGGCCAAAGCCAAAGTACATTGGCTGCAAAGCATCCACATTAGAATTAGCCCGAATAGTGCCCACAAATCCAAATGGTGTTCAGAGTTTGGTATTGCTCACTAAAGCATAATAGCATTCTTATGGAAAAATATCACATCATTAGTGACTTGACGGTTGCTATTTCATAGTTTTCAACCACATCACAAGAAAATGGTGTCGGCTGGTTTCTTCTATTTCAATGCGCATGACATTGAGTGTAATGCTTCCAGAGAATATATATATATATATATATATATATATATAGAGAGAGAGAGAGAGAGAGAGAGAGAGAGAGAGACCCTAGGAGGCTTTTGCGTTAGGTGGCGTGAAAAACCTATATCCTCTACAAATTTTTTCGACGATCGACGCCCATCATCATCTTTATCATGTAAAATGTAGATACAACAAATTTCAAGTGATTCCACCACTTTTTCACCATTAAATTAGCAATGTAAAAGTTCTATTGTCTGTAAACCATTAATTTCGCACCCATTAAATCAACGGTGAAAAAATGATAGAATCACATGAAATTTGGTGTATCCACATCTTACATGATACAGATGATGATGATGGGTGCCGAACGCCGAAAAAAAATCGTGGAGGGTGTATTTTTTCGACGTCATAGGAGGAAATTCCCTCCTATGGCACCTTTCCTCCGTTATATATATATATATATATATAGAAAGTTGTATGCATGGCCCCAAATCCGGCAATTTTTTGTCGTTTAGCGCGGAAAATTAGCCTCCACCCCCGGGTTCTAATATAATTTGCATTTGCTCCTATCAACTTAGAATACATGGAAAAAAGATTCATGCAAATTTAGACTCCGCCCCCTGGATTCCATATAAATTTGCATTGGCCCTTTCTTCACCTCTAAATCCTAAGGAAACTTTTCGAAAAAAATTCATTCGCCCAACACAAGTGCGTGGGGCACCTTGCTAGTTAAACATTCAATTTACTGAGGCAGGGCTTTCTGCAGAGGAGTCCACAATTTTCCACTGGTTGAGCAGACATCATTGCTGCGGTGCTTTTTTAGGTTTTCATATTAAAGTTATTGTTGTCCGTGATGCTGTCAACTACCGATTTAAGCAAATTGATAATGCAGTATTAGTGGCCTTTATGTATGTGTGAGAATGGAGGAAAAAGGCCCTAGAAGGGAAATCCTCCTATGGCATCAAAAAATTCTACACTACCACATTTTCACCGTTGATTTCATGGTGTAAAAATTCTAAAAATGCTCTATTATCGGAAAACCGTTAATTTAGCACCCACCAAATTAACGGTGAAAATGTGTAGGAATCACATAAATTTGGTGTATCTACATCTTAGCCGATGAAGATTAAGATTGCGGGTATCGGTGGAGGATAAATTTCTTTCTATGCCCGAGGAAGAAATCCTCTCCTAAGGCCTTTGTCCTCCATTATTCGCATATATATATATATATAAGAATAATGGAGGAAAGGTGCCACATGAGAGAATTTCCTCCTATGGCGTCGAAAAAATATACCCTCCAATTTTTCCGACGGTCAACATCCATCTTCTTTTTTATCATATATGTTTGTATAGCAATATAAGTTTCTGTTCGTATCCGAGTCATTGTATACATATTTACTCTCATGTCTATTGCTGATAACAAATCTACTCCAGTTGAATATTCAGTAGCTCCTCTAGGTTTTAATGCATAAGACAATAACTTTTTAAATTTAATATATATTTGTGGTAGAGTATCTAGAGTATTCAAACTAAAGAGAATTTGACTAGGCTCCTTCCAATAGAATTTGATATCAAATCTTAACCATTTTTTGACCATTGGATTTGGTTTGGGATTTATGCAATTAATTATGTAATGGTTGGAAAAATGAAAACTTTTATTCATAATTGATTGCATACATCCGAAAGTGGACCTAATAGTCAAAAAAGTATATAGGATTTGATATCAATCAAATCCTATAGGAAGGAACCTAATTGAACTATATATGTTGAGAGGGAGAGAATAATGGAGGAAAGAAGCCATAGGAGGGTATTTCCTTATATGGCGTCGATAAAATATATTATCCACCGTTTTTTCGACGATCGACACCATTCATCTTGATCTTCATCGTCTAATACGTCGATACACCAAATTTCATTTGGTTCTAAAACTGTTTCACCGTTGATCTAGCGATGTAGAAATACTAAAAATGTTCTATTGTCGGTAAACCGTTAATTTTGCACCCACTAAATTAATGGTGAAAAAGTTCTAAAATCACATGAAATTTGGTGCATCTACATCTTAGACGATAAAGTTGAAGATGATGAGTGTCAATCGTCGAATAAAATGACAGATGATTGATTTTTATTGATGCCATAGAAAGAAAATTCTCTCTTTCCTCTATTATTCTCATATATATATATATATATATATATATATATTGGTATCAGAGTCAGAACGACCCTATGGCCTCTTAATTAATTGGTATCAGAGCCAGAACGACCCTCGAAATTACTGTAGCTAAAAAATCTGGATAAAAATCAGAAAAAGGAGCTAAAAAGAACATTAGTGAACAATTAAAACAAAGAGAAATCAAACCAAAACCAATAAAACTCCCTTTCCTATATCGGGTGATTAAAAGATGGATCTCGAAAAAGATCTAGAAGATATCAGAATAAAAATAAATCATTTTCTAACAATAGGTTCTATAGAAATAGATGCTAATAAAATAATCATAATAAAAAGTGTTGTGCATGGATGGCCAATACATAATCATACAATCAAGCCAGAATAGCAAGAATTATAAAACCCAAGAACGAAATAGAAAATGGAAGTGAAAACAATTTATACAATAAGATTGAAATGCTTATAAAAAATTTATGTAAAAGGTTAGGAGTTAATCTTGATCAAGCATCAGAACAGAAGTTTTTCATATAAAAATGAATATGGAACAGAATAAGAATACAGGATATTCATATTCAGAGCTAGAAAACTTATGGGAAACCGCTTTGAGAGAAAAATTAGGTGATATTTGTTGAGAGATGTCAAAATTAATAGTTAAAGAAAACATAAAAAGTACAGAACAACAATTCTCGAATATTACAGAACCGCCAACCATTAGGCCAACCATGCATACCGACGAAGCATCAACGTCTTATTTTAATCCATATGAATATATAGATAAAAGAAATTATAGGTATAACAAGAAAAAACCTTATAGAGACGAGAATGAGGAGTTTATACCGAAAGATCCTCGTTCTCTTCTCTATAAGGTTTTTTCTTGTTATTCCTATAATTTCTTTTATCTATATATTCATATGATAAGACGTTGAGACTTCGTCGGTATGCATGGTTGACCTAATAGTTGGCGGTTGTTCTGCAATATTCGAGGATTGTTATTCTGTACTTTTTATGTTTTCTTTAGCTGTTAATTTTGACATCTCTCTACAAATATCTCATAATTCTTCTCCCGAAGTGGTTTCTCATAAGTTTTCTAGTTCTGAATATGAATATCATGTATTCTTATTCTGTTCCATATTCATTTTTATATAAAAAAAACTCCCTTCTAATGAGGGAAAATTTATTTGTTCTAATGTTTGATCAAGATTAACTCCTAATCTTTTACCTAAATTTTTTATAAGCATTTCAATTTTATTGTATAAATTGTTTTCACTTCCATCTTCTATTTCGTTCTTAATTTTTATAATTCTTACTAGTCTGGCTTGATTGTATGTTAATATATGATTATATATTGGTCATCCAGACACAACACTTTTTATTATGATTATTTTATTAGCATCTATTTCTATAGAACCTATTGTTAGAAAATGATTTATTTTTATTCTGATATTTTCTAGTTCTTTTTCGAGGTCCATCTTTTAATCATCTGTTATAGGAAAGGGAGTTTTATTGGTTTTGGTTTAATTTCTTTTTATTTTAATTGTTCACTAATGTTCTTTTTGAGCTCCTTTTTCTAATTTTTATTCAGATTTTTTTAGCTACAGTAGTTTCGAGGGTCAGCTCTGATACCAATTAATTAAGAGGATTAGCACCTATTAATTAAAAAGACAATGGCTTAGAAAATTAATAGGTGCTAATTCTCTTAATTAATTGGAGGAAAGAGGCCATAGGAGGGAAGAATAATGAGAATAAAGGAGGAAAGAGGCCATAGGAGGGAATTTCCTCCTATGGCGTCTGAAAAATATACTCCTTCGTTTTTTCCGACGATCAGCATCCATCATCTTCTTCGTTATCATCTAAGATGTGGGCACCAAATTTTGTGTGATTCTACGGCTTTTTCACCGTTGATTTAACAATGTAAAAAGTTCTATTGTCGGTAAACCGTTAATTTTGAACCCACTAATTCAACGGTGAAAAAGTCGTAGAATCACACGATATTTGGTGTACCGACATCTTTAGATGATAATGGTGAAGATGATGGATGCCGATCGTCGAAAAAAACGAAGGGTGTATTTTTCGACACCATAGGAGAAAATTCTCTCATATGACATCTTTCCTTCATTGTGTGTGTATAATGGCGAAAAGGTGTCATAAGACTGAATTATATATATATATATACACACAATGGCGGAAAGATGTCATAAGACTGAATTTCCTCCGATGGCGTCGAAAAAATACACCCTCTACAATTTTTCCGACGATCGGCATCCATCATCTTCATCTTTATCATGTAAGATGTGAATACACCAAATTTCATGTGATTCCACAACTTTTTCACCATTGATTTAGTGGTTCAAAATTAACGGTTTACCGATAATAGAACTTTATACATTGCTAATTCAACGGTGAAAAAGTAATGGAATCACATGAAATTTGGTATATCCACATCTTACATGATGAAGAAGATGGTGGATGCCGATCGTCGAAAAAAATCATTGAGAGTATATTATTTTGACACCACCTTACGAAAAAGCCTCATAGAGCCTCTTTCCTTCATTATTCTCATACATATATATATATATATATATATATATATATATATGCTTAATTCCAAATAAACCTAAACCTTTTACCTACAATACGAGAAATCTTCAAATAGTTTCAAAATTACGAGAAACCCCAATGGTATAGCTTTGTGCTATTCAATATTGATGTGGCATTTGATTTTTGGGGGTTTCTTATAGTTTTTGAAAGTTTTTGTGGTAGTTTCTTGTGTATTTTGAAAGTTTTATAGTTTCTTATGTATTATAAAACTATTTGAGGGTTTCTTGCATTTTAGGTAAAAGGTTTGGGGGTTTTTTGGAATTAAGCCATATATATACGGGGATAATGGAAGACAAAGGCCCTAAGAGGGAACCCTCCTGTGGCATCGAAAAAAAGTATACCCTCCACCTTTTTTCTTGACAATCGGCACCACCCATCTTAATCCTTATCTAAGATGTAGTGATCTAGTGATTTGAAAATTCTAATGATGTTTTATTATCGGAAAACCGTTAATTTCCCACAATATTTCGTGAAAAAATGTTATAAACACGGAAAATTTGGTATATCTACATCTTAGCCGATGAAGATGATAAGTGCCGATCGTCGAAACAAATGGTGGAGGATAGACTTTTTCCGATGGCATGATATATATATATATATATATATATATATATATATATATATAGACCAATAATGAAAAGATCTCCCAAAAATTGTTAATGAAATTATAATCAGATGGCTGAGCCAAGTCTAGCCAAATCAAAGCCAAGAAAACACTCTAAAGTCTAAGCTATATAGAAAATCATATTCATCTAACTGATAAAATTAAATAAGCCCTTATTGAGGTCGGAAGCAGAGAACTTAGAGAGAAGGCAATAAACAGATTAAGCTTAGCTAAATTATATGCGCAGAAAATATTCATATGTACAACAACTGAGCCTCCATCCCAAGCATATATGGTAGGCTACATGAACCAACATGAGAATCACGACGGGTCAAGCACATGGATCCTCCGCCTCTACTCAGTCCTATCGAACAATATACTTTCATTAAGGCCTTTGGCACCTATATCTTTTGGTATCTCCTTCATCAACGTTTTCTTCTTTCTCCTTTACCTTTTTGACTTGGCCTTAATCGAGAGTATCCATCCGTCGAACCGGAGCTTCCGTAGGTCTGCGCTGCATATGACCAAACCATCTCAGACGGTTTTCCCGCATCTTCTCCTCTACAGATGCTAACTCGTACCTTATCATTTCTAGTATTACCACGCATCCAACGAAGCATGCACATTTCCACTGCATTCATCTTCTGTGCATGATGTTTCTTAAAAGCCCAATATTCAGTACCACATAATAAAACAAGCCTAATAGCGCTTCGATAAAACTTCATTTTCAACCTTAACAGAAAGTTACGATCACACAAAATCCTAGTTGCACTTCTCTATTTCAACGAACCAGTCTGAATCCTTTGGTTGACATCACTATAGATCTCCCCACCTTTTAGATGATAGAACTTAAATATCTAAACCGATCGCTCGGTGGTATCTTGTGCTTGTGCCCATCCAGTGTTATACCACTATGTCTTGACTTCTCTGTTTACTAAATTTGCATTGCATATATGTTGTCTTGGAACTACTCAATCTCCACCCCTGAGATTCCAACGTTTGCCTTCGTAACTTTAATTTGGCATTAACTCTTGCTTTCGTCTCAACTACCAGAATAATATTATCAGCAAATAACATACACCAAGATATCTCATCCTGAAGAGTTCTAGTAAGCCCATCCATCACTATGGCAAACAAGAATGGACTTAATGTATATCCTTGATGCAAGCCAATTGTGATCGGAAAATCACTCGTTAGGCCGCCGCAAGTTCTTATATTTGCCATTACTCCATCATACATGTCCTTGATTATATCAATATACTTGATTGAGACTTCTTCATCATTGTCCGCTATAATACCTCTCTAGATATCTAGTCGTAAGTTTTCTCTAAGTAAATAAAAACCATATATAAATTCCTTCTCTCTTGAAAACGCTCGACAAGTTGACAGAACAAATGAATAGTCTCTGTCGTCGATTGTTTAGGAATGAACTCAACTGGTTTTCTGATATCTTAACATCTTATATTATCATGTGTTCAATAATCATCTTCCAAAGTTTCAAGGTGTGACACATGAGTTTTCACCACAGTAGTTGGAGTAACTCTGAATGTTGCCCTTGTTCTTATCGAGAGGTACAAGGGTACCGTTCCTCCACTTATTTGGCATCTTTTTTATTTGCAAAATATTATTAAACAGGTCCGTCATTAATGTAACGCCTATTTCTCCTTGGCATCTCCACAACTCAATAGCAATCTCGTCCGGACCAACAACTTTTCTCTAAGCCAAATATTCATATGTAGCAAAAAAAAATAGAAAGCCGTGGATATCAAGTTTAGGCAATCAAATTGTATCTCGAATCATAATTAGCAGATGATTCTACTCAAGTTGTGAATTATGGCTATGCTGTGAGCGATTATATAGAGTCAGCTGTCGATAATTTATGTATTATAATCAGTATCTGCTGGTTGTTTATGACATCCTTGTGGGCATGATATAAATGTGGGCATATGGATTTCACGATTAGAGGCAACAGGCAAAAGTTATGATGTCCATTATCATCTTGTGAACTGAGACGGTTTTAGAAAATTCCAAGTGCCATTTTCTATGTTAAGATTCATTTTTTCCTACCAACTGCGTACAAACTTTTGGATCTAACTAGAGCACAGACTAATTACCAATTTATTCTAAATAACAAAGAACTCCTATTAAAATACCTTCGCAAACTTTCCACTGAAAACTGATAGAGCTAATCTCCAAAATGCGGGAACATGTTGGATAAGCACAGCAGTTAATTGGCGAATATACCTTCCTCTCAAAGCATCAACTTCTTCCCCTATGAAATCTACTGTCTCGGAGTCGTCCTGGATTGAGGAATCAACATCTAACTGGAAATAAAGAAAGAAGTACAAAAGCAGCTTAGATGATTACTGTTAGTTAATAACCAGAAGAACAGTAAAGAAATCTGAGCAACACTGCAATTAAAAAAATCTAAACAAATGCGTTCATGCTTAAAAATTAGTAGAGCATGCCGAGCAGAGTTAGAGATACAGTACCCCCTCATCTCCATATTATGAATTTTAGTAGGCCTAAAGGAAAATATGATATTTGCTAATTTAATTTGGTAATGACCTGTGATAAAGAATATTGGGGTGGGGGGGGGGGGGGGGGTCATGTCGGCAGACCAAAAACTTAAACTCTGGGATCAAAGGCTTTGTTGTTGATCTTCTTATAATTCACTGAGTGCAAACAAATGTCTAATCATGCCAAAATAGATAAATCTAATGCTGAGCTGAAGAATAAGAAATCTGATAATTATAACTTGCTTAGAGTTAAGATGAAGTGAAGCGTAATGCATATTTTAAATTCAAAACTAAATATGAATTTTGTTTGCATGCATTTATATACTGATGCTATATCTGATTGTAACACAATGATTGTTTATAATTTCTTTGCTTTAGACAAAGCCCTCTCTATCCTTCTTGATTTTCAACACACTTCAAAATACTCAAGTAACATACATGTTAAGTTAGGAACTAAATCTCAAGTCATGAGAAGTAAAAATAAATTAAACAGTAACCATCAGCAAGTATAAAGCACTTACAGACTTGTTAGATTCTTGTTGGAGCTGCTTCCATCTAGCATCTGACTGCATTTTATCCTGCATTTCATTATGTAGAACTTCCATGCGTGCTTCATGCTCCAAAGTGCACTTCTCAAGCAAACCTCGAACCCTACGGTTCTGGATATACAAAAATGTTAAATGATATGCTGCAGTGAATGTTGGATTTAAGGAAACCAAGAAACAAAGCGAAACAACTTTGGACATGTTCTAAAGAGTTCAAAAAAAATATTCAACTACATACCTGAATATGAAGATAATGCCAAACCGGATCTGAATCGGGTTCCAGCTCTAACAGCAACCTAACAGTGTTCTCAAGCTAGAAGCAAAAGATGCAATATTATTGTAAGACACTCTGAATATGAAACTTTTAAATGAATGTAAAGTAGATACAGACTTCAATTCGTCATTCATGCCTTATTTATCAAAGGTGTGCCAGGATCTAAACATTTATGTTGGTAAGACACTAAGAAATATTGATTGACCGAAGTAATAGCGCCTATGGAAACTATGGACCAAAGAGTGGAACCATCAAGGCATCAGAATATATGAGAGAGTTCTTCATAATTGAGTATCAGTTTATTGGATTATTAGGCATCAATTAATAGATTTTTATTGATGAGTGGGGAATAGTACATACTCCTAGGAAGGAATCACCAGCAGTTCACTCCTTGGTAGCGGCGTCTCTAGCTCGTCACGAGTTTAGTTATTGGGCAACTACTTTTTTGTAATATTCTATGTACCTTGGAAGATTTTAAGTGCTGAATTAAATGAACGGCATGGCCAATTCATCCAAAAGAATGATGATGATGATGATGATGATGATGATGGTGTCGTCGGAGGCCTGTAAATATGCAGTGGCAGTTTCGTGACGTTACATCCGGCCCATGTTAAAAGACTCTGCTTGAATACTATACTACTGTTCTTTTAGTGTCAGTTTTGGATCCCACAAAAGATAGGGTCAGGGAAAAGCTTCTTTAATGGCGGTTACCACTTTTAGGGTTATTCTACTGTCTCGTAATTTTGCAAGTGTGATGCATGTAGTTTGAAGATAAAATATAAATGATACCATTGTATAAATTAGATTGTGTGAGAGATAGTTTCAAAATAATTAGTCAGTAAAAGATTCTTAATTTTAAAATAATATCATTGGTTTTAGAGATAAAGATAGTTGCCCACAAAGGTAGGAGTTAGTTTCCATCATGGAGAATTTAGTTATAAGTTTTTTTTTCTTTCTTTTTTAACATTTAATGTGGTAGTTTAACAATTTTTTGACACATAAGCAAATCCTATGTGGCATAAAATTGGAGCCTCAATTTCAAGGGAAGTAACCAACCCCCTCCCTTTGGCATTATAATAGTAGAGATTATTTATGAAGAATTTTACTGCATGATGTGATTTCCAAAGCTTTAAAGGCATGATTCCTTCTAATCGTTGCTTCTTTTTTTATTCCACTGGAACCCTAACCATAGATAGTTTTTTCTTTGAATATGTCCAAACCAAATAAGAAGCATTATATGCATTGAAAACACTCAACCAACCACCACCCGACCCTATGTTCCCTGGGATCAAACCCAGCACTAACAGTTGTATGGTACCTTGAATAGACCCTTTCGAGTCCTATTATCATAATTTCAGCTAATTAACCCTAGGTCTCCACGACACAGCCTTCCCAAATCAGTCCACTTCAAAATAGCCTACAAATATATTTTTTTAAGCCCTCAATCAGATTCAAAGTTTCAAACCCTAGATTTGATGATCTGCAACCAAACGATTCCAAACCAGATACAGATCAATGGGATTCCTATTCAAGCCCTTAACTATACACGTCAAATCCCTGGGCTTCTTGTCCAAAACAAGGAAACTTTAAGTACATATTTTTTCAACACAAATTCATCCAAGAAATCAAGATTTTGAAGGTTCACAAACCTCAGGTTAATCTCCTATCAAATATAGTCATTTATTTTGATATTTGAATATATCTCGATGTCATGTTATATATTGTGGTCAGATTAAGATATAATTCCTTGGACCTTGCTTCTTACCTATTTTGCTCTCAGATCTTGTTGCTTGCTCGGAATTGCATATGATTATTAGATTAGCATTGCAATATCAAATTATATATTTTACATTTAGCTTGGTTTTTTCATAGGATAAGTTCACTACTCTCTTAGTTCATTCAGATCATAATTCATTTTTTGTATGATCACACCAATCACCTTATCAGTGCATTACGTTCAAGTGTATTAGTGTGTGTTGCCATAAAGAGCATTGGTGTGTAACTTGGTGGGACATTCAAGTAAACTGTGGGAATTTCACTAGTATTTTGCGTGTGCAATGGATGTATAGTAGATATTGGTTGGTTATAAATATTAAATATTATGTGATTTCAATATTGAGGTTTGAAAACAAAGTTCAAGAGACACCTCTGTAAGTTAAAAGAGATGGCTTGGATGTTGTTGGTGCCTGGATGTATGGAGAGAGAGTAAGAGAGGGAGTTTGATTTTGAAAAAATGAGTCAATTAAAATATTTAAGTAAGTTGATGATGTGGATAGCTTCAATATGAGGAAGAGATGTGAAGACTCTTCTCATTACTTAAATTCTTTTATTTAAAAGGATAGACCGGTGATTGATGGCATAAGCTACACCCTTGGAGTTTGCATTAGAATAGTAGAGATGAAACCAAGTAATTTTTACCGGCATAAAGAGACTTAATGGAGAAAGGAAGATCATTAACAGTTTCATATGTGAAGATGAATTTATCTGGGGCTCAAGAAGCAGAATGTTGAATTCGAATATTCTAAACTTGAAACATATATATAACCTAGATGAGCAGAATCTCAAATTAGCAGAACATGTAAATTAGTGAAAGAAATAAAAAAGAAAGTCACTAACCAATCACATCATATTCTAAACAACTGGTCCTCGACAATCGAATAGTCAAGAAATAATTGTGTATAGCTTCATGATAACTCAAGTATGGTCTTATAAAGATCATGTTAAGTGTAAGGGCTCTCATATCTAGTTTGAATAAAAGAAATTAACTTATTCATGGGCACACGACAGGATGAATCAGCTTACTTCAGCTAGGTCAAGCTGTGGATCTTCCATTGATTTATAAAGCATGCCCCTAAACTCATTCATCACCTTTTCCACCTCCTCCAGAACTCGTTTTAATATTCCCACCTACATGTAAACACAATTAGTAGATAATGTGAAGCAAAAGAGATAAATACTATAAGTTGACATGAGAATTGTTAAGAGAAACAGGAGCTGATGAACCAAATTAGTGATAAGATAATTGATAACACAATCTTTAAATAAAAAAGTGTTCAACCACAATGGGTTTGTTTCTTCATAAGCTAGAATTTGGAATCTGACTCAAAAGAAAACGAGTAAAGATATTAATCAGAATCGGTATAATATCTAAGCAAAATTCCAATGATAATATACTTAAAACCCAGAAAGGAATGAATCAGAATCAGTATAACATCTTAAGCTAACGTAACCCATGCGAAAATGTACTGACAATTGAGTTAAACAAATTACTGCAACAAAGGGTAACAATAATAATCACCTTCAAATCATATATGTATTCAAATGTTTATAATACGAGTATGGAAGGGTTCACCATAATCGTAAGAGACTAGTTGGCGTCCTCCAAGTTCTACTAACAAAACTACAAAATATGAGGAAAGATGATGGATTTGCCATGTTGCATTCAACGTTTTGACTCCAAGGCATAACTAAAGCCAAGAGATAAATGGCTCATATTCTCACTATCTAGGGTTATATGGATAAAATAAAAAGAAAATAACAGCTGCAAATTTCAAGTCTAAATGATTCACCCACACATCACATTTCCCTTGCTTTTTAGCGTACGGCGTCATGTATTTCTAATGCCAACACATAACATATAGATGATGGCAACCATTTTTCTGGATGCAGGTAAGCTATCCAACTACACAAGTACGCAAAAGAGAGAAAAAAAATTAATAATTCCCAACAAGATGTGGAGTTGATATGTCTGCTTACATGAGATGGAAGGACAATTGACTTCGCTTTTCTGTATTCCCTAACAGCCAAATCATATTCTCCCTTGCTGATGCTCCCACGAATCGTACTAGGCAGATTAAATAATGTACGAAACCTCTGCAGCATCCCTTGGACTGATCTGATCTTCTCAGCTTGCACCTGATTTACATTTGGCATTAATGAGAAGCAAAACCACCAATGTCAGCATGTTGTCATCAAGATTGACTTTCTGTACATATAGTCACTTCAACTACCTGTCTCTCAAATAGAGGCTGAAATGCACGATTTGCTATTTCACTGATTCTCTCTGTAGCAGCATGCAAATGCGCAGTGCCTGCACCTTCAGGATCTTCCTCTATTTGTCTCAGTTTTGACTCGATATCTGCAAGGAAACGAACGTTCTCACAGAGTGGCAGGAAGGGAGAGGGGGGAGGGGGGAATCTAAACCATAGAAAAGTTGCATATGAAAATCTGATATTGCATCATATAGGAAAATATTCTTACTAAATGCTATAAGGAAATTGGCTTGTTTTTCATCTTCACTTTTCCCTTATTACACAAGCAATTAAACAGCTTCTCTTTACCCTACCCCAAGGCTTTACCACCTGAGCCAACCCTCAGGAGCCATAGCTTTGCAACTTTGAAAATATTGATACTTACCATCAATTGTAGTCTTGCATGAAACAAAGCAATCAAAATTCTCTTTGACTAATTTTTTCTTCTGCTGAGTCCTCCCTTTAAGATCAGTTTTCAGGGTAAGGGCACCAGACTCTAAATCAGCAGCACTTGTCTCTTGATGAACTCGAGTAAGAAAAACCTTGGCATCAAAATCTGGGGAGGAGTATATTACTTTTTCTGCAAATAATAAGATCAGAAAATATGTCATATACAGATGACTGGAAATTCCCATCAGAGTTTAGATTAACTAATTATGGGGACGACTATAACCAGCCACTGGAGAAAAAAATGACTGAAACTTTCTTTCACTAAACTGGCATGAAAGTAAAGTCTAGATCATGAACTGTGGCTTATTTTTCTTTGATGCTTGATCTAAGCTATGCTATTTTCCAAATGAGACATCTTGTAGAAGACATCAAATTAATAAAGTTTTGAGTACCTCTCATACTGGGGTCTAAAATATCAGATTTCTCCCTGGAAACTGGAGAGCTTACTGAAGAATCAGTAATCAGTCTTAATGATTTATTATCTATGACCCTGCAACAAGAAAACAAAATGTGACATGTAAATAATCAAGTTGTATTCTAAAAGCGTATGTTTAGCTGAGTGAAGGGAACCAGTAAACACATGTATATATCCAATGCAATTCTTATAAGAACTGTTATGTATGCCCTAAGTTGAACTATAAAATTATAATCGAGTACAAAAGGGGAGAAAAAGGAATATTAACACATCTGCGGCATTTTCAGTAACAAAAATTACAGGAATAATACTATAGTATTGGTAATAACAAAGTTAATATCAATAAACGGTGAAAGCACAAGAGGAACTATATCCAACTTTGCAGTCGTAATACATGGATAGCTATTATAATGAGATATCAACACCTATATCAGATACACGCTCTCAATCTCTAATATTCTTCGTTTATGCATTTAAAATTTTCTTCTTCTGCAGCCCATCTCACACCTTGTAGGATCCATAAGGAGTAAACCTCTTAATGGATAAAGATCCAACAAAAATTTGAGTGTGTGCACGCGCGTGCAAGATTTACCAAAAATTGGTTGGAGAAGATCTACAAATTTAGGAGGATCCAAGAAAAATTAACAAAACTTTCCAGCAAACATGGCATCAACCACCAATTTAGTGTCAAATTATGTCCTAGAAAACTAAACAAAAAGAGTGCATGACATGTTAGTTGGCAGGTCAGGTACATACTATTAATCATGCAATGTAACCTCAAGTAACCCTCAGTATGCGATAGCCTGTAAGGATGATAAAATTTGGTTATAATGAGTGTTTCGTTAATGAAGCATTATATAATACAGCCAAATAATAAAACCACACCTCCACTAACTGATGTGAGGCCAAGTAGTCTTGGAATTCCAGCAGAATTCACCTGCTTGGATCTGTATGCATTTTCAAATGCATCAAATATAAGAACCTTTTCGCCTCAACACCGTAACTCTTAAATAGTGTCATTTTATTATCCAACCCAGGCACGAAAGCTAAATCCCCTTTTCATGGTAGTCGTGTGCCCTTGTGTAGCAACAATTTTGACAAACTAGACACTATCAGGTTAGTATCTTCTGCTCTTTATTGAAGCTCCATGGTTGCAAACTGGCAATAGAATCATATAGCTCCTGCATTTTTCCTTTCTTTATATCAAGTTCTCTTTGTTTGAAATGCACTCCAATTAATTAACCACCTCATGGACTATGTTTTGTGATTGTTATACTCAATCGGATACTATATGCAATACATGTATTTATTTTCTGCATCTTCTCAACTTATGCACATCCCATGTTTCCCAAATTGGACAAACTGATGCCATTTTACTGAGTGCATATATCTCATAAGGATATAAGGCAACCCTTCAGTTGAACTACTTAACATCAAATAACTACTATTTAGTGGTGTTCTTACCACTGAAGAAACTCTCATAGAAACAGCAATTTACGGATCCAATTCTACAAATTATGTGTTTCGACTTTCGAAGCAAGAAGGTTGACAACATCAAGAATTCAAGTCAAATTGGGAACAACAAAATTCATATAAAATGTATAATGACATTCATAGCATGCTTGTTAAGAAATGAACGATAATTATCTAGAATTGAAAAGCAATATGTATTTCAGGGGGATTCAAGTCAAGATTACCCTAGTCCCAATGGATCCAAAACCTCTACTCCTCGAGGTAAGGACTGCAAGTTGGTAAGGCCCTTTCGAGCTAGTGCTGCTTTTGGATCGATAGGCTGCGCGGCAGGCGTTGCCCTTGTCTCACGCATCTCACGAACCCTACGTGCAAGCTAAAAATAAATGCAAATTTTGGTTAGTCGTTTGATCTTCGTCACATCAAATGTTGACACAGGAATTAAGAATAAACATTTCCATCATTCACGTGTTTCACTAACAATGTGATTTCACAAATAAAAAGACTAGAAGAGATGCAAATGATAAGTAAACAATTATAGTCCTGACCATTAGTGATTTCAAGGTATTGATGAACTAAATGAGACTGACAAGGGGACACCAACTTTCCTGGTTCTAGTCGCTTATGAGGTTTGCTATACCTATTTTAAACTTCACATGCTCGATGCCGCTATGAACATGTCAGATTCAAGCCAAATTTATATGGCCAACAAGCCAAAGCTGGTACATGTTGAAAGAATTAAGCCATATTCATGTTGAGATCATATATATATATATATATATATATATATATATATATATATATATATATAAACTGAAATCCGGTAAATATATAGAAATTAAAGAATAAAAATAAAATAAGGAATTCAAAAACCAAGTATTGGTGGTGTGATTTTACTCAGAAAATTTATTAAGAATATCGCAACAGAAAATCCGTAGTTGATATTCCGGATCAGTGTTCTAAAAAGCGGCCGCTTAAGCAGTTGAACGCTTTCCGCAGCTCCGCTTTTTACCGCTTAACCAGGATGATATTCTCAGGATGGATCGGATACTTTATTTCTTATTGATTGGGGTGCATTTAAAGGTTTATCGTGGTTTTAGTACTTTTATCATCACACTCTCTATATTGATGCTTATAATGAGTAAATATATATTCCATTATATGTGAGATTAACTCAAAGTTAACCTCAGATTCCCCAATACTCACTTTGTTTTCTTTTCTTCTCTTCTCTGGCCAAGACTTCGTACTATGGTTTTGGGTAGTAGCATAGCCATGATTTTTTTCTTAGTGAGAGCCGGGACATTGTTTAAAATATTTTAGATTCTATTGTTAACTTAAACAATTAAAATTTTAAAATATAAGTCAAAATGGAAATACCTGTCAAAGTAGCATTTAGATGCCCAATAAGATGCAATGACTTAATATTTAATAATAATATCTATCAATGCTTTTTAAATCGCAAAAAATAAATAGACAATCCACATTCATTTTTTGGTATTGTGTAGAATTCATCAATATCATGTCTACTAAAATAATTTTGGCAATTTCTTACTCGATGTAGATAATCAACTAGTAAGAAAATCATCGTCCACCTTACTTCACAACCTTGTTAGAAAGTTGCCATAACATAAAATAAGTGTATATTCAAAAACTTATGTTCCGAGATTAAATTTATAATATTAACTGAAATTGTAGAAACACAATGTTTAAGAATTGATTTGTGGATGCAAATTGTTCTTATTCTCTAATTTAGGGGGCTACTTTTATTTTCCATGCTTTGATGGACTCATCCCAAATCAAAGTTTAAAACACCACAGTATCTATGAGCCTCCTATTTTCCCCTTAAGAGTATCTTTACTGTTTTTCGTAATAGCAGGGCCCTAAACCTTTGTTGTTTCTATTGATCTCTCAACCTTTTTTATAAGATGTTAATAGCAAGGTTGGTTGTAAACGTTCACGCCCCAAAAGAAGAAAAAACATAAGGGTGGGTTCCTAGGAGTAAGTTGGGGGTGGGACCCACCGCGGGGCTGTGAGATGCTTTCATAGCCAACTCGGTTGTGACATTCACAATCCTATTTTCCCCTTTTTATAATCCTAATTGGTTTTTTGCTTTGAAAGAGGCATGACATAATAAGCTAAATTGCTATTTGGTTTATGGCTAGGGTCATTATATGAGAGAAATACTTGATTAATTCTTTATACTTAAAACATGGAGTGAAGAACTAGGAGATATTTTTTTAGTAATGAATCGGCCAAAGCTTTAGCTTCTTAGTCTCTAAACTATACATGTATACTAGCGTTTCATTTCCCTTGATAGGGCAAGGTCCCTAACTGGTCCCCCCTCCCACTACTATAGATTTTGAAGGCTTCAATTTTGAGTCGGTCATTTTGACTTCGACATGGAGGCTTCAAGGCTTTAACTTTGGGCAGGTAAGTTTTCAACGTTCGACTTCGAGTTTGGAGGAGATTTGATTTTGCATTCAAAGCAAGGTTAGGGTTTTCGAGTTTTAATTTTGAATGTAAAGCTAGGGTATTCGAGCAGCTTCAGTTTCGAGTTTTCCATTTTGACTTTGAAACTCGACTCGAGGGGAGCTTATGTATTTACAAAATAGTTCCAAACCCCATTAGAATCAATGTTTAACAAGCAATTTACAAAAAATAACAAGCTTAAACCCAAAATAAGACATTGTTGATTCTTGAGCAGCTGAAGTGACCGCTTAAAGCACTTCTAATGCTTTGCTTTTGTCCCGCTTTTAAAAAACTGTTCCAAATTATGATGTCTATCAATCCTACAGTCTGTTTGCGCAATTCTATCAAATCCGTGTAAGCTGGAAGCTAGCCAACTAAGATATATGTTACATTAAGATCAATTAAAAGTTAATTAATTCAAAGATAGCCTAAGAATTGTATTACAGATTTTGAAATTTGAATCATGTTAGTCTTTCAGTTCCAATCCTTACAGCAGTTTGAATTATACACAAATTTACTCATTTACATAGATAACCTTCTATCGAAAAGAAATAAATCTATATATTGATTCAGACCAATTGGGTTTAGATCATGCGATATAACTTCCTACTCCAAAGTACGAGGTCACTGCTTCGGTCCCTAAAGCGTTCACATCCAAAAATATATGATAATCCAGACAAAGAGTTGAGTTCAAGTCCTAATTATAAAATATAATTGTCCTATAGAACAGTCTGAATTATATACAGATTTACATATATACCCTCCTACTAAGAAGAACATCACTCTGTACGCTAATTAGAACAATGAGTTGAGTTATAATCTTGATTGTGAAGTATAATTGTTGCCTCATAACCAATGTAGTTATACATAACATCCGAACCAAAAAATCATCCATCCTGCCTATCATGCCCCTTCCACTACAGCAGAAAGAAATAACCAATTTGGTTAAACCTCTTGAGCATGGATCAGCGAAAAAATCACCTCTCAATTGGAGCTAAAAATCATCTTAGCTTTAGAGCTTAGTTGCTTGGCACAAAATTAAATCGCAAAGCAGCATTTACATAGGAATCAATCAAATAGACATTATCCTAACTCATATCTATTTGCATATCAACTATTAGTATAGGTAATTAAGATAAGCAAGACTTCATTTGACTAGAACTAGCGCGTATTAAGAGTGTTCTTGACTCAAAAAATGATTGTCCCTAGAAATTATTGTTGACAAAAAATGCTCACTCATGATTTCTAATCAAATGTTATTATACATTAGATAGGATAGTATTATATATTGTAGCTTACAATGTTTTGCTCCTCAAGTGTGGTAGTGATACATCTAAACGTCACTAAGAATGTTGCAAATACATAGGGTGTATACCATATGCAATGAAGTGCAGTACCTTCTTATAATATTCTAATGCAATATGTTTGAATCGATCAAACGATAGCATTTATGGAAATATGTACTACCTCCTATGACAGAATAAGTCGGCAATGAGTAATCTAGAGATCTATGTTGTCAAACTTGAAAGCAGCCTTAAAGAGGGATGAATAAGGCTTTATGGCAAACTCAGCGTGATTTGTAACAATTTAAAAACTGTACAGTGGAATATAAAATCAGAGTCTAAAATACAAATACTATCACAACACGGAATCACCGAGACAACACAGAATCACAAAAAATTAAATGAACACAAAGAATTGTTATCGAGGTTCACCAACCCTGTGGTTAATTCCCGTCTGAGAACTCCTGCTCAGGATTCAACACGTTATCTAGTGACTCCTTGCGGGTGGAAAAAACCAGATCGTTTACCCAGGCACAGATCCAAAACTTTACACTTGCAAACAGTAAACACCTAAACCTATCATTTTCCGAGGCTCAAGTCCAAATCTTTACAATGTGAAGATCTTAGATCTTTCTTCAATAAGTCGTACAAAATAAGATTTTAACAAATCTTTACAGAACCAACTATACAATCCTAATGATCTCAATAGATAAATCAAGTTTCGAATCGAAGGAGATAATGGATTATGTTTTGGAGATTAGAAAAGTTTAAAAACGATTCGAAGAAGTTTTTCAAAAGATTTAGAAAAGTTTAAAACAGAAACTTCTTCGACAATATAGAGATCTTTCGATTCTAATGACTAGAAAAATCTAAAGCGTTGAAAAATCTCTTCTTTCAAAAAGAATAGTAAAAAACTTAACGATTCAAAGAAGTTTTTCAGAAGGACTAAAAAAAGATTCAAAGCAAACAAAACTTCTTTTGATAATAAGAGATCTTTCGTTTCTAATACTAGAAAAATCTAAAACCCTGAAAGATCTCTAAAAAAAAATACTAAAAGTTTAAAAACCGAGAGAAACAGAGTTTTCACAAAAAGATTACAGAATGATAGAGATTTGAAAACGTGAAAGCGATAAAAAAAATTAGTTAAAAGACTCTTTGGAAATAGGTCCTATTTATAGAAATTAAGTGAGGGACGGTTAGGACGGTTAGAATAACCGTTCCTAAACTTTAGGACAGTTATTGGCGGTTTATAACCGTTGTAAAAGAAATTGCCACCAAAAAACCAGAATATGAAAGCTGATACATGTTATGGCATTATAGACGTCCTATAGACGCTTTAATAAACATCTATTTATAATATATCGCATACTGAAACTAAAACCATCATAACTTTTTGCTCGGTTATCCGATTTCGACATTTTTGGACTTGTTGGAAAGATCTTCTCGAGACCAACATTTTGGAACTCTAATTTTAGAACTCTAATCAAAAGTGTAAAATCTCTTTAAGTAAAGAGGTATCTAGTATAGACGATTAGGATCAGAAAAGAGATTCTAACCATTGAGATCTACTCTAGACTCAAAAAAAATAAAAAGTCTTAAATACGTCTATTGTCTGACTTCTTCGATATTTCCTTTGAACTTGCAATTTGGTCTTTAGAGTCGCTCGATATTACTGTGATGCCAGTTGAAGTGTTGATTGTTCTCTTGCTTGACTAAATCCATTACTTTTAGCATTTTCACATATCTGGCATGGTTAGTAACATACTGTATTTTTGAAATATAGTTTTTGTAAAATAATCAAAACTAAAGAGAATAAGACTCGTAGGTCAACAAGACTCACTAACCAATGTGCATTGTTTATCACTCCATTTAGCTTCAATGTAGAAGCCTACGCAATCTTATCATTAGTTGAAAGAACCCCTCTCAATATGGTATATCATGATCTCAATCGACTACGACAAATCAGAATTTCTAGTTCTTGACTGCTTCCACAATTTAATTTCAAGGAGCTTGAATAGGACCTCTTTCAAAATTAGAGTTCGTTTTTACAAGTTTTATAACACGGAAAAGTATGGGCCGCCTACGCGGAAATGGATTTAGACTGCTTTAGGTCTAGATGTTGGATCATCCCAACTAATGTGGTTAGGCGGGTCAAAGCAAGAAACAAGCAACACCTAGAAGCTTTTAAGATTCTTATTTGTTAGATTTGTTTGTTGTTACTAGTCACCCAACCAATTGCATTAATATTAAAATGGTTTTTACATTATTAAATGTCTTGTTCCATGTGCTTTTAATAACAATTTTATATTATTTAGAAAATTTTGGATTTTGTTAATTAGTTTCTGCATTTTTTTGCCATCTTATTAAAATACATAAAAGTTCAAATAAAAAGGCAGCCAACATCGCTAAATGCTCTATAAGAGGTGCTTAGCACACGGAATGGAAGATTACCGAGACACATTGTTGAGAATGTGATCCTCTGAAATATGATTCTAGGGAATGTTGTATTCATGTGATTGGTTATTTTGATCATTCTTAGTAATATATATACACACATACGACAGCAACAGACGGGCGACGGAAAAGGCGACGGCACCAACAGCAAAGGACGACAGTCGTCAGGCAGCGACTAAAGACTAGTGGGTGGCGATGGAGGGCAACAGCTAGCAGCAACTGGCAAGGGAGAGCGGTAACTGGCATCAAGCACTGGACGACAAGCTAGCAACAATTGGCGGCGGCAACAAGCGTCAATAAGTTGTTGTAAAGGACAACAACCAAAAGGTTGTCGGCGGAAGGCGCCAGCTGACGGCATCCGACGACAATCGGCAGTTACGACCAACGACAGAGGGCGATGCCCGCTGGTAACAATCAACGAAGAACGATGAGGGTGGCAGACACCGGACAGCATCCAGCAATAATCGACAAAGAATGGTGATGGCGGCGGGCACAGGGCAATGGTTGGTGATGGGCAACATGACTCATGGCACCATTTGTGTTAAGCGAGAATATTTGGTGGGAATAACCAGAATATTCGGATAAACACCCGTGTAAATGAAAATAAGATTCCAATGATTTGAGGGTATCTTTTTCCTCTTGAAATCCTAAATTCCCAAGAATATTTTTCACATCAAAATAAGCATGGAATTATTTTGTAGGAATCTAGGAATCCCACTTAGGTTACCGTGTACCAAGCGATCCCTAAGGTATTCTAAAGTTGTGTTTGAGGGATTATGAAAAACATTTTCCGTTTTAAGTCCCAATTGAAAGACATTTATACAGAAATTAATGCACTTCATCTATTCAAACCATCGTAAGTCAATTACAAAAGACATGAAACCAACTCATACTGCATAAATACAATTAATCAAGAAATGCCGTATATCAATTAAAAAACAACATAAGATATATTTCAAAGTGTGCATTGGAGTCTAAATTTATCAATTCAAATTTTTCATAAAACAATTGAAACCGAATGACTTGATTTTCTAACTATAAATAAAAATAATATTAAAAAGGCTTCCTCATACTTCGCCGATTACTAAAAGGCCCCTCCATACTTCGTATTTACTATAAAGACCCTCATATATTTAAATTGCACTAAAAAAAACCCTAACGGGCCAAAAAAGGAATATTTTTGGCATTTTTCATTATTCCGTTAGAAGGGTAACGGTGAGTTTCGGTTAGGGTCTTAAAATCTTCACAACCCATCTTCTTTTCCCAAAATTCGTAATTTTTTTGCCAAATTGGCTTTAGGATTATAGTTTCGATCAAAGATCTCCGGCTCATCTTTCTCAACCTTCTTTAGCAACGAACTTGTCGAGCGTCGTTGATTAGAGATGGGATGACGTGTTTAGTCTAACTAGACAGACGAATGAGGTGAGACTTTCATGAGTGAGGATGCCATCCCTTGTCACAAATCCGGTAGTGATGAACTTGCTCGACCAAAGGGAAAGGGTCCCTATCTGGAACAAAAGTGACCGTTGGGGCCTTTGAGCTTTCTCTTGAGTGTCGTTTACGTCTTCTGGTTATGAGTTAAAGGGTCCCTGTCTGGTACAAAAGTGACCGTTGGGGTCTTTGAGCTTTCTCTCGAATGTCGTTTACGTCTTCTGGTTATGAGTTGGACCTCGTTACGTCAAGTACCTGAGACCTGATAATGGGAGTGTTGCCTTACCCGTGTTTTTGGTAGTTTTGACTTGCTTACTCGTGCCGGATGAGCGCGACTTAATATAGCATACGATATTTGTTTTCATGTGCCTGCTATATTCAAAATTCGCCTTGCATATAATCCGTTTTCTTGACGTAAGCGTCTGGGAAAGAGAAAAAACTCCTTCAATTACAAGTTTTCAAGTTCGTAGGCAGCCTTATTTGAAAGGTGTGTGATTCTTTAGTTGCGCTAAATCTTAATCTTCAACTCAGCAAGAATGTGAGTTTTTTTTGTGAGAAAGACCTACCTAAATACCTAGAAGATAAAATAACAACTCAAACACAAGTTCCAGCTCCATCTTTCTAATAGGGGACAAGCTTTTGATGGAAAACTAGTGAAGGGGGCTTTTTAGTGCAATTTAAATATATGTCCTTTAAGTAAATACGAAGTATCAGGGGACTTTTTAGTAAAAAGCCCATACTAAAATTATATATCTATATTTTAAAATCAACACATATTATTCGCATATTATTACATCAACCAAAAATATAGCGCAGATGCAAGATGGGTCAAGTCCTATATAAGGAATGAATAAACGGGGTAAGTATCTTCATTAAAGATAACAAGGTAAAATTTCAAACTTCGGCCGAGTCAGCCTAGTGATTTGAGGTCCGAGTTCCAGTCTTCTCTCTAACATATTTTTCCTTTTCTTTTTCTTCTTCATACACTTTTCGAATTACCATTTTGAAATCAGATAATTTCAGATAAAGCTACACCTTCAAATCACCAAATTCCATCCATTTAATTTTGCCAGTCCAATTCTATTGATGAACATAATTTTTTTCTAAATTACCTCAGCCTCATCGACCCGTTTCCAAGTTCTAGGCTCCTCCCCATCATCACCACCTCGATCCCCATCATCCCTGGACGGCCGCCGAACCCGATTCTTCGGCTGCTGGATCCCGATCTCCCTTGACGAATCCTCGTCCCCTGACGAAATGCTCAGCATCTCCACCTCTGAATCGTCGTCTTCATCCCCTCCTCCTCCTCTCTTGGACGAAGACGCCGAGCTCGTCCTAGGGTTAGGGTTTCGCTGCTGATTCTTGTTGTTGACCGCAAAAGGAGGCGGCGGAGGTGGCTGGATGAGGTTGACAACAGGCTTCGATGATTTCGATGGGGGCTTCTGGTAATTGACATCGCGCTGGGCCTGCTCTTTGAGTGCCATTTGCAGGAGCTCGTCCTCTTCGCTATCGCTCGACATGATTTGGATATGTTTGTTGTTGAATTATTGGATAAGGAGAGATTTTGATCGAGATTCGATGGGAAAAACTGAAATTTGATAGATCTGGCGATGGATTTGGAAAGAAAAGGGGGGGAAGTTTGCGTTTTGGGACTTTGTAAGAAAAAAGAGTGAGATTAGATAATTAGGTGTCGGGTTCGTTAATTGTACCGGGTTTATTTTAGTTTGCCGCTTCATTGAAGCCGGGCTGATCAGTGTGAAGTGATTGTTTATTCAATTTATAGGTATGGTATTTTCTATATTGGCCCTTCAAACTGATTCTAAATACAATCTCTAAAACATTCTATTTCTAAATACAACCTCCAAAACTTTAAACTTGATTAAATAAGACCTCATGATTAGCTTTCATCCTTCTAATCGTGGTTCTAACCATTATGGGTTTAAAATGACAAAGATACCCCTTAATGGCCACAACTCTACTCCTTTCTCTCTCACCTACTATGATGTTTCACTTCTTTCGTCTTCATGTTGCTGCTGCTGCTTTGCTTTTTCTTCTTTTCTTGTTGCTACTTCGGCCATAGCTTTTCGACACTGATAAAAGCATTTAACTTATAAAAATTGTACTTTTGATGAACACCTAGGTTTCGACCGGAGCTATTTGGCAGTTTTAATGAGCTTGCAATGTTGAGACAACTTCAAGAATGCATCACCATCACCGTAAAAAGTATTGGAGGGATCAAAGAGTTCACGAAAAAGCAGCTCTGGAGATTTTGAGGAAAGTTCAGCTGAGAGAAGGAGTAAAAAGGAAAATCTATTACAGCCAAATCCAAGTTAGCCCAAATAAAACTATAAATCCAGATTAACTCGACAGAGAGTATCTTTTGATTAATGGAGAAGTTTTAGGGGTTGTTTTTAGAAATAGAATGTTTTAGGGGTTATATTTAGAATTAGCCAAGTTTAAGAGGTACAATATAGAAAAAAAAAACTTATCACTGTTGTCCAACTTTAAAAAAAAATCTTTATCTTTGCAATTATAACCAAACTCATGGGTATGTCAGGTTTCTCACTTTTTCATAGAACAATGCAAAAAAGAAATTGAAAAAAATCCTATTGGGGTCAAAAATTATACCCCAGGGCCGAAATAAAAAAAAATCAAAGTCAACATCCAAACAAGTTGTAACGACTATATTTTTTCTTATCTTAATAAAAAGTCGTTCGATAAATTTTTCTAGTATCGAGTACTCTTTGAGTGTTTATTTATGTAAAATACCTTTGGAAAAAATGTTTATATTTTTAAAAGCTTATTTTAGATTTTTTTTTCAAAGCTTTTAAAACATTGGCATAGAAATTTTTATAAGGTTATTATATTTACTCAAGCTTAAAAATATTTTCATATAAATTATAATGTCTAAAAAACAGTTTAAATATTTTTATTATCAATTAAAATAATTATATTTCAAGGATAAACAAGATTTTTAAATAATTATAATAACTAACAAATATTTTAGATATGGGAATATTATTTGGTTTTAGCCCAAAATCATTTTTAAACTAAAAATAACAACAAAATATATTTTTCTGGTTTTCTCATATTTTAAAAATATTTTAAACAATTTTCTAAAACAAATTCGGTTTAAATCAAAACAGTTTTTATATTTAAAAAAATCACCTCAAAAAAATTAATTATAAAAGGTTTTCAAAACCTGGACCGTTGGATCAAAAATCCAACGGCACAGGGCTGCTTGCGGCACCCACATGGTGGGGATCATGCGCTTGCGCCAGCCAGCGCGTGAACCCACATAGCCATGTGGCTGCGAACGGTGGCCGTTGGATTTAGATCCAACTGCCAAAAATTGATGGCGACGGCAATTTTTTTTGGGCGGTTGATTGCTACAGTTCCTAGCGCGGATTTTGATGATTTTGGTGAGATTTGAACCGGATTTTGAGATTTTATTGTTAGGAGAAAACCCCTATAAATAGAACCGTTCTCTGTGCCTTTTTTACATCATTTCTACTCCGAAAAATTCACAGAAAATTGTTGTGCAACCGGAATTCGAAGAACTATGTAACGGTGCAGACCACACATTTTGGAAAAATCAGAGGAAGGAGAAAAGGTACAAAAAGGAAGACTTCATCGACTTTTCGATAATCAAACAATGGTAGGATCCGCCTCTTCCTCTTGATCTATCACTTTCTTCTATTAGGAATCTTAGACATGATGATAATCTTGCGACGCATTTTAATACGATATTAAAACCCTCTTGCATACTATGTTACGGTATTATTTTAATTGAAGAATCTTAACTTGATGTTGATAATTCGTAAGGATATGATCTATTGCTTTTAGTTTACAAATCATACATATACCGTTATGATGTCTATAATATATCGATTCCACATTGTTATGCTGCCATATTAATTGTGATCATACTATTATAATCAATATACCATCAGGTTAATTCAAGTTTTATTAAATACCTTAAAAGTTGATCTTCTAATAAGTGTATACACCCTTTTGAGCTTAAGTGGTATTAAATAAAATACTTAGTTCCTAAAGATAATATTTGAAGGGTTACACTAACGTCCCGGCCAACATCCGTGGCCAAATGCGGAACAAAATTTTTTACAGCGAACATAAACTTGGCGCTAGAATAACACTAAATCCGGATCTTTACCATAAACCTAACCAGCAAACGAAGAGTTCTATCTACTATGATAGAAAGTTATACCTAAGTCTTGAACTCCTTCTCTTCTTGTGTTGCTTCTCCTTGTTGTGAGCTCCTTGGAGTGGTGTAAATGGCTCCTCCTCATCGTCTTCTCTTTACCAAAGAAAGATCCACCCGAAGGCCTCTACCTTGAGCTCCAACCTCTATCTTGAAGTAACTAAGGTGCTTGGTGTGCTAGACTAAGAATGTATCATGATAGAATGAGGAAATAGCTCGCATACGATGAAAAGGAATAATGATAATTTTAATTAGGATAAATTGTCATGGTTGATATTGATTTAACAATTATCATGTCACAATTAATGCTAAGCATGCTCACAAAAATATCTAAGTCAACATGGGTCAACAAAGTCAAATGGTCAAACCAATTAACCATGATACAATTATCTCTAATTAAAACTCATTAATCAATTTCCTCCATCTCATTATAGTTTTAATCAAGTCAATGGTCAAAACCCTAATAAGGTTCCTCTGCCTCTGTCAACTGTGTATACACACCCGCATCCGTACTCCGAGGAACACGAATACAATGAGACCGAACCAACCCAAAACTAAATACTAGGATCTGGCTTAAACCAAAGCCCACTAGTATCAACTGCCCAAACACCGAACACGCACAAGTACGCATATGTGAACGAACCCCGTCGTAAAACCATACGACCTCTATCTCGTTTCGCCCAAAGGTGAACAACCCTCTGTGTGGGACTCTAAAGACTCGACACTACGCTGGCAGTGGGTTTAACTATAGGCCGCAAGCGGTACTAGCTGTACGTAACGGTCCCCAGGTAGATGCCGATAAGAAGACCGATGAGGTGAACCCATCCGAACTCCTACTGAGCCTGAATATAACAATCTCGGTACAGTCCGGTCTGTTCGTCTAAGAGTATCGCATGTCGAGCTTAGGGGGGCGGTAAACATCAGACCCCTAATAGCGGTATAAGTCATATCGAAGTGTAGCCCAGAACACCCTGAGAAACTACTGGAAACACTACCAATAAATCTCACTTGCCCTGACCAGGGACTTTGTGTAATGGCTCTCCTAGACACAGCGCGATATCAACCCCCAATACCGGGAGAGAAGAATCCTGTCTAACCGCCACTGCCTCCAAGTGCTTCGGGACTACACCCAACTACTACCTATTTGCACGACTCAATAGAGCCGTGGTAGGGTAGCAATCAAAGAACAGTGGGAACACACTTGAGGCGAAGTAGCAGTATCAAGTCAACGGACTAAGCTGTACTCATGTCACCTGGGAACTGCTAACTGACGATAGATATAATACCAACCAACAGTTCCCGACGAGTCTGTCGAGTGTACTCATAACCTAAGGAGCATCTGCATTCTATCTCCAGTACGACGTACTAATGGCTGTAGGACAGACCATCTCCCCTGCTAGGACGAGATGCGTATGCACCAGTCTACTCTGAAGTATCGATGCCCTGTCTCGATAATCCTACGACTAGGGATCTGTATAAGGATGTGCTTATAGACTACCCAGCCCCCACTAGTGTGATCGCTATCACAACGCCGGTAGTCAAGCAAAGATCCTAAGGGCTCCATCAATATGGATTAGCGATATGTTAAAAGAAACATATACACATATTAAGATAGAAACAAACCAAGTAGCATACTACTATATTGAGCAAGACTGTCGTAAATCTGTATATATATCCCAAGCTTCCAAAATGTATTATACAAAGTAGTACTATACAATAATGGCCTCTAGGGCATACATATCCAACAATCTCCCACTTGCACTAAAGGCTAGTAATTGGTGTACCGCATACCCAACGTCTGCACTAAGGCTAGCTGCTGGCGTACCGCATACCCAATAGCTCAAAAAGTCGCTCGAACTGTGTTTGAAGGAGGGCCTTTGTGAATGGATCCGCCGCGTTGTCTTTAGTGTCCACTCTCCGTACCTCGATCTCCTGGCGATCAATGATCTCCCTGATCAGGTGATACCGTCTTAAGATGTGTCTGGATTTCTGATGGAACCGTGGTTCCTTCGCTAAAACTATAGCCCCATTGTTATCGCAATACAAAGGTATTGGGTCAACAATGGACGGAACCACCTGAAGTTCACTAATGAACTTCTTCATCCAGACCGCCTCTTTTGCGGCATCGCATGCAGCAATGTATTCAGCCTCCATCGTCAAGTCTGCGACGGTATCCTATTTGGAACTCCTCCAACACACCGCCCCTCCATTGAGGGTAAACACAAAACCCGAGACAGACTTGCTGTCATCCTTGTCACTCTGGAAGCTTGAATCGGTAAAGGAATTGACCCTGAGGTCTCCATTACCGTAAACCAAGAACATCTCCTTAGTCCTTCTTAGGTACTTGAGAATGTTCTTCACTGCTGTCCATTGATTCTCACCTGGGTCTGACTGATACCGGCTCACCACGCTTAGCGCGTAAGCTATATCTGGTCTTGTACATAGCATCGCATACATTATAGATCCTACCACCGAAGCGTAGGGTATAGTGCCCATGCGAACCCTCTCCTCGACAGTCTTGGGAGACATCTTTTTGGAGAGGGTGATTCCGTGCAATGCGGGTATATTACCGCGCTTGGAATCTTCCATACTAAATCTCTTTAGTATGGTCTCTATGTACCTGGACTGCGAAAGTCCCAGTAATCTCTTAGATCTATCTCTGTAGATCTTGATCCCCAGAATGCACGAGGCATCACCTAGGTCTTTCATGGAGAACCGTTGTGACAAGAATAGCTTGACCGATTGTAGCATAGGAATGCCATTTCCTATCAAAAGAATGTCGTCCACGTATAAGACTAGGAATACGACAGTTCGTCCTACAATCTTCTTATAAATACAAGGTTCATCCTCGTTCTTGATGAAGTCAAATTCCTTGATTGCTTCATCAAAACAGATATTCCAGCTCCGCGATGCCTGCTTTAATCCATAAATGGATTTAAGCAAATTGCACACCTTCCCACTGCTCCCACTATCTACAAAACCTTCTGGTTGATCCATATAAACGCATTCTTCCAAACTGCCGTTTAGAAAAGCTGTTTTTACGTCCATCTGCTAGATTTCATAGTTATGGAAGACAGCAATGGCAAGTAGGATCCGGATGGATTTGAGCATAGCCACTGGAGAAAAAATTTCGTCATAGTCCACATCAGGTCTTTGACGAAAACCCTTTGCAACGAGTCTAGCCTTATAGGTTTCCACATGCCCATCTACACCAACTTTCCTTTTGTAGATCCATTTGCATCCAACGGGTTTTACCTCAGGTGGAGCAATATCCAAGGTCCACACTTTATTGGTGTACATGGACTCCATTTCGGATCGCATAGCATCCAGCCATTTATCAGAGTCCCTACTGATAATGGCCTGCCTGAAATTGGTAGGATCATCTTCTTCCAAGATGCAATCCTCTCGATCCCCGTCTATGAGAAAATCATAGTATCTCTCGGGCGGATGAGAAATCCTACCAGATCTGCGGAGTGGCTGAGGTTCGTCTGGGGTTATTGAATCTAGTGGTTCCTCCAAATCTTCAGTTACATTTTGTGGTTCATGGATTTCTCCCAGTTCTACCGAACTCCCACTAGTTTCTTTTGCAAGAAACTCCCTTTCTAAAAAGGTAGCATGGCGAGATACAAACACATTCTGTTCCTCAGTGTGGTAGAATAGATATCCTAGTGAATCTTTAGGATATCCCACAAATTTACATAGAACTGACCGTACCTCTAACTTGTTCGGTTTCTGTGTTTTCATATAGGCCGGACAACCCCATATCTTAAATCGCTTAAGATATGGATTTCGTCCACTCCATACTTCATATGGAGTCTTAGGCACAGATTTGGATGGAACGCAGTTCAGTGAGTATGCCGCTGTCTGAAGCGTATGTCCCCAGAATGAAAGAGGCAACTCAGCACCACTCATCATGGAGCGAACCATATCCAATAGGGTACGATTCCTCCGCTCCGATACACCGTTGTGCTGTGATGTATAAGGAGGAGTAAGCTGAGAGAGAATTCCATTCTCTTTTAAGTAATCTAGGAATTCCGTGCTCAAGTACTCCCCTCCCCTATCAGATCGGAGGATCTTGATACTTTTGCCAACCTGGTTCTCTACTTCGTTTCAGAATTTCTTGAATTTCTCAAAAGCTTCAGATTTGTGTTTCATGAGATACACATATCTGAATCTAGAGAGATCGTTAGTGAATGTGATGAAGTACGAGAACCCACCCCTTGCATGTATATATATCGGACCACACACATCACTGTGTATGAGTCCCAAGAGCTCTGATGCTCTTTCTCCATGTCCGGTGAAAGGAGATTTGGTCATCTTTCCTTTGAGACAAGACTGACAAGTTTCATAAGATGAGAATTCGAACGTATTCAAGAGTCCATCTTTATGTAACTTACTTAGTCTTTTCTCTTCGATATGACCAAGTCTACAATGCCATAAGTAGGATTCGTTCGTATCTGAACTCTTCCTTTTGCGTGTGTTTTGTACATTGAGAACTGTATTCTGATTTAAAATATAGATACCATTACACAGTATACTTTCTACAACCAGTACCTTATCAAGGTAAATGTTCATGATATTTCTATCAAGAACAAAGTTATACCATCTTTATCAAGTAAAGAAACTGATATTATGTTGCAAACCATGGAAGGTACATAGTAGCAATTGTTTAAAATCATAGTATTGTTATTTGGCAACACTAGGTGATATTCACTGACGGCTGCAGTATTAACTTGTGCTCCGTTCCCTACCCTGGGGGACATATCATCAGGTCCAACTATCCTACTTTTTCTTAGTCCCTGCAATAAATTACAGATATGAGATCCTAATCCGGTATCTAGTACCCAGGAGGTAGGACTGACTGAAAGCAGTTCTCAATTACAAGAACACCTGAAGTAGATGCATTAGTATGCTTATTCTTCAATGGGGTTTCTTTGGAATCCATACAATTCTCTTTCCCTTGGTCACACTTATGACTGTTGTCGTAAGTTAGAGTCGAACCGACGTTCCTCAGCCTCGAATAAGAATTCGGATCGGTCAAGCGATAAATTTTATTATCTTGATTAGGGCTTGAAATGGTTGCTACCTGGAGAGAGAGAAAAGAAACACTCAGCGTGCGCTCTTGCAAGATTAGATTGGTTATTAATTTATCTAATCAGGATGGCTCCCACTGTTTCCTTAAATTTTTCTTCAAACCCTAAAAGAAGAACTAGTCAGGATTAATCACACGTCACAATACTTGCTTAACCTTTCAGCCAAGCTAGTGTTGGTACTTCGAGGGAGGTTTTCCAACACTTTCGCGAAGTTCCTTAATTACATAACCTCTTTTCCCTAGAGGCGTAGCCCCGCTAACACCGTTCTAGACACCTACTTGGTTTATAGCATTGATTGTTAAGTGAAATAATCTCCCGAGAGTAATCCAACTCATCAGTGGGATCGGGATCCAACTATCATTGTGTGATGGCCTAGATGGAATCCACTCTAGTCACCACACTCCATAAGGTATGCTAAATCTGCAAGTTTCCTGTATATTTGAAACTCCCGATGTGGTTTTTACCCCTAGGACCCTAGTGATCTTGACGGAGTCAATAAATCAAAGAGTCCTAGTCAAGTTCAACCCGTCATTATCTAGATTGCATTAAACCCACCCGCATAACCCTTGATGGAGTCAACAAGGTTATAAGACTGTCCTAACCAATCCCATATAGTGCTACAAACGAGCACCACTCAGCTACCGTACACTACGCCTTGACGGAGTCAACAAACGCAGCACGAATACTAAGTGTTACTTGTAAGAAATGACGGAGGGCTACGGCTGGGTTATTGGCGAAAAACCCGTTAACGTAATAAACTTGATATCGTTGAAGGAACCTGAGTGGTTTTACAAACATATAGTGGCGAAAACTTTTGCTAAAGAGGTCACTCCCTGTGAAGAGATCTCGGCTCTTTTCTCGTCGAATGAGGTGCAGGATATTCAAAACTGAATACCACGATGCAAAGCAAAAATAATCGACTATAGTGAAGTTATTACGTTGACGCAAACTTTTACTCAAGGGGTCACTCCCGATGAAAGGATCTCGGCCCTTGCCTCGTCGAATGAGGTGCTGGATATTCCAAACTGAATACCACTGTGCAAAGCAAAAGAGAGCGTCTGTAATGTCTGTTTTTAAAACATGGTTCCAACAACATCTTTTAGGTTTGTTTTTCTTGCATTAATAAAAATTAATGTTGTCCCATCATTGTAACCTACCACACCAGAAAAGAACGAAAATACAATGTACGTATATGCCATCCGCATTCGCCATTGGGCCCCGTCATCACCCGTTAGGTTACTTAACTAACGGCAAAGCTGGGGATGGACTAGCGCGGGTGTAAAACATATACAACATCTACAAGTGTATATATATATATATATATATAAGTATATAAAACATTCGTCCCGGGCATGATAGTAAACAACATCACAGAAACACAGCCAACAATACAGAATGGTGGATAATCTTGGAGCCCCGGGTTCCATTTGAGCCACAAATAAAACCCGACATTCCCGGTCGTATGGATAGCCTATGCAATGAAAACCGGTACCCCGTACGAGTGCGGCGAATAGCCCTCCAATTCTAGAATGAAGCCCCCTCCGTCTCAACACCATGAGAAAGAATCCCCTCCGTCTCAACGCCATGAGATGCGGGCATGCTGCTTTTCTAGAACTCGGCTATTCGTGCACTCCACCACAGGGTAATCCTAGTACAGAAAAAGAAAATAATATGTACAAACGGTGACATCGACCTCAACCCGGTCGTGCCCCAAAATAATATACAACCCGGCAAAGACGGCAGTCCACATGTCGGACGCTCGCCCCGCAATAACAAATGTACAAAAGAATTTAAACTGCACCACTAACATTTCATCACATGCTATCCAACACGACTATCCAATCACAACCACAGAACAAACACACACCATCAACGCGAATGTCACGTTCGCAAAACCCTCTAAAAGAACATATAGCAATCAGACGAGTTTTACCGATCGAGTGACATTCCCAGTCGCAGATAAAAGTGAAAGTACTGTAAAATACACATTTAAAATTTCGATCGACTAACTTTTCCAAATAGGCCCCAAAAGCAAATCCGGTACTCAAATAAACCTGGGCCAAAACTATATATCACAAATATCATATTTTCATGAACTAGAGCCCCAGAAAACTTTTTGGGTACTGTAGCCCAAAAAGCACCGCGGAAAGGCCGCAAAATGCACCATTTTGCTCACTTTCCACGGCGGAATTTTAGAGTTAGGCCTCCAAATTTTTTCTGTAGCTATAGTTTCGCCTGCATGTAATTCTAAGATACTCAGAAATATTTTAGGACAACTTCAAAAATCGACAGCAAGCTCATGAACATAAATTCGTGATTCGGAAAAATTTGTCAATCAAGATTTTAACCTTATGCAAACTAGTTAGTAGGGTTTATGGGTAGGCTATGATACCATGAAGGGTTACACTAGCATCCCGGCCAACATCCGTGGCCAAATGCGGAACAATTTTTTTTATAGCGAACATAAACTTGGCGCTAGAATAACACTAAATCCGGATCTTTACCATAAACCTAACTATCAAAAGAAGAGTTCTATCTACTATGATAGAAAGTTATACCTAAGTCTTGAACTCCTTCTCTTCTTGTGTTGCTTCTCCTTGTTGTGAGCTCCTTGGAGTGGTGTAGATGGCTCCTCCTCACCGTCTTCTCTTTGCCAAAGAAAGATCCACCCGAAGGCCTCTACCTTGAGCTCCAACCTCTATCTTGAAGTAACTAAGGTGCTTAGTGTGCTAGACTAAGAACCCTAGAGTGAGTAGAGAGTTGTTTTAGTGGTTAGATCTCACAAAGCTCTTGATTTTCAACTCATGAAACAAGAGAGCCTTGAGAGAGGAAGAGGAGAGAGCTTGCAAGAGAGAGAATGTATCATGATAGAATGAGGAGATAGCTCTCATATGATGAAAAAGAATAATAATAATTTTAATTAGGATAAATTGTCATGGTTGATGTTGATTTGACCATTATCATGTCACAATTAATGCTAAGCATGCTCACAAAAATATCTAAGTCAACATGGGTCAACAAAGTCAAATGGTCAAACCAATTAACCATAATACAATTATCTCTAATTAAAACTCATTAATCAATTTCCTCCATTTCATTATGGTTTTAATCAAGTCAATGGTCAAAACCCTAATGAGGTTCCTCTGCCTTTGTCAACTGTGTATACACACCCGCATCCGTGCTCTGAGGAACACGAATACAATGAGACCGAACCAACCCAAAACTAAATACTAGGATCTGGCTTAAACCAAAGCCCACTAGTATCAACTGCCCGAACACCGAACACGCACAAGTATGCATATGTGAACGAACCCTATCGTAAAACCATACGACCTCTATCTCGTTTCGCTCAAAGGTGAACAACCCTCTGTGTGGGACTGACTCTAAAGACTCGACACTACGCTGGCAGTGGATTTAACCATAGGCCGCAAGCGGTACTAGCTGTACGTAACGGTCCCCAGGTAGATGCCGATAAGAAGACAGATGAGGTGAACCCATCCGAACTCCTACTGAGCCTGAATGTGACAATCTCCGTACAGTTTGGTCTGTTCGTCTAAGAGTATCGCATGTCGGGCCTAGGGGGCGGTAAACGTCAGATCCCTAATAGCGGTACAAGTCGTGTCGGAGTGTAGCCCAGAATACCCTGAGAAACTACTGGAAACACTACCAGTAAATCTCGCTTGCCCTGGCCAGGGACTTTTAGTAATGGCTCTCCTAGACACAGCGCGATATCAACCCCCAATACCGGGAGAGACGAATCCTGTCTAACCGCCACTGCCTCCAAGTGCTTCGGGACTGCACCCAACCACTACCTGTTTGCACGACTCAATAGAGCCGTGGTAGGGTAGCAATCAAAGAACAGTGGGAACACACTTGAGGCAAAGTAGCAGTGTCAAGTCAACGGACTAAGCTTTACTCATGTCACCTGAGAACTGCTAACTGACGATAGATATAATACCAACCAACAGTTCCCGACGAGTCCTGTCCAGTGTACTCGTAACCTAACGAGCACCTGCATTCTATCTCCAGTATGACGTACTGATGGCTGTGGGACAGACCATCTCCCCTGCTAGGACGAGAAGCGTATGCACCAGTCTACTCTGGAGTATCGATGCCCTGTCTCGATAATCCTACGATTAGGGACCTGTATAAGGATGTGCTTATAGACTACCCAGTCCCCACTAGTATGATCGCCATCACAACGCCGGTAGTCAAGCAAAGATCCTAAGGGCTCCATCAATATGTATTAGCGATATGTTAAAAGAAACATATACACATATTAAGATAGAAACAAACCAAGTAGCATACTACTATATTGAGCAAGACTGTCGTAAACCCGTATATATATCCTAAGCTTCCAAAATGTATTATACAAACTAGTACTATACAATAATGGCCTCTAGGGATACATATCCAACAATATTTTGGTTAATATTATAATCAATAATTTCTATATTCACTAAAATCCCTTTACATAAGAGGAATCACTAATTATTTCATATAACTAAATAATTATATAGTTTTTCACATTAATACCCTTTCACACAAAAGGGGATATTTTTATATTAATTTTTTAGCCTATAACCACTAAAATTTAATAAAATATCCTAATAGGGTAATATTTTATATGAAACACCTCGTGGTTACTAGGCAATGGTCTCTGAAAAGAACACAAATCCTGCCGTCCATATGCAGCGGTTGCCAATATGGACGTATTTCTAAAATGTTACCTCTAAATAAACACCATAACTTTATAAAATATTATTTATAATAAAATATCTTAATCCTTCCTGAAAGGATATAATTTCATTTAAATATCTTGACATTTACTAAAAGGCTATTTTCAATAAAACCCCATAAACTTTTATATAAAGATATTTCAAAAGAATACTTTAATCATCTATAAAAAAAATATTTTCATAAATGTAACCTAAACTTCTATAAAAGTTACAATTACATAAAAAAAACCATAACCTTTGTAAAAAGATATTTTTTATAAAAACACATTAATCTTTTAATCGGAAGTTTTTCTCACAAAATACCTTAAATTATACTTTTATATATACCATACCTTTTACACACAATGATAAACTTTAACCACCTTGCATTTTATGGATCACAAAAAATTAATAAATAGTGATGGTTGTAGAGGTTCAAATCCTTATAGGACCCCTTTTAAATACAAACTTATGATATACATGACACATGATATGGTTAGGGTTAGAATACGTGAACCTAAGTATGAAATACTCTTTTAAATGAATATCCCGATAAATGGGTGACCAATTCGATAAATGCACTACTATATCAGAAGATCCCGATATTACGGGTGACCAATCCAATATGCGGATGATATATAATGTGGAAATTCCATACCTAGATGATTACGCACTAACTCTAGTCCGAAAATCTTTACACCGAATAACGGGGATGGGTAGTTTGATTAGACAAGGTATATGTAGAACCCTATTACTCGATCATGATCCCGGGGAGTGAAACTGTACATTTCGCTTCCCTAGTTGTTGTTCCGTGGCTCACAACGGAACAATCACGAGTATCCGTACCCTGGTCTAACAAACTAATACAGACATACTACCTAGTAGAAACCTTATATAGCATACCACTACACATATGCGACACCATACCCTTATACACATATACATCATACCTTTTACACATTTGACATCATACCTTTACACTGGTTATTCTTTACCCTTACTATCTTTAGAGGTATCCTACCCGAGTGTAACTCGACGACAGACTTCCTTTCTTTTCTTTTCCTTTCCCTGGGACATCCGTTAGATGATGACGGATTTTGTGATGGAGAACAGTTGGTGGAGCCTACTAATGAAGATTATGCAGACTTGACGATGGAATATTAGCTAGTTATATTTTTTTTGTTGCCTACATGTTTAAGGCTTTGCTATTTTCTTTCGATGTAATTAAACTATTTAGTTTATTTTACCCATTTCTTTTGGGATTTAATAAAGATTTTGTTAATGGAAATAAATATTTTCCGCTTTTATTATTTCGTTTTGGTGTGTGTGTGTGTGTGTATATATATATATATATTCATACGCTTAACGTAATTATATTGAAATAAACAACCTTCAATACGGTTAGGTTGCGGACTATGTTATATTATCTCTTCATTTTCTTTTGGGAAGTGGGGCGTGACACAAGTGGTCCAAGCCCAACCAACCTGGGCCTGAGCCCAATCAACCCAGACCCGAGCTGGCCGGAGAGGGCCCGAGCCTAAGTCAAGCGGGCTCGAGCCCAAGTCAAGCTAAACTTAAGCACGTGGTTGGCCCATGCCAAGAAAAGAAATGAAAATGTAATAAATAAATTTAATATGTAAAGAATTAGAAAATAAATGTAAGAAAAATGAGCATAGAGTCAATTTTGTAAAGCCCAGGGACTAATATGCAAATATGTAAGGACATTTAAACCTAACCATATGATAAAATGATAAATTTTTTTCCACTCCCATAATTTTTGGTAGGGTTTTGGAGGCTCCACCTCTTTTGAGGTGATTTTCTTTCTTATCTCTCACTTCATAATTTTCCTTTAGAAAACTCATAAAAAGAATTTCTTTCCCTTAAAAACCCAAATAAAACTACATCAAGACCCGAATTAAGACAAAAGACTTTGCTTTTTTTCATCAAATTTAAGAAAAAGGGAAGAAGGAGAACTCTTGGGGTGAAAGCCATGGACTTTCACCCTAAACAAGCACCATGGATGATGTACATGGTGAAACCCATTAGTTTCACCCTCAAGACTCTCAAAATTGACAACTTTGGGTGAAAGTTCACAACTTTCGCCCTTTTGAACCCTTGCAGCCGGATCTCTCATGAGATCGGGGGAAATGTTAGGAAGGGTGCTAGGGTCGCTACGATAGTGAACCACAGCGGAAAACATAACAAAAATTATGTAAACTTAGCACCAATTCCAGCCATAGATCATATCAAAATTCTAGTGGTTGCAAAACAAAAAAGAGAGCAATTTTGTGTGCTACAATCTTTGCAGCGCGTTAGTCACCTCTCCTGAGACTCCGGCTAGTCTCCACATGATTTGGAATAAGCTTGCACAATGATCTCCTTGTCGAAGATGAGTCATCTTGAGGAAGTCCAACCCAAGCTCTAGCTTCACAAGATCACATCTTCATGAAGCAACTTGCATCATAAACTTGCTAGGAAAGTGTTGTAAGTGATGTAGAATGTTTTCTTACTCTTTTTCCTCTCTTTTAGTATCTTAGCTCACTTCTTTAAAATTTCTAAGAGAAAGAAGATGATCATGAGAATGAATGATTAGAAATAAAAATCCTAGCCATACTTATGATGAAGATAAGAATAAAAGAAGTCAATTATCTCAAGCCATGACTCATTGTTCCTATCTTTTCTCTTTGTGAGTCATATACACACAACTACAATCATCCATGTGTGTCTCATACACACAAGTATCATGTATCAAAATACATAATACAAATATTTGTATCAAATACAAATAATTATAAAGAGAGGAAAAAATAAAGTAAGCATGATATTAGTAAATATATACATATATCAATATATATACATATTAATAATTAAATCAACACTTGATTTAATAATCCGGTCATAATTATATATATACCGGCTAATATCATTAAACGCTCAAATAAAGTACGTGTATTAAATACACGTGCCTAATCGAACTCCTGCACGTATCCCTATAGGCACTCTACATTATTTCGCCTGAGCCGGGAAACCTATATGTGGGATTCTAAAGACTCGACAATATGCTGGCAGTAGATTAGGATCATATCCATAGCCCACAAACACGTCAGCGGTACTAGCTGCACGTAACAGCTACCCAGATATCGATCAAAAGAAGGTCAATGAGCAAGCTCATTCGAACCTTGCAAAGTCTATCAGTGACAATCTCTGTACAGTCCATTCTCTTCGTCTGAGAGTGTCGAATATCGAGTTTAGGAGGTAAAAATCGTCAGACTCCCAGTAACTCGATAATTCGTGCCGATGTCAAGCTCATAACCACTTGAGAAACTACTGATAACACTTATCAGTAAATTTCGTCTGCCTTAGCCAATGACTTATGGTTATAGCCAATCACGGACATCGCAATATTAACTCCATATACCGAGAGAGACGAAGCCCTCGACCGCTCACTGACTCCATGTGCTTCGGGAATGTACCCAACTAAAACATGTTCGCACGACTCTTTAAAGCTGTGGTAGGGTGGTAATCAAAGTATAGTGTAAACACGCACAAGACACTAGGACAATCTCATGTCTACAAAGTACCATGTACTCATGTCACAAGAGAACTGCTATCTGACGATGGGTATAATACCATCTAGGAGTTCTCTGGTTAGTCCGTCCAGTGAAACCCATTCATCAATGAGCACATGTATACAATCTTTGGTGTCAAACACTAATGGCTGTGGAATTAACCATCGCCCCGGTCAGGGTCAAGAAACGTATACACTAGTCTACTCTGGAATATCAATACCCAGTCTCGATACTTTCATGACTAGGGACATTGAAGGATGTGCTTATAGACTATCCAGGCCCCACTAGTATGATCCCTATCATAATTATGGTACTCAAGCAAATATCCTATGGGTTTTATCATTATGTATTAGCGATACGTGATGATGAGTAAAACGTATACACATGAATGATAAAGACAAACCAGATAGTATACTATCATCTCAAGTAAGATTGTTTTCTTTGTATAGGTCCTCCTTCAATTACAATAATTGCCTTGAGGGCACATATATCTAATAATTTCCCACTCGCACTTAAGGCCAATTATTGCGGTATCACATACCCAACTTTTCACAAATTGTGTTCGAGAAACAGTTTTAGTGAGTGGATTCACTATAATGAATCTTTCTTTATCTCTCTATATCTCAACTTTGCGGAGATCAACTATCTCCCGAATTGAGCGATATATGCCTAAGGTTTTTCCTGGATAGACGATGGGATAAAGTTCATAAATGAACAATTTTATCCATCAAATTCCTAGGTTGTATCCACAGCTGATTCATAATCAGCACCCATCGCCATGACTACCCCAATATCTTTCTTAGAATATTTCCAATATACTGCTCACGCTAAAAAGAGTAAACTTATAATTCGTGATAGACACCCTGTCTTTCATGTCATCTAGGAAACTGGAATTGGTAACTACTTCCTAATGGAGGCTATCATTACTATATACCAAGAATATCCACATATGTTCTTCACTGGTTTCCTTTGTTTCCCTAGGATTGGATTAATATCTGTTTGTTACATCAAGTGCAATAAGCAACATCTGGTTTTCTTACATGATATCGCATGATTGACCCAACTGCCGAAATAAGTGAAAAGTCATTCATGTGAGTCCCTCTCCTCATCAGTAAAAAAAGCATCTCTTTAGAGAGGGTGACTCTTTCACATACCGGTATGCTACCGAGCTATGAGTCGTCCATTCTAAAACCTTTTTAGAATGGCATCATCTTATTTAAATTGGGACAATCCCAAAACTTACTAGATCTATCTCTATAGACCTAATTACCAGAATGATTGATATATCGTCCTTTATGGAGAAACCTCTATGACAACCATAGTTTGTGTTAGTGATATATGCCCTAGAGGCCATTATTGTATATTACTGAATTGTATATTATATTTTGGAAGCTTGAGATATATACAGATATAATAACAGTCTTATTCAACATGATAGTATGCTATCTAGTTTGAGTCTATCTTAACATATGTATATGTTTCTTTTAACATATCGCTAATATATATTGATAGAGCCCTTAGGATCTTTGCTTGGCTACCAGCATTGTGATGTCAATCATACTAGTGGGGGCTGGGTAGTCTATAAGCACATCCTTAAACTTGTCCCTAGTCATAGGATTATCGAGACAGGATATCGATACTCCAGAGTAGACTAGTGTATACGCTTTTTATCCCCGTTAGGGGAGGTGGCCTGTCCCACAGCCATTGGTATACGGTACCAAAAATAGTATACAGGTGCTCATTGGGTTATGAGTTACACTGGACGGACTCGCTGGGAACTGCTGGTTGGTATTATACCTATCGTTAGTTAGCATTACCCCAGTGACATGAGTACAGGTTAGTCCATTGACTTGACATCATTATTCGTCTCGAGTGTGTTCCCACTGTACTTAGATTACTATCCTATCACGGCTCAAATGAGTCATGCAAACAGGTAGTAGAGTGGTGCAGTCCCGAAGCACTTGGAGGCAGTAGGGGATAGAAGGGATTCGTCTCTTCCGGTATTAGGATTTGATATTGCGCTGTGTACGGCTGGCTAATACACAAAGTCCCTGGTCATGGTAAGTGAGATTTACTGGTAGGTACACCAGTAGTTTCTTAGGGTGTATTGAGTTTCACACCGACATGACTTATTGCGCTATTAGGGGTCTAACGTTTACTACCCCCTTAGGCCCGATATGCGATACTTTTAGACGAACAGACCGGACAGTACGAAGAATGTCACCTATAGGCTCAGTAAGATTTTCGGACGAGTTATCGTGTCGATCTTCCCTTCGACAGATACTTGGGTAGCCGTTACGTACAACTAGTGCCACTAACGTGCTTGTAGTTAAATCCACTGCCAACGTATTGTTGAGTCTTTAGAGTCCCACACAAAGGGTTTCCTGGTTCAGGCGAAACGGTGTAGTTTGCGTATGGTTTTACGCAGGGGCGTTCAATTGAACACATGCATTTATGCACGTGCTTTGATCGGACGGTTTAGTAGTACTAGCAGGTTTGAAAGACAGCCAATTTTGATGCTAGTATTATATTGTTCTCTTTTAGGTATTTGTATTTTAACACAAATATAGTATTTATACGAATACGTGTATTTGTATAAATACGGGTATTTGTGCTTTGCTATAAATACATGTATTTCTTTCTAAATATGAATACGCGTATTTTGTATTTTCGGTACAAATATGGTATTCGTATTTTGGTAGAAATACGGTATACGTATTTATACGGGTATGCGTATACTTGTTTATATACTTACATTTATATTTATAAGTGTTTGTATATGTGTACCTAGTGAGGTGGCTACACACACACACTCTCTCTCTCTCTTCTCTTCACCATTAAACATTGAAGTGTATGGGCTTGTGACTCACCCTAGTGAGTCACCAAGCCCACCTACTCTTTTGTTTGAGGTGTGTAGAGATAAGAGTGAGAGTGTGAGATATTTTGTCGGAATGGTTGATCTTTTCTCACCTGGATAATTTTCTCTAGTTGCTAGCCATCTTCATCTTCTTCTTCAATCCTCTCTCTTGAGTTGTGAGAATTAAAAAAGAGCATTTAGTTTCACAATCTACACTAATCTAAGTATCTTGTCTTAGCAAGACTTGATCTTTAGTTGCTTCGGACAAAACTATCGCTTGAATCGGCATTCTCGGGTGAATCGTCTTTGACACGGATTGGCTTCGAGAATTTGTTCCATCAACCCAAGAAGTTTGAGGAGTCAATTTTCAAGACCCGAAAGACCATCTAATTTCAACCGAGTAGCTAAAACTCCAGTTATGATTTGTTTAGTATAGTGTTTGGGCTTGTATCCTGGGAATTTTAGTGTATTGTGCTCAAGTTTTAAGTTTTTGATTCCGCATAGCCGTAGTTGACACGGCAAGGAGCACATATACACTTGCACTGGTATCAGAGCCTACCCAAACACTTAACTAACTGAATAAACAAAATTTAGAGTTTCAAAACCGAAACAACTTCGAAACGATAAAACCTAGATCCAAGTTTCCGTCGATTTTAAAAAGGCTTCTAAATTTTTTTAAAACAAGTGCAGAATGCTCCTCATAAAATAACTAGAACACCAGAGAAAAATGAGCCACTCAGTCCAAAACAAAACCGCCGGAAATGGGTTTTTCCCGCCCTCGCCGGTTTTTCTAGGGATTTTAGTCTCGCGTTTCTTGTGGTGTTTTGAACTCTTGGATTTAGGATTTATGGTATTGTTTGATTTTGCCCAGAATTCATCTAATGTTATCTTTGTACTTGGGCAGTACAGAGTGTTTCTAAATCGAAATTTTAACATCGTTTATTTGCTTTAAGTTTGAATATGTGTTTCGAAATGTCGACTAATTGCTATACGTCGATTAGTAGGGGTTGCATATATCTAGTATCTTGTGTTTGCGGTTTGTGGATATGAAGTATTGGATCGTCATGATTGAATAGCTGGGGGGATGTAAGAAGTGTGTTCTTTTCTTTCATTCATGTAATTTGTAAAGTGATGTAATATTCTTTTACAGGGCACATGCGAGTTGAGGTTGTAGCCACCGTTGTATTATTTCATTTACTTGTTCTAGCACTTACGATAGACCCAAGGTGGGGTGCACAAACTACCGGGTTCTTGAAGTGCCAAGTGGCCTTCTCATCTCATTGAGGGAGGTTGCTTCACTTCAGGGACTTGGCCAGTAGTTTGCCGCACCCGTAGGGGTCTAGGGTGAGGGTTTTGGCTATTCATCACGACCATGAAATCCGTTTTTCGTTATAGGCTTAAACGAAACACTGAAATCCTAGTATATCCAATATATTCATCTGTGTTACTTGTGCTGTGATCTGTGATCTAGAATGGCTATTATTACGTGAGACGAATAGTTATATATATATATATTATATATATAATAAACGTTGCTTATGTTTTGCACCCGCGGTAGCCCTGCCCTCGCTCCGCCGTTAGTTAAGTAACCTAACGGTGCATGACGCGGCCCCATGGCGAATGCGGATGGCATAAGCGTACATTCTATTTTCATTTCCTTCTGCAATGATAAGGTTAAATGATGGGACAACATTAATATTGTTTAATGCAAAGAAAACAAACCAAAGTTAAATCATTTGAACAATTTCAAAACCACTCGGTTTTCTTTAAAAATAAAATTTAAATGTGGAGCTTAAACCACTCCTTTTAAAAGCTATCATGGTTCCTTCGACTATATCAAGTTCATTACGTTCACGGTTTTCACCAAAAGCAGCCGTAGCCCTCCGTCATTTCAGATGGGTATTCAGTAGTATTCAAGCTATGTATTTTGACATTCGCCAAGGCATAGTGATTGGTAGCTGCTGGATATTCATTTGTAGTATAAATAGATGCATTAATCTGGGACAAGTGTATAGCTATTTTGGTCTTTGTCAAGGGTTTGTATGAATGGGTTCAGATTAACTTGGACAATGACGGGTAGAACTTGACTTGCGTCTTATGATATTTTGGCTTTCGTCAAGCTTATAAGCGCCTAGGGCAAAAATCCACATCGGGAGTTTCAAAGAAAAAGGAAACTTGCTAGTTTTGCATACCATCTGGAGTGTGATAATTTTGGTAGGATTCCTTCAAAGTTGTCACACAATGATAGTTGGATCCCGATCCCACTGTGAGTTTTATTACTCCTCGGGAGAGTTTTTCATTTTGCAATCAATACTATAAACCAAGTAGGTGTCTAGAACGGTGTTAGCGGGGTTACGCCTCCAGGGAAAAGAGATTATTTAATTAAGGAACTTCACGATAGCGTTGTAAAACCTCTCTCGAAGTACCGACACTAGCCTGGCCGAAAGGTTAAGCAAGAATTGTAGGGTGCGATTAATCTCGACTAATTCTTCTTTTATGGTTTGAAGGAGGATTTGAGAAAACAGTGGGAGCCATCCTGTTTAGATAAACTAATAACCAATCTAAACTCGCAAGAGCATCATGCTGAGTGTTTCTTCTCTCTCTCTCCTAATTGCAGCGACCAAGATGACCGGGCTTAAGTTACTACTAGATAAAAATATATTGACGGGGCCAAATTATAAAGATTGGTTAAGGAATGTCCAGATGGCCATTACCTATGACCAGCTGGGCTACCTCCTTGCTACTAAAGCCCCCGCCATCCCAGGTCCAGATTCCACCATTGCGGATATTGAGATCTGTAAGACATGAGAAATAAACTGTGCGAAAGCCAAGTGCCTTGTGTTGGCCTCAATGGATAATGAACACCAGAGGCGGTACGAGAAGATAGACTTAGCTTCTATCTTCCTCCATACTAAGGATTTATATGGAAAGCAATCTCGTATCGCAAGATACGAGACCTCGAAGAAATTATTTTAGGCGAGGTTAGCTATCGGGTCATCTATAGAGGACCACGTCCTTAAGATGATCAGCTATATTGAAGAGCTCGCGGACCCTGGGACCACGTTGGTGAACGAGTTGTATACGGACTTGATTCTACAGTCCATCCTCTCTACTTATGCCCAGTTTATACTGAATTTCAATATTCAAGGGAAAGAAATTACACTTTCAGAACTCCTTAACATGTTAAGGAGTGCATAGGGCACCCTAAAGAAAACAAGGGAGACACCCGCTCTACTTATTGGGGAATCTTCTTCCTCTAGATCCAAGGCGAAAGCCAAGGGGAAGAAGAAGATGTTAGTTATATGTATGCCCTAGAGGCCATTACTGTACATATGATGTATATTGTAATGGATGCTTGGACATATATAGGGAGGACTTTCTTGCTCGACATGATAGTACGCTATCTGGTTGCTCTTTATCTTAACATGTACTCTGATTGTCTTTATGGTACATGTTGATAAAGCCCTTAGGATATGTACTCGACTACTGGGACTATGATGAGATCATACTAGTGGGGCCACGGTAGTCGACGAGTACATCCTATAACTGTTCCTAGTCGAGGGTGTATCGAGACAGGGCATCGATACACCAGAGTAAACTAGCGTATACGCATCTTGACCCATATGATGGGCGATGGATGATCCCATCTCCATCGGTGTTTGACATCAAGGATGGTGTACGGGTGCTCAGTAGAGACCGAGTACACTGGACGGACTCGCCGAGAACTCCCAGATGGTATTATACCTCACGTCAGATGGCAGTTCTCTGGTGACACTGGTACATGTTAGTCTGTAGATCCGAGATCGTCATAGAGTCTTGTGTGATTCCCACCGTGCTTTGATTTCCATCATACCACGTCCAAGAGGGCGTGCAAAAAGGTAGCTTTTGGGTACAGTCCCGAATCACATGGAGGCAATGAGCGATAGGAGGGGATTCGTCTCTCCCGGTATAGGGAGTTGATGTTGCGCTGTGTTCGATTGGCTATAACTGAAAATCCCTGGCCAGGGTTGCTGAGATTTACTGGTAAGTGTTATCAGTAGTTTCTCGAACTATTATAGACCTCATATCGACACGACTTATCAAGCTACTGGGGTCTGACATATACCACCCCTAGGCGAGATATGCGACATATCAGACGAAGAGACCGGACTGTACGGGAGTGTTACTGATTGGATTCGCGTGAGAAAGTACAGGCTTGCTTGTTGATCTTCTGATCGCTCAATACCTGGGTGGCTGTTACGTTTAGCAGACCGCTTGCAGCTTGTGGGTGTTTGATATGATCATCACCTACTGCCGGCGTATTGATGATTCTTTAGAGTCCTATACAGAGGTTTCTTGGCTCAGGCAAAACGGAGTAGGGGCACATATATGATATGTGTGGGACCGAGAACAATACATGTATGTGATACCGTATTAGATTCTCGCGATATGAGATATCGGCCGGGTATATGAGATATAGCTGGGTCATCGGATCAAGTGTTGATTCGATGAACTGATACAGATTATATTAGTCGGTTATTTGTGAAATAGCCGGATTATCAGATCAAGTGTTGATTCGATAATTTAATGTATAATTATATATTTGATATATTAAATTACATTAACTAATATAAGCTCACTAAAAGATTCTTTTTCTCACTCGGGTAATACATTGATATATATGCGATATATGTTAATTGTATTATTTTATTTTGTTACAATAAATATTGTATATGTGATATATAATATTGTAACATATTGTGGTTATAAATGCAACATATTTTGTGGAGTTTAATTGTGGTTAGGGTTTGGATTAGGGTTAAACATTCATGAAGCTTTCAAGAAGCTTCTTGAAGCTTTGAATTTGACCTTGATATTTTGTGATATTTCTTTAACCCAACCCAACCCTTTAACCATAGTAAAATCTCTACATGGGTTAAGTCTTCATACTTAACCCATGGTTGCATTTCTAACCTCACTTGATTCATTATTCATCACAAAAGGATTACTATTGTTCTTCTTCCTTCTTGCTCAAAAAGCTTTCTAGCTTTTTGAGAGATGATGTAAATGAGTGAGAAATAGAAAATAAATGAGAGCTAAAATCCTACTTCATCATCCTCATCTATCCTTGCCATTTAGATGAGGGTGTTCACCTCATTAGTGAGTGAGAGCTTGGGTTAAGGAAATTTCAAGGTAGATCATCTTTGTTATCGAAGATCGGAAGCAAGCTTGCATCTTTCTCTTCGTGGAGTCTCTCTAGAGTCCGGATGCACGATGATCGCAGCGAAGGGACCTCAACACGGAGCTTTAGAAGTGAAGGACAGGATCTACAAAGGTTGTAATCCCTCTCACTTAGTGTTAAAGTGTTTAACATGCTTTGTTTCACCTAAACTCTAGTATAAAGATCTTGGTTAGGGTTGTTCGGCACGGCTAAATTTTAAATCGGGCATGGTTGATGTCTCGTAGAGCCTTGTGCATGTGCCTAGCAACCCTACAGTGGTATCAGAGCCAAGTTAGAGCTTTAGAAGAAATCTAGGCGAAGTTTAAAGTCCGATCGAACTCCGAATACCCGTAAAACCCCAGTTTCTGGAAATTTTTCAAAAATGTTGATTTTTCATATTAAAAATACTCAAAAAAATCAGCAGGGAATTCTATGGACACCTGTGAAAAACGACCCCCTAAATCAATTAAAGCGCTGCGGAACCACGGCCAAACCAGGGTATTGGCGGCGGTTCCGCGTCAGTTACTGTAGATTGAGGGATAGTTTTTACACAGTAATGTCGGTATCTAATTCCTGATTCTTCTGGGAAATTTTTATTTTACTCAAGTGTTGAGTTTTCTGGGTTGTATTGGGAGCTCGTTGATTCGATCGTAAAGTTTAACTTCGTTTAATATTTCCCGGGTAATTTTAGAAACTGTTAAAAAGTTCGAACGGATGTCAATAACTCACTTTTTCCCCTGTCGGAAAATTTTTCAAAAGTTGGATTTTTTCTTGAGTTTGAAACTTCCGGAAAATCATGCAAGTAACGCGGTGGACCCTCTAGAAGAACACAAACCTTAACTCGATTATGTGACCGTCTGAACCGCCTCTGAACCTTAGGGTTTGGGGCAGTACGGCGTTACCACATGTGAGGCGTTGGATTGACCCTTCTACGGCTGGACCATCGGTACTGTGGCATGTGATGGATACTTTTTGAACTCCGCTCAAGTGTTGAGCTATTTGGGAAATCTTGGGTGTTTGTTTATTCGATCGGAAAGTTTAACACTGTCTATTTATCTGGAATGTGATACAATATTTGGAAATCACAAGTAGTTATGAGATAACTAATTTGAATGTTATAAATCTAGCAGTTCAGTATCAGTTGATCGGTTGCCACAGGATTTTGATGCGATCAAAAGTCCGTCACAATCACGTAGGGTACGCGGATACTCGTCGGGTAAAGTTAATAGACAACTACGCCCCATAGCCCCGACCAAGTGACTGTAGGAGAACCCCGTCGCTAAAAGCATCCGTTCGGGTGCTCGCGGCAGCGATGTTCCGCCTTAGTGCACTTCGTCGACGGCATCCGGGGGGTGCGGCCGTCTACTAAAGTTTGCGACGAGTATTCGATCAGGATGTCGGGAATCTTGTTGAATTGCCCGACTTGATATTGAAAAAGTTTTTGATAATGAGACTAAAATGCGGAGTTTATAATTGTTAGGCATGCGATATCTAAGGAATTCATTTGGTTAGGCATGCGATATTTAAGAAGGTTGCGGATTCCAACTGTTGTAGTTTTACACTTTCTTTTCTGTGACCGTAAGCGTAGTATGTAGTGTATCGCCGGCTTCGTTGCTATACATCAACGACAATCGGGATACGCATACTTGCTTACGTTGATGATATGAGATATTATGTGTTGCTGTGATATGTTATATTGGATCGTCGCGTTTTGAATAGCCGGGGGTTTTATGTGAGATAAGTTTTTCTTTTTCATTCATGTAAAATTCATTTGTATGTAATATTCTTTTATTGGGGCACTTCCGGGCTGAGGATGATGTCACCATTGTATATTATTTACTTTTCCGCATTAGGTAGACCCAAGGCGGGGAGCACAAGTAACCGGGTTCTAGGTTCCAGTGGGAGACCATCTTGAGGAGTCTAGACCGGGTCTCCTAACCCTAGAATTGGCAGTGTTGCTTGCCGCTCTCGTAGGGGTCTAGGGATGTGGGTTTGGCTGTTCATCGCAACCGTAGAATCCGTGTTTTATACAGGCTCGTATTAAAAACACGGACCTCCTAATATATCCAATATTTCATATGTTATCTTCTGCAGCAATGTTCTGTGATGAGATCATATTACTGCCTGAGACGAATGTTTATATTATATATATGAGATATATATTATATATTGTTGATTTCGTTTCATATCTGATGCTTGTGAAGCATAATAAAATGGGACTTCATTAATGAGATTAATGAAACTAAAAGAAACCTAAAGATGTTGTAGAAACTTGTCTTAAAAACTGGTAGCTCTAGTTCTTGCTTTGCATAGCGGTGTTCTTTGTAGAACATCCAGCACCTTATTCGATAAGGAAAGAGCCGAGATCTCTTCACCGGGAGTGACCGCTTTAGTGAAACTAGCAGATACTACAAACTCGGTTTGTCTTTTGAGTGGTTCTATAGTTTTTACTTTGCATAGTGATATTTATGAAATATCCTGCACCTTATTCGATGAGGAAAGAGCCGACGATCCCTTCACCAGGAGTGACCACTTTAGCAAAATTAGAAAAGGCCTCAAAAAACATTCCATTTAAAATCACTTGATTCTACAATGATATCAAGTTCATTACGCAAAAGGTTTTCCTAAAAACCTGTCATAGCCCTCCGTCATTTCAGATAAGTACTACTTAGTATTCGTGCTGCGGTAGTTTGGCATTCGTCAAGGCGTAGTGTACGGTAGCCAACTAGTGCTTATCTGCTAGCATACGATGCGATTGGATTAGGGTATTCGTACGGCGTTGTTTGGCATTCGTCAAGGGTCATGCGGGTGGGTTTAATTCAATCAGGAAATGTACGGGTTGAATTTGACTAGCGGACTATGGGTGGTTTGGCATTCGTCAAGGTCATAGGACGCTAGGGGTAAAATATTATTGGGAATTTCAAGTGTTAGAAATTTGCAATGAGATTGCATACCTTCTATGAGATAGTTGGATCCTGATTGGTATGATTTAGCGTGCTTGCGCTTTCTAAAAGATAGATCAAAAATATTTGTAACCGCAATCAAGAATGGCGTCGCTTTGCAGCTAGCCGGTGAGTACGGGTCGGTCCACAGGGATGTTGTGAATCTCCGATTCGTTCTTACGAGTTAATTCCGAAGGGTGTTCGGAGTTGTTATTAAATCTAAAAACCTAATTAACCTAGGGCAATTATCTAGATCTATTCTTGCTAGGGTTAGGTTTAGGAATGGTTTGGAAATGTAAATAAATTTCAACACTTTCTATACCCAGATTAGGATCTAAGAGGAGTTATGGTAATTATCAATAAAGGGGATTAGATCCATTCGGGAAGGTGTTCCTTCCTCTAGGTTCTTGTCCTTCCTTTAGAGATCCTTACCCTAACCTCCATGGAAAACGCGGGCAACCGGGCCTTTATACTACGGTATCACCGCTACTTCGAGGGATAGGGTGCCGTAGGGCGCGGTGTGTGCGTGTCTGCATGGAGTCCTATAGATTCTATGTGATGGGTAAGAAAGGGATGAGAGATCTCATCTCTCAAAAGCCCTTCCCAAAGCTAACATCTAAGGCAAGGAATTAAAATCTAAATTAGAACAATTAAATAAAACTACTTACAGATGGCTCTCTCCAAATATCAACGCAGGGTTGTCAGATCTGGATTCATGAATTGAAAAGAGGCACCGATGCTCTCCAAAAGAATTCTAAAATTTATTAATGAAGAGAGGCATGGAGAATTACAATCTGTAGAGTTCCTATTTATAGAGAATAGGAAACTCTAGGTTACATTTTGATCCGCATGTCTAGAATTACAAATATACCCCTAGGTCAACTTTTCAGCGCCAATAAACAGTTTGGTAAAAATTTCATCCACTGAATCCTCTTAATGGCCGCGGATCTGCGGCCCCATCATGGGTTGGGCCGCGGTTCCGCGGCCCAATTGTGGACTTAGACTCTGATTCTTCTGGGATAATTTCTGGTTGTCTTGGGTTACTTATTTCTATATATCTTTTCTCAATTTAGCTTCTGGTTTTCTTCCAGATTTCCAGTGAACATTGTAGTAGACTTCTACCCGTTCGCTTTGAGTCGATGTCTTGAATCTTGCTTTGTGAATTGTTCCTTATGTAGGCTTGATCAAGATTCTCTGTTTTGTCGGTCAAAGTCTCACTTTTACGTCGTCTTTTCATCGTTTTCACTGTTTCCTGTCCAAGAACCTGTAACCTGTAACATGTAGCAGACATGCGTCAAAAGCACCTGTTTATTTATAAAAAGAATAAGAATGGGGAATATAATAATACAATATTCTAGTGTGAATAAATACCCCCAAACTTATCTTTTGCTCGTCCTCGAGCAAACTTATTTTTTTTCACTAAAAACCTAACCACACTTTCACAGGGAAACGCGATTGCACTGAGCACGTGCAACAAGCCGTTAAATCTCTAGGTGTCCCTAGTAGGTGGAGTGTTGTCTCCTGAGGGTTTTCAGCGGATACTACCCACAAAATCCTATCAACTCGGCCCATTGACTTTTGTTTTCCAATAAGGTTTTCTAACAAGGAATTCTATTATCTTTTACCCGTAAATTATCCACCCATATTCTTCACACTTCCTCATCATTTAACTTAAGATTATATATGTTTTATAGACTTACTTAGCTTTCGGCATTTCTTAAGTTTTCCTTCTAGAGTTCCATCTCCACTTAGGAATTTCTATCAACTCTACTAAAGATACAAGTTCTATTCTTCATCCCTTTCTCTCATCTAAACTCCAATTACATACCCCCATGTGTGTGTTTAAATCACCCCTACACTTGGAAATTCAAATCAAACAATCGTACTCTCGTCCATTGTCCAAAGCACTTATTAATTGGTGAATTTTTAATTGAATTTTGCTTACACATCCTTCATGCGACCGTTAATACTTCTTGAGGTACCAACAACCGATTACAAGATGTGTTTGCACTTTAAAGCGTAAATCCTAGTCTTGTAACACCCAAGGCTTTAGCAGTGACTCCCAAACCAGTTGGTCTAAGGCACTAGGTAATGAAGCACCCTCGCTAAATATTTTTCTATTTTTTTATAGCCTTAAGTAATCACAAAAACCGATGTTCATTTTTTTTAAAAGATAGAAAAATGTAGGGTATACCAGTGTTCATCTCAAAAACCAGATGTTCATTTTTTTCTTTTCTTTATTCACTCTTTTTTCTTTTCTTTTCTTCGTACTAAGGACTTTAGACAAGAGCATTTCAAGGTCTCTTCTACTATTCCAAGTTTCAAGGTGCGTGATTGTGCAAATTGTAGGGTATACATTTTCAGAATCTAGACTTAAGCTAGGAACTATTTTTCAAACTTATACTCGAATAAGAACATCAATACTCTTCCCTTGTTTCGACTTATCCCAAGAAGTGAACCCAAAATTTGCTTATTTCTAAATAAACTACAAAAACATATACTTTCTACCGCTAAACTTTAAGGAATGTTATTTTTAGGGTTTTTAATTCACTAAGTCTAAGATCTAGTTGTTCCTAGCCAGTTAACCTATTTGTCAAACTCAAGTCAATTAGCCAAAATTGAATACAATAATTTTTATAATTTTTGAAAATTTTCAATTTTTATGGGTTTTCAAATAAGTATGCAAATGCAAAAATATGTACAAATGAATGCGAAGGAAGAAGACGTACCGAGCATACCCCCAAACTTGAACTCGACAGTGTCCTCACTGTCATGCTAAACCAAGAGGGTTAAAATACCGATACTCTCCTGTTTATTTATTTACAATTTTTTTTTATATTTTTAATGTTTTGAAATTTTTTTTTTTTTTTATAGAAAAAGAAAACAAAAATATATACATATATACAAAGGTTCCCCCCAAACTTAAGCTTGGCCTTACACAAGCCAAAGGTTAGCACCAACCATTCAAAAATCTTATCATGGTAAAGGTATAGTCGGTGCAAGAATGGGGTGGAGATGAAAGAAATAAGAAACACACGAGACCGTATGGAAAGAAGAATGGTAGAATATGGTCTCGGTGGGGGAGAAGAAAGACGGAAAGAAGAAAGAAGTGGAGTGCGATCTTGAGGGTGTAAATTGAGTGAATAAATTAGCGCAATTTGTGATGACCGATGTGTTAAAAGCGATTGCGCTAACCTATCAACTCGTCGTGCAATGGGGTCAAATCCCTCAAGATTCGCAAGAAAACATGGATACGCCGAACTTGGTATAGGAGATGAAAGCGTAACGGTCATTTGTTCGGTCGGAACAAGGGGAAAGACGAAAGGGAGTGAATTAGGGATAGTATCTTTCTCACCGTAGTAAACTGTTTCGAACTTGAAAGATTCCATTAATGGTTTGAAACTACTATAATCAACCGAGTCTGATGGCTCATCTGAAAATGTAAAGGACTCAAACTCGGGCGGTGAGTCATCAACATCTTCCGAAAAAGTGAAACACTCGTAGGTGTTATCGTCTGTGAGAATTGTGTCAGATTCAAAGGAAAAGGTTTCAAGCTCACAGTCTTCAAGCGGGGTCGGAACGATGGGAAAGAGGGAGGGTGATATAGCAGTCAAAGGTTTAGGAGGATGAATTGGAAAATCAGACACATCAAATAAAAATGATTCAACCTCAATATTATCCTTAAGACTCTCCTCAATACTATCCTCAATATTTAAATCATCCATGCCATTATCATCAAAATCTAGATGCATATGAGATTCGGGAGAAACATTTAATAACTCAGGATGATGATTTGAACATAAAATTTCAATTAAATCGACAGGTTCATCATCCGAAATATTCCCGGCGTCTATATCCTCAATCAAGTTAAAATCAATTTCTTTAGACACCTCATCAAAAGCATGGATATGTATCGATTTAGGTTCTAGATGGGAGGTGTAAAGATCGAAAGGATTAGGTGCGGTTTCACTCGAAAGGGGTTCCTCACAATTTGGCAAATCAAACACTACAAATTTGCACAACTCATCATTTTGGACACATGTTTGAAAATTGGAGTTGTTGGATTCATATGGGTATGGGTAGGTTTGATTTGGAAATCCTCTCTCATTCTCACTCTGTCCAACCGCCTCTTTATACATTGAAAAATTTTGAGCTAGCGGAAAACTAGCTACCGGTTCACTAGGTTGCTAAGGGCGGCCACGGATGCTTCCACATTCCTAGTCATTTTATTTGTTGCCGCGATATACGCCTCCAACGACTCTTCCAAACTAGACTTAGGTGGTGAGGGGGTTTCGATAAAAGATTCGAATTGGTGTGGATATGCAAAACTCCCAACAGGCTGTGTAGAAACGGTGTCTAGTGAAGGTGGGAAGGTCGGGTAGGACTGGTAGGAAGTGGGTGGTAGGACAGGGGTAGGGTCAACATATGGATAAAAAGGTGAAAAGTCATGTGGATCCCTAGAACTAGATGAGTGGAGAGGGGTGAAAGATCGGCTGCGAGATTTAGCAATATGCTCGGCAATGGACATCGGCTTAGGAGTTACAGCTGAACTTGAAAAAGTGGTGTCAACATACGAAGGTGGTAAAGGTGGACTTGGTTGACACAAAGTGGGTTGAAAAGTCCAACTATTTCTCCTAGACACCTCACTTTGATCTTTCAAAGATATTTTTGGCAAGGAAGGATCGTCTTTAAATTGACCGAACAAATTGACATACGACGCAAAATTAGGTTCGGGATACTAAAGTTCGGCTAATGATTTCTTATGTGGGGTACCCATGTTAGAAGAAGAAAGGTGACAAGAAGGAAGGTTGGATGGTGCAAGGATCTATTTGAGGCCAAAAATTTTGCAAGTTTCTAATAAAATTTGTCCTTTTTATTTTTATTCTTTTTCTCTTTATTTGGAAAAATTTTGTTGCAAAAAGATTTTAGAGAAAAATTATGCAACAACAAAATATTACTTGCAATCAATTTAGTTCAGGTGGGGCCCAAAAATCCTGCACAAGACTTGTTATATGGAAGAGAATATATTTTTAAAGCACACAAAATCTTGCAGGCATTATTCAGAAAATATATTAAAATTTGTAGAGGAGAAATAACAGAGAGCTTACAGTGCAAATTTCATCACCTGAAGACACCATAAGGCCGCGTTTCCGCGGTTTAAATGCATTAATGCCGCGTTTTCGCGGCGGTCTCGTAAGCACGAACCCCCAAAAATTTTCTGACGTTCAGATTCTCCAAGATGGCCGCGGTTCCGCGGCCTAAGGTGGGTTTTGGCCGCGGAATCGCGGCGGAATGGGGGGTTTGGGGCTCCAAAATTTTTGTGCTTCTCTGTTTTTTAAAATCCCTTCTGTTCCGATATCTCTTTTTCCGTTTCGCTTTCTGGAAATTTCCAGATCCGAATTTGTATATCCTGCAAAAATTCAACCACAAAGTATCCCTTCCAAAAATAACAAATTATATATATATATATTTTGATTTTTTTTTATTTTTATGATTTTTTATTTTATGATTAACCCGAAATTGCGAAAAGAAAATTCTACGCCATCCCCGGCAACGGCGCCATTTGATTGGTATGATTTAGCGTGCTTGCGCTTTCTAAAAGATAGATCAAAAATATTTGTAACCGCAATCAAGAACGGCGTCGCTTTGCAGCTAGCCGGTGAGTACGGGTCGGTCCACAGGGATGTTGTGAATCTCCGATTCGTTCTTACGAGTTAATTCCGAAGGGTGTTCGGAGTTGTTATTAAATCTAAAAACCTAATTAACCTAGGGCAATTATCTAGATCTATTCTTGCTAGGGTTAGGTTTAGGAATGGTTTGGAAATGTAAATAAATCTCAACGCTTTCTATACCCAGATTAGGATCTAAGAGGAGTTATGGTAATTATCAATAAAGGGGATTAAATCCATTCGGGAAGGTGTTCCTTCCTCTAGGTTCTTGTCCTTCCTTTAGAGATCCTTACCCTAACCTCCATGGAAAACGCGCGCAACCGGGCCTTTATACTACGGTATCACCGCTACCTCGAGGGATAGGGTGCCGTAGGGCGTGGTGTGTGCGTGTATGCATGGAGTCCTATAGATTCTATGTGATGGGTAAGAAAGGGATGAGAGATCTCATCTCTCAAAAGCCCTTCCCAAAGCTAACATCTAAGGCAAGGAATTAAAATCTAAACTAGAACAATTAAATAAAACTACTTACAGATGGCTCTCTCCAAACATCAACGCAGGGTTGTCAGATCTGGATTCATGAATTGAAAAGAGGCACCGATGCTCTCCAAAAGAATTCTAAAATTTATTAATGAAGGGAGGCATGGAGAATTACAATCTGTAGAGTTCCTATTTATAGAGAATAGGAAACCCTAGGTTACATTTTGATCCGCATGTCTAAAATTACAAATATACCCCTAGGTCAACTTTTCAGCGCCAATAAACATTTTGGTAAAAATTTCATCCACTGAATCCTTTTAATGGCCGCGGATCCGCGGCCCCATCATGGGTTGGGCCGCGGTTCCGCGGCCCAATTGTGGACTTGGACTCTGATTCTTCTGGGATAATTTCTGGTTGTCTTGGGTTACTTATTTCTATATATCTTTTCTCAATTTAGCTTCTGGTTCTCTTCCAGATTTCCAGTGAACATTGTAGTGGACTTCTACCCGTTCGCTTTGAGTCGATGTCTTGAATCTTGCTTTGTGAATTGTTCCTTATGTAGGCTTGATCAAGATTCTATGTTTTGTCGGTCAAAGTCTCACTTTTACGTCGTCTTTTCATCGTTTTCACTGTTTCCTGTCCAAGAACCTGTAGCCTGTAACATGTAGGAGACATGCGTCAAAAGCACCTGTTTATTTATAAAAAGAATAAGAATGGGGAATATAATAATACAATATTCTAGTGTGAATAAATACCCCCAAACTTATCTTTTGCTCGTCCTCGAGCAAACTTATTTTTTTCACTAAAAACCTAACCACACTTTCGCAGGGAAACGCGATTGCACTGAGCACGTGCAACAAGCCGTTAAATCTCTAGGTGTCCCTAGTAGGTGGAGTGTTGTCTCCTGAGGGTTTTCAGCGGATACTACCCATAAAATCCTATCAACTCGGCCCATTGACTTTTGTTTTCCAATAAGGTTTTCTAACAAGAAATTCTATTATCTTTTACCCGTAAATTATCCACCCATATTCTTCACACTTCCTCATCATTTAACTTAAGATTATATATGTTTTATAGACTTACTTAGCTTTCGGCATTTCTTAAGTTTTCCTTCTAGAGTTCCATCTCCATTTAGGAATTTCTATCAACTCTACAAAAGATACAAGTTCTATTCTTCATCCCTTTCTCTCATCTAAACTCCAATTACATACCCCTACGTGTGTGTTTAAATCACCCCTACACTTGGAAATTCAAATCAAGCAATCGTACTCTCGTCCATTGTCCAAAGCACTTATTAATTGGTGAATTTTTAATTGAATTTTGCTTACACATCCTTCATGCGACCGTTAATACTTCTTGAGGTACCAACAACCGATTACAAGATGTGTTTGCACTTTAAAGCGTAAATCCTAGTCTTGTAACACCCAAGGCTTTTGCAGTGACTCCCAAACCAGTTGGTCTAAGGCACTAGGTGATGAAGCACCCTCGCTAAATATTTTTCTATTTTTTTACAGCCTTAAGTAATCACAAAAACCAGTGTTCAATTTTTTAAAAGATAGAAAAATGTAGGGTATACCAGTGTTCATCTCAAAAACCAGATGTTCATTTTTTTTCTTTTCTTTATTCACTCTTTTTTCTTTTCTTTTCTTCGTACTAAGTACTTTAGACAAGAGCATTTCAAGGTCTCTTCTACTATTCCAAGTTTCAAGGTGCGTGATTGTGCAAATTGTAGGGTATACATTTTCAGAATCTAGACTTAAGGTAGGAACTATTTTTCAAACTTATACTCTAATAAGAACATCAATACCCTTCCCTTGTTTCGACTTATCCCAAGAAGTGAACCCAAAATTTGCTTATTTCTAAATAAACTACAAAAACATTTACTTTCTACCGCTAAACTTTAAGGAATGTTATTTTTAGGGTTTTTAATTCACTTAGTTTAAGATCTAGTTGTTCCTAGCCAGTTAACCTATTTGTCAAACTCAAGTCAATTAGCCAAAATTGAATACAATAATTTTTGAAAATTTTCAATTTTTATGGGTTTTCAAATAAGTATGCAAATGCAAAAATATGTACAAATGAATGCGAAGGAAGAAGACGTACCGAGCATACCCCCAAACTTGAACTTGACAGTGTCCTCACTGTCATGCTAAACCAAGAGGGTTAAAATACCGATACTCTCCTGTTTATTTATTTACAATTTTTTTTATATTTTTAATGTTTTGAATTTTTTTTTTTATTTTTTATAGAAAAAGAAAACAAAAATATATACATATATACAAAGGTTCCCCCCAAACTTAAGCTTGGCCTTACACAAGCCAAAGGTTAGCACCAACCATTCAAAAATCTTGTCATGGTAAAGGTATAGTCGGTGCAAGAATGGAGTGGAGATGAAAGAAATGAGAAACACGCGAGACCGTGTGGAAAGAAGAATTGTAGAATATGGTCTCGGTGGGGGAGAAGAAAGACGGAAAGAAGAAAGAAGTGGAGTGCGATCTTGAGGGTGTAAATTGAGTGAATAAATTAGCGCAATTTGTGATGACCGATGTGTTAAAAGCGATTGCGCTAACCTATCAACTCGTCGTGCAATGGGGTCAAATCCCTCAAGATTCGCAAGAAAACATGGATACGCCGAACTTGGTATAGGAGATGAAAGCGTAACGGTCATTTGTTCGGTCGGAACAAGGGGAAAGACGAAAGGGAGTTAATGAACTCTTGGGATTGATACATGCTGATGTATGAAGGTCCCGACTAGCTGAAGTTATATTTAGATGCATATTTAAATTAGTTTGAATTTACATCTTGTGAAACTTGCCGGTCATGTCATAAAGATAGGATGACCACAGCTCTGTTTATTGGAAACAAAGAAAGAGTTAATGAACTCTTGGGATTGATACATGCTGATGTATGAAGGTCCTCTGTCTACACATACCAAGACTGGTTCTTTGTACTTCATTACATTCACTGATTATCTCTCAAGATCCGGACATATGTTCCTGTTGAAACACAAGTCTGGAACTTTTGAGAAATTCAATGAATATAAGCTAGAAGTGGAGAACCAAAAATGGGTATAAGTATTATGTCCTTTGATGAGATAAAGGAGGAGAATACTTGAGCACAGAATTCCTGGACTATTCTAAAGGATAATGAGATTCTCTCTCAGCATTACTCCTCCATATACACCATAGCACGATGGTATATCGGGGCGAAGCTATAGCACCCTATATGATACGGTGTGCTCTATGATGAGTACTACTGAGTTTCCTATTTCCTTTTGGGAGTTATGCACTTGAGAATCTGCATACCTATTGAATAGGGTTCAAATCAAATCAGTTGCCTACCACTTCATATGTGATATAGAATGGGAAGAGCCCATATCTTAAGTTTGTTAAGATTTGCGGTTGTCCAGCCTATGTCTAAAAGCATAGTCCGGACAAGCTCGAGGCAAAGTCAGATCTGTGGAAGTTTGTTGGATATCCCAAGCATATGCAAGGGAATATTTTCTATCTAACAGAGGAACAAAATATGTTTTGTTTCTCAACATGCCACCTTTGTGAAAGAGAATTTCTTGTGAAGAAATTAGTGGTCATGAGGTAGAACTGGAAGGAGTTCCAGCTATACAAACTACAGCAGATGATTTGGTAGAACCAAAAGATTCAATAGTTTCTAATGAACCTCAGCCTCTCCACCGATCTAGTAGGGTTCCTCACCCACCTGAGAGATACTTCGGTTTCTTTATGACACTGGGAGCGAGGATTGCATCATGAGATGATGACCTAACTAATTTCGAGCAGGCCATCAAGAGTGGGACTCTGTAAGAATGGCTGGATGCTTAGCGATCTGAGATGGAATCCTTATACACCAACAAATTATGGACTTTGGTTGCTTTATCTGAAGGGTTAAATCCCCATCAAGAGCAAGTATATCTTGAGAAGATTACTTGGTGTATATGGAAAAGTTGAGGCTTTCAAAGCTATGCTTAAGTCCATCCAGATCCTACTTGCCACGGCTACATACCATGACTACGATATTTGGCGGTTGGGTATCATGACTGCTTTTCTAAATGATGATTTGGAAGAGAGCATCTATAAGTACACAGCCAGAGGGCTTCGTAGACAGTGGGAGCAGCGGAAACGTGAGCAAGATATTTTATGTGATAAATCAGGCATCGCGGAGTTGGAACGTCTGTTTTGATGTGGTAGTCAAAGAGTTTGACTTCATCAAAATGGTAGATGAACCTTGTATATACAAAAAGGTAGTAGAAAGTATGGTGGTGATCCTCGTAGAGTACGTAGATGACATACTCTTGATAGGGAAGGAGTTTCCTATGCTACGCTCGGTCAATCTCCGCTTATCACAAGGATTCTCCATATAGGATCAAGTGATACCTCCTAAATCCTGGGTTTTGGATCTATGAGATAGATCTAATTGGATGTTAGGATACTCACTAGTTGTAGTGAGATGGTATCAATCGATCATGGGGAGAATCACTGGAAAGGTTCCAGGGTGATAAGGACGACTGAATGTCAGTTGCAGGCATTGTCTTTACCTTCAGTGGAGGGACGGTATGTTGGAAGAGTCCCAAGATAGATACCGTGACTAACTAGACGATTAAAGGCAAGATACATCGTTACCAAGGATGCTACCAAAGAGGCAGTCTGGATATATATGAGTTCATGAGATGAACTTCGTTCCTACCATTGAGAGACAATGGAGTTGTGGCTTTTACCAAGGAACCCCCCGTCCCATCAGAAATCCAGATATAATTCTTAGGCAGTATCACCTGATCATGGAGATGGTTGATCTTTAGGGAGATCGAGGTTAGGAGAGTAGACACAGAGGACAACAGCGCGGATCCACTCACAAAGGCCTTTTTCCCAGTAGAGACTTTTATGGGATGGTTGAGTATGAGATACTTCAACCACAGCTAATTGTTGGGTATGTGATACCACAACAGATGGCCCTAGTGCAAGTGGGAGATTGTTAGTTATATGTATGCCCTAGAGGCCATTACTGTACATATGATGTATATTGTAATGGATGCTTAGACATATATAGGGAGGACTTTCTTGCTCGACATGATAGTACGCTATCTGGTTGCTCTTTATCTTAATATGTACTCTGATTGTCTCTATGTTACATGTTGATAAAGCCCTTAGGATATGTACTCGACTACTGGGACTATGATGAGATCATACTAGTGGGGCCACGGTAGTCGACGAGTACATCCTATAACTGTTCCTAGTCGAGGGTGTATCGAGACAGGGCATCGATACACCAGAGTAGACTAGCGTATACGCATCTTGACCCATATGATGGGCGATGGATGATCCCATATCCATCGGTGTTTGACATCAAGGATGGTGTACGGGTGCTCAGTAGAGACGGAGTATACTGGACGGACTCGCCGAGAACTCCCAGATGGTATTATACCTCACGTTAGATGGCAGTTCTCTGGTGACACTGGTACATATTAGTCTGTAGACCCGAGATCGTCATAGAGTCTTGTGTGATTCCCACTGTGCTTTGATTTCCATCATACCAAGTCCAAGAGGGCGTGCAAAAAGGTGGCTTTTGGGTACAGTCCCGAATCACATGGAGGCAATGAGCGATAGGAGGGGATTCGTCTCTCCCGGTATAGGGAGTTGATGTTGCGCTGTGTTCAATTAGCTATAACTGGAAATCCCTGGCCAGGGTTGCTGAGATTTACTGGTAAGCGTTATCAGTAGTTTCTCGAACTGTTATAGACCTCATATCGACACGACTTATCAAGCTACTGGGGTCTGACATATACCACCCCTAGGCGAGATATGCGACATATCAGACGAAGAGACCGGACTGTACGGGAGTGTTACTGATTGGATTCGCGGGAGAAAGTACATGCTTGCTTGTTGATCTTCTGATCGCTTACTACCTGGGTGGCTGTTACGTTTAGCTGACCGCTTGCAGCTTGTGGGTGTTTGATATGATCATTACCTACTGCCGGCGTATTGACGATTCTTTAGAGTCTTACACAGAGGTTTCTTGGCTCAGGAAAAATGGAGTAGGAGCACATATATGATATGTGCGGGACCGAGAACAATACGTGTATGTGATACCGTATTAGATTCTCGCGATATGAGATATCGGCCGGGTATATGAGATATAGCCGGGTCATCGGATCAAGTGTTGATTCGATGAACTGATACAGATTATATTATTCGGTTATTTATGAAATAGCCGGATTATCGGATCAAGTGTTGATTCGATAATTTAATGTATAATTATATATTTGATATATTAAATTACATTAACTAATATAAGCTCACTAAAAGATTCTTTTTCTCACTCGGGTAATACATTGATATATATGCGATATATGTTAATTGTATTATTTTATTTTGTTACAATAAATATTGTATATGTGATATATAATATTGTAACATATTGTGGTTATAAATGCAACATGTTTTATGGAGTTTAATTATGGTTAGGGTTAAACATTCATGAAGCTTTCAAGAAGCTTCTTGAAGCTTTGACTTTGACCTTGATATTTTGTGATATTTCTTTAACCCAACCCAACCCTTTAACTATAGTAAAATCTCTACATGGTTTAAGTCTTCATATTTAACCCATGGTTGCATTTCTAACCTCACTTGATTCATTATTCATCACAAAAGGATTACTATTCTTCTTCTTCCTTCTTGCTCAAAAAGCTTTCTAGCTTTTTGAGAGATGATGTAAATGAGTGAGAAATAGAAAACAAATGAGAGCTAAAATCCTACTTCATCATCCTCATCTATCCTTGCCATTTAGATGAGGGTGTTCACCTCATTAGTGAGTGAGAGCTTGGGTTAAGGAAATTTCAAGGTAGATCTTCTTTGTTATCGAAGATCGGAAGCAAGCTTGCATCTTGCTCTTCATGGAGCCTCTCTAGAGTCCGGATGCACGATGATCGCAGTGAAGGGACCTCAACACGGAGCTTTAGAAGTGAAGGACAGGATCTACAAAGGTTGTAATCCCTCTCACTTAGTGTTAAAGTGTTTAACATGCTTTGTTTCACCTAAACTCTAGTATAAAGATCTTGGTTAGGGTTGTTCGGCATGGCTAAATTTTAAATCGGGCATGGTTGATGCCTCGTAGACCCTTGTGCGTGTGCCTAGCAACCCTACAGAAGAAGGCCCCACCAAGCCGAAAGGTGGTGTCAATAAGGTACAGGGAAAGGGCAAGGCAAAATTTTTGGGGCCGACAGTAGGGAAATAGGAATGTTTCTATTGTCACAAGAAGGGTCATTGGAAGAAGGACCGCAGGGTTTGGAAAGCCAAGAACTAGAATTCGAAGCTAGTTGTGGTTTCGGCTTCAGGTGTGTTTATGATTGAAAACTGTCTGTCAATCAATTCTACTCCTGGGTATTAGATATCAGTTAAGGATTCCATATCTGTAATTCATTGCAGGCGCTGAGAAGCCATAAAGTTAGGTTGCTAATGGAGCGAGTGTGGATGTTGTTTCCGTAGGGGAATATCATCAAGGATTGACAAGTGGACACATTTTAGTTTTGCGTAACTGTTTTTGTGTATCTAGTTTGACATGTAATGTCATCTCTGTATTTTTAATATCTAAAGAAGGTTATGACTTTACATTTGTAACCGATATTGTAAACATTCATCTTAATCATGGTTTGATTGGGTCAGATATACTAGATAACTGTATATACGTATTAAATCATTATTCAGTTTTCAACGTTCAGAATATACTAAAAAGAAAGTCTCCAGAATTGAATCAAGCTTTCTTATGGTATTGTAGACTAGGTTACATCAATGAAACACGGCTGACAAAGTTACATAGAGAGGGATATTTGGATCTGTTTGAATATCTGTCTTATGCAACTTGTCAATCATGTCTCAAAGGAAAGATGACAAAGACTCCGTTCACTGGACACGGAGTAAGAGCCACTGAGCTCTTGGGACTCATACACAGCGACGCGTGTGGTTGTCACGCCCCGCTTCTCAGTGTACGGAGAAGGAGACGTGACGGGCCGTGACGTATTTACTCAGAAGTAAATACGTTAAGCGTAAATAAGCAATATAAATGAATACACAAGAATAATAAGAGATGTAATAATAACAGCAACTTTTATTAACATTCTTTCTTTACATACAACTGAAAAGAAAAGTACAATGATAGAAAGCGATGCCTAAACAGTGGCATATGAATTGAAAAGAAAATAAGTACAAGTAAAAGCCAAGAAGTCTGGCTCCTCTGTGAACTGCTCCAAATTGCCCTGACTGGGCTCGGTCTCCTGATAGTTGGGTCCTCCTGATGAACATTTCAAAGAAAGAAGAGACATGAATGTCTTCAGTGAACTAGCGCTCGGTAAGTCCCTAAAGATAGAATGGAATAAATAAGTAAAGAGAATAGAACTGGAAAATTATCTAGTTGTTATGCTAACAGTAGTTGTTTGTAGCTTGGTACAGAATATATCAGTGTATACGAGAGAAGTCTAACTATCCCGTGAACTATGGTAACATATAAGTACAATGCCCCGTCAAAACCCACGGGACAACGGCACATGATGTTCATGTAGGTGTCTTTTAGTGTCCATCATCGTGCAACTTGTAACACATTCCGTACCAGTCTACCCCGTTAAACCCCGTAATGTATATTATATTGATTGGTAATTATCAGACTTGCCGAGACCATGGTATAAGTTGTTCATGTAAACAAGTTCAGGATGTATCAAGTAGTCATGTAATGAAGTCAAGTCATAGTCATGGTTCGGTCAAGTCAAGTTATGTTGCATGTTGATATTGTTCTGGTATTCAAGTTCATGTTTGGTATATTGGATTTATGTTGAATTATATTCATGTCTGGATTGGATTCAGATTGATACTTGGACTCAGACTTGAGTCAAACACTTTAAACAGAATTTGGAACTTGAATTAGGTTTAGGAGTTATCAGTAACTGCTGCACATGGACAGCAGAATTTATGTCTTTTTCCAGGACAATTACTATTGATAACTCCGTTTTAGTTTTTCTATCTTAAATAGACAAGCACCCACTTCTCCGGCTCCCTGAGGCTCAAGAGAATTGGTCCTGCTTAAATCTATATTTACTAGGGTCCTTAATGCAATTTTATATATCTCGAGGGGGTTTTATGAAAAATATTTTATATACTTTCAAAATAAATCTCGAGTAATTATTTATGTTCTTTAGGGTTTTCATGGATGTGAATTTTAAAGAGTGAGGTATATTAGTAAAAATTAACTTAGTTTGAACAGTTCAAGGTATTTTAGTGTAACTTGTCTTGTATTGATACTTGATGGGTTTTTAATGAAACTTGTCATTCTTTTATTTTCTAGAAAACATGGAATTTTATTATATATTAAAAATATATGGTTTTATAATATTTATATAATTATTTAAAAATTAATTTTATTTATTAAGTAGAAAATCTCGTTTTTCTTAAAAATCGTATTAAAATTCTTTCGAGATCGTATATTCCGTGAGGAGGTCTGCATTTCGCTTTACTAGTTCCGAGGATGTGCGATAATCCGCACCATCCAATAGCGGGTTCCCCAAAATGGGTTGTAGAGGCATAATCGCAAAGAATTTGATAACACCATTTAAAGATAACCGAGTTTTTATTGTTCAAGGTATTTTGATGAAAAGTCGCATTTTGCCACAAAAGTTATGTCTCAAGGGAATCGTGCTATGTCAATATGTGTGTATGTGAGAGGTATGTCATTACCTCGTGAAGTTTTCTAAAGGTATGCTAAGTAGAAGTTTAAAAGATAACGAATATAAACTTCATGGTATTTAAACCTAAAAACTAGATTAAAGTTATTTTACACGGAGTTTTAGAGTGGAAGTTGTTTCTAAACCTTTATAATAATGTTACAAATATGTTGTAAAAATTTGTTGAAAAATATGTAAAACATAAGTGAGATTATAGAGTTTAGAAGATTTACATTGGTAATAACTCCACTTACCGATACTTTGTTTTGAAAAGAGAATTTAGAGAAGAGGGGGAGGAAATAGAAGGAATTTACAAGTGACTTAGGTTAAGAATAGAGAAAGGAAGAGCTTAAGGTTTTTGTGGGGTTACGGGGTCGCCGGAATTGTCTCGAATCCTCGCCGAAAATTGACCTTATGCTAACTCTACTTCAACTCCACTTGTACTTAGAAAATTTTGATATTTTTTACTAGGATTTTCAGAATGAGGAGGGGATAGGGTATGGGGTTGTATTTATAGGGTGGAATTAGGGTTTTGGAATTGAAAGATTGAATTAAAAAGCATTAAAAATTGGATTAAAGATGAATTTTAATTCTCTGTTAAATAGCAGAGAAAACAAACAGAATAGGGATAGTGGGGTCGACCAAAGGGTGTTGTGTGCAAAGCACGGGCCTCATCCCCTACGGATGGCCCGCCGTTGCTGGCCCCAGAGTTGATCTCGCCAGTCCAAAAGAGGAGTTGGGGGTTGGGATTTGTGCCACGTGTCCTCGGCTGTGTACACAACATTTTACACATGTTTATTTTTTCTGTCTTTTCATTTTTACGTATATTGCACGTGTAAACTTTTGGGCTTCCAAAAAGTTTAAAAGAAAAATTCAGAAAAAAATATATGTGGCTGATGGGATTCGAACACAGGGGCCACGTCACAGCAGTGCAAGGCTTTACCAGTGAGCTACAAGTTGTTTCTTGCTGTTCTTAAACAAATTAAACTTATAACTTATACTCAGGCTTGCAAACTCCATTCTGTACGTTAACTTGAAAAATTTTCATACGGTAAAATCAGAGTTATTACATTCTACCCTCCTTATAAAAATTTCGTCCTCGAAATTTACATTTACATAAGGACTAATTTACAAACAAGAAAGGGTATCTTGCACGCATGTTTTCTTCTCGCTTCCAAGTTGATTCTCCTGGCGAATCTTTTCTCCACATCAATCGGACCAAGTTTACTTTCTTGTTCCTCAGTGACTTCACCTTTCGGTCCAGGATTTCAACGGGTTGTTGCTCACAAGATAGATCTGTCTGTACAGTGAGCTCGGAGTGATTAAGGATGTGGCTGGGGTCGCTCACATATCTTCGAAGCTGGGATATGTGGAACACATTTTGCACTCCTTCCAATGAGGATGGTAGTGCTAAACGATATGCCACTTCTCCGACTCATTCGAGAATGTCGAACAGTCCAATATATCTCGGACTGAGCTTACCCCTCTTGCTAAAGCGAATTACTCTACGGTTTGGAGAGATCTTCAAGAACACATGATCTCCCAGTTAGAACTCCAGGTGACGTCGCTTTGCATCAGCCCAGTGCTTCAGTCTGTCTTAGTCTATGTGCATTCTTTCCCTGATCGTGCGAACTACGTCCACAGTTGCCACGATCATCTCTGGTCCAAGGAGATCCCTATCTCCGATATTGTCCCAACTTAGTGGTGAACGACACTTCCTACTATAGAGCGCTGCAAATGGTGCCATTCCAATACTCGCCTGGTAGCTGTTGTTGTATGAAAACTCCACAAGATGTAAGTGATCTTCCCACGATCCTCCGAAGTCTAACATACAAACTCGTAGCTTGTCTTCTATAATCTGAATTGTTCGCTCAGACTTGTAGGGTTGTCTAGCACGGCAACAAGGTTTCGGGAGGCATCATCCATTCCATATTTAAATTTTTTCCGTTCTAGCTAACCCTAACCCTAGAATCGAAACTAGAAAATCCGACGAATCGATATACAAACAATTTTGCAAAGAAGTGAACAAGGAATACAACCTTTGTAGACCGGTCCTTCACTTCAATGGCTCCATATTGTAGTCCCTTCGCTATGAATGGTGAACTCCCGGACTCTAGAGAGGGTTCACTTGAAGAAACGAACAAGCTTGCTCAATGTCTTCGAGGCCGAAGATGATCTACGTCGAGGAGACTCGTACTCATGCTACCTCTTCACTAATTGTAAATTAGTGAAGCAAACACCCTAAACTAAATGGCTAATAGTAGAGGATGATGAAGTAGGAAGTGGGCCCACTTTAGATTTATTTTTCTCACAATATTTCTTCTCATCTCCAAACCCTAGAAAGCTTTTTTTGAGCTCATGAAGAAGATGAAGATTGAAGAAGAGAGAATGAACTCTTGAGGTGGGAAATGCAACCAAGGGTGAGTTAGTGTCATACACTAACTCATGTAGAGAGTTAACCATGGTGTAAGGTTAATGGTTAGGTTAGAAAATATCTTCAACAAGACAAAGGAGTGGATTAAGTCAATGAAGACTACAAGCTTTTACAAGCTTTGAACCATGATAAATATCTCCACAATTTTGAATTTGCTTGAAATAAATATAAACCCTAACTTAACCCTAGCATGGTATAAGTCTCATACATACATGTTGCATGTGTAATCTAGCATGACACAACAATATATATCACATATATATTTTGTGTGCAAAAAAAAATAACACAATTAACATATATCATATATATATATCAATGTATCATCAAGTGAGAAAAAGTAATACTTAAGTGAGCTAATATTAGTTAATGTAATGTAATATATCAAATATATAATCATACATTAAATTATTAAATCAACACTTGATTTAATAATTCGCATATAACCGATAAATATCAAATGTATCCTTTTATCGAATCAACACTTGATCCGATAACCCGGCTATATCACATATAACCAATCGATACATATATCGCGAGAATAGAATGCGGTATCACATACGCGCATTAATCTCGGTCTTGCACATATCACATATGTACTCCTACTCCGTTTCACATGAACCAGGAAACCTCTGTGTAGGACTCTAAAGACTCGTCAATACGCCGGCAGTAGGTGATGATCATATCAAACACCCACAAGCCGCAAGCGGTCTGCTAAACGTAATGGCCACCTGGATATTGAGTGATCTGAAGATCAACAAGCAAGCCTGCTCGTGCTCCTGTGAATCCAATCAGTACCACTACCGTACAGTCCGGTCTCTTCGTCAGATATGTCGCATATCACAGCCTGAGGGTGGTATAACGTCAGACCCCAATAGCCTGATAAGTCATGGACTGCTGGTACTTCATGTAATCTCACGATCTCCTGCATGAGTTCATGGGTATCAGAAATAGTACATCTTGAGGTTAAATCTTACATTAGATTTATACTTACCTCCATGTACTTCTTTGCTAGCGTTTCGGTAGATTTTCCAATTTGAAATGGGATGAAGTGAGCCGACTTGGTGAGTCGATCCACAATAACCCATACCGTATCGTTACCTTTCGTGCTGCGAGGAAGTGCAGTCACGAAGTCCATGGTGACGTGCTGCCATTTCCACTCTGGGATAGGTAATGGTTGAAGTAAACCAGCAGTCCTGTGATGTTCAGCCTTTACTTGCTGACACACCAAATATTTGGCTACGATTCTGGCTACTTCACGCTTCATTTCATGCCACCAGTAATATTGTCATAGATCTTTGTACATCTTTATACCACCAGGGTGACTGAGAAATGAGAGTTGTGAGTTTCTTTCATCAACTCTTCTCGAACATAACCTTATGGTACACACAACCTGCTTCCATATCTCAAAGAACCATCTTCGTGGATGATGATGTCTGTTCGTAGTCCACTTTCTACTTGTTCTCGGATCTTTTGCAACTTGGCATCACCCGCTTGAGCTGCTTTGATCTGATTGACAATGGTAGACTGAACTTGTAAGTTCATCAAATACGAAACGTTACCTGGCATAACCACTTCTATATCCATCTCGTGCAATTCTTGTTGAAGCTTTCACTGTGCAGTGAGATTCATTGATAGAGGCTGGCGACTAAGTGTATAAGGAACTTCATTCACCTTCCCTGGATGATATTATAGGTTGATATCGAAGTCCGCCATAAGTTCTAGCCATCTTCTCTACCGCATATTCAACTCCTTCTGAGTAAACACATACTTCAGACTCTTGTGGTCTGTGTATATATCTACTCGTTCTCTAAGAAGATATTGGCGCTAAATCTTAAGTGTAAAGATAACGGCTGCCAACTCCAAGTCATGTGTTGGATAGTTGCGCTCATAAATCTTCAGCTGTCTTGATGCAAAGGCTACAACTTTTCTATGCTGATATAGAACACATCCTAATCCCTTACCGGATGCATCGCAATGCATAACGAAACCTCCAGATTGATCCGGTATTACGAGAATAGAAGATGATGTCAATCATGACTTGAGTTCTACGAAAGCTTGTTCACATGTTTCTGACCACACGAATGCTTCATCTTTACGTGTGAGCTTGGTCAGGGGTGTTGCAATCTTCGAGAAGCCTTCTATGAATCTTTGGTAGTATCTTGCTAATCTGAAGAAACTTCGAATGTCTTTCACCGTCTTTGGTGTCGGCCATTCGCTGACATCTGATACCTTAGCTGGATCTACTGAGATTCCTTCGCCCGAAACAATGTGCCCGAGATATCTGACTTGATCTAGCCAAAATTCGCACTTGCTGTACCTGGCATATAGTTGATGCTGTCGCAATGTCTCTAGGATAATCCGCAAATGCTCAGCGTGCTCTTTCCGGTTCTTTGAATACACCAGGATGTCGTTGATGAAAATAACAACAAACCTGTCTAGGTACTCTCAGAAAACCTGGTTCATCAGATTCATGAAAATAGCAGGTGCATTAGTCACTCCAAATGGCATCACGAGAAACTCATAATGATCATAGCGAGTCCTGAATGCCGTCTTCGGAATATCAGACTCTTTGACCTTCACCTGATGATAACCTGAACAAAGATTTAGCTTTGAGAAAACACAAGACCCACTTAACTGATCGAATAGATCGTCGATGCGCGGTAGTGGATACTTGTTCTTTATCGTCACTTTGTTTAGAGCTCGGTAGTCTATACACATTCTGTATGAACCTTCTTTTTTCTTCGCGAGCAAAACTAGAGATCGCCAACTTGAAGTATTGGGACGAATCCATCCTTTCTTCAAAAGTTCGTCCAGCTGAGTACGGATCTCCTTCAATCCTTCAGGACTTAACCGATTTGGTGCTTTGATCACCAGTTGTGCATCAGGTACTAAGTCAATACTGAATTCAAGAGCTCGATCGGGAAGCAAACTTGAGATGTCTTCACGGAATACATCCTCAAACTCTCGAACTACCTCTGGCTTGTCTTCTTCCGCTTGTATTGTTGCAATCACTGCCTTCCTTGGTTTTGCCTTGTAGGTGCTAGGTTCCAGGGTACGGTCTCCACTCTTGAAATAAAAGACCGGATGATCTGGTATCTCGAACACTACCTTCCTTTGACGACAGTCGATGGTAGCGAAGAAAGTTTCTATCTATTCCATTCCCAAAACTACATCAAAGTTTAGTATGTCCAGCACCTTGAAGTCCACATAAAATTCTCTATTGCAGACGACCACTGGACACAGATCGTATCCCAGAGTTGCCTTTAGAACGTCGTTCCCTGAACTGACATTCCAGTTGGATACGAGCGGTTTAACTGGAATCACATGAGTTCAGACGAACCGTTGCGACATAAAGCAATGTGATGCTCCAGTATCGAAGAGTGCTAAAGTAAATAGGGAGGCTACTAAGATTGTACCTAAGTTGTGGGGGATATGTTTAGGTATAGAAAGAAAAATATATTGATGTATACAAGGATTGAAAAGGTTTGAAAGATTGGAAGTTACCAGTGATGACTTGGCCAGTGGCTTTAGCTTCTTCCACAGTCATTGTGAAAGCCTGACGTCTGGATACATTCCTCTTTGCCGGAGGCACATTCTTCTGCCCTTGGGGCATGTCCCTATATATGTCCAAGCATCCACTACAATATACATAACATGTACAATAATGGCCTATAGGGCATACACATAACTAACAATCTCCCACTTGCACTAAGGCCATCTGTTGTAGTAACCAATACCTAACAATTTAGCAGTGGTTGTAGTATCCCATACTCAACCATCCTAAAATCTCTCAAATAATATTTGGGAAAGCAGGCCTTGGTGAGTGGATCCTCCATGTTAACCTCAAAATCTACTCTCCTTAACCTCGATCCCTTGGAGATCAACCATCTCCCTGATCAGGTGATACTGTCCTCAGAATATGTCTGGAACGCTGATAGGACGTACGTTCCTAGGCCAAAGCCACAACTCCATTGTTGTCACAATAACAGTTATTGGACGCTCAATGGTAGGAACCTTGTTCATCTCATGAACAAGAAATGCCCAGACAGTCACTTTGGCAGTATCATTGGTAGCAATGTATTCAGCCTTTATCGTCTAGTATATCACGGTATCTAGCTTGGAACTCTTCCAACATACCGTCCCTCTTCTAAGGGAAAAGACAATACCTGTGACTGACTTTCAGTCGACCTAATCACTCTGGAAGCTCGAACCAAGATCATTCCTTTAGTGCTTCTTAAGTACTTAAGAATGTCCTCCACAGCTGTCCAGTGATTCTCCCAAGATCCGATCTGATCACTATACCTAGTGAGTCTTCTACATCTGGTCTGGTACATAACACCACATACATGATAGAGCCTACTGCCGAAGTATAGGGTACCCCTTGCACGCGAGCTCTCTCCAAATCAGCCTCGAAAGACATCTTTTTGGAGAGAGTGATTCCTGAGTTAGTGGGCAAACCACCACACTTAGAATCCTCCATACTAAACCCTTTTAGTATGGTGTTAATGTACCTGGATTTGGGACACTCCCAATATCCACTTAGATCTATC